>OZ024929.1:180078750-182478750 GCA_964017235.1 Sabellastarte sp. h YS-2021 | reverse complement strand
ATAATCAACTCTTAACATATTCCATTATGCATTTTGGTCATGCTAAAATAAATTTCTGAACATATGCAACATTTCTGATGCTCCTTTGCCTAGATCTAGCAGAGTCATACCTGAATCCATGTCAGGGGTTTTCTACATTCAATATCTGAGGAGAACAGTGTATAAAGAGTATTTAAAAGTATTTAATTCACATGAGAATAAATATAGACACTAGAAATATTTGGTGTGTTAAAACACATCTCATTACACATAACATCTGCTATAATTTTAGGTTCTCCAGAGAAACCCATAAACATTACTGTTCTATCAAAGACCCACAACAGTATTACAGTTGGCTGGACAGCTGGGGTTAATGGTGGCTCTGAACAGCAATATAAAGTCCTCTATCGGGAAAAGGGCCAGGACAATTGGGAGGAATGCCAAGACAGTATCAGTGGCCTGAAAGCTGGAGAAACAATCAATTACACAATAAATGGACTCAATGCAGATAAGGAGTATGAAATCACTGTTGTTGTCATAAATCAATTTCCAGGTTGGTCTGAATCTGATGCTGAGGTGCTAACAGTTTTAACTGAATGTAAGGTTCAAAAAGATCATTAACTTGGGCATTGTGATTCATCGCCACATTCTTTGTCACTTGATTAGCTATTGTATTGGATGAAAATTTGAACTAGGTTTTTGTTTTTTCAAAAGCAGTTCAAAATCTAGTAATGCATTTAAGTTGTCGGGAACTGGATGTATTGGTAACAAAATGTCAAGTATCAATAAAAATAAGGAAAAGTAATGTTAAATCTATCCACAGTTTTTGACATGATAGATCACTCCATGTTACACGATTGCCTACAATACTTGTTTGGAGTTGATGGTACCATGTTGATATAGATAAATTCCTACCTTACTAACTGCAAACAAAAATTAAACTAAGGGACAGTTTTTCTCAGTGTTTTCTTATTCTTTTTGGCATCCCACGGGTACTGTTCTGGGTCTCCTCCTTCTTATTCTCTATACTAGTCCCAGTAGTCAGGTTGTTTTGAGTTTTATACTTATGACACCAATATGTTTTTAACAATAGGCTCTAGGAATTTTGATTAGGATTGCCAGGTGTCTTCCTGAAGTGCCAAAGGTCCTCGGTGGCCTAGTGGTTAGCAAGTTTGGCATCTAATCATAGGCTGTCACCTCTGTGGGTTCGAGTCCCACAAGTGGCAATGCTGAGGACCTGTCCCAATATGACCCTGGCTGTTGAACGGGACGTTAAACCCCAACTTTGACTTTGACTTTGTCCTGAAGTGCCAAAGGCACATGATTTTAGAGATTATTTTTTTCCTTTTCTCATGTTACTTCCATGCATTGTGATGTAGTGTGATAAGTACCCATGTCATCACTGAAAATAAGAAGCAATAGGCTATGTTGGTCATCGTCTGAGTTCTGGTCCAGGTATGGGGAGATTTGTTTTCTCCCCTGATTTTCATCAACTCTAATGGTTTTACAACTAGAGCATGTAGACCAAAACATTTTCAGCCTTTTTCTTGTTTTGGAATGGATGAATAGTGTGAAATTGAAGCTTAACCCTGATATGACCAAATTCAACTTTAGTTGTTGATAAGTATACCAGACATTCATTCATATGAAAATTTTCTGTGTCATTCCTTCAAAGCTTTATTTCACCAACAGTGGAACTAACATTTGATTAGGAAAACAATTTTGACAATCATATAACCAAGGTTTGCTTTTGCAGACAACTTTTTGATACTATCTAAGCAGGTTTTTAACTTATAAAATGACTGAACCATATTATTGTGTGAGGTGCATATCATCAGCACAGAATGTAAACCAAGGCCAGATTGAATTTTAATCACTTTGATTTTGGGAGAGGTGCATAAAAGGAACAGTTTTGGTCCAAGGACAGAGGCTTAGGGCCACCTGAACAAGAGCTTTTTAGCATCAGGTGAAATAGATCAAATGCTAATGCACTAGGAGTGATCGGAGAGATAAGACTTGAAGCAATCCAGAACTACACCACAAACACTAAACTGAGAATTCAGACAGTCTATGAGTTTTCCATGTGATTAATGGTATCACATGCTGCTGAGTGGTAAAGCAGTACAATGTCTGTAGCTTCACCTCTAGCCAGAGCAGGATTAACATTTTTAATCAACAACAATGTAGCTTCAATTGATTGACCAAATATATATGGTTACAGATATTACAAGTCCATCAGAAATGACATGGTCATTTAACTGAGAACCACATTCTTTACAAGTTTATAGATTTAAAACAAGCTAGAAACAGAGTGGTAGTTTCTGTATACATAAGGTGGGGGAAATTTAAATATGAACAGATTTTGAGTGTGCCCCATAATCTGGGAATAATTCTCTGGGATATAATCTCAACTGTTAACATTGTCCATTCAAGCAGCAATTTGGTCAATATAAAATGAATTTCTCAATAAATGCTGGGAAATATGTTATCCTCCTTACCTGCCAAAAGGGCAATATCTAGTAGAGCTACACCTAGATCCATTTCAGGGAATTTCTACATTCCAAATTCAGTATCTGAAGAAAACAGTATATGAAGAATTTTCATATGAAATATGAGACTGACACTAAGAAATATTTTGTGAATCAAAAATATCTTATTACACCACAATGTCTATTATTTTAGGTTCTCCAGAGAGATTCTCACTTCTGAACTAAACAATCTATTTGTTCAGGGTTGGATTATTTACAGGGAACAAACTCAGAGATGTAGGTGTTCTAAACTGAGAAATTATTGATTCACTTTGTTTGATCTAAATTACAGAGATCTATAGATCACGAACCCCGCTTCTTTAATTAGATCTAGTAGTCAGACTCATGCAAATCAGTTTCCTCAATTTGTTCCAAAACCCTTAATGTTTGCCACTGCAGCCCCAGTTGAACGAACCAGGCTGCCATTTGTTAGATCCCAACAGTTCAGGTTTTAGGAAGCAGATCAAGACCTACCTGTTTATACTTGCACACACACCACCATAGTCGTCCCTCTTTGGAGGTGCTTACTGTATTATGAGTTTTGCCAGGTTTTGGACTGTCTTTTTGGGATTCCACATTAGAGGTTCTTCATCAACTTTGCAATACACACTCTTTCTATTGTGATATATTTTTGTTAATACTTATGGTTAACCTCAGTTAATTTTTAACTCTTGCACCTGGGCCTTTGACTTTTGGCAATGGCATTTGGTTGACTATTGCATACAAGCTACCTAGGTTGCCTTATTTTTCATGTTTTGCATTTAATTTTATATTGTTGTATCAAAACATGCAAAAGCAGGGCATTAACTGTATTATCTCATTTCACTCATACTCACATTAGGGCCCATGGGGCTACTAGGGATGATTTCATTACAGAATGAAATATATTGACCTGATCATGCTGAAATTTGAATCAGTTCTTTCTTGCAATAGTTCTGATAATTGTGTTTAATGGTAACTATCCTTGCAGTAGTTCTAGAGTTATGCTGTAAACAAACAAACAAGCAAACAAAATGAGTAGCATGCTTTGCAAAACTTTAGCAAAGTAATAATAACAAGTGATGAAAGATAAGTTAATAGATATTTGGTTTTGACATAGTAGTGGCATAAACAACCCCTTTTTCTTTGACAGAAAACCCAGATTTGTGACCAGTGTATTTTCTCATATTAAACCCATATTCAGTGTCTTTGATATGTATCTATACTGACTTTTTTGGAAGGGTATTTCTGAAAACAACAAATTTAAACAACAAGTAAAATGACCAAAAATAATCTTTTGAATCTAATAGCTGTGTAGAAAATAGGTACCATCAACATGTTACTTGTTTATCAGCATGGAGGTATTATATTGTCATTCTACAAAACTTTATTGAAAATATATAAAATCACTAAAAAAGTAAAGAAAAAAATTGACTTCAGAATAATAATGTTTATTGTATATGATATAATAAGAAAAACAATAAGAATGATAAAATTAACCTTCATCTTCTATCTACAAAGAAAAGTTGATCACATTCAATCTTATTTGGTAAAACTATTTTACAGGTGATACCTGTTATTTGAAATGCCGAGAGTTTTGAAAATTACTTCTGCCAAACCAAGAATTTCAGATAACAGGGAACTTTCACCTGAAAAACTCCTCTTTGGACATAATTATATATACTTAATCAGAGCCCTAGTAAACTACTAGCTTAGCATTGGTATCAAATGGGAGTACTTCTAATGTGAGCCAGAATTTAAATATAATTTCATGACACTGAGGATGGTATGCTCTTAACAAGGTTGTTTCAGCCAGATGTTGAACACTTCCATGAAACCTCCATGTACAATGTACAATATTTTTTAATCTACTGCTTTCAGATGCAATATCTCCCCCCCACAAAAAGGGGAACTCAGTGCTCTATACAAACAAATACATTAGTCATAAGGATAGATGAGGGGCAGTGCAGGTAAAACATATAGAAGGCCTAAAAAATTTACATGTCATATAAGAGATGCAAAGTGTGCCAATCAGAAATTAGCTTTATGCTTAATAATTTATGTAGATATTAATGTTTCTCCTTTTATGTTATGAACTTTTTGTTTGTTTATAAAGAAAATTGGTATATTTTACTTTCTGTATGTGCCCTGAGCACGATATATCTGAATAAATAAAGAAATAAATAAATAAATAAAACATATTTACTGCATATTCTGACTTTTTTTAGCTGTTCAAGTTGGACATTTAAGTGCAATCATTGCTACAGTGAGCCCTGTAGTCATGTTTCTGCTCATAGGATGTTTGATAATTTTTGCAGTGTATATGAGAAAGAGAAAAAGAGACTCCAAGGTAATAAAACTAATAAAAACATTCCCAAATTTGTTCTTATTCATGATAACCTTTACTGTCAACCACACTTGTATTTCATGAAGAAAGTGACGTAATTTCTGCAATTATGTAGTTTATAGTAGATTCAGATTATACAGCACAAAGTTTGTTACCTGTTTCACAGTAAGAAGACCAAAAACATTACAGAATTAATTATTGTTTTAAGCAGGTTGCATGTAACCAACCTGCCTATTAGATTGATGTGTCCGACATGCGTCTGTCAGTCCACATTTTTCATTTCCGGACTCTAACTCAAAAATGGTTTGTCCAATCGAATTCAAACTTGCCAGGGAGATAGATCACTATCATAGCTAGTTCTTTCAAAATTGATGAAATACTGTCTATTTGTTTGTCCGATTTTTGTCCGTTTGTCTGTCCATCCGTCTGTTTGATCACATTTTTGTTTCCGGAGTATAACTCAATAACGATTTGTCCAATCAAATTCAATCTTGACAGGAAAATAGATAACCATCATAGTTAGGTTTCTTTTGAATTAGTTTTAATTCCATCTGTTTTTTTGTCCATTTTGTGTCTGTTTGTCCACATTTTCGATTCCAGACTCTAACTCAAAAACGATTTGTCCAATCGAATTAAAACAAGACAGGGAGATAGATCACCATCATAGCTAGGTTCCTTTCGAAATTGGGGTAATTCTGTCTGTTCTTTTGTCTGTTTGTTTGTCCATTTGTCCATTTTTTGTCCATTTTTCTGTCCATCTGTTTGTCCGTCCACATTTTTGTTTCCGGAATCTAACTTGAAAACGGTTTGTCCAATTGAATTCAAACTTGACAGGGACATAGATCTCCATCATAGCTAGGTTCCTGTTAAAATTGGTGTAATTCCGTCTGTTTGTTTGTCCGTTTTTTGTCCATTTGTGTGTTTATCCATCTGTCCATCCAGATTTTCTTTCCAGACTCCAACTAGAAAATGGCTACGCTATGGCTATGCTATGGCTATAGCTACGTTCCTTTTGAAATTGGTGTAATTTTTTTTGGTTCATTTGTCCATTTGTTTGTCAACATTTCCATTTCCGAACTCTAACTTGAAAACACTTTGTCCAATCGAATTCAAACTTGACAGGGAGATACAGCACCATCATAGCTAAGTTGCTTTCAAAATTGGTGTAATTCCATTCTTTTGTTTGTCCGTTTATAGCATAGATACAATTATGTAACCTAGATTATAAGTTTTACGTTTCTGAGCACGTCTAACACATTCACCTTAACTGGGTAACCTCATATTTCTTTCCTTCTTTCTAAATGTAATTACAGCAGTTCCTAAGCTTATTGCAGCCTGCACAACCCACCTTTTGGGGCATCTTTGACCCTATTGTTATGGTATTGCTTAATTTTCTGAAAAAATGTGCTGTTTGGAATGCCTCACTTTTTAAAAAAAATTTACAGCCTCTTCGCATTTATTAAATTAATGTTTGAATTCTAGAAATTACTTAGCTTTTTAAAAATTTTGTATCTCTAACATGGAAACCATCAGAAACAACCCTGCCCTAATTTTTAAAAATTCATAAAAACATGGATCTAATTTCAATTTTAAAATAATGGGCTCATCATTTCAGGTTCATTTAGAAATGTCTTTTTTATATTTGCAGATATCTCCAAAGAGAGAGTCAGGTTTGTACACTCTTATTGATCTAAATTATTGTACAAAATGGCAAAATATATCTATTGTAAATTCTCACAGTCTCACAGTACTTAGTACCAATAGACCATTTAAAATATACTAGGAAAAACATAAAATAGATAAAGCGCAATATGTCCATATACTACAGGACCCAAAGCACTATTTAGCCAGTCTGGCTGTACAGGTAGAGTCCCAACTCAGAAGTAACTGACATTCCCCTAACTGGAAGATAGAGGCTCAAGGATGACCATTTTTCAACGTCCTTGAGGTTCTTTAACCTGCCACTGGGGATAGGATGCAATGACAGAGGACCGCCAAAGTTATCAAAAGTAAATTAATGAAAAGAACACCACCTGTTAAATAATCTAGTTCAGGAAAATTAGGATTGAATTATTGCTTTTTAAATTTTCTTTTGTAAATTACATCTACTTCTGTGGGTACTGGCTATAGCATAAACCATAGTAAATGTACTGCAATGTGCCTTTTGTGCAGTTACAGCAACTCCACACGTTTTCAGGGATGTTATTATTGTATATGTCACTTTGAGAGGCTATATCTCGGTAGGGAATGCTCTGACTGATTAGAGGTTTTCTTTATTGGGATTTCCTACTCTCTGGTATACACATACAAAGATTTCAACAATTTTTTCATGCATTGAGGATTTTAATTTTAAAGTGTTTTTTTTTTACATTTTTTCATTAATTTTCTAAATTTTACTCTGTTTACTTTCTCTCTGTTCTATCCAACATAAACTTCAAGTATTTTAATAGAATGTGTTAATCATATTACATAGGGCTTTTTATTTTTGTTTATATGTTTTTCTGTCTATAGTGCTTTTTATTTTAACATAGTTAACTTTTAAAACCAGTAAAACCAGACATATATATAGATATATACATGACTTCTTAAGATGTTTGAAAACTTGTTTTCTAGATTAGATTATCAAATACAGAATAAGTTAAGTTATTTGCACGCAGTGTGCAGACAGTGAATTTGCTTCCCATACTGATACCTTTGGTGCATATTTATAGTTGCCACTGCTGAAATCTAAATGGACATAACACATAGCTTTGGATACAGTGTCAGTTGTGACATTTCTAACTTCATGTTTGAAGAAAATTAAGCTGAAGGAAGAATAACTAATGAATACTAAACAGGTTTCCTCCTTTAAACTTTACTGTTATCTGAAATACTTAGAAGTATCATTCTGGCCCCTGAGGTTTTTCATAAAAATGATGCAGCTGTATTTGTGATGTGTAGGTTCAAAGCCATTGGATCATGCTGCCCCACCCCCTCCTGATGGTAAAGAATGCCTCGGACAGATCTATGAGAAACTTCGGCCAATGGCTGAAGACAATCAGCGAGTGCTTTATATGAACATCAGTGATGCTCAACAACAGGACTATCAAATGCTATGTATGGAAAATTTAAATAAATTTCACCGGTTTTGCAACAATAACTAACAAATGCTATTTACGGAAAATTTAAATAGTTTTTCACCAGTTTTGCAGCAATGTTGGGTTTTCATTAAAAAAGTTTAAATTTGTGTTTATCTTGTCAACATTTAGATGGGGTGGACATTATAAAGAAGAATGTATATTCTCTATGCCATTCTGTTATTTTTTCATGTTTTCAGAAAATCCTATTTCTTGTTTTGTACTCAAAATAATCTATTGCTCTACTCTGAAATATGGTACTTGAATTGATATAAAACTGTGTGTAGCTGCATTTGTGGGCTTCAGGTATCAAAGCCTCGGGGCATACTACTGAACCACATCCTGATAGTGACAATCTTCCAGGAAGGAACTATGAGAATCTCGAGCTGCTGAACAGGCCTGTGGTTGAAGATAATAAACAAGTGGTTTGTATGAACAGTAAGGTTGTAGAGAAACAGGCGACAAACCAGTTAACTAGATTTTATGTAAAGATGCTTGAAATGGCACTGCTTCTATCTATTCAGGCAAGAAGTAAAAATTATAAGGCATTTCCAAAACCAGTTGTATTTGAATATGAGGTGATTTGGGGAAGAACCAGGAACCAGTTTGAAAAATTACTTGACTGACTAATTGGTATAATCAGTTAATTTGAGCAATTACTTCTTAGATTCTTAGCTTCTTAGTTTTAAATGTGATGTATTAGTTTAAATGACACTCTCAGCATAAAATATATATCATATAACGATCAAGAAATATAAAACAGCAGTGTATACTAGTTCCACAACCAAACTCTGTTATCAAAACATACTGGCAAAGTAAAACTTTAGTTCAATAATATAATGTTTGTAAACTAACTTTATCCTATTGTGTATATCCAGTATGATATCTATTTGTAGTTTAACATAAGTGTACAACAGAAATGTGATACAATTTCATATATTTTTTAACTTGTATGATTTATTTGTGTGTAGCCTGTTGCCGATGTCCCCACACTGGTGTATGCTGATTTGACCTTTCAACACGCCCGAACAGCCAGACAGGAGCCAGATATGGAACAAAAAGTCACTTATGCTTCTGTGAGCTTAGGTGTTACTAAGGCATACACTCCAGAGGATAAGGAGTAAAGATTCAGCCAAGATGGAACTCATGTTATCTTCATTAATTAACATAAGTGTTTAAATGAATGGGAAAGATATTTTGAATAGTTATTTCTGAATAAATTTAAAAGATGAAATTCTTGATTAAATAAATTCATAATATTGAAGTAATTTCACCCACCTTGCACTAGTGCTGCCGGTCTGTTGCCAGGTTCTAGATGAGGTGTCTAACTACTGTACTTCTAGCATCAGTACACCAACTGTTATGTCACTGCTGGTCTATACTACCACTCTATATACTATTACAATCAGTGACTACACTGTTACCTATATATATTATTACAATCAGTGACTACACTGTTACCTATATCAATCTAACTACTACCACTAAATGTCCATATAATTCTCCATTACTCAGTAATATCGCATGTGCGTTTCCGTTAAACACGTGTATACAGTTCCAAGTCTTACTCTGAAGTGTCACTTTAAACCCCAGTTCCTGCACAACTCCCGCGCATGGGCGCTTACTAAACCTCGGAACTACCGAAACGTCTCCCGCAATATACTACATTCCTCCTTCTTTTGTTGAGACTTAGTCATACCCCTGAGGTTCCAATATTCACTAATTTAGCAGTGACGACTGTATATTAATGTTCAACAATGGAACTGTAGCGTTTTTTCTGCAGTTACAACTCTGCGTATTTCAATGTTCATCAATGAAACCAACATTTCCTGCAGTAACAACTCTGCATATTTCAATGTTCATCAACAGAACTTGCTGGCAATGACGTCCCTGTGTTTAGCACTGTTACTGATGCAATGTCACACTCTATCATTTATTTCAGTTTGTATAACTCCATAGCGTTGGTTGTGGTGATATCAAGTATTTCCTTTAAATTCTGATATCTCAGGTCTGCAATCCTGATTGCCACATTCACAATGCCATATGGGGTGTTGTATTCACATCTGTTATGTTCTGGTGGCAACAGATAGGGGGAATCTGTTTCGAGTAACAACTGATGGGTTTCTAACCTCTTCACGACTTCATCCAGTCCTGGATGTCTAAAGTGGCGTAGCAGTAGTCCTGTAAAGCCAAATTTTGTATGTCGAAACTCAGTTGTCCATCGCTGCACCTCATCCCAATCACCAGTATAACAGTGTCTATGGATCTCCACCATATCCTTGTCAAAACTTGGAACTTCCTCTTTCAGTATCTGCAAACACAGATCAGATGCTTCTGTTGACAAGTGCTCATCACGACAATGGAAAACTAGGACCTTGTCCCACAGCTCCTCTTCGGCATAAAACTTGAGAATTTCTCTAAGTACTTTCACCTGAGCTTCTTTGTGGCGTCCAAAGCTTCCAGAGAGATCAATTCCTATTTCTCCAATTCCGACACAATGCGGGTCTCGTAGGATTGCTATTTTCACTCTCTCCATGTCGTCTTTAGTTACCACATGAGCTTGTTTTGGATGTACTCCATAGGTGGTATAGATCCTTTTGTCCTTGTAACCTCGTTCCCTAGCTTGCTTCGTGGGGACTCCATGGCAAAAGTTTGCTACTGCAAACTTCAGTTCAACAAGTTCACTTGGCATCGGCCCATGCTTCATGATCTCACACAAGTCTTTTCTCTTGCTGGTATTCTGCAATTTATCCAGTTGCATGTGTGAATCTACAAACGGCAACCTTTCTGAACTCTTATTGTTGAACAACGCATCTCGCCTGGTCTTCCACATGTCATATGTGTACGGTCGTCCCACATCACTAGGTCTCTCCTCAACCATTTTTGGCTCATCCAGAATTGAAGAATCGGCAGTTTCCATCAACTCTTCAGTCGCTGTGCCTAATAGTTCTTCCACCTGTTCTTCTGTAGGAAATGTAGTGGGTCTTGTGTCAACTGCTGCAGTATTATGCACAAAGTTTTCTACAACATCTACACCAGGTTCTATGGCTTTGGAATTACTTTCCGAAACTTCAACTTCTTTTGGACTTGGAGCTAAATCAACTTGCGGCACTTTTTCTTCACTTTTTCTTCACCAACATGGCTGATTTTTGGATGCTCCTTGAGTTCCTTTCTGGTACACCAGTGATGAAATTCACAGACAAGCTTGTCATCTTCCTCGAATTTCTTGACTCCAATTCGGGTAGGAAACCACTTGTTACGAACTACAAGTTCCAGAAGTTCATCATGGCTTTGAACACCAACAACGTCCTCAATTGAGTTGAGAAATGAGCCTATTGAGTCCATTCTTCTCTGAGGAGACATCTCCTTCCAGACTGCGAAACTGACTGGCAGATGCTTACCAATCACATGCCTACGGAAATGTGACGCCAAAACACTGCAATTCTTCATGTAACAGACTGGACGCAGTGACAACTTCCTTGACTTTCGTTGCTGTCCTGATTCTTCTGTTACGACTATGGTCTTCTCTGGTGTCACTTTCTTGACAACTACTTTGCTTTGGTCTTGAGAAGCGGGTCGTTTCAACACAATGTTCTCATCCGGAGCGCCTGATAGAACAATGGTGACCGTCCTTGGACTCCCAGAGGCTTGAGTAACTTTAGGCTTCTTTAGCTTATGAGACTTTTTTGGAGCCTTTGGCTTCTTGTTGACTACAACATCCTCCTCGTTTAGCCATTTATCGTTTGCAGACATCACTATTCCAGATCTTTTCAGTGGATTCTTGATCCCAAATCCTTGTCGCTGTTCTATCTGGACTTCTGGACTGAAGCGTACTCTTCGCTCTGGACTGGACCTTGAGACAGTTTCTGCTCTCTCAGTTACAGCTGATTGCAGAGTCATGCCTACCATTTCCTGTACCTTCTGTCGAACCTTCGACATACAAGTCTGGACCACCTGAGTTTAGTTGTATGGTATCACCTGTGAGCTAGAGATCACTTCACGCAGACACGCACTGTCGATGAGTGGGAACATCCCTTTCAGTATAGTCTCTACTTCTGTGTTCCTACGCTCCAACTCGCTAACACTGCGACCCGACTCAGGTACTTGTTCTCTCTGAACTGACTCAGGTACTTGTTCTCTTTGTTGTTTTTCTGGTCCTCTGGTACATGCAGACTGACTTGTCCAGGAATGCGTCCTTAAGCGATCTGTCGATTTTTGCTTTTCAGATCTAGGCACTGTCTCAACTCTATCAGATCTTACTTCTTCATTACTGCGAGACTGTCTCGACCTGTAAATCGAAGTACTACTGATATATTTTTTCCCCCTTTCACGACTTCAGAGTAGCTGCGAGCCTGTGCTGTACTACTGGTACATTCTTCTCGCGGTGGCAGTACTACTTTTTCTTGTTTTCTATCACCCCTTACCACATCTCGGTAGCTGCGGGTGTCAACAACCTGGCTTCTGGGAGATCTCACGTCACTGCGCTCTGAGTATCTCCTATCCCTCCTTACATATCTACTATCTTGGCGTCTCTCTCTCTCTCTCCTATCACGCCTAACCCGTTCATCATATTCCCTCCTTCTATCTCTCTCACTATCTCTTGCATTTCCAAAACAATAAGTGCGAGACCTTGGTCCCCATTCACACTCCACCTTCTCCCATTTCACTTTCTTGTTTTTACCAGACATCTAAAAAGAAACAAAAAGTGGGAATCAGTTTACAGTGTTCAATGTTAGGGTTATGATTACTTAACTATCATGCATGTCCAACCCCAACAAAAATAAAACTGATTAGAGGGAGTAATCCTGTAGATGTTGTGGACGCCTTCTTTCACGTCCAGATCTTGTGGGAGGTAGAGGTACTATTTGCTCCAAATCACTACTTTCAAATGTTTCAGGCACTGCCATAGTTTGGTTTTCCTGACTGACAATATCGGTGCTATCGCTTAATTGTTTATTATTGCCATTATTCCCCTGAAATTCCTGATCTTCCTGTTCAATATAGAAATGATTTTCATTGAGAGCCTGTTCATTTCTTACAGGTAAGTATTCACAATCAAAAAGCCTTTCGAGACCTCCTTCTTCAAAGTCATCTGTTTCATTCTTTTCACCATTATCTAGCTGATTTAAAAGTGCATTACGCTTCCTTTTCAACCACAACGGAATTTCTCTATCCTCACATGGTTTTAATCTGTCATGATGAAGAACAAAAGACTTCTTCCTATTTGCAACTCGAAACAATATCGAAGAAATTGCCTCTTCAACCAACATTGGACCTTTCCATACTTTCTGCAACTTTGGGCTCAAACCAACCTTCCTTGCAGTGTCGAGTACATATACCAAATCTTCAACTTCATAGGTATTCACTTTAAGTTTTAAATCATAATCCCTTTGTTGGCGGTTTTGATAAGAAACCAGCTTTTCTCGAGCAAGTGTATGAACTTGATTCATAACTTCCTTCAGCTTCTTTACATACTCCGCAGGATAAAGATGTTCAGAATCCTTTGAAGCAATCATAAGATCAACTGGTAACATAACTTCACGGCCTAACATCATCATGTTCGGTGTGAAACCTGTACTTCTGTTCACTGTAGATCTTATAGCTCCAGCGAGTTGCTGTAAATGGTCATCCCAATGCTTCTGATTGCCCTTTAGGAAACACCTGATTAGTTGTAAAAGAGTTCGGTTGTAGCGCTCCACCTGACCATTTGAACATGGACGATAAGGAGTAATTCTGGTCTTGGTAACTTCTAACAGTTCACATACTGATGAGAATAGTTTACCATCAAAATTCCTCCCTTGATCCGTATGAATTTCAAGTGGACACCCAAACCTTGATATGAATCCATCCACAACAGCTTTTGCAGTCAACTCAGCACTCTGAAGCGGTAGTGGAAAGCACTCTAGCCATTTTGTGAACTGGTCAACAATCATCAGAACATACTGAATTCCTCTGTTACTTTCTGTAAAAGGACCTAAAATGTCAATATGAACCCGTTCCAACGGTGACCCAGCATGATATTGTCCTAAGCGTGCTCGTGGCTTAACATTTGCTCTCTTGTTCTTGTTACAAACACTACATGATTTTACAAAAAGTTCAATGTCTTCATTCATCTTGTACCAGATGTAGGAATTACGAATCCTAGACACTGTCTTCACAATTCCCATATGTCCTGTCAATGGTAAATCATGATTCAAAGACATTATTTCTTCCTTTAAACTATCAGGCACTACCAACAATAACTTTTCACTATGATTGTCTGTCCATTTGTATAAAAGAAGTTCATTTTGATACACTAACTGATGTCTATTAATGTAAAAATACTTCACAGATGGACTACACAAAGAAACTTCACACTGTTTTGGAGTAATGTCTTTCGAAATCCAATCAATTATTTTACCCACACAAAGATCATCCTTTTGTGCCTTAGATAGTTGTTCATGAGAATATCCTTGTAACCAGGAATATGCCGCTGTATCTGAGTAATAAACTGATCTTACAGCTAGTGGAACCACATCATCAACATCCTCTTGAAATCTTGACCACTGATGATGTGCTCTTGAGCAAAATTTACATCCTCCACAAGGTAAAGACACCAAATCAATTCCTGCTCTGTAACAATCACAGAATTCCTCACCATCGGGAATCCTTGATAACCCATCGGCATTACCATGCTGGGTTCCAGGTCGATGTTGTACTACCATATCAAACTGACTAAGTTCTTCTATCCAACGTGCTAATTGACCCTCAATATGTTTGAACCGCAGTAGCCAGGTTAAACTGTTATGATCTGTGCGCAAAAGAAATTTACGTCCCAAAAGATAATGTCTGAATTGCCTAATGAAACGAACCACAGATAACAATTCTCTTCTAGTGACACAATACTTCCTCTGCTCTGGTGTAAGCACATAACTACCATAACATATCACTTTTTCACAGTCATTCTGTATTTGTGATAAGACGGCTCCTATGGCGTGACCCGACGCATCAGTATCTAAAACAAACACATCTTCAGCATTTGGATAGCTAAGAATAGGTGCACTTATTAGTCTTTGCTTTGTCAACTCAAAAGCTTCCTGATGCTCAACTAACCAGTTAAATACTACTTTGCTACCTGTCAGTTGATATAAAACCCTTGTCACACTGGCATAATCTTTAATATGCTCTCTATGATAATTGGCAAAACCTAAGAATCTCTCCACTTCCTTAACTGAAGTAGGAACTGGCCATTTAGATACTTTCTCTACATTCTCAGGATTCATGGACACTCCTTCCGCACTGACTTTTCGGCCTAGAAATACAGTCTCAGTATGAAATAAACAACACTTTTTTGGCTTCAATTTGAGATTATATTTCCTGAATCTGTCAAAAGATGTACGAAGGTTGGTCAAATGATCTTCAAAACCCTTTCCAAGAACCACTACATCATCAATATAGCCCAAAACTTTGTTCCATGTTAAACCCCTCAGAACAAACTGAATAACTCGTTGAAAAGTTGCTGGGGCATTACATAATCCAAAGGCCATACGTTGATGTTCAAAAAGACCATATTTGGTAATGAAAGCGGTTTTATGTCGATCTTGCTCAGCAATTTCAATTTGCCAATATCCGCTAGCCATATCCAGAGTTGAAAAATAAGTGTTTCCACATAACTGATCTAAACACTGTGATATTGAGGGTAGTGGGAATGAATCTTTAACAGTTTTAGAATTCAAAGCCCTATAATCTACACAATATCTCAAAGTTCCATCTTTCTTTCTGACCAAAACTGGTGCAGAAGCCCAATCAGAAAACGACTCTGTTATAACTCCGATATCCAGCATTAATTTCAAGTTTTCTTCTTCTTCTTTCTCAAAACCCAATGGTGTTCGTCGCATGGCTTGTTTAATTGGTTTTTCATCACCAGTATTAATGGTATGGCTAATTTCTGTAAAACAGCCCAAATCGTGACTCCCTTCAGAGAAAATGTCTTGGTATTCTGTTAATAAGGACTTGAGTTTCTGACACTGATCTGGTTGTAGTGACTTCTGTGAACGCTCAAACAGACCTACAAGGTGCTCTGGCAAGTTAGAATGCACGTTAACTTCGTGAGATTCTAAATCACCACTTGCCATCAAAACTTCGCATTCAACTGCATCACCTAACACATGTCCTGTCTTCAACACAATAGTATGCTCAGAGTCATTCACTAGTTGTATGGGAACACTCTCCTTGGCTTCCACAAGTAGATTTGGTAGCAAAGCTCCTCTATTAAACCCGGAAGAAGTAATGACGACTTCACCTTTCAAACGTCCATCCAGCCTAGCATGCGTGTTAATCACTGTCTCTGGTGGAATGGACACTTTTTTATCCAACACTACAAGAAGTAAATTCATTTCCTTCTGCGGTAACAAATTCCTTCAAATTTACCTTTGTGTCTTGAATCTTGAAAATTCCTCTTCTGAAATCCAGAGTTGCTCCAAATTGACACAAGAAATCCAACCCAATTATTAATGGTTCTGTAATTGGTGCTACATAGAATTTCCATGTATAAACTGAGTTCCCATTAAATGAAACTTCAACTCCTGCACACAATTTTGCATCAAGTTTGATATCTTTCACAATTCCTTCCAATTTAATTCCATTCCCGAGTTCACACTTGTGAGTAAGCTTCTCATACAAACTAGAACTCATCAATGATATCTGGGCACCAGTATTCAATAATGCTTTTGTAGGATAATGTTGCACGTAACAGTTCACTAAAGCACTCATACCATCCCTGTTGTTTTCCTTCAACCTATTACATGTTGGATTCACTGTCTTTACATGATAATGTTTGTAATGTTTCACCCCATCAAAGTATCTATAAGATTGGAGGGTCGAGGCACCGGATGAATAATGGTCGCCCTCCCTTAGTAGTTTAAATGAGGGGAAAACTTGACTTGCGGTTTGTCCACAGGACCCCTGGTTTGAGGATTTTTCTTATCCTGCTGGTAGGTTGCCAGAGGTGGGCTATGAAAACCCTTTTGTTCAGGATGTCTGTCTGGACTTGATATAGGACTTCTCCATCTTGATTCAGCATTTATTCTGCATTCAGGATGCTTTCCGTTAGAGTAGTCCTGACCTTGACTGCTGAAGGTAGCATACTTGCTCCTGTCGCCTCCCTTTGGACTAAACCGTGGACTATAGTTTCTCTGTTGCCTCACTGGACTATTCTGTGGCGAATAAGAACTTCTTCCCTGTCTATAATCTGATGTTGACCTCCAATTTGGATTATCATTTCTGCGATACTGTCGCTCATCATACCTATCCTGACTGTAGCTTGGTGAAGATCTCCAGTTAGGATTATCACTTCCGCGATACTGTCGCTCATCATACCTCCTGTCATCATAGTTTTGATAATGCCTTCTTCTGGGACAATCTCTAACAAAATGATCAGGATCTCCACACTCGAAGCAACCACTGTAACCCTGTCTTGGTGGTGAATAATTGTGTTTGTTGGGAGAATGTGTCTCACTGCTACACAAAATCTTTTGAAGACCAGTTAGTACACTTCTAAGCTGATCATCCGATTTGTCACTCCTATCAAACCTCTTCCTTTCAAACCGACCAGTTTTGACATGATAACCCCTGATTTCACGTGAATCTGAAGAAGATGTTGATGTTAAGCTCTCCGTCTCCATTCTGTTATCAGCTTTCACAGGCTTGACCTTCTTGACATGCTTCTTCCCCAGGATTGCTTTTCGCAGATGGGTAGCATCTTACACATACTTATAGGCTTCTTCCAAAGTCTTAGGATGCTTTTCAGCTACCGATAGAACCGCTCCTTTATTCCTGCAACCCTTCATGAATGCATCAACAAAGAATGGGCTACAAGCCTCTCTCTTACTTTCATCTGGAAATGATGCAACAACCATTTTCTGTAGTCTTGCCAAATACTCTTCCAAGGACTCGTCCTCTTTTTGCTCCGTCTGCAAAAGTTCATAACGGATTGTAGTAGCCGAATCTGTTCCTCCATAATGATGCTGGAATTTGTTCTTCAGCCATTCATAGTCTTGTTCCTTCCTAGCTGATAAAATGCTGTAAAATTCAGCAGCTCCCTTCTTCAATGACATAGCAAAGTTGGCTAACTTCTCGGCTTCAGACCAACCAAAGTTCTTTGCAACCAATTAAAATTGCGTAATAAAACCAATCCAGTGTTCACCCTCAAAGGATAACTTTGGTAATGGCATACGAGTGGAATGTCTGTTTGGTCTGCTGCGATCCTGCGAAACATAACTTCGACGGGATCTGTCCCCGGAATCACCAGATGAATCAGGACTTCTATGTTGTCGCGAATGATGACTCACTTGTGAAGAATACCTTGGATACGTTGATATAGTGTTCACACGAGCAATTTCACTCCGAGTCTTTCCTTGTACAGACTCCCTCGGGGTTGAGTAACGGACACTATGTGATCTTCTACCATGTGGATTTGGCGTAAAATTCACTGGCACATTCTGTGTTAGTCTAGTTTTGACAAATGTTTCACTGTCTATAGGCTTATGCACATCATCAGGTTCCTCATCATCATGTCTTTTCTGAACTGGAACTTCAGTAAGTGGTTCACGAGACTGCTCGATGTTCGGCAAACGTCGGC
Organism: Sabellastarte sp. h YS-2021; assembly: GCA_964017235.1. Classification (NCBI taxonomy): domain Eukaryota; kingdom Metazoa; phylum Annelida; class Polychaeta; order Sabellida; family Sabellidae; genus Sabellastarte; species Sabellastarte sp. h YS-2021. Next base: position 182,460,183 of record OZ024929.1, on the reverse strand, counting down.
GCATTTCTTCAAATTCCAGTTGTTGCTTCTCAAAGGTAACTGTGTACTTGTTCAGCGCAGCTTCATTACCCTTGTAGCGCTCCTTCACTTCGGTTACTAATGAAGGTTCAGGCACATCAATACTTGTGGACATTGCAGATGACTTGAAGTCATTTGAACCACTAATCAAATGTTGCACATCATTCTTCACTGAACGCAAATTTGATTCCACTCTCACCAAATCATGTTTGGTTGAGATAATCTCCACTGACTGTTGATGACTGTGCAACTTGGATATCCTATCATGTTCAGCAACAGTTCTTGACAAAGTTTCACAACTTCCTCGGATACTCTTCACTGAACTCTCCAATCCATCAATAGCACAGTCTTTATCAGCACTAATTTTCTCCAATACTTCTGTTCGTGATGTCAAATGCGAAACTTTAAACTCCATTCATCAACTTTTCCCAATGCCCCTTGCGTTTGTTCATTCAAGTCATTAGTAAGTTCATGGCGCAAGTCATCTTTCATCTCCAGAAACTGATCTTGAACAACTTTCTTCTGATGTCGCAGTTCACCTTTACATTTATCACGTACTTCAGCAATTTCATCTCGAACTTCTCTTCTGTGTATTCTCATTTCCTCCTTCATCTTCAAACTAAACTCCTTGCTAAGTACAGCCGCGCTTGCGTCCAACTTCCTACCGAAATCTTTCGAAACATCTTCGAGTTTCTTGTTGAACATTCTACCCTGAGCCTCAATGGTCTGCTTCAGTTCCACTTTTTGTGTGACCATAGCTGTTGTCAACTCTTTGGTCTGCATGGCAATCTTGTTCACAGTTGCTAACAGGACTTTCATGTTTGAATCTTCTTGTGAGGATACCACTCCAGCTGCTTCATTGACGTCACTAGACGTAACCTTCAACTTCATATCTTCATCAATGTCACCAACAGCTTGTGTAAACTTCACTTTACCATCAGTTGAAACATCTATATCCGACACGGACACACCTCCGCTATTGTCACTAAACACCAATTCTTGATGCTTGATGATCCTCTCCTTTACCGATGGTTTTGGCAATGGCAGACACATAAACTGCATTTTTGTCAAAGTTCCATCATGCTCTTCTCTAGCAGTAATGATCATATCAGCTACTTTCTCACCAATATTCTTCAATGACAACAACCCCTCCTTTGTCACTTCCTCAATTTTCATCATTTTATTTGTGGCCATATTGTTAGCAAAACTAAAATACCAACACCTCAAAGATTTGTCAGAACACTTAACTGAATGCAATCTTTGGAAGTTTCAGCAAATAACAAGTTATGACCAATATTTCACAAAACTGCTACAAAATGAACAATGACACCCAAGATTAACAGTCACAAAGCTGTATCTAACCCTAGGTACTGTCAAAGGATAGTTCAAAAAATAACTCAAAGTATCTTTCAGTTAACAGACACAGAGCTTTTTTTTAACCAAAAAATGAACTTAAGTTATTTACTAAGTCAGTTTTCAAAAATAATCAACAGTCACGAAGCTGATATGACTATAATTGTGAAAAACAGTTAACAGTCACGAAGCTGTAAAATAACCAATCACTTCACAGCCACAAAGCTGTATAATCAATTAGTGAACAGTCACAAAGCTGTATAACCAATCAGTGAACAGCTGTATAATCAATCAGTGAACAGTCACAAAGCTGTATAATCAATCAATGAACAGCTGTATAATCAATCAGTGAACAGTCACAAAGCTGTATAATCAATCAGTGAACAGTCACAAAACACTGAAGAATGAAATGATAATATCGTCACACTTCAAGTGACAAGATATGAAATGCTCAAAATGAACTACAAAAATTCAAGATACAGTTAATGATACGAACTGATCAAACATTCAAAAGTACTTGATCAACTATGCATCCAATCAATAAATTATATCAATAATTTGATCAAACATTCAAATAAGAATGACCAAATATTCACAAAGGCAAAACACAATAAAGATACCTCAGTAATTTACAAAGTTTAAGATCACCAAAAACTTAAAGTCAAATATTTAATTGTAATGTATGAGATTAAACACAAATGCAAATATTCAAATTCCAAGTGCAGATTGTTAATAAACACAAGAATCAATCAACACAACATGAAGATCAAATATTTAAATTTTAAAACTTTCAAAAAATTAAAATGTAAAAAGTATGTAATTTACTATTCTACTACTGATAAGTATTACTAATGAAGCACTACTAAAACTGTCAAATCAAATCACAACTAATATTTACTCAAGTGTCAAAAACAATTTAATTTAAATTCTAAAATATTCTATTTTACATTACTCTCCCAAAGTGTTACTAAGTAATGGAATACTAAATTATTACTAATTACTTTGACACCAAATCAATTACTAAGCACTTGTTACTCCAGAAAAATATCAAAATATTGAATGTATGAAATATAAATATCAAAAGTACATTACTGTATTAGTATTTTTTATTTATTTGCTTCAGCCAACACTGTTAAATTTGTAATACTACCAAAGTTTAATCTCAAAAATGCCACAATCTACATATTATTTACTTTCCAAAAAATAAACATTAATTTGCCAACTACGACACAGAAATAATGCAACTGGCACACTATAGCACTGAATGTAAAACAAAAACATGCAAACAAGTATCAACTAGTGCTAAATATCGAGCACTGGGCGATAATATTATCAATAGTGTTACGATGGCAAGCAAAAATAAAAACTTGAAAATACTTCCACTTAAACAGGTATTCTAGATAAAGCTATTAAAAAACGGAAATGATTTTATGTGATTTTTAAATGAACTTCCACATAAATGGAATTTCCAAATATCAGGGTTCTACTTATAGGTAATTTCTACTTAAAGGGGTTTTTACTAATCAACACCTATATAAATATGTATGTAAAGCGACTATGAAAAGTAACAGATCCCTATTCAATTTCCACTTAATACAACCTCCACAAAAGCAGATTCAATTTTTAACTGACCAAAATATTGACGTTATATCACAAAAATAATTTCAGGTAAAAAATACTAAGCCAATTAATGATATAGTACTTCTACTAAAGCAGGTTTATTCAAATGGACAATATATATGCAATTATATGTAACTATTAATTTTAAATAATGAAGTACAAACAACAAATAATGTACCGTATATATGTGTCAACTATGGGCGATAATATTAAACGAGTATAATACACATATATAATTGGACTAAAGTGGACTAAATAAAAATAATATTTCCAGAATAAAAAATAAATATTGCGATATATTTACGATAATCTGGGACAAGAATATCAAAATAACATGCAATATTTTAAATATAAATATATGGACCAAAGTTCTTCAAAATTGCAAATAATCTTTTAAATGATCCAACTATTTGCAGATGACGCTCACCAAATACTTTAATTTACAGTTAATTCTACTGAAGGATTCGAATTACTGCCAAAACACTATATATAGAATGACAATTACAGAACTTTACTTGAAGATTCAAATTACTGTAAATACCATACAAAAAACACACGAACAAAATTATAAATACAGAATCCTACTTAAAGCTTCAAATTACTGTATATATAATTGAAATTATTACATGGTTTAATATGGGAATACGGGGAAAATTATTTACGGTGAAAACCAGTATAACCCATATCACAGCTACTGATATATTTATAAATCCACGAAAACTGACAGGAACCGGAAATAGCCAATAGATGTTAAAAAACAACAATTATAAATATCTATTTTTAGTCGGCGATGACAAAACTTAGCAAAACTACTCTGCTTCAATGTCTTAAACCGACCAGAATATAAATACGACAGTAATTAGATGGTACCGTAAATGTAAATAAAAGGTTAAGTGGAATTAATACTTTTTTTTTTTAAACAAGTTACAGTATTTTACTGTCGACATTCAACCAAAAATTAGTACAGTAAATTCATAGAACTTTCCAACAACAATTGACGAGAAATCTCCCCGTAACAGTACGGTTTCTGGAAATTTCACATATTCATAAGAATTTGAGTATCAGTAACTGTTACATTCAACACTGTAACTTACTGTTCATTTCAAAAAATACTAAACAACTCCATGGCCAGAAGCTAGTGCAAAGGGTGGAAAATAAAATCCAACCCCACTTCTGGTACCAATGAAGTAATTTCACCCACCTTGCACTAGTGCTGCCGGTCTGTTGCCAGGTTCTAGATGAGGTGTCTAACTACTGTACTTCTAACATCAGTACACCAACTGTTATGTCACTGCTGGTCTATACTACCACTCTATATACTATTACAATCAGTGACTACACTGTTACCTATATATACTATTACAATCAGTGACTACACTGTTACCTATATCAATCTAACTACTACCACTAAATGTCCATATAATTCTCCATTACTCAGTAATATCGCATGTGCGTTTCCGTTAAACACGTGTATACAGTTCCAAGTCTTACTCTGAAGTGTCCCTTTAAACCCCAGTTCCTGCACAACTCCCGCGCATGGGCGCTTACTAAACCTCGGAACTACCGAAACGTCTCCCGGAATATACTACAATATCTCAGATTCCTTTTTGGCATTGTACATAGAATGTAAATTCTTAAATGTGATTATTTGTAATAAATCTACTCGAAATATATGTACTGGAAATATATGATTATTTGTAATAAATCTACTGAAATATATGTACAGGTTGACAACTGGGCATTAAATGCTTATATAGACCATGGAGAGAGGATTTTTCCCAATTAAACTGCCTTGCTGGTCATAACATATATGGTCATAACATTCAGATTTGTTGGCTTCTAAGTTCAGCATATCATAAGTAGAGTATTTCCTAGAAAACGAATTAATCTAAACTAAATTAAAATTAGAGCCACATTTGTCAAATATGTTTTTCAAAAAGATATATTACCACAATTACATGAATTAAAATTCTACATGTGGTTGTTTTGACCGATTCAGCCTTAATGATTGTGTATGGTTGAGATGAATAATGAAGCTTCATTTTCCAAATATACCGAAAGAGTGAGATTCTAAGGTGGCAGTTGGACTATAATTTAGCATAAGTCCAAATTAATAGAAAAGCAAATGAGAGATATCATTTTATTTTACAGTGCTGTTCTAGTTTATGATCATGTACATGAGAATAATAAAATGAATAATTTTGCCTGCTTAGCCGAAAAAAGAATCTAAAGCAAAAACCTGTCATATTACAACAGAGATTTTTCTGTATTTATCCAAAATATTTCTATTACACCTCTATATTTTGACTAGTCCATCATTAAAATAAGGATCATCAGTGTATTTTGCCTAACAGTTAGTTATTGACAAATAAGTAATACATGTCACTGTAAATCTTTTGAAAAACATTTGTTAAAGGTTAATATCTGTAAACAAAATTTTATGTACTATTTATGAACAGTGTTCATTGTTTTTGTGTTTGTTTCATACAAAGATTATACATTGGTCAATGCTTTTACTTGTTCAGTAGAAAAGGCATAATTATTATCTAGCTTATGCACTGTTTTACTTACACTTTTTCTTTATTTTGTCCTTTTATATTAAATAATGTAATTGTTTAAGCTAACTTTGTAACTGTTGATACTTATAATTGTTTTACTATCATTTATCATTCACTTTTTACGTATTAGATATTTTGTTTTATATTCTATGGGGTAATTTGGCTTCTTAACCAAAATATTTACGAAGAATATTCTTGCTGCTTTTGTTACGTTTTTAATAATTTGGACAGTTTGTGTAAAATTTCTGATTTTCTATGGAAAGGTGAAGAGGGAAGGTTAGTGATATGGTGAGTGTGTAAAGTACATAGCATGAGTGAGACATACATTGTAAAATATTTTATAATTTATTGTTCATACAATAAGTTAATTCAGTGGGTTATTGTAATAATCAGTGTGTGACCATCAATTAAAGCAAAACTCCATATCAAAAATTAAAGTCTAACCCAGTACAAATTTTAGGTTTTGCAAACATTTGAAAGGAAACATTTGGTAAAGGTTAAAAAATGATGGGTACGAAAACCATTTGTAATGGAATGTTTTTAAAATGTTTTCTGAAAACCGTTTATTAAACATTATAACTGAACATAATAATGTCTGAATAATAATGGGGTCAGAGGTCAAATTCAATATCTTTGTATGGTTGCTCACTATCGAAAATATTGTTTTCATGTCTAAAATTGTAAGATAATGGCTTAGAAATTATTCCCCCATTGAATTCACACTTTTAGGGATTGCATGTGGAGCAATTTTTGACAAAGTCCTCTAAAATCCCCTATTATTGCTCACCACTATCTTTGTTTGGACATGTTTGAAGGTGAAGGTTTAAAATTATAGGTTTAAAAAACGTTTTATAGAATGTTTTTAAAACATTTGACAAGCAATGTTGTTTAAACATTTTATGTGTACTAGTTATCAAACATTTCATGATGAATGTTTGAAAACCATTTCCAGCAAAACCTTAATTTCTTCAGCTGTTTTATAAATGTTTTAAAAACGCTTCCAGTCAAACCTAGCTTTTTGAGTTATTTTATAAATGTTTAATAAACATTTTCAGTAAAAAAGGTTTTTATAGAGAATGTTTATAAAATGTTTTTTTAAACATTACAGCAAAAACGTTTACTTAGAAACATTTACAAAACCAAAGATAGGGTTTACTTAGGTTTTTAAAATGTTTTGTAAACATTTAAACCATTTTAAAAGGTTTCTAATGTTTACTGGGAAGATGTACCATTTCTGATGGTTTCCTCTAATTTATCTCTGCCTCAACAAATTTAGGAAATCATCAAAATTTAGTAGCTTATCATTCTTCTGGCAGCTTCTTGTATTATATGTACATTCAACTTTATTAGATTTTTTTTCAAAATTAACTTTCGAGAAGTAAATTCCCTTCATTAGTATCATTCCCTAAGGTTGGGTATAACTTTACGCTTAAATAACTGCATATGTTGGAACTTCTTTTAACCAAAAATATTCTTTAATATTCTTTACATCCCAAATTTATATATTTTATTATATAGCAAAAAAAACAGGAAAAAGAAAAGAAAAAGAAGAAATATAAACACATAACACAATACAAATTTAGTAAAGAGTAAGAGAGTCAAGCTATCATTTGCAAAATTGGGCATTTTGAAACATTTTATAAGTTTCCATTGTTTAGCCTCCCTTGCATATTCTCTGCTCTCTGCTCTCAGCTTTAGAATACCTCAAATTCAGCAACATCTTGAAACAAACTATCACACCATCATTGCTCCCATGGCTTTCTCATAATAGCAAATTGTTAAAAAGACTGCAAAACAACGATAAAGTCAAAATTATTGAAGTCCCTACTGTGCACAAGTCCCCTTTGTTTGTTGTGGCAGTGAGTACTGCTGTTCAAAATGCACATCTGGACAGAGAAGTGCTGTGATTAGCCTTAATGAATTTCTAGCTGTTTAACAACAGTGTCACATATGTCAAGTTGTTTAAGATATGTTTTAAAATCAATCCAAGATCAGTGTGTGTGGTGTTTTTGGTGTATGTGCAAATTAAAATATGTTCTGAAGAAAACGAAAGCAGCTTCAGTAGTAGTTATTTATACAATCTCATCAGTGAACCAGGCATAATAAAGCACAGTTGCATGGTATAGAGTTTAGCTTATCAGTCAGGAGGAAATGAGCTGCAGCATCAGTCATAACACATTAAGCTGGAGTTCATGATCATGTCATACTGGACTTGACAACGACTATGGACAGATGATTTCTTAAATTTGATTTTTGGTGTTGCGCCTTAGAGTCTGCCTAGCAGAGATTAAGCGCTATAAAAGTACAGAATAGAATAGAATACCTAAACAGTAGGTGTGAGGCTCTTGATGTCTGATAAGATTTTCCCAGAAATCTCTTCTTTCTTTGCTGTGTGTTTATTGGACCTAGTCAGTCTATGATCATATATCCCCCTCAATTTGGGGATTCACCTTACTAAAATAGATTTTGTATCAGCTTAGCACTTAAAGGAAAGGTCACAGGTTCTGACAACATGTAGTCAGGATATTAGAAATACCTTTCAAATGCAGAAGTGATCATATTTGTACTTCTATACCCATACAAGGTCGGGAAAACTTAGGATTGATTTTGTCGTCACAAAGATTTCCTTTGGTAAAGGAACTTTAAAATATTTAATTGGACCATTTGAATATTACCTATATGCAATATATTCTGTAAAATTAACCAAAATTGTTGGTGTCGAGTCACGTCGGTGCAATCTAGTTCCTCACCCCCCAACCAAAAGTTGCTTCCTACGCACCTGCAGAGCTGCTTGATCCTCAGTCATGTTATGTTAAATGTGTAAAGAATCATTTTGGAGTACTCCGTGTCACTTAACTAAAGCAAATCTGTGTAGCTTTGCATATTTATATCTTCTTTATCAGTCACATTAGCAAAACTTTACCAATATCCTGTAGATAGGCTGCCTACCAACGCAGAATCAAATACTCTTAAGAATGAAAAAAGGTCCTCTTGGACTCATTTTTACATATTTACATTATTTTACACAATTATGTTTCACATTTTAGTCTTTTTATTGTTGTCTTCAATTGTGGGTGTTTTGTTTCTAATCTTAAAGTAAAGGCATCAATTAAACTACTATAAATATATTTAATATCCTTATACTAAAACTAATGCAAGTAAATTATAGTAAGATCATGAATTGTTGTGTCACATTATATGCAAAACGATAATTATAAATTTCTTTCATTTCAGCTTACAAGGTCAGGACACTGTGTTGTATTTTTGTCAAGAGTCGACACATACGCAAAATGTTACTCTGTAGTAGAATGTATGATGTGTAGCAATATAAGAATCTGTAGTGTGGATGTCATGGCATTAGATGTGTTAATTAATAACAAGATTATTCAGATCACTCAATATCGAACAACATCAATGTTGCTGATTAATATGTAAATTTTGTTTTTAAAAGATTGCTGTTATAAAGTAACAACTTCATGAATTATGGAGGAAAGCTATATTATATATGTAAACTCAGATTTTTAGATAACTGATATAGAAAAGGGTGATGATTTTAGCAATCATTCACTCAGTTTTAACGGATTCACATTAATTAATATTTACATATAGTCCATTTCTACCAAACATATTTACACACATCTAAATTTTGGTGTGAATTGGTTCTCACTATCCAAGTTCTTAGTAAAAGTAGATAAAACTATGCTCAGTTGTTGGCTACAATTTGGTTTGCTTCGAATTTTACAACAATTTGAAAACATGAATTTACTCAGAAAAAGAATGTACTTGTTATCCTATGAAAATCGTCATCTCTCAAAGGCCAGGTCTATTCTATTCCGTACTTTTATGGTGCTTAATCTCTGCCAGGCAGACTCAAAGGTGCAACACCAAAATCCATTTCCAAAAATCATCTATCTATAGCCATTTCCAAGTCCAGTACCATGGAGATGCCGGCTAGAGTTGGGAGTCGAATTGCTATGTTGGGAATGCCTTTTTGAAGAGATTTTTACCTTTTTTTCTGAAACAGGCGAGAGTTGGGGCAGAGAAAACCCCATCAGGCAAATCATTCCAAACTGTGGGAGCATCAAAAGCAAAGCTGTGGCCAAAGTGGTTTTTTTTGTTATTTATGTAAAGATGGACAGAATTGAGGAAGATCCAAGTACTTTTTATCTGAATGATTGTATCTTGTATTATATGTTCCACAATGAATAGACAAAAGAGAATCAAAGTAACTGGAATGACCACTGTAAAGAAACTTGTTAACTAGAGTGACAGTTTTGAAGATACAGTGAAATTTAACTGGGAGCCAGTGGAGTAGTTTGAAAATAGGAGATGGATGTGTGTATGTCTTACAGTTTGTGACAATCCTTGCAAGTGTGTTTTGAATACACTGCAGTTTGCGCATTTGGAGACTGGACAGACTCCTGAAGAGACAGTTGCAGTAATCGAGGCAATTACTCACCAAGGCAATTGCTGCCAGAATAGCAGCCTCATCAGTCAAGTACTGTCTAACCTGCCGGAATAATGAATCTGAAAGAAGCATGTCGTACAAATTTTGCGTACATGATCAGCAATTGAGAAATTAGCATTAAACCAGACAAGGTTATTCACAACTGCTGGATGCATGCATTTACCAAATATCCTAACTGGGAGATAGAGATCTAATTTATTGAGTTCCAAATGGGATGCAAAGATGATAAACTCTGTTTTGTCAGGGTTTTATTTGAACATACTTGATGACATCCATTCTTGAACATGAGGATATGGATTCAGTTTGTCAAAAGTCAGGGCTGCACTTTTGTGAGACATATGAATAAACGATTGGGTATCATCTGCATAAAACTGATATTTGATGTCAGGATGTGTTACTATAACCGTACTCAAAAGAGTGATGAATAAGGAGAACAGCAAAGACCAAGGATTTGGCCTTGTGGCACTCCAAATAGCAGCTCATGGAAGAGGGTTGACCTAATTTTAATTGCTTGGAAATGGTAGTTGAAATAAAACTTGGACCACTTTAAGGCCATACTGCACACACCAAACCATGACTTAAGACAATTAAGAAGAGTAGTGTAGTCAATTGGGTTGAACAAAGCCGACAGATCCAATAAAATCAATGCAGTAGACTTGCCCCCAGATGGTGAGAGATGGATATCATTTTTGATATGCAGCAGGGCTGTTTCAGTGGAGTGACCACTTTTGTATGCAGACTGCCTTGCACTATCAAGATTGCTACTGTTGATATGTTGCATGAGTTGTTTGACAAAAACCACCTCAACCAATTTTGACATGAAACATAGTCCTGATACTGCTTGATAATTTTAGTCTCAGGGTCAGTCCATTTTTATTTTCTACTTTTTGTTGATTGTTTCCTGTAGAAGACTCTTTTAAAAGCTGATAACTCTGCTATCAATTCCCCATGTTTGCTTTAGGTTGTGTAAAGGTGGGATGATTTTGTCAGTTTGTTCTCATAACGTCCAACTTGATAATCTACCTATATATAAGGGACTATGCCTGAGGATCTTAAAATAAAATTAATGAATTTGAATCATTTAAAACAATTCCCCATTGACCCATAATGTCTATTGATACTCCTTTGATTCTCTGTTGCACCAGTAAGTGTCTGTGCACCTGAAAATAAATTCATTAGACCCATTATTGACATTTTGATAATTGAGTGTCATGGCAGGGCAACTCATTCGACCTGATACTTGCTGACTAGATGTCCCAATCAAATCTGCTAACACAACCTTGTTGTTGACATCAAAAATAAGATCTTTTATTGGAGGAGTTTTAAATACTGGTCTGACATGAGACCACTGAGACATTGGAAATTGAGAGGCACTGTTATTGACATTTACATCAGATACTAGAGCTTGGACAACAATAGTGTCTCAATTAGCTTTTGAGATGTACCTGTCTGAAAAAATTTGCATCGAAGAAAGATGAGACATAAGTGACTCCATGTGATACTGAAGACTTATGATACTGATAGCCTTTAATATGAAGCCCACACTTGTACATATCACATTTTATTTATGTTTTTTCTTTTATCTCTGGACTTTGTTGAATTTATTTGCAGCCTGATGAGTTCTTGTTTGATTACTGCTGTAAAAGCAGCACTGAGCTAGACAAAACAGCTAACTTCAAAAATTGACTCCCAGTAAGAAAAACATTTATGTCAAGATTATTATCAATCATCCTAGTTCTTAAAATTGTGTTTTTGTTTGGACAAATACTTAAGAACATGAGTTGGTTTCACAGAAAAAAATTCATACAAAAGCAACAAGTATTTCAAACATTTTACATGAATAATCACCTAAGAGCTAACAATGCATCTTTCACTTTCTAAGAGCATAGATAAGCCTCACACTGAGAATCAACGCATCATCATAGATTTGAGATCTGGTGCCGTAGTAAATAATTTAACAGGTATAATAATATTTATTTGATTCAAGCAATGTGTTGCAATATCTCACTATAAATAGTCTAAGAGACTTCAATTAAGCACATAAATGATATAAGAGCAGATTAGTTACTTCCAGTGGTAGAAAATTGTCTGACAGTAGTGAGTCTGATGTTGATTCTGTCAGTCATATTCGAAAACTCAGTTCCCTCAAAATCTCTATGCAAATACGGATCTACAGAAGGTGCATGACAGTGCAATTATTCGAAAACAAGAAAAGATAAAAACCCAAACAATGATGGAACATTGTCATTCTGGTTAAAAACAAGGTGGCTTGGCCACATGAGGCAATCTTGGGTGGTGCCAGTAGCTCTTGGTTGTCGTGTGACCAATTATCAATGTTGCAATTTATGATGGGTTTCTGTAGGAACATTATGGATGAGAAAATTTTGCATGAGAGGTGATGAATGCTGAATTATATGTCCGACCTTATGGAGGACATATCAGATTTGGGTTGGAAAGGGGCAAAGCTGGATATGCTGTCATTTGCTGTAAAATTGAAAGGGGTACAGTGATGTGGTCAGACTCAAATAGAATCAATGGTACATGTAGATTACATACCCAAAGAAATAGAAATAATAACTCTAAGACCTGGCAAAAAGGTTCAGAGCGTTTGAAAAAAGTTATGGTTTTACAAACTGTTTCAGACCGAAAATTGCAGTCATGATCAAGATCATTATGTCAGAGAATAGCATAAGCATGTTTATGCTTACTGTGCATGACAAGATCGTATCCTCACTCACCCTAAAAAGACTGTTTGCTTGCGAAGAAAAAAATAATGGATGGCTGTGCATCTAAATAATGGGGTGATAATGGGGTGAACAGCAGGGCTTGTCATGGTAGTAAAGCTATCTTAAATTGTAGAGACATATCTGATAATGAATGTAAAATGTGCAGAACAGTATGGTTGAACAGCAAGTAAAGTTTCTGATATTCAGACCAGATATGTGTATAATTCAAAGTGTGTTGTAAAAATGTTGAACATGAATTGGTTCATCCCTCTTCACATTCAATTACAATATTTTGTCAGTTCACCAAATGTAACAGTAAGGTGTCATATGTAGATATAGTGAAAAGTAGTATGGGACAAGAAAATTGTCACAGAAGGGGTAAACAAAAATGTGTGATGGTCAAGTTTAAATAGTGACAGTGTTAATGAATATGATATGGTCAGCAAGGAAAACAAAGAACAAAGTACCAATTTAAATAGAATTGAAAGTAATCAAATGAAAGGGACCATAAAGGAAATTCCATTAAGCCGAAAGTAATGGGAAGTGAACGGGAAGTGAATGTGTAAAGTTGTAGCTCTGTTAATGAAAATCAGAGTCAGACTGTACAAATTGTAGCACAAAAGACAAAACTGAAGGTTAGTTGGGTATTAATAAAAGATGGTGGAGCAACAAATTCTAAAGTAGACACTAGCTTGAATCATAGTAAATCAATAAATTCTAATGAAAGTTCTGGCAAAGGTAAGATACCGGATCAGGACCATATAAGTGATGCCTGCATTGAGAAATCTAAGTTGCTACTACAATGTGAGAAATATAGATGATGATAAGTTCATCAATTCTATCATGTTTCATACCAGTGGGTTTCCACATAGAAACTTGTATGGTGAATGCAAATCATATACACAGTATATGAATCAGTTAAAATATTGCTTTGAATTTATCCCTATCACAGATCAACTCTTTCCACTGTGGGGATATCGGTATCACCACAGTTCTTAACCTCATTGACCTGCATAAAGAAGTTAAAAATATGGAAAACCAACTTTATGGGTGGCTAGAATCCCAGTACCATCATAGTTATATATTGAAGTATGGAGATGCAATCTTGGTGAATATTAGGAAAAACAATTTCTACAAATTGGATTTCTGTTAGGTTTCAAAAGGCAATGTGAACTTTGGCATACTGATGATAATCACAAGGAATCGAAACAATGATTATATGGGAGCTGTTTTTGATCTTTCCTTTCAAAGTATAGATTATCTTACTAATGAATTGAAGAAATTAGAAAAAATGGTTGTTGGTTTGTTGGTTGATGTCACATATAAAGTCACTGTGCCAGTGCATTGTTTAATCTAGGCATTATGTGTATTACCATGCAAAGTCATTTAGTTATTGAGTTATACATTTATAGAACTTGCCTAGTTAACACTCATGTATATTACTCTCTGTTGCATTAATCTAATCCCTCTAGGTTAACCTCAGTAAATCAATTAATAGATTTGGGGAAACCCTATCAGCTACATGTACTTTCTAGAACTTACTTGATGAATCTGATGACAGTATAAATTTTCATGTAAGTTCTTTAAGCTGGCCAATTCCATAGCTGTATATAAGTGCTGTCCATCTGACCACAGATGTATATCGTATTCGCTGGCTATACAGACAGCTAATGGTGTCTTGGAATTACTATAAAGTGGATACAAACTTCTTGTGTACCTTATACTTTGTGACTGAACTTTTGTTGGAGTGAACTGGATACACTGTCTGGATCTATCAGAGAGTGGATTTCCTGTACTGCGGACAATGTTTATATCTGGATATAGGGTGTGGATCTACTAGAGAGTAGATTTACTGCATTTCGAAGATTGTCAACAGGATAGGACCATTTTGTATCATCATATATCAAGAAGATTACAGAATACAGATATTTGTGTATTAGAGGACAAAGGACAGATCACTGGACAGATTGCCGGATACAGTAAACACACTTAACTGTCAATTACAGTGGCCAGATCAGAATGGTGCATTATTGTATCATTGTGTGTACTATTGAGAGCATACCAGTGGACTGTAATTATTATGTTTAATAGTTAAATAAATTTGTTAGGTTAAACTTTTTGTCTTTTCCTGTTGCAGCTTAAAGGCAACCGGTAATTGCTGCCACACTGGCCCGTGACCATAGCAGTAGGGTATTCCAAACTGTCAAACTTGCCCTTTTAGAATATGATCTGTTAAACTGGCAAGGTATTTACATCGACACTTTTCTCCTTACTGGATGTAGACATGGAGCCAATTCTTCCAGATGACAAGCAATGCTATCAGAAATATTATGAAAAACAAAGAACATGATATCATAAATTATATTGATGATTATTTTTATTTGGTAATTGTTCTTTCCAGGCTTTCTATGGTTTAATGAATGACTTAGGCTTAACCATCAGTCAGAAAAAGCTGGTGCATTCCACCACTAAAGCAATTTGTCTTGGGGTCTAAGTCGACACAGTAGGAAATACAGTCTCAATACCAGCTGAGAAACTGAAGCAGGCCCCTGACACGATTAAAGAATGGGACACTAAAAACTACGCAAAAAATGCCAGTTACAGCCTCTACTGTGACTGCTATTGTAGACTAAAATGTGAAAAACCAGCATGGAGCTTCTTGAACCAAATGTTGGAAGTACTTAGAAATACAAAAAAAGATCCAGCTAGATTTGAACTGACTGATTTTAAAAGTGACAGTAGCTGGTTAAATTTCTCCCATTGTATAACAGGGTATGGGTACAAACCAGCAAATCACATTTCATAACTTAATGCCTGATTTACAGGGTTAGGTGGTCATTGGAAACAGCAAGTGTAATATTTGGCAATACCTATAGGTTACAGATCCATACTAATCATCCGCTTCAAAATGGTAAGCATCTTGTTATCAGTAAAGCTGTTTTCTAGTCAATGGCAGGGTACTAAATTGTTGGCCTAATGTGATAATGATGCTGTTGTAAAAGTCCTGAATTCAGGTAGAGCCTGGGACCTGTTGTTAGGTGCACTGGACAGAAATATTTGTTATGTCACTGGCTGATATTGATGTGCCATATGTCCATGTAATGGAAAAGTAAAACCAAATTGCAGATTTTTTATCCCAGTGGACGATGTCGTGGTCAGATAAGTGTGAACTACAATGATTACTTGGTGTACATACATGGTTAAAACCTCTCTGAATTTGTTGGATATCGACAGTATGATTTGATAAGATACTATGCATTGACAGACACTATGCTTTGTTTTTCAGAGTTGAAGGTATTAAGTCTTTGAAGAAAAAGAGCAAATGAGAGAATTAAAGATTTCATTCCAGCCCAAAACCAGATAAATGCTGTGTATATGTACACGATTCAGTGTTCTTTATATCTGTTGAGTGTATGCTGTTGTTTCTTGAATATTTAATGTTGCAGAAAGTGTCAACACAATGGTCACTAATTATGTATGGCAGTCGAGGCAATTGCTTTGATTTTTGGTGTGAGAGTGGATGCTTTGGACGATAAGCAGATTAAACATTTGATTAAAGCTTAAAAAGTAAGCAAGCTACTAACAGTTGTAAAGCGTACTGTTATGGATAAAACAATTTGCAGAAGGCAATGTTATTTTTGGTAAAACTAATGTTGGTACTTAAGTGGTCCAAGACGTTGCAGGACAGAGACCAGGTTACTGTCCATGGATGTGTTCACTAACAAATTTCACGGTAAGAAAACATATGGCTATTTTGAATCCAGCTATGTCATTACCTAGAAATTTCTATATTTTTCATGCATTCCATCATTCAGGTGCCAGGGGAACCGTTCAAATGTGTCAATTCACAGATCAACTATCATGGCACCCAAAAGGTGGAATGTCTTTTGACATATATCAATATGTCTGAACATACGGCAAAAGAGCTGACTAAGGTTTTTAGGAATACAATATCCTGAACCCTCTACTGTATACTCCTAATGCTATGCTGCATGTTTGGGATTGAGGCATTGGTATAAAATGTGCTAATGACTTGCAAGCAATTTTAGGATTTTATATCAAACTTAAACTGGGATCTGTTAGCAGTCATACACAAGGTAAGGTGACCTGAGAGGAATGAAAGATAGGGTGGTGTCTGAATTCAGTAGTGGCACGTAACATTAGTTAAGGTTAGGTCACCTTATGTTAACAGTGGTGTTGTTAAGAGTTAATAGCAGTTTAGTCATTTTACCTTGGGTATACATTTTCGTCAACAAACATGTATTACAATTATGTTAGCTGTATTAACATAAACACAAGAGCATGTATTAGTATTATATAATAATGTATATTACTATTATTATTAATATTAATGTATTTTGTTAATAAATTATTTTACCCTTAGTACTTGTTATTGGCTTGTGGACGGATGGGGACAACAAGATCTATCAATTTCGATAGAGATATTTTTCCCAAGATAATATGATGAAGTATCATTTTATGGTACAAATATTCCCCACATAAAACACTCAGAAAATTATTTGTCACTAATCATGTGCGATAATTTGTGCAAATGGGAAGTTTATTTTACGTGCATTTAAGAAATATTCACAGGATATGGCCAGTATCTCAGGAGTTTTTGATTGGACCACTTGTTCTCTTTCGTGGGAGCTGAAACAAACTGGGAGTTTTATATAACAATAAATATCTTAATTTCAGGTAATTATGTAATTAACTTGTATTCTTATATTTATTTTGGGTCCACATTTTCTTCTTTCTGTACAATTAAAATACGATTACCTCGGCTCTATTTTACGAGGATGTACAGCAGTGGAAAGACCCCACTTACAAATACAGATTTAAAGAAAATTGAATTATTTTCAGTTATTACTTAGCAATTGCTTTATACAAATGCAAGTATAATGATATATTATCTCTTTAAATACATTTGTATTTCACATTAAAATCATATTGAGAATATCTCAATATATAACTCATTGACAATATCAATTTACAAATGATAACACCAATATGGGATTATTATTATTTATTTCTATTTTGTCTACTATTATGTACAATACTACCGGTCCTACAGGTCACCTTAAGAAAGTTGGAGAAGCTAGTATGAGGTCATCTCAAAGTAAAGATTACTTGTTAAACTACTATGCTGTCACAATAAAGTCAATATATCATGAGAAATTACTCAGTTTAACATGAGCATTCAAGTAATGTGGCTTTAAAAGATTAGAAATAAAGTTTACTACTTACTTATAGCCAATATAAGGTGACCCTAATGAAAAGAATTACTAATACTGTTAATAATAAAATGTTTATCAATATGTGAAGTATCAACCTTTTAAAACTATAAAAGGTCAGCATTGCTAGGACAAACTCAAAGGTCAACATGTTACACTGCACATTACTATTTATTTATTTGTTGTTTTACGTCACGTTCAACAGCCAGGGTCATATTGCGACGGCTAGTTTACAGGTGGAGGAAACCAGTGCATACTGCACTGCAAACCACCGGGCATCGGTAAGTAACTACCAACTTTCCAACATGAAGCGCCCAGCCCGAGATTCGAACTGGCGGTCTCAGAGGTTGAAGGCGAGAACTCCAACCGCTACACCACCAAGCCCCTCTGCACATTACTAACCTATACTTCCTAACCAACATCCCTACCAAGAATGAACATCCTACACCTTGCAGTTTGAAAGATATGGGCTGGATAAGATTTTAAAGTTCAAAGTCACTACGGCAAGGTCAAAGGTTAAATCAAGGTCACACTATGATGATGCACACCTACACCCCTTAACCAATGTCTCTCAATGTCTCTATCAAGGTTCAACATCCTACCCCTTATGGTTTATGAGATACAGCAGGGATGAGTTATTACTGAAGCCAGCTCGTCCACTTGGCTGAGAGACCGCCCAACAGCCCAGCCTGACACCAATACTTGGGTGACAACAATACCTGCGCAGTGTAAGAGCTACATCTTTCCCAAATACTGTTTTGTAAAATGTCTAATTCTATAGACAACAGGCAAATGGTAATCACACGTCAGCTCAGCACTATTCAATAGAACATAGAGAAGGTGGCACATGTGTTGATCCATTGGTAGCATTAAGCATTTTTTTATATATCAGAAAGAAAACAAGAATGAATGTGTATCATTTTTATAAACAAAATCTTTGCAATACTAAAATTTCAGGGGTAAATACTATTTTGCCAAATCCCATTTGCTAATTACCATTGTAAGAAGTCCTCGTTCTACAAAATTATCATGAAAATTACGTGAAAAGGATGAAAAAATAACATTAAGTTTGGCACACTGATCATCATTCCAAAAGATTGCTATATCTTTTTTAACATATTGCACCTACTGTTGTTTTTGAGATGTCCAAGGATCTTCAATTTGCAATAGGAATGGTTACACATCCAAGGAAAATTACATGGTCTTTCATGGAATGGCTAATAAGAGACAAATATTTGATAATTATAACAATTTGGATGTTTTTTTCTAACGTATGATCTATGTTTCTCTGTAATCTATGCCAAAGTGTTAACATAACATTAAAATAATAAATAAACAAAGAGTTTAACAGTTTTAAAAACAAGATTCCTTACACAGTTTGGAGTTTTATAACCTGATAATACAAAATAAGTCAGTGATACAAAACAAGTTGTCTATAGAGCAGCTTATTTTGTATTATTGACTTATTTTGTATCACCCTGAAATCTTGTCAAAATTCTGCGCACTGTTTTATAACATATTAAGTCAATTGTTGGTACAAAATAAGTCGGCCAAGTAATACAAAACAAGACAATTTTACAACAAAATAAGTTGGTAATACGAAATAAGTCAAAAATTGATACAAAATAAGTCAGGTAATACAAAATAAGTCGTTGATACAAAATAAGTTGTTATATGCGCATCAACAAATGGGCATTTACTATTTATAGGTCTCTTGTGCATGTCTCCACATTTTTTACACAAAAATTCCTTTGATGGAAGTAAATGAGTTTCTAGTGAAGGATGAGCCAAAAAAATTATCTGTCAGACCAAATGCTTGGCCCCATAAGATGGCACATTCATGTAAAGACAAATTAATTCATGAATGAAATGATTTGTTAATCAGATATATCAGTCCACAGGCCAGAAATTCATATAAATATGTGCTAAAAACAAGAATGAAAACTTGAACAATACTAAAATACTAAAATAAATGTAACATACAGATTTAGATAAAATAAAGTTAAGATAAACTCATTCCCTCAACGTGGCTCCAGCATGCCAGAGCAAGTCTCACATTAATCAGAGCACTGAATCCAGAATCTGTGCTCAGCAACAACAGCAAGTCCTTCAGTAATAACAACAATTGTAGCCAGATAACAAAAAATTCAACACTGACGCAGTTGAAACTTAAAAACTTTAAAAGTCCTGGCTAAAAATTGTGTGTAAAACTATGTCATGCCCTTTGACTTTGCAGTGTTGAATGAAGGTTGCCACCAATTTGGAGCCAGAATAAATCAAAACATCAATACCCAACTGAAGGAATTGCAGAAACAAGAAACTTCTTTAGTGTGATGCACTGAATAAAGTGGGGCCTGTTGCTCCACCTCCCCATCATTTCTAGTAATCATGATGTGCTACTGAACCGGTGAACTTCCTTATTTTATAGCAATATTAAAAGTCATTCATAACGAACTTTCATTATAAACTCGATTTTTACCTGTTTCAGTCACCTTCCTCATTGGAAACTTTAGAGGCAAGTGTCTTCTGGTACACAAAACACTTCTGTAGATATCTTCGCAAATGCTGGATGATTAAGTCCCGGTGTCATTAGGCCTCCTCAGTCTTCCCCAGACCAGGATCGCTGATTTTTGTTTTGCAAAGTTGCTGGATTTTCTGGGTATATATATATAAAATCTGCGATCTAATTATCATTGTTTTTCTAGGAACACAGCAGGATGCCACCTTTTAATGGAAGACAGCTTCAACAACAACTTTGGGTTTTTTTGGTTTTTATTCAGTTACAAATAATGATGTATTTCCAATTTTTACATCGACCACAGCAACCACCACCACCACCAACACCACCACCACTACCAGCACCCATACAGAGACCTAGAAGAAGGCACAACATGTGGGTCAGGCCATGGCTACTGCAGAGAGAGGAGAGGGGGGCCTACCACAACATTATGGCTGATCTGTATGCCACAGACATTCCAGGATTCACCAATTACATGAGGATGACCCCTGAATTTTTTGAAATGATAAAGACCAGACTGGAACCACGTCTAGCCAGGCAGGCCACCAATCAGTATTGGGGAGAAGTTAGCCCTCACCATCAGATATCTGGCCACTGGAGAGTCATACACATCATTGTCCTGTCAGTTCAGGGTTGGAAGATCCACCATTTCCAAGTTTTTACCAGAGGTCTGCAGGGCCATCCAGGATGAGTTCACCAGAGAGTACCTCAAATGTCCTACTACCCCAGATGAGTGGAAAGAACTGGAGAGGGAATTCAGGATCAGGTGGAATGTTCCACATGCCCTGGGAGCCCTGGATGGAAAGCATGTGGCCCTGAAGAAACCCAAGAACACTGGAGCCCTGTACCACAACTACAAGGGGTTCTTTTCCATTGTCATGTTGGCCCTGGTAGATGGACAGTATAAGTTTAGATGGGTGGATGCTGGTACAGCTGGATCTTGCTCAGATGTCCAGATATTTAATGCCTCTCAGCTGAAGAGGAGGATTGAAGATGGCAGGATAGGCTTCCCTGACCCAGTACCTATAACCCAGGGTGGTCCAGATGTCCCCTACTTCATTCTGGCAGATGATGCCTTTGCCCTGAAAACCTGGCTCATGAAACCCTATGGCAGAAGGATGTTAACAAGAGAGGAAAGGATTGCCAACTTTAGAATATCAAGGGGCAGGAGAGTTGTTGAAAACGCTTTTGGCATCCTGGTGTCAAGATTCAGGGTGATGAGGACCACTATTGAACTACCCCCAGCAACAGTCAGAGAAGTGGTCTTCACCTGTGTGGTTCTGCACAACATACTGAGAAGCCAATATCATGGTCAACCTGGTTGTCAGCAGCCTGGGGAGGACGATGATGATAATGTGCCTGGTGATTGTGGATTGATTGGTGGTGCTGCTGGTGGTGGCCAAGACAGAAACCCTGCTACAGAAGCCAAGAGACAGAGGAATTACCTGAGGGACTACTTCAATAATGAGGGAGCAGTGGCCTGGCAAGATGGCAGAATATAAGTCCTGCTGCAGTAACCAGTCCTTTTCAGGACTAACAAACAGTCCTTTTCAGGACTAACAAATATTCCAAAAACAATTAATGAGCTATGCTTGCTACAGACAAACCCCATGCCAAACATAAGTTGCACAGACGGGCAAACAGACAAACCCCATGCCAAACATAACTTTACAGACGGACAAACAGACAAACTCCATGCCAAACATAAATTGTACAGACGGACAAACAGACAAACCCCATACCAAACATAACTTGTACAGACAGACAAACAGACAAACCCCATGCCAAACATAACTTGTACAGACGGACAAACAGACAAACCCCATACCAAACATAACTTGTACAGACGGACAAACAGACAAACCCCATGCCAAACATAACTTGTACAGACGGACAAACCCCATGCCAAACATAACTTGTTCAGACGGACAAACAGACAAACCCCATGCTAAACATAAATTACACAGACGGACAAACAGACAAACACAAGTTACCCACCCAACAAACAGACAAACCCAGTGCCAAACAAAAGCAACACACGAAGCCACACATGATATCCTAAATGGAATTAATTTGGCATATATTTTGAAACCCACATCTTAATTTCACCAACATTTTTTTGGGGGGGGGGTTGGAAAATTATTTCAAACATAAATGTTTTCCTGGAAATCTTAAATTTAAAATGTTCACTTCTATTCACAAATATATAGAAAATATAACAATGAAGCTAGTTTTCTTTTCAATAAAAGGGGATTGTGTTTGCAAAATAGTTTGTTATTTATTTCATGTTTGGGGTGGTGTGGGTGTTGGACTTTAATTTTTTTTCTTGTGATAAGTATTTGTACTGAACATTTTGGTTTTGGGAGGGGACTTGGAATAACATGTAGCTTAATAAATTGTTTTTTGAAGATTTGGTCGCCCTGAAAAGGGCCCGGCAGGTCAAAAACCCGCCCTGACTGGATGGCTACTGAGGAGGCTGCTGCTGCTGTTGAGGTGGTGCTGAAGTGGTGATAGTAAAGAGCTGCTGCTGTGGTTGCTGCTGCTGAGGCTGCTTGACTATCTGTGTTGATGTCAGATCTGGTAGCTGGCTTAATATTCCACTCAGGTTGTGTCTGCTCCCTTCGTCCTGTACAGTTAGGACAGATGTATGGTTGCTGAAGCCAATGGGCCTTGGTGTATAGTACACAAAACTGCTGCCAGCTGCTGCTTGAGTGGAACTAGACGCCTGTTGAGTGGATGGTGGCAGTATCCGGACCCTCTGCGACTCCGTGGTAATAGTGGCTAATCTTCTGGGCAATGTCTGATGTCTACGGTTGCTCTTGATACTTTCAATGTCTCTAAATATCTTGCCCTTTAACTCTTCAAATTCTTCTTGAGTCATCTTTTCGGCCTCGGATACCACATAGTCGAAGAAGGGCTTCCTGTCTGACTTCTGCTGCAGAAAACCTGAGATCAGCGTCCTCATCTGCTCAAAGTGCTCGAGAATCTTGGAGTCTGTTGTTGAAACGGGTGTAGATGTAATGATGGTCTGACTCCTCTCCCTCAGGACACTGGACTCAAGGTGTTCTGTATCAGTAGTAGAGCCACGCGATGTCGTCCTGTTTGCTGGTATTTGGACTGGCCTCAAAACCTGAACTTCTGTTGGCCCCCTTTTGTCTGATGTGGTTTTTAAGGAAACACATCTGTTGGTAGACCCAGGACTGTCTCAGGACTGGCCAGATTGGAGCTTGGACAGCTTGCCATAACGCGTTCGCTGGGACTCGAACCAATGTCTCACATCAAAGGGCTGGAGTTTGAGTTCTGCAGATATTTCTGGCCAGAGAACCTCTCTTCTGGTCCTGTCATGGAAACGTGGATGTTCCTTGTCATACAGTTCTGGGTGCTGCTTTACAAATTCCACAATGGAAATTTCCTGACTGTCAGTAAAAGTTGCACACACCCTGGCTCTCTTGGCTGAAGAATGGCACTCTGGATCTTCTTCACACCTCTCTTCTTCTTCCACAGCTCCCTCAATAGCTTCTGGACGATCCTCAATCTCCTCATCCTCTCTTCTCTCCATCCCTTCCTCTGTAACTTCAGTCCTTTCCTCTACTTCACTTTCCTTCTCCCTCTCATCCATCTTTCTCCTTCCTCTCTTCCCTCCTTTCTCTTTCCTCATAATCCAGTCGACAAAATAATAAAAAAATAGTAAAATGTGTCTCCTAACTGTGCAATTTACCTTAAGCTCAAGTATAATATATTTTAAAAAACTGAAAACCCCTACAAATCAGTGACACACGTCTCTCAGTAGCCAAACAGTCAGTAACAATGAGAATGTGCGCCCGGTCGCTTATATAGTCCCAGACCTCCTCATTGCCTCGTTTTAATTTCAGACGCACGGAAAAGAGTCGGTTCTTAATCGATTGTTAGTCCCAGGCCTCCTGGGGCGTCCTCAGACCATCGCAGACTAAATTTGTGTTGTCTCAGGCATCCTGAGGACGCCGGCTTGGATCGGTTAGGGTCGGTTACCCTTAGTCGGGGCTTAGTCCCAGACCTTGATATTTGGATCCCAGGACACCGCAGACAGTCGGAGGCTGACTGGGACTAATGGAACCGATTCACTTTCACTCGCATGAAATTTATACGCATCATATTTGAGTCAGGGACTAACAACCGGCTTCCTGGGACTCAACTACAGAGGTCTGGGACTAAGGGTCGCAGGCGGCCTGGGACAACACACGACTGTGTAAATTTGGGTCTGAGGAGGCCTGAGGACGCCTGGGACTGGACATTTTTTTGAGGGCGGGAAATATGAATCAGTTTGAGTCGTGAGAAATATCAAACAGAAGGTCTGGGACTAAGCAAATATTTTAAACCGGTCCCCCAGGGCTCCATCCTTGGTCCAATTCTGTTTTCCCTCTACACTAACCCAATTAGTTTCATCATTCACTCTCACAGTAGTATAAACCATTTTCACGCTGATGACACTCAGCTATACATAACACTAACACCAACAAACTTCTCTCACTCTATACAAAAACTAAAAAACTGTCTTCAGTCAAAATTTCATGTCTGCAAACAAATTAAAACACAATCCTGAGAAAACTGAGTTTCTTCTAATAGGTTCCAAAAACAACCGTAAACAACTCCTTCCTCACTTTCCGATCAATATTCTCTGCAATCAGGTCTCACCAGCACAAAGTGTTAGGAACCTCGGAGTGGTGTTTGACTCCAATTTTTCATTCTCAGACCATGTGTCACAGGTCATAAAGTCTACCAGAGTTCATGCGAGAGACCTCTATAGAATCCTCTATAGAAGATTGCAGTTAGTCCAAAACTCACTCTGTAGAGTTGTCACCCTGTCCTCCAAATACTGTCACATTACCCCTCAATTAAAAAAACTCCATTGACTCCCTGTCAAATACAGGATACAATTTAAAATTGGCCTCATCACATACAAAACTCTCAACCAGGGTGAACCAGTTTACCTTAGAGAATTAATTCATCCCTACACTTTTTCCAGGAACACAAGGCGAAGTACCCCCAAACTCAAATTCCTTCACACACCCACTTTCGACCGTAAGGTTCATAAATCAGTCAAACATTTCTCCAATTCTTTCAGTCACTATGCCCCAGTTCTCTGGAACTCCTTCCCCTTCCAAATAAGAAATAGCCCCTCTGTCGCATTTTTCAGGAAACACCTAAAAACACCTGTTTAATTCTAGTTTCCCAACTTAGTTTTCTTCCCTCTTGGTCACACCCACAACCCCGGATTACTAACCTTGAACGTCCCTTGACTCTCCTTACGATAATGATTTTGTTAAGTCAGCGCACTTTGTGGTAAGTAAAAAGGTAAGTCAAACAGCACAAAATTGGCCTTTATGGCTGACACGTAATTTGCCACCATACAATATGAACAAGAATTGACAACTAAACATTCAAGAAATGATAAGATCACTTTGACATTGACAATACAAGCTTTTGTGTAGATGCAGAAGGCCACGAAGGTCTTGAACATGGAGGCATATGCAGAACGTGTCTTGGGTCGAAAGGCCAAGTGCAGTCTGTCTGTAGCCTTTGATGACAATGAGTTCAAGACCCCATTTCCTACAACACACAGTGCAGTACCTTACAAACATATTAATACTAGCAAAGGCCCCTGCAAGCAGTCGGACTCAAAAACAGTGTTACATTGGAAATAATTCATGACACAAGCCCCTGCCAACGCAAAGGCATGATATTTAATATTAAGACATCACCATCACATAGTGATAAATTACATTTACAATCCTGGATCTAATTCCAGAGAATAAAAATAAAACGTAACCATTTACAAGTGTGGATCTAATTCCAACAAAATGTTATAATATGTAACAAGTTATAATTCTGGATCTAATTCCAGTAGCTGATAGGAAACATTCAACCATATGGGAGTGGCAACCTGTGAATATAACCATTGTGTTTGCTCTATTGAACCTTGCCATCTAGATAACACATCCGCCACTTTGTTGTCAACCCCCCTGATGTGACCATATTGCAAGTCAGTGCAGATATCAGACAGTGCAGATTCCAACCATATGTTGCATGCGCATGCTGCCAAAAATGGATCTCGAGTTTTGCCATTTTTGAGCACTGTAACCACAACTTCATTATCACAGTGTATGAGTACTCTACGGGACGCCCACTGAAATTTAAACAGTCTTATGGCCATGAGGATGTTCACCATTTCTAGGTGTACTTTGGACCAGTTTCGAAAACCTCTTTCGAGTGGCAAATGATACAGTTACCAGAATGACCTCCAAAGCCTGTCAGACAGACATCTAATTCGAGAGTTACATCCACTTGTCTATGATCATACAGTGAGATGCCATTATAAGTTGGCAAAAACTTTACAAACCATCTGAGGTCCCTTTTGAAGTCAGGTGTCAACTTGATTTTCTGACGCCCATGACATGATCTGGATTCAGGAATATACATGCAGGCTTGATGCATTTATGGGCTTAAAGCAAGAGACCCAAGATGGATTGGAACTGGCGTTTCGATGCAACGTCTTTACCCAACCACTGACGCACCGCTTGCGTTATGTCTTGCAATTTTTCGGGAGTCAGGAGGTATTGAAAGCATGCCCTTGACGGTATCTATCAGAACGCCTAAACAAGTCAGTTGCGTCGAGGGAGCTACTAATTTTTTGTCACTGATGGTGAGTCCAAGCTCACCCATAAGTCCAGTTAAAGCACTATATGAGGCCCACATTACGCTGGAGACACCTATCACAATGTAATCATCAATATAGTCGACCATAAGAAAACCTTTCTGACGCATCATGTACCTGACGGCGTTGCTCAAATGTTGAAAAATCTGGCTTCCATGGCACGTCCTGAATGAAAAGCATGTGTCCACGTAGACGCCCTGCCACTCTAAACCCAGCAGATTGTAATTCCCTGGGTCAATCTTGACGTGCCTGAACACCCTAATGACGTCAACCTTGTATAGGAGAGCGCCTATACCTTTAAGTTTCCTAGTTATATCATCGACCGTGGGGAACGTCAGTGAGAAGGTTCTACTTAAGTACGAGGTCTTGTCTGTTCCAGCATTGACTGAAGCCCCAATGGGCCAACTTAGGTCGACAATTACCCGATGTCGATCAGAATTGGGCTTGGCCCTAGTAATGAAGGGAGAACAATGTCCTGATGAAATAGGATGCTTGTCAAGTGGGCCCAGCAGGGCAATGTATTTCTTTTCCTCTTCAATATAAGCATTTATGTCACTGGGAAATTCCATGGCTGATTTGTGGTTGCCTTGTTCATGAACTAAAGGACAAGATCTATTATAATCCAAAGGAAAGCCGAATTGAATAAGCTGAAGGAGCTGACAGTCCCAGTAACCATGTAAATACTTTCCCAAGCTTCAACATTCAGCTGGGACTGAAGTGGGAATCTGGCTTGCATGAAATTTGGCCTACCAGTGGACTTGACAAGTTCATGAATTTCAAAAGGAGACTTGCCCATAGCGTCATTTATAACCTGTGTATCTGGTAACAATTGCTCACCAATTGGGACAAAACCAAAGTCGAAATCGGACTGGTGACGCCATGCGTTGTATATCTCTGTGTCGACTTTGTCATTACTGCCAACCAACTTAAACTGATTTATATGCAGGATGGAATTGACATGCTTGACATCATAAATCTGACAGAAGTCACTTCTTGCATCATTTGCATCATTGATCAAGTTGGTACTGGTTACAGCTACAGATTTATCAACTGGGACATCCAAAAACTCACCTTTAAAGCCAGGGGTAGATACAACCTTAGCTGCAGTGATGGGCTGATCATTACTTGCATTTTTTAACATACTAGCGTCCACACTTACTCCATGGGAAGATATGACCTTAACAGTCGAATCCGACATTCCATGTTTGTTGCAAATCTTCACCTACTATAACATGCGAACTTCAGCTTTCACTATTAACCACATTGTCAAAGCACAGGGGTTTCACACTAGGTTTTGATTCACATGCTTGCTTCACATTAACTTGCTTCACATTAGCTTTACCAGTCTCATCAACTGGAGTGTGCTTCACATGGATATTTGCAGCAGCCTTACTTGCGTGACAAGTTTCACAACCACTAACCTGCTGTACAATACCTTGGGCAGCATAAACTCGCTTCCCATAGAAGTCTGTCACATGCTGGATTCACATTTGCCCTATATACACTACTGTAAACAAATGGATTCACATTAGCTTTGGTATAATAACCTTTTCGCTTCCTAGCCAGCAGAGCATCAATGTGCGTGGCGTTCACACTGGAGTTGTAAAAGAATCTTGTACGTTTACCAGTCATAAGAGTTTGTGAATTTGCAAACGAATCTCATGTGACACCAACCTTACAAGCAACTTTTTTAATATTCTCAACATTTGACATACTGGTGGCGGTTGCATTACTGCCATTTTCTGTACAGCTGCCCCATCCTAACGATGAGCAGCTGCTTGCTCGTTTTTTGATTGATTGCATTTTGTGAGACAATTCTTTTCAGAGTGATTGAGTTGTTTACCTAATGTAACCTACCCCAGGGAGAGAAAACAAGGCGGAGCATATAGTTTATTTATACATAACAATTAATTTACATGTTTACAGAAACATAAATAAATGTAAAAAAGGATTAAATAAAGACTACTAATTAAAATTGAAGCCAATAGATATAAGTGTCCAGTCCATGCACTAAGTGACAAACAGTCACTAACTTTACAGATGGGCTTCCAGCTCTACAGTAATTTAATGTCACAAGATTATAAATAGCTTTACAATTACAGGATTTAATGTAAAATAATCAATCAGGCTTAAAGCTTACAATGAATCAACAGTATACAAACACCAATGACTTTACAATTACATGGATTATTGAAACATAAAATTATGTCACAACAGTTTAAGTTTACACGTAAAGTGACAATTAACCCAGAACAAAATTAGTTTAAGTTTGAGGTCAGGAAGACCTCACCCTGAAACTGAGATTAAGACAACCCCATATTAAGTACTCCCTTTTACCCAATATTTTATGTGAGCTTAAGATTAAGGAAGAACTGAAAGTTTTAGTGGCAAACTTGGGATATATATACTTATATAAAAGAAAACCCTGAAAGCCCAACAAGTAAGCAACATTATCATAGTAAATGAGCAAATATGGAAGCAATATGCTCACCATTAGTGTGGTCTTTTTGGATATAGGTCCATACGCAATCAGAGGACCAGTACCCATGGTCCTTGATCTGGGGAATGGGTACTTTTGAATTGTAAGCTAAAGTAGCACCAGATCTTCTGAAAGCATGAAAGGTGTAATAGTTCCTGGGAAGACCTAGCTTTATGTTAATCTTGGCAAGACATTTACGTATTCTGGTATCAGTGAGGACAAACCAATGGCCATTGGTGTAAAACTGAAACAGTGGTTGATTGGATGATGGTTGATACAGTCTCAGGACTTATTTACATGCTTTGTAGGGACATAAGTTCGAACCCTTTACTTTTGGTAAGGTGAGCAAATGGACCCTGTCCCTGGCTTGAATGGTTTTAGGCCATTTCAATATGACCTTGAGAAACTGTTGTCCAAAAATTAGGTCACCTGCACATAAATGACGAGAGGGGTCAAATGAATTGAGTGAATGAGGGGCAATGTTTGACAACCTGAGGAAGCCAAAGAAGGCCAATAAAAAACTGCTTTAAAAATCTGGCCAAGATACATATTTTCACAAAGGGCTACTATCTGGTGAAGGGTATTTAGGTCAATGACATGCTTTCTTGCTACAGAGATGGGCCTGTTAATTTTCACAGAGCGTAAGAGATAACGCACATTGGGATGATCCCATAGGTCAAACTGTAAGTCATTCATGATGAACTTGGCTCTACAAGCCGACACATGGTTGGCTAACATGTTGGCAGTTACTTTTTGTGTAATTAAGTACTCTATGTAAGACAGCACATGCATTACATTCAACTGGAATATATTTAATTTCACACAAACACAAAAGGCCACAAAGGACCTGAATAATGAAGCATAGCAGCTCTCTGTTTTGGGTCGCAAGGCAGAAGTCAGACGTCTTCTGACTCCCACTGCCAACTTCTCCAGTAGTGGCTCTACAAAACAAAGTGCAGCATCTGAATATCTAATATATGAATGAAATACTTATCTATATGTCATTATCCAGATTTAAAAATTCACTAGGCCCATTCAACCATAAAGGGTCGGGTATGTGTGCATGCAGCTTAAGTACGTCATTTATTGTATTTTTCCACCTAGACAACAAGTCAGCTACTACATTTTCTTTCCCTTTTATGTGAAAATAATCCATTTCTAGGTCATACCCAGCAGCCAGAAGCCAAATGTTCCTGGCACAAGCAGCCAGGAATGCATCTTTGGTTCTACTGTGTTTAAGCACTGAAACCACAGCTTGGTTATCACATTTGACCAACACTTTTTCTGGGCCAAGATTGGGCCAAACGCTTTGATGGCAACTAGAATGTTTATCATTTCCAGATGCACAATGGTGAGATTAAGGTAATGTTTGGGTATAGGCAAGTGGTAAACATAATTCTTCCAAACTGCCCCTATACCGTCAAGACATGCGTCAAGTTCAACCACGTGATCAATTTTTCTGTGTGTGTACATGGAAACACCATTATACTTGTCCAGAAACCTGGCAAACCACCTAAGATCGCGTTTAAATGGCTGGGTGAGCTTGATGGAAGAGGCGTCATAATTCTGATGCAATAGATCCAGCATCCTGTTTAAGAATACTCTGGCCGGACGCACGCATTTGTGAATGTATTAGAGTTGGCCTAGAAGGGACTGGAGCTGACGCTTTGAACAATGCTCCTTCTGCTGCCAGTCAATGACACTATTTTTGATTTGGCGCAGTTTTTCTTCCGGTATGGATACTGTACCACTGACCGTATCAATCAGGATACCTAAGCAAACTGCCTGTGTTGTAGGAGGAACTAGCTTTTTCTGACTGATGGCTAATCCAAGGCGGTCAAGTACGTTACGCAAGCAGTCGTATGAGCGACGTCGGGCGTACCGCAACCAACGAAATCATCAATATAATTTGTGACGCAATGACCTTGGCAACATAATGTGTAATGTACGGCGTCGCTGACACGCTGAAAACTTTGGCTCTCATGTCTGCTCCCAAAAGGCAGGCACGTATCAATGAACGTTGCATCCCAGCGTAACCCCAAGAGGTCATAATCTAAAGGGTCTATCTTCAAATGGCGAAAGGCCCTACTGATATCCACTTTGTAGATATGACACCCAGGCCCAATTTTTACTAGTTCGTTCGTGATGTCATCAATGGTGGGGAATGTCAAACTGAATTCTGATCCCAGATAAGAGTTCTTATCTACCCCAGCATTAACAGAGTTATCCTTGGCCATGATAAGTCAATGATTACTCATCTATTGGGAGCGTTTGGCTTTTCCCTTGTCATGAATGGGGAGATGTGACAATCGGGTATGGGGTTGATTTCATATGGGCCAATGATGGCCCCATGCTCAATTTCTTCCTGCAAATAAGTTTGGATGTCTATTGGGTGGTCATTAGCTGAAGAGTGATTTTTATTGTCATAAGTCAAGCTACAAGTTCTATTAAAATCAAGAGGGAAGCCAAACTGAATTAAATGTATGAGTTGTTTGTCCCAATAATTGGCCAAAATGTTTTTCCACTCTTCTACATTCAGTTGTGACTTGACTGGGATTCTTGCCCCCCAAAAATTGGGGATACCAGTGGCCTTGACCCGAAAATGCTGTTGAATGGGATCATTGACCTTTTCACCAATATGACCTGGGTTGTTGGGTAACACTAGATTGCTGAGAGGTACGAACCCAAATTGGTAATCTGTTTGTGTACTCCACAAGTTAAAATCAGTACAATTATTTTTTAAGTATTGCTCATGTTTTTTCCAACCATTTTTAAAAAACAAAGCATTGCACAACTCATTGCCAAAGCCATTTTGGTCCATATTAACATCATAAATCAGGGCATATTGATCATGGGTCTGATTAGGTGGTGGCTGACCATTGTTGCCCTGTACACGAGTGCTCTGGCCCACAGTGGCACTTGTAGTCTCATGAATACTTTCATCAATTAAATGTGACATCTTGGCTTTCGCACTCCACAAACTACCATTCTGTGAATAATTGACATCTTTCGACTTGTGACACATGGCGTCATTCAATGACTGGGTGTGAAGTTTGACCCCTTTGTTATCATAATTGTTGACAGACCCTCCAATTAATTCTCCATTGTTATCCCCAGATGTGCGAGTAAGATTGTTTGTTGTAACAATAGAGGTGGGAATTCTCTCTTGTGGAGTGGGAAAACCATCTAAGGCACCTGTCACACTTGCCCGATAACTACTCTCAACATTGTTAGCACTAATTGGGTGACTGACACCACTGACAACTGAGGTGATGGGTTTGAACCTTCTAACTCGGGTTTTACTGTTTTCTGCCACAGAGGATTTTAAGTGACCAGTTACTAGGAGAGCCTTCCTACCTCGGGCCAACAAACCTTGTACTTGTTTTTTATCTACATCAGAGTTATAAAAACACCTGGTTCGAACCTCAATGTCAGAAACACCCCCAGACATTTCATAATTGTACTTATGACAAACATGTTGACTGTCAAACTGATCTGAATTAATACACACATTGTGACACCTTGCGTCAGAACTAAAATCTTGAACATCATTATTTACAACAATCACGTCACTACAGCTCTGACATGAGCTGCTCAGATCATTTGTTACTACTGAGCAGCTCCCACTTCGTTTTTTGGCTGTCGCTTTGTGGCATTACACTCTTTTTGGGGATGACCTGCAATTTTTCCTTGGCTCAGACAGAATGAACAAATGTGTTTTTGCAATTTTCCTGCAAATTCATGGTCTTTTGTAAATTGGCATTGCCCTATTTGATATAGCTTGCAAAACCATGGTTTTTTGTGGTCTGAATCGTTTTTAGACCAATTTTGTCTGCCAGAATGAGTATGTTTTTGGGCGTGTGCCCGTCGGATCCGGTCGATTCGATTTGTGTCGGACCAACATACTGTGCCCCTCTCCATCTCGCAGAGGAGCACAGCATGGGCAGCTTTTGCACTACTCCAAGAGAAGTCTGTGGCATCCTCCATGAGATCATGGAGTTACCACATCATGTGTTCCCTTGTCTCATTATTTGTCTCATCAATCATATTTCTGGTAAAACCCTGTATAAACTGTGTGAGGGAGAGCTGGTCGTATGTGACTCTTTGTCTAGTATTCCCCCCTAGTACATTATCATGGGGCCATGCGACTTTCTTGGAGACCAAAACTTCAACCCCTCCCCCACATTTTGATTTTAATTTGTTATCTTTACCTTCAACATGTGAGCAACTTTCAATCTCAGCTAATCTCTTATCTACTGCTTTTTGGATATCACGAGATCACCTTAGGACAGATAATGATGGTAAACTTTCGTCATCTGATGATGACTCAGACACTACATGTTTGACCTTATTTTTGCTACATTTTTTACTTTTATGGCTACTCTTAACCAGACACTGAGGAGTACTTAACTTGGTACTGTCCTTGTTTCCAGTTCTGCCATGGCTGTGATCTTCCAATCTATCTTCCACTGCGTCAAGCCTTGAGTTCACTCACTGGAGCTGTTGGAGAATGAGGGTGTGTAAGCCACCAGATGAGTGCTCTTTGTCTGAGGACGTTTCTGCACCATCATCATTAGGTCTGGAATGACCAGAGGCTACCGCCTTCCTGACAGAGCAGTCCTGCTTTTTAACCTTCTTAGCAATCATACTAACGTGAAAAGCCCCCACCCCCGAGTCCGGAACATCACTATCACAGGTACTTGACATCAGCTGGGCACCACTGGTACTTGGAAGGTCCATATCTGGCTTTTTCTTCAATTGACATTTTTTTCCTGTGGGAGGAACATGTTTCTCGTGACATGTAGAACAGTAATTTTGGTTTTTTGCCTTTGGCTTAGTCATATTTATCTGGAAGTATACTAGACAGATGGGTATCCACCCTATTCTTTGACAACTTCAGCTCGTAATAGCAAGCATAAATGGATGACAATAGAGAACGAAAATAGGTTAGACCATCCCTTTCAGTCGGCTTATACAAACCAAAACAAGCATGAGGTTGTCAAAGAATAAATCCAATCAGCGTCAAACACAGTGTCATATAATCATAAAGTTCAGCACATAGCAAACGCAGAGTTCCAGAGGAGACTGTTGCAAATATATATACTCTAAAACACTAAATGACCATTCAATCAGATTAAAAAGACTAAAATACACAACACATAAATAAAATATAAGTCTGTAGTTTCATAACAAAGTCCATGATTCCATTCCATTCAAAAATGCACTTCTGTTTCCATCAAGTTCAATTTCAAAAGTGGCAGTTTTCCCCCACTTTAAGCCCTAACTCAATAGGTGGCCACTGGCCATTGGGTGACCTGGCATTTGCCATGGATACGGTTATTAAGGTCAGGGGGCATCACTTAGGCCCCAGTCACACTGCTCCGAATCTCCTCCCTGAGGTGGGGACTGACAGACGTGATGCCTTGACACCACTAATGAATGACAATTGATCATACCCGACCCTTTGAAGATTAACCCCACCCAGGATCGCCCCATGGGGCCAATGTACCCTGTGTCTGACCTTAACATCAATGTCACCACCTCTATGTGATTTATACTTCAATTTACCTGCAGAGTGTGAACTTTGAATAAGGTCCCTCAATCTCTTGTCAACTTTATGCTGAAGACGACTAGACTTTAATAACTCAAGGGAGGGTTCATCACTATCGTCCGAGGACGAACTACTTAGTACAGGTTTTACTTTTTTACTTTTACAACTTTCAAAATTTTCAAGAAAACTGTCTGTACTTAACTCTCATTTTTCTGGTGTGGAGTGCCTGTCTGTTGCTGACATCCATTCTTCTACTTGATCTAACCGCTCTGTGACCTTTTGAAGCTGCTATAAAATCTTCAGCTGCAACAGCTGTCCATCTTCCTGAGCCCCTGATGTGGACTGGGAAGCAGGTGTACTTCCTGCCATGGCACATCTCGCAAATGTTCATTCACAGATCCCTCTCACTTCTTCCTTTGGCACTTCTTCCCAGTAGGCGGTACATGTCTCACGTTGCAGTTCTTACACATTTGTTTGTTGTCTGGCATGATTATTTCTATTTATTATATCTGATCATGAATATATTTGTCCATCTCACTGAAGCACACAATACAGGCGCCCCTGGCGCTAAGATTTAGTGCTCAGCTGTCAAACTCAGGCTCAATGTATTTGACCAATTGACCAAAAAACATGGCATGCCATGTAAGTAAATCAAAATATAGGGTACACCGTCCCTTTAACGCGACTACACAAAGCCTGAGGTTGTCAAGATGACCACAAAATCTTATGTAACTCCACACGCTGGCAGTTCAGTAAATTCACTAGTTCAATAATCAATCAATTCATAATCTGTCCATCCACACTCCCAATGCGTGAAACACAACATAAAATGACTTGTTGCAGGATAAATGACCGTTCCGTATTCATATATATACAAATTAAAAGCCTAAGATCGGTTAAAAACAAATTAAATATCTTCAAGAAAAAGTTTCCAAAATTTCATGTTTGCCCTTCAAGTGTCAAAAACAAAGTGATATTGGTTGAGTTACAAAACAGAGGTCAAATTCCTGACCAATCAGATTGGTTTGTAATGCAGTTGACAAGGAGACTAAGCACACAGCACAGAAAACCCAAATTGGGTTTTCACACTGTAAACCACAGAGTTCTGGTCTGGTATCCATGACCCCAAATTAAGGTACCCATCAGTACAGCTGCCTTGAGGCTGGACTGACACCTGGGGCACCCAAATGCCCCAAGCGACAAACCTCCATCACCAATTTAAGGAGCCATAGGCATTACAAGCAAAGTAGAACCTTGATTATCTGAACCCAGTGGGAGACATACAATCCGGTTGGATAATTTAACTGTTTGGATAGATGAAGGAAACCAAAATTCACTGTCTATGGGTTACCGAGTGGGCGATATTTAAGAAAAAATGTTTTTATGCACTTAATATAGACGTTGGTATTCATTGATTATATTGTTTAATATATTTATGTAACATAATGTAACTGACCCTCTAATTGTCGCCTTTTGTTCCATATCTATGAATGTTATAATTTTTATTTAAAATATTATGCGAACTTGAGCTGGGTGAGTTTGGTTGAGTACACCCGTTGTTGTCATTTTAATTCTAGATGTACATTGTCATGCATGTTGTCTATTGAAAAATTCTGGAAGAATATTTATTGTAAGACTCAAAGCGAACACTCCTTCAGTGATAGATGTGTTTGGTTGGTAATACATTGTCTTTTTGTCTTCGTTGACCCCTGAGGTCAATTTTTTAACCTTTCAAGGTCAACCTTTCTACTCAGGCCTAGTCGACCTCAGGGTCTGTAACTAAACTATAACTTGTTGTTTAAATATTCTAGTCTGTAAAGTTTGTATCAGCATGAAACATAATTTCTGGACAATGACTCTAACTTGTATTTATCAGGCTGAAGTTTCTTTTATATATGTCACAGTGGAGACAGCAATTCAGGGGTATCAGCGGTCTCCTAGTGGAGACTCTGATCCATTATTTAAGGGCTATTATCGCAGTTTCCACTAGGGGAAACTCTGATTGGAGTCTCCACTAGTGGAATCACCGATTCCCCTGGCCCACAGAAATTTATCCTTCAAAATCATTAAGTCACATAAAATATTCTTGTTCAGAGATAAATGAATACAACATTTTATACCTTTTTCGCAATATTTCTCTTGCTGAATTGCAAAAACGCCTAACAGAAAAATGTACAAAGTAAATGAAAACTTAACAACTACAACATTCATTAAAGGGATTATCTGTTCGGGACACAAATGATCATTAGGTAGGTAAAGCTTTAAAAGGAAAAGTCATTTAGATCAGTCACAGATCGCCAGCTGACTACATTTCACTGAACCTCAATCTCATTTCACCAAAGCCCAACTTCAAGCGGAAGAGTCATTTCTAAGTCATTCGTAGAAGATTCACAGTTGATTGCATTTCACTGATCATCACCTCATTTCTAGACTTCCTCCAAGTCTTTGAATTTCTCATTCCAGCAAATCTGACATACATGAAACCATTATGAACCCACTTGATGAGTAATAAAAATTTCTGTCTAGTGAGCCCCACATTGTGGTAAAAAAGTCATTCTGTCCTTATATAATACCTTAGACAAACGGACTTGATGAAAGTCTACCTCATTCCAGTTTATCCCAACTTCAAGGGGAACCATCATTTCTAAGGCACACCTAGTAGATCAAAAGTTTATTGCAATTCTTTTACCCTTTTATAGAAACATCAATAAGATCAAATTCACAATTTAAAGAAACACTTCATTCATAGTATAAGATTTTAACAATTACAGATATATAAAGTGAAGCGCACAGGTACTTTGTCCCAGTATAAGCTTGACTTTCTAAAATGTTTAAATTATTTGAAACAGTATTATAATATAGGATATTTTATTGTTTATACCACGAAAGTTAAAATTTTAAAACTATAAACAATGACTTAAACTTATACTTTGTCTCACTATAAGCTTATAGCAATCTAGAACAGTGAAGCTATTTAACAAAATTTGATAACAAAAGATATTCTATGGTTCATATTATATTATTCATATGTTATTAATGACATATAGTTCATTATTAGCGAAGGCCTCTACAAACCTTCAGAATTACCATTTTATATTTTGTGTTGGACAAAAATCTCATTACCACTTATTATACTGATACTACAAGCCTAGGGACGGGGAAATTAGTGAATCCACTGAATCGGAGTCTCCACTGGGACATATATATATCATGATTTGTACATATATCTTAGATTTACAATTATAGCTTTACTCTGTTATGTATTAAAATAAAGAACCCTCAACTCAGTGTTTTTATGTCTTTGGGTGGGGACTGATAACAGATAACGTACTGTGTGACATGACAACAATAAATAAATAAATAAATGTACAGAACACACGTCTTCAAAATTACCAGAATAAACTATTCTATAAAAATACTTATTTTAAAAGATTTAGTTTCGCACAAACCCTACTTGAAATTGTGTTTATTAATCTTAAATTAATTAATTACCACAATAAATTTATTGTTGATGGCTATCCAGGGGTCTATGCATTACCATATACCAGGAATATATTGAATCTATCAAGTCACTTTTGTTGAACCCTTGAATGGGTAGCCTTAAAGTCATCCATCAGTCATTATTGTTCACATTTTAAGGACACCTTACAGTATACAGCTTTTAAGCTCAAAACAACACCCATATACCAATTCTTACAAACATTCACCTAGCATATTTTATTATTGGCCCTGTAAACAGTAACCTTAAAGTTAAAGACTTATTGGCAGGAGGTTAACGTCATCACAAACCAGAAGTACTCTCCATATTTTTTACCACCCACTTACCAAATAGTAATGAAATGTATATGCAGTCCAGCAGCAAGTTTTGAGAATTGGTTTGCACCTTTTCTTCCACAGTGGCATTTCTACCACTCAAGTTTTGAAGTTCCGCCAGGATCTAGCTACTAATGTCGCTATGCTGTTGATCAGACACATTCAGAGATTCATACTGTCATTATGTAACACAGAGGGGCATTGTTCGTCAATTGGTTTCTTGAGTCTTTAGTTACACTGATTACATCTTTATTTCCTTGGAGCCATATTATGTAATAAACAGTACAAATGTTTTTAAATTGAAATGACTGTTACAGCTAGTGTTTCTAAAACACATATATGCACCCAGGGGGTGACCTCTTGTTTAATATAAAGTTAACACAGTGAATCAAAATGTACTTGATAAAATTTAAGCAATAACAATTGTAAAATATATATTTATAAAATGCTAAAATATTAAAATAAAATAAAATGAACTCACCCCTTCACAGTTGCTCTGAAACAGAGCAAAACTCACATCAAACAAGACAAATCCCTTCCCAGGATCATGTGTCAACTGTGGTCATCTGATGCTGTCAAAGTAGTACCACACTTGTATATGCAGTCCAGTAACTACTATCCTGGCGTTCAAAACAAAGATACGTTAAAATTAAAAACACTTCTTAAAAGGCAACTTGCCTGATTGACATCAAAATTATTAATGATGGTGGATAGCTTTTGGTAGCAAATGATGGGGTCATCCAAAGGGGTCAGCATTGATGTCGACCTAAATGACCAGACAAACTAGCACTGATAAAGGTAGAACCTTGATGCTACCCCCACCGCCATCCATAACGTAGAAATGTAAACAAACTGGCATGATATAATAATTGGTTAAAATTCATAAAATTGTTATTTTTTCTTCATTTGAACACATTATATATCGTTTTAAAGCTTACAATAAAGTGAAAGCATCTAAAGTTACAATCTCTCAATATTTGATATCAGATTCTATGAAACTATAGGGACTATTTTTTTTTTACTTTTTAACCCTAGATATCAACATGTATGTTTTATTGATGGAACAGCCCTTATGGCCTTG
This sequence comes from Sabellastarte sp. h YS-2021, assembly GCA_964017235.1. Taxonomy (NCBI): domain Eukaryota; kingdom Metazoa; phylum Annelida; class Polychaeta; order Sabellida; family Sabellidae; genus Sabellastarte; species Sabellastarte sp. h YS-2021. Next base: position 182,420,073 of record OZ024929.1, on the reverse strand, counting down.
GATTTGTTTTGCATAAGATTATATCTTAAATTGATAAAAATATTATTGTAACCATTTTAGAATAAGAATAAATCACAAATTCTAGTGCTTTATGGTGGTTTTAAACTATTGATCGTCTGCATTGAACCAATCAGCCCTTCAAACTGGTGGGTTTAAAACCACCATAAAGCACTCGAATATGTTATTTATTCCTACAGTAAATACATATCTACATGTAGTTAGACAATATAAAGTATCAGAACATACATATGTTGAATGATGAAGTGAGATTGTTCATGTAAAACTATGAAGAGACACGATGCAGCAACTAAACTCAATGAATATACAACAGCAAATTACCTATTAAAATATAATGTAAATTCAGCTAGCCATCTAACAATCAAAAGTTTGATTTACTAAATGAAAAATTAATATATATATATAGATAGATAGATATATATATACTATGATTTATTAAGCTAAATAGATTGCTCAAATTTTCAATGCCATTCATTGAAAAATTAACTTTAAAAAGGTGAGAGATAACCATAAACTCCAACTTAACCTCAACATAAAACATTTTACAACCAACACTGCACTTATGTTTGGGATGATTTACAATTTGATGCTGTTAAAGCCTTCAAAATAACTTTCTTTTCTCTCAGTTAAGTTTAATTTTATAACTTTTAACCATTCAAATATATATACATATATATCAGGTCTGTTACAACAAGTTATAATACTGGTATAGATGAATTTTTACGAGGATTATATGAGGTAGTATCTTTATTTGGTTTTAATATTTGTCATAGATACACATGTTTATCATCAAACAGGCATCATAATTTGTGCAAATTTATTTTATTTATTCACCAACATATCATCAGTGTATCCGCAGTGTACAATTTGATAACTTCTTCTCTTCTGTGGGAGATGAAATAAAGTCATAGTTCTATAGAGTGATGGATATCTTAACTTCAGGTATTGCTATAGTTTGCTTTTATTCTAATATTTATTTGTGTTCTTATTTTATTTTATTTGTGCAAAAAGTTCCAACTATCAACCCCCAAAAATGTATGATTTTAACAGTCCAAATCCATATTTCATGATTAATGAAGCATGGAGCCATGCAATGCTTAGCATTATTGAAATCTTACAAAGTAGAATTGCTAGTCAAGATGAACTAAACATACTGTATAACAATATTTGTGAAACTCTAACAAAATGGATAGGTATTTAGATAGTAAATGTATAAGTAAGAAAACAAAGAGGTATTACAAAAACAGCAAACCATATTGGGATAATGTATTATCAAAATTATGGAAATCCATGGCTCAAGCTGAAAAAGATTTCATCAAATGTAAGGGAGACAAAACCTTAAAAACTCCATATTCTTGAAGAATCATAAATTGTTTGACATAGCTTTGAAGCATAAAGAGAGGTGCTTTAACAGGAACTTCACTGAATCTCTTGAAACCCTTAATACAGACAATTTTGGAACAAAATTTCTTCAATGGGAGTTAAAAAAAGCTAAAATCCCGACTATAGTGAAAAAGGGTGAACAAGTAATAAGTAATTTAGGGGATGTCATGTCTGAATGGAAAAATACATGTAGCAACATTTACAAGCCAAATCAGTGCCACAGTGAAAATTTGACAATGCTTTCTATCAGAATACACTGTCACAGCTCCAAAGAGAAAAATGTAACCAATCCCCTTGACTTTGAGCCAAGCTAAATTCTGAAATTGAGCTGACTGAAGTTATACAGCAGATAAACTGAGCCAAAACAAAAAAGTCACCAGAGCTGGACAAAATTCCCGCCACTGTTCTGAAAAATAGTGATGTTGCTTATGCCATATTTATACTTTTAAAACATTGCTTTATGTAATAGCCAGATGCCAGGTATATGGCTTAGAGCTATAATTTGTCCAATACCAAAGGGGCTGAAAAAGACCCCTGTTGCCCAAAATCATACAGAGGTATAGGCTTGCTTTCAAGTATATGTAAAATTTATACAGGTATTCTCAATAACAGAATTGGAAAATACCTTGAAGCAGAAAAAAAATTATATGTCCCGAGCAGTACAGATTTCAAAGAGGCAAGTCATGTGTAGAACATGTGTATAACATAAGTACAATATTTAAAAAAGGAATAAAGAAAACACTTTTTCAGCTTTCCTAGATCTACAAACGGCATTTGATCGTATTGACAGAAATCTATTGTTTTTTTTTAATCTGTTAAAAATAATATTTGTTGCCAAATGTATCCCACAATAAAATTATTATACAGCAAAATATTCAATATTGTTTAAGTCAACAACAATTACATAGAAATGCCCCTGCACTGGCATTCCAGGGTGATATGGGTTGGATGATTCCAAAATATAAATACTATATTTCATCCATCCGTCTTTGGAACAAAATTTACAAAACGGATGCAGGGCATTTAACAAGAAAGATCTTTAAATGGAGCCCAGTAAACATTACAAACGTTTATAAACGTTTATAAACCTAACTAGCAACGGTTTAGATTAGGTTTAAAATGATGGGTCCGTAAATGTTTGCATACAAATGTTTATAAATGTTTTTACATAAACGTTTATACATAAACATTTATAAACGTTTATACACGTGTTTAAAATCTGAAGAAATATTTCTGTAAGTATATCTTGCTGTCTCACTGTTGTTTGAAGCCATCATTGTATTCTAAGTGGAGATATAAAAGTATATAATATCATCAAATTATATACTTCTATATATCTACTTAGAATGTAATGATGGCTTCAAACAACAGTGATACATAAAGATATACTTACAGAAATATTTCTCCAGTTTCTCTCAAAATGGCTGTGCTGATGTTATCATCCCAAATGAAAGTGAGGTTAAGATATTTTTGACCCTTTGTAAAGGTTTAAAAACATTTATAAACGTTTATAAACCAAACTAATGTTGCCGAAACGTTTATAAACCCATAATATTGAATAATTGTCAATATTTAGGTTTATATTTGGTTTAAAAAACGTTTATAGGTTTACTAAACGTTTATAAACGTTTGTAATGTTTACTGGGAGTTACCGGCACCTTGATGTCTGTTCTTGGGAATCAAACATATACAACATAAATCGAGTCAGTGAACAAGCTAGAGAACTTTGAAATGGCTGAAGAGCTGGACATTAATCACCTTGAAATCAAACTTGCGGATATAATGCACAAAGAATGGTCCAACAAACTACCAACAAAACCAAAACTAAGAAGGTATTCACTTTTCGAAAATGAAATAAAGACGAAAGAGTATATTCTTTCAAATATCAACAAATATAAGCGATCACTTCTTTGCCAACTTTGGATCAGCATACTGCCCCTAGAAATTGAGAGAGGAAGATACACTAGGAAAAAAGTTGAAGACAGAATTTGTAAGCTCTTTAAATTAGAGATTGAAAGATGAAATACATTTTGTGTGTGTTTGTCCTAAGCTGCAAGCTGTGTGCTATAAATATTATAACAAAATTTGTTCTTGTCAAAATGATAGTATATTAACTAAGTTTTATGAAATAATAACTTGTAAAAGAGTAAAACTACAAATAAACTTTCTAGCTAACCTATGGAATCTCAGGAACAATATTTTATGTAACTAGTTTCTACTTATTTGTTGTTAAACTATTCATGAAATCTCAGTAATAATATTTTATGTAACTTATTTACACCAATCTGTTGTTAAAATAGTATGTAGAGAATAATAAACCCATTAGGGCTGAGTATTCTTTTATTCTTCATTTTTATGTTGTCAAACTGTATTATACTATGTCTCTATAATAAATGAATGAATAAATAAACACTATTCAGTAGACATGGTTGCTTCAACTCTATGTGGTGAGTGTCTTTACAAAATTTGGACCCCAAAATGGTATAAGTTATGCTAATTTTGAAGAAATGTGAGCTTTTTCACAATAAACAATGTCATTTTTTACCTTATGAAGTACCAGCGAAAGTTATGAAGAGAGTTGAAATGTAAAACATTATTTTTAAGCTTTTAAAGAAATACAATGATATTAAATGTATTTGGAGTTTGCAGTATGATCATGAGGGTTGTAAAAATTACATTTGGATAGATTTTTTAGTTCTTGTCAGGCAAAGAAATGTTCAAACTGTCTTCCAGAAGTGTCAGCTGATACAATGCTTGAATTAATCTGTTCTTATTTTCATCTTGTGTTTATAATAAATGTTCCTTATTATTATTCTGATTAGCTAATCAAATTTATCAAAATTGTTAATCAAAAAGGTGTTCTTTATTATCAAAGCTATTTTTCTGGTTACCTAAAGAAGTTTAACCAAAAGCCTATTACCAGTATGAAAATAAATATGTTTACATCTACATTAAATTTAAGCTGAAAGAAAGAAATCTCTCCTTTCAGTTTCGTAATCTGAAAAGAGCCCATCATTATGGCATTTACAGATGATGTTGTGCATAATTTCTGAAACATTAAAGACAAATCTCAATAGTTAATAAGTAGCACTCAAATACCATAGACTATTCGACATTATTCTTTTAGGTCCAGCACCGTATATTAGCCTGGGCTTATTGGTGACACTATCAGCTGTGGAGTCTGTAGACCAGCTCAAAATAAATGAGACAATTTACATAGAGAATGGGGCAGAATCTGTGGAGCTGTCATGTGGTGAAGTCCCTCTGTCAGCAGTGGAAATAGAGTGGTCCATTCGCAAAAGTAAAGAGAGGGAAAGACTGTTGAAGTTCTACCACATCAATCCTAGCAATTCTAGTAATCATCAATACTTCAATGACGCTTCAAAATATGAAATCAGTAAATCTGTGAACACCTCCCTTGTGGTAAAAGATATAAAAATATCTGATAATGTCTTGTTCATGTGTCTCTCTCTCGGGGCACTTTCAAACCATAGCTACACTACTATGTTAAAGGTTGTGGGTAAGTTCCTATTATTTGTTTACTTCATTTACCTATGTAGTAATTAAAATTTGTTATTTGTTTGAAATTTTGAGAAATTTTAATGATTTTGAATGGTATATAAAATACTCAAAAGCTAAAAGAGGCATCTACTTGTGTACTGATAACTAAGTGTGAGAATCAGCAGTTGAGGATCATAAAACGAGCAGATGTAATATGACCCACTGGTTTATTTTATATAACTAGTAACCCTTTCATTAGACATTTTCACTACACAATATCAATTAATATTCTATTTATCATCATTTCATTTAAATCAGTTATGATATGACCTCTACCTCTGTTAATAAAAATAACTCGCAATTTAAACAAATTACAACAGCAAATAATCACTGGCATTCTTTTTTCTTAGAATTACATTTTTAGAAAAAAACCCATAATTTTCTAAAAAATTTTCCAAAGACAATTTTTCTAAATAAATTTCCTGTTTTGTAGAATCTTGAAAATTTAATAACAAAAAATGGAAACAACAGATATGCAGTTTATTTGAATAAGGTTTTAGATGAGATGTTGGAGAGGCAAAAGGACCATGAATCATTGTTATCCTTTAAGTCATTTCATAAATATAGCATGCAGTATTGAGAATTTTTGTGAACGGGTAGTTCAAGTATAACTGCAACAAACATCATTTCAATGACAGTCTACAACAATCTATTAAATCAAATACAGGTGTTTTGAAGTTATCATACAAGTATTGAATGAATACTACATTCTTCATTACTACTTTGTAGTGTACTGGCTTCTGAAATGAATTTTAAATCTTAGTTCCTACCTGATGGGTGATTATTGTAATACCAAATTTACAATTTACCAGAATAAGAGTCTATTGTTAAAATAAAACTGCTCAACCAATTGCTTGCTCGGTAAAAACTTTAAGTTGTGAATTAGAACCTGTGGAGTAGTAAATGTGTAATTCTACCATTATTTTTTTTCTGCTGGGCAACTGAACATAAATACAGGTGTTTGATGTATTTCTAGTGCCACCAGAAAGTGACTACAAACCATACTTAATTAGAGGACATCGTTATATTGGTTCATTGAATTACTTAACTGGACCATATCTGGAAAATGTAAAAAGGAAATTCAGTTGTCACATCCACAAAGTTCTACCTGGGAAGGAAAGCACTTTGTTTGAGTTCTACTATGATGGAAATTTAAAACTTCTAAGTAAGGACAAGGTTGGACAAGTGGTAGAAAATGATGAATCCGATCATACAAAGCATGTAAAATGGATATTTACCACTTCATTTAACAAAAGGGACAATGGAGGTAATATGTTGTGTCGTGTGAGTTGGAAGGCAGGACAGTACCACATGCCAGACCTCTTGAGTATCTCTACAGAAAATGTGCAAGTTGTATGTAAGTATCCAATTATATGCAGTACAGCCTGTATTATGTAAACAAGCTGAAAGAGGAAGATTTTCATTTGGGAAATCAAATATTGTAGAAATATAATGTGTGACATGATATCAACGCACAGACAAATATACTATTGAGGGGTTGAAAGAGTTCAATAATATAAAAAAAATATTCATAATATTTTCCAAATGCACATTTACTCATTTAATCATTTTTCCATCATATTTATACAATCAAATGGCTCCACAGAATTGTGAGAAAAGTTAAATGGCTGCCACCAAAAAGAAAAATAATGAAAGCCAAACATGTTATATATACAACTGTTTATCCTCAGTTTACATAATTATTAATTCTGGTTTGCTTTAATGCACATGCAACAGTTCGCTTTTGAATTTAAACAGAAATTTAGGGCAATACTTTGAAACACTGAATACCAGTTAAATACTGGAGTATGTCAGGTATACACTGATCTTTATATTTGCAGTTTTTAAGTGGAAAAATCATTTTAATTTATCTAAACGGCCAACCACTAATCCAATATACATCAATCTTTGGAAATCTTTTAATTTATCACAACCAGTTCCCATGCAACGATATAGGAAATTATGTTTAAATTTTCTTGTTAGAGTACAGTTAATACTGAAAACATTGGCCTTTATCTCCAAAACATGTTCCAGATTTGGATCTAGCGATTTTCTTCATCTCTTATTGCTTCAACCAGATACTACCTCTGCAAGTTGCATTGAAGGTGGCAAGCTACAACTGCCTACATTCAATTTGGTAACACTATATGTCAACCGATTTCCCAAACAACTTCTCACTACATTACCTCTGTAGTTAATTGGTGGGAAAGTATTTTTAATTATTGAGAACCAATGGCCCTGCTATTTTTCAGACAATTTTCTTCATATTTCATTTCTCGTACACACAATATGACTTGATAACTTACTGCTGTTCAAACATGGACTATCTACTACTATGTAAATCAGTCTTTAAATTTTTTTATTTTGACATTTATGATACTGTCGATCTACTACACCTCTTTTGAATTAATGTATTGAAATCTTTCAGTTTATCATAATCACACCCCCTGCCTCTTTTTGGTGCAATTCTCTTAAGTTTTTAATTTTGGAATCCAAGTTATCTTTTACACTAATCTTTACTTATTTTAGTTGGGGCTACTACATTGGCTATAACACAGTTTCCAGATTCAGCTGTCAAAGAAGGAACAACAGCAACATTCAATTGCTCTAGTGATGAAGGGAACCCTCCACCTTTAATACACTGGAATCTAGGGAGTGGGAATGCCAAGGTAAAACTAGGAAGATTCAATGCTTCAACAACAGAAAATACACTGAGTTTGGTAGTAGACAGAACAATGAATGGAGAGGAAGTCAGTTGTTTTATTGACAAAAATGAAAGGAAAAGCCAAATGCAATTGGAGGAGACGAAGGTCCTGACTGTAATTTGTGAGTCATTTTCTTCACCTTGTTGAAATCATCACTTCCTTTTGTATATCAGCCAGGAAAAACTTTGTGGTCAATTGGTAAATCGGCTTTGGCATTCTAAAATTTTGATTACATTTTAATTTTGAAACATTAGATTGACATATGTGTAGGAAGCCCAACAATGAAAATTATCACTTTACAACTATTAAATGTGAATAATTATTTTAAAGCAATTCATTATACTTGTCAAATTTATACAACAATTTCTTACATTCCCCCACCCCCACTACTAATCAAATTAATACGTTAATAGGTTATATCAAAGGGGGATACTAAAAAGTGAATTTACTTTTCAAGGTCTAGCAAAAGGTCACAGTGGCGACCAACGGGTCAAACCTGTGAGGCATTAATTATAATCTCCCGAACCACAAGGAAGTGTCATAGCTTGGGTTTGATAAAACCCTATTTCATCTAACAGTCAATCAAAGGTCAAAGGTCAAATCCCCAGGTGGAACCCGATGTCAATGTGAGCATTATTATAATCTCCCATAACAGCCAGAAGGCGAACCATCCAGCACGATTCAAACCCAACATGATGTAAGCTCGGTGTGAAAACAATTCGACCTTCAACCAAGGTCAAAACCAAGAGTGCAGTACTGGCCACATAACCCAGCAAATTATGATCTCCCAGAGCATATACACTAAAGCAAACCCCCCAGTCCAACAGAGGGAAGCAGAAGGTCAAGCTTAAGGCAAACATTGCCGGGAAGGGGTCAGACAGACCAAAGGTCAAAGTTTTCAGTCAAAGGTCAAGCACATTAAGATAATCTCCTAAACACAATGAATCACCCAGAATTGGGTTTTTAATATTTATTAAATAATTTACGTTATAATACAATACTATAATACTAAAATATTTTGTAAAGCAAGCACATATACATTTCAACAATAAAGGGCCCATGAGGGCCAGGCTATAATGCACTCTTAGAATGTTTAGCATATAATCTGTGGGAGAACCCATCAGTAAGAAAATAGCGTTATTTACTGGTATTTTAACCATAACAACTTGATATATAATACAAAGTACAGATTTTTATGATAATTTTTTACAAGGTTAGGGCCAAGCCCACTAAATATAATACTACACAGCAATATGCCTGTTGAAAAGCAGGTTAAAATGAAACCTGACTACACTGCAAGGCAGTGAGGGGTGAAACCCCAATTTTCTTACTTAACTTGCCAAAAGGTAAATAAACAAAGTTTTAAGAATTTTTAGAAGAAAGGCTCACCCCAACTGTAGCCCAACTTGGCACAATTAAGTAAAAAGATTTTTGAGAATTTTTTGATTTTAGAAGAAAGGTTCATGCAGCCAATTGGCAATAAAAATAACAAGGAATACTGGGAACAGGCCTGCAGACAATAGAACTGACATAGGGATACTTCCTTAAGTACATTGAAAGAAAAAAGGAGGGAAAACCCTTTTTGAAGAAAAAGAATTACTATATGAAATAAGTTCTAGTGCTGAAGGTTACCCAGTTGGGAGTTATAAAATAAATGACATGAACTCCCAAGTTAAAATTGTTATAAACTTTAACAAGAAGACTACAACTGCTAGATTAGCCAACAGTAAGAAGATTAAAATTGCAAGTAAAATGGTTGATAGAAAACATAATACCCACACATGGGATATATCATACCACCGATTTACTATAGCTTATATGACAAGGTGGTTCCAAGCACATAGCATTAAAAATTAAATAATAACGTATAATGCGATATAATAATAAGCTGCATAATAATTACAGACATAAAAGCAATTAAAAAGCAGGTTGCAATTAAAGATTTTACTGGCAATAAATTCAAACTCTTCAATTCTGATCTACACAATAGTTTTTAGTGACAACACTGGGGGGAGAAAACCAGAAGTCTCTGAAGAACTCCGAAGTCACAGTCAAATCCGAGAAAGAAGACAACCCTGCAGTGGTCCAACCGGCACCCGAACCCCCAGCATCAGGGGCAGATCTCCCACTGGCAGAGAAAGGCTGTAACATGCTACAACTACACAACTACATTAACACATTGACACTGATAAGGGGAGGGAAGTAATAAGGGGAGGGCAAAAACTATTTTCCTAAAATAAATGCTTCTTTATCGACTGCCAGTTCAAATCTGACATTATTACCTTCAAACACATGGCGGTCAAAGCCTTGACCAATCAAAATCGACCATGTGGACAGTGTCCACTCTATTATAAAACAGGGGTGACCAAAAATTGGGGGTGAAGGAATGATTAAGGTTGGCACCTAAATGCCAACCCGCAACATTCCCCCACCCCCACTACTAATAAAATTAATAAGTTAATAGGTTATATCAAAGGGGGATACTAAAAAGTGAATTTACTTTTCAAGGTCAAGCAAAAGGTCACAGTGGCGACCAACGGGTCAAACCTGTGAGGCATTAATTATAATCTCCCGAACCACAAGGAAGTGTCATAGCTTGGGTTTGATAAAACCCTATTTCATCTAACAGTCAATCAAAGGTCAAAGGTCAAATCACCAGGTGGAACCCAATGTCAATGTGAGCATTATTATAATCTCCCATAACAGCCAGAAGGCGAACCATCCAGCACGATTCAAACCCAACATGATGTAAGCTCGGTGTGAAAACAATTCGACCTTCAACCAAGGTCAAAACCAAGAGTGCAGTACTGGCCACATAACCCAGCAAATTATGATCTCCCAGAGCATATACACTAAAGCAAACCCCCCAGTCCAACAGAGGGAAGCAGAAGGTCAAGCTTAAGGCAAACATTGCCGGGAAGGGGTCAGACAGACCAAAGGTCAAAGTTTTCAGTCAAAGGTCAAGCACATTAAGATAATCTCCTAAACACAATGAATCACCCAGAATTGGGTTTTTAATATTTATTAAATAATTTACGTTATAATACAATACTATAATACTAAAATATTTTGTAAAGCAAGCACATATACATTTCAACAATAAAGGGCCCATGAGGGCCAGGCTATAATGCACTCTTAGAATGTTTAGCATATAATCTGTGGGAGAACCCATCAGTAAGAAAATAGCGTTATTTACTGGTATTTTAACCATAACAACTTGATATATAATACAAAGTACAGATTTTTATGATAATTTTTTACAAGGTTAGGGCCAAGCCCACTAAATGTAATACTACACAGCAATATGCCTGTTGAAAAGCAGGTTAAAATGAAACCTGACTACACTGCAAGGCAGTGAGGGGTGAAACCCCAATTTTCTTACTTAACTTGCCAAAAGGTAAATAAACAAAGTTTTAAGAATTTTTAGAAGAAAGGCTCACCCAAACACCCATCAAGCTTGTAGGTGCTGTTTGAAGGCAGTAAGGAGTGGGGAAGAGGAGAAATGGGTATCAGAAGAAATATATCTGTACACACAGTCAGACGACCAAGTTCCTTGGTCTTTTATGGCCTGAATGGGGACCCCATGATTATGCGCCCAAGAGGCCCCAGATCTCCTAAAAGTATGGAAGGTATACTTTTGATTTTCCCACCCCAAGGCTTTGACAACTCTGTTTAAATGTTTTCTAACCATGCTATCTGTTAGTGGCAAGTACTTGCCATGCCTGGGTACAGCAAACAATGGGTCATTTTTGGAACCAGGAATTTTTTGCATCATAGTTTGAAGTGCCACTACCGGACATAGGAGTGAGTGAGGAATAACTGGTATGGTAACATATTGTACCTTATTTCTAAGCTGATTAGTTTTGGACCACTTTAGGATTACTACAGCAGACGTCTCTCAAAAAATAATGTCACCTCTAGCCAGGTGTCTAGATATGTCGAAAGTCATGAAAGAATGAGGGACAATGTTGGAAAGACGCAGAAATGAGTAAAAAGCCAGAAGGTACAGGGCAGCAAAGATATGAGGAAATTCAAATTTTTGAGACTGCAGAACTATATGTAGAAGCATGTCGGTTGAAAAGACAGGGGTTGATTTTATCATGAGAGGCCTATTAATTTTTAAGGACTTCATAAACATTTGTATTCTTTGATCTTGAAACATGTCAGTTGGAAGACCATAAAATATGAAAAAGGCTCTGATACCAGCAAGATGGTTACAAATGTTAGTAGCAGTTAAGGCATTTGAGTGTAAATACTGTAGAAATGCAAGCAAAATGTAAATGTTTACCTGGCCCAGGGATAGCCCAGAGGCCACCAAGAAGCCCATGAAATCTTGAAACATCCTGCTATATGTTCTTTGAGTTGCAGGCCGAAATGATTGGAGCAACCGGTTGCACGCACTGGTGGCCAACTGGGCTGTCCCCGGAGATAGCTCTAAAACTAAATACAAAAATTTAAACATGTTAAATCTATATGAGTGGGTATCCAGAGTACATTTGGGACATAGGTGTTTAACAAGTCCCAAGATTTAGTGTCAAATTGGTACCTAGATAACAGATCAGCAATAACATTTTGTTTGCCTGGAATATGCTCAATATGAATGGATATGTTAAATATTGCAGATAATAGCCATACATTTCTAGCACAAGTGGCTAGAATGTTATCTTTTGTCTTACCAGAAGTTAATACTTCTACTACTGCCATGTTATCACATTTTATACGCAATTTTTTATTACTCCACTGAGTGGCCCAAACTTTAAGAGCAACTACAATATTGAACATTTCCAAGTGGACAATGGAATACTGACGAAAATCCCTGGGGATGGGCACTGGTTTTCAAAAACGCCACCCATGCCAGTAAGACAGGCATCCAAGTGGAGCTCAGCCTGAATGGGTCTAGGGTCATAATATACAACACCATTAAACTGCTTCAAAAATGTGCAGAACCAGTTCAGATCTCTGAAAAATTCAGATGTGAGGGTAGCTATTTTCTGAACACCCATGCATCTCAGAAATGCCAGCATACGATTCAAGAAAATTCTGGCTGGTCTAACACATTTTGATATAAAAAGCAATGAACCCAGCAAGGATTGTAACTGTCTTTTTGTACAGGATTTTTTATTTTTCCATTGTTGACATATAGTAACAATGCTTGCAAGCTTTTCAGGGGGTACAGACATGGTACGAGCTTGAGAATCGACTAAGATACCCAAACATATCATGGAGGTTGTGGGGGGCACTAACTTCTTGTTATTGATATCTAGACCTAATTTTTGGAGAAGTTTTAATAAGAACTCATAGGCCTGGTGAATTTTTGATGGTAAATCACAGTATATTAAATCATCCACATAATTAAAGAGGTTATTAAAACCATGCTTTCTCATGATATAACGGATGCTATCGGTCACTTTTTCAAAAAAAATTGAACCATGTCTGTAACCAAAAGGTACTGATTGGTCAATAAAATAGCCCTCCTGTTTTAAACCTAATAGGTCTATGTCTCCAGGATCAACCTTTAACTGGCAAAAAGCTCGACTAATGTCGATTTTAAACATAAGTGAGCCAGGTCCCAGTTCATTTAATTTATTGACTATATCATCAACTGATGGATAATGCAACAAAAATTTCGAACCCAAGTATTCATCTTTGAGTACTCCATCATTAACCGAACCAGAATCTGGCCAACTAAGATCAACAATAGTACGCCTAACATTGGAGTCTGGTTTCTCTCTAGTCATGAATGGAGAGACATGAAGATCTATTGGTTTACTGATAAAGGGGCCTAGCATTGCTTCATGTTGAAGTTCTTCCGATATATAAGTTCTAACATCAGAAGCAAATTTTGTAGCTGAGGAGTGATTTTCATCAGTAGAGACAAGACGTGCATTTCTGTTGAAATCAAGTGGGAAGCCATATTCCAGTAGATCAACCAGCTGTTTATCCCAAAAATTTTGTAAATGAAACCTCCAATTTTTTATGTTTAATTTAGAATCCACTGGAATACGGCTACCCAGAAAATTTGGACAGCCTGACTGCCTGACGTGCCTGTGAAGTGATAAGGGGTCAGGCATTGGTTTGTTGTTAGTCTCTGGGCCCGTATACACTAGCAGGGGGGACAAGGGAATGACACCAAAAGGTTCCCCCATTTGGTTTTTACAAGCTTTATAATCACTACAAGTCATGGCCTGACTAATGAGACAGGGATCTATTTTCTTTTTGACCAACAAAGCGTCAAATTTGTCATTTTTGTGAATTGCAGTAGATGGACCTCTGTGGTGTTTCCCCCCAGTGCCCAGGGCTGCAAAAGTGGAGGTATCAAGGGAGGATTCATGCAGTAAAGTATTATCTAAAGTATCATAACCTTCATCTTTTACCTGAGATAGTGGTGCAAATCTATTAAAACATGGAACTGAATCATAAGAGGCATCATCACTCATGACTTTCTTAACCAACCTGTTTTGTCCTGCCATTTTTAGATGTGTCATCTGTGGTGTACCTGAAACCTCCTTGACCAGTTCAGGAGGCTTGCGTTGTTGGCTCCTCCCCTGAACAGCCACCAGAGGTCTATGTTTGTGTTGCTGTGACACCAACACCTTATTTTTGACAACATCTGCAAAGGTCACACTAGGAACAACAGGTTTAAAACATTTACTATCATGATACCATTTTTTCCATGTGTTTTTCTGCACAGAAAATTCATTGACAAAAGTAGTATGTTGTACAGAAGAATTATATACATATCTACAAGAAAAATGACTAGCAATTTTTTGATCAGGGACTTGATCCTGGACATAATCAGGCTGTGACTGAGCTGTATTGACCATGCCCAGGGTTACTCGTTTTTTGTCCTTTTTTGTTTGCAGTCCAGGGCACTGTGGGTGTTGACCTTACCATCCTGTGCAAAACATGTACTGCAAATATAGCGGTAGAATACGCCCTTTGTTTCGTGATTTTTGTTAAAATTGCACGAGTTGTCATTGTAATAAACACAGGGCATTGACTTGATGGATTTTTGAGGATTTTGAGTCTTGCGAAATTTTTGAGACCCAACATTATTTTGGGTGGGAAGGACATGTCGTTGGGCATTAGCTCTCCTAATACGATCAATTTTGTCAGTTTCTGACCAACTGGTAACTTCACCTTGCTCCATGCGACATAATAACACAGCATGGCTAGCCTTTGCTGCCTGCCACGAAAAATCGTTAGAATAATCTAATAAGGCAATCAAATACTCAAGCATGTGATTTTTTGTAATTTGGCAACTCTCTTCTTTCATAATTCGACAAAAACCTGCCATCCACTGAGTTATATTTAATTGGTTATAGGTGATTCTGTCTTTTGTGTTACCAGCTAGGACATATTCGTGAGGCCATTTGACCTTTTCCTTGACAAAAATATCTACAGCCCCACCCCTTTGGCTTTTAATTTTTTGATCCATACCTCGTTTATCAACGCCAGATAATTCCCTGAGCCTATCTTGGATCTGATCTTGAATCGATCTATCATTTCGAAGAGTGTACAAACTAGGCATATCACTACCAACTTCCTCTACAGAGGAATGTTTGAGACTTGAACTAGCAGTACCCTTCTTTTTTGTCAATTTTTTAGCCTTAGGCTTGGCAGGAGAAGCCGATTTATGTTCAATAACAGTCAACCTCTTACCAATCGCGTCCAGTTGAGACAAGATTCTTTGGTTAATCAGTGCTTGATCCGGTAATTTTTCCTCTCTCTGATCCGACATTTTTGAGGTGCTGGCCACTGGGTGTAGTATAGAATTTTTAAAATGTTTTCTATGTTTGACAACGGGAGATTTTTCCAAATCCGACTCCGAATACACCACACCACTAATATTCAAACCAGTACTTTCATCAGTACTGGTACTGTCAGTATCAGACCCGGTTTGTGACCCCAAAACCTGACCCGGTATTGGCTGAGAGGCAAATTCGTGTAAAAATGCACTGTCATTCTCCAACTGAATTTCAACGGGAATCTCAACCTTTTTACGCAAGTTGTAAGGGTTACCTGCCAATCTGTGCTTCTGTTTCGCTGCCATGAAAATTGTGTAGATGAGAACCAAGAAGTTGAATTAAATAAATAAATAAATTCACAAAAAAAAATTTTATAAAATCAAAAACTATTTTCCTAAAATAAATGCTTCTTCATCGACTGCCAGTTTAAATCTGACATTATTACCTTCAAACACATGGCGGTCAAAGCCTTGACCAATCAAAATCGACCATGTGGACAGTGTCCACTCTATTATAAAACAGGGGTGACCAAAAATTGGGGGTGAAGGAATGATTAAGGTTGGCACCTAAATGCCAACCCGCAAATGTGTAAAAAGTACCAAAAGATTATATCTAATGCTGTACTGTTCTTACAACTTCTAATCATTCTCTAAAGTCTGTCGCTGCTGGAATTGGGTCTTACAGCACAGATAAACAAATGTAAATTTATTTTTGTGCTGTGTGTAAAGCACAACAGACTCACACTCATTTATTATTTCCTGTTTATTTCACTTGGCACATATTTTCCAATCCAGTAAGCATTGAAAACATCTTCAAATGGTTTAAACATTCAAAGCTTTTAAAATCTATTTAAACAGTACCTTTTAGGTTATTAAATGTTTCCAAGTAAACATTTACACCGTAATGTTTAAGAATGTTTTATTTTTCATTCTCTTTACAAACATTTTTGCTGTAAACATTCATTAAATATTTATAATATAACTCAAGAAACTGAGATTTTGGGGGTGTAAATTTTAAAATATCTATAAAATAGCCTTAGAAATGTTTGCTTTTCTGTTTGCTTTGAATATGTTTTCCAAATATTTAACAGCGGCTTTCATACCCATCATTTTAATACATTTTAAAAATGTTTTCTATCAATTGTTTTGAAAACATTCTATCGCATAATTTTTGTGCCCATATTTTCAGAATGTTTAATAAACATTTACCTTCAAACATTTGTAAATAATGATGGAAGTGATTAATAATGGGGGATAACATTTTTAAGGACTTGGTCAAACATTGCCCAGATGAAATGTCTAAAAGTAAGACTTGAATGGGGGCACAATTTATAAGCCAATATCCTACAATTTTGGACATAATATAATATTTTCATTTGTGATCAATGTAAAATCATACTGAATTTGACTTACTTCTGATGTGAATTAAGATTAATATTGCAATGTTAAAATAATTTTTGGAGTCATTATTATGTTCATTTGTACAATTTTCTAACATTTGTTATTAAACGTTTAATAAATAGCATACATAAAATATTTTGGAAACCTGTTATAAATGGTTTTTGTACGCATTATTTTTAATCTTCACTAAACGTTTCCCTTCAAACGTGCACAAAACTTAAAAAAACTGGGTGTTTGTATAATATTTGTTATAATGTATTTATTCTGACACACGATTTAACATTATATTGCTCAGATCCACCTGATGTTAGTGTCAATAACACAGCTACACCTGCCGTGGAGTACACAAAAAGAAATTTAGCATGCAGGATAAGTGGTGGAAACCCATCAGATCCAATGAGCTATAACTATGAGTGGATGTACAGGCCCAGTTATCATGTCTCTGAAAAATATATTCCTCTGCCTTATGGTACGGTAACAAAACTAGTAGTAATTCACTTTAGTGTCACCTATATGATAATTGGTATGAGTATAAATAATTACAACACAAGATAAGTGGTTAAGACTTGTACTTTTCTAGCCTAAGCTTGTTAAAGGAATGTTTAAATTCTATGCATGAGTTTGAAATACCATCCCTTCAAAAGAACATAAGAGTTTATTGGTTTACCAACATGTTAATTAGTGCTGTTACCTAAATAGTCTCAAAATACAATTATAATTTAATAAGGCATATTTATTTATTTACTTGATTGTTATCGCTATTTTCAACATTGTATAGGTCATATCACAACAGGTAGTTTATGGGCAGAGGAAACCAGTACATACAGTTGGTCAAGGTTTTCTGCTGTAAAATGTCGACCATTGGTAAGCAACTCACAACTTCCCACATAAGGTCTGCAGTTTGCATTGTAGCCCTCAGAAGTAAGAGGCGAGTGAATTACCACTGCACCACCAACGCCCTAATGAGTCATACTTATAACTCATGGTTGTATTAGAGAGTATTTATCAACATGGAAACGCATGCTTAAATTATGTCTGATTGTTCATATTGTAAGGAATTACCACTAAAAGCAGCACACTTTTCCCCAACATTTGCCAGTCGTTATTTGTGAAGTAGGGGGTTGATTGAGGGAGTTGTCTTAGTTTTTCTACAACAGGGCCCTCAAATATGCTGTTATTGCTAAACTATTTCTGTGATTTTGATGTCAAGAATTCATGGACTGTCTTGTCCATATTTTCATATAGATTTCATGTGTGTTGGCTGACTTTTTCAAGCTGTTTCCTAGAAATATGAGTTGACATAAAAAGCTGTTTATCAGTAGACATAATTCTTTGAGGGGATTCCATTCTCTTTTTAATTTGCAGGAAGCTCTGTGATAAATGGTGGAGTAACATTGCAGCTGGAAAATCTTGGTTATGAAGATATGGCAGGTACTTACAAGTGTACTGTAACAGGTGTTGGTGGACAAAGTAGTGGGAGCAGTACTCTGGAAGTGTACTGTAAGTATCATAGTAAAAGCTGTTGATATTTTGTTACAGACAAGCTAATACACTAAAATAAGCAAAGCCAGGAAAAAAAGTGAGAAATTAGGTTTTTATTAGCAATGACTAAGGGTTAAATGGTCTGTGGATTTGAGCTTACCTAACTGATTGAAGTGAGTAGTTCTTTGCTAGTTAACTGCTAAATCAGTAAAAAAATATTCACAGTTTTCAAGCAATATAATTTGTCTCATAACAAGTAAACCTCAATCTTGCTTTCATGTACATAAAACAACAGTTCTTAAAGCATAATGACAACTTATTTCAACATGGTGGTGCACATTCGTCATCAAACTCACACTTTTTGCTGCTTAATATATGATATACTTTCTGTTTCCTCCTTTAACGTTGCAGAAAAGTGTCAAATAGTTTCCGAAGACTTAAAAGGGGAATGTTGTTCTGGAAACAAATCCAATTTAATATCACTTATGGTAATTTATATGCATCATAAAAATATGAATGTAATGGAATGCAAGATGAATGACCCATGTAAAATGTTTCGTCAAAAATTTCTATGTAGATAATTGGAATGCACTTGAGTATTTGCAATGCAATTGAGATACATTTCACCACAAAAACAAACAATGCGATACATAAAATGTTTCGTCAAAAATTTCTATGTAGATAATTGGAATGCACTTGAGTATTTGCAATGCAATTGAGATACATTTCACCACAAAAACAAACAATGCGATACATAAATTTCAATTGTTAAATAGTGCATTTGTTTGTCACCATGATATTTTACCAGGGAACTTTTTGAGGCAGAGATGCAAATTCCCTGAATTTCCTGAAATACTATCTCAATTCTAATTTACATCTAATCCAAATAACCTCTTGTTTAGCACATCTTGAAGGCCATGTGTTTACTCT
Source organism: Sabellastarte sp. h YS-2021 (assembly GCA_964017235.1). Taxonomy (NCBI): domain Eukaryota; kingdom Metazoa; phylum Annelida; class Polychaeta; order Sabellida; family Sabellidae; genus Sabellastarte; species Sabellastarte sp. h YS-2021. Next base: position 182,400,846 of record OZ024929.1, on the reverse strand, counting down.
TTTTATGATTTAAATTATGACCTTGTTCATGATAACCCTCAGTCTACTATAATTTTCAAATAATTAATGACCATGTTAATAAGACACTTTTAGTAGTATGTCTTAACAAAAGGGTAGGCACTTCAAATAGAAAATATTTTTAATTATCGACTGCACTGATTACCTCAGCATTTGTTGCCCAAACTGCATCAGCTGCCATGGAGGTGTATTCCAAATAACATTCATATTGTGAATCAGGTCCTCCACTTTTGGCCAGAAATCCAACACATGGTTGACAACTCTATCAGTCATTTTAAAAAGAGCATGGTGATACTCCCCAGGTGTAACTGAAATACCCATCCTAAAAGTCTGAGATTTAGAGCGTTTATATTTATTTATTTGGGCTTTAACATTGCTTTGAACACTGTGTAGGTCATATCACAATGGGTAGTTTTAAACAGTAGAGGAAAACAGCACATACAGTTGCTTAGGATTCTGTATTGTAACCTGCTGACCATTAGAAAGCAACTACCAACTTTCTCACAGAAGATCCGGGGTTTGAACTGCAGAGGTGGGGGTGTGAGTGTGGTCCGCTAGAGCCTTTATAAATTTCTTCATTTTCAGTTTTGATACGAGATACAATTTATTCAATGGCTACAGTTAGGTGTTACTATTGCATTATCTGGCACAGGATCTTTTTGCTTGGGAAGATTCTATGATTCCTTAGTGTCCTACAAACTACTTATCAACAAAGCTAGTCAATTGACTACTTGTTGGTTGCTGCAACTCATTATGTTGAAAAAGGTGAAGAAGACTATCAAAATGTGTGATTTGTCCCTACTGTTAAGGCCACCTTTATAACTATAGTGTTTTAAATCTGTGTCATTTTTAACTATTTACCTCACTGGACAAAATCGTTCATTCCCATTTCCAAAAAAGATTGTATAAAATTAGTAATAAAACCACCTAGGAATTTTGGAGCACCAAAGAGATAAATCATAGGTATAAGTCACAAACAAGTTCCTACTGATGATTGGTCATGACTGTTTGATCACTTGCAAAGTTTTTAATCAAATCTTGGATTTGAGTTATGTACTGGGTTCTAATTGTCACTTAAAAATGCCATTTTATCCTCTAAAAGCTAAAGATATATGCAATATTTATATACATATATTAAATATAAAAAGTACTTTATATACTCTGCCATTTTGTTTTTTGCTTAATATTTTCTTTAATGTGCAGTTTATGAAATGAATGCACTGCCTAGCCTTTGTCTGGCTTCTTGCAAAATACCAGGATGTAGAAAATCCTTTGTGTATTTCTTTGTCATCTGGTGCTCATTCGAGTAATTTTTCCCACTATAAATGTCTGGTTCTTCAACACATGACTTCCAGACATGTCTTCCAGACATACTAATAAGTTCAATAGACAATATTCAATAAACAGTCTTTTATGCTTGTGTTGGTGGTTATTCAAAACACTGGTAGAAACACCATTTACATATTTGGAAGTGGCAGTATTAAAAATGCGGGTGCAAGTTTTAGCACAAATAAAAGTTCAGAAAAGTGGCCTTTGTCATGAATACAAAGTCAGAAACTTAATTGAAAAAAATCATCACCTGCAATGTCTCATCCTTAATAATTGTTGATCTCTATTTTTTCTTGTTTGATGTTAGTCAGAATCTGTTTAATGTGTCTTGGTATCTGGGGTTCAGTCTATCCATACTTAAACCCAGTAACTGTCTTTAGATAGTGATTAAATGCTATAGAAGTACTATTAGTTAGAATTACCTAGTGTTGATTACTCTGAACATAGACACAACAGAAACTGAGCCAAATATATGTCTTGAAAGTGTCGTGTAAACATAGAAGTCTTAACTAACTGTATCTAACATGTGTCGACAAAATCCCATGCATTCAGCAACACTTTTGTACCATAAATGAGGCAGAAATTAAAACACATGATTCAAATATTTTGGCTCATAGTGAATCAAAAGTTAGCATGGAACAATGTTGTCTGGTGTATTAATTATAGACACTCTCATTATAAATTTGGTATTTAAAGTAAATGGGTATTAATCAGAAAATATATGGTATATGAAATGATTAGTATTTGTGTTCATTTATAGGTCACTGTTTATAAAGTATAATGAATGTATCACAAAAAAGTATTCATCTGGTGGCTTTACAGATGAAAGCATGTGGACAGTAATAGATTCTTAGATGGCAGATATCACATGGCTAATTTAATAAACTTATTTGGGTTTTGCAAATTTATTTAGAATTTCTTTCTCAGAAAAAGCTATTGCCTTATTTGGTAGGATTTTCATTTGTAAATCTATCATAAAATATATTTTAACAGTCTTGGAAAATGACATTATTCAATTCAAAAACACTATTAAACATTTTGAAAGTTACTGGGTACTAATGAGTTCTCTCTTTGTTACCCTTGTGGTATATGTATGTTGTTATCTAAACACAATAAATTGATAGGGTTGAGACAAATATAGAAAAAATATTACAAATACAGTAAATTCTGAATCGGTAAATACAGATTCAAGTACAGATGATTTTTAGAAGGCAAATACAAATACAGATACACAGAGTCCAAATATAAATACAAATACAGCTAGAACCCCAAACTGCAATTAGGGATAAAATGTGTTTGATATAAGTAAAAACACGATAAACTTGAAAAAAGCTTACACTGTTTTGTAATCAGTACTTCAAAGTGGCTAAGTATAACTATGAAACTAAAAAAGGAATTTAATAGATGTCTAAATAACACTTCAAATTGACTATGAAAATAAAATGAAACTTACAGTTTTTCAAAAAAAAATGTAATGAGTACCATTGTAAATAAATATATTTCTTTTTATATTTTCTGGGCATAAACTGAAATCAAAGAAATTCCATTTAAAATTACATTACGATTGAAGTTTTTACTGAGAAGCCACATACACTAGCCATATATCAAGTGTTACGGTCAAGACAAAAGGTTTAACAAATTTATTTAAAATTAAAAATAATGATCACAGTCAACTGATATGCTCTCAATAGTACATACAATGATACAATAATGAAACCACTCTGACCTGACCAATGTAACTGACAGTTAAGTTTATCCACTGTATCCAGCAGTCTGTCCCATGATCTGTCCTATGACCTGTCCTGTGATCTGTCCAATGTTCACTAACACACAGATGTCTGTATCTTGTGATCTGTCCAATGTTCACTAACACACAGATGTCTGTATCTTGTGATCTGTTCAATGTTCCATAATACGAAATGGCCTTTTCCTGCTATCCTTTTTATATACAATACCACAGAATGTTTGTCTAGAGATATTCACAGAGTTTGCACAACATATGGACAATGTCTCAAAATGCAGTAAATCCACTCTCTCCAGTATCCAAAGCACAGCAAATCTATCCAGACACTGTATCCGGTTCGCTCCAGTAAAATTTTAATCACAAAGTATAAAGTACATAAAAAGTATATATCCAGTTGACAGTACACTGTAGCTCTAAGACACAGTTAGCCTTCTGTATAGCAAGTGAATGCTATGTTCACTTGTGGTCAGGTGTACAGTCCTTATAGATGTTTATAGAAGCATGTAGAGTCTTATAGAACTAATATGAAAACAAATGCAGTCACTAGAGCCCATGAGGGAGTTCTAGAAACTACTGGTTGTTGGGTTAAATAAGGCACAGACACAGTGCCCATAAATGTAACACCAAGATTCAAATGTTTATCTTTGTAATCCACTATTTCTAGTTACTCTTTTGAAGGAAATATTATATATGGGGAATACATTGCGTCTGGTTATTAAAAGCCACCATTCAAGCACCATTTTTAATCCTTTAGTAGAATAACTGGAAATAGTGGATTATAAAGATAAACAATTGAATCTTAGTATAGGGGCAGTGTATGTAATTTCTGGTGGAAAAAAACAACATTCCTTATTCTGTACTTAATCCTTCAATAGAATAACTGGAAAGGTGAAATATGTGATGTAGTTTTCTATGGGTGTACAATACATTGCCCACATGTATAATTGTGTTTTCATATTACTCCTGAATAATTGTAAGGCCATCTTACACTAATCTTAAACAGACTGGACTGATTGACCAGCGTGAGCCTTTTAAACTGAGACAACAGGTACCTGGGGTTGAGGGGGCTGCGGCTTCCCTCTGTATTTGTTTAATTTGACACTGGGGGGGGGGCCATGGTGGCAGAGTGGTAACACTCTTGCCTCCCACCTCTGAGGCCGGGGTTTGATTCCCGGCATGGCCTCAAGTCAGAAAGCTTGCTGTTGTTGGGCAGTTTATAGTACAGAACCCTGACAAACTGTATGTACTGGTTTCCTCTGCCCTTCCAGCTAAACATTATGATATAACCCGTACAGTGTTGAAACAATGTAAAAACCCAAATAAATAAATAAATTTCACACTGTACAAACAATGCTACTTGTGAATGACTGGGAACATGTATCTACTTCTCACTTTGACTTTATTAAAAAGCTAAAGTAAATGGAGTAACATTTAAGGTATGTGAAATAATATCTGTCTTTGATAAAATATGTGAAATAATGTGTATTTCATAAAATTCACCTTAATACAATGATCAAATACAAATACAAGGACAAATACAAAGATTTTAAAAATTGCAAATACAGATACAAACACATGTTTTTGGAGTCATTTAAATATAAATACAAATACAGATACATACTTGTACCCAACCCTGTAAATTGATATCTGTTTTTCTGGGTTTAACTCAACTTCAATCTAAAGATTCAAGTCGACCACTGTTCCCTTGTTTAACATATTTAAAATGGGAGCAAGCATCTTTGATTGCCAGAATTATGCTCCAACCCTTTCTGACTCAATATATAATTCATACTGCCAGTAAGATTATGATCTAAACTACATTATCAAAGGGATCTAGAGGCAACATGGATCTTTCAGTTGGAATCTCCAGTGTTACTTCTAATTTTTTTTATTGATGGAAAAAGTCAGCCACAGACTTACATACAAAATATTAAATTCTTACATAGGCTAGGCTGTCATTACACTGCCATCTTTCCTTAAAGTTATTATCAAAAGGTTTATATGAATTACTGAATAAAAGCTGCAATCCACATTAAATGTTCAGGTTCTTTGGGACTTCTCAAGTAAATTGACAATGTATATAGTCATCCATGTTAATAACTGTTAGATAGAACAAAATGTAACCAGACTAAGTTGTTCCTTAATTTCACCTCCACCAATATTTGTTTACAAAATAATTAATAATGATTACTAGATGAATGCTGCAGTCCCCAACAAATGTTGAATAACTTACTTCGAGGATTACTAAACACAACTCCTGTTGCAGTTAAAAAAGGCTAAAAGAAATAATCACAATAGTAAACTTTATAAGTGATTACTAAATGTATACATTTTTAGTTCTTTGAAGATCTCATTGCAGTTAGTAATACAATCAACGGTAATTTTAAATTAGATAAAATGATAAAAAATGTATTTGTATAAATGCCTGCTTTAGTGCAGATTAAATGTACTCTTTTGATAAACATCTTAAAGTAACTAATATTAAATCTAAAAAACTGTACTGTAAACAGATGTATTCCAAATAGCTTGTTTTCCATAGGCTGCAAAGAAGTTGTTAAAACTGTTGTTAATGCATTTTTACTTTAACAGAATAAATATAATTTTATGACAGGATTTCTGTGAAACGGACAAGTTGTCATGAAGACTAATGATTATTAAGTTATAAATTGTTGAAACCGCAATATGAAAGAAACACTATCTAGAGCTTTTATGCACCAGTGAAAATGTTTATTTGGAATTTGTTGTATTTATTATTCTTTATAAGATCAGATATTCAGTATTAATCCTGGTGAACGTTGAAGTCTGTATCAAATTTTTAACTAAAAACTATACAGTAATGAAAATTTGTTCAAGGGAATTTCTTAAAATATAAAAATTAGTAATATTTTCTACCCAATACAATTTAAATAGATGTAAGACATTTGAAATAATGTTGAAGTAGATAGGTATTGATTTTGAAATCCAGAAAGCAATTTTTCAATTAATGTTAAATATGTGTGATGTGTTATTGATTTTCTCATGATAGCGACTTTCTTTTTCTTATTTTAGATCCAGCAAAATTAGAAAGTACTCCAGAGGACATGACTGTGTATGCTGCCCTGGAAGCTTCTGCAGATCTGGCTGTGAAATTCCGCATAAATCCTTTTAGTAACTACACAGTTTCCTGGTCCATGGGTAACTTAGAGGTACAAAATACTGATATCAGCAATACTGAGAAAGAGGATTATGTTCAGACTACTTATTCCATCTCAAATGTGACCAAACCACAGCTTGGAAGCTACAGTGTTCTAATTGTAAACCAGGCTATTATTGGTCAGCCCAATGAAGCCACGTTCACTGTGGTCCTGGAATTGAAAGGTGAGAACAATATTTTTTGTACGTTGATGCTACTCCAGTATATATTGGCAGGTTTCATCTTGATACATGACACAGAAAAAAAACATTTATAAATAAGAATGGAATGTGAAACTACAATTGCTACACAAGAAACGAAATGTTGATTTAAAGTCTAGGTTATTTTTCTATATTAATTTTCTGTGTAAACTACATCAGTTGAATTTCTACATCTCTACATATGTTGAAAGGAATTTCCCCAAAATCACATGAATTTTGCTTGTGTTGTAAAAACTGCATAACATGGGAACACCTGCACATTGTAAATTTATAAGGACAATTTCTTTCATATATTCATCCAAGGAGATAATGTCTTTCAATATTTTATGAATGTTTCTGAGTCCCATCCTGATCCAAAATTGCTTATGTCACACCCAAGAAAAACACCCAAGACCTATCAGCCAGTTCCAACCATCATCTACATCTCCAAACTCATAACTAATGCTGTAGCTAAGTAAATAAATGAGCACACTGATCGTCTTAATCAATGGTATGGAATATATGGAGTTGTTTGCCATGACTAGAGCCGTACGGTAATTTAGGAAAGGATAGTAATAAAATTGATGGGTATTTTCCTGATGTTTTCTAACTCCCACATAGGGATGAGTAGGGGTCAGTCTTTGACTTGCTCCACTTCACGCTTTAGACAGCTCACATTGGCACAGTTATGTCCAGTGACTTGTGACACGCAACCACAGATGACACACATATGTATACTTCGAACTTGATTCAAGGAACTCAAGAAATCATATGTGAGGAGCTAAAAATGGATATATTGGATGTATTACAGTAGCCAATTTTGGTGAAAACCTTTAATTTTATTAAATTTTTCTATCAAATTTTAACAGTGATGCAGAATTTAAAACTGCATATGTACTGATTTTGATAAATGTAATGACTGTATCAATCCATGACTGTATCAATCCATCAATGCATAATATACCTGGTTTAGATTCAGAAAAACCTGAAAGAAGTGTTTAGACATGTACTTGGCTAGACAAAACAGAATTATGAGTTCTTCACATTTTTAACCTTTCTTACTATGATTTTGTTGAATATCCTGTTGGTTCTGAAACTGGATTTATACATTGACTCAGATATAGTGCATCAGTTTTTTATGCAGAAGAGTCTTGACTGTCTTACCAATACTACATTTTCGTTTGATTATATTTGCTCTGATCTAGGCCTTAACCTTTTAGCATTATGGGCAATCGATATCGAAAGATCTAATCTTATTCACTTCAAAATTATACCATTAGGCAGTTGCCACAAATTCACCTATGCCATGTATTTAAATTTATTGCTATATCTACTTTTAAATTACCCCAGTTCATAACTAAAATTCCAAAATTCCTTTATCTGGCTACAGTGGAAATATTAATGTTCAATAGACTCTTGTTTGACCATGCATAATCTACTTATATCTGAGTTATCATTATGTATAATGTTCAAGTGTTTCAAAATACCCATTATCTAACATAAAATTTGATATTGTAAGAGAGTCATCACAGCAAAAGCTGAAGCCGATTTGTCAATGTACTTCAATCTATTTCTTCATTGGATTCATACTTCCATTTACTTTTTCATTTGGGTTCACAGAAAGGGTTATTCCTTCCATAGATAATGGTAAGTATATGGGTTAGGAGTATTTGATATCCCTGAATGTAATAAGATTGCATTTGAACAAGATATGATGTGAAATTGGGAGCCAATGAACTTTTTGCAGATAGGAAGTAACATGGCTTGTTTGAAAACAATTCCACAATGGCCATTTTTAATATGTGGAAGTTTAGGCACCTTACATATATATTCACACTATAGAGTAGGATACTGCAGTAATCAATTCGACTACTGATCTCTGAGCTTGCAAGTGTTCAGGCTGCAGTCTCCACACTGAGAAATTTACGGATGCTGTTGAATTCTTTGACATGACACTCTGGACACTCTGGCCTGTTGCCAATGATGGTGAATTCTGTTTGAATTCAGTCTGATACCATACATTTATTTTTGAACGCTAGCAAGACACTCAGTAAGCTCAGGAATACTGGAATCAGAGTTCCTAGTGTTGAGTGCTAAGTATATTTGGGTGTTATTGGCATAAAGATGGGTAACATTGAAACTTGAAATAGTATTGCCAAGCAGGGTAGTGTAAAGAGTAAAATGGAGGGGACCCAGGACAGAACCTTAGCGGACTCCATAAGGGAGTGAGAAGGCATCCAAGAATCTATTACCTACTTTAACATTCTGTCTGCGGTCTGTGAGATAAGATTTGATCCACAACAGTGCCATTCAAGCCGAACCAATCTCTGACGCAGTTAAGAAGTTTGTGGTCAATATTATCAAATGCTGCTGAGAAGTCCAGCAATGTAAGAGCAACTGCCTTACCTGATTATTGTAGAATGCAAACTCTTGTAGGTTGATTGGCTGACATTGGAGAGCCCCTCATAATTCTTATAACTATTTAATTGATTAGCCACAGCTTTTTAAATCAATTTAGATATGAACTAAGATTGGTCTGTTTTTTTCCAGGAGATTTCTATATAGACTAGTCTTCTTGTGAAGTGCGTAGCATATGCAATTATGAAACAGTTTGGAAAACTCCCTTCTTTCAGCGAGTAACTTATGATATTGCTATTTGGAGTGATTAGCATATCTGCACACTCTGACCACTGAAGTTGGTATTGGATCTGAATAACATGATTTGGTAGGAGAGATTTTAGAATTTTAAATTGTAATACTCAAATACAGGCTCGAAAAATGATGGGGCACTGTTGTTAATACTTGATCTGGTGATAGAAACTGGAGCCAATGACTATAGTGGTAGTGGTTCTGATTGTCAAAGTTTTGTCACTGAAAAAATGCCTAAAGGAATTGGCTAGATGAGTAGGACTGACATGATTGGGTAACATAATGGTTGAGGATTTATGGAGAATTTTTTAAGGTGTTCCTGGGTAAGCCTTGGGATTACCATTGTTTTCAGCAATAACTGTGGAATAATGCCTGCGTCTAGACACTACAAGTAGAAAACTGTAGCAGTTAACAGTCGCATGATATCTACTGCAGTTAATTGCTGAATTGTCCCTGTGTCATACTCACCCACACTTGGGCTTCAGACATTCTGCTGCAAGATGTCTGGATTCATAAAGCCTTTCTCAGGGTGCAATGGTATTTTTCCTATTTGGAATGCTCTGCAAGGTATTAAAATACTAGAGACTGAGTAAACTTGCTGTGAGGATGTTTGATTAAGTCAGAATTCAGTCTCTGAAATCATTAATATTTTTCCTGTGAATTCTCTGTGTCAACCTGCCTGAATTTGCATCATGCCTTGATGTGTACATTGACAGAGAAGATGAAGACAAGATGGTTGGAGAGCCCCCTAATACGTCTTTCAACATGCAGATCACCTAAATACTGGATATTATGATCATACCATTTGGACTCAAAGATGTCATACCCACTTACGTTTTTCTTGTACCACAATGGACTAAATATAATATCCTTTACACACACTCCTTTATGCAAGTTTCTGATATTACGCTCAAATGATTAAATTTTTTGTGAAAGGGATTTTGTGATATTTGCTATTAACTTTTCACACCATGCTGATCCAACAATGTTCTGTTTATCAGATAAATTGGGCTTGTTTTAATTTGGTGTGTCCAAGGTGCATTCCAATCAATCAAAAAGCATAATATTCAGATGAGTTTTGAAGATTTAATAAATTGTCAGTATTTTTCCTTTGTATATAATCAATTAACTATTAGCACATCTAAACATAAACAAGGTGAATGCTTGTGAGTCCAAATGACATAGCTAGATTATACCAAAGAAGACTTCCATTAAAGTTTTTCGTAGAAATTTGTTTCCTACTAATTGTACCTGGTTCATATATGTATATGTATATTCCCAGATTCATCATTAGGTAGATACTTCAGTATAAATACACCACCTCGGGTAGACATTCTACTTAAGTAGACATTTTTGTGTCTACTTAATGTTTAGACCTCTGAAAAATTATTTTGGAATGATTTTAAAATGGAAACTTTATCTAAATCCTGTTCTTTGGTAGCAGTATTTTGAATAAAATTAGCTTGTATCTCCATTTTTCATGAAGTAAACCAAGAATAACAGGCCACATGATGATGTGTATATTTTCCTTAAGTAGACAGTGTGCAAAAGCGTCACTTAAGTAGACTCAAATTAAATTTAAAATATTAAAAAAGTTTATAGTGTATATGTACATTATATTTATCCTGTAGGGTAGAGGACTTCTAAAAGCATTGTTTTAAATTTATTTTAAGTTCTCCCATCGACAAATAAAAAAAATTAGAAGACACATACTTTTTTCATACCAAATATACATTTGGGTTTAAATCACTGTATGTGTGCATTGTATTTTTGTACTCATACATAGCTGTCACATTATATGCATGCACACCAAATTTTCTTTGTTTCAATATTGATCAAGAAAAAGGTAGAATATTACGAATAATTATTAACAACTTAAAACTGTACCAAATAAATTTAAAATATTCATTTGTACAGAATTACTTGGTACAAGTCTTGATAGTAATTTTTCAGAAATATAGTTGCTCAGTATCTTAGTTTTAAGATATCTCCTATTTGTTCTTTTTAATTGTCTAATAAAGAGCATTTTGCACATAACTGATCAATTTGGTAGTTTACTGACTATTTGTACATGATCTATACCAATAGTTTAATTTCCAAGTAAGATTTAATTGGTGAATTGATCTATACCAATAGTTTAATTTCCAAGTAAGATTTAATTGGTGAATTTTCCCATGTATGTTGCTTCTAAGTATCTAAATTTTAAGCCATCTTATGGTAGATATCCAGTTTAAATAGTCAATTGTGAACATTCTACAAACAACAATAAACAATTTGGTGCTTCTTGCATTAAAATTTACGAAATATTAAGTACTATACTTGGATTTTAGCAAAGCTTTTGAGTTCCCAGTATCATTCACTTCGGCAATTTTTCCGGTATTACCGATATTTTATCCGATATTACCGGTCAATATCATAAGTAATATCTTAATTGCAATTTTCTAGTTTATTTATCTACACTCTAGCATTCTATACATAGATTGGTTTCCAGTGGAGATTTCTGCAGATAAGCAAAATAATAACAAGCATTTTGATGTTGGTCTCATTAAAATTTTCCAGTTTTTGAGAAATTGACAGGAATTTTAAAAGAGCCTTTGATTTCTCAGTATTATTTAATGTTGACAATGTTTCAGTGAGAATAGTTGCTTAATATCTTAGTTTTAAGATATCTTCAGTTAAGCTTCCAGTTTAGTTTTTCTGCAGACAAGCATTCTGTACATAAAAACAAGCAATTTGGTGTTTATCTTGTTACAATTTTCCAATTACTGAGCATTTGACCAGAATTATATAAACTTGCCTTTGATTCACCAGTATTTACGGAGCCCAGGAAGGGACATAGAATAGTTTTCCTATAATTTTCTTAAATCGTTACTGCAAGTTAACAAGTCGTTGCCACAAGATAATATATCATTCCCACAAGTTAGTAAGTCATCATAATGAGATACTAACTTGTGGTAATGAGTCGTGGGAATGAGATACTAACTTGTAAGATCAGGATACTTAGTGGTTACCACAAGAGGGTATATCCTTTGGTTTTCAGTCATACCCATCCCTTACTAAGTCGTTCCCACCAATTTCTAACTCATTCCCACCACTAAGTAAGTTGTTTCGACCACTTACTAACTCATTCTCAACACTTCCTACCATGCACTAAGTCGTTCCTACCGCTTACTAATTTCTTCCCACCACTTACAAAGTTGTTCCCACCACTTACTAAGTCATTCCCACCACTTATTAAGTCATTTTCACCACTTAATAAGTCTTCCCCACTACTTGCTAAGCCATCCCCACCACTTGTTAACTCGTTCCCACCACTTACTAACTCATTCCCACCACTTGTTAAGTCATTCCCACCTGTTAAAAAGTTGCTACCACAAGATAAGTATGGTATGACACACAAATAAATTGCCAGTACAATGGTATTAAAGCATGACTTACTGCTTTTGATAATGACTTAGTATGTTGTGGTAACGACTCGCTAACATAGGGGAATGAAATGTTATCTTGTGGTAACAACTTGCTAACTGCTAGTAACAATTTACTATTTTGTGGGAACGACTTTCTTTCTTGTGGGAATGACTTTCTATGTTGTGGCAACGACTTACTATCTTATTGGAACAACTTCTTATCTTGTGGGAATGACTTGATATCTCATGGTAACGAGATAAAAAAATCATAGGAACAGTTCTATGTCCCTTGTTACCACAAGTTAATAAGTTGTTACCAAACGATATTTAGTCATTTCCACACCTTAATAAGTTGTGGTAATGAGATACTAACTTGTGTTAACAAGACACAAAATGGCTAACACAAGATAGTAAATCCTTGTTTTCATTATTACCCACCCCTTATTAAATTTTTCCCCCACTATCTAACTCGTTCCACCACTTATTAAGTTGTTCCCACCACTTACTAACTTATTCCCAACACTTACTAACTTGTTACCACCACTTCTTAAGTCATTCCCATCACTTATTAACTCATTCCTACTACTTACTATCTCTTTCCCACCACTTACTATCTCGTTCCCATCACTTGCTATCTCATTCCCACCACTTATTATCTCGTTCCAACCACTTAATGAATCAATAAGATTGTAACTAGATAAAAGGCAGATGTAAATGAGTTAGTATCTTGTGGGAATGACTTGCTAACTTGTGGGAACAACTTGCTATCTTGTGGGAACAACTTGCTACCTTGTGGGAATAGCTTGCTACTATATGGGATCAACTTGCTAACCTGTGGGAATTACTTTCTATCATGTAGCAGCAACTTGCTTACTTGTGGGAATGACTAGCTATCTTATGGGAACGACTTGCTATCTTATGGGAACAACTTGCTTCCTTGTGGTAATAGATTGCTAATAGATCTTGTGGGATCAACTTACTAACCTGTGGGAATGGTTTCTATCATTTAGCAGCAACTTGTTAACTTGTGGGAATGACTTGCTATCTTGTTGGAACAACTTGCTAACTTGTGGGAACGACTACCTCTCTTATGGCAACGACTTGCTACCTTGTGGGAATTACTGGCTATCTTGTGGGAATGACTAGCTATCTTGTTGGAACGACTTGCTTACTTGTGTGAATGACTTGCTATCTCCTTGGAACAACTTGCTAACTTGTGGGAATGACTTACTATTGTAACGATTTTCTTACTTGTGGGAATGACTTAGTATGTTGTGGTAATGATTAACTAACTTGGAATAAGATAAAAAATGATAGGAAAACAGTTTTAAGTCCCTTCTAGGGCTCTGTACAATGTACAGGCAATTACAGGCACAAAATTTTTAATTATTAAGAATGACTTAATAAATGGTGGGAATGAGTTAATAACTGGTGGGAACGAGTCAATAAGTGGTGGAAGCAAATTAACATGTAGGGGGAACAACTTAGCCAGTGGTGGGAGACTTAGTAAGTGCTGGGAACAACTTAGTGAGTGGTAGCAACAACATAGTAAGTGGTGGGAACAACTTAGTAAGTGGTGGGAATGAGTTAGTATGTGGTGGGAAAGAGTTAGCAAGTGGTGAGAATGAGTTAGTAAGTGGTGGGAGTGACTTAATAATTGGTGGAAATGAGTTAGTAATTGGTGGGAACAAGTTAGTTAGTTGTGGGAACGAGATACTAAGTGGTGGGAATGACTCAGTAAGTGGTGGGAACGAGTTAAGTGGTGGGAGTGACTTACGAAGTGGTGAGAACAAGTAAGTGGTGGGAATGAGTTAGTAAGTGGTGGGAATGGGTTAGTAAGTGTTGGGAACGAGTTACTAAGTGGTGGAAATGACTTAGTAAGTGGTGGGACAAGATAGTAAGTTGTGGGAACTAGTTAATAAGTGGTGGAAACGACTTAAAAAGTGGTGAGAACAAGTCAGTAAGTGGTGGAAATGAGTTTGTAAGTGGTGGGAATGACTTAGTAAGTGAAGGGAATGAGTTACTAAGTGGTGGGAAGGATTCAGTAAGTGATGGGAACAAGCAAGCAAGTGCTGGTTACAAGTTAATAGGTGGTGGGAATGACTTAAGAATTGGTGGGAACAAGTAAGTAACTGGTGGCAATGAGTTAGTAAGGGGTGGATATGAACGGAAACACAAGGATTTACTATCTTGTGGTTACCACTTGGTATCTTGTTTCCACAAGTAAGTATCTCATTGCTATAACTTAGCAGCTCATTACCATGGCTTACTAAGTTGTGGGAATGACTAAGTATCTTGTGGTAACAACTTGCTAACTTGTGAGAACAACTTAGTCTCTCTTTTTAAACTCCTATCAAATGGTCAATAACTAGAAACTTTTAATAAGACAAGCATCAATTTGCTTGATGTATGCTTGTCTGCAGAACACTAAACTTTTTTTTCGTGGAATTTGCCCCCCCCATATCTTACTTTCAAGGTATCTTAAACAAAGGTTCCGGGTAAATTATCTATAGATGGACATTCTGCACACAATAATGAACAATTTTTTTGTGGTTTCCTCATTGAATGAAGTAAGCATTACGCATTTTAGAGGGATTTTAACAAAGTCTTAGATTTCCTGGCGTTTTCCAATGGACAGATTTTATCCATGGATGTTTGTGTTCAATATCTTAGTTTTACGATATCTTATGTTAGGTTTCCAGATTAATTATATTTTAACGAATCCACAAGTATTCTACACATTATAATGAACAGTTTGGTGGTGATCTTATGAAAATCTCCCATTTTCTCTCCAATTTTCAATTGGCGATTTTTTCCATAGATCAAGTCCCTCACTATCTTACTTTTAAGATATAATATGTTAGGTTTCCAGTTCAATTATCTATAGATGAGCATTTTACACATACCAATAGGCAATATGGTGGTTGTCTTATTAAAATCAAGCAGATATTAAGCATTTTACAGTGACTTCAATAACACCCTTATATCCCAATGCTACTTAACTGGGCGATTTTTTTCTGTGGGTGTTGGTGTTCAATATCTTACTTTAAGGATATCTTGTGTTATGTTTCCAGATTAATTAAATTAAAGTATCCTACATGTAATACGGAACTATTTTGTGGTTGTCTTATGAAAATCGAGCAAATATTAAGCATTTTACAGGGAATTTAACAAAACCTTTGATTACTGTATTTTCCAAAGCGGTATTTTTTTCCATGCATGTTGGTGTTCAATATCTTACATTTAAGATATCTTATTGTAGGTTTACAAATTAGCTATTGATAGACGAGCATTCTACACATAATAATGAACAGCCTAAAGCTGAACTCATGAATACCAGAAGGGAGATACAGATTTGAAAACTTGTAGTTTGTCTTCAAGATAAAAAAAATGTTCCAATAGAACCACTTCAGATTGGGACCAGTAATTTTAGTAGCCACCGAATCCTCTAAAATTAAACCAACATATTTAGTTGAGGAAAAGCTGAAGGGCCCTTGGGCCTATAAGCTCTTGTTGGCCTGCTACATCATTCAAAGTTCAGACTGGACGAGGACCTAGGTATACTGTCCCTGGAGACAGGGAGGTGCAAAAAAACCGTCTAATCATAAAGTCCTCACTATGCCCTGAGTGAAGTCAGACAAGTCTACTCCTCTAAAAATTACAGGGACTGGTTTAAAAAATTTGTTCAGAAGAAGCCCTTTGGCTTTGAGGAATTTTTGACTTGCATAGATAACATGGATTCCTCTAATGTATCTGAACTAATTATCATCCATGAGTCTTCAGATGCAGCAGCAAAAGACTTGGACAGGACCATGCACTAGGAATCTAAGGTTAGGGGCCAGAGAAGGCCAAGACCCTATGATAGGGGTCCCAGACCTAAGGTTAGGGCCCGAGAGGGCCGAGATCCTAGGTTAGGGGCCCAGCATGGAAAGATAGGCAGGTTATTGCCAATTTAAGGCTTCACATCTGAGAAGGATCTTAAAACTAGTCCCACAAGGACTAAAATCATAATAGAAGCCCGATGATAAACCCCCATGTGGATGAAGTTGGATATTATAATTTTTATGTAAGTTTCCTTTATTTAACAGTTCTTTCACGAGCGACACATGGTCATGTCTCCCACCTGCCTCACTAAAGGTAGGTCTAATTGTGTTATAAGGAAAGCATTAATATTTATATTTTAACTCTAAAATGGTCAAATATTATAGCAAATAAGGGATAAAATATTTTATTTTATTCCAACAGGTAAAGGTCCTGTATGAAAACTACGTACATGCGTCTCTCAGCACACGCTGTCTAGACGATGACGTCACCACAGGGGTTTCCCATTGTTTGCATTACTTTGCAAGCAACTGCCGTCTAAACAAAAAAACGGAGGTGGTTTCAGAGTATATTCAACAAGGACTCGTTTTTGTGCTTTATTTAATATTTTAACCCTTTAAATTGTCAAATAATGTAGCAGATAGGGTTAAACCCTCAAAATATTTTATTTTATTTCAACAGGCATTAATACTGAATATAAGCTACATGAAGGAGTCATAGTTTTCCGAGAATGTCTTCCGAGAAACGACTCGTTTTTGTACTTTATTTAATATTTTTACCCTTTAAATGATCAAATAATGTAGTAGTTAGGGGTTATAACCCTCAAAATATTTCATATTATTTCGACAGGCATTGATCCTGTATTAAGCTACATGAACGAGACATAGTTTTCAACTGTTTCCTCACAACTTCACCTGGTAGTGGATTTAATTTGTAAAAAATGTTAGATATACTTATCTGTTCTGTGAATTGTCACAAAATAAGATTCTATATGGAAAAATAAAGAAACTGATGTAGTTTTAGTATCCAACGACAAGTATATATATTAAAAATTTGATTCTGGCTTGTAAGTAAAATATATCACATGTATATTCGCGGCCAACGAGAAAAAGACAGGGAGCATGTGGTATTTCACTATGGGGTTCACCTACAGTATTAAGGTAGTGGCCAAACATTATTCGTCCATTTTTCTTGGATGTTGGCCATTGCCTTGTAGCCATCCGAATAAGGATTCATGTCCACATGGTAAGCTGTTGTAGTTAACTAAAAGTAATTAATTTACTGTTTAGGAACTAATTTTCAGTCAGTGTGGGTGTGAAACTTAGATTGGAGAACGACCTATAATTTTTAGCAGTTTTCTTTCTAGACTAGGTTTTTTGATACATCACATATGCAGTTCTCAAGCAATTTGGGACACTACCTTCTCTGAAGCAGAGACTGGATCAGATGAATGTAGTGTAACTCTGATTTTTTTTTGTAATTTTGCCACGAAAAATTGTATGAAGGTATTGGCTGAATCAGTGGGACTGATGTGGTTGGGTAAAATTATGGCTGACGCTTTATGTAGGATTCTTTTGAAAGTGTTCCACAGGGCCTTTGGATTATCTTTGTTTTAGCACATAGTAGTGCCTGCATCTTCACTGTTCCAGTAGAAAATTGAAGCCATTCACAGCAGCTTGATATCTTCTCTGGTTGATGGCAGAATTGTCCTTGTGTCATACTAGCTTATTCTTCCACTTAAGATGTTTTACTAAGAGGATGTTTGTATTCCTAAGGCCTTTGATAGCTTGTAATGGTGCTGTTTTTCTTCTAATCGTAGCAAGCTTATCAAGGATGTTGCACAAGGTATTAAAATACTGGCAACTTAGTAAACTTGCACTAGTTTGAGGATGTTTGATTAGATCAGAATTCAGAATGTCTACTCTGAAGCCAGTAATATTTATCTTGTGAACTTTCTGTGTATCAACCTCCCTAAATTTGCAGGGTGCCTTGATAAGGTATATTGATGTAGAAGATAATGGCAAGATGGTCAGACAGTCCCATATGACCTTTGGACAAACCGCCTGGGAAAGGTAGCCCTGCCACATGGTACATTTAATATATGGCTGTACATATGCAGATGCAGATTTAAGTCACCCATTATTAGGAAATAATAGTCCTGCAAAGCTAAAGTTAACATGTTGTTATGTAAAATCATGGATAACATTGCCAGGACTTGGACATAAAATAAAGAACGCAGGATTTTGTTGAATATTTACCAACAGCAGATATTTGAACCTTGAAACAAAAGCTTATCCTGACAGTATCTGTAAAACAAATACGTTTTACATAAACAAGGTTTAAAAATGTGTGGTATATTTGAAAATAAGAGTATTAAGCCAAAACTAAAGATTAAGTTTTCTGTAGAACATTTACAGTGAGCTAATGCCAAGATGTAGGTATATCACGCCACCTGTAAGAATGCAATCACAAGAAAAAATGACATCCATAGATAAATAAATAACAGAGGAACAAATTATTAAAAAGTTAAGCACAGTTTTACAGATTCTTGGGTGTACATGACACTCTTTTAAAACACAATCAAACTCTTCATATAATACAGTCACTGGACACGAACTGTGGATTTTATAACTTTTAAACATTTTATATGCACCTTGGATTTACTTCATAGAAATTTGGTATTGCATTGTTTACATATGATTGGCTTTATATTAATGCAAATTGGCCCATGTTGCATGCAAACTATCCACCAGATTACATCATTTTCATTGCACAAATGTCCAATTTCAACACTTAATGCTGTATACAACCTTGACCGTAAACTGCTTCCGGAAGTTCATATTTAACCTTTACATATCTATATATTAACTGTCTTGGAAGAAACCTTTTGGGGAGAAAATATGCACCAGGGTAAACTTTGTTAAGCGAGATGTTAGTCAGTTAGAAAAATACTTCTGCTCAACCAAGACTTTACAAAAACAGGTACATATTCACATGAAAAGTCCTAATTATATATTTTCTAGGAAGAATTGCTATTAATAGAGGTTTTTGTATGTTCTTGATTAATTTTTAGGTTTTGCACTTTGGAATTCAAGTTCTATCAAGGTTGTAGTTGGTGCTGCAGCAGTGATCTTAGTCATCATGTCTGTTATACTAATTGCAATTTTTATGTGGAAAAGGAACAGAAAGGGACTCCAAGGTAAGAAAATACCCCCAAAATTCATGAATGGTTCTTATTTTTACCAACCTTTAGTGTGAACTAAATATCATAAAAGTTATGCCCTCAACATTTGATGACAATTTCATTCGAGCATGGATCCGTAATTATAGCAAAAATAAGTAGTGCAAAGCTTAGTTTGTGATCATAGGTTATAGCAGAGATAATTTGTCAAATAATTTACGGTAGTTGTTTAAATTCCTTAAAATTAGTCATATATTACCCCAAGGAACAAAAACATAAGCATGTAAAAATCCAAGAGTTGGAGAAGTGGGATAGTCATATATAATCTTCCTTGGGATCTTCCCAGACCTTTTTTGAGGGATAAGAAAGGAGATTAGCACCCAAGTGTAGAAGAAAAGGACATGATTGGGAAGACATCTGTGAGTTTGCAAATGAGAGTCAACAATGAGACATGTGGCCTTTGAGGAGATCTACCCCTAAATATAGTACAGCTTGAGGATGGAAAACTTAACTATAATAAAATTCAACTAAGAAGTATATCAACCCATTATTGATGAATACAAGGTAGCATTGCTGGCCTTCCCTAGTCCCCCTATGACTGACTGGCCGAGAAAATGCTCCACATGTTATTGGATCCAAACATGTGATCACTCGTTTGTCATACTAGCACTTGTCAAGGTTTTAAACAATTTTATGGGGCAGACATTGATTCAAATGTCTCCTGGTCAGATTTACATATATTCCATAGGTCAGAGTTGCATGGTGGTGATCAAATATTATTGAATTCATTTTTGTGCTCACTGTAACCTCCCTCCCATCATGATGCAGCTGTGGACTACTTCTCGATTAGAAATGATAACGTTTGACTAAAACTTGGCTTTAAAACCCCTTTCTGCTTTAGTAACAAACCCACATATAACATAACACCACTCTTTGTCAGCAGTAACAGTCAGTTCCACAGAAACTTTTTTTCAAACCATCAGCTAAACCCATTTCATGTTGTGCTGTTTGATGCAGATATGGTGATGAAATAGCCACTGGGATCATGTTTACTCTTCTTTGTCTTTGTCGCGAGAATCTTCTGACTGTGGTATGGTAGTGCTAGGGTGCAAAGGTTATGTGTGTCCAAACAGATAAGCTTTTGTTGTGTTTTCAATGCTATGGACCAACAAAGAGGCAGATGGGATATGGATTCTCCGATGGTACCTGATGGTAAAAGTCTTGCCCCATCTTTTGTGGTGAATGTAAAATATTATGGTATTAGATTGCATATTTGGCCCAGGTGTCATATCCAGGTACTGAATAAACTCTGACCAGAACCTTAAGCTGTTGACTCTGCTAGCTGTGCTGATGTTCCTGTGACTGTAACAAACAACTGCAAAGGTGGTGAGGGGACTGAAGTTCAAGGAATCTGTAATCTCTTTGATGTCTGGTGCCTGTTACTTTGGCTGATACAGGAACATCCTCAGTTCTTGTAGCTGGGGTTGGAGTCACATCATATGTGATATGCTCAGGTACATATGCAGTGGCTACTTTGACATGCTAGCCTGTGGCTGGTACATCAGATGATAAATATACTGCATCTCCTGTGTGATAGCTTGCTGAAGTTATTGTACAAGATTACTATGCCACTTCATTGACCTTACCCAATTATTTAGTGTGATATTTCATGAAAGTTACCGTTGAGCTAGTAACCTTGACCATTAATAATTCTTTCAAAAAGCAGTAGGTGTAAGTTTTCATCCCATGAAGCATTGATGCTCTATGGATAAAACATATTTTGCCATCTGACAGACTCAAACTCTTGTCACAGCAAGTTTTGCAGCTGGGCCTTACAGGTCTACTCATTTTCTTGGTGGATGTGTGAAGGATAATTTTTATTTTGGAAATGCTTACCACTACAACCTAAAAGTAAGAAAAAAGTGGAGATTCCAACAATACATTAAGCCTTCTTTTTGTCAAAAGTCTATGTAAACCACATGTAGTAATTATTTTCAGAATTATTTTTCAGTGCCCTGACGTTGTAAAAAGAACATTGAAAAACATACTCATTCCTGTTTTTCTCACGGTGAAATAAGGGGATTCTACTCCCAAGTAATTTTTGCCACTCATAAGATACCCTACAGTCATAACAGTATGATGTGACTGATCTAAACTCCAAACTTATCAATTGTTTCTCTGAGTAATCTGTGACTCAGGGTAACACTTATGACTTGTCTTACCCGCTCTTACCCAAAACAAATATGAGTGTTCTTTTGTTCAATAACAATCTGCAAAAGTATTATCCATAATTCAAGTTGTAGCCATTTTAACTCATATAGTTTATAGTGGAAGATCACTCAGTGTATCACAAACAAAGAAGTTGGGTTCTTTATACATCACCAGTTGTGCTCTCTGTCATCATTTTATATGTCGTGTTTTCATCCACTGCTCATTGCTTGTTATTAAAAAATTATGTTACTTAAAATATAATTAGTTTCATATGATAAATAATTAAAAGAACACTTAACCAAAATTTTTTGCAAGATAAGAAGTATATTTCAAGGTACCTAATTGCATGCCTCCTTTTATAATATTTTATCTCCAAAGGGTTTCAGTTTTATAGCTATTTCTAGGATATACAGCTAACACTTGAAATGATTTAGAATAAAAGCAAGAATTTTTATGGAACATATTAGTATTGGAACACATAGGCCAAATTATTGAATAAATTTATTATTATTCTTTGTCAAATATAATTTAATTTACTTGCTTTTTTAAAATAATGGGGTGATTCGTACTACTTCTTACTGTCTCACTGTTTCTATGAAATTTACACCGGTAAGTAGAATTTGGTAAGTAGAATAATTGCACTAGATAGGTAATACTTTTAACATGTTAATTTTTGCTGTGGCTGGATATTTTCATATTTTCCAACTGTGATTTTGTAAACTAGTTCACACAAGTTACTCAGATACAAGTCCAATTGAAACAAATGTTCCTCCAGCAAGGAACAAACATACGTTGGCCAAGAAAATGCTTAAAACAGAATCACTACAAATGATATGAATGTCATTTGAGGACGTTTACAATTTGGAGAATTTTTTAAATGGCCTGAGGAAAAATACATTTATAGTGTTGAAAAGGAAGCCTCTATTTGAGTGGCCCACACACATTTATCAACTGTTTTTGCAGTTTGCCTTGATATGTTCTAGCAGTGTTGAAGTGAATAATGTGTTTTGGTTTCCTCCTTGAATACTGTTAGGCCAATTTATTTGCTTCCAGTTTTGTACTAAATTACAACTTAGATGGACATTTTGCTTTGTGTCTGGTTCCCTTTAACTGATGGAGTAAGAGATATATAATTTACTTATGCATATCAAATTTGCCATTTCAAGAAATTTTTCTTTCCACTAAACAAGACATGTTGACAAGATAAGGATTGGGAAATAAAACAAGATGAAAGTTATTTAGTTTTAAAGCTGGGGTGAAAAGTTGGTTTTACAGTTAAATATATCCTTTTACATTTACTCTACTCAAGATTACTATTTTCAGTGTTAAAAGCCAGAATTTGCAAGATTTTTATTTGAAGCTATTTGATAAAAAAGTTCCTAAGGTATTACGGAAATTATGGATATCAAACACAAAAAATTACTCTTCTCACAAATATATGCCCATTTAATTTATTTTTCTATCCTTTATAAAGTAGTCCTCTTTACAATTCCATATGCTGTTGAAATTTCTTTTTGGAACAGTATCATAATTATAACCCTAAAATTTAATGAATACATTTCAGTACATTTTAAAAATATTTATAATGAACAACAATTCTTGTCTAAAATAACACTCAAAGAAGAACTTTTTGATAAACAATGGCAGATAATCAAGCGCTACATAATCAACTAACCTGTACAGTAATGCAATAACAAAAAAGTAATATTGTATCAATCCCAAGAGAGATATTTGTGCATGTTTGAGTTATAAATATATAAATGTGTATGTAGGTGTATCTGGATATGTGATAGAAATATATATGGATTTTGACCACAGAGAGGTAGTAATTGCACAACCAGTAAAGTACAAAAAGTGAAATCCAACATGTTGGATGTGTGTTACGTGAATCAGATGATCTACCAATTTGTTGCAACAAAGACACTAAAAACTTGGTAAACTCATGTGGTTTTACATGCTGTTTTATTTATATATGTAATACTAAGTACAAAAGACCCAATGGGGGGTTGGCTACCCTCGCCCTCCCGGGATCTGTGGAAAATACTTTGTGAAAAAGGGTAAATAAAATATGCTTAAGTGAAAAAAAATCTAAAGTAAGAGAGTTATTGATTTTTGTGTTATGTGTCATGATGTTTATTGATCTATTTATAAACTGGAGAGAATCCCTCTAGGCTAACTTCAGGGATGTTATTTATAGATTTGGGGGAAGCCTATAAGGTACATGTAGGTTCTAGAGCTTCCTCATTTGATCTAGTTACTGATGTTGACTTCAAGTTGGTTCTGTAGCATTGTAGACGCTTCCATAATAATATATAAGGACTGTACACCTGACCACAAGTGAACTTAGTATTCCCTGGCTATAAGAAAGGTTATTTTGTCTTGGAATATTATATTCAAGTGGATGTATATAAAGTGCTTGTGTTGCTGTGAACTTTTACTGGAGTGAGCTGGATATATTGTCTGGATAGTTTTACTGTACTTTGGATATTTTTTGATATTGTACATCAACAGAGAGTGGATTTACTGCATTTTGGACATTGTCCATATGTTGGAGCAGATAGTACAGTTGTGCAAGCTCTCTAAATATCTCTAGACATATTTTGTGTGATTGGATATAAAAGGGATAGCAGGACAAGGGCATTTTGTGTTGTTGAACATTGAACAGATCACAGGATACAGATAGCTGTGTGTGATTGAACATTGAACAGATCACAGGACAGACCACAGGACGGATTACAGGACACATTGCTGGATACGACGGATAAACTTAACTGCTAGTCACAGTGGTCAGATCAGACTGGTTTCATTATTGTATCATTGTGTGTATGGTTAAGAGCATATCAGTTGACTGTAATCATTATTTTTAATTTTAAATAAATTTGTTAAGTTAAACTTTTTTTCTTTTCCGGTTGCAACTTCAAAGCAACTGGTAATTGCTACCGTGCTTGCTCGGTGACCATAACATGAATAACTAAAATAAATTGCAAATAAAACCAAGTAAAATAAATGACGAAATGTAGTGTGAATTATTAAACAAAAGTTTATTCCAAAGTTTAATTCATTCAGCACCCATTCAGTGTAAAAATCAAACTTAAACTAAATGCAAATCTTGGCAAAGATGGCAGGTGAAACTACATCAACATCAACAAATGTGAGACCTCTTACCCAAGAAAGGGAAAATCGATTCCATAGAATTCCATGTGACTGCTACTTATTCTACCGGCATACTGCTCTGATCAGTATTTTCCTTGGATGGAACAATGATAATCTTGATTTCAGGGCACCACTATGGAATAACGCTGAGTGATCTGTAGCTATCTATCATTGTTTCAGCTTAACTCAGAGCATTAAATTAGCCACCTCCCTCCCCAACCACTGTTTCAAGTTCATTTCCACCTATTTATACACTTCTTGGACATCAGAAGATTACCTATCAGGACTATCATGCAAAAAATAGTTATAATTTTAAATATTCACATTAGTGGTTCATTAGTTGTAACAGTAAAAACTACTGACAGTAACATGTAACTGAATATTAATTTAAATTACCAAGCTTACCAGATAAACAGTGTATTTGTGGTGCTCTATTAATTTTAATTCAAAATTGGTGTTAAAAATGTTAAACTTTTTATTAACATGTAAATAAATTATCATAACTTGTATGTTACCCTGCTTTAACCTTGAAGATTTGGCATCTTTACCAAATACTGAAACTACAAATTTTAAGTGATCTTGATGAAACCACAAATTTTGACCAAAAGATTTAACAGCAATAACTTTTATGATAAAGTAAAATTCTAAAGTTAAGTCTATTTACAGTCTCTTCATCATACCCTATATAAACTCTAAATATGTTTAACTATATTATATTTTTTCACTGTTGCTTTTTTATCTTTTTATGTCCATAGTGCTTCTTTTTAACTTGATTGGATAGCTGATATAAAACAGGCTAAATATTTATAATGTGACTTTGAATACCCTTCAAACATTGTTGCCTTATAATTACCACTGCTTAAATTTCAAAGAATGCTGTAAATAAACTTGGATATAGTAGTTTCAATTTTGACATTTCTAACTTCATGTGTATATCTGAAAGAATTGTTTCTGTAGTTATCTGAAAGCATTATTCTAGTCCTTCAGGCTGGTCATCAAAAGGGTGTAGCTATATTTGTGACATTCAGGTTCAAAGCCAAAGGATGATGTTGCCCCAACCCCTACTGATAGTGATGAATGCCTGGGGCAGAACTATGAAAAATGTTTGAATGACCCTGTGACTGCAGATAATCAGGAAGTGGTTTATATGAACACTAGTGATGCTCAACAACACTATCAAACAATGTGTAAGGAAAATACAAATAGTTTTATTTTCACCAGCTTTACAGCAATATTTGGTTTATCTTGTCAGCACTTAGATGGGGTCGACATTTAAGATGAAAACATGTATTTTCTATGCTATCCTGTTATTTTCTTCTATTTTTCCAATTATAATTACCACTGCTTAAATTTCAAAGAATGCTGTAAATAAACTTGGATATAGTAGTTTCAATTTTGACATTTCTAACTTCATGTGTATATCTGAAAGAATTGTTTCTGTAGTTATCTGAAAGCATTATTCTAGTCCTTCAGGCTGGTCATAAAAAGGATGTAGCTATATTTGTGACATTCAGGTTCAAAGCCAAAGGATGAGGTTGCCCCAACCCCTACTGATAGTGATGAATGCCTGGGGCAGAACTATGAAAAATGTTTGAATGACCCTGTGACTGCAGATAATCAGGAAGTGGCTTATATGAACACTAGTGATGCTCAACAACACTATCAAACAATGTGTAAGGAAAATACAAATAGTTTTATTTTCACCAGCTTTACAGCAATATTGGGTTTATCTTGTCAACACTTAGATGGGGTCGACATTTAAGATGAAAACATGTATTTCCTATGCTATCCTGTTATTTTCTTCTATTTTTCCAATCATAATTACCACTGCTTAAATTTCAAAGAATGCTGTAAATAAACTTGGATATAGTAGTTTCAATTTTGACATTTCTAACTTCATGTGTATATCTGAAAGAATTGTTTCTGTAGTTATCTGAAAGCATTATTCTAGTCCTTCAGGCTGGTCATCAAAAGGGTGTAGCTATATTTGTGACATTCAGGTTCAAAGCCAAAGGATGATGTTGCCCCAACCCCTACTGATAGTGATGAATGCCTGGGGCAGAACTATGAAAAATGTTTGAATGACCCTGTGACTGCAGATAATCAGGAAGTGGTTTATATGAACACTAGTGATGCTCAACAACACTATCAAACAATGTGTAAGGAAAATACAAATAATTTTATTTTCACCAGCTTTACAGCAATATTGGGTTTATCTTGTCAACACTTAGATGGGGTCGACATTTAAGATGAAAACATGTATTTCCTATGCTATTCTGTTATTTTCTTCTATTTTTCCAATTATAATTACCACTGCTTAAATTTCAAAGAATGCTGTAAATAAATTTGGATATAGTAGTTTCAATTTTGACATTTCTAACTTCATGTGTATATCTGAAAGAATTGTTTCTGTAGTTATCTGAAAGCATTATTCTAGTCCTTCAGGCTGGTCATCAAACGGGTGTAGCTATATTTGTGATATTCAGGTTCAAAGCCAAATGATGATGTTGCCCCAACCCCTACTGATAGTGATGAATGCCTGGGGCAGAACTATGAAAAATGTTTGAATGACCCTGTGACTGCAGATAATCAGGAAGTGGTTTATATGAACACTAGTGATGCTCAACAACACTATCAAACAATGTGTAAGGAAAATACAAATAGTTTCATTTTCACCAGCTTTACAGCAATATTGGGTTTATCCTGTCAACACTTAGATGGGGGTGACATTTAAGATGAAAACATGTATTTCCTATGCTATCCTGTTATTTTATTCTATTTGTCCAATTATAATTACCACTGCTTAAATTTCAAAGAATGCTGTAAATAAATTTGGATATAGTAGTTTCAATTTTGACATTTCTAACTTCATGTGTATATCTGAAAGAATTGTTTCTGTAGTTATCTGAAAGCATTATTCTAGTCCTTCAGGCTGGTTATCAAAAGGGTGTAGCTATATTTGTGATATTCAGGTTCAAAGCCAAATGATGATGTTGCCCCAACCCCTACTGATAGTGATGAATGCCTGGGGCAGAACTATGAAAAATGTTTGAATGACCCTGTGACTGCAGATAATCAGGAAGTGGTTTATATGAACACTAGTGATGCTCAACAACACTATCAAACAATGTGTAAGGAAAATACAAATAGTTTCATTTTCACCAGCTTTACAGCAATATTGGGTTTATCCTGTCAACACTTAGATGGGGGTGACATTTAACATGAAAACATGTATTTCCTATGCTATCCTGTTATTTTATTCTATTTGTCCAATTATAATTACCACTGCTTAAATTTCAAAGAATGCTGTAAATAAATTTGGATATAGTAGTTTCAATTTTGACATTTCTAACTTCATGTGTATATCTGAAAGAATTGTTTCTGTAGTTATCTGAAAGCATTATTCTAGTCCTTCAGGCTGGTCATAAAAAGGGTGTAGCTATATTTGTGACATTCAGGTTCAAAGCCAAAGGATGATGTTGCCCCAACCCCTACTGATAGTGATGAATGCCTGGGGCAGAACTATGAAAAATGTTTGAATGACCCTGTGACTGCAGATAATCAGGAAGTGGTTTATATGAACACTAGTGATGCTCACCAACACTATCAAACAATGTGTAAGGAAAATACAAATAGTTTTATTTTCAGCAGCTTTACAGCAATATTGGGTTTATCCTGTCAACACTTAGATGGGGGTGACATTTAACATGAAAACATGTATTTCCTATGCTATCCTGTTATTTTATTCTATTTTTCCAATTATAATTACCACTGCTTAAATTTCAAAGAATGCTGTAAATAAACTTGGATATAGTAGTTTCAATTTTGACATTTCTAACTTCATGTGTATATCTGAAAGAATTGTTTCTGTAGTTATCTGAAAGCATTATTCTAGTCCTTCAGGCTGGTCATCAAAAGGGTGTAGCTATATTTGTGACATTCAGGTTCAAAGCCAAAGGATGATATTGCCCCAACCCCTACTGATAGTGATGAATGCCTGGGACAGAACTATGAAAAATGTTAATGACCCTGTGACTGCAGATAATCAGGAAGTGGTTTATATGAACACTAGTGATGCTCAACAACACTATCAAACAATGTGTAAGGAAAATACAAATAGTTTTTTTTTCACCAGCTTTACAGCAATATTGGGTTTATCTTGTCAACACTTAGATGGGGTCGACATTTAAGATGAAAACATGTATTTCCTATGCTATCCTGCTTTTTTCTTCTATTTTTCCAATCCTCAGTCATTTTGCCATCCTCTTTCTCGTTTTGTACTCAAAATGATTTATTGCTGTGCTCTTAAAATTATCCCAAATATTGTATTTGACATGATATACAATTGTGTGTAGCTGTTATGTGTGGTCTTCAGGTATCAAACCCTCCGGTCAAACTGCTTGTCCACATCCTGATAGAGGCAATCCTCCAGGAAGGAACTATGAGAACCTGGAGCTGCTGAACAGGCCTGAGGCTGAGGACAATGAGGAAGTGGTTTGTATGAACAGTAAGGTTGCACAAAAACTGGCGATTAACCATTTAGTCAGCTCTTGTGCAACCAAGATTTGGTACAGATTTTATATATTAAGGCAGGAATTAACCTTGTGAATGAAAATCAACAAAAATGATAAAATAACAGTATCATTTACTCTGTATGGTTACCAGGTGATTTAGGGAAACAGTAATCAGTTTGGAAAATTAATTGACTAACTAATTGGTATTATTACTGTATTAGATCAATTTGTTGGACTGAGTAACTCTATTCTTAGTTTATTTCAAATGAATGATAAAATGTCACATAGGCAGAGTGAATTGATGCTCAGTAATGTGTCCAATCATGTATGCTATATTATTTCAAGACTTGTTAAATGTGATAAATTAATTGTAATGCTATTGTCAGCATAAATGAAGGGATGGAGCACAGCTGAGTATACTAGTTGCACAACCAAAATTTATTATCCAAACAGGCTGGCTGAGTAAAATTTTAATTTCATTAATCCAATGTTTGTCAAATAAGTCCAAAACTTTTGTGAACATCAAGCTAACATATATTTGTAGTGTAACATAAGTGCACACAATTGAAATATTTACTCTTGGAAATATAATAATTGAGTGTCATTTGAGAATTTAGTGTCTTTATTTTTAAATGTATGATTTATTTGTGTGTAGCTTGTAGTCCATGGCCCAACATTGGTGTATGCTGATTTGACCTTTCAACACATCAACCCAGTCAGAAAGAGGGCTATGCCAAATACTGAAGACAAACTAACTTATACTTCTGTGGGCTTTGATCTCACTAAGGCATATACTCTGGAGAATAAGGAGTAAAGACTTATCCAAGGACTGAACTCATATTGCCTGGATTAATTGATGCATAAACTTGCACACTATTATAAAGTTTTAATAAAGGGGAGAGGTCATTTGGCCTTGATTCTGACCAGTCCTTAATCAGAATAGATTTAAAAGATGGAGTTCTAAATTAAATAACATTGCTCATAATATGTAAATAATTTAATATGATTATGTATTGTGATAAATCTATAAATCTGTTGGAAATATATGAACACTAACAGGTGAACAACAGAATGGCTGATAACTGGGCTTTACATAAAGGAGATAGCTTCACATTTAAATTGCCTTACTGGTCATGACATATATGGTATACAAAACAATCAGATTTGTTGGCTGCCAAGTTTGACATGTTATAGCTAGAGTATTTCCTAGGAAATGTTTTTTTTCTAAAAACTACAATAGGAGCCAATTTGTCAAAGAGAGATTTATTAGTGCAATTACTTTAATCAAAATTATGTATGTGGTTGTTTTGACTGATGCAGTCTTAAATTCTGATAATGCTTGCTAGTACAATATTTAATTGTAGGAGAATATCAGCACAGTTATTGACAAATAAATATATGCATGTCACTATTTTTATAATATATTTGTTAAACATTTCCAAACATTACTATTAATGAGCAGTGTTTGGCAAATGCTTTTACTTGTTCTGTCAAAAAGACATAATTATTATCTAGCTTAAGAACGGTTTTAATAAAATGTTCTCTGTATTCTGTACTTTTGAATTCAAGAATTCAATTGTTTAAGATGATGGTAAAACACAGTTCTAATTCTAATTTTAATAGTACTTTTATAGCGCTTAATCTCTATCAATTGACAGACTCTAAGACGCGTAAAGCCAAAAATCAGAGATCGTAATCGTTAAATCAGAGACATTGCAGGGGTTGCCACCGCAGAGAAAGACGAAATGAAAACTGAGGAAAAACCTAGGGTGGGTAGGCTTTTTCAAAGAGGTAAGTTTTCAACTTCTTCCTGAATGAGGAGAGAGATTTAGCTGAGCATACATCATCAGGGAGATCATTCCAAATCATCGGAGCATCGTACGCAAAACTAAGGCCAAAATGCTTTTTTGACTTATATATTGATGCAAAATGTAGGACCTCGAGCAGAACACCCTCAGATTGACTTCTACGCATTCTGTACACACTGTGTCTTGGCTTAAGGAAAGGTTCGGAGTATTTTGGATGGCCCATTGTATAATCATGTAATAATGGTCACGTTAACACTTAACTTTTATATACAGTATTTAATTTTCATGGCAACTTTTATGGGTTTTCTTTGTGTTATGTTGATAACTGTAAGAATTATTGAATATGCTAAAGTCAGACAATAATGTACAAGTTAATGATTAACATACATATGGTATTATCAGACATGAATTTAACAAGTATTTTTAATGTTAATCTCTAGTTAAAACATCTTAACATCTGATAATTAACATGCATATATTAATTTAAATAATAGTGTAAACGTCAAAGAGGTGTAAATAACTATTAGTTAGTATTGTATTTTATTATTATTTACATACTAATGTTTTGTATATGTAATAAAGATGTAACCCTCATGGATTGTTTACTGTTGTTGGGGGGACTTTGGGAACTGATTATTAAATGTGTAAATTGGTTAGACATGCATGGCTTGTTGTATAATATTTTTAATGTTCCAAATATTTTCATATTGTATGGGAAGAAAGTTGTATTTAAATACATTTAAAAATATTGTGTGCACTAAGTTAACTTAATGTCAAGGTCAAATAAGCCCTTGTGTACATCACAATTTTATACAGTGGTTTTTCCTTATGAATCATTGGTTCGTGTAAACGCTTGGCCTCAGGTTTTAAAAATCATTTACTCCTGGCCCATATTGCTTCAAAACTACTGTTTATTATAAAAATAAATTCATCTTTCAAATGTTGCATTTAATCTAGAAAATATTATTTGGTATGTGCATGATACCTCATGTGTACACCAAATTAAATATCTTAGAAGGTAATCTTTCAGACTGCAATTGAAAAGGAGTCATAAAATGCTTTGTCATCTAAGAACTAAATTTATGAAAAGTGGGCACTTTTGGTAGGCTGGTCTGATAATATTAATATTAATAGTAATAATAATATTAATAGTGTTATTTAAAAGCTTTTGACCAAAGATCATGTTACTATGTGACATAAACATATGGTTTACAAACTGGTTTGTATCTCAATGTAAGCAAATTTATACGAAATCAAAATACATATGTCACACATAGTTAAAAATTCTTTTTAATTGTTTTTATTATCCACGGAACACCATATTTGACCCGTATAGAGGGATATATAGAAAAGGATAGATTTTACTTGCATACAAAGGCGCCTCCGTACCATGGATAATTAATGTTCACTCCTGGTTACCCCACAGCCCTTAAGGAAAAAGTTTATCCGGGCTGTATCTCAGAAACTGTAAGGTGTAGGAAGTTGATACTTGGTAGGGACATTGGTTAGGGGGAGTAGGTGTGCAACGTCATGCTCTGACCTTGATTTGACCTTTGACCTTGCCATAGTGACCTTGAGTTTGAAAATCTTGTCCGGGCTATATCTCAGAAACCGTAAGGTGTAGGAAGTTGATACTTGGTAGGGACATTGGTTATGGGGTGTAGTTGTGCAACGTCATAATCTGACCTTGATTTGACCTCTGACCTTGCCGTAGTGACCTTGACCTATAAAATATTGTCTGGGCTATATCTCGGAAACTGTAAGGTGTAGGAAGTTGATATTTGGTAGGGACATTGGATAGGGGTGTAGGTGTGCAACATCATGGTGTGACCTTGACTTGACCTTTGACTTTGCCATAGCGATCTTGACCTATAAAATCTTGTCCGGGCTATATCTCAGAAACCGTAAGGTGTAGTAAGTTGATACTAGGTAGGGATATTGGTTAGGGGCTCTAGGTGTGTATTATCATGGTGTGACCTTAATTTTACCTTTTACCTTGTCATAGGGATCTTGACCTTTAAAATCTTGTTGCATCTTTGGATCTGTCTTTTGATGCAGATTAAGCACTGTTAATGTCTTTTTAGAATTTATTAAGAATTTTACTTTCATAACTTCCCATTGTAAGAGATAGAATTTCATCAAGTGAGCCACAGATTTTGCTCCAACACCACACATAAGCATTCATTAAATGTATTACCACTTCTGTATGCTTGGTAATATTCAAAACATCTAAACCATAATTTGGCCATGCAGATGTAGATAAAGATTGTTGAATTTTAGTTTACTGATTAATGCTGTCATCTTGTTATTGAATTATCTTGTTTTAATACTTCATCTTTACACGCATTATCTTTCTTTTAAATATTATTTCTCCATTTAAACATTGTTTGGACCTTTATATAACTGACAGTGCTCTGAAAGTATCCTGAAGTTTGTACTGGTACAGTACTTCTATATCTCATGGTGTTGAAAATATTTCCCTAGGCTGTGGGGTACGGGCATCTCTGATGCTATTTTTCTTCACTAATATCATGGAAACTATGTAGCCTACAAATATATCATTAGTAAAGTCTTTTATTATCGCTTCTGCTCGTTTTTGTTACATAAAAATCGATACAAAAATGGCTGAGAAATAGAAAGCTAAATATTAAGGTTTTAATATTCACCGCTGCTCCTGTATATATGCCGGCCATTTTCATATTCTCTTTTTCAATATGACTTCATTTAACTTAGAAATCATACAAAATGGTAGGCAATAAAAGAAAAAAAAACATTTCTCATAAGACATATACAGAAGAAAAATATCACTCAATATAGCAATATCATTCTCATGCTATGACCTTGAAGAAGCGTTAATCAATTTATGGGTCTAATTTTGGTGAATTATCTGACTTAAAAATCTCAAATTCATATTCTTTATATTAATGGCTGAAATAATAGGTGTTTTATCCCTTTATCGCCTTGCCAAATATTTGAACACTAGTATTTATGCAAATATGAAAAATATTACTCTGTACTCTGTTTTCAACACTGTACAGATCATAACACATTGAGCAATATTGTGGGCAAAGGAAACCAATACATACAGTTGGTCAAGGTTCTGTACTATAAACCTCTCACTATCGATATGCAGGTACCAACTTTTCCACAGAGGGTCAGGGGGTTACAACTACGTCACTGTGGCCCCCACATGTAATAATAAGTAATTAGGAAAATCCAGATTATTGTTTTGTATTCAGTTGATTAGCCAGACCACTATCAAAATTTAATGGAATATAACTTGGACCAGGACCAATATACTAATTATTTTTCAGGAAAATGAACAAATAGACAAATTTTCATAAAAAATAATATCGCAAAGTGGAGTTATTAATCATTTGCTTCAAATCACCATGTGCTTGGATTAAAGAAATATATCTTAAATATTACTATAGAAAACATTCTGGTATAGCCAAGATCAAAGGTAAGAATAAGGTCATACTATGACGTGGTACATGTAAACCCCTAACCAATATCCCTTCCAGTCCAGAGCTTCTGTAGGATTGAAGGTTAACATAGAGTTAATATTCAGCATTTGAGTGTTCCATTGTTGAAATGAATAACTATATCTGGACAATTTAGAATCATAATTTAGTCACTCCTTTGTTAGTCACAACAGGTAACAGTACACACATATATTGAAGTACTCAAGTGTGACATTTTTTTTCAAAATAGACCCATAAACTGATCAGAAAGTGTTCAGCAACTTGACACAAAGAAAGCAATGTTATAGTATTTCTAGAACTAAAAACATACAGAAAAGCCACACCACACTTGATTTAGGCAAAATAGGATCGTTATTTGAGCCTTTTTTCCAGTTACTAACATGTATTTTTAAACTAGGTAACTGGTAAATTCCAGTTAACTAACTTGAATATTCAAGTTACTGACTCATATATTCCAGTTATTAACTTGTATATTCCAGTTACTGACTGGTATATTCAAGTTAGCTAGGGGCCAGGGTGGCAGAGTGGTAACACTCTTGCCTCCCACCTGTGAGGCCGGGGTCCGATTCCCGGCAAGGCCTCAAATGTGAAAGCTGGTAGTTGCTTGCTGTTGGTCGACAGTTTACAGTACAGATCCCTGATGAACTCTAAGTACTGGTTTCCTCTGCCCTTCCAACTACCCGTCGTGATATGACCTGTACAGTGTTGAAAGTGACTAAAACCCCAAATAAATAAATAAAAAAATAATTCAAGTTAGCTAAGAATACAAATTTAGCTCTTTATAAGTGTTTCTTACTTACTAGTATATTCAAGCTACTTAACTCACATATTTAAGTTAGCTTACTGGAATATTCAAGTTAGTAAGTCGTATATTGCAGTTAGTAACTTGAATATTCAAGTTACTAACTTGTAAATTCCATTTATTAACTGGTATATTCATGTTAGCTAACTGGTATATTCCAGTTATCTAAGTTGTATACTCAAGTTAGCTATCTGGTACATTCAAGTAAGCTAACTTGTAAATACAAGTTAGTAACTGGTATAATCCAGTGATTAACTCATAGATTCCAGTTACTAACTGGTATATTCAGGTTAGCTAACAGGTATATTCAAGTTAGTAAAATAAGAGTACAGAAACCAGTACAGAGCTTCCGTAGGATTGAAGATTAATGTAGAGTTAATATTCAGCATTTGGGTGTCCCTGCTAGCAGCAAGAATTTTAGTAGCTGAAATTATGCAACAGGTTAGATAACTAGCCAAACCTTATAATGAAACCTTACACTCGACAATAGTGTAATAATATCAAACAAATTTAACTTTCACATTTTTACTCTACTGTTTGGCGCCATATCATGGTACAAACCTCATCTTGGCACAAAATGTAAGAAAGAATAATTATTGCTATATGATTGTCATCTGTCAAATGTGTGCACTTTCGCCTATCAATTAAGGGAGTCGAAGTGAAGACAGAAATAATTGAAATATCTTCGGAAATTTCCGTATGTAAATTCTGCCAAGTTGGGGTGCTGATTTCAAGTCGAAATTATATTATAACCCCCTAACCCCATAGAAATCTACTACATTAAACAGCCAATAACCACAAACAAGGACAAATGTGTCCATGGTGTGCCAAGTTATAACAGGAAGCAGTAGAATAATCTTGAAGCTATTTGTTATTTGGCCCGCTGTATTTATCCCCTGATAATTAACTATTGCTAGGAAGTCCAATGTGTATGTTATTGATAAATATATTTCATAAAATAAAATATTGTGTCAGTAGTATTACACTTTTTCCAGTCCCCACCCCAAGACAGCCAGAAAGTTGCGGGCACTCGTTTATTAAAAATTTCTCATAATATGTACATGTAAAACTAAAATTATTTGCATGTTGTTACAGGTATACAATAAAATTACTGTTGTGTTATGTAAAAATTACACAAGTTTCGAAGCATAAACCTATATTTACCAAGACAACTGTACAACAAGTTAGAGTGTATTACCCAGTAAACATAGCAAACGTTTATAAATGTTTAGTAAACCTATAAACGTTTTTTAAACTAAATATAAACCTAAATATTGACAATTATTCAATATTATGGGTTTATAAACGTTTCAGCAACATTAGTTTGGTTTATAAACGTTTATAAATGTTTTAAATGTTTATACATAAACATTTATAAATGTTTATACATAAACATTTATAAATGTTTATACATAAACATTTATAAATGTTTTTAAACGTTTACAAAGAGTGAAGAATATCTTAACCTCGCTTTCATTTGGGATGGTGACATCAGCACAGCCATTTTGAGAGAAACTGGAGAAATATTTCTGTTACTATATCTTGCTGTATCACTGTTGTTTGAAGCCATCATTATATTCTAAGTAGAGATATAAAGTATATAATATCATCAAATCATATACTTCTATATATCTACTTAGAATGTAATGATGGCTTCAAACAACAGTGATACAGCAAGATATACTTACAGAAATATTTCTCCAGATTTTAAACCCTTGTATAAATGTTTATAAATGTTATATGTATATACATTTATAAACGTTTATGCTTAAACGTTTATAGGCAAACATTTAGGGACCCATCATTTTAAACCTAATCTAAACCGTTGCTAGTTAGGTTTATAAACATTTGTAAATGTTTGTAATGTTTACTGGGTAGAGTCCATAATGTAAATGATAAATTTATTTGTTTATTTGGGCTTTTACATCACTTTCAACACTGTACAGGTCATATCACAACAGGTAGTTGGAAGGTCAGAGGAAACCTGTACATGCAGTTTGTCAGGGTTCTGTACTGTAAACTGTCGACCAACAGCAAGCAACTACCAGCTTTCCCACTTGAGGCCGTGCCGGGAATCGAACCCCGGCCTCAGAGGTGGGAGGCGAGAGTGTTACCACTCTGCCACCGTGGCCCCCTGCAAATGATAAAGTAAAGTTGTATAATATATATATAATGACTAGATAATACTAAAACAAATAAAGCACAGTAAAATATAGTAGTTTAATGAAAAGGTGCCTGAATATTGCTTTGGCGGAGGCAAGGCCAAGGTTCCCCCGACACAGTGACCAAAAACGCACCAAAAATCCCACTGGCAAGAGGGCAGGTCTACTTTGTGTTGGAAAGATGGACGAAGGAAAGCTACCCCAATGCTATCCCCAGGTTTACAATCCAACAGCAAGTTACATAAATCTTTTAAGCATACAAACCTCCCCTAATTTTGTTTTAATAAAATCTTTAATAAAAGTTACTGGGAGGGATTGATGATCTTGTTTTGAAACATTTGAAGTAGTTGAAGATTTATCAGAAGTCAAAAATTCACCAATTAGTACATGAGCATTCCCAACATGGCCCATTTCCACAAAAACATTTTTTTCTATTCTTTTAACACTTATGCTGCTTTGACACGCCAGTTCTAGACGCTTTACAACTTGTATGTTGATCTGCAATATCCATGTACTGACGCTCATCAGAACTAGCATAGCTATTGTCATATTGCTGAAATGGTTTACCATTGCTTGATTCATTGACATCTTGTTCACAGTTTTCCTTTAAATCACTATAATTTGCAATATTGTTTCTAATCAATTGTTTATCAGAACTAATCCTCTGCATATTTGACACACATCCGGAATCACAATGATTATTTACAGAACATGTCTTTTCATTAATACCAGTGGCCAAAGGTGTGAACCTGTAAGTTTTCACACCTTTCCATGCCAATATTCCATGATCAAAAACTTGTGGTTTATTGTCAGATTGTTGGTCACCTTTTTCTTTGTCGAGTGCTTGTTTTTGTCTTTGTTGACCTGTTTTATGCAACAAGTTATTTTTTCCCAAACAGCTGATTTCTTGTGTTTAAATATCCGACCGGGTAAGGGGACTGACTTGGTTAAGAAAATTTTGGTAGCAGGCACACCAATATTTGGAAATCAAGGGCTTATCTCTAAAACTACCAGCAGTTCCATTACTGTTTTCTACGGCTCTCTGAGCATTAGCTCTTCGTATGCGATCTATTTTGTGACAATCTGACCATTTAACCCTACCTGCCTCCGTTTGACACAGGAGGACAATGTGGCTGGCCTTGGCTGAAGTCCAGGAGAAGTCCTGAACATCTTTCATAAGATCACTCATATATTTAATCATTTGATTTTTGATCTCAATATCAGACTCATCCTGGATAATTCTGCCAAAGCCAGCCACCCACTGAAGCACTGACAAGGAATCATATGACGGGCAATTCTTTGTTTGCCCAGACAATACAAAATTTTATGGCCAATCAATTTTACATTTAATATTTACATCTTGTGGACC
This sequence comes from Sabellastarte sp. h YS-2021, assembly GCA_964017235.1. Lineage (NCBI taxonomy): Eukaryota > Metazoa > Annelida > Polychaeta > Sabellida > Sabellidae > Sabellastarte > Sabellastarte sp. h YS-2021. Next base: position 182,361,820 of record OZ024929.1, on the reverse strand, counting down.
ACCTCTTTGACTTTTCAACTTGCCTGATTAGTCCTTGGTGTTCAGCAGTCTCAGCTCCTACAGTCGCTCATCCACTTGTTTTTCTATTTTTTCATTTTCTTTGATCGCCTGCATGGAAGGAAGAATCAGCTCCTCATCCGCTGATTCTTCATCAGAGGTCTTGGCAGGGGTGGACTGTTTCTTTTTCTTGGCAGAGGCTGGCTCTCTACCTGAAGCTTTTCCATTCTCCTTTAACTGCTTCTCAGTTGACGCCAGACGTCTTTCCATACTGTCCAGTTTTGAATCAAGGGCTGTTAACACTGACAGAATTTCAATTTGCCCAGTTGCGGCATCACTAGATTGACCATCATGTGTATGACTGCCTTTTCAACATTCAAGTCCTGTCCTTTCTAGGCATACTTACAGGCAGTTCCCATATTGACACAATTTCATTGATCAGTTCAGTCTCTTTATAACATGTTAAATATGGCTGATACTCATCACTTGCACGATTTATGGCATAAATTATATTAGTCTTAGTTTATACTCTCTTCCACATTTAAACAAGCATAAGGTTGTCTCCCAGTAGACTTTTTCCATCAAGTGGTTGTTTGACTAACTGCAGTCTATGAATAGAAGTAAAAGCACTAAAATATAACATAAAAATCCTTGTAAAAGTCATAAATTTAGGTATTAACTCTTTGAAGACCAACTTAATAATGGCCACATAAGATTCAATTCAACCTACCGCCAAAACAATAACCAATGAATGTAAACCTCTGCATGACAACAAGTCCACATGTAAACAACTTGTTTAATACCTAGCCTTTTGAGGGCTCATTGAACTGAGAGGCCCAATACCAAGTTGTTAGGCCACAGTAGCAAGTTTCTGAGAATTGGTTTGCACCTTTTCTTCAACAGTGGTATTTCTACCATTCAATTTTTGAAGTTCTGTCAGAAATCTGGCTACTAACGTCGCTATGCTGCGGATCAGACACATTTAGAGTTTATTGTGTGTTTTATTACAATGATTACATCTGTATTTCCTCGGAGCCATATTATGTAATAAACAGTACAAATGTTTTTAAATTGAAATGGCTGTTACAGTTAGTGTTTCTGAAACAAACATATTCACCCAGGGGGGAACATCTTGCTTAATACAAGTTTCAGAAGAGTGGGGAGTTACACGCAGTGAATTAAAATGTACTTGGTAAAATTTAAGCAGTAACAATTGTAAAATATATATTTATAAAATCAACAGCCCCCAGGGAGTCCCAAGACAAAATAAAAGACGGCAATGGAATATAAAAATCTATTTCTACTTTTTCTTGACATATGCACAACATAATTGAATTAACCTAACAAAGGCTGGCATTGGAATGACCTGTAAGGAAACCAAGGTCAACCATATGAGGTGACAAGAAACCTCGACCTTGACCTTGAATATCTCTAATGTCTCTAATGTCATTACACACAAAGGTCATAAGGTCACTACATAAAAGGCGAATGCCTGATGACTACCTCAAAGTTTGACCTTGAACATTTAGAAGTATGACTACAAATACAAAGGTCAGAGTTCAAATTTGCAATGACCTTGATACGATTTATTAAGAGAGAAGGTGAAAACAATACCCCATCCCATATATAGATCAGTAGTTCCCAGATGAAAGGTCATTTCAATGCCAGCAGGTTACTGTTGTTGTTGTTCATCGGTGGAGGACTATTGTGTTACACAGAGGTAAACCAGTGATCAAAATTTGTTACAAAAGTCGTAAATCTGTAAATAATGAGTATCAAAGTGAATTTCTATGTATGTTCGGTTAATTTTTAAACAAAGGAGTTCACCCAAACCCCAAGTAGGATTATAGGGCTAGTGACTGTTGGAAAGCAAGGGATACCTGAGAAGTAGCAGAAGGGAGGGATGAAAGATATGCCCAAACCGCCATTTTATCAACAGGGCCGCCCCTTGACCTCCCACAATGAAATCCCCCCTTTGCAGTTGCCTGTTTGAATCAAAGCCTTTAACTGTGTGTGGGAGTATGTTAGACAATCTGAGGAATGAGAAGAAACACAAAAGATATAAAGGCCCAAAAATAAGGGGATGAGGGAATTTTTCACATTGAAGTAATATAGCTTGGAGTGTTGATATGTCAATATATGATCTAGCTGGGGGAGAGAAAGAAGCCTGAATTTTCAGTGACTTCAAGAACAATGGGATCCTCTCATCTTTAATGGGTGCGGTATGCATGGAATGAACAATGTGGAAGGCTCTCAAAGCAGCCATGTAATTTGCTATATGGCTCGAAGACAGAGAATTGTGATGCAAAAATTCAATGAATGACAATAAAATTTCAGTATTTACCTGACAGGGGGGCAACCCAGCCACCACCTGATCAGCTATAAAATATTACGGGCGCAAGTTGCTAACATGGAATCTCTGACTTTGCCTGTGTTTAGTACTTGTACCACAGCAATGTTGTCACAAAATATGTGAATTTTCTTATTTTCCCAGTGATTGGCCCATATCTTTAAAGCCACAACAATGTTTATCATTTCCAGTTAGCAAATATCATAGTTTTCATAACCCATTGGAATTTCCAATGCATATACCATGGAATCAAAATGGCCACCCAAACCTGTAAGACAAGCATCCAGGTGGACTTGTGCAGAAGGCAATTTGCTGTCGTAGTATGTAACACCATTAAATGAAGAAAGGAAGGTGTTAAACCATGATAAATCTTGGAAAAATGCCTGTGTTAACAGAATTTTTTGTAAGCCTAAGCAAAGCAAGCATCCTGTTAAGAAAAATACGTGCTGGTTTAACACATTTGGTAATATACAGTAAACTGCCTAGCAATGATTGTAAAGCTTTTTTGCTGCAGTAAGTCTTTGCAACCCAAGATTTACATAAGGAAATGATATCTTGTAACTTCTTTTGAGGGATGGACAAAGTTCTGCTGACTGTATCAATCTGAATGCCCAGGCAGGTTATTGACGTATGAGGGGCTACTAATTTCTTGTGGGAAATGTCCAAACCCAGTTCTTGTAACAGCTTCAGAAGAAATTGGAAGGAGTCATGTATATCGGATGGCAAACCAGTAAAGATTAAGTCGTCTATGTAATTAAAGAGGCGAGGAAAGCCATGTTGTTGCATTGTAAACCTTATTGCATTGCTGCACCTCTGAAAAATTTGGCTGCCATTTCTGTATCCGAAGGGGACCGAACTGTCTATGAAATACTGATCTTTAAGCTAAATTCCAAGTAGGTCTATGTCCCTGGGATCGATTTTAATCTGCCTGAATGCTCTGCTAATATCTATTTTGTAAATGAGGGCAGCAGGACCTAATTTGACCAGAGCATCCATGATGGAATCTATGGAGGGGTAATTTAAAACGTAATGTGTACCTAAATATATGTCTTCTTGGACTGCCGTATTCATAGAAGCCCACTTTGGCCAGCTTAAGTACATGATGGTTCTTTTACTACAGGAGTCCTGCTAATCCCGTACCATCAATGGAGAAACAGGTAAATGGATAGGTTTCTGATGAAATGGACCTAATATGGCATTAAACTCTTCATCAAGATACGACTGGACATGGTGTATATTTTGTAAAGCTGAAGAGTGGTTAATTTCATTTTCACGAGAGGCATCCAAAGGGAATCCATATTCTAATAAGTCCGGAAGCTGCTGATCCCAGTACTGAGCCAGATATGCACGCCATTTGTCAATGTTAAGCTGTGAGCATACAGGAATCCTTGTAGCCAAAAAATTTGGTTTTCCGGTATTCTTAATGAATTGATGTGCTTGTAAATCATCAGGGATACAATCCCAATAAACTGGAGTGCCTTTATACAATGTAAAGTTTGTCAAAGGACAAAAACCAAAGTCATGATCGGAATTATTGACAACATTACGGTATTTTTGTTTAACGTAAACCTGCATGCAGTCATTACCACTTTGCACAGTTTCTAAACTATTAAGGCCACAGTTTCCGTCTAACACTGGTTGTGAAACATCTGTGGCAGCTTGATTGCTTGCTCCAGCAGTGATGGCAGTTTGTGAAATTTTTGAGATGCATCTATAGTGCTGATATCACATCTATCCCCATCCAAAAACCCAGTTTTGTTTTTATTCCCATCCAACTAACTTTTTCCTGGGGCCAACTGGGGCCCAAAGTTTCTACCAGCATGCATCCCATGTGTACTTTATTCATCACAAATATTGTCAAAGGTTAAACCATCACTGACCTCTTGTTTTTCAATTAGTGATGCATCATTTTCTGGTTCTTCCATGTTATAAGATACCACATCACATAACCCAGTTTTGTTTTTATTCCCTTGTAATACACAATTTTGTTTAAAAGCCGACTTGGGCCGTAACATGTCATTAGAACCAGACTGAGGAATTTTGCACTCCCCTGAGTGCTGTTTCATGTGTTTAGTATGTTCAGAAACAGCACCAACATGTATTTAACCGTCCCTGTGATTTTCAATATTATTCACATGAATATCATTGTGAATCATGTCATCCCCCACAACACAGTCTTGCAAACATTGAAATCTGTTACATAACTTTGTCATAATGGGTGCACACTTTACAGAGCATTTTGCAGGTACACACTTACCGTATTTCACAGGGACCCCGGTTACTAGAAAATCTTACCCCCCAGGGGGGCAATATTCCTAGGAAATCCTCCCCCGGGGAGATGATTTCCTAGAAAATCCTGCCCCCGAGGGGGAAGATTCAGGGGAGAGGATTTCGTAGCACACCGACCACAGTGGAAAGGTTGGGTTCTGTTTTATCAGTGGACCTCGCATACGCACTGTTTGCTTTGCCGAATGAAAGTTTGCTTAATTTTTTAAAATTTTTTGTATCACGGCTGTTGCTTTCTGTATGATGAAGTACAGCCCTGGTGTTTTTAACAGCCTGTGCAAGAGCTACATACATGTGTATATCTGACACCCTTGTTGTCATTAGTTTTGCTATGTGAGCAGGTTCCCTGATTGAAGTAATTATATGGGACCACTCTTTGTGCTTTACCTTGGAATTTTTTGTGAAACAAACCACTAGTGTGTGGGAGATGCCTTTATGCATTAGCTCTTCTTATTTGATCAGTCTTTTCGACATCTGAATAACTTTCGACTTCCCCTTGCTCCATTCGGCATAGGAGCATGGCGTGGCTGGCTTTTGCCGCCTCCCCAAAGAAATCTTGGGCATCGTCCAAAAGAGCCACCAAATAGTCAAGCATACAATCTTTAACATCAGAATTTTCTTCTTCCTTCATTATACGGCAAAAGCCAGCCACCCATTGGACGGTTGAAAGGTGGTCATAAGAAATCCTTTCCTTACTCGAACCCAACAGAACATACTTGTGGGGCCACTTGACTTTATTCTTCACTAAGACCTCAACAGAACCGCCACAAGATGATTTTATTTTACCTGGCTTGTCAGCTTCTTGGATTTCTTTGAGCCTCTGCTCTACTTTGAGCTGTATCAATGCATCTTGTCAAAACATATTGAGATCCGGAATTTGGAGTGGATTTTTTGCCTCTGGAGCCACTGTGACCGGGGCTTCAATACGTTTAACCTTTTTGACAGTTTTATTCTTTGTTTTACACTGATCACTGTTTTTTTTTACAATTTTTCGCCTCCATACTATCTAACCTTTTACCCAATGCTTGCAGTTGGCTCAAGACAAGATCTGCATATTAATAACTTGCTGTGTAATGGATGTTTCGGATAAAGTCGGATCCGACCCAACATTACTACTGGCCTGACTCGATGTACTAGCTTTTACAGGTGAACTCTCTATTAAAGCCTCACAATCACTGTCATTTATAGAAGACTCAGAGTCTGACACTTGCCCAGTATGTGCTCCTTCCTTGGCCATCAGATCCGACATGAAACGCCCATCATCCGACAAATGCAACTGCACGGAAGTTCCACCACATCTTCCTTTGATGATATTGGCGAGTCACTTTGTCTGCCATGTCGCCACAATATTAGTGTAAACAATAAAAAACTATAAACCTAAGATGTGTATAAAACGGCTTGTAATTTTTTTCAGTGTGACCCCAGTCACCTCCAAAATTCAAATGGCAGAGCATGGAGGTCTGCTGCAAGGTGACTGAAGGTTGACCAATGGAATTACACGTTACAAATTACTAAATGGGTGTTACTAGTTTCCCATCAACCGGTAATAGGACACCCCCAGGGCTGAACTTGCTGGCACCTTGATGCCAGCCCAAAAAACATTAAAATAAAATAAAATGAACTCATCCCTTCACAGTTGCTCTGAAACTTCATAACATAGATATGTTAAAATTAAAACTAACAGAATTATTTATGATGGTGGATAGCTTTTGCTGGCAAATGATGGGCTCTTCAAAGGGGTCAGCCAATCATTGATGTCAACCTAGATGACCAGACAAACTAGCATTGATTAAGATATCACCTTGATGCTACACCCCCACCCCACACCCCCAACATAGAAATATAAACTAACTAATGCAATATAATTGATTAAAATTCCTAAAATTGTTATTGTTTGCTTGATTTCAGCACATTATAAAGCGGTTTAAAGCTTACAACAAACTGAAAGCATCTAAAGTTACAATCTCTCAATATTTGAAACTTTAACAGATTCTATGAAAATAGAGGGGCTAAATTACTTTTTTTTACCTTAGATATAACCATGTATGATATATTGATGGAACAGCCAAAATGGCCTTGGATTTGCTTGAGTTTTGCATAAGATTACACCTTGAATTGATCAAAATATTTTTGTAACCATTTCAGAATAACAATAAATCACAAATTCGCAAGCTTTATGATGGTTTTAAACTATTGATTGTCTGTATTGAAGCAATCAGCCCTTCAGGCTTCGTGGATTTAATAAAACGAATGATAGTTTAAAGACACCATAAAGCACTCAAATATGCATTTATTCCTGTAGTAAAAACAGGTCTATATGTAGTTAAACAATGGAAAATTACAAATTAAAACATAATGTGAATTCAGCTAGCCATTTAACAATCAAAAGTTTGATTTACCAAAATAAATAATATATATATATATAAAAAATATCTATACCATGATTTATATGTTAAAATATATGGCTCAATATATTGCTCAAATTTTCAATGCCATGCATTGAAAGATTTAACTTTAAAAAGGTGTGAGATAACCATAAACTCCAACTTAGCCTCAACATAAAACTTGTTACAATCAACACTGTACTTATGTTTAGGATGATTTACAATTTGATGCTGTTAAAACCTTCAAAATAACTTTCTTTTCTCTCAATTAAGTTTGATTTTATAACTTTTAACCATTCAAATATATATATATATGTCAGGTCTGTTACAACAAGTGATAATACTTGTTGAAGTTTAGCAGGATAATATGAGGGAGTATCTTTATTTGGTTTTGGTATTTGTCATAGATACACATGTTTATCACCAAACAAGCATCATAATTTGTGCAAAGAGGCAGTTTTTTTGTTGTATTCATTCGCCAACATATCTTCAGTTTATCAACAGTGTACAATTTGATAATTGGTTCCCTTCTGTGGGAGATGAAATAAAATCATAATTCATTAAAATAATGGATATCTTAACTTCAGGATCGCTGTAGTTTGCTTGTATTCTAATATTCATTTGTGTTCTTATTTTATTATATCTGTATACTATTCAGTAGACATGGTGGCTTCAACTGTATGTGGTGAGTGTCTTTACAAAATTTGGACACCAAAAATGATATAAGTTATGCTAATTTTGAAGAAATGTGAGCTTTTTCACAACAATAAACAAGGTCATTTTTTACCTGAAGTACCAGCAAAAATTATAAGACAGGTGGAAACGTTAAACATTATTTTTAAGCGTTTTAAGAAATACAATGATATCAAATGTATTTGCAGTCTGCAGTATAATCATGAGTGTAGTAAAATTACATTTGGATACATTTTTAATTCTTGTCATGCAAAGAAATGTTCAAACTATCTTCCAGAAGTGTCACCTGACATAATACTGATTTAGCTAATCAAATTTATCACAATTGTTAATCAAAAAGGTGTTCTTTAATATCAGAGCTATTTTGGTAACCTAAAAAGTTTTTCGCACTCTGAACAGAGCACACCATTGTGGCATTTACAAATGATGTTGTGCATAATTTCTCAAACATTAAAGATGAATCTCATTGGCTGATAAGTAGCAGTCAAATACCACATGATAGAGACTGTTTGACATTTTTAGGTACAGCAGTGTATATTAGCCTGGGCTTATTGGTGACACTATCAGCTGTGGAGTCTGAAGAACTGATCAAAGTAAATAAGACAGTTTACACAGAAAATGGGACAGAATCTGTCGTGCTGTCATGTGGTGAAGTCCCTAAGTCAGCAGTGGCAATAGATTGGTCTATTCACAAAAGTAATGAATGGCAAAGGTTGTTGAAGTTCTACCACATCAATCCTAGAAATTCTAGCAATCCTCAATACTTCAGTGACTCTTCAAAATATGATATCAGTAAATCTGTGAACACCTCCCTTGTGGTAAAAAATATCAATCTATCAGATACTGTTCTGTTCATGTGTGGCTCTCTTGGGGGACCTTTTAACCATAACTACACGACTATGTTACAGGTGGTTGGTAAGTTACTATTAGCATATTTGTTTAATTCATTTACTAAGTAGAACTTAAAATGTCTTATTTGTTTGAATTTTTAAGAAATGTTAAGGATTTTGAATGATATTTTAAATGCCCAAAACCTAAGAGATGTCCCAACTTCTGTACTGATAACTAAGGGTGGGAATTAATGATTGAGGATCATGAAATGAGGAGATACTTTAGTGTTACATTTATCACTTAAACCTTAGAATCATTTATTTTATTGTAATATGGCCCAGTGGTTCATCTTATACAAATATCTTATGCAAATAGTAACCTTTTCATTAGACATTTTCATTAAATAATGTCAACTGATATTCCATATCTTGTGTTACTTTTAAATTTTCACTTAAATCAGTTATGGTATGAAGTACGTGATGTCATTATACATAAACTTTGGCATGCCAAGATACTAAAATTCTCAAGTCCTTAATCTCAAGCTATTTTATGTAAGTGGTAAGATTGTGTTTGTGTACTTGTCCTACCACTATTAATAAGCATGACTATACTTAGTGATTTACATGAATTACAGTTAATACTCACTGATATCCATTTTCTCAGAATTCAATATTTTCTTTTAGAAAAGATAATTTAAAAAAAAATTCTACATGAATTTCCTGTTTTGTAAAATCCATAAATTTTAACATCAAATGTAAAATAAATTGATATGTAATTTCATTAAATGAGGTATTGAATAAAATCTTGAGATGCACAATGATCATGATACCTTGTTGATACTTGTTGCAGCTCATTAATATAACTTGCAGTACTGTAAATTTATGTGTACTGGTGGTTCAAGTATGACTGCAACAAACATCATGTAATTAACAATCTGTAAGACTCTATTCTAATTCTAATAGTATTTTATAGTGCTTAATCTCCTTCTAAAGACAGACTCTAGGCGCATCAAACAGAAGCAGCAAACTATAATCATAAACCTGAGTCACAGCAAGGGTCAACGCCACCGAGAGAAACCAGGGAGAGCAAAAGTTAGATCAATTATATCAGATCTATTAGATCAAATATATGAATATTGAAGTAATGATTGGTGCTCCCACTGCTTGGAATGCTCTTCCTGAGGAGATTCGTGCGTCCCCCTCTCTGGCCTCCCTCAGAAAACTCCTCAAAACCTACCTTTTCACCAAAGCATACCCTCCTTAGTCTTACTTATGCCTGGAGTTCTCCGTGGTGCTTGAACTCATTTTTGTCCCTGGATGTTGAAATTGGTTGACTTTTATTTGTTTTTTTTTGGCACCTTAGAGTCCCCTTTGAATAGAGGAGATTAAGTGCTATAAAAGGCCAATTAGAATAAGAATGATACAAATGTAGAATGAATAGTTTGTGCTTCATCACTACTTTGTAGGGTACTGGGTCGTATATATATGTATATATAATATCTACTTTAAAATCTTAGTTAATAGCTGTTATATGAATATCCACGTACCAAATTCACATGTTTCCAGAATACAAATCCATTATTAAAATGAAACCGATGAACCGATTCCTTGCTTGGTAATAATGTAAAACTATGAATTAGATTTTTAATACACCTGTGGGGTAGTAAGTGTGTAATTCTATCACCTGTTTCAAATTGTTGTCTTTTCTGCTGGCTTTTGAAAATAAATACCACTGTCTGTTGCATTTCCAGTTCCACCAGAAAGTGACTACAAACCAGACTTTATACGAGGAAATCCTAACACCGGTTCATCAAGTTACTTAGCTGGGCCATATCTGGAAAATGTAAAACAGGAATTCAGTTGCCAAATCCGCAAAGTGCTACCTGGAAAGGAAAGCACTTTATTTGAGTTCTACTATGATGGAAATTTAATGCTGCAAAGTAAAGACAATGTAGGGCGGGTAGTAGAAAGTGATGAACCTGACCATACTAATCACGTGACATGGATATTTACTACTTCATTTAATAAAAGTGACAATGGAGGGAAAATGCTGTGTTGTGTGAATTGGAAGGAGGGACAGTATAACAGAGAAGATCTCAAGAGTATCCCTACAGAAAATGTGCAAGTCGTATGTAAGTATCCAATGATATGCAGTAGAACGTTTATTATGTAAACATGTTGGTGGAGGAAGATTTGATTAGTAAGGTACACAAGCTTAAGATGTATAGACCCCAACTGTATATTTTAATAAATTAGATTTGGCTGAAACCACAGTAATTTGTAGCGGTAAGTTGTAGCATGGTTGCACATTTGTAAGGTAACCCCCCAATCGTTGGGCATACAAATGTGGAGGTCATACCACCAATGCTGTGTTATTATTGAATATCTACAGTGCATTGAAGGCAGCCATTGTCATCTGTGAATCAACGTTTAAAAACCTCTGTATTGTTATATACATGATACAAGACTTCAACAAGGAGACGGACAGATGAAATCCCCCAATAAAAGGGTGGAACCCCTTTCTCAGATATTATAAACCTTAACTGTTCAGTTATTCAAATAAAAATGACGGAACTGCAATAATTTGCATTTATTTCAAACTCTTAATTTTGTAAGTGAGCCTCCCAGTTGATTTTTAGTGGGAAATCCATTTGTAGTGTTTGTATCACCATATTGTGTCACTCATTAATGCCACATGACATATTGAGTCTTATTTATGATGTTTTGCAAGTGCATATAGCTTTTTCCTACTCCTGTGGTTGCGAGCTTGGTTTGCAAGTGTTGTCCCTGTCTGCCACTGATTGAAATCTTTTTTGTTACATGTTCACTTGTAGATTCTGCTATTCATCTAGAAGTTCATTTGCTGTCTGCTGTTTCAATTGATATGCAATCAGGAGCAAATTCTTGTTTATCATGTGACTTATTTCGTTAGTCATCAGTGTCTGTGGCGAACTCTAACTATGTAACTGATTTGATTCATCTATTCATTGACTGCTTGTAATATTCAATGCATGAAAGCTCCAATCTGTTTCATGTTCTATTCAAAACATTTTGAGAACTGATTTGTGACAAACTCTCACAACATCATCTTGTAAACAGAATATATATTAAAATTGTTTTTTTCACATTTGTATGACAACCATATTTTCTGGCTATTAAAAGATTTTTTCTGCAATTCATAGTTACCTAATATTTTCATATTCCTTGTCGATATAAGTTTTACTAAGTTTCTAATAAATACCCAGGTGACAGCATTCCGGGTTGTACTATCACATTACCACAAATTGGTCCTTTTGTGTCATATTTTGTACAAATTGATTGAAAATGTCCATTTGTTGGTTGTTTCGAGTCCCAATAATCTTTTTCACTATTCTTTACAAAGAAAAGGGGTACCCTTTAATAGCACCAATAATTTATGAGTATATTTTCTCATTTTATTAGTTGGGGCGACTACATTGGTGGCAACAGAATTTCCACAGTCTGCAGTTAAGGAAGGAACAACAACAGTGTTCCAGTGTTCAAGTGATGAAGGGAATCCCCTACCATTAATACGCTGGAATCAAGGAATTGGGAATGCAAAGGTCAAACCAGGAAAATTCAATGCTTCAAGAACAGAAAGTGCACTGAGGCTTGAGGTAGACAGAACTCTGAATGGAGAGGAAATCATTTGTTTTATTGACAAAAATGAAACGAATGGCCAAATGGAATTGGAGGGGAAGAAGATCCTGACTGTAATTTGTGAGTCATTTTTTCACCTTTTTAAGTTCATCATTTCCTTTTGTATATCAGTCAGATAATGCTTTATGGTTAGTTTGGGAATCAGCATGAGTGGTCAAAATCAAAATCCAAATGCAAATGGCAAGCACAATTGATTGTTTGAAGGCTAAAATTGCCTCCCAAAAGTTTGGGTCTGGTAAAACGTCAATATAAAAATAAAAGATTTATGAAGGTGAAAAATTTTATAACATACACAAAATAGGTGATTATTTCAAAAGGAATGATTATTTTTAGAAAGAAGCCAGTAATTCTTAATTCAATGCTAGATAATATTGAAATTCAGTTTGTTGTTAGAGGGTATGGGTACATGAGACCTATTTTGTATTCCATAGTATTTGTGCATTTACACCACATACACCCCTTGGCTCTTTTAATAAAATGGCATTGTGAATGAACACACAAATATGGGACTGCTGAGCAGTAGATATTACATGAAAAATGTAGCTTTAGTATTCGGCTAAAATGAGATTAAGTCTGCTGTTGTTTTAGCTTTGAAACCTTCTGTTATAACTTGTTTTTCGTACCCATCATTTTGTAACTTTCGTCAAATGTCTCATTTCAAATGTTTGCAAAACTCAAATGTGTTTACTGGGTATTTGCATGATGTATTTTATAATGTATTTATTTTGACTCATGATTTAACATTTTTGGCCCAGATCCACCTGATGTTAGTGTAGATAATACAGATACACCTGCTGTGGAGTACACAACAAGAGATTTAGCATGCAGGATAAGTGGTGGAAATCCATCAGATACAAGCTATCACTATGAGTGGATGTACAGGCCCACTTATCGTGTCTCAGATAAAGATATTCCTCTGCCATATGGTATGTGTTTAACAAGCCTGGTAGTAATTTACTTGGGTGTCATGTATATGGTAATGGATATGATTATAAACACAGTTCACGGTTTGTTGGTTTACCAACACTTTAATCAGTGCCATTACCTAAATAGTCTCAAAAATGCAATTATAATTTGATGAAGCATACTTTATTTATTTATTTATTTTGGTTTTAACATTGTTTAAACATTGTATAGTTCATTTCACATTGGGTAGTTTATGGGCAGAGGAAACTGGTACACACAGTTGGCTAAGGGTTCTCTAATATAAACTGCTGACCATGAGTAAGCAACTACCGATTGTCCCACATTGGGTCTGGGATTTGAACCACAACAATCAGAAGTGGGGGTTGAGTGTGTTACCACCGCGCCACCCTGGCCACAAATAACTCATGCTTGTATTGATGCATATATCAAAATGGAAACACATGCTTAAATTATGTGTTTATGTTCATATTGTTCTGAATTGCCACTAAAATCGGCACACTTGTTCTGGAAAATAATTCTTCTCAACATTTGCCAGTCTATAATTTGTGAAGTAAAAGGTTTTACTGATTGAGGGATTTACCTCTGTTTAAGTACAACTGGGCACTCAAGTATGCTGTTATTGCTAAAAAGTTTTCTGTGATTTTGATGTTACGAATTCATGGCCCCCTTCTCTAAAATTTTCGAAAGATTTCATTGGTGTTGGCTGACTTTTATTTTAAAAATGATAAATTTGAAGAGTTAGTGTAATGTTAACAAACTGATAAAATTAAAGTAATTGCAATGTTACAAAACGGTTAAAGCTGTTTCCAAAAAATGTCAGTTGACAAAATATTCTATGGAATTTCTATTCTCTTTTAAAATTTTTAGGAGACTCTGTGGTAAATGGAGGAGATACATTGCAGCTGAAAAATCTTGGTTATGAAGATGTGGCAGGTACTTACAAGTGTACTGTAACAGGTGTTGGTGGACAAAGTAGTGGGAGTGGTACTCTGGAAGTATACTGTAAGTATTATAGTAAAAGCTATAAACTGAAAGTTGTTAATAATATGTTACAGACAAGCTGACATACTACAGTCAAACTAAAGGCAAAGCCATGAAAAAATGGAGAAATTAGGGTTTTATTTGTAATGACTAAAGGTTAAATGGGCTGCGGGTTTAGAGCTTACCTAACTGATTGAAGTGAGTATAATTCTTTGCTAGTTATCCGCTTAATCAGTAAAAAATCGCAGTTTTTAAGCAATATAATTGGCCGCAATCTTGCTTTCATATACATAAAACACCAGTTCTTATAGCATAATAACAACCTGGCGGTGTACATCAATCCTCAAACTCTCATGTTTTGTCATGTCAGTTTTGATTGGTTGCTTAATGAATGATCTACTTTCTGTTTCCTCCTTGCAGAAAGGTCAAATACTTTTAGAAGATTTAAAAGTAGAAAGATTTTGTTCTGGAAGTAAAATCCAACTTTTAAATATCACTTAAAGTAATTTATATCGGTGAGAAAAACTGTAATGTAATATAGGATGAGTCACTACTGAGGCACAAAATATGACCCATGTAAAATGTTGTTTTTTTGTTGAAAATGTTTTAAATATATTTAGTTAATATACTAGTTTACTTTAAGCCAGAGCTACAACTACTATGCAGATACTTTGAATGTACTTGAATATTTGCAGTGCAACAGAGATACATTACACTGTGTAAACATCCATTATTGTACACAAAGTCTAATAATTAAATAGTGCATTTCTTTGTCAGCATATATTTTATCAAGAACCTTTTTAGAGGCAAAACTCTAAATTCTCTCTATTTCCTGAAATACTATCTGAATTCAAATTTATATCTGATTCAAAGAGACTATTGTTTAGCACATCTTGAAGGCAATATGTTAAGTCTTTTTATGATTTAAGGACAATCACTACTAAATACTTCTAACAATGAGAATTTCACCAAAGTGTAAGAATGAGTTCATTGTGATGTTTTGTATCCAAAACAATCTAAAAATTAGGGGGTCACCATCGAAACCATAATTTCGCAGATTCACTGATTCTACTGAGCATTTAACTGAACTATATTACTGTTTTCATCCATAATGAAAACTGATAAATCATACAAACTATGAAACTTTTATATTGGCTAGGCTGTCTTTAAATTGTACCTCCCTCAGAGTTGTTATCAAAGATATTTATACGGATTACTTAATTAAAGCCCCAATTAAATTAAAATTAAAGCCCCAGTCCACTTCAAATGTTCTTAGGGACTTCTCAACTAAATCAGGAAGTGTATTGTCATCCATGTTGAAAAGTGTTAAATGGAGCAAACTTTAATCATATAGACTAAATTGTCTCTTAATTTCACCTCTTCCATTTGTTGTTTACAAAATTATTAATAAGGGTTGCTTTTTTTTGTATTAGACTAATGAAAATAATTTCAATGGTTAACTTTATCAGGGATTAATGGATAAATGCATATCTTTTAGCTCTTTGATGGTCTCCTCAATACAGTTAGTAATACAATCGTGGGAATTTTAGATAAGCTGAAAAAAGTAAAATCAATTGCTATTTTGTTATTAAAATGTATTGAGATAATTGACACAATGCTTTTAGTGTACATTGAGTGTACTCTTGGGGCAAATATCTTAAGATAACTAACATTATTTTCTAGAAATTTGAAATACTGGATGTATTCCAAATAGCTTGTTTTCCATACCAAAAATATAGAAGCTGCAAAAACTTGCATATAGTGTACTTATTGCGTTTGTTTTGTGTTTTTTTTTGACAAAAAAGATATAATTTTCTGACATTATTGCTATGAATATTTTCTACCTGATATAAGATATTCGACATAATATTGAAGTCGACACTTTTGGTGTTGCTATTGAACCCTAGTAACCAATTTCAATTTATATTAAACATGTGTAAAGTGTAATTACTTCCCTTGCGATAATAGCTTTTTTTCTTATTTCAGATCCAGCAAAATTGGAAAGCACACTGGAGGACAGGATGGTGTATGCTGCCCTGGAATCTTCTGTGGATCTTTCTGTAAAATCCATATAAATCCTGTCAGTAACTACAAAATTTCCTGGTTCATGGGAGAGTCAGAGGTACAAGATACATATATCAGCAATACAGAGAATGGGGGGCATGTTCAGACCACTTACTCTATCTTCAACATGACCAAACCACAGTTAGGAAATTACACTGTTCGAGTCATCAACCAAGCTATTATGGGTGAACCCAATGATGCCACATTCATTGTGGTCCTGCAATTAAGAGGTGAGAGGAATAAGGTTATAAAAGTTTATGATACTGTAGAATAAATTGGCACATATCATCTGTCTCAGGATATGGCCAAGATAAACCCATTAAACATAAGAATTTAATTTGAAAATAGAAGTGAGACTTGAGTTGGAAAAGTATCACTAATCCTTGATTTATAATCTGTGTTAACCCTCAGTATTTATTCTCTGTACAGCAGCATACTACATCTATATTGAACATAACTATATTCTATAGTCCATCCATTGTTACCCTATCCAATGGTTAGATGAAAGAAACTGTATCGGCAAATATTTTTGGTATAATCTACCACTGAATATAAGATTTAGGAAGTAGTTGTTTCCATATGTAAGTTAGAAGAATTACACAAAACGTTTGTCATTACTTGTAATGAATACCCAGTAAAACTGAACTAAAAATTTCTTTAATCACCCATAGTTACGAGTCTTCTTAAATGAACGGAAATGTTATACTAACTGTAACTGTAAAAATAAAAGAAAAATGTAGAAAGAAAAATTATTGAAAACTATATTTAGCTCAATATAACAATTATATAATACACACTTTTAAGCAATTATCCTGTTAATTTTTAAGCTATGGGATTTATTGAATGTTATAGTTTTTTTTGTTAATTAAAACCGCAGCAAACGGATTTTTCATGGAAATATAAAGCATTTGTGTGGCATCAGGTATTGGTTTCTATTTTGAATACTTCCAATTGATGTGCATGACATGTAAAAATGTTAATCCTGCTAGATGAAAGGTGTTTTGTAAATATTGTAAATGCTACTATACCACACATAAAAATATATCACCACAACAGCCTTTGAATAGCCAAGTATTGAACATTCAAGTACACTTTTAGGTCCTCTAATGTACACAATATATGTTCAAATGTTTAAGAGAAAACAACAAAACATTTGGAATAAAACAGTCTTTGGGAAGAAGCTATCAGTTTTAATCTGTTGAACATTTAATAAGCCTGGTATTTTCTTCATAGAATTTTGCTAATGCACTGTGTACATATGATTTGAGCATTACTAAGTTGTTATATTATTACAAATGAGTCAAATACAGTATACACCTCCCCAGGTGATTTCTTTATTTATTTATTTGGGTTCACGTCGCTTTCAACATTGTACAGGTCATATCATAACAGGTAGTTTGAAGGGTAGAGGTAACCAGTACATACAGTCGTTCAAGATTCTGTACTATAAACTGCTGACCAACGGCAAGCAGCTACCAGCTATCCCACTTGAGGCTGTGCCACCGTGGCCCCGTTCCCAAGGTGATTTCACTTTCACATATATCATTTCAGTTTGTGCTGTATAAAAGTTGTTATATTGAGCAGAAACTGAAAACTTCACTGATGTATCTTTTTGACACTCTATACTGCAAACAACCTTCTTACTCTTGCTTTATTTTCAGATGTTTCAGTTGGGTTATCAGGCTTGGAGACTGGTATACTTTACTCTGTCATCGTATCCTTAGTTATAGCCACTGTCATCATTACTGCAGTGTTCATCCAGAAAAAGAAACAGAAGGGACTACAAGGTAACAAAATGCCAAAAAAATGCCAAAAGTTTCTTTTTGTATTATAATCTTTAGTGAAAACTGCTCTTGTATATGATGAAGAAAGTAGCATAGTTTCTGTAATAATGCCCACAATTCCCCACTTTTAAAAATCTCGACCTGGCCTCAGGCATGTGTTACTGAAATTATAGTGAGTTTATTGTGTAATAAGCAAACTGCATTTGCAGTGACCCACTTCTTGTGTTAACTTTTTGACAGCTGGTTTAAGCAAACACAGTTGAACTGAGATGTCAGTAAAACCTGCATGGAGTTTCCAAAACAAAATGCAAAGCCTTTGCAGTCATAATTGGACACTGGCCATTACTGGAACCATATCCTGTTCATAGTGGAGATTTTAGTTATATACAGTATCTGCAGTACATGATACTCTTGGTGTTACTGACATGCTGAACTTGTGAAAGTTTTCCTTTGACCCAGTTGTTTGTTTTATACATGTAAATGTTAAACCAAATGCTTAGAATCTAGCAATTATTTGAAATAATTTTAGTTGTTTCTATCTAGGACACCATGAAAAACTCTCCTGCTCTAACTTTAAAACATCATTCACAACCGGATAAACATTCAATGTATAAAGATTCAGCTTGTCATTCTAAGTGGCCCTTGAAATTTATTATTTATACTTTCAAATAACTCCATAGGGAGAGCCAGGTATGTAAACTATTATCAATCTGTTCAACTAATGTACAAAATGTCACAGTTTCTTATAAATTCTCACGTTAAACTTGACAGCAATTCAAATCCAGGAAGAGTGCAAAAATAAGAAAAAATGTACTCTTTCCTAAAAAATATTACCACAATTAATTCTAATTCTAATAGTACTCTTATAGTGCTTAATCTCCATCAATTGACAGACTCCGAGGCACATAATGTTGATCATAATCATTAAATCAGAAACATACAGGGGTCAGTGACATTGGAGAAAGACCAACACAAGACCAGAAAACTAGGGTACGGATGAACAGTTTCCTCAATTTTGACAACCCAAAGAATAGTACTAGTTACACAGTTTGGTTGTAAGCTATTCAGCTTTTAAAAATAGGAATCAAAAATAGCTCTTTTTTGTTTTGTAAATATTCTCACCAAACCATCATCCAAGGGATGGGATTTGAGAGTATGCAAAAATCACATGGATAAATGTGTCATGGTGTGACATATTTCCAAAATAGGAACTATTAGAAAAATAGAGTAATTAATAGTAATTAGATTTCATTAAAAATCAGTCAAAAGGTATAAATATTAATGTGAAAGGAACAAAGAGATGCAAAGCGACAACATTATTTTGAAATTTATGCTTGACAGATGTTTGAAACAATATTTAAGACATTATTAGTACATCTGTAGTAAGATAACATTCAGAGAGTTATATCAATCAACGTAGAGCAAAGAATTGAATTTTATTTGGGATGTCCCTACCATTATCCCAGTTGGCATCAACCAATTTGTGTAATAATTATCCTCGTATTGTATAGATGGTACCCCAAAACTATCTACCCCTTTCTTATATCAATCAACGTTAAAATATTGATATGTGTATCCATCCCATTTAAGTGCCACAAAAGTCTTTAATGTGGGAAAAACACAATTTTTTTGTGCCATAAGAGTTTTGACAATTTAAAATATCCAGGGTGAAAGAAAACTAAAAACTCATTATGAACCACAAGATAAGATACTAACATGGTTAATTTGACCTTATCAGAAAGTATTAATTTTAAAATCAATTAATAGAGTAAGAGCTGATTGATAATGCAATTTTAAGTGCCTTGAAGAAATTAAAACTGCTTGTCACATCTGCATTATAACTCACATATTTGGTGTAGTTATTAGACAAAGATTCAGCCTGTATTGAAATGATCTCTTATTTATTTTGACTGTCATAAATTAAGCGCAGTTTTGCCAGTAACAATTGAAATGGAAACAAGAAAACAATTTCTTCTGTAAATGCAAATCCAAACATTTGTATCTGGCAAAACAAGACTTTGTTATAAGCATATATATATGGTTTTAGCGTTCCCCAGGGGAGACGTGGTTTTTATATTTTCGTTTAAAATATTTTACTTTCTCTATAGAACTGGTCGGTATTTGATATATTTTACTGTAACTATATGTATTTTTTCAAATAATTGTAAACAAATAGATAATTGATTATCACCACACCCAGATATCAGTTAAAAGTGCTGTTTGTCATTAAACGGGTATTATCGCCCACTCGATAATTCCCGCGGTAACACTTTCATTGTTCCACACACAAAGCAGATAAATGTGTATTACATGTAAAATAGATATATATTATAAAATATCGTTTACCAATTAATTTATCCCTGTCCACTGTTTGTTATGTTTTAATCCCACACATCTATCTAACATATGCACTAATCTACTCCCTCCTAACCTACCATCTTTTGATTTTGGTACTGTGATGCTGTAATTAGAAAGGTTTGTACGTAGGAAAGGTAGGTGCACCTATTTCTAAATTTTAATTTTGGCTTTCATTGGTCATGCATTGCACTTTTTGGTTCTGTTTTTCCATCCTTTTGACTGTTCGGTCAACAACCCCCACCAAGGAAAATAGTTTGCCATCACCAAAAATTATTCACCCAAGTTTACTCTCCTCTTTGGACAGTTGCAACATTGCTTTTGTCGCCCTGCAGGCCCACTGTCGTCAAGTGACGCACTGTTTCAGAAATGTCAACCCTTGGTGGTCCATCATCCTGATTCTTTCTGGCGACATTAGTTTGAACCCAGGTCCATCAGCCAGAAATATCAAAGCCTGTCATCTGAATGTCTGTTTATTGCGTAACAAAACATCAGCATTTAGTGATTTTGTTTTGTCAAATGATCTCGACATCGTTGGTGTCACTGATACATGGTTAAGACCGTTGGACACACAAGGCCTAATGGATGAGATAACCCCTGCAGGTTTCCAGCTTCAGCAGGTCCCACGCGAGAACAAGAAAGGAGGTGGAGTTCCTGTCCTTGTCAGGAATGACATTGATAGCGTGTGTTGTCAAATTGATTGGCGGGAAACATTTGAACACATTACCGTCAAACTGTCAGATCAACAGTCAAGCCAGCTCCTGGTACATGTAATTTACCGACCTCCAAGTACCAGCAAAAGCAGATTTATCGAGGAATTCAACAGTTTCATGGAAGCAGCTGCTTTGTCACCACATGAAAATATTATCCTGGGAGATGTCAATATCCAGCTTGACAGTCAAAATTGCTGGACAGAAAATTTCAACACAGTTCTATTGGATTTTGATTTTATTCAACATGTGTCAACACCTACACACATACAAGGACATATCCTTGATGTACTCTGCACTAGTAAATCCCTAACTTCCTCAGTTCACCATCATGTAAAGGACGGCATATCAGACCACCTAGCTGTCTTTTTCACTACAACATTCCCTGTCAAAAATTCCTGCAGAGTAAAACGGTTGAAAATCAGGAAACTTCGCAAGATAAATAAAACTGAATTTATGTCTGACATTGTAAATTCTGAGCTTATCCAGGCTCCTTACAAAAGAGCTAGCTTACTTTCACACCAGTACTTTCATACCCTTAGGAACATACTTGACAAGCATGCACCTGTACATGAATGTAAAACCCCACAACATGTCAACAAAGGGTTCATCAACAGTGAGATTTTGGCAGCAAAGAGACGTAAGCGCAAACTCGAAAGGGAGTGGCGAAAGGACAACTCTGCCATAAACCGCAGTAGGTACAGAGCCGCTGTGAACCATTTCAACCGTCTCGTGGAATGTGCAAAAACCAAACACTACAGTGATATGGTTAGGGAAAATGAGGATAACCCCAAGGCCTTGTGGAATTCCATAAAGAAAGTCCTCCATAGATCACCAAAAATGGTACTTCCAGATTATACCACCATGAACAGTCTAGTCAACACTTTTGGCAGGTATTTTGCAGACAAAATTACTAAATTAAGATCTGGATTACTGTCTACTGATGCCGATCCCCCTGTCTCAGGTTCCTACAAAAACAAGTTTGTCTCTTTCCGGACCATGTGAGAGGAAGAAGTCCTTAAAATCATAAAGTCCACACCAAATAAATCATGTGACTTGGATCCCATCCCAACATCATTGGTCCTTGAGTGTATCAGTGTGCTCCTGACTCCTATCACAAATATTGTGAACTACTCTCTACAAGAGGGCAGTTACCCTTCCTGCTTTAAGACTGCACATGTTACACCCTTGTTGAAAAAAGCTGGTCTTGACAAGAATATTCTCAAGAATTATCGACCAGTGTCCAACCTCAGATACATCTCCAAACTCATAGAGAAAGCTGTGGCTAAGCAGATAAATGAGCATATTGCTCACGAGGGTATATCTAGCGAAAACCAGTCCGTATATAGAGCTTTTCACTCAACTGAAACGGCGTTGCTCAAAATACAAAATGACATTGCCACATCAATGGACAAGGGTGCAGCTGTTGGATTAGTCCTTTTGGACTTATCTGCAGCTTTCGATACAATAGACCACTCAATCCTATTCAACTGCCTTCAGCACTGGTATGGCATTGATGGGGTAGTGCTTAAGTGGGTCCAGTCATACCTCCACTCATGCAAGCAGCGCATCAAAATAGATGGACATCTTTCAGATGCTTTTCAACTCCCTTACGGGGTTCCCCAGGGCTCAGTTCTTGGGCCACTCCTTTTTATCCTATACACAACCCCTCTCAGTTCAGTCATATCTAAATTCAATGTCACCCACCACTTATATGCAGATGACACAAATTTACTTGGAACTCGACTCTAGGAACTTTGATTCCAGTATCACTGAATTAACAAATTACCTTGAGGCGGTCCAGGCTTGGATGGGCAATAATAAGCTTAAATTAAATCCTGACAAGACAGAATTCATAGTGATTGGTGATGATCAAATTAGAAGTTCCCATAAGTCATCTTTCCCAGTGAGTTTGCTTGGCAACACTATGGAACCAGCTGAATCAGTAAAAAACCTTGGTGTCATCCTGGATGCTGAAAATTCAATGCAAAGACACGTGGCTAATCTATGTCGCATAAGTTACTACCACCTCCGGGAACTACGAAGGGTCTGCAGGTACTTAAATCATGAAACAGCTGTAAAGGTGGCAAATGCCTTGGTAAGCAGTCGTGTGGATTACTGTAACTCACTGCTTTACAACACAAAAAAGGCATATATTAGCAGACTACAGAGAGTTCAAAATGCCTTATGTCGGACGGTGTGCAAGCTAAATAAATACTGTCATGTTACACCCTTCCTGCACAAACTACACTGGCTCCCCATTCATTACCGTATACTGTTCAAATATAATCTCCTCATTTATAAAGCAATACATTTGAGCCAACCTCCATATCTCTCCGCTCTAATTAGGCGGAGTGATCTCACACGGGGCAATTGCCTATCAATTTCCTCATCTAAACCAAATAAACGCTCAGGGCTACGCAGTTTCATAGCAGGGGCTCCCACAGAGTGGAACAAGCTTCCTCAAGCCATCAGAACCATTTCTGGTTTCAGGAAACAGTTGAAAACATACCTTTTTAGATTGGCTTATCCTCCACCATAGCCTATCTCCCCGACCGGACGCTAATACGGAAACTGACATCTTTCTGGAACTGGACTATCCCTTTTTGCACATCAGCGCCTTAGAGGATGTTTACATCAAATTCAACGCTATATAAGTGTTTCTTACTTACTCTTACTTACTTATACTTATTTTGTTCAACCCTGCTCGTTTAAAGGAAAAGTATGTTAGGTATCTTTCAAATTTGGCATCATGGCTTGGGTTTTTCAACTATATTCTTTCCTGAGTAGTCATAGCACTTAAAATAGTTTCCCTTGTGTTCTATATCTTATTTAATGTTATCTTTTCTGCAGAGATGAGTACCGGGTTGTACCCACAGTTTCTCATTTGGATCAGGTTGAAGGGAACTAAATTTAATCTAGTTAGACATTTATGGCTTTTACTACCTGTGGGTAATCTGAAATTAATTATAAATGTTTGGGTTGGGTAGTAAAATGAATGAAAACATGGCCAGTTATACTTAAAAATTACTTGAATCTGGTTACCCATACTTTAGAACAGAACCACTGATACAAAATGCTCTTGACATAGACAAGCCTGCCAGAAATAAAATGTGATTTAAATGCTAAAATAAGGGAAAATTTGTTGAGAATGTACATAAATCAAATTTCAACTTGCATTGGCTTATATTAAGTTTTAATGGCCAGAGCTATCCTAGTGAAATTCATCAGTTCCAAATTTAAAATGGCGGTGGTCCACAAGCATGAGACTTTCAAAGCCAAAAACATAACTTTTGCTGATGACTATCCTGATGAGATTCTTGAACACAGGGGGCTAATTCTACCAACATACTTTAAAGCGCTAGAAACATGTCCACAGATGAACCCAAAATTGAGGATTGATAACTTGATACTAGGGGGTAAAGAGTACACTTCAGACAATATTGACACTATACCAGTGAAGGAATTGCAGCCAGATAGAATCTTTACCCAACTCATAATGGTGTGACCAGTTTCTTCAGCAAATTTTCACCCCTAAGCAACCACTATCCTGCCAACATACAAGCAGATGGCCATACATTCTACAGCAGTGAACAGTAATTTATGTATTTAAAGGCAAAGCACTTCAAAGATGTAGGATCTGTTGATAAGATTAGACATGCTAAATCCCCTGCTGAAGCAAAAGGCTTGGGGAAAAAGTAGAAAATTTTGATAAAAAGTCCTGGAATGCAGTTGCTGAGGATATGATGTACAAGGCCATGTATGAGAAATTTAATCAAAACAACAGTTTGAAAGACTTCCTTATGAAAACAAGAGGTACAGACCTTGCTGAGGCAAATCCATCTGATTTGTATTGGGGAACAGGGATTTCTCTTCGTAGTCATGATACTTTCAACCCTAATAAGTGGGTAGAAAAGAACATGTCCAGGGTTAGAGACTCTTTAATTTAAGAAAAAGACTATACTTTATGAAAATATTAGTCTGTATGTACACCAGATAAAACATGACTTTATCAAAGAAAATATAATAATTTTTTTTTTTTTTGTGAATATAATAGTCAACAATAGACGATTTAGAGCACTTGTGTCTGAAAACTTCATAAAGCTATCTCTACAATAATATTCGTTACAGATAACTAAACTATATAAAAAGTACCTTACTGTTCTTATTTTTTTTTAAATGTAATTGAATTAAATCCCTATATAACAAGTCAGTACTTGGCAATGTAATTGAATTAAATTTCTCTGTATCAAGTCATTACTTTGTGATTGCTAATTTTTTCAATATGACGTGGTTGAAGTTAAATATCTGTGTATGTGTGTGATGCATATAAGTACATAAATATTTAGCAAGTCACTATGTTATGAGTGCTAACTATTTCATTATGCAGTTGAAAAAAAAATACCTGTGTTTGGGTGTGTGGTGTTTATATGTACATATATGCGATGGGACCTGTACTATCCGACCCTCTTGAGAGAGTTACAGTTAGGTCGGATAATAGAAAGGTTGGATAATAGAAAGCTAAAAATAAGAGGCTTAAATGTAGTTGGGTCAGTGTAATTCGCAAATTGAAAAACTTGGATAATAGGGGGTTGGATAGTAGAGTTTCTACTGTTTTTATATGGACATACGATATTTTTATACATATTTATCTATATGAACAATATCCAGGTGCACCTATTAAGCTATTAAAAATTTAGTTCTCTCATATATGGATAAATGTTTTGGCAGATTGAATACTCCAGTGGAGTTATTTTACCTTTGAGATGCCCCCTGAAGGGGCCTTTTTTTAAGGTCATACTTGTAACAGGACCAAAATTAATGAATGTCAACACCATATATAGTTGTTTGTCAAGCCTTTATCTCAATATCCAACAAGTGTATATGAATGGTCATAGTACAATAATATTAAAGTTAGGGAACACTAGTTTGGCTTGGGACTGCACCCTTTCACCAAGCTCTACATGTATATTGAAAAACTTAGGTTAGCTGATTTACTAAGGTGTTAAATGCTATGCTTGAGGTATATCAGAGGGCAGGTTATTTTTCCTTTTTCCTGGAAAGGCATAAATATTTACTGTGCATTCAGGCATGTACTGGTGTTTTTTAAAGGCTTTTACTTCTTGCGTTCCCAAGCAGTTTCAGTCTTTATGTATTAAAAAAGGAACTTTAAAAGTAATTTACTTTTCACTTCCCAATTAATGGGAGGAGTTTATGCCATAACAATGTAAATTGAATGTATCATACTGCACTCTATGTATTCACATGGTGTATATTTTTGTTTCTCTCTACAATCATCTGTGGAATGAAGAGAGAAATATTATATCCATATCCCTATGTTTGATAAAAGCATAATTCTGAGTAATTAATTTAGCCACATAGCACATCACTACACATAATCAAAATTACCATCTTTATTATTTTTTTTGTTTATACTTTAGGCCTAAGTGTGTTCAGTTTTTTCCCTTTTTTTGCCTCCTTTTATCTCTTTGGGTCTGATTCTTTTTTTTTCCCAATTCAGTAATGGGTATTACAATTATTTTCTTCTCTATTGTTATTTTTTATTCTGTATTACAAGAGTAATGAAATTTTTATTTTGCAACTACTTGGTAAAGAAGTTACAGACATGTTCTGTTATTTGGGTATATATGGACTAACATTTATCACCCCATCTTGCATATTATGTTATTTGATACTAGAATTATGGTAGATATAACCAATATTTTTAGTTTTAATAGGGTCTAGGCAATAAGATTAAGAGAATTGCTATTTTTGAGTGGCTAAATTCTAAAAGAGGTGATATTTTTTTCCTTCAAGAAGCCATTTTTCCCCAGAATCAGAGATTGTCTGGCAAGAGCAGTGGGGGGGGCAAAATATTTTTCTCCCATGGAGAAACAAATAGTCGTGGGATTGCAGTTTTAATTGCACCAGATACTGACATAAAAATACACTCGATCTCACATGATTAATACGGTAGGTATCTTCTTTTAGACTGCACATTAAATGAAAGAAAATATGTTTTGATAAATGTCTATGCACCAACAATTGATAAGGCAACTGAGCAAGCTAACTTTGGCCATCTTCTATGTAATACTATGGAAAAATACTTTGGCCACAATATTATCATTGGTGGTGATCTAAATTTTAATTTGGAAAATCTTGAAGCAGTTCAAAACAATCAAAGTCATTCTTACAGCAGTTACCTGATACAGTTAATTGAAACCTATGACCTTGTAAATATTTGGAACCTTAAAAATCCTGGTGTTAAAGAATTCACTCGTGAAAACACCCGCTACGGACTTGTTCATTCAAGAATAGACTATTTTCTTGTTACTAGTCATTTGGAGTATGTAATTGAAACAGCAGATATTCTGCCTGGCCTGAAATCAGACCATAATCTTCTGAAGTTAACTATTTTATTAGAAAATCAACCAAAACGTGGCAGGGGTCTCTGGAAGTTAAATATAAGTTTGCTGCAAGATGATAATTATATTAAACTTATTAAATCTACAATTCAAGAGGGAAGATTAGATTTACCAAATCTTGGTGCTAAACATATGGCCTGGGATTATATCAAATGCCGAATAAGGACAGAATCTATATCCTTCTCCATAAAAAAAATAAAATAAAAAACAACGTGATTATACGAACACATTGTCAGAGAGGTTGGTACATCTTGAAGAAAGAATAACTACATCCCCTTCCCCACTTGAACTTGAGGAGTACGGTAATGTAAAATCTGAAATAGAGCAATATTATGACCAAAAGGCAAAAGGTACCTTAATTCGCTCGAGATGTAAGTTTATTAACGAGTATGAAAAACCTTCTAAATATTTCCTCAATTTGGAAAAAGTAAGACAAAAAAGTTTCAAATTAGTGCTCTAAACATAGATGGTCAATGCATCTCTAATCCAGCACAAATTTTAGAAGTACAGAAAGTTTTTTATAGTAAACTTCTTTTGCGTTCTGAAACAGATTTTAATATGAGGGTGAATGCAACAATTACTTGGACAATGTAAATATTCCAAAATTGTCAAATAGTACAAAGGAGGTCTGTGATGGAGTCATCACAATGACTGAGGTAGAAAAAGCTGTCCAAGAATTACAAAATAACAAATCACCGGGTCCTGATGGTTTACCAGGAGAATTCTATAAAATATTTTGGAATGACATTTCTGATCTTCTTTTGAACAGCTTTCATGATGCATTTAACAATGGCTTCTTAACAAAATCTCAGAAACAAGGTGTGTTATGTCTTATACCGAAAAAAGGAAAAGACCTGACAAAGCTAAAATCTTGGCGACTCCTTTCAGTCTTGAATACTGACTATAAGATTTTAGCCAAAGTTTTGGCAAAAGGGCTTAAGTTAGGATTGAGAGAGATTACAAATCCAGACCAAATTGGTTACATGGAAAGTCGCTTTTATGGTGAGAATATTTGGCTTATTGCCGATATGATTGACTTCTGTAAGTTAAGTAAAACCCATGTATTATATTACTGGCTGATTTTGAAAAGGCCTTTGATAAAATAAACTGGAATATTCTACATGCCTGTTTAAAAAGATTTGGTTTTGGTGAAATTTTTCAAAAATGGATATCTTCTCTTTATTATGATATTGAGAGCTGTATTACAAATAATGGTCACCAATCAGAATTCTTTAAAATATCCAGAGGGATCAGACAGGGCTGTCCCCTTAGTGCACTTCTATTTCTGCTACCAGCTGAAATTGTTGTAATAATTTTGCGTAGCTTGGTCAACATTAAAGGAATTGTAGTGAACAATATATGTATTAAGCTATGTCAACTTGCTGATGACATGACATTATTTTTGAGAGACAATTCCTCTGTATATGAAGCAATTCGGGTTTTTGAAGAATTCTATAGATGTGCTGGACTAAAGCTTAACAAATCAAAAACAATAGGTATTATTGTACAAAATGATAGTAACCTATATGAAGATGAACAACTTGGTATTAGCTGGACCCAGAATACCTTCAAAACTTTGGGAGCCCACTTCTCACTTGACTCTGAGGAAACCAAACGTTTAAATATAAAGGAAAAAATGAAAATAATTAAAGGTATATTAAATACTTGGCAGGCTAGAACATTAGCTTTAAGGGGAAAAATAACTATCCTTAAATCTTTGGTTATGCCACATATTAATATGTTAGCTTCAATTTTGCATTTTGATAAAAATGTTGTTGATGATATTGATAAACTGATGCTTGATTTTCTTTGAATAAAGGACATCCATTAATAGCTAAAGATACTTTGATTCAACCAATAGATCTGGGTGGTTTGAAAATGGTGTCAGTGTTTGATATTTTTAAAACGACAAAGATTATGTGGATAAAAAGACTGACAAATAGCATAAATGCAAAGTGGAAAACCTTATCATACTACATGATGGGTATAAAAAAGGAACTGTTATTTAATAAATTGTATTTCTCTACTGTAGAATCTTACCCCAAAAGTAATTTTTATAAAGATTTATTGCAGGTTTGGTTTGGTTTTATCTCAGTCAGACCAGTGAGCCTCAAAGAAATACTTCAGGAACCATTATTCAATAATGACACTTTTCAAATTGGAGAGTCACATATATGTAATGAATATCTTGATTGGAAACAAGCAGGTATAGAGTTAGTTAGTGACATTATGAACAGTGGTGGAATTTTTATTTCTAGAACAGAAATCGAAAATAAATTCAGGATAAGAATTCCATATTTGAAACTCTACCAAATTGTTAGTTCCATAAAATCAGTCTTAACAAAAACTCTAAAATTATATCAGGGTTAACAGAAAAAGACAATAAAATTCCAAACTTATGTTTAAAGAATGTACAAAAAGTAACAAGTCAATAGGTGTACTGCCAGCTTGTCAAAAAATTATATCGAATTCCAACTAGCCAGAATAAATGGATTGAGTATTACCCGTTTTTGGAACAGCTTAACTGGAAAAATATTTATTTGCTTCCTACCAAAATTGTCAAGAATACAAATTTAATAAGTTTACAATACAAAATACTGCATAGGGCAGTAATTTATAATACTGCAATTATAAATTATTCTTGTGGGGTGTTAAAGATTCTTCTGCATGTATAGAGTGTAATATGACAGACAATGTGGAACATTATTTCTACTACTGTGATGCAGTTAAAAAATTCTGGGACAAAATTGAAATATGGGTGAATAACATGTTTCCAGTTGCAGTTAACTTTTCAACTTTGGATATTCTTTTAGGCTGCCAAAACCCAGACAAAATGTATTTCTATGCAATAAATTTGGAAAATATTTTATACATAAATGTAAATTAAATAATATAAGTCTTTCATGGGATTACTTTCGAATAATGTTGAAAATTTGAAAAAAATTTTATCTATTGACAAGTTTTCTTATATCAGTCAAGGTCAGGACAAGATTTTTAATGATAAATTTGGTATTCTAGTAGAAAAATTGTAAATTTACTTGTTCTTAAGAAATTGATGTGTTGGGGTGGTAAATGTTTAGTCAGTGCAGTGAGTCAGATTAAAACTATGTATATATTTTTTTAAATCTCTTGCTGTAGATGATGTAGTTGTATTTGTACTAAAATAATTTGTCACGTTATTTTGTTACTAAGAATTAAAAATCTTCCTTGGAACACATCTGTACAAAAAGTGAATGTATCTGTCTTGCTGTAAAGATGTAGTTGTATTAGTACTGAAGTATGTTGTTGTTATATAATTTGGTAATCAGGAAATACTTTGTAACTGACCTATACAAAAAATGAATAAAAAAAATAGTTTTAATGGCCTTGTGCTGTTGGGTGTCTGTCTCTGTGGTTGGTATAGGAATATCCTTAGCTGATTGTCGAGGAATGATGCTATCATGGTAGAGGTGGGTTTGTCAAAGTCATTTTGTTTGTGGAAAAATCGGCAACTTACAGCTTCCGAGTTGCAAAAAAGTGTGAGAGTAATCTCAAATCCTATTTTGTTTGTTATAGGGTGATCTATCCAAGTCTTGAGTAAGTAAAATGTTGGCATATTCCAGTTGTAGTAAGTCATCTGTTCTTTGGCTCCCTTGTTTAACCTTCTCTTCTCCAACTTAATCCGAGTTAACCCTGTGAGTTGTAATAATTTTCAATGGTAAAATATCTCATGTTATCAGAATTGAAGCCTCTTTGCTTGTACATTCACCAGAACTTGCTATAAATGTAATATTGTATTTGATGTCATGACATTTTATCAGTTCAAAGCATTGGATATAAGAAAGAAAATAACTAGGTTATCTTATTTTGTCTTGTATAGTTAATTACTCATACATTCACATGTACTGCCATTCATTTAGTGCATGTTGTTAGTGATTGCTCGTTGGGTGCTACTTATATATCTATTATGTTTGTTGGAATATTGGTTCTTCCTTTCTGATAATATATTACAAGGATCAAAAGTTACAGTTGTTTCTAATTGAAAGAATTAAAACGATTTTATTTACTGACAAAATATGGCAAAATTATAACATTTATTAAGGTCTTAAATGAAACTATGTATAATATTTTCTCTCTGCCCTAACATATTAAAGGTTTAGCAAACACAGTTAAGTTATTTTGGTGTTACTAGCTGCTTTAGAAAATAATGTTTGTTATTTAAATACTTAAAGTGATTTACAATTAAAATCAGTGACTTTTATGAAACGTTTTAATGTAGGAACATAGAAAGTGAAATAATGCAAAATCTTGTGAACCTTACAGTTCAAGTTATGTAACAGACCATTTACTTTGTTAATTATAATTTACTTTTCTTATTTCTTCCCTAAACATTTTTACAAGGTTTATTTGCATAATCAACAAGACTGAAAGGGGTTTGGGTCTACTAGCATGAGTTCTCTAGAAGCATGAGCCTCACTAGAGCTACTGCTTAAAACAAAACATAACATTAATTTGGGATTTATTTAAAGATTTACAAAGCTGTACAGTAAAAGGTTTATTTGTATATTTCATTGTTATACCAGTCAATGACGCACACAGTGGGTGATGAGTATTATGGCATAGGCCTTGTTTGCCCATTGAAATTTGCTTTTGTGTGGAGTTTCTTTTCTTTTTTTGTTCTTGTCCCTTCGGGTAGAATAGATTGAGTATGCTTAACGTGAGCTTAAAGTAACTTGTGGCTAGATGTCTACAAAATATGAGATCTTATAAGCCAGGAAAATAAATTAAAACTATTTTACATGCATTATTCAGACTGATTATTTGACAAGATATTCCACAACATATAAACTTACAAACGTTTGTTGTAACCTATGTTAAAGAAATTATTATGAATCATATGAATGTAATATTTTGGAAGTTTTTTTATTTGTATTATGCTTAGAATGACCTGGAGAAAAGCACCATTATAACAATTAGCAGAAAGATCCTAAATTCTGCAGGCCACATACATTTATTCACAGTTTATGAAGTATGATTCTGTTTTGGCAGTCCTGTTGAATCACGTTGTTTCCTGCTCAAAACATACACTATACCCAAATTATTTTGGCAAGTGGTGTTACCATACCGGTTCATT
This sequence comes from Sabellastarte sp. h YS-2021, assembly GCA_964017235.1. NCBI lineage: Eukaryota > Metazoa > Annelida > Polychaeta > Sabellida > Sabellidae > Sabellastarte > Sabellastarte sp. h YS-2021. The sequence continues at coordinate 182,329,243 of OZ024929.1, read as the reverse complement.
GACTTTATATATGTGGTAATTTACTTTATGGTAAATTTTATGTGCTTAGTCACAAAGCAGATAGACAGTTTCTTCAATGTTTATTTACTTTTAACTGATGCAATAAAGGATATAATGTTTGCTGAAGCTTATAAATTTTTGCCATTTCAGGGAATTTTTGTTACAGTTAAACAATATTATTTAACTTTGAGTTTAGAATGATCAATTTCTTTTAGAGTTAAATATATTCTTTTTTGATTACTCTAATCTTGATAGAGTGGTTTTTCACTATGCAAAAATAGACAGAATTAGCATGAATTTTATTTGCAAATTTCAGTAAATAAATCATTTATTATTATATTATATCTTTATTCATACAAAAGTATGCACAAACAAAATTAGGAACATTTAGAACCAAAAAGTTAACACAACATACAGTAGTTCAGTCTTTATAAACAAAAATAAAGAAAAATGTCACTCAGTACATAGCGTTTTTATAATGTATTGTAGTTCACTACAAGTTAGAAGGCCTGATCTTTCATCTTTCACAATGATACAATCTTTGATCACACTGCATATTATTTTATCTTCAGCTTTTGTAAAAAGACTCATAAGTCTTTCTGTTATTTCATTAAAATGAATGAAGGCAAGGTCATGGCTTTTGGATTTTAACAAGTTTGAAATATAATTGATATTGTTACATACAGATGAGCCACTTCCAGCAAAGGCTAATTTACCACATAGAATTGATACAACATTGTCATTATTCATCACTAGGTGTAAAAATTTAAAGAATCTTTTAACAATCTGTACTTCAATTGGCAGTGAATCACATATATGAGAAAGATAGTCACAGTGAGTATTGTATGGTATTTTAAAAATTTGTCTGACAGCTTTTCTCCAAAATGTGTAAAATTTGTTAATATAACTAAATGTCAAGTCCCACTGTGGACAACCATACATAGCCATACAAAATTGACGAAAAAGTACATATCTAATACTACAGTGAGAGCATAAGAACAGGGCAGAAACAGAATTCACATCAACAGAAAAGTTAATACAAGCAGTGTTAATATTTTTATTAGATGAAAAAGTACTAGATATCTTACTACCAAGACTATCAACAACATTAGAATGTTTAATATATATATACCATTATAAGTAATCCCATCAATGTGATTTGATGATTTTGCACAGTGTAGAGGCTGGTATTTTTCAACATTGAAACTTACATTATATTCTTTACTATAATTTTCACAGATTTTTAATTGATGAGTCATAGAGCTTATAGTAGGAGACAATAGCATACAATCATCCGCATAACCAATGGCACCCATGTATATATTTTCAACATATCATCCATAGCCACTTAATTTCAGTCGATTGAAAAGCTCATCAATATACAAAGAGAATACCAGAGGAGAAAGAACACCCCCCTTGTTTTACCCCATTACTTACAGTGCAATAATTGTAACAAGAGGACAAAGACCTGTACTGTTCAGTAATTTAAACAATTTTACATATTCATCTCTATCAAATGCTTTACTAGCATCTATGAGTAACAAATATACATCACTAGCATTATTTAAGCAATATTGTGCAATCTCAGTTGCAGCAAAAGTACACATAGTTGCTGAGTGTTTCTGTTTAATGCCAAATTGGTAATCAGAAGTTGTAAAGATATGATTGTTTTGTTTCATAATAATAAGGTGAAATTGTGTAGCAATAATTACAAAACTATGGATGGCAAAGACAAAATGGTGATTCTTGTCTTGAATTTATGCTTCATTGTATTAATCATCATAATAATCATCATTCCAGAGACATAGCCAGGTCGACAACACAGAGACATTGGAAAATTTAGATACTAATGTGGGAAAGCTTGAAAGAGTTTTTTTCTGAAACAGGCAAGAGTTGGAGCAGAATGTACATCATCAGGCAAATCATTCCAGAGTGTGGGGGCATCAAAAGCAAAACTGCAACCAAAGTGTTTTTTTAGTTGTGTACAGATGGGTAAAATTGAGAAACTTCCAGGAACCTCTTATCTGAGTGGGTGTATCTTGTGCCATACCATCCATAATTAATAGGCAGATAAGGGCTGAAATAGTTTGTTCATATGAGTACTCTATTCTTCAACAAGTAGACAAGTACTGGAACTGATTGCAATTGGTGCTTCAAAATATGATGAATAAATTTCTGTACATTTCAAATTATTTTCTACACTTTGCCTACAAATGAACCAAAGAGAGTGTGTTTTAAGGTAGACTATCCCTGGTTGATTGATCAGTTATGAGTAGCTGAAGATGTGTTATGTATTTGGTTTATTGGAGACCATCCAATTACTTTCCTTCCAATATACTTTAAATAAAATCCCTTAAACTGGAAAATAAACACAATTATGTTACTATTAGCTTTAATAAGAAAATAACATCAGCTAGTTATTTATGGGTATTTTCTGGTGAAATTTATGGGATTATGTGTATGCCTTCATAAGTAGCTGCAGGGGGCTCGGTGTAGTGTAGTGTAGTGGTTAGAGTGCTTGCCTTCAACCTCTGAGTTGAGGTTGCTGGTTCGAATCTCCAGGAACTTCATGTTGGAAAGTTGGTACTTACTTGCCCGGTGGTTTACAGTGATGAATCTTGACTAACTGGTATGCACTGGTGCTTCCACCTGTAAACTACCCATCGAATATGAATATATTGAACTGAAAGTAAAACAAAAATTAATCTAGATAATAAGTAGCTGTAAATGTTCTGCATATTCTAGGTTACTGAGTCGCACTAGGTTTAAGAGGATTCGAATGTATCTTCAAAAACCAAGGCGAAGATGTTTGCTCCTAATCTCTTATGCTTAATCCAACTGAACTTCTTTCAATAGAAACATGCAGGTGTTTGGGGTAATGAGAACCTTTAGGGATCACAGTGCATGATTTTTAGCATCCCTGTACAGATTTTGTGTAAAAACACAAGTGCCAAGTCCCATCTTCAAACTCCCACTAGAAAACACAGTAAAAACCAGTTAAATCTGACATTTGGAAAAAGAAACAGAACCCTCTCTGAAACTGTGCTACTGTCAAACAAGGTGATTTGGAAATCTGATCTTAATGTTCACAATACAACACAGTGTAAAATGAAGTGAAAGTAGTGTTTTATAACATGTCACGGAAAGGGTCAGAATTTTTTTCTAAGACATAGTGGTCTTATAATTAATAATTAAAACTACAATTTAACTGTAACTTAAAATAGTGAATAAGTGTGTAGTTTTATAGTGCAACAATGCAGCTTCTGATAGTGTGTCAGTTTTAAATGTAATGATGAGCATGTACTTCAACCAGTTCTCAAAGTGTGGTAAATTTTACGGCATTCTTGATTATATAAACTCCTTATTATCAGAATAGGAAAAGTTAGTTCAAGGTTAACCAGTAAATACCACATTGTATTAATTTTTATGAACAGATCAATATTCATTATTAGCTCTAGTTGACCATTAAGAACTGACATTGACAATTTATAATCCACAGTATTTTGGAAACAACTATCAATACAATCATTTCAGAAATATAGATACACTACAACTTGAGCAACCCATTTAAAACAATGAAGTTTTGCTCTACACGACATCATTCATGCGACTATTCATACATATACATTGTATGAATTTGCCAAACATGTGGTATAGGTAAATTATTGTAGAGATCATGCTTAACCGTGAGTTACCACCATGTAATTATGTATGTGTATTTCATTACAAAGCCTTGATTGTGTTAAGGGATAAAAATTATGTGTATATTTAAGATAGCACAGTAAACAACTCTTCTATAGAGGGTGTACATGCTTATTGGCAATACAACCCAGCAAGACTAGCATGCTAGCAATGCTTGTCTTATTTCTGTGTATGTTGGTGTTTTAGAAGCAATTAGGCCAAAACCAAAAAGGAAGAAAGATCCAGTAGCAAATAATCCCCCAGTGGTGTTTGATGCTCCCAATTATGCCCAGCCAAACAAGATAGCCAAGCAAGCAATATATGGTACACAGGCAACCGGAAGTAAGGGCAAAACACCTACTGGCAAAGGCAAGAAATCACATAAGTCTTGGTAAATGATTAATGGCTTACAGAATTTACAAAATTAAGTTATTTATAGCTAATCAGATATTTTGATGTTATGCTATTCAGACCACTGGTAATTAATTGTAACTAGTTTCTATAGCTATATGAGTAGTAGCTATTTATGTCAACTTACTGGAAAGTGGACATATTTGTTTTGCTTTCTTCTGTCCTCCACATTCTGGTGATTGTTCACTTAAAGGAAGGTTACTTCTGTGTGTGACTAATTTAAAAAAGTCATTTTCTAAACTTTTACCAATTATCTTGGATTTTCAATTTAAAAATTGTTGACATCTTGTGAACATTGCGATAGAGGTGATCTTGTAATGTTTTTAGTGTACTATTATTGTCTTTTAATATTTCTAGTTTTGTGCCATAAATAAACCATTACACTTATTTCAAGTGTACGTTAACATCCATAGAACGAATTCCAATATTTTGACCATCATGTATAAGTATTGCAGTTTTGAAATTTGGTATTACCAACTGGATGTATCAAAGCAGCAGCAATGCTGTTTTTGTATAATCAATCTCATTTTGAGTAGAACTCATTTGAGTAAAATTTAGTTTAAAACACCTAAGGTTTGCTCCTTCTTTACAATTTAATTCTAATTCTCTAATTTTAAGAGTACTTTTATAGCGCTTAATCTCTATCTATTGACAGACTCTAAGATGCATAAAACCAAAAATCAGAGATCGCAATCGTTAAATCAGAGACACTGCAGGGGTCGGCACCACAGAGAAAGACAAAATGAAAACTGAAGAAAAAACTAGGGTTGGTAGGCTTTTTCAAAGAGGTAAGTTTTCAACTTCTTATTTTAATTTACCATTACCTGAAACTCATTGTATAATAGAAACATATTTCTACCCTTGAGATTGACATGAAAGAGTGCAGCTCTATTTCTGGTCTATAGGTCCCAAACCTCCTGGTCATCCTGGCCCACCACCTCCTGTTAGTGACCCAGAACAGACTTATGAGAATGTGGAGCTGCAGAACAAGCCTATATCTGCCAATGAAGAGCAAGTGGTTTATATGAATGCTAGTGATGCACAGAAACAAAATAATCCAGCAGTAAGTCAAACCAGGCTTTGGTAGAATTTAAATTTGCACAAAAATAAGAAGTAGCATTGTAAATGGAAAAAAATGAATGATTTGGTTGTTAGGTGTGATATCACTGGCGCAAATCTTATTCAATATGTTGAAGTATAGTTGCACTGAAGATTTTTAGATTTAGCACTATAAAAGTCTTTATTAGAGTAGGTTATGTTGATTACCTGTCTGATAAGTTCCCTGGCTGAATAGCTGATCAACACATGATTATTTGAAAGGATAATTGACAGACTATTATTAGTTGATTTAGGTTATTAGATAATGGAATGAGTAAATGACTTCTAGTTTATTTGTGCTTACTGATAAGATGTTTGATTGACCGACAGAAGTTATGTCAGATAAATATCTTCAAGAGCTGATATATGTGGAATCCAAGTTTTAGTGGATCTTTCACCATATCCTGTAGATCATTTGATGATGACAAGTTAAAAGGATGCCCAAAAGAAGTGTATACTAGTTACATACCCAACCTCTATTATCCAAACCTCCTGGCAGAATAATAGCAGGTCTGATTATTTAAATGTCTGCAGTATGAGCCCAACATTTTTGTGTACATCAAATTTTAACTGTATAATTTTTTTGTCTTTAGGCTTCTGATGGCTCCACACTGGTGTATGCTGATTTTACCTTCCAACACATCAACCCAGCTCGTCAAGAGGTTTTACCAAATACGGAAGACAAACTCACATATGCCTCCATGGACTTTGACCTCACTAAAGCATACGTGCTGTATGATAATTTGTAGAGAGAGAAACGAGGGTTGAACTTATTATGTGGGGGATTAATCAGTGTATAAATTTGTTATTTGGTATAGATTCTAAACCATTCATAATCAGAATACATCTGAGCATTTAAAAAAGAAACTGCATACCAATTTTGTAATATTCCCAGTACTATTTTACAGTGTGAATAATATGCAAATGCATAAATGTATTTTTATTGCAATAAATCTTCTGGAAAATATTTGTACCTGATGCAGGCTAACAAACTAAATGGCAGTACTTATACAGACATCAAGGGGTTTTTCTTATGAAACTCTCTTACTGTTCATACTATAAATGGTATTTAACACATTTTTTCATTGGCTAAACCAATAGTATGAAGAAAGAATAAGTATTTATCTAATAAAAAATAAAAGAGTCAAATTTGACTAAAGAATGCTGAAAATAAATTTATTACTTGATCATGTCAATTAAAATTATATGTGTGGTTGAGATAACTAATATAGCTTTAAATGTTTAGGTGGTTGGATGAATAACCACACATTCATCATCTCAGTATGCCTAATGGGTGAGATAATTTTAGATAATGAAAGCTTTAGAACAGAAAAGACATATTTCAATAAAATAGTGGAAGAAACTGACAATCAAATTATAATTTTCTCGAACTGTAATAAAGATCAATCAGTGATGAATTTATTATAATGAATATACAATGTTTAATTTAACATAGAAGCCTTAGTCAGTTTATGGGTCTACTTTTGGTGAATTTTTACTTTGTACCTCAATAACACAAATATTATTTCACATATTTTTTATATTAATAGCTAAGATAAAAGGTGTTTTATCCTGTTATTACCTTAGAAAATATTTGCCCACTAGTATTTATGCAAATATTACTTTGTTTGTCTCTAATTGATGAAAACCATTGAATCAGTTTATGGGTCTATTATTGAAAAAAGGTAAACACTGAATGAATGCTTAACCATATGAAATGTATCATAAATGACATTATTATATGTGGTCAGTAATCAAATAATGAGCCTGTTTTAACAATTTTAAATGTGAAGTAGTGTCTCTGCATGTTTATATTTCTAGAAAATGAAGTGTTGTTTGGTGGAATTAATAATCACTTCATGGGTCTAATTTTGGTGTTTTTTTTTACTTCGAACCTTAATAACAACCACTATTTATTTTCATGTTGATAGCACAGATATTATCCCTTTATCGTTGTACCAGATATCATTTTCTAAATATTAATAGAAAAGAAATTGTTTTCTCTCCCTCTTATTGCTGAAAACCCTGTGATTAGTTTATGGGTCTATTTCGGGAAAAGAAATGTTACACTTAACTTATCACGTCAGAGATTTACAATATATGTACTGTTACCTGTGGTCACTGAGGACTGACCAAATTATGATTTCAAATTATCCAAATGCAGGTATTGTTTTCACCCATGGCATCTAGCTGTGTGGACAACTGGATGGGTGAGCAGGCAGGTGGGCAGGGGTAAATATCTTGTCTAGCCTGTATCTCAGAATCCTTAGAATGTTTTAGGATGTTGATTCTTGGTAGAGATATTATTTAGGATTATAGATGTGCAATGTCACACTGTGAGATAATTCTATATTTAATAAAAATATGTTTATTTTGAAGCAAAGTATGAATGTTCTATCACATAAGCAAAGCAAATGGTTTCAACCCCCCATAAAATTCATTTGTTAAAAATCAGATCTATAAAGAAAATTTTGTATAATATTAATGCAAAAGTGTTCATTTTGTTTCTTACAAAGGTTTAACACTGGACAAGTAATGTTTTACTTGTTCAGTTGAAAATATATAATGTATTATATGCTCATGTTCCGCCATCATTTGTGGCGACTTAAATATTCATATTGACACAACATCAAGGGATAGTATTAATTTCCTTAATATTCTTGACTCCTGCAATATTACTCAACATGTTCATTCTGCTACCCATCTTCATGGCCATACCCTAGATCTCATCCTTACTTCGGATAGTTCTCTGGTTTCACATGTGGTTGTCAGTGACTACATATCCGACCATGCAATGATCAAATGACAAGTTGAAACTCCAATAACTCCTAACTCACAAGCTAACAGAGTGACTTACAGGAGATATCATAAAATAAACATGGACACTCTACGCAATGACTTGAGCAATTGTTCCTTTGTTACTTGTCCGGTTGACACTGCGAAAAAACTGTATGATCAATACACTAATGAGCTTTCCAACCTACTGGACAAACATGCTCCAGAGGTTACTCGCTGTCTTGCCAAGGAGCCAGCAAAGTGGCTATCAGATACCTACAAAAATGCCAAATCCATCCGACGACAGTTTGAACGCATCTGGTGTAAAAAGAAAACTCCTCTTAACCGTGCAAGGCTGCGCACATATTGCCAGGTGTAATTCACTTGCCAATAAAGACAAAGCCACATATTGCAGAGCTTTTGTAAATAAAAACGGTGATGACCCTAAAAAACTGTGGCAAGTTCTGCGTTCTACCTTACACCGTATCCCTGACAAGGTTCTTTCATCAAATAGTTCACAAAAAAATTGGCTGATCAGTTTGCCGCTTTTTCCACCAACAAGATTGCTAAAATCCGAGAGTCTTTTTCCAGTTCTTCATCCTTTTCCTTGCCATCTCCTGTGAATCCGCCAGGACTCGTCAAATTTGATGATGCCTCACCTGATGATATTGTGAAGGTAATCAAAAATTCACTTACAAAATCCTGTCTCCTGGATCCTTGGCCTACTTTCCTAGTTAAGGATTGCGTTGACACCATTGATCATGACAAACTCCTTGATTGCTTAAGAAAATGGTTCGGTGTCAGGGGTAGATGCCTTGACTGGTTCAAGTCATACCTTTTTGATCGTACCCAATGCATTAAGATTGGCTCTGTTTGGTGTTCCTCAAGGTTCAGTTCTTGGTCCTTTTCTTTTTTGTTGTGTACCACACCTTTGAGCAAAGTAATCTCTAAACATCCAGATGTCAAATTTCACTTCTCTGCCGATGATACCCAGCTGTTTATTCACCTGACACACAAAAATGCAAAAATTGCCTTCGATCGGCTGGGAAAGTGTCTCAAAGATGTCAAACTGTGGTTGTGTGCAAATAAACTAAAGCTGAATGCTGATAAGACCGACTTCATTATATTTGGCTCCAAGTCTCAACAAGAAAAGTTAAATCCATTCTTTCCAGTAAACATATTGGGTGAATCAGTGATACCTTCACAGCCATTCAGAATTTGGGTTTCTGGTTTGACTCAGACTTTTCCTTCACCAAAGGTGTTAAAAATGTATGTAAACTTTGTTTCATCCAGATGAGGGATCTTAGACAAATTTGACATTACTTGACTCATGATGCTGCTCTTATGGCTGCAAACGCACTTGTGGGGAGTAGACTTGACTACTGTAACTCCTTGTTTAGGGGTCTATCTGTTTCTAACCTATCTATCTGTTTTTTGTAGAGCCACATGTCTTTCTCATACCACTCCACTAAGAAAAGCCCTTCATTGGCTACCCATAAGGCACTGTTGCATCTTCAAGACTGCCTTGCTGGTATATAAATACCTACATACTAACTGTCCAAAATATTTCAGCCCATTTCTCAAAGTTAGACAATGTGTGTATAATACTCGGTTGAGTCACTCTGATGGTATAATTCTACATGTTCCTCAATACCAATCATCTATTTACAAATCCACAAAGCAGTTTGGTCTAAGCTTTGCATATGATGCTCCCAAAATATGGAATGAACTCCCGGATGATTACGATCTGCCAGGTCTATTGCTTCCTTCAGAAAAAACTTAAGGCATACCTATTCTGCCAAGCTTATCCTCCTTAGTATTTTCCACCTCATATGGCGTTCTCCATGATGTCGACCATTGCTATGGATAAGGAGAATGATTTTTGTGACTTTGCTTATGATGTTGCTCCTTAGAGTCTGTCACTTTTGCAGAGATTAAGCGCTATAAAAGTTGAATTGGAATTGGAATCATGCACCTTTATATTTATATTTTCTCTGTATTTTGCACTTTTGTACTCAAGCACTTATTGCTTTTTGGCTATGTAATTGCAGACATCAATATATTTGATCCAGTACTCTTTGATATATTTATATATTTTAATAGAATGGGGTTCTTACTTCAGAAAGTGCTGAATATTTTGTGGATAAAAAGTAAAAGTATTAATGGAACCTAGTCTTAAGGACATTAAAGGTTCTGGTAAAACAGCAATGGCTTTTGGAAGGCAATTTGACTTAGAAAAGTGGGCATCATTTGTTTGTTTGAAATATATTCTTGGTGTACAGCATTTTGCAGAAAATAGTCTAATAAAATGTTAAGGCTCTTACTGGTAGACTGTTTGATTTATAGTATTTTATGAAATTCTAAAAATAAAATTATCTGTTTTTCTGCAGTTTTTTTTCCCTAAAAATAGCTTTTATTAATTGATGTAGTAGTTTAGATTATGTCAACAGTAGTACATGTGTCACTCATTATATATATAAGCTACACTATTGGTAATATTTAATGTGAACCTTGGATGAATATCACACATTTTTGACATTTATTTGCAGAAGTAAGAAACATAAATATTGTAAAAATGTAGTGTTTCCATTCACACAATGATTAGAAGGTCAATGTAAAGTAAACAATTAACTCTTGGGCTACATTCTGGCAAACAGCAATCCAAGTCAACCAAAATTATGTAACAGATTAATTAACTGTAATTTGCTTCCTTTTTTTACTTCATTTTTGCAAAATGTGTTTATATAATTTAATATGTATTTTAATAATATATTTTTATTGCGCTACAATAGCTTACCATGTGGGACTGAATGCTTTACTGGTTGCCGCGAGGCATCACGACCAATGTCTAAGAAAATGGTCGCCGCCATCTTACAATCTTTGGGAAGTATTTACTGCCGTTTTCCATCTATATCTCAGTGCAGTTTTATTGTTATACGTCCCTTTTTATGTATTTTATTTATTAATGCATATAGCACATTCTGGCCAATTTTCAGCACTTCTGCTTTTGTAATTTGTCTTTATTTCAAGTTTTGTGAGCTTGCCTCGACTGGCTTTTCTTCTTTGAGTATTTGACTCGAGCATTTACTCGCGTTTGTTTTATTGCGTTTAAAACATGTCATCTCACCAAACTAGTAAAGACAAGCCTCGCGCAGCAAAATGCAATCATTTTTGCCACCCATTTGACACTCGTAATTTCTGTCCTACCTGCAGAGAGGCAGGTAAAGGCGACGATCCATGTGTCACTGTGTCTTCTTCCTGGACCATTTGCTCTTCATTTACTGAAGAACAATTATCCAAAATCACCCACAGGAAGCGTTATTCTAAAAAATCTGACAAGAAAGACAAAGCAGAAGACATAGGTTCCGAATTATTTGGGTGATAATTCTTTTGAATTGTTTGGAGGCTCGCAGGCAGAGTAGGACGTTGCTGCAAATCCCCTCTTCACATCTCCGCCTCGTCCTCAACCTCTCGCATTCAAGGCCTTGTCACTACAAACCCCTGCTTGTACTGTCCCGCCTACCCCAGGTACGGCTTTACAACTAAAAGTACAAGCAAACCTTGAGAAATCTCTGTCTTCTCGCTTTGACATACAAATGGATAAAAAATGGGGGCTGTTCAGTATGTTGGAGGCGTTCAATAATCTTCGTGAAGATTTTCAGAAATCTTTACAAAAGCAAAGGGAGGTGGATCAGACCTCAGACTGGCTTTTCTTCTTTGAGTATTTGACTCGAGCATTTACTCGCGTTTGTTTTATTGCGTTTAAAACATGTCATCTCACCAAACTAGTAAAGACAAGCCTCGCGCAGCAAAATGCAATCATTTTTGCCACCCATTTGACACTCGTAATTTCTGTCCTACCTGCAGAGAGGCAGGTAAGGGCGACGATCCATGTGTCACTGTGTCTTCTTCCTGGACCATTTGCTCTTCATTTACTGAAGAACAATTATCCAAAATCACCCTCAGGAAGCGTTATTCTAAAAAATCTGACAAGAAAGACAAAGCAGAAGACATAGGTTCCGAATTATTTGGGTGATAATTCTTTTGAATTGTTTGGAGGCTCGCAGGCAGAGTAGGAAGTTGCTGCAAATCCCCTCTTCACATCTCCGCCTCGTCCTCAACCTCTCGCATTCAAGGCCTTGTCACTACAAACCCCTGCTTGTACTGTCCCGCCTACCCCAGGTACGGCTTTACAACTAAAAGTACAAGCAAACCTTGAGAAATCTCTGTCTTCTCGCTTTGACATACAAATGGATAAAAAATGGGGGCTGTTCAGTATGTTGGAGGCGTTCAATAATCTTCGTGAAGATTTTCAGAAATCTTTACAAAAGCAAAGGGAGGTGGATCAGACCTCTTCTTCTTCTGCTCCAAAAACAAACGCCCCTTCCAAAGATCTGGACAAACCCTCAAAAGTCAGTAGTGCTATCGAGTCAATGGAGGTGGAGTACGGCCTAGATTTACCACCTCGCCTAGACTCGTATACTAGTCGCCTCGAAAATGACTCGGGTCAAGTTCGTAGTTCTGCCGAGGATCCCTCAAAGGTTGCCTCGACTAGGGATAAACAATCTTCACACTCTTTTAGGCCCTATAATGTGGATCCGAGCTCGGGCTCGGACCACTACTCGGACTATTCTAATGACCCTCAACCAGCCCCTAGTAGGCCCAAAAGGCACTCTGATAAGTCAAAACACAAGTCGAGGGCCAGATTCTTACCCTCATCCTCAGGGGAGGATCAGTCCCCTGAACATAGACATAGGTCTCCTAAGTCTTCCAGGAAGTCATGCCCTGATCAGGACCTCACCCAACATGACCCTGACACTCCTTATTATCAGGAAGTAGCATTGTGTGACATCCCATCCCAATACTCTGAGGTGGTGGATACGTTTCGACGCATCCTCAAGTTGCCTGACCCTAGGGAATCCTTACCTAGGTCTTCAACTGCGGTCATGGGCCTTGATGACGAGAAAGGCAGGCAAGAACTTAAGCCAAGAGGTCCTTCCTCCATGTTGCCTCTCAATTCAATCATTAAGGATGCCTTTGATAAATTTGATCAGGACTTCCAAGCAGCAAATTTACCAGAGGGAGGGTACATCAAACCACCTCCTTCCACTGCCAAGTGGTACCAGGTAGGCCAGCCTTGTTATGAGGACAAGATACAAGAGCTGAATACAGACTTTGCCAAGATTTGTATTTCTCTTAAGCCATCTGGGGCTCCTATGGGCAAGGTTCCTCTCCCAATTCTTAAAGAATTGGAACATCAGGCAAGACAGAATATTTCCACTCTCAATTTTTGCCAAGACTTCCTCTTCCTGTAATGTCAATTTGGAGAAGTGTCAATATAGCCTGAAACACACTTCAAACAGGTCAAGTCTCAGATCAAGAAAGGTGCCGACCCTGAAAAAGTAGTGAAACGTGGATATAAGGAGGCCTGTGAGTATCTGGATCTGTGGAATAAGACCCTCCTGATCCAACACAGGGCCTTGACTTGCCTTAGCAAATCCTTGGCCCATATTCTCCAGAGAGAATTATACTCAATGGGCAATACTGGCTTGCTTAGGTGCGAAGCCGAAATGACCCTATTACAACCTCACTTAGGAGTAACCAGGCGCCAAGAACTCAGGAATTCGTCCTTCTGGCCGTCTTCCTTGTTTAAATCACAGTTAGTGAAGGAAGGCGAGGACTTCCTTCTTTAAAAAGGCACCTCAAAAGATTCTCAGGGTTTCGGATCCTACCAGAATAAGCCCTTTTGTGGTCCCCACAAGAAAAGAGGTTCCTATAGGAAAGACCCCTATGGGGGCAATTCCTCACAAAGCAGTAACCAATTGTTTTCTTCCAACAGGGGAAAACAAAACTTCAGAGACCAAAGGAGCCATTTTTGACCCCACAATAGGGTAAGAGGGTGTGGAAACCCCTCTTTCCAATGACTCCTTCAAAGCCTCAAACAGTCCACCAGTAGGAGGTCGCCTCCATCATTTCAGGAGAGACTGTCAAGCAAACAATTGTTCATCAAACATATTAAACATTATCACCAATGGCTACGTACTGCCATTTCTCTCAAAACCAAACTTGGTCAGATTTCCTCTGATAATATCAGAATACAAGGCCCTTCCAAAAGACAAAGCTCTGGCCAATTGCGTCCAGTCTCTCCTGTCAAAGAACGCTATCGAAAGGGTGTAAAATGTAAAATCTCTCGGGTTTTACAGTCGCCTATTTCTGCTACCCAAGCCTCACCAAAGGTGGAGGCCATTATAGACCTTAGCAGGCTCAACACTTTTCTTCATGTAGAAAAGTTCAAGATGGAAACTCCAGAGTCCATCAGGACCTCCCTGATTCCAGGGGAATGGGTATCGTCAATAGATCTATCGGACGCCTACCTTCACATCCCCATCCATTCCCATTCAAGGAAATACCTAAGATTTTGCCACAGGTCTCAGGTGTTCCAATTCACCTCCCTTCCATTCGGACTGGCCACAGCCCTCCAGGTCTTTACCATGATTGTAAAGGAGTTCAAGCTCATGGCCCTCTCCTGAAGACTCAGACTCCACCAATACTTGGACGACTGGCTGATCAGGTCTCAGTCTCGGGAGGAAGCCCTAGTGAACACTCAGGCAGTGGTAGATCTAACCCAGTCTTTGGGATGGATCATCAATCAGGAAAAATCAGAACTGAATCCTACTCAGGTGTTTTCGTTCGTGGGTTACGAGTACCACCTAGATTCAGCCCTTGTAAAACCCACTCAAGAGAGATGGCTCAAACTTCAGGCTTTTATCCTACACCTCAAGTCAAAACATGTTTTGACTGCAAGATGTTTGATGTCTCTAATTGGGTTGCTAGCCTCAATGGAGAAAATGGTCCCGAAGGGACGACTTCACATGAGGCCCTTTCAGTTTCACATCAAGGAGCACTGGAAATTTCCCCAACTGCTGGACAGCCTCCTTCCTTGGACAGAAGCCATCTCTGCACACCTAGACTGGTGACAGAATCCTGCAAACATGATGAAAGGCTCAGACCTTCATCCCAAAGACCACAGTATCCAACCCTTTACAGACGCCTCAAACGAAGGTTGGGGCGCTCATTTAGAACAAAGTTCTACACAAGGTCTGTGGTCACCCCAGGTAAAAGGGCTACACATAAACGTCCTAGAATTAAAAGCTGTCTTTATGGCCCTGAGACACTTCAAACACCAGTGTCAGGACCAAACAGTGCTAGTTGCAACGGACAGCTCAACTGTGGTAGCTTACACAAACAAACAAGGAGGAACACACTCAGCGGAGATGTGTGCACTCCTGTGGAGAATCATGACCTGGTGCCATCACTTCCACATAACATTGAAAGCCAGGCACATTCCAGGGTGCCTGAATGTGATGGCCGACCTGCTGTTCAGGTTGAATCAGGTCCAATCGACAGAATGGTCACTACATCCACAGGTGTTCAAACAGACCAGCAAGCCTTGGATTTAGTCCACGTCAAAGCACATGACATTCGGGCCTTCGCAGCCTCTAAGGCATTATACCATGGGGTATCGGTGGACCAGATCATGCAAGCCTGTCACTGGAAAGCTCACAACACTTTTACCACTTTTTATTTAAAAGACAACAATCTGCACCTGGGACCAGTAGTAGCGGCACAACAGGTCCTAGACCCTTCTCCTCAGTCCAGTCATCCTCGCAAAGAAAACAAGGGGGGGCACATCAGCTACAACCAAGTCTTCAGGAGTCTAAGCCCAGGGTCTAGGTATACGTCTACCTCATCAGGGTGTATTGAGTAAGGTCAATCTAGTCTTTAAATCTTTGTAATTGTATTAAGGACCTTAAGGTTGTCATTTTAGTCAGCACCCGAGCCTTAAGCTCAGTTTCTTCCGTGATCGTCCTTGGGACTTAGCTTGTCTTGTGTATCTAGGGTACACTTCCACTTCTTGTCAAACACCCTGACAGTTTTAGCACTGTCATTCATTCAGGTTTTTTGGCTTCTACAGGTGCTATCTTCAGGATTGGGGCCCTGTAGATGGGACTCAGACTGGTACTTTCGATCTTTCATTCTTTTATTATTATCAAAATTCTAAGAAAAAACAGACTTATCTCCAGTCTCAGCTGTAATCCCTCCTCTGGACGGTTGGATTCAGCATTCACTGCCACATGGTAAGCTATTGTAGCGCAATAAAATTGAAAATTTTAATTACTTAAATGTAGCTTTTACAAGCTACAAGCAATATTGTGTTTAAGTGTTTACTATGACAAAAAGATCCATTGAAAGAATATGGTTGCTTGAATGTAGAAGGAATTTCTAGGAAAATGGACCTGCTGACTTTTTGGGCTCCAGCATTTTCTTGGTTGGATTAGATTAAAATTTGGCATGTATATGTAGTTTGTATTCGAAGAATAATTCAGATACAATTGACATTTAAACTTTCACTAGGTCACATATTTGAAGGTACTGAAAATTCAGACTATAAAGATGTAAATTTCTGATCTATTTAAATTTGGGAGTTATCAACAAAATGGCTAACTTTTATCTTTCTTATTGATATTGAGATTACCAATTATTGCTGAAAAGTGAAAAGCTTTTTAGGTACTTTATTTTTTTTGTTTCTCATGTATAAAATACTTCAAGGAAATAGGGAGTGCAACATCTTTAAAAAGATAACATTTAATATTTGAACCAATCTTCAATATAAAAATGATGGACTTTTACTAAAAAGCCATTGTATTTTGTCCCTTGCTTCTGAAGATTGGAATGTCAAAAATAAAACAAAGAGCTGTGATTCTTTTTGCAGGGTCACATTTAAGTAGTAAGTAGTTTACAGTTAAAAACCCTGACCTTGAGTATGTCCTTGTTTCCTCTGCCGTTAAAACTACCCATTATGATATAACCTATACAGGGGGCCACAGTGGCAGAATGGTAACACTCTCGCCTCCCACCTCTGCGGCCGGGGTTCGATCCCCGTCATGGCCGTAAGTGGGAAAGCTGGTAGTTGCTTGCCGTTGGTCGGCAGTTTACAGTACAGAACCCTAGCGAACTATATGTACTGGTTTCCTCTGCCCTTCCAACTACCCGTCGTGATATGACCTGTACAGTGTTGAAAGCGACGTAAAACCCCAAATAAACAAATATAACCTATACAGTGTTGAAAGCGATGCTCAAATCCAATTAAATAAATAAACAAATTAAAGTCAAGTCTTTGAGATTCCAATAAACTCAGCTTCTTTTGGCTGTAAAATTACGCAATATATATTTGAATTTTTCAGACTTCTTTCTTTTATGGTCTTCATTATCTTCCTTATTAGTGACTTCTTTACATTACTTTTGACACATGTGTACATTAGGTGTGCTTAACTTTGCCAAGAATGTATGATCAAAAAGATGTGCCTTCATCCATCAACTCATCAAGTGTGGTTTTTGAGACATTTTCTGTGAAACATTTCATCAGAGGAATGTCTAGGAAGGGAAAGGTGCCATTACACTGGCTTTTTAAAATCCAAATAACTTGCAAATGTTTTACACTCCACTTATGTAGCATTTTAACTTTTCTTTCTTGGTCACTTTGCTGTTTTCCAGTTTCTAGTACATTACCAACTGATACCTAGTTCAAATTCACATGGTTTCCAGGGCAAATATGAAAAATATTATCACTCAAGTGGTATTTAGAAAACTACAGGAATGATGCAGTTAAAGGGAGTTTCCTTGTAAAAACGTGCTCTAGGACAATCTGTCAAATATTTCAGGAAAGATTTGATTTTTTTTAAATGACAATTTATAGATATATTATATTCGTGAAGATAATTAAGTGCTTGAATTATGGGATTTCACAGTTATGCATAAATGTTTTGCCATGACATTTCAAACAAGCAGTTGTAGCTGGTATTCATGAATAATGTTCATAAAGAAATCATGACTGCGTTAAAAGCTTATGTAATTCATTTGCCATATTTTGAGAAAAAAAGTAACTGTCTACAATTACTTCTCCACTCTTTTAAAGTCATTTGGCCTTCAATAGGAAACATTAGGTTTAAAATGGTGGATATAAATGTTTATCTTTGAAGCTGTACAAAGTGTTATTTAATCATTAATCCTGGAATATGATGATGATACACATGGCTACTAGTTTCACTGTGTCTTTATTGTTATTTCAGTATTTGCTAATAAAATTGAAAAAAAATACTTATGTTATTTGTATATTGCCTGATAAAGTTGCTGATATAATGTTATGGACTTCTCTAAATTTTCTTGTTCTGCAAAGCTTTGATCCAAGTAGATGACATAGCAATGGTCTCTATTTTGTTGTATCAGTGAAACAGAAGGGTGGTTAAGACACAGGAAAAGATTGAAGTCTATACCAAGTGTTACGGTACTCCTTATGAAAGTTTTGTCTTTTTTATTTATAGCAGTCTCAGAATCAGTAAATACCCTTGTCGCACTCTGTTTCTTGCTATTTCTTGAAAACCATTTGACAGATTAAATTAAATGTTTTGTGTGTTTGTGTCTCTCATAGAGATTTACCCACTTTTAAGCTGAATATAACTACTTACTGCTAGACAATGGATGTCACCTCTGTGTGGGTTTGACTTCCACAAGTGACAATGTTGTGGACTTGTACCAATATGATCTAGGGATGTAAAGCCGCATTTTTGACATATTTTAGTATACCAGCTGAACTTGTCAGTGAACTGGTTGTACTGGATCTTTGAATATGTTTCAGTACTCCATAAATGGGAAAATTTTATATTTTTTCCCATATAAGATTTTTAGGGGTATATATAATTGTTTATGGATAGTTCTAATATGTAGTTTAAATGAACATCCTGGGATGTGTCTTATGAACCATTTTGAGTCTTATTTCTGATCACATTTTTACTGAAATATCATGATTGAGCAGCTAATCACTGATGTGACAGTATATTGAATTTTTATCACCAGATACCCTACTAGTAGCAAAATGAAATTGGCATTTCTTTCCTCTTTTCATAAGAGTTTTACGGTCCAAATGGATTTTTAATAAATTTTAGGCTAGGTTTATCCTAAGAAGAACCATTGCTGATTAGGTTTAGGGTAGCATTTGACAACATTTGTTGTCATTTTTACACTTTACTTGTTTCTATTTTACTTTTGTAGTTTGAGTGTTTCACATGAAACCCCCTAAACATATTTAACTTTTTGTATAGGACACATCTACCACAGGGTAAATTGAACATGATTAGGTGTTTTGGCAATATTTGACAACACTATTTTTGTTTTTAATCTTTGGGTATTTTACATCCGTTGTAGAAATTTTAAAGATATTTTTATGGTTATCCCAAAAGCCACTTGAGTTAGGTTTTGATCAACACTAGCTAGACTGGTGTTTAAACTTATAATTTTATGAGATGCTTTATATTTGAAATCCTTCAAGTGATTGTTACCAACTTAACAATAATGATAATAATGGATAGGTTTCTTCATCATTTAAGTAGTTACTACATTTTCATAATGCCAAAATAAAATATCATGAAGTTAAAAAACAAATATTCGGCAATTAAACTAGAACAATACAGAAATAAATTACCTATAATATTTTGGTGTTTAACATACGGTGGTATCATAAACTATAATATTATTATAAGCATTTTGTGTTTGAAAAAAAAACAAAATATAAATTGGGTTTTATATTTGATCATTTGTAAATAACATTGCATCACGAAAAAAACAAACAAGTAGCTGACAGGAGCTATGGCTAATATGTAGTTTCTTTGCCAAATGCAAAGTAAATAGCATGGAAATTGCAAATATAATTGGAAATATAGGGGAACCAAATTTGGCTCAATAACACCACTCAAATCAGGTTTAAATTTAGAGGAGTTACAAGACTAACCAGACCAAATACTTTTATGCTTCCATCCAAAAGCATCATTCAACCAATTAGAAAGTGATCATAGCCAACTACATAAAGAATACTATTGCAGTCCCAACAATGAAGTTAAGAAAAAGGTAAAACCAAACCTGGCTTTTCATCAAGGTCTTTTGGTGCCGTGTTTGTGGATGGATTTCAATGAGAAAAAGGGCCAATGTTCCATACTATTCCAATGATACACAGCCTTTATCTGTGGATAAAGTAGATTTTAATCTATTTGTAAAATATCACCAGCCAATTTTCATTTTGCTGGGATTTTGATAAAAATTATTTTATGTGGTGATTTTCTTTCAATTACAAAATGAAATTTAGACCAAAGGCAATTAATGTGTTTTGAAATTGTATGTTGTTTCTTTGAGGATGTTTGGTTGTATATTCACTAAGCATTGTGTACATCAAAAGTAAAATATATAATTTAGGAATTAAATTTGATTTGAATAACTTTTTTTCTCTGTTATTGGTAAATTGACTTTCATGAAATAAAGCCAGCACAAGTGTTTTTCAAATATTTTTCAAATGATAAATATGTTATATGTCTGGGTGAAGGATATTTTAATATGTGCAAATGATGAACTCCGTTGCCAATCCTGACAAAGCAGAATTATTTTTCTCATCAAAAGGATTACATCATAAATTGTCATCTTACTTCCCTGTCTAGAATGTTACCCATAAAGTGGTTGGCCTTGGGACACTTACCTTGCAAGGTACTGACCTAGACTTCTATAACCCACTGATCGAAATTTTGTTTCATGCACAGTCACAAATCAAAGATGGTTTGCACATGCAACACCCATCCTAAAAGAACTACACTGGTTGCTCCTTGATAAATGTAGTGTGTTCTAAACCACTATATTGGTGTACACATTTCTTTATTGTAGGCTTCCAAGCTATTTTGGACCTGATTTGTGTCTGAGCAGTGGCTTTTACAACAAAAGTTATGGTCAATGTGACTGGCAGTATTTGGCAGGTCCACCTTTCAATAGTTAATTCACTAATTGGTCAGAGTTTTGCCTTCAATGCTCCTAAGATTTGGAATGAGCAGCCTGACAACATACGCAATGCCACCTCTGTTACCTCATTCAGGAAAAGCTCCAAATGTACATGTCTGCAAGAGCCTATCCCCACTAGCCATCTTGCATTCTTTTGTCTCCTCTGACATGATCTGGCTATCTTAAATGGACTAACTCAATATGCTTATTTAAATTGTGCCTTAGAATCTGTCATTTAATGGAGATCAATTTCACAAAAAATATCCTTATGATATGTATAAGATTCATATTGTTCATATTCATATTCCCTGAGAAATGTCATTTTTAGTTACAAATATTTCTAATTTTTTATGTAATTTGGCAATTTCAGTTTACATTGAATTGTTTTGTGTTTATTTTATGTCCAGGAATACCATTATTCGTTTAGAACACCTTAATTACTCAATGTTTACAGTATATTATAATAAAACAATTTTTTGGTGGTTTTATTATTCATGATAAAACATTAGCACAAACGTTCTAGACATTTAAATTTCAGTCGCACTTGTGACATGTATCAATGATTTTTGTCTTTAAAAGTTCTTCTTATGTGTTATACATATTTATCAAAAAATATGTTTTCATGGATAATTATATATCTTATAAATTTATTATGAGTGATACAATGGAGAAAATTAGATTATTATGCAAGAGGAGCACGAAATAGTGTAGTAATTACATTTGACGCAACATTAAGTATCAGAACATGCATATATTGAATGATAAAGTGAGATTTTTCATGTAAAATAATGAACAGATACAATACAACAACTAAAGTCAATGAATATACAATGGAAAATTACCAATTAACATATCATGTGAATTCAGCTAACCATGTAAAAATCAAAAGTATGAGTTGCTAAATGAGAAATAAAAAATACATATAGATACCATGATTTATTAATCTAAACAGATTGCTCTAATCCTCAATGTCATCCATATGAACTTGTAATGTTAAAAAAGTGTGTGTTAACCATAAACTCCAACTTTGCCTCAACATAAAACTTACTTTGCCTCAACATAAAACTTATAATCATCACTATACTCATGCTCAGGGGGCAATGCCCCTACTGTCGCAGAGTTATATAACACAATATATGACACAGCAAACATTATACAGATAAATAAAATGCAAAACCAAGCTCTGGCGAGGCCAAATACAAGTACTTGAAACTGAATCTAGTAACAAATAATTACAAGCCTAGAACATATAACAGATTGCTTTTGTTCATCTATAATTGCTAATTATATAATTAGGATTGGCACTCTGAATAATGAAAGATTGCCTAAAAAGAGGGACCCCAAAGGGGTCTAGTCAAGGAGACAAGAAGGAAGGCCCCCATACTAGCTAACAAGTGCCAGTGCTGTGAACCCCATTGTTAACAAGCCAGGAGCATATACATGGAACTCACCCCCTCCCCTGTGCCAAAGGAAGTGTTAAGTTAGGTTCGCAGGAGGCCAGACTCCTGACACTTGCTCCTATATGAAATGAAATGAACCAGCGTGGGAGGTGGTAAAATTTTGTTCACTAAAAATGGCGTATTGCCCCTTTGACTTCCCAATGTTGAATAAAGGTTTTGTTATAATTGGCGCCAGAATCAATAACCAATAACCCCATAACCAATCGAAGGTATTGAATCACAAGAACAATCGTTACTGGGGTGCACTGAATAAGGTGGGGCCTGTCGCTCCAGCCCCACAGTGCCCCTACTGTTGCAGAGATATATAACACAATATATGACACAGCAAATGGGATTATATATTTATTATTATTATTCAACTACTTTTATGTACAATACTAAAAGGCATCTATATTTAAGGTCACATTAATAATTTGAAAAAGCTAAGTTTAAGGCCCCTTCAAACGAGTTTAAGGTTATATCAAGTTAAGATTCATTTAAATTAGTGACTTTACTGTCCGTTAATAGTCTATGATAACATAAGGTTAGGGTGGCATTAAGTGAAGAATAAAATTACACTTACTTTGTGCCAATGTAAGGTGACCTTTCGTACTTATTACATCACAAAAATAATTAAAAATAGCTTATTTGAGGTAGATGCCAACCTCCACCAATGCCCAACTAGGGATATATATCTCCAGACACAATCAGACGTCCAGGTGCCATGGCTTTGTATGTGTTGAATAGATACATTTGAGTTAAAAGCCAGAGTTGCACCTGAACGCCTGAAGGTGTGTAGAGATATACCTGAATGTTGGAGCTCTAATCGAGTAAGTATCTGGATAAAATTATGCCTGACCTTACTGTCAGTGAGAGGAATCCATTGGGCAGCTTCATTCTTAACTGAAACAATGGGGAATTTTTGGTGCCTGGTGTGATCAATGGCAAATTTTTAATCGCTTGTACTGGACATAACGGGGAGGAGCCCAAAGAAGGAATTTTTAACATTCTAATTGTGTTCCATGTTTGCATGGTCTTGCTCCACTTGATGAAAAGATGAATGCCTGGAGTAGCGAAGAATACATCACCTCTTGACATTTGTTCGATTGGTGAAAACGTTTTGATTGAATGGGGAACTGGATTTGAGACTTGTAAAAATGAAAAGAAAGGTATAAAGCTTTAAAAATTTGCCCCACCCACATTGTGTCACAAATACTGATAATGGCAGTTAACAATGGGATATCTATGATCTTTTTTACGATTGGTGAAAAGGTTTTATGGAGTGACAGTGATCTCTGAAAATATGCGATTCTAGGCTCTTGAAAAGAATATGAAGGCAGACCATGCAGGGCCAGATTGGCCTTAACCGCAGATACATGATTGGAGATGGCTGAATGAGATAAATTGTTTTCAACCAAAAATTGAAAAAAAGAAATGGCAATGAGAGGGGCGACATTTTGAAGGTGGATTCCAATGAAACAACAGTAAGCCACAAACAAGTTCTGCCCAAATTCAAAACGGACACAACCGCCTGGTTATCACATTTTAGAAGAATTTTACCCCCAGCCCATTGGCGACTCCATACTCTTAATGCCACTAAAATGTTTAACATTTCCAAGTGTACAATGGTGTAATTTTCAAAATTTTTTGGAATTTTTATGCTATAAACTTGATTTTGACAAATTGCACCTAGTCCTTCTAGACAAGCATCCAACTTGATTACCTGTCTGATGGGGACATGATTGAAAAAGGCTATTCCATTAAAATGTGGCAAAAAATTATAAACCAATTCAAATCTCTGTGAACATTCACATCTAATAAGATGTCATCTTTATCAAAGTGTGATCTTAAGGTATCCAACATCCGGTTAAAAAAATCGGAAACTGTGAACACATTTGGAAATGAAGAGCAAAGAGCCCAATAATGACTGGAGCTACTTCTTGGTACATCTTTTTTGACCAACCCATTGAGTACATATCTTGTGAATGTTAGTTAATTTTTCCTGGGGCACAGTCACAATAAAATTTGTGGTGTCCACCTCAACCCCGAGACATGTAGCTTTGGTACAAGGTTGAATTAGTTTTCTGACACTGATGTCCAGTGCCAATTTTTGAAGGAGGTGGAGTAAAGTATGATATGATGGGTCTGCAGTGGAAATCGTGCCAAAACCAATGACATCATCAATATAATTGATGACGTCATAGCCCATAGTGCTCATAATGAAGTGAATAGCGTCGCTGAGTTTTTGTGCTTTAACCTTAACAGAAACTAGTCCCTAGGGTCTATCTTGATGTGGTGAAACGCCCTACTTACATCTACTTTGTATATTAATGAACCCTTACCTAATTGTTTAATTTTGTTGGTGATATGGTCAATTAAAGGAAGAGTTAAGATGAAATCAGTACCCAAATAAGATTCTTTGCTTATATTGGTATTTACAGCCCAGCCATGAGGAAAGCTGAGGTCCATTATTACCCTCCTATGTGCCCCCCAGGCTTTTCCCTTGTCATAAAGGGAGAAATATGATGTTTCTGAAAGGAGGGATCCGAGAAAGGTCCGACAATCGCTCCAAATCCAATCTCTTCTTGCCTATAGGCTTCTACATCTTGGGGGAACATTACAGCTGATCTATGATTTTTTGTATTCTTACCCAATTTTGAAGTTCTATTAAAATCCAATGGAAAGCCATATCTGATAAGATGGCATAGCTGAGAGTCCCAATAACCCTCCAAACACTGTTCCCATACATCTGGATTTAACTGAGATTTCACTTGAATTTGACTGGCCATGAAGTTAAACCTAATCTAATTTAATCTAATCTACTGCTTTGCAGGCGCAATATCTTCCCCACTAAGGGGAAATCAGTGCGCTAGTTAACAAAAATCTGTCTTATAAGGAGAGTCGAGGGGCATTCAAGGTCAGTGTACCAGGTTTGTGGGTGAGACCGAGAGGGAAGGAGACTAAGTTGGGAAGCTAGAGTTGAAAAGGTGGGCTTTGAAGTGTTTCCTGAAAGATGCGACAGAGGGACTGTTTCTTATTTGGAAGGGGAGAAAGTTCCAAAGAACTGGGGCATAGTGACTAAAAGAATTTGAGAAGTGTTTAATTGATTTATGATCTCTACGGTCAAAAGTGGGGGTATGAAGAAACTTGAGTTTAGAGGTACTTCATCTAGTATTTCTAAAGGAAGTGTAGAGGTGGATTAGTTCTCTTAGATAAACAGGCTGACCTTGGTTGAGGATTTTGTATGTAATGAGGCCTATTTTTAATTGTACCCTATACCTAACTGAAAGCCAATGGAGTTTTTTCAGTTGAGGGGTGATGTGAGAAAATTTTGAGGAACGGGTGACAACCCTGCAGAGTAAGTTTTGCACTAGTTGCAATATTCTTAGCTCAAAGTCTGTGAGTGATAGAAACTGGGAATTGCAGTAGTCCAATCTGCTGCTGACCAAGGCATTGGCTAAACGAACTGATGTTTTAAGGTCTAGAAGGGGGCATATTCTGTAGAGGTCTCTTGCATGAGCTCTAGTGGACTTTATGACCTGTGACACATGGTCGGAAAAAGTGAAATTGGAGTCAAACACCACTCTGAGGTTCTTGACACTTTGTGCTGGTGAGACCTGATTACCAAGAATATTAATTGGAAAATGAGGAAGGAGTTGTTTACGGTTGTTTTTCGAACCTATCAAAATGAACTCGGTTTTATCAGGGTTGAGTTTTAATTTATTTGTGAACATGAAGTTTTGGATGTCGTTTAGGCAATTTTTTAGTTTTTGTACAGAGTGAGAAAAATTTACTGGAGAGAGTCAGCTGAGTGTCATCGGCATAGAAATGGTAATTGATGCTACTGTGAGATTGAATGATGGAGCTGATTGGGTTGGTGTAGAGGGAAAAAAGAATTGGACCAAGGACGGAGCCCTGGGGGACCCCATGCTGAAGGGCAACAGAGTTTGAGAGTGTGCTGCCTACCTTGACCGAGTGTGTCATTCCCGACAGGTATGATTTGAACCAGCTGAGTGCCAGTTCACTGATTCCATAATAACCATTAAGTCTGTCCAGGAGAATAGTGTGGTCAGTGGTATCGAAAGTGGTGGAGAGATCTAGAAGGGTGAGGTCTGTGACAGACCCTTTGGCCATATTGAAAAGAATATCATTATGAATGTTAAGGAGGGCACTTTCAGTAGAATGGTGTTTTCTATAAGCCGACTGGAAGGTAGTCATCAGGCCAGCTTCATCAAGGTGAGTTTGTAGCTGGCTGCTACTACCCTTTCAAGTATCTTTGAAATAAAGTTTAGATTGCAAACAGGCCTGTAATTTTTAAAATCTTCCTTATCTAAGGATGATTTTTTGAGAATTGGGGTTACATGGGCCTGCTTAAAGAAATTAGGACACATACCTTGTGCTAGAGAGGCATTGATTATTGAGGTGATGGGGGTAATAACAGTATCCAGGAATTCAAAAACAAGAAAAGTGGGCCAAGGGAACATGATTTAGTGGGAGAGTCTTGAATCAATTTTGGTGACCTGCTCTTCAGTTACAGCAGAAAAAGAGGCAAATGTGGGTGGAGGAGAGTCTGGGGTGACGTGTCGGAAATTGAGTGAGGTAGAGAAAATTGAGTGTATTTTTTCAATTTTTTCTGTAAAGAACTCGACAAATCTGTCAGCCAAAAACTTTGGGGGGTTTATAGATGGGAGAATCTTTGCTGGGATTCTGTGTAACACATCACCCAGGACTCGCCATAGTTTTTGTGGGTTGTGGTGATTGTCCCGAATTTTTTCTTTGAGGAATTCAGATTTGGCCTGCATGCAGATTTTAAACGAATCCAAATTTTTTGTGATATCATAAAGCTTAATCAGATCTGTGCCTATAACACGTTTGAAATTGTTTTTATGCAAAAGCAAAGGGCCTAAAGGTATAAAGCCAAATTTTTGTTGATTTTGATCTGACCATTTCTGATATGTCGCATCCGAAGATGCACCTTGCAATTTTTGCTTGTTTTTATTTTTTAACTGACAATGCTAGTTCATATTTGTTCTCTGGTGGATAATTTTGGGGCACATTTTCACATGTTTTGGGTCAGCCATTTGGATTATTTTTGAGGTTGAGTTCTGTGACAATGGTTCACTATTGTTACCTACGTGAACTGGCTGTTTGTGATCTGTGTTCACCTTTCTGCACCGAGTACCAGTATTTGACAGTTGTCATGTGTTTACACACCTTTTTGTTGGAGTATTTGATAAATTCATAACAAGAGTGTTAACACAATGACTTTCAATCAGGTTTGAAGATTCAAACTCGGAACTCCCATTTTTTACAAGTAAATGGTTGGGAGCAGGGTTCTCGTTACTGTTCTCAGTCTGGATATCCGTAGTGTTTTCATCAGCCACACTTAAAGATTCAAACCTATTTGTCACAGGGATACCAAAGTGTGCACTGCTAAATCTGTAACTACTAGCTGGCTGTTTGGTGACAGTACCTGACCTCTGGGTCTTGCACTTGCCAGTAACTGGTGTACCTTCACGCACACAGGTAGGTCTGTTAATTTGTTTACTTTTACAACTAACAGTAACTGAAGACTTTACTACTTGCTTAACGTTATTGTTATCTGTATACACACTTGAGGAGGGATTTGAGCCCACCACCTCCACATAAGTTCTACCTAAAAATTTGTGGATTTGACCTATTTTCTTTAGGGTTTGCATTTTAGTGAATTTTGGCTTTACAGAAATAATGCTATTTCTTAGGGAAATGAGATAATTTTTCTTTGCAATTACAGTGTCTTTTTGAAAGAGCCGGTTCAAGACATATTTTAATATTTCTCTATAATCTAATTTTCATACATTAGAATATCCTGCTCTTATGGCAACCTCGTATTGAAACTCTGATAAGGTTTAAGTATCTTTATTTACCACACATGCTTATGATACCTGAGAGATTTTTAGCACCAAAAATACTACACTTTACTGCACAAAATGTTAGTACTGTATCAAATAATACACAGATCACCATTAGACATCAATTATGAAATAGTGCTTCAAATCATAGAGTTAACTATTATCTTTAATCTAACAGAACTTCTTGGAATAGCAAAATGCAGGTGTTTTGGATAGTGACACTTTGCTTAACCTTTAATAAGGGCCCACATGATTACTTTAACACCCATATAATATTCTCTATCAAAGATTTCCTGCACATTATTTTCACACCGGAAATACGTGAATCCTAAAAGAATGGAGATAATACTTATTTCAACACACAACCTTTTTTATTGTCATTTTTGAAATCCACTGCCATATGGACACATCCATCAATCACAATCATTTCAGAAATATAGATATACCACAAGTTTAGCAACTCATTTAAACAATGAAGTTTTCTCTGCATGACATCATTTAAGTAAGTATTCATATATATACATTCTAAATGTATGCCAAACTGATGACTATACTATAAGCGGCCATTACTTCATGTGGCTTGAAGAGTGATTGTCATTATTGGTATCTTGTATGTACATAATACTCAAGTAAATACTTTAACCCTTGTGAGTTATAACCGTGTAATTACTTATATGTGAGTATTTATTTACGAAGCCTTGATTGTGTTTGGGGATAAAAATTGTGTTGATATTTAAGACAGCACAGTAAAGTACTCTTCTATAGAGGGTGTACATATAATCTAGCAAGACTAGCAAACTATCAATGATTCTCTTATCTCTGTGTATGTTGGCTTTTTAGATGCAATTAGGCAAAAAAGGAAGAAACATCCAGTGACAAATGATCCCCCAGTTGTAGATGATGCTCCCAATTATGCCCAACCAAACAATAGAGCTACACAAGCAAAAAATGGCACACAGGCAACAGGACGTAAGGGCAAATCACCTACTGGCAAAGGCAAGAAATTATATAAGTCTTAGAAAATTATTAATGGCTTACAGCAGTTTTTGTAAGTTTTCCAAATAAAATAACAGAAAATTCATAAAAGGTACATTTCATCCAGAAGTACCAGAATATGTTGGAATCTTGACTGACTTAAATAAATCTTGGATAGTTGTACAGAGTAGAAAAGTATATATAACGTTTTCTGCCAGTGATAGACATTAGAAGATTCATCACCTCATTTGTAATTTGGAGACACAGCTAAAACAGGTTGGGTTACTGCTGGATCTATTTTTCAAGTATATTTTGGTTATATCATATTGTATTTGTACTTATGCAGTATCTGCTGTATTATATCAATCAAAGTACTATTAGACCAATCAAGACTGCACAAGTGCAACCCAAGCTCCAATCACCTACATTAAGACTGAAAGGGTGTTAGGGAAAGAATGTTATGGCCCCAAAGCTATGTTATTTATAACTAATTAGACATTTTAATGTTATACTATTCAATGGCAACTACTTTCCATAGCTATATGGGTAGTAGCTATTTATGTTCATCCTGCTGTGAACTGGGCATATTATTTTTGCTTTCTTCTGTCCTC
The DNA here is from genome assembly GCA_964017235.1 of Sabellastarte sp. h YS-2021. Lineage (NCBI taxonomy): Eukaryota > Metazoa > Annelida > Polychaeta > Sabellida > Sabellidae > Sabellastarte > Sabellastarte sp. h YS-2021. The sequence goes on along the minus strand of OZ024929.1, from coordinate 182,299,489 downwards.
TCCCTTCTAGTGTTTCCTCACTTAAAGGAAAACTTTGAGAGAAAAATATTACTTCTATGTGTGACAAACATTTAAGAGTTTGTTTTCTAAACATTTGGGAATCATCTTGGATCATCGAGAAAAAAATGTTGACATTGTGTAAACATTCTGATAGAGTTGACATTAGGCATGATAATGTCTTTTCTTTACACTATACTGTGATCTTTTTGTTGTTGTCAGTGTAGTATTATCATCTTTTAATATTTCTATTACCATATTACCATAAACAATCCATTACCCCATTACTCAAACAATTACTAAAAGTGTACATTAACAGTCATAGACTGAATTCCAGTATTTTGACCATCATGTATAAGTGTTGTAGTTTTTAATTTTTGCATTACCATCTGTATGTATGAAAGCAGCACTGTTAATTTTGGTATAATCAATCTCTTTTGAGGAGAACTTACTTAAGTAAAATTTATTTGGAAATGGCAGTACCCCTTAGGTTTGCTCCTTCTCAGGTTTGCTGAATTCCAATATTTTGACCATCATGTATAAGTATTGCATTTTTCAAATTTGGCATTACCAACTGTATGTAGGAAAGCAGCAGCACTGCTCTTTTTGTATAATCAATCTCTTTTTGAGTAGAACTTATTTGAGTAAAATTTAGTTTGAAACCCTTAAGGTTTGCTCCTTCTTTAGAATTTACCATTATCTGAAATTCCTTGTACAATAGAAGTAAATTTCTACCCTTGAGGTTTGACATGAAAGAGTGCAGCTGTATTTGCGGTCTACAAGTCCAAAACCTCCTGGTCACTGTGCCCCACCACCTCTTGGTAAGGACGATCACCCAGGACAGTCCTATGAGAATGTGGAACTGTAGAACAAGCCTATAGCTGAGGATGAAAAGCAAGGGGTTTATATGAATGCCAGTGATGCACAGAAACAAAACAATCCAGCCATAAGTCAGATCTCAACAAAACCAGGTTTTAGTAGAACATAAATTTACACAAATAAGAAGTAACATTGTAAATGGAAAAATGAATGATTTTATGGTCAGTTGTTGATATTTTAATGGCCCAGCTATTATTATATATGTTTAATTCTAAAATGGTAGGCTGCGCAGTGAACGTGGACACGTCATTTGCGCAATGCTTGAACCGCGAATATAGAACGGTAAATAAAGCACGCTGTTGAAATCTCGTACATCGTCCCTTCGCGTACAAACATAAAGAAACAACTCACGGTAAAATAAAACTTAAATTATATGCAGCAAATACTAAGTCAAATAATTCTGCAGGGGATTTTATCAATATTTCATTTAAAGATCGACTGCTCATAAATATTTATGAGATCACGGAATTCTGTGGGTATTTCCTAACAATATTTAAACCAAAAGGCTGTTTACACATCCATCACTATGCATGTTTAGTTAATGGAACAGCCAACATGGCGTTGGATTTGTTTTGATTTTTGCGTAAGATTTACCACTTATTTTGACCAAACTATTAATATAACCATTTTAGAATAGGAATAAAAGACAAATTCTCGTGCTTTATGATGGTTTTAAACTATCGATCGGCTGTATTAAAGCACTCAGCCCTTCGGGCTTCGTGGCTTTAATATTCAGCCGCTCGATAGTTTAAAACCATCATAAAGCACTCGAATATGTCTTTTATTCCTATAGTATAGTTGCACAGCAGAGTTTCCATGTGATTGAGATTAAGCACTATAAAAGTCCTATAAAAGTAAATTATATTGTTTCATTATCTAATAAGCTAATTGACTGATTAATTATTTGGTTATTTGAAAGGATAATTGACTGACTAGTATTAGTTGATTTAAAATGTAAGTTAGATAATGTATTGAGTAACTGACTTTTTGTTTATTTGTGTTGACCGATAAGATGTCTGATAGACTGACTGACTAGGTTTTAATGCTGCTTTCACCATATTCTATAGATAATTTAAACATGGCGAGATGAATGGATGGAGAAAAAAAATGTATACTAGTAGCATAGCCAACCTCTATCATCCAAAAATCAAGGCAAAATCATAGATGATCACATTATTTAAATGTTTATATTATAAACCCAATATATTTGTGTACATCAAGCATGATGTAACTTTGGAATTGGTTTAATGTAAATGATTTAAACTGAATCTGTTTTTTTCAATTGAAAATCATGTAATAGAGTGAAAGTTTTTGGGTCCCATGAGAATTTAACTTCTACTTTTAACTGTATAATTTTTTGTCTTTAGCCTGTTGATGGCCCAACAATGGTGTATGCTGATTTACCTTTCAACACATTGACCCAGCCTGTCGAAAAGTTGTACCGAACACTGAAGACAAATCGTAGTAGATAATTGATGAAGTCAGCGGTTCATAACGAAGTTCTGTGTAGTTGGAGATAGTGTATATATTTACAAACTGAAGGAAGATAACATGATTTTTTTTGAAGATTTAAGTTTTGCTAGAAAAAGCCTCACTAGCCTTTATTTTTTCTATATGCTGTTTTTACCTCATTTTTAACTACCAACAGTTCTAACAAACAAAGGAGAAATACTAGACTTTCCTCAAGTCATTTTATCTTAGGTATTATATGAGGACTGAATGACTTTTTTACTAGAATGTTGGGCTGACAAATTTGTATTTTATCCTTCAGTAATTTCCCCACCCATCATGATGGGTTCATAATGATTCCATGTATGTCAGGTTTTGTGGAAAAAGAAATAAAAAGACTTGGAGCAAGTCTAGGGAATCTAATCTAAGGTGGACTTTTATAGCGCTTAATCTCCATCACTGATGGACTCTAAGATGCAACTGAACATAAAGCAAAAGACGGTTGACATTAATCCGAGGACATAGCCAGGTCATACCAAGGAGACACAGGGTGACAGAAAGGCTATGGGGGATATACTTTTGCAAATAGGTATGTTTTAAGCTTCTTTCTGAAGGAGGCAACTGATGCTGCGCTATGCACATCAAGAGGGAGTTCATTCCAGATCTTAGGATCATCAAAGGCAAAGCTGTGATCAAAATGTTTGACTGACTTGAAGACTGATGAGCAGAAAGGAGGAACAGTAAGGTATTGATGATCTGGGTGACTACGCCTGGTACTATAGGAATAACTGCTGAGTGACAAGAATGGTTGAAAATAGGAAGCAGAACCACTATGTAAAAATTTATAAACTAGTGTTGTAGTTTTGAACATACATCTATACTTAACGGGGAGCCAGTGGAGTTGCTTCAGAATGGGTGTAACATGAGTATACTTTCTATGATTTGTAACAATCAGAGCGAGGGTATTCTGAATACTTTGCAATTTGTGCTAATTGAAACATGACAAACCTGTAAACAGAGAGTTGCAGTAGTCTAGTCGACTACTAAGCAAGGACTGCCACTTCTGCAGTAAGATACTGTCTTATTCTACAAAGGTCGTGCATCTGAAGAAAGCACGCTTTGCAAGTCCTCTTGACATGTTCAGAGAAGGAGAATTCCGCACCAAACCAGATTTCTGACCGAGTCAACCGGATGAAGAAGGCTACCAAGAATACTAACAGGAAAGTGGGATAAAAATTTTCCAACGCTGAGCCGAAGACAATGAATCCCGTTTTTTCTGGGTTGAGCTTCAGTTTACTATGACACATCCATCGTTGCACATCATGAAGTCAGGCATATGGAAATACTAGAAATACATGTGTGTTGGAATGCAGAAAGCATAAACATCTGTGTGAGATATTGCCTCCCCATTGTTTTCAAGGATTTTATATTGTGATGGGATAGTAGCCTTTCACAAGTTAGATATATTTACATAAAACTAAAAATCTGTTGTCATTAAAATGTACTGGATACTGTTTTTTGGCCTTTAATCACTGGTATGATTTAAAGTGAAATCAAAATAGTAAAATTTGTTTTCATTTGCATAAATCATTCTTAAAAGCATGCTGTTGTCAAATTTGTTCAATTTATTCTGACTTCCAACTTTTACATTTTCAGGTCATAAAATAATTCAGTATATAATGGGTTTTCCTTAAGATATTAGTTCAGTCCTTTTTTATATGAAGTTTGGATAATTTAAATTTGGAAATTAGTTCGTGACATTTTCTTCTAAATTAAGCCTTTGGTGAGACCAAGAAAAGGGAAATGTGTTTGTTTGTAATCAACAGTATACACTGTAGATGACTAGACCCATTATGTATACTATGAAAGCATTGTTTATAGTTTTGGTGGGAAAGTTCTGAACTAATTTGGGGAACATGTATGATTATCCTTGCTTGAGGTCCAGTTCTAAAGACATTTATGTTGTATTTATTTCATCTCCTAGCAATAATTAGTTTTCAAAATTGAAAAAATAACTATCAAAATTCATCTCAGAGTTGAAACTGGTTGACTGCATGACTTGTGATTTTATCCAATGTGCTCCATACCTCTCTAAATAATTTTTCATCTGAAACAAATATAAAAGATGTTCTCAAGGCTATTTCAGAAATGTACTGTGGCAGACTGGTGTCTCATAAACAAATAAACTTCATAAAACAGAAAATGCATTTTTTAAATATATATGTATGTAAAAAAATGCTTATGAGAATGATAGTTTGTTTGCATTGTCATGAACCTGTGACAACAAGGCTAGTACTTTTTATGAGACTTGTCGAGTGAAAAATAATGGCGACAGTTGTGACAATCCTGAAAAAACAGACAGAAAGTGACTGCATATACCATGTAACCTTGTCTAGATGCATCTTATTTTAACAGAAATTGAACTTTCATATGTATACGTAATTAGTAATGGATGATCTGAAAATGCTTCCTATGACCTTTAATGAAAGAGTGTTTTGCTTTTTGTTGCATACAAAGGTTTAACATTGGGTAAATAATTTTTATTATGTTATAATGAAGATTTATCATAAATTTCTAAAATGTTTACAGAATAAAACACTTCTTTCTGAGCAATATCGTGATTTAATTTAAGAAGCCGAGGGCCGATATTGAAGTTACTGCAAAATTCCTTGTCAGGTGGGAGATTCTAAAGATGAAAATTTTAGACTCATACAAATTTGGGAGTTATTATCCACAAAATGTCTAACTTTTTGTTTTTATTGATTGTCAGATTACCAATTATTGCAAAAAAGTTAAAAGTTTTTTGTTTAGTTATTTTTTTGTGTTTTTGTGTTATATAAACAACTTGCAGGAAATAGTAAGCTGAAATGCCACTAGCAAGGTTACAATTTACCTTTGACTTTTCTTGAAGGTAAAAAGATGGATTTTACCAAAAAGTCATTGTATTTTGCCACTTATTGCTCCTGAAGATTGAAATGTCAAAACAGGTCACATAAAATAAATGGGGTGTGATTCTTTATTAAGGGCACATTTTATCTTTGACCACTCCTTCAAGGTTACCTGTTTAATTGGTAACATTTTCAATTTTTTGTTTATGTATCTATGAAAGTCTGGCGAATAGGAAGACCCGTGTGTTACCAAAATATTGCACTTATGAAGTAACTGCAACACGGTGACTTTAAAGTGAACACTTTTAGACTCTAATAAACTCATCAAGTTTTGGGAATTCAGCTTTCTGTGTAAACATTTTCAGCTTCTTTTGTCTTTCAATTAACAAATACATATTTGAAAATTTCATAGCTCTATCTGCAGCACCAGTTTTTCGTCTATTACTTGAGCTTTTCCAACATTCAATCTCCAACCCCAAAACACGACTGTGGGTACTCTTTATTGATATACATAAAACAATTGTAAATACATTCTATCTAAATTTTATATACAGATTAGTAAAAGTTACATATAAAAATCCAATTAAGATATAAAAATATATCTTTAACAGAACAAGGCTGCAATAAGAATAGTTTTCATTACTGTACATAGGAGCCAAAACATAGACAATGAGTAATTATATAGTAAATTGTGAATAGCAGAAATTACTGTAATGTTCAAAGTTCATATCACATGTTAGTTACAATCAAGATCACAGTTAAAGTTAAAAGTTACACAAGAAGTTACGACCTATTGACCTCTGAGGAGACCTTGAACCCCAGCAGAAGGGGAGGCTTGAACTTGCTAAACAGCAGGGAGGCATATGGTTTACAAAATCTCAAGAATTTAGAGCAAACTGCCCAAGGAGGAATTGACCCCCATTGACATGAAACAATATCAAGAATACAAGAAACCCTCAAGCCCAACTAGATGTAGAGCATTTACAAGGCATTTATTGACACAGCTTGGATAGAGTTTCCCCTGATGAGTGGTCGGATTGGATATACCGATACACATAGTCCTTAGACCGTGTGCCATGTCCTTTAATGTCCTGAATAGGAACATGGTAGTTATAAGCCAGAGTCGCCCCTGACCTTCTAAGGTCATGAAAAGTAAAGTAGTAGGAAGAAAGGTCCAAGGCCACATTGATTCGCTTCAAAATCTTCCTGACACGAGAATCTGTCAAAGGATTCAAACCCTGTCCAGTAGGTAGTTGCAACAAGGACGAATTTGTGGACATAACTTGAAAACCACTTTTAGCCCTATGAGGGCAAATACGTCTATTCCTGAGCTTAGGAAGAGTAACACACTGGACCCTGTTCCTGGTCTGGACTGTCTTGGACCATTTAATTATGACATTAACATGTTCTTTGGTAGAAAATGTCCTGCCTAGTAAGATGTCTAGTGGGATCAAAACCTGCAATTGCATGAGGTGCCAAATTTGAAAGTCAAAAAAGCCTAGAAGAAAGGCAGCTCTGTAAACCACTCCTGAGGTAAATGCCTCACACACCTTGGAGATTTTACGCAACCTTGGAATAGTGATAACATTGTGTGATTTAACATTGAGAAGTCTGTTGATTTTGAGCACTTTGAGGAAATATTTGACTTTGGCTGATAAAGGATGTGAAAAGGTAAGTCATACAGCACAAAATTGGCACATAATTAGCCACCATGCAATATGAACAAGAATTACCAACTAAACATTCATGAAATGATAGCATAACTTTAACATTTATATTGGCAACACAGGCTTTTGTATAAATGTAAAAAGCCACAAAAGTTCTGAACATGGAGGCATATGCAGAATATGTCTTGGGTCGAAAGGTCAGCTGTAACTCCTCAGCAGTCTTGGATGACAATGAATTCAACTCCTCATTTCCCTTATATTTCCCTTATTTCTCTTATAGCCCCCTGCCACAACTGGGGCTAATACAATATGTATAACATTGACAATGATGTACATAACATAAGCCCCTGTCATTGCAAAGACATGACACATGCTAATATTGCAACACAATATTAAATACTAAAAAATTACAAATCTGGATCTAATTCCACTAGCTGATAAGACAAATTCAGCCATATAGGCCTGTCAACCTGTGAATATAACCACTGTATTTGTTCTACTGAACCCTGCCATATAGACTAGACATCAGCCAACCTGTTATCTACCCCCCCTAATATAGGCATATTGCAAATCTATATCAGACAGTGCAGACTCATACCATGTGTTGAGTTCGAGACAATCTGAGCAAATCCAACATTCTGTTGAGGAGTATACACACAGGCTCGATGCATTTATGAACCTAAAGCAAGATACCCAAGATGGATTGCAACTGATGTTTTGATGCCTGGTGATATCATCAACCATCAGGAACGTCAATGAAAACACGCTGCCAAGGCAGGAGGTCTTAGCTATACCAGCATTAACTGAGGCCCCAATGGGCCAGCTAAGGTCAATAATGACGCGCCGCTGATCAGAGTTGGTTTGGCCCCAGTCATAAAGGTTGAGCAATGGCCTGAAGGAATGGGATGCTTTTCAAATGGGTTCAAGAGGGCTTTTTTTTCTTTTCTTCCTCAATGTATGCATTCACATCAGTAGGAAATTCCATGAATGATTTATGATTGCCCAGCTCATGACTTAATTCACAAAGTTGAAGTCGGACTGATGACACTGTGTGTTGTATATCTCTGTGTCGACTTTGTCACTATTTTCGGACAACTTGAATTGATTTGCATGCAGGATAGAATTTACAAACTTATCCTCCACATCTGTATAATTGATGTCATAAATTAGGCGGAAGTCATCCTTTGTATCACTTTTGTTTTTTACTTTACCCTTGTTTGGGTTCACATTGTTCAGAAATACAGAACTTCGTACTGTAGTGTCAGGACACTTACCTTCAACCCCAGGGGAGGATACAACCTTAGCTGTACAAATAGCCTGATGATCCAGCATAACATCTTGTGTATCTGTGTCTATACTTTCCGCCTGGGGAGATCTGGCTTTAGTTGTCAGATCTGACACTCCTAGGGCCTCCTTTAGTGAGGCCTGATATAAATCTTTGCCTGCTGTAACATGTAGACTCGAACTTGAAACATGATCACTCATGTCATTATTACACCAAGGTTTCACATTTGCATCTGCTTCACATAGGTGATTCACATTTGCATCTGCTTCACATAGGTGATTCACATTTGCATTACCAGCCTCACTCACGACAGTGTGTTTCACATTAAGATCTATACTTCATACAGGTACACTTGCGTGACAAACATAATCACCACTTACCTGCTTCATATAAGCCGGAGAAGTGCAGACAGGTTTCACATTAGGATCAGTGTCACATGCTCGATTCACATTTGCACTGAAAATACTACTGTAAACCACTTGATTCACATTAGCTTTGGTGTGATACCCCTTTTGTTTTCTAGCCATCAATGCCTCAATATAGGCTGGATTCATTTTAGAATTATATATGAATCTTGCACGCTTACAATTCTTACCAATTTGTACATTTGGAACAGAACCACATGTGACACTGACTTTACAAGCAGTTTTTGACACATTCAAAACATTTGACATACTAGTGGTAATTGTACTATCTCCACTTTCTGTACAGCTTTCCCATCCTAGTGGTGAGCAGCTGTCTGCTCGTTTTTTGATTGATTGTTTTTTTTTTTTGTTTTGTTTTTTGTAATACAATTCTTTTCAGAATGGCTGAGTTGTTTACCTAATGTCAGGAAAAAAACACAAATGTGTCTATTCAGACGACCATTGACCTCATGATCTTTCTGATGGGAGCAAGAGTTCGATGAAAACTTTTGCAAAACCAGGGCTTTATATCTGCCCTAACCCAATTTTGTTTACTTGAAGGGACATGTTTTTGGGCATGGGCCATACGTACTGGCCAATCCTTTCAGTATCTTCCCACCTGAGACTTTGTGAGTGTGAATCTCGTCCAAGGATGAACTACTTGATAAAGATTTAGTTTTCTTATTTTTACTTTCAAGAAAACTGGCTGTATGTAACTCTCCTTTCTCTGGTGTGGAGTTCCATGCTGTCATCGACATCTGCTCTGCCACTTGATCCAATCGCTCTGTGACCTTCTGAAGCTGCTGTAAAATCTCCAGCTGTCTATCTCCCTGAGCACCTGACGTGGACTGGGAAGCAGGTATGCTTCCTGCAACGGCAGCATCTCATAAATGTTCATTCAGTGTTTGATCTTGTTTATTCTCCTGGCATTTTTTCCCAGTAGGTGGCAGATGCCTCCTGTTACAGTTCTTGCACATTTGTTTATTGTCTGGCATGTTTTAATTTGTATGTTATCTTATATCATAATTATATATTGTCACTGTTACTGTAAAAACACAATACAAGGCCACACAGACGCTAAGATTCAGTGTTCAGTTGCCAAAATCAGGCTTTATCCAACCAATTGACAGAAACATGGCATGACATGCAAGAAAAAATATAGGTTAGACCGTCCCTCTAATGCTGATCACATAAAGCCTGATGTCGACAAGATGACCACAAAATCGAATATAACTCCACACGCTAACAGTTCAATCAGTTCACTAAGTTCAATAGTTCAATCAAACGATGAAATCACAGTCCAGTGCATTTACGGTGTCAAATGCTTGCAACATAGCATAAAAAACTTGTTACAGGATAACTGACCGTTCATTATTCACATATTAACAGTTTAAAAGCCTAAAACAAATCTTAAAACAAAAACAAATAAAACATTCTCAGAAAAAACTTTCCTGTTTGCCCATCAATTATCAAATGCAAAGTGACCATCAGTTAAGTTACAAGGCTTATGCTGTTGACAAGGGAACCAGGAGAGAACCCAGAAAACCCTAGATTGTGTCACAATTATGTAAGACAAGGACTCTGGTCTGGTATCTAGCCCCCATTATTAAAGTACCCACCAATTTAGATCAGCTGTCTTGGGGGGGAAGGACTGACACCCGCATTGTCTTCACAACCCAAGCGATTTACACTCAATGTAAATATTTTACACTTGTCAAACTTGTGATTTCTAGGGTTAATAATTTTATTAAAATAGTTTTAGCATCGAGTTAAATCTGGTTGAAATTGGTTGGATAAATATTACAAATTTTCAGATAATTATCAGAGAAAAGGATTTTCAAGTTCTCCGTAAATTTTCACTCAAGGAGCCATTATGCACCCATAAAATTCTCTCATTTGCAACTGTGCTGTATGAGAGTCTCATCATGTTCTCATATAATCATTGGATCTATAGTGGTGCTATAGCAAACTGGAAATGGTACTTTGTATAAGTCTGCAAATATGACGTATTTCATCTTCATGTACCTGTTCTATTAGTAAAAGAATGTTAGAAATCCCCCCACCAAATTAGGTGACCTTATGTATACCTAAATAATATTAATAAGTGCAAGGCGGAGTCAAAGTATTATAAATCCTGACAAAACAGAATTCATTGCTTTTGGTTCAAAGGTTCAATGTTAAAAACTGTCATCTCACTTCCCTGATAGTACTCTAGGAATACCATCTCCACCTTATTGACAATGCAAATGTGTGAACTTTGTTGAATTATACAGCAATTTACCCCTCAAGTGTCTGGCCTTATGGCAAATACCCTGCCTATAATCGAGCTAGACTTCGAAGACAGATTGGTCGCTGCAATTCACTGGTCAACAAAGATAAGGCAAATTACTTCAGAAACCTGGTCAGAGAAAATACCAATGACTCCAAGAAGCTATGGCAGGTCTTGCGTTTCCGCACTGCACTCTAGTCCTGAAGCAGTACTCCCTTCTCATGAATCTAAGAAAGGTCTTGCTGACCGGTTTGTCACTTTCTTCAGTGACAAAATAGATAAAATCAGAAATTCATTTTCCTCTAGTGACTCATTCACTCTGCCTCCTCCACCTGATGTACCCAATTTCAGCTACTTTAAACAAGTTTCTCAAGAGGAAATTAGAAAATTATCATGAAGTCACCCACTAAATCTTGTTTGTTAGACCCATGGCCTACATTTCTTGTTAAGGAATGTATTGATATTTTACTGCCCTCTATCACCAGGCTTGTTAACTGCTCGTTGTCAGAAGGTGTTGTACCTGATGAGTTCAAGAAGGCTATTGTAACCCCATTGATTAAAAAGTCATCACTACCACCCAATGACTTAAAAAACTACAGACCTGTTTCTGGGTTGGGCTTCATATCCAAACTGGTTGAACGTGTTGTTGCTTCTCAGTTGAATGACCATGTTAGTTTGAATGGACTTGAGAATGTCAGGCAATCTGCTTACAAACTAGGTCACTCAAGTGAATCTGCATTGCTTTCAATTAAGAATGATGTTCATTTGGCTTTTGCTAAAGGTGAGGCTACTGCTGTCGTTCTCTTGGATCAATCAGCAGCGTTTGATACTATTGATCATGATACGCTACTTTATTCTCTTAGCTCCTGGTTTGGTGTGAGCGGGGTTGTCCTCGATTGGTTTAAGTCTTATCTCTCAGACCATGTTCAGTGCATTAAGATTGGGTCAATTTTATCTGATGCCAAAAAGTTATTGTATGGTGTGCCTCAAGGCTCTGTCCTGGGGCCAATCCTTTTTTCACTCTATACTACTCCACTGAGTAAAGTCATACAGAATCATCCTGGTATTAGTTTCCAGTTCTACGCTGATGACACACAATTGTATGTACACCTCACACATAAAAATGTTGCCTCGGCCCTTGATAAGCTGTCACACTGCCTTGAAGACGTAAAGAGATGGCTCTCTACAAATAAGCTCAAGCTAAATCCAGATAAGACCGAATTCATTGTGTTTGGCTCAAAGTCTCAGCGCGAAAAACTTAATCAGTCCTTCCCGGTCAACATACTTGGTAATTTCATATCACCAACAGATGCAGTTAGTAACCTTGGTGTCTGGTTTGATTCTGATTTCTCATTCTCTTGCCATATTAGGAAGGTCTGCAAGGCTTGTTTTGCTCATGTCCGGGATCTTAAGCGACTCCGAGGACATCTGACACATGAAGCTACTCTTATGGCTGCCAATGCTCTGGTCGGAAGTCGACTAGATTACTGTAACTCTCTGTTCAGAGGTCTCTCAGCTCTAGATCTGCGCAAACTTCAATGTGTTCAGAATAGCCTTGCCAGAATTGTTGCCAACACCACCAAGTACTCACACATCACTCCAGTTAGAAAAGCACTACATTGGTTGCCAATTAAGTACCGTTCTATCTTTAAGACTGCCATGCTGGTATATAAGTTCCTACATAGTTGTAACCCCAAATACTTTGAACCCTTCCTCATTCCCAGATATAGTGCATATAACACTCGTCGAAGTCAATCTGATGGCATATTTCTTGAGGTTCCCCACTTTGGTTCAATTTTCAAGTGTCGAAAACATTTTGGACTCAGCTTTGCGTATGACGCACCTATGATTTGGAATGACCTTCCTGATGAGGTCCGCTCTGCAAACTCACTTGCCTCTTTCAGGTCAAAGTTGAAGTCATACTTCTTTGGAAAAGCATACCCACCCTAAATTTCCAATCTCCTTTCTGCTTTCTCTGCGGTGCTGACCCCTGCAATGTCTCTGGTTTTTGAATATTGAACAATGTTTTTGTGTGATGCGCCTTAGAGTCTCTCTTTTGACGGAGATTAAACGCTATAAAAGTGCTATTAGAATTAGAATTAGGAGTTGCCTGGACTACTGTAATTCATTGTTCCAAAATTTATCATACAATAGCTGCAGTGTGTTTATGATACAGTAGAACCTCGATTATCCAAACCCAATGGGAGACATGCAATCCAGTCGGATAATCGAGGGTTTGGATAGATGAAGGAATGCAAAATTCACCATCTATGGGTTACCAAGTGGGTGATAATTTACCATTTATATGCACTAAATAAGATGTCGGTGGTTATTGATGGAACAGTTTATATTTTTTTGTATAGTATAACATAAATGACCTTCTAATTGTCACTTATTTGCTCCATATCTATGGATATTTTCATCTTAATATTATTTAAAATATTATGCGGATTTAAGCTGAGTGTGTTCGGTTTGTACATGCATTGTCAACATTTTAATTTTAGATAAACATCGTTATGCATTTTGTCAATTGAAAAACTCCGGGAGATTATTTATTGTAAAACCCAAAGCGAACATGCCTTCAGTGATAGATGTGTTTGGGTTGGTAATGCATTGTTGATGTATTTTCTTTTAATGCACCTGGTCAGTGTGTGAATGGACCTACTCCAGGAGATTATAAATTGCAAAACCCAATCGAACACGCATTCATTCAACATCAAAGCAGTTGTGTAGTGGGGTTGAGTAATTGAATTAATCCCTCCCCTATTGTAACAAATTAACAATGGTGATAAAGATCCAAGAAGTTAGGATTTTAGTGGATGGAATGTTTTATAAAAGAAGAGAATTAATAGTTTTCAAAAATGTGTAAATTCCTCTATTATCGCTCGTGCAGTTCTACTGCATGTATATTAGATGAACATAAAATAATGAATATCTACACGTAAATGCTACATACTATGAACAGATACAATACAACAGCTATCCTCAATAAATTTGTCATATATGCATGAATTAAATGGAACATTACCAATTAACATACTGTTAACACATAAACATCTAAAACATAAAAGTTTGAGTTATGACCCAATAAAAATAGCATTACACATATGTTGTAATAGAAAATTCTAACTTTAGATGCAAAATCTCATTAGTCTTTAAATCTGATTTCACGCCTTGTATTTAATCTAATTTCTACATTTTTCCATACTCAAAAACACTGGCCCTTCCTTGAAGAAGTAGTTCATCGGGATATCCCCCTGTTGTTAAACTTTTATGCCTTGATTTTGGCTATCCAGTGCTTTGTCACCTCCAAGGAGTATGTTTGCTAGGATAGTTTTATCTTCCGTTGGCACTATATGCTCTGCTGCTGGGTTACCATGTCTTCCAATATGTTATGTTGAGATATGGAGGTCATGGCTCTGTTAGCCCTACATGTTAGATTGCAGGAATCAGAGACTTGGTGCCTGAATATCAAATACATTCTCCATTACCCTTCCACACTTGAATTTCGCCAGTTGTATTTTCCTTTATCAATGTTTCACAAGACCTATTATTCAGGTTATTAAGATTACCAATTCTATTTAAGCAGAATCATTACTGTTGTAAACATATGATGGAAAGTAAAATATTTGATAAATTACTTTAATTATTAAAGTTAAATAGATTGCACTGAGAAGAAACAACTACAAAAAATATAGACCAGTGTCTTATTCATATTCTATTTCTTAATTTGTTTAAATGGTCATTCAAATCTTCTCAACTTATCCCATAGCTGACAACAACAGTCTATGTTACCTCTATCACTCAGCTGGTCACTCTGCTGCAAATATTTGACTTTCTTTCAGCTTTACAACACTTAATGATCACAGTCATGTTGTGGTGTGCCATATTGTAGTGTTATTTACCATATTTTATTATACATGTGCACAAACCCTCACGGGGGCCACGATATGACCTGTACAGTGTTGAAAGCGACGTAAAACCCCAAATAAACAAACAAACACAAACCCTCACACATATTGTTGATCACTTTCTACAGTTTAGTGAAATTCTACTTGGGTGCAGATAGCACTCATTGATATGTTCATCTGTCTTTTCATAAGGTACATGTTAGCATGTATTATAATAAACATGTACATTCTCAAATATTTCTATTAAAAGTATTAAAATAAAAAGGTGTGAGAAGAGTGTAAACTCAACCTTTACATACTTACAAAACTATTTTCAATCATCCTTGTACTTCTGTAGTAGCTTACAAGTTGGTGTTGTGTCTTCAAAATTACTTCCCTGGTGTGATTAAATGTTCCAATAAAGCTTAACCTTATAACTGTGAACCGATACATTTCTCGATAGAAATATCAGGCCTTCCACAAGATGTGATAATACTGGTACAGATAAATATTTACCAGGATAATATGAAGAAATTTCCTTTTTATGGTTTTAGTATTTGTCACAGATAAACACAGAAAACAATGATATGACCAAACATATGTCAAAAGTTTACAAAGAGGAAGTTTATTTAATGTTAGGTTTATTCACTAGGATGTTATCAGTATCTCAGCAGTATTCAATTTGACAAGTCCTTCTTTTCTGTGGGAGTTGAAATAAACTGGGGGTCCTATATAACAATGGATATCTTCACGTCAGGTATTGCTGTAATTTTCTTGTATTCTCATAAATATTGGTATTTTATTCTTTCTGTACAATACTTTGATGACATAGTTGCCTCAACTCTAGTTTACTAATGCATACAGCCATGGAACGGCACCACTAACAAATGGAAACTTACTGTTAAAGATAATTGATAGATTCATATTCAAGCTTATCTCAGAGCAAATGTTTTTACTCACATACAGGCACAATATAATGTATAAGCCATTTAAATAGATATTTTTTGTTTTATCTCAACAGTAAATAATATTAAGAGAGACTCCTATGAGCCGAGTATCTTTAAAGTAAACTTCCAGTTCTGAGTGATGTAGAAGGTGATGTTGAGTCTATGTAACCAGGTCTATCTTTCCTCCGATCATGATGTACAGCTCTGCCAGTGAACTTAGTCTGTTTCATTTTAGGACAATATTAAAAACTCATAAATGACGAATTTTCATTTAAAGATCAATCTTTAGTTGTTCCAATAACTTGAAGCCTTTGTTATTGATTATTCTTGTTGCTCCTAATCTAAACTTTAGGGGGGTCAGATGCCCACCTTCATTGGGTGATGAATTTCATTGGCTGACCAGTACAGTGCTGACAAAGCTATATATGCCGTCATCAGGGTAGTTTCTTGTGTAATTTGACTCTATTAAGGGGAAGCCACACCTAGTGTTTTCATCTAAAGTTGGCACATGAGCACTGCCAGACAACATTTCATGCTTGTTGCTCCAAGATGGGAATATTCAGTCTCAGAAACATGAGCTTCTCAAAAGTGTTATTTGAAAAGGAGCATCTTTGTAGAATAAATGTCTTATATTTGACTGAGCTAGCCATACATTTTTTGTTTATGATGGGGTAACTACTGCAAGCATGTACAAAAGATATCACATAAATTTGCATAGGAACTACTGATATATGACAAGTAACACTGGTATTTAAACACATGTTAGTTAATCCCCTATTGTAAAAAAGACAAACACTGTCATTTCTAAGGTAAATAGCTTTGTGTTTATGATTTCATGAATTTCATAATGATGTACAACTACATTGTAAAAGCAATATCAGTAGAAATACACATAAAATAATTCATCAAAATTATATACAGTAAAATGTTTTAAACACACAGTCTAACACATTTATCATAACAGAGATCTAAGAGAGGAAGTTGTAATAATAGAACTATTTCGCTAAAATATGACAATGCAATTATTGTGTTGCATAACATCAACTGATTAATTTTTTTATAAAATATGTGTGGTTAGTCCTCCTAGATAAAAATGTAGCAAATATCCCAGGTCTGCTCTTTACACACTGTTAGGTGATTTACAGTCCATAAGTGCATGAATTTTGTCAGTTTTGAGTTGTCATTAACTGTTTTCAATACTTTTAACTAAAAAAACCTTTTGATACATTTATGTGGGAGGGTTTGTTTAAATAACATGCATAAATTACAACAGGAAATAACTTTCATAGATCTATCTAGGTGTGTAGATTTCTTTTTGTAATTTTTCATATAGGAACCTTGGAAATATTACCGCCTCCTAATGATATTAGTAGTGCTCACAATGGTTACATCTGTTTTAACACACAATAGTAAGCCTGGCCAAAATCCATTTTGGTATCAGAGCAGCTTTTCAGAGTTTAGTACTTTCATGCATTTGTAATTAAGCATTTCTGAAACATATTTGGGATCACATATACTCGTCGCCACAAACACCCCTACTATGGTTACTCTGTAACACGGAATATTAAGCCTGACTAGCTCCTGCTCAAAGTTTTCCCTAAAAAATATCCAGCTAGGTATCAGAGCAGCTCTTCAAATTTTAGTACTTTGATGCATTTGTAGAAATTAACTTTTGTGCCATTTACAGAAACCTAGGCTGAAGCATCTGGTAGATTAACTTGGTATTTTCTGCGATTACAATAACATTGTGTTTATGCTTTTGAAGGATGCTTTATTTTAGAAACAAATTCAAAAGACTTTTCGCAGAAGTCATGTATATTTTTAAATAGTAAGAGACACTATGATGTCAAACTCCTTTTGCAAATGACAGAAGGTTCTTGGGTTTTCGGAATAATCTGAAGAAAATATTATGGAGAAAAAAAATGAATATTTTGATAATTTTGAAAAACTGCAAATTTTGAACCTTTCAGTGTACTATCTAAAGGACTCAAGAGAGCTGGGAATCATTGTAATAATTTCTTTTTAAAATTTATTTTTAATAATTTTAATTTTTTGTGATGAGAATTTTTTCGGAAATTGTTAATATTTTGGAAATATTAGGAAACCAATTTTGGACCCAAGGAGTGTACCCAAGAGTGCTCAAAAAGTATATTTGGCCAGATTTTTCAGCCCACAGGTCATTCTGTTCTTTCTTGACATTTATCTAATCTAATCTAATCTAATCTACTGCTTTGCAAGCGCAATATCTTCCCCATGGAGGGGAACTCAGTGCGCGAATTAATCAAAGTCATTTTCCTAAGGAGAGTCAAGGGGCGTTCAAGGTCAATGATCCAGGAATATGGGTGTGGCCGGGAGGGAAGAAAACTAAGTTGGGAAACTAGAGCTGAAGAGGTGGGTTTTGAGGTGCTTCCTAAAAGATGGAACAGAGGGGCTGTTTCTAACATGAAAGGGGAAAGAGTTCCAAAGGACAGGGGCATAGTGACAGAATGAATTAGAGAAGTGTTTGATTGATTTGTGAACTCTACGATCAAAATTGGGGGTTTGAAGGAACTTGAGTTTGGGGGAACTTCGCCTTGTATTTCTAGAAGAGGTGTATGGGTGGATTAATTATCTTAGATAAACTGGTTGACCTTGGTTGAGAATTTTGTATGTAATAAGGCCAATTTTAAATTGTACCCTGTATCTGACTGGTAACCAGTGAAGTTTTTTTAGTTGAGGGGTAATGTGAGAGAATTTAGAGGAACGGGTGACAACCCTGCAGAGTGAGTTTTGGACTAGCTGCAATCTCCTTAACTCAAAATTAGTGAGCGATAAGAACAATGAATTGCAATAGTCCAACCTGCTGCTCACCAAAGCATTTGCCAAGAGGACTGATATGTTGAGGTCTAGGAGGGGACGAATTCTGTAGAGATCTCTGGCATGTACTCTAGTGGACTTTATGACCTGTGACACATGATTTGAGAAATTGAAATTGGAGTCGAACACTACTCCAAGGTTCCTGACACTTTGTGCTGGTGAGACCTGATTTCCTAGAATACTGATGGGGAAATGAGGGAGGAGTTCTTTACGATTTTTATGGGAGCCTATGAGAATAAACTCGGTTTTGTCTGGGTTAAGTTTTAATTTATTTGTAAACATGAAATTTTGAATGTCATTTAGGCAGTTCTTTAGTTTTTGGATAGAGTGAGAGAAATTTGCTGGTGAAAGTAATATGTATAACTGGGTGTCATCGGCGTAGAAGTGATAATCGATGCTACTGTGGGAGTGAATGATTGAGCTGATAGGGTTAGTATAGAGAGAGAACAGAATTGGTCCAAGGACAGAACCCTGGGGAATTCCATATTGGAGCGAAGCAGGATGGGAGAGTGTACTACCCGGATTAATGATAATTGCCTTTGCTTTATGTGCTGTTGTGCCTTAGAGTCCATCTGAGATGGAGATTAAGCGCTATAAAAGTCCACATTAGATTAGATTAGATTAAATTACTACCTATCTTGACCGAGTGTGTCCTTCCTGACAGGTATGATCTGAACCAGCCAAGTGCTAGCTCACTGATTCCATAATAAACATTGATTCCATAATTGATTCCACTGATTCCATAATAATCATGACCACAGTCAAGATCGTTAAGTTTAATATTGCATCACTATAAATCCCATGCAAATGAGTGATTCTGATTATCTTGAGAAATAAAGATTCTTTGATATCCAAGTTAGTTTTGTTGCAAACTAAAGAAGATTACCAAATATATGAAAAAATAAAATGTACATATCTTTTTGCCTGAGATGGGGCCTACCGTGGCAGAGTGATAACTCTCTCGCCTCCCACCTCTGAGATTGGAGTTTGGTCCCCAGCCCAACCTCAAGTGGGAAAGCTGGTAGTTGCTTGCCATTGGTTGGCCGTTTACAGTACAGAACTTTGACCAAATTTGTACAGAACTTTGACCAACTGGTTTCCTCTGGCGATAAAACTACCCGATGCGATATGACCTGTACAATGTGTTAAAGTGCCATTAAAACCCAAATAAATAAATATATATTTGCCTGAGACATTTGGGCAACCCAGGTGTCAGTCATCCTCCCAGGTCAGACTATAGTGGTGCGGGTAATTTGACTGAGAAGCTTACTAGTATGTTGTGTTACATAAAGTATGACGTCAGAGTGACATCATTCCAGGCATTCCTGTCCTCTTTGCTCAGTTTCCATAGTAACCAGTCAACAAAGTCAAATTATTGATTCACTGTTTGGCTTATGAATTACCCCTAGAGGTTTGTGTCACTTTGAATTTGACTTCGCAAAAAGAAACATGGAAACTTCCCCTCGTACACTCCCCTGTTGTATAGTCAAACTGTGGGTCAAATTCAGGTAGAGGGTCATTCTATGTATAGTACAAATAACACCCAGTAGTGTTAAAATTTGTCTCTTTCATGATGAAATTTTAACTAATTTTGTCTTTCATTGTGAAATCCTGTGGGCTCCTTCTTCTGCAGGGGGGAGAGTTCGGGGCTCCCTAGTCTACATTCACAGAGTTGTTTGCGCCATTCTTGCCCTTAGGCCCTTTAACCTCACCCAACTGACCCTTCTGCTGAAGTTCAAGGTCACTTGGCGGTCATTGTAAATTAATGAATGGACCTACAATATTACTTACTGCAATGCTCTTAAAGTCTTAGCTATTACAGTATTAACCAGCATTGTTCTTCACAAATTTTGCATCTAAAGATTATTTTATATTAATGTGTTGAACCAACATAACACTTAGTCGTAACTTTATATACAATGCTTTCCACCTCTGGCATCAGTTTGGATGTCCCAGAAATGGTCCTGTAGCTGCTCTCATGAGGAGAACAAGATCCATTTTCAAGTATTGTTTAAGAACTTGCAAGAAACTTGAGACATAAAGTAGAGCTGACAACATGGCTAAAACACTGTTAAGCAAAGGGGTAATAAGTTAGATCTTGCATTTAATGAAACTAAAGCTGTATACATGACAGCGTTATTCCCCTGTTCCACCAAAGGACTAAGCCCCCATCCTGTTGGCGACCCTTAATCATGGACAGTCGGTGAAAAATGGGCGGGAATACTGAATCGGTATTGAAGTCTGGGATTAAGTACAGATCGGCCTCAGGAAGCCTGAGGAGGCCGCATGCGGCCCCAGACAGTCCCCAACTGGTCTGGGACTAAGAACCGATTAAACTAGCTTCCTGGTCAGTTTCAACCACGATCTTGTCATACACATACCGACTGGGTCACAAGACGCCTCAGGCCTCCTGGGACTAAGCCCCGACTAACCCCCGATTAAGTCCCGGCGTCCTCAGGCCTCCTTAGTCTTCCCCAGACCATGATCACCGATTCTTGTTTTGCAAAATAGCTGGATTTTCTGGGTATATATATATATAAATTCTGCGATCTAATCATCATTATCTTTCTAGGAACACAGCAGGATGCCACCTTTTAATGGTAGACAGCTTCAACAACAACTTAGGGCTTTTTTAGTTTTTATTCAGTTACATATAATGATGTACTTGCTATTTCTACGTGGACCACAGCAACCACCACCATCACCTCCACCACCACCAGCAGCCAGACAGATACCTAGAAGAAGGCGCAACATGTGGGTCAGGCCATGGCTGCTAGCTGCTGCTTGGGTGGAAGTAGACGCCTGTTGAGTGGTTGTTGGCAGTATCCCGACCCTCTGGAACTCCGTGGTAATAGTGGCTGATCTTCTGGGTAGTGGTTGACGTCTACAGTTGCTCTTAATGCTTTCAATGTCTCTAAAAATTCTGCCCATGAGGTCCTCAAACTCCTCCTGGGTCATCTTTTCAGCCTCTGATGCCATGTAGCCAAAGAAGGGCTGCCTGTCTGACTTCTGCTGCAGGAAACCTGAGATCAATGTCCTCATCTGGTCAAAGTGCTCGAATATCTTGGAGTCTGTTGAAAGTGGTGTAGATGTGAATATAGGTTGACTCCTACTCTCCCTCAGGACACTGGACTCAAGGTGTTCTGTATCAGTAGTAGATCCACGAGATTCGTCCTGCTTGCTGGTGTTTGGACTGGCCTAGAACCCTGAACTTCTGCTGGCCCCCTTTCGTCTGATGTGGGTCTTAAGGAAACCCATCTGCTGGTAGACCCAGGACTGTCTCTTGGTCATCTCCCTTGGGGCTTGGCCAGATTGTAGTTTGGACAGCTTGCCATAACGCGTTCTCTGGGATTTGAACTATCTTCTGACATCAAAGGGCTGGAGCTTCAGTTCTGCAGAGATTTCTGCCCAGAGAGCCTCCTTCTTCTGTCTGTCATGGAAACGTGCATGCTCCTTGTCGTAGAGCTTTGGATGCTCCTTCACAAATTCCACAATTGCAGTTTCTTGGCTGTCAGTGAAAGTTGCACAGACCCTGGCTCTCTTGGCTGCCGAGTGACTTTCTGAATCCTCCTCACACCTCTCTTCTTCTTCGCAAGCTTCCTCAGTAAGTTCCAAATGCTCCTCAGTCTCTTGTGTACCCTCCTCTGTACCCTCCTCCGTCCTTTCCTCCATCCTTTCCTCCACCTCTCCACCTTCCTCTTGCCTCTCATCCATCTTCTTCTTTCCTCTCTTCCCTCCTTTCTCTTTCCTCATTACTCCAGTCAGTAGCAAAAAAAAAGTAAAAAACTAAAATGTGTCTCCTAACTGTAAAATTTGCCTTAAGCTCAAGTATTATATGATATTTTTAAAAAATGAAAAGCCCTACAAAACAGTGACACACGTTTCTCAGTAGCCAACCAGTCAGTAACAACGAGAATCTGTGCGTGGTCGCTTATATAGTCTCAGACCCCCTCATTGCCTCGTTTTAATTTCCGATGCGCGGAAAATAGTCGGCTCTTAATTGGTTCTTAGTCCCAGGCCTCCTGGGGTGTCTTCAGACCGTCGAAGACTAAATTTGTGTTGTCCCAGCCTGGGACAACATAGGACTGTGTAAATTTGGGTCTGAGGAGGCCTGAGGAAGCCTGGGACTGAACATTTTGTTGACGGTGGGAAATAAGAATCGGTTTGAGTCGTGGAAAATATCAAACATGTTTGATTTCTCTCACAGCCACAACCGACAACTACCGACCCTTACAGGACGTCTGGGACTAAGCATATATTTGAAACCGACTCCCCAAAACCCTTAATCTGGGAGCTTAGTCGTGTGGTGGAACACCCACATTAAGTAAGTTTTATAGTAACTGTAAGAATCAACTCCCTGATGTATACATTAATGGTAAAACATTATCCTTAGTTGACAAATACAAATACATTACTAGCAATCTGGTGGATGACAAGGTTATTTTATGACAAGTTTAAACTAATTATGCTAAAGGAAACATTTTATGCAATAACTTAACAGATTGCTCCTCAGAAGTTAAAGGTGTACTTTTTAGAACTTACATGTATTCTATGTATAGTATGTCACTTTGGAGTAGCTACTCCAACACTATCTACAGAAAATCTGTTGTTTCCTACAATAACGCATTTAGAATGTTATTTAAGCAACCATTGTACTGCAGTGCTTCCAACATGTTTGTAAGTAAACATATTTGCTCTTTGCCAGAAACTCGTTGAATATCTTGCTACATTTTGCTACAAAGAATAAATACAAGTGATAATGCTCTTATGGTATCATATTTAACAAGTTGTGCTGCAAATAAATATGATACCATAAGAGCATTATCATATATATATATACATATATGTGTGTGTGTATGTATAAAGGACAGAATAGTCATATGTGATCAACAGATAAATGCATTATTTTTTCTATATTGCTACATGTTTTCATACTTATATTTATATGAACTAATACACAAATCTTGTTTTTTAACTACTACTCTATATTGTACACTTATGTTTGTATAGACTAATATACTGTAATATTATGTCTGAAATAAAGTTATATTATATTATTATTATTATTATTATTATTATTATAGATATTTTAAAGTATATTTTGTATTGTATTTTTATTTAATTAATAAAATGGTACCCGCAGGGGGGTAGGGACTGACAGTTATTATAGACTTAATTAATAATGTTTTATCACTTACCACATCATAGACTGCTGGATATTATTTTGTAGGTCTAACACTGTATATGAGTCTGTGCCTATCAGTGACACTGTCAGCTACGAAGTCTAAAGAAGAGTTCAAAATAAATGAGACAGTTTATATAGAGAATGGGGCAGCCTCTGTAGAGCTATCATGTGGTGATGTCCCTCAGGCAGCAGTGGCGATAGAATGGTTCATTTACAACACTACTGAATTGAGAGAATGGGGAAAGTTGCTGAAGTTCTACCACACCAATTCTGGCAATCATCCATACTTTTATAACGCTACCAAATATGATATCAGTAAATCTGTTAGCACCTCACTTGTAGTGAACAACATAAAACTATCGGATTCTGGCTTGTTCATGTGTGGATCTCTTGGGGGATCTAACCATAGCTACATGACTATGCTACAGGTTATTGGTAAGTCATTACAAATATATTTGTTTAGTTTAGCAGTAAATGAAATGTGTAATTTGTTTGAAGAACATTTAAGTGGTATATAACATACCAAAAAGCATAAGAAATACTTAAACTTGTGTACTGATAAGTAAAGATGAGGTGCAGTAGTTGAGGCTCAGGCAAAGAACACATATCTATGTGTTTCATCTTTCACTAAAGCTTTTGAGTGATTGGTTATTCTGTTATTGATTTTGTAATTGCAATATGACCCACTGGTTAGTGTTATGTAAATAAGAGCCTTTTCGTTGGACATTTTCACTATACATCAAGCTAATATTTTATATATTGTCTTCCTTAAAACTTAAAACAGTTGTGATATGAGCTACAAGAATTACACAATACCTTCACATAAAACATACAAACCTAAAACATTCAAATATCCATTCAATGAGATGATATTTTTTTGTAATTTATCAAAGTTAAAATATGTTCAGGTTCCAACCCCATTATCAAATATCACTTGACTGAAGGGCTTAAGTAAAATCAGAGTCCTTACTAGCTTTCTTTCTGTCTTGTATAATCCTTACAAATTAATAGCAAATGGGAAAATAGATGTGTAATTCATTTGAGAAAGGTATTGAAGATATTTTGGAGATGCGTAATGATCATGACACATTTAAGTCAGCTCATTACTGTAATAGGCATCACTAATAATTTATATAAAGTGGTTGTTCTAGTTTGATAGGAATTGAAGATGGTATAAACAGTTTGGAGTTTTAATAAATTGTGAAGACACCAACATTAGTACTGCTATTTAAGAACAACACAATATCACTAAAATTTAAAATTAATCTACTCATACTGTTAATTGCTAGCATTTTTTGATGAGCAGTTAACATTTACATCGCTTTTTGTGGTAATCCGGTTGGTTCTTTGATTGTTAAAATGTTCTAATATTGCCTTAATGACAGTTCAGGCAATTGGACTACATGGATATCAGCAGGATTTTTGGCATTGTTTTAGAATATGGCATAATTATTTGGACACAAGGAGAGCTCCATATCGTGTTTCCCAAAGTCCAGAATTAAGTAGGATAAAAAAACTTCTTCAACATTTTCAGTTTTAAAGGAATCATTCAGAAAGCTATTCTGTAACTGGTGGTAAGTAATGGTGGTAATGTGGAATTATCTCTGCTGCATAAAAAGTATGTTTACTCAGAAAGACCACTAAGGCCAATCAGACTTTCTATTCACTTGTGTAGGCCAAGTAGTTTGAGGACGCACCCCAGTGGAAATTTTTAGTTTTGCCTTGACTGTCAGGGCAATGAGCTCTTGCGTTTCTGCAAGTATGAATGTACTGTTGCAGTATCAGAAGAAGCAATAAATACCATATATTTCAAAAAGAAGTAAGGATTGTATACGTACCCTTGTTTTCTGGAAAGTAAGAAAGTCATTGTTTAAAAGGGCTAGGCATCCCAGTATAATCATCCAAGTAATATAAAAGCCAGATTTATGTTGGGGTAAAACATGCATAATTATGTAGGTACATGTTGGTCAAAAGGTCGAAGCCATTTGAAAACCAAAAAGAAGGACATATGTCAACATGTGTGATGTTATTAAAACTGAGTTCTAACGGAGGGTAATTAAACAGGTCTTATCTAAAAAATTTAATTTACGTTCTTAATCAGTTTTAAATGATAGAGAATGTAGGCACATTTCATTGATTATATCTACATTTTGATCAATAGTTGGATATATCAATCTCAAAGGAGTGTCCACAAGGGATAGAACTATTGAACTCCCTATTAATAGGCCAACATAGATCTATAATTCGTATCCCATCATCCCTAGCCATGGGGGGAATAATGTAAATTTTTAAAGGATTGAACTTTTAGTTCAGCAGCAAAATTTTCCATGTTGTTCCAAATTTTTTAGATCATAAGTAGAAAGTACATGCCCTGTCATTGGGCTATAATATTACATTTAATATTGACCATGCATGATCCTTTTCACAAGAATTATTATGTTTGTTGTACAGTTTACTATGACTGAGTTCTTATTTAATGGTATTGTGTCAACAGAACTTTCATGAGTGATACTCATTTAACTGCCCCTTGTTAAGCTGGTTGTCTATTTTAGGCCTTGGTTACATATTATTATTGGTGCTTTCTTATATAAATTATTATCCATAAAATCACCGGTAAAAACATCAACACTCAAGTTGAACATACCATGATTAAAAGAGTGTGCTAAATTAATATGTGGTTTCATATTGATTGTGTTAAAACTTGCTTGATGTAGCATAATTCATACTAACTAGGATTATGTAAAATTTTATTGATGATCAGGCTGACTATGCCTTGTACTGTAGCAGCAACTGCTGGACAAGGATGGTCCAAAATAGCCAGGAGAATCACTAAAAATAGCATCTGATATGCCGGTACCCCACAGCCTAGGGAAATATTTTAACACCATGAGATACAAAGTTCAGGATACTTTCAAAGCACTGCCAGTTATATAAAGGTCCAAACAATGTTTAAATAGAGAAAATAAAGTCTAAGAGAAAGATAATGCATGCAAAGATGAAGTATTAAACAAGACAATTCAATAACAAAATGACAGCATTAATCAGTAAACTAAACATTATGACAATCTTTATCTACAACTGACATATTCGAGTTATGGTTTGGATGTTTTGAATATTACCATGCATACAGAAAAGTTAATACATTCAATGAATGCTTATGTGTGGTGTTATAGCAAAATCTGTGGCTCACTTGATGAAATTCCATCTGTTACAATGGGAAGTTGTAAAAGTAAAATTCTTAATGAATTTTAATATGACTTTAACAGTGCCTAATCTGCATCAAAAGAAAGACCCAAAGGTGCAACAAGATTTTTAAGGTGAAGGTCACTACGACAAAGTCATGGGTCAAATCAAGGTCACACCATGATGCTGCTCACCTACAACCCCTAACCAATGTCCCTACCAATCATCAACTTTGTACACCTTACAATTTCCGAGATATAGCCCAGACAAGATTTTATAGGTCAAGGTCACTACAGCAAGGTCAAATCAAGGTCACACCATGATGTTGCACACCTACACACTAACCAATGTCCCTACCAAGTATCAACTTCCTACACCTTACGGTTTCCTAGATATAGCCCGGACAAGACTTTATAGTTCAAGGTCACTATGACAAGCTCAAATCAAGGTTAGACCATGACGTTGAACACCTACACCCCCTAACAAATGTCCCTACCAAGTATCAACTTCCTACACTTTACAGTTTCAGAGATACAGCCCGGACAACATTTTATAGATCAATGTCACTACAGCAAGGTCAAAGGTCAAATCAAGGTCAGATCATGATGTTGTACACCTACACCCCCCTAACCAATGTCCCTACCAAGTATCAATTTCCTACACCTTACGGTTTCTGAGATTGAGCCTGATCAATATTTTCAAACTCAAGGTCACTACAACAAGGTCAAAGGTCAAATCTAGTTCAGACCATGAAGTTGCACACATACACATCCTAACCAATGTCCCTACCAAGTATCAACTTCCTACACCTTACCGTTTCTTAGATACAGCCCGGACAAACTTTTTCCCGCCAACTGCCTGCCCGCCCGACCGGCCGACCGGCCACCATGGGTGAAAACAATACCCTGACAGCCCTTAAAGGGCTGTGGGGTAAAAATTGATAAACCAATGTTGCGGTTTGGACATGCAGTGGTAATTAACAGGTATCCAGTGTATCATCACTACCCCTTTGTGAGGTAACAACATAAAAATGAATGCAAATGCACCTCTCCACTCATTTCCTGTCATGATTTGGTTTATATGTATATCTGTGCTGTGTAAAAGACTCATTGGACTCACATTTTCACAATTTGTGTTGTATTCAGTTTATCACACACCTTTGACACACACCTTTATATTTTATTGCTCAGATCCACCTGATGTTAGCATAGATAATGCAGATACACCTGCTGTGGAGTACACAACAAGATGTTTATCATGCATGATAAGTGGAGGAAACCTATCAGATCTACAGATTAATGACTATCAGTGGATGTACAGGCCCACTTATCGTACCTCTGATAAATATATTCCTCCTCCGAATGGTATGTGCTTAACAAATCTCTTATTGACTCTGGTATCTTCTCTATGATAGTGGGCATGAATGTTATTGTACGTTTTCTATCATGGACTTTAATGGTGCCTAATCTCTGTACATGGCAGACTGTAAGGCGTAACAGTAGAAACAAAGTCAATAATCATTATTCCACAGAGTTAGCTGTGTCGATACAACAATATCAATATAGCTTATTGCAACAAACAGCATTTAGTGTGGACATGTTTTGATATAGGCTAAGTTTAAAGAGGAATATTGAAACTTATTCATGATTGTGGAAGCTTATAGCTTCAAAAATAAGTAAACAATGTATCCTGTGCAATTTACTTTACCATTCCGAATTACTAAAACATTAATTAGATTAAACATTTAACAGACTTTTCTCCATTTTGATACTTCAGGGTGCTCAAGTATATTGGTATTGCTAAAATTGTTATTTGGATTTGATGTCAAGAATTCTGGGACTCCTATCCCAATTCAGAAAAGATTACATTTGTGTTATTTTAATTTTAAGAAATCTTGAAAACAGTAATAATCTGACTGATATTATTTTTGACTTTGAAGGTTTCTCAACAGTTCCTCTGATGTTATCAAAAGGTCTAAGCTGTTTCTTTGACATATTCTCTTATTTTATTTTTAGGAAGCTCTGTGATAAATAGAGGTAAAACATTACAGCTGAAAAAGCTTAGTTATGTAGATATGGCAGGTACTTACAAGTGTACTGTATCAATTGGCCGACATGGTGTACAAACTAGTGGAAGTAGTACTCTGGATGTGTACTGTAAGTATTATAGTGAAAGTTATATGCTGTTTGAAAGGACTAGTTATTAACCAGTTATACTACAATGACAAGTTATTTGTCTAAATTCCTACCATTAAAAATATACTTTTGTCACGTGTTATATCATTGGATCCTAGGTGTCTTGACATATGATATGTGATCTACTTTCTTTTTCCTGTTTAACTTCGCCAAAAATGTTAACTGGTTTTAAAATACCTTTAAAATATTTTACATTAAATATTATGTTTTACAGAAGGCATTTATCTTTTTATTAAAGTGGATATGAAATGTCAGCCTTGGTTAGCACTTGTAAAACTGAATATTGCACAAGCTAAAAGTATAAATTAGCTTGTTTTGTACCAAACTTTTCTTAATATGTTTTGTCTGCGACATTCGACATTATCACTGTACCAACACAAATATGTCTTTTCAAGCTGATTATATTGTATTGTATTTTGGATGCATTTTACTTGTAACCAAGTAGTTATTACATAATGCAAAGTAAATCTTTTCAAGACTTTGTTAATGAAAAATGAATAACTACAAAAACATCAAATCACAGCCTATGTAAAACAAATTATATTAATTTTGCAAATGGTTTAAACATCCTTACTCAAAAGTTTGATAATAAAAGTTAACTTGACTTTAAACTGGAACTGAAATTACTTTGTAGATAATAGGAATGCACTTGAATATTTGCAAGGCAATAGAGGTCCATTACACTATATAAACATAGACTGTAGGACATAAATTTCAAATTTCCTTAAATATCAATTGAATTCAGATTTACACCTACTTCAGATAACCTCTTGCTATATATGAAAAGCAATTTTACATTCTATTTATACTTCCAATTATCTCCTTTGCAGATAAGCCACCTCAGTAGTCAAGGTCTAGTTGTGTAAACTATTTTCTCTTATTATAGGTATAGACCTTTAAAAATGTATTTTTACAGTAAAATATGTTGCTTTATGTATAAATTTGAAAATAAAGTGTGAATTGATGTTAGCAATAATAAAGCAAAAAAAGCCCTTTTCCTGTTTATAGATTTTTTTTCCAATTTCACCAAATGGACAGGTGATAAATTGCCTATTTCAAAAATGGTCAAAATTTTGGCCGAATTCATAAAATGGGCAATGCCATGGGTTATGTGTAATATATACACATATAGAGAAACATTTTAATAAAGCCAGTTTTGTGTGTGAATGAGAATGTATGTAAATGTGCCACACAGATATCTGAGAAAAGGAGGACCTGTTCACCTTTTATTGGTGGTCTCCCAGCTTGAAATATAAATATAATGTATAGGAAATCATATGCCTGGACCTCTGTTTCAGAGTCTAATGTGGTCCTTGTCATGTCCTTTATGCCTTTATTGTGTGTCCTAGGGTTTTGGTGTGTCAACATTTGAGCTATTACATTATTTATTTTGACAATCTTCCATAATGTTATATCACTTAGTAATTACTCTTGGTTGGATATCATATCATATATCATACCACAAATGTGGTCTTGTTACTGTAAAATCAAAACAACACCACAGGAGACATCTAGTAATATCTAGTAATAGATGACAGTGAAATTTCCAGAATAATGATGATTAACACATGAAGTTGTTTAGACTACAACAATTTAAAACACTACCCAGCTTGTTACTGCACCAGTGAAAAATTTAATTTAGAATTTATTTTAGCTAGTTTGAAATTTTATTATTTATAGTAAAAATTAAATTCCTAGTGAAACTTTAAATCTGTATCAATTTCTTAAGCAGAAACTTTCCAGTGGTGTAGGTTACTTTTAATGAATTTAAATGCCAGCAACATTTTCTTCCAGCTATTTTTTTACTGATATAGCATTTTAAACTATTTCGAAGTTAACCCTTTTTGTAATGTTACAGAAAATGTCATTCTTCATTGTATATCTTTATATAATTGCTTCCCTTACAATAACATCTCTCTTTTATTACTTTAGATGCCGCAAAATTAGAAAGCACACTTGAAGACATGACTGTATATGCTGCTCTGGAAGCTTCCGCAGATCTGACAGTGAAATTCCATATGAACCCTGCCAGTAATTATAAAGTTTCCTGGTCCAAGGGTGACTCAGAGGTACAAGATTCTGGTATCAGCAACAGTGAGAAAGGTGTGCATGTTCAGACCACTTACTCCATCCAAAATGTCACCAAATCACAGCTGGGAAACTATACTGTTCAAGTCATCAACCAGGCTATCAAGAGTGAACCCAATAAAGCCACGTTTATTGTGATACTGGAATTGGGAGGTGAGAACAATGAGGTCATGTACGTTTATGGTACTGTAATATATCAACATTTGCAGATCATCTCTCTGGGGATCACTTCAGATTAAGCCCATTAAAACCCAGAATTTAGTTGTGAAGATAAGTTGTGAAATATTGATTGAAAGTCAGCATTGACTATTAATATTGATTCTCTGCATAGCTGCATAAAGCATCAATATTGAACAGGATTTCCAGTTTTTAAGATGCAGTTTGGTTGTTTGAAAAACATTTGACATTTAGTATCTGCTGGACATAGCCACTTTGAAATCAGTTGCCAGAGATCAGGCTATAAAAGGAGGTAGTTTGAAGATGGAGGAATGTAGAGTTGATGAAAGCTAAACCAAGATCCACTAAGATAAAGCACAGTTACAAAGACAGTGAAAACACAGTTGAGGAAAGTTTATGTTAGTAGTAAAATTATAGAAATATAAGAAAATTTTTAAAATGAAAGAATTCAAATTTTAAAAACACCAAACCCAATCAGAAAAGAGAGGGAATGTTATGGGCAAAGGTGAGTGGAACAACCAAGGAGGAGAGAGAAGATTGTTGAATATACGACCATACCGCCGAGCTACGCCAGGTACCGTGATCCATGATGTTTTGTAATTGAACATTATGCTCAAAAGCAAAGGTAGCACCAGACCTACGAAAAGTATGGAAGGGGTAACCTACAGTGGAGAAACCTCTATGTCTGAGGACTGTTTTAAGTGCATCTCTAATAACAGTGTCAATTACTTGACTGTGGGGTGAATGAATGGTAGCAAACAAGGGGAAAGTAGA
The DNA here is from genome assembly GCA_964017235.1 of Sabellastarte sp. h YS-2021. Lineage (NCBI taxonomy): Eukaryota > Metazoa > Annelida > Polychaeta > Sabellida > Sabellidae > Sabellastarte > Sabellastarte sp. h YS-2021. The sequence goes on along the minus strand of OZ024929.1, from coordinate 182,267,356 downwards.
GGGAAGGGGCCTAGAATTTAATAGGGCCTTAAGGGCAGTAACTGGGCACAGAAATAGATTGGAAATGGAGGGGAGTCGAACAATATGGTAGGACTCAGAGGACTGCAGTGTTTTGGACCATTTCATTATCAAGTAAGCTCCTGGAGGGCCGAATATAAGGTCCTTCCTTAGGAAATGCTTATTGGGGTCAAACTTTGATAAGCTATGAGGGGCTATGTTTGACATTCTAAGGAAGCCGTAAAATGAAACCAGAAAAATTGCTCTAAATAAGAGAGGATCTGGTAATATGTGGCATGACATTGAAATGAGGTAGATGGTCCTAATATCAAAGATACCCTGGTGAAGGGAAAAATTTTGAATTGATGGAGATACTACGGATGAATCTGGAGAGAAGGGGATGAGAGAAAGATTTGGTGACAAAATTATAATAAGAGGCACAGGTTGACAAAGATGAAAAGTACAGTTTAATCACTTTGAATGAAATGTTGTTGTTATGTAAATACTCTCCAATAATCAGCAAGTTATGAATTGAACACACAATAAGTAGGTTTAGGAACATCAAAAACGCCACGAAAGTCCTGAAGTGGCACATATGTGCTGCTCAGGTGGAGGGTCGAAAGGCAATTGCTGTTCTCCCCAAAGCTGAACTCAACAGGTGAGTAGACTTCAATGTGGCATCTGAAATCAAATTGATAAATTAAGGTCAAAGTAGGAGGGTTCAACACTGTCCCAAGAGTAATTTACTTTAAGATCCTGTAATATTTCTTGATTAATAGGTTTATTTGAGTATAATCTAGACAGAACATCTGCCTTGATGTTGTTCTTGCCTCTGATGTGCTGTACCTGAAGAGAAATATCATAATGAGCAGTAAGTAACCAAAGATTTCTAATACAAGCCCCCAAGAACGGGTCTTTAGTTTTGCTAGTAGCTACCACATGGACACAGGCTTCATTATCACAATTCACCATCACTGAGCTATGTTTCCAATATTTACCCCAAACCTGTAAGGCAATGATAATATTGAGCATTTCCCAGTGTACTATTTTAAGTACAAATCCGGAATTGAGGGGACAGGAGCAGAGTACTCCAGTTAGGCAAGCATCCAAGCATAGTGAGTTCGAACCTTCAACCCTAGGTTTGTCAAACTTGGTGGTACCATTGAAGTGAAGGAGGAAGACCTGAAACCAGGTAATGTCTCTGAAAAACTCACTAGTTAAGTATATTCTCTTTTTGTGAAAGTTGTCTCAAAGCAACTGCAGGATTCTGTTGACAAAAGTCCTTGCTGGGACCACGCATTTATGTAAGTATATCAGCTTGCCTAGCAGGGATTGAAAACTCTTTTTTGAAAGATATTTTCTACTAGAAACCTGAAAACACTCACTATGAATGGATCTAAGCTTAACTTGGTCTATGCTGAGTGCAGATTTAATAATATCCAAATGTATTCCAAGGCAACTGAGAGCCTTACAGGGGGCGAACACGTTTGTCAGGATTCATAGGGAAACCTAACCTAGTAAGAAGGGAGGAAAGAAAATCGAATTGTGACTGTGCATCTTTAGCTGGGACAATGCCAATGTAATCGTCGATGTAGGCCACCAGATCATAGCCCTTCCGCCTCATAATGTAGACAATCGCGTCTGAGAGCCTCTGAAACATAGCACTACCGTGCGCCCAGCTGAACGCCACGCTAAGATCCAAGAAATACTCCCCCTGCCAGTAAATGACTAACTTGACAATATCCACAGGATCAACCCTGATATTCCTAAAAGCTCTGGCCACGTCAATTTTATAGAGTACAGGATCTTAGTCTTTTTATCTACTATATCATCAACTGATGGAAATTTCAGGGTAAACTTTTGACCATCAAATTTATCTCTAGGGACATTATCATTGACTGAGTTACCATAAGGGTGAGAAAGGTTCAATATGATCCTCTTTTTATCATTATCCTTAGGGCGACTGAGCAAAGGTGAGCAATGGTAAGCATCCGAGCAGATCTTAGAAGTGGGACCAACTATGGCCCCCAGTACAATTTCTTTCCACAGGTAATCGTTAACTGCCGAAGGGTACTGCAGAGCTGAGTGGTGGTTAGTTACCTCAGTGTTGTGAAGACTATGCGGAGCAGATAATGATAAGGGAAAACCGAATTAGAGATATTCAATGAGCATCTTGTCAGGATAATCCACTAATTCCTTCTACCATTCCTGAATGTTAAGACCGGAAATTAACGGGATCCTGGCTTGTGCATAGTTGGGACAGTGGGACAGCCTGTACTAGCAATAACCTCAGCTATGTGAAAAGATTGCTTAACATTTTTAATATCAACAGGGGACCTATCAGGACCTGTGAATGAAAATTCTGGGACAGAATGATTCAGAAACCCCACGGTTTTGTCAGGAATAGCAGCATCACAATACACTTTACTAGTGTCACATTCGTTGGAGTCTATATGTGCTGTCAAGCCATTAGGGAGTGAACTAATGTGTCTGTCATGTCTTTGTCCACTGCTTGACACTTATTGACAACGTTACTATCAGTACAGTCCACAATACATTGAGCATATTCAATACCACTTCTATCAGCAGTTAAAACATCAATTATGTTATGTAACATATGAGTATATGATATACCATACTTGACACGAGCTTTAACTTCATTTTCAAAGTCTATTTTTGCATTATGACTGTCCTGCAAGACATTACGTTAAATGTACCATTAAATAATACCATTAAAGTACCTGAGGGAATGTTGGATATCCTAAAAATTTTACTGTCACTAGCATTCCAAGTATAAAACCTGTGCACATTATCACCTGATGCTGGATGCAAATATAAACACTGTATCGAATTTCCAATACTGTCAATAATTCCAATTCTAATTGGACTTTTATAGCGCTTAATCTCTGTCATAAAGACAGACTCTAAGGCGCATCACACAAAAAACATTGTTCAATATTCATAAACCAGAGACAAGCAGGGGTCAGCACCGCGGAGAAAGGAGGAGGATATTGGAAATTTAGGGTGGATATGCTTTTCCCAAGAGGTATGACTTCAACTTTGACCTGAAGGAGGCAAGTGAGTTTGCAGAACAGACCTCGTCAGGAAGGTCATTCCAAATCATAGGTGCATTCAAACTGAGTCCAAAATGCTTTTGAGACTTGAAAACTGAAGCAAAGTGGGGAACCTCAAGAAACATGCCATCAGATTGACTTCGATGAATGTTATATGCACTATGTCTGGGTATGAGAAAGGGTTCAAAGTATTTGGGGTTACCACTGTGTAGGAACTTATAAACAAGCACGGCAGTCTTAAAGATAGAACGGTACTTAATCGGCAACCAATGTAGTGCTTTTCTAACTGGAGTGATGTGTGAATACTTGGTGGTGTTGGCAACAATTCTGGTAAGACTGTTCTGAACACATTGAAGTTTGTGGAGATCCAGAGCTGAGAGATTTCTGAACAGAGAGTTACGGTAATCAATACGACTTCCGACCAAAGCATTGGCAGCCATGGGGGCAGCTTCATGTGTCAGATGTCCTCGGAGTCGGACACTAGACACTAGCAAAACAAGCCTTGCAGACTTTCATAACATGGCAAGAGAATGAGAAATCTGAATCAAACCAGACACTAAGGACCCTAACAGCATCTACTGGTGATATAGGATTACCGAGTATATTGACTGGGAAGGAGTGATTAAGTTTTTCACGCTAAGAGTTAGAGCCAAACACAATAAATTCGGTCTTATCAGGATTTAGCTTAAGCTTGTTTGTAGAGAGCCATCTCTTAACGTCTTCAAGGCAGCGTGACAGTTTATCAAGGGCCGAGGCAGCATTTTTATGTGTGAGATGCACATACAATTGTGTGTCATCAGCATAGAACTGGAAGCTAATACCACGATGATTCTGTATGACTTTACTCAGTGGAGTGGTATAGAGTGAAAAAAGGATTGGCCCCAGAACAGAACCTTGAGGCACACCATACAATAACTTTTTGGCATCAGATAAAATTGACCCTATCTTAATGCACTGTACACGGTCTGAGAGATAAGACTTGAACCAGTCGAGGACAACCCCGCTGACACCGAACCAGGAGCTGAGAGAGTCAAGAAGCATATCATGATCAATAGTATCAAACGCTGCTGATTGATCCAAGAGAACAACAGCAGTAGCCTCACCTTTAGCAAAAGCCAGATGAACATCATTCTTAATTGAAAGCAATGCAGATTCAGTTGAGTGACAAATAACGTCTTGATGAACTATGCTATGTGAATATGCACAACAATGCCCTTGAACTAAATGCTCTTGTAACATTTTACAACATGTCAATACTTCTATATTACGATTAATCACCAAAGAATCTGACACCTTTATGTCAGCCGAAACATTGACATACAAGTTACTATTTACAGAAGGGGCTGTCTGTATTGTGCCCTTATGTATAACAGGCTCTGCATTATTTAATTGTCTAAAAGAATTAATAAGTGAAATATTTGAATACTTGAGGATAAGAGCCATGATTGCCATTAGAACTTGACTTGCAAGGCAAATGAGCTTTAGGTTTTAACTTAAAGGTACCAAAACTACTGTTGGAATCATTAGTAACGTCTATATCCTGACTATTGACCCTATGTACAACCCCCCCACCCCCACCCCTCTGACGTCTGTGGTTAACTTGTGACCCTGTGGCAACTCAGTCTCCTATTTGTTAATATTTTGTCCTGGGTAACCCCTCGTTTTATTTACACATTTGGTTTCTGGATGGGCCAGCTTTGCACAATAGTTACAAACATGTTTATAAATACCATGGTTCCCCTCATTAGTGCACACCCCTTCGTTAGAAAACTTGCAAACTTTCTTATTATTAGGGTTGAGTACTGAAGCATTGGCCATGGCAATCTGTAAAGAGGAGATTCTGTTTAAGGCCCATTGAGTGTTGTCCTGCAATGACAAGGTTCCCTGCTCCACCTGATGCATAGACTGGGTGTAGACAGTCCTGACTGCTTGCCATGGCAGGGAAGTGGCATCTTTTAAGACTTGTATAGCTTATAACATGGTCTGTTTGACTAAAATTGGGTCTTGTATTAAGTAAATGTTCGACAAATGACCAGCTGCCCACTCTGACACCGTCAACTCGTCATAGAACACCCTCTTTTTCCCAGTAACACTAGCCAGGCCCTCAATGGGACACCTGAGCTGTGGAGAACTAATTGAGAAGCTACCACATGCTTAACAAGTTTAGAGATGTAAAATAGTTTCTGTATACATCTGGTGGGGGAAAGGCATTTTTGAACAGACAAGTCTTGAGTATGCTGGGAATGATTCTCTGGGATGTAATCTCAGCGGTTAACATATTCCACCCATGTAAAGCAGCAGATAAAATACATTTCTCAACATATCCCGGGCAATCACTAATCCCAATTGCCTTCCAAATGGCATGATCCAGCAGAGCCAAGCTTGGATCAATTTCAAGGGTTTTCTACATTCCATCTTCAGTATCTGAGGAGAACAGTAATATAACGAATTGTAAATCAAAGTATTTAATTCACGTGAAATATAGATATAAGACAGACCCCAAGAAATACTTTGTGTAACAAAATACATCCTTTTACACCATAACGTCTTCTATAATTTTAGGTTATCCAGAGAAACCCATGACCATTACTATTCTTGCAAAGACCCACAATACTATTACAGTTGGCTGGACAGCTGGGCTTAATGGTGGCTCTGAACAGCAATTTAAAGTCCTCTATCGGGAAAAGGGCCAGGAAAATTGGAAGGAATACCAGGACAGCATCAGTGGAATAAAAGCTGGAGAAACAATTAATTGCACAATAAATGGACTTGATGCAGAGAAGGTGTATGAAATCACTGTTGTTGCCATAAATCAATTTCCAGGATGGTCTAAATCTGATGCTGAGGTCCTAACAGTTTTAACTGAATGTAAGGCTCAAAAGATCATTAAATTGGGTTTTGTGATTCATCGTTACATTCTTTGTCACTTGATTAGTCATTGCATTGAGTGAAAAAATGAACCAGGTATCTGTATTACAAAAGCAGTTCAAAATCTAGTAGCCCATTTTAATTGTAGCCAACTGGATGTATTGGTAACAAAATGTCAGTTATCACTAAAAATAAGCAAAATTATGTTATGTTGAAATATTTAGCTGGTAATTTAGTATCACTAGTGTTATTAATTAATATACAATGTTTAAATAGTTTTTTGAATATCTGGGTTGCTAGTTTGGTATTTGATACCTGGGAACCTTGTGAAAGCCACACTGTAATGTGTCACAACTGTTATTATTTACTATAAACCAGTTGAAATTCATCCATATTGAGATCTATCAAGGGTCTAGATTACCCTTAAAAAGATATAACACAGGTTGTATGTTATTGGGGGGTCAATTTGTAATGATACGATTTATAATCTAAGCAAAAGGATTCAGCTTTGTTAAGGTAACATAATACATTTCATTAAACTTTTTTGCTTTGGGGAATTACACTTTTATAAAAGATACAAAATCATCTTTCAAATTCTTTTCATTTCCAAAAAAAAAACAAATGTAGACAAAGGTAAATTATATAAGCAGTAGAAATATATTGTGACACTCCTTATCTGTTGCTTTTTTCTAATTTTTGCTTAGCTGAATTTGCATTTGTCCTATTATATTTCAAGATAAATCTTTACAGCCTCAGAAAATTGTGATTATTTTGTCTCTCTTATTCATTAAAATTGTAAACTAAACAATCTATTTGTTAATGGTCGGGCCTTTTACAGGGAACCAAGTCCGGAGATGTAGGTGTTCTAAATTAAGAAATTATTGATTCACTCTGTTTGGTCTTGATCCCAGTTACCAGCTGTGTTAAAGTCCAGGTATTAAGAGCTGATGTAAATTAGGATATTACAATATTTGTTCACTACCTTACAGAAGTTTTAAAATTTACTACTTTACAGAAGTTTTAAAAAATCATATTATAGTCCACTATTTTCTAACAAAGAAGCACCGATGGGATTCATTGAGTGCTGAAGTTCTTCCTCCTTTCACGCTCTCCACCAGGTTTTACTGCTTAAAAGCACCATAAAAAGAAAGTTATTATACAACTATGAGCCATATCTTTGATGCCAAGTGTTTTTGTTTTTCATTATTTTTAATGAGCATCGAGGCTTCTTTACCACCAATATTTCACCACTTTGCGTAGCCTCCTAGATATGCATGCCCCAGTCAAGAAGGACATACCAAAGAGTACCCACACTGGTTTTATGAATACTGACATCCTTGCAGCTAAATGTCTCAAGAGGAAACATGTGAGAGTATGGTGACAAACTCAGTCAGCCAGTAATAACAGCAGATACTGCGCTGCTGATAACCACTACAATTTACTTCAAGAGCAGCCTAAAAGCGGTCATTTGTCAAGAATCGTAGCCAAAAATGAAGGAAAACCAAAAGCACTTGGAACCAGTTTCAAAAAGATTTTACACAAGTCCTCAGATGTCATTCTGCCTGATTACACAATTCCTGTTGACTTGAAAAACATGTTTGAACATTTTAGTGAGAAAAGTAACAAAATCAGATCTGGCTTATAGTCACTGTCACCCATTCCAGTCACCAGACCCAATCATATTAAAAATTACTTGTCTTCCTTCACACCGGTAGGGTGATGGACAAAAATTATGGTATCCTCCCCAAGAAAAATATGTGACCTCAAACGTACTCCAGCTTCATTGGTAAGGAGTGTGTTGACATACAAGAAAATCCAAAATCAACACCTTAAATTACTCAAGGGGGTAGTTTTTCCTATAGTTTTAAAAGTGCATATGTTACTCCCTTTCTCAAAAAACAAGTTTAGACACAAATGCTCTAAAAAATTATGGACCTGTGTCTAATCTTAGTTTTATATCAAAATTACTTGAGAAAGTTGTCTACATCTGTGGACGCAGGGAAGTCCCTTGCTCTAACATTGTTACATCTATCTACAGCTTTTGACATGATAGACCAAGTTTGGACAGAAATGTTCCAAAAATTTACTGAATCTAATATCAGTTTTATATCAAAATTTGTTGTTGAGAAACTTATGGCTAAACAGTCAAATGACAGAAGGGGATCTCCAATCAGTTCCAGGCCAGGTATTGGATTATCAGACTCAGAATTTGATTTTGTCCCCAGATTTTCATAAATTTTAGTGCACTACTGGTGTCTTGCGCATGTATACCAAAACATTTTCCAGCCTTGTTCTTGTTTACGAGTAGATGAATGGTGTGAAATTGAAACTTAAACCTGACAAGACCAAATTCAGCATTGATTGTTGATAAACATACCAGCAATTCATCCGTATCAAAATTTTCTGTGTCATTCCTTCACAGCATTATTTTCCCAGCAGTGGAAGTAAAACATTTAAGTGTCACATTTGACTCAGAAAACATTTTTGACAACCAAGATTTGCTGGGCCTCCTACTTTCATCTATGGGATTTGCAACACATTCTTAACTTCTAACTGCTGATAATGCAGTTCTTGTGGCAAAGGCTATGGTCAGAAGTAGACTAAACTACTGTAATTTCATAATATATGGTATCACCAGGGCCAGTGATAAACTTCAAAATGTTCCAAATAATAGCTGTCCCCTTATTCTCGGACTGAACAGAAAGAGTCATGTCAGACCAAATCTAGAAAACTCCACTGGTTTCTCATTTCAAATTGTGTCCTTATAACCTTCATACTTTCCATCCTCCCTATTTGTCTTCTTTAATTAAGTCTAGTCAGATTGATGGAAATAGACTTCAGCTTCCTCAATTTGTCCCAGAAAGGCTTGGTTTTGCCACAGTTGCACCAGGTGAATGAAAGACGCTGCCACTTGTCAGATCTCAACAGTCCATTTCAAGTTTTGCTAGCAAGCTCAAGACCTGTATATAGTTGCATACACACCACTATAGTCGTCAATCCCTGGAGGGTGCTTACTGTGTTATCAGTTTTGCCAGGTTTTGGACTGTCTCTTTTGGGATTCCAGAACATTAGAGGTTCCTCAACAACTTTGAGCTATATCATTTTTTTATTCTTATTTGTGTTTATTATTACTTAAGGTTAACAAATCGGTGGATTTTTGTATCTGGGATTTTGACTTTGGCCATGGCAAATGGTTGACTATAGCAAACCAACTACCTAGGTTATCTCGTTTTTGCATGTTTTATTTGCTTTTATTATTTTATGTTATATCAATAACATTCAGAGGGGACAGCTGAGCTTATTTCACCCATGCTGGCATTACTGCCCATGGGGACTACCAGGGACGATATTGGTAAGAAATCATTACAGACTGAAGGATATTGACCCAGTCATGTCCAAATTTGAATCCGTTCTTCCTTGTAACAGTTTGAATGATCTCTAAAAGTTCCAGAACTTTCCTTTCAGTAGTTTTTGAGTTATGCTGTAAAGAAACAAACAGAAAACAAGCAAACAGGCTGAAAAACTTTTGCAAAGTAATAATAACAAGTGAAGAAAGATAAGTGAATAGATCTGTGATTTTGACACCTAGCGCTGTAAACAACCCCCCTTTACTTGAAAGAAAACCCAAGTTTGTAACCAGTGTACATTCATATTAAACCTATATTCAGTGCCTTTCATATTAAACCTATATTCAGATAGCACACTGAGTTCCTCATTGTGGGGAAGATATTGCGCTTGCAAAGCAGTAGATTAGATTAGATTAGATTAGATAAATGCATGTATCTTTTCTGGCTTTCTTTAAATGGTATTCTGAAAACAATAAACCTAAGCAACAAATAAAATATCTAAAAATAATCTTTGACTCTTATAGCTGTGTAGAAAATAGGTAGCATCAGCATTTTACTTGTTGATCACCAAAGAGGTATTGTTTTCTACAAAACTTTATTGAAAGTAAAAAAATCCCTAAAAAAATTAATGGATGAAATTAATTTCAGAATAATAATGTTATATATGAGATAATAAGAAAAGTAGCTAGAATGATAATATTGACCTCATTACTAAGAAAATTTGATCACATTCAGTCTTATTTGGTAAAAAATATTTAGTTAGAAAATGTTGAACACTTATGAAACCTCGATGTACAATGAACAGGATAGGCCAATAACTGGAAATATCAAATATTTAATATATATAATCTAATCTAATCTACTGCTTTGCAGGAGCAATATCTACCCCACAAAGGGGAACTCACTATAGTAACAAGTATTTTAGTCAAAAGGATAGTCAACGGACGGTGAAGGTACAAAATATGGGATGCTTCACGAATTTGGGTGTCATATAATAGATGCAAAGTCTGCAAATCAGAAATTAGTTTTATGCTTAAGAATTTATGTACAGATTAATGTTTCTCCTGTCATATTACAAAGTTTAATTTTTTTGTTGTTGTTGTTTCTAAAGAAAATTGGTATTTTTTTATATCTGTATGTGCCCAGAGCACGATATAAATAAATAAAAAAATATTTACTGCATTTTTTTGCTTTAATTTTTAGCTGTTCCAGTTGGAAATTCAAGTTTAATTGATGTTGCAGTTAGCCTTGTAACCGTGTTTCTGGTCATAGGAGCTTTGATAATTTTTGCAGTGTACTTGCTGAGAAAGAAAAAAAAGAGTCTCCAAGGTAAGAAAATTTAAAAAAAACATGCCCCAAATTGTTCTTATTCATGACAACCTTTACTATCAACCACACTTGCATTTCATTAAGAAAGTAGTGTCATTTCTGTAATTATGTCTCTCCTAAAAATTTATAGCAATTTTCAGCGCAGGGAGATAACAATTAAAACAAACAAAATTTAATAGTTTGAAGTCTATTTTGTTATTGCAGTTTATAGCATATTCGGATTATGTTGTACACTGCATTGTTAACTTTGTCAAATGTGCCTGTTTACCTGTTTCACAGTGGGAAGTAAGTCCAAAAATATTAGAGTATTAAACTATTTAAGGCAGTTCCTTACTTCTGTGAAAAAATGTGGTGTTGTGAATGCCCCACTTTTGAACAAAAAAATTCAAAGCCTCTGGGCATTTATTAAGTGAAAGTTTAGATTCTAGAAATTACTTTATTTTTTTTAAATTTTATATTCCTAACATGGAACCATCAGAAACTACCCTGCCCTAACCCTGATCAAATTTCAATTTTAAAATTGATTTAGTTTGATTTAGAAATGTCTTTCTTATATTTACAGATGACCCCAAAGAGAGAGTCAGGTATGTACACTATTATTGATTTAAATTAATGTACAAAATGGCAAATTGTAAATTCTTATAATCTCACAGTACTTAGTACCAGTAGACTCATTTAAAATTAGACAAATAAACTAGGGAGAGCATAAAATAAGAAAAAGGATACTCTTGATTGGCAAAAAGTTAACAAAAGTAAATTCTTTCATAGACTTTTAAAATAAAAAGAACATTACCTCTAAAATAATCTAATTTTGGGAAATTAGGATTGAAAAATTAGAAAAGAGAATATTGTTTTTTTATGTTTTGTAAATATTTTCACAAAATAACCATCCTGTGACGGATGCTATTAGGGGAATTTGCAGAAAGTTACTCTCTTCAATGCATGTGTCTGTGTTTGCTGTGAATTTGTTATAATAAACATGGAGTAATTAAAAGTAATTAAATTTTATGAAACGTCTCACATCAAATCTTTTAATTTACAGATTTGATGTGTAACCTACAAAAATCTTATTACAACAATACAATATTGCAATATTACTACAACAATATTTTCAAAATTGTTTCTGGGAGATGATTGTAACAATATTAAAATTGACATCAGTAATAATATTCAGAGAGCTTTATCGATCGATATTGAAGGAATTCTATGTTACATCACATTACACTAAGATAATGGAAAACAGTCTAAGAACACAAAAACTGTTTTTGAAGTATATTGGGATGTTTCATTGGATATGTATGAAGGCAGTATTTGTTGATCTTTACATGGTTAAATTTGACCATTATCAAAGAAATTATATTTGGTCACTGGTGCTTATAACCCTTTTTCTTAAAAAAAATTCATTTTAAATTCCTGTGGATTTCTCAAATCAACTGATACATTTTTACTATATTGTTGTATTTTCGGAGCCAAGACTGTTTGGTACTTGGTAGATACAGGTATGTATTATGGAAACCATGAGATACACCCCCTGTCCTGTCTAACACTAGATAAAAATTGTAAATGTTTGTTATATTTTGGGGATAACCTTAAGACCATCAATACACATCTGCATGATGTCTCAAATATTTGGTATAATTGTTAGACAGAGATTAAGCCAGTATTGAACTAGATTAAATGCAGTTTTTCCAGTTGCAATTGAAATGTGGCTCCCCCCCAAAAAAAAATATATATATATAATATTATAAAATATATGAAATAAAATATTGTTCCTGTCAAAACAAACTTTGTTTGATATATGTACAGTTATTTATTTTGTCTAACCTCACTTATTTATAAATAGTGTTGTAGATATCTCAGTCAAATTTGCCATCAGGGCTTAGTTTTACCATACTGTATTACTGTATTCATGAGTTAACATTACACTTGAAAATATATTTTTTCATGTTTTCCCCTTTACCTTTGCTGTTTCCAGATACCACTGAGCTCTATATCTTGTGTCATTTAATTTTATCTTTTCTGCAGTGTGGACAATGACTACCAAGCTGTACCCACAGTTTCTGATTTGGATCAGGTTCCAGGTAACTATATGAAGAATGTCAATTTTAATACTGGTGTTCAACCTACACCAACCCAAGGATCATATGCACTAAACCAATATACCATGTTTCAAATGATGAAAAAAAATGTCAAAAATTGTGGAGAAAAATGTAAGTTCTGTTTATTTTTATGGGGTACTCTCCTATTTGCTGATGATACCTTCTGATTTGAAAACCGTTTAAGAATTCTTCAATTCAAAAGTCATTATTGTTGGTCCATACCACTGTTGCTTCGACTGGCCAAGACGTTTCATTTGGTCAAAGATCAAAGTTGATGTTGTATGTCCTGTTCAACAGCCAGTGCCATAGTGCAATAGGTCCTCATCACTTGTGTGAGTTGCATGGTGACAGTCTGTGATGAGATGCCAAAGATGCTAACTCACCAGAAACGTGTATCACATGAATTTCATTTTAATACTGTACTATAATCAGATTGCTTTGTGACACTCAGGGGTATACAGACCTTAAGACAGAATCATTAAAATTTGTGCCAACTTTGTGCCAAGGAAGATGACAAACTTCATGTATTCATAAAAAAGAAAAAAAAAGAATGAAGCATTTCACTGACAAAAAGGAAGTAGAACTATCTGCCACTGTGGCCTAGTGGGTAACACCATTGCCTAGGAACACAGAGAACATGGGTTCAAGCCCAGGTACAGGCAGGTACACAGTGGCTGAAATGACCACTTATAATGGCGGTCCTCTGTCATTATCATTGGGTCCTACCCGTATAAGCCATACACAGTGGGTGATTACTACCTTGGCATTGGTTTAGTTGGTTCTTTGGACATTACACTTTATGTGGACTTTGTTGGTCTTCTCCCTCTAGCATAGATTATGTATATTTAAAGTTTAGTTTGACATCTCCTGTAGCTATATGGGTACAAAAGCTCACTGAGATATCTTATAAACCATGTTAGTATTCACTAACATGGCTTAAAAATCAGATCAAGATCATGATCAAATTTGAAAAAAAAAGTTTTAAGTGAGCCAGCAGATTTAAATAGCTATCCACAAACCATGGGTCACTTGAGCTGAAAAGATTAAATATTTGATCTGTTTTTGCATGAAGTTCTCACAATTTTCATCTTCCCTGAGAAATAAAGCTTCTATCAATTATTTTTTATCTGTCTTGATCAAAACGCCAATCCATCCAAAATTTGATCAAAATACCAGATCAAATTTTTCATGAATGCCAATCTTAGCTGATCCAAACATCTGATCAAAAGTTGATCTGATCTTCAGTGATCCATGTTAGTGAATACTGCTCCGGACAAACTATATCACAGAAGTTATTCTGACTACAGAATCGTTTCACTAAATATTTATCCAAATATAAACATGCAAAGATTGTTTTAAAAACCTAAGTTAAAATGAATGTATTGTATGGAAGTTAATAGTTTGTAATATGTTTAAAATGGCCTGGGGAAAACTACAATTACAATGTTGAAGAGACTGGCTCTAACTGATGTGGGCTACATTTATCTACAAATACAACATGCTTCTTTTTTACCACCCTGTTAAATCAAATTATTTGCAGTTCAAATTATATAATAAGTCTAATTTTCTTCCTTCACTGTTGTAACCATACCAATTTACTGGCTTCATGTTTTGCAAAATTTCCATCAAAGGAATTTTAATGATATTTAATATGTTTTATCACAAAGCAGATTAACAGTTTGTATTATGTCTAAGATGGTGGTTTCTTACTGATGGTTGGCAGTTCGAAGTACAGAACCTTGACCAACTGTATGTATTGGTTTCCTCTGCCCATAAAACTACCCATCTTGATATGACCTGTACAGTGTTGAAAGCAACGTTAAAACCGAAATAAACTTAAATTTATGTATACTTCCCTTTAAATGGTGGCAAAAGAGATATATTGTTTTATTTAGTGTTTACATCATGCCTAATACCTTATCGGTTATATTGTGCTGGGTAGTTGGAAGGGCAGAGGAAAGCAGTATATACAGTTGGTCGAAGTTCTGTACTGTAAACTGCCAACCAACTGCAAGCAACTACCAGCTTTCCCACTCGTTGAGGCTACGATTTCAACTGTGATCTCAGAGGTGGGAAGAGAGTGTGTTATCACTGCGCCAACATAACTCCCTATACGAGAGATAAAGCAAAAGTTATTTTTATTACAATTAAGTAAGAAATAACAAAATTCAAAGAATGATTGATGCCATTTACCTTTCAGGCTAAATGGAAAGTCAGTTTTATAGTTAAATATATTTTATCATTACTCTGGAGTATTTTTCAGCATTAAAATGTACTTTGCAAAAATTTGCATTTACCTCTTATTGTTTGCGCAGTGCTGAATAATATTTGCAGCTCAAAACAAAAAAAAATCATTTTTTGTCCTTGACTATCATGCCAATTTATTTGCTTTTAGTTTTGGGACAATTTACTTTCAATGCAAATAAACTTTTGTTTTGTGTCTAGTTCCCTTCAACTGGTGGAGTAACAGACATAAAATTTGCTGAAACATATGAAATTCAATATTTGTTATAATTAAGCAATGTTTTTATTAGTTTTCAGGCTAGAACGAGAACTTTGTATTATATTTAAATTTATTCTTTTACAATCCTTTTACAAGTTAGAGAGTAGTCTTTTCAGTATTCATCAAGCCAGAATTGTTGTTGGAACATTGCAGAAAATGAATCATTTGGAGTCAAGAGTGTTTTTTTTTACAAAACTGGGGATATTGAGCACAGAAAGATGACTCTTTTAATGATTTTATGCTCACTCATAATCCTATTCTTTAACAAATATTCAAGTCTAGTTTACAATAGTATAAGATGATTAAAAAATTTGAAACTGTTTTGCAATTTGATCAATAAATTTCAGTCCACTTCACATAATTCTGCCAACCTACAGACAAATTAGCCAAAGAGAATGTGTTCTACAGTGCACTTTTCTTAGTAGATTTGTTGGTAATGAATATCTATGTTATGTGGCCATGTATGACCATTTAAGTCTTTAACTGCACTATTTTATTTCTTACAAGCTACATTTTTAATGGGTATATTCTCTTAAAAAATAATCATGCTGTGTGTACTTCATTCAGAACTAGCTACAGGTAATCTGCATATTCTGATTTCCTGAGTCCTACTTGGCCTACTAACTGTATCCTTAAAACTAAGGCAAAAATGTTTTGCTCCTATTCTCAGCTTTGATTTGAAAGTAAAATTTTTGAACGAAAATTTTTCTTTGTAATATTTCTGTACTCTGAATTTGGTGTAGTTTTATGTGAGGTTAAAAAGTCTGTGTGCAACTGAATGTGTTATTTTATCTCTCATCCCTTTTCTGTGCAAACATGACTGTGGAAATAGGTGAGTTTATTGAAAACTGGTGGGTCAATATTTAAAACAAATACAGTGGTAATTCATAATACAAGAGTGGGTTTAACTTATTTGCATAACTGTTTTTGGTAATTAAGGGATTGGTGGCATATCCTAATAGAACGGTTGTAGTCACTGAGTTCCCCTCATTCTTGAACTGAAGCACATTATTTTTTATCTTTGACTTTTATTTAGATCCCACATTTTGGTTCATTTGCAGACTTTTAAAGCAATATGTTGAGCAGAACTGCATGTTTTGGTGACGGCACTTTATAACCTCAATCTCACTTAACAACACATAAAATGGAAGGAAACCTTACAATATTAGACACAAACCAGAAATCTGAAGATACTACACACTCATAGTCCATATTTTGTACATTTGGAGACTTTTATTGTGATTTCGTTGACAAGAAATGTGCATGTTTGAATGGGGTGTACTAAAATGCAAAGTCCAGGAATCGGTACTTGTTTGCATTGGCTGGCTTCCAATGTACACATTTTGTATACCGACCACCCTAACTATTATAATCTGATCATTATGCTGTCAGTAGTTATAACTCAATGAGTTCGTGTTGTACCTTAAATTGTGACTTGAACAGTTCATGTATCATTGATATCTTGTGTGAAGATAATACACTGGCAAGTACTTTAAATCCCTCTGAAGGCACTGATACCTTATGTATATGTATTTACTAATTTCATCAAAAATTGTTATTATTATTTTTGGTTTATATAATGGAAAATAGCTTTGCAGCAATAAAGTGCCAATATCTAGAAAATGGTAAGATATAGCACATTTTTCAGGTTTGTAAAACCTCACTGGATACTCAAGAGTCACTGGATTCAGTTACTTTTTTTCTAAAATAAAACAGGTCTCAGAAACATTAAGAGAGAGCAAATTGCATGTATTATCTCAATTTTCCAATTTTATTGACTTCATTATAAGTGGGGACCAAACAACCCATCTTAATCAGAATTGCTATTTCCCACCTTCAGTTTAATACTACTTTAAAGGACCAGTTTAAACACTAAAATAAAGGGCTAAGAATTTGCTTTGGCAGAGCTTGTATCAAGAGTCCTTGTCCAAGGGGAAATGAAATTATGAATACCAAAAATTATTATGGCCAAAAGTTAATTCCTGCATGTGGATAAAAAATGTTTATAAATAATCATTTTACAAAGTCAATGGACAATGATTATTGTCTTATTTCAGTATTTGGTCATTCTTCAAGAGCAAATAGACCACAGCCAAAACAAAAGAAACGTTCAGTGGTAAATGATCTCCCAGTGACAGATGATACCCTAGTTTATGCTCAGCCAAACCAGACAGACAAGAGAGCACACAATGGCGCACTGGCAAAAGGAAGAAAGGGCAAATCAACTACTGGAAAAGGCAAGAGATCATGTGAGTCTAGGAATATAAATTTTAAGTAAAGATTTGTTGCACAGATGTTCCATGGACTTATTTTTCATTAATATTTGCCCCGATATTATAAGATGATATTACAAGATGTTCTGTAGTTATTATAATAGGTTAAATGCTATTGTTCTTTTGTTTTTGTAGGCCTGTGGCATTGATTGTTTATCAACATTAGTATGATTAATGGCTTTTAGCATTTTGAAAAGATAGAGAGTAAGTTTTCCTAACAAAATTTAAAAAGTAACAAAAGTACAATCCTTGTTAATTAGATATCATCATATTAGTCAGAAACAAAAAACAGAATTTTCTGTCCTGAAGAACTAGAATAAGTTGGATTATTGGCATTTTTCAGAAAATTTGGGGTAGCATTTCTACTAATCACAGACACCATTGCCATTAATTAGCTCATTTTTATTGTGTAGTTTCTGCTCCAACAAACTGGTTTGCTTGTGTTGTATTTGCACTAAGAGCAGTATTTCATTTATTATATCATATAATATTGGACTAATCCTCACTGTAGAAGTACATCCCAGGTTCCAGTGACTTTCATTACCCAAACTAAAACAATCTCAGGGATGATGATTTGTTCTGTACCATGCTATTGTCCCACTAATATACAATGAATCCTTTTCAGATACATGCACCAGGCAAACCAGAAACTACAAGGGCTAATCAGCTGGTACGTGCCAAGCATGACTGATCTCTAAAGCATTTTTCCCACCTTCAAAACTATCCTTGAACTATCAGTGACTCAAGAAATGTGTATATACCACCTATATACAAATAAGGCCCAACTAGTATTTGTAATAAAATAACATAGGCACATGGGTCAAGGGTGTAGATAAGAGGGCATAAACTTACACAAATATGTTGGTACCCATTGGGTGGGGAAGACCCAGATGAAAAATAATTCCTGTCCTTTACGTTTAGTGGAGGACTCTAGGTTGGTGTCCTCCCCCATCCATTGAATAATAGTGAACTCCATATTCTTGACACTATGTTCGGTTTGTGTGAAGTATCCAGAGACAGGGGTAGAGTTTCGTGCATTGAATTTTTGAATACTTCTGTTTGGGTCGTATATATTGGAGGCCACTCTCTGTGCACTTAATCCACATATATATCTCTGCTGGGTGCTTTACACATTTCAAGATCTTTTTAGTGTGTTAACTAATTATGTAATCCACTTTGGCCAATTTGGAACAATAAGTACATTTCCCTAATCCCCAATTTCTAGATAGTGTTTTCCATTGAATTCAACATTCATGCTGTGGAAGACAGACAAGTTTAAATAAATCTAAGATGAACTGAGTAATGGTGTTTTTGATAGGTCACTCCTGAGTTTGTCTGCCACTGCCAATTTCCCTTCATGTTTTGGAATATTGGTATGTAAGCTGGATACATCCAGGGTGCATACTTGCTCCTTGCAAGTTACTATCTGATCCAACGGATCTGACATCAGATCAGTCAGATCCAAGTGGAGGCCATTTTAGAACCTCAGGAACTTCATTCAAGCCTCTGAAGAGAACTGTAACATGCAGATCAAAATGTTGAAAAATCCTGACTTTAAATAGAAGACAGAGAGATTTAAAGTTTGACTGACTCTTCACTGATACAAGTTACAGTTTCTGTTGTCTTTGTAATAGTTTTCTCTTGCTTGATTTTTTGTATTTAACTTACATATTTTACTTTCATATACAATTTTTGTATGTTCCAAAGTAGGAATAGTGAAGTATGTCTATATTAGATTTGGGAATTAGTACAGTAGTGCTGCCATGAGTAGCTATGGGAAAGAGTACCATTTTGTTCAATATGTCTGTATCACTTTTGTAGACAAATTATTTTAGCTCTTTCCACCATCTAACATCACACTTTGTTTCAGCTTATTTGAACAGGAAATTTTAGTTGGTTATACCAAATTTGGTATTAGGCCATAGCTTAATTGATAACGCTTTGGTTGTCATAGCTTTATTGCCAAAGTAAGTAACAGCCACTTTGCCTCTTAATTACGTATTTTGACTAACATTTAGTTTTCCATTTATGGGGGTACTGGAGCCGACTCTACAACCTACTCTGTGACTTCAGATTTGGTTATCAGAGTTGGCGATTGGGGATGAAAATCCTGAAGAAAGAGCACCAAAACAATTTGGACCAGTCTGACCTCCTTAACAGAATATAGTGTATCCCAGGATCAAACTCGAGGCCAGACTTGGGGTTGGGGTTCTTTTCTCCACAAGTAGATTGATTTGAGTCAGGATCGCGAGTCAGGATCAAACCACTCTATGTACCCCTTTTGGCTTCTATAACTAATAATTTATCACTGCAAATATGTCATTTCCACATCAGAGAGACTTTCTACATAAGCTTAGGGTTCTTTTGTTTTTATTGAGTTAACTATTTTGATTTTCACTCTGGTTTGCTCCAAGCCTTTGTATTTGTATCCATCAGTAAACAGAACGGTTAAATTTGAATTGAAAACTTACAGGAGTTCATTATACTACAAGCAATCTGGAGTAAGGGAATAGTCTCTGAATAAAACAAAGACTCACCCATTTAGTCTCAACTGTAATGAGGGACACATTTATGCAGATTGTATGCTCACCAGTATGGAGAAATCCCCAACATATTTACATACTGTTATTTATATGGTATGGGTTTTCCCTCTTGAAAGCATGCTGCCACAGCTGTCATGCTGGGTTTCTAACTGTGGATCTCTGTTGTTGTAGAACCTAAATACATGTGCACAGCCACACTGTGAAACCTTTTGTTTGTTGAGAGTTTACTGTGAGAACATCAGGATGAAAAGTATATACATGAATGAAATAGGTGTAATAATTTCCAAGAGTATTCGTGTGAATGTTGCCTTGCTTTAGTGTCAAGGTTATAAATTCCGGTTTATCAAATGCATTAAGTTGTTTTCAACACAGTGTAGAAATTGGTAAAAGTCCCCAAGAGGGCTATTTCATATTGATGATCACATTGTATACCTTGTCCCCATTTAGAAAAATTTAAATTAGTCATGGTCCATGGATTAAGATGGGTGGATTTTACATTAACCTTCAAAGTGACATTTGGTTAGTGTTACAGTCCTTTCAATTGTTTCCCAAATCCTCCTGAATTGCTTACAAACTTCACCAAAAAGGCCTATACCATCGCCAATACCAACCTAGGATGGAAAACATTGCTTTAGAAACTTTACAAAGATAGCTTTAGGATTATAGATGATCACAGAAAAGTTTTGACAATTTAACAGTATGAAATTATCAGGGACACACACGATTCATCCCAAACATTCCAGGAGTAACACCATCGGTTCCAAGCTGGTCATTAATGTGCTCAAACGTTGTGATCATGATTTATAGATCCCCCAAATGAAAAGTTTGATTTTGCAAACCCTCCCAAATGAACTCAGTGTTCTCTCTTTAACGTGACTTGGCGAGTTTGTACTCACTGTGGGGCAAGTTGTCATTAAACCAACTCACCAACACGTCTGCTCTGTTGCTACCAGGCGAAACAATCATATCTGACCAAAGAAATTTGTTTACTATCAGAAGCAATGACATATATATTTCCTCATAGAAAAGGGTCAGAAAGAAATGGAAGTGAGTTTATTTATTTGATGCATCCAGCTAACAGTAATTCAGGCGAGAATTTGGGTATTCTTGACGTTTTTTAGTTCTTTATGTCAAATATCTCCTGGAAAGAATACCTACTGCATATTTTGTATCCCTGAAAAAAATGTCTCCTAAGAAAGATGGCCACCAAAAATGTTGTGGAAACAATTTTTGGAAAAAATACCCTGGGCATCAAACATGTTGTCAAAAAAATCCCGCACTGTATCAGAGATAAATGTGGTTTTGTGTTTTATGCAGAAATTCAAGATGGCTGCCAAAAATTGTGAGAAAATAACTTTTGGCAAAAATTAGCTGATGACTGTGTATACCCTGGGGGTCAGCAAAATCGGTGTATCTGGCCGTGTTTCCGAGATAAATGCATTTTTGTGTTTTATGCAGAAATTCAAAATGGCGGGAAAACAATTTTTGGACAAAACTGCCAGATGACTTTGTCAATACCCGGGGTTAAAAAAGTTTGTCAAAATCACTGTATCTCGCACCGTTTACGAGATATCAAAAGATTATTTAATTTTTAATAAGTTGGTCATTTTGTATCAGATCACTTGCAAAACTTAATGATTTAATGGTTTTTCAATTCCAAAGATGGGTTTTTATTTGCCTTATCAAAATGTGATGAAACAAAATTGTGTTTTTAAATATTGCTGATTTGTTATTTCTTAGGCAGCATGTTTTTCCAGAATACAAAATCTACAGAATATATAGGAGGTATTTTTGAGGAGGTAGTGTTTCCAGAAGGTATTCTTTCTGTCAGACAATTTTTCAGTACCCATTTTCCTTGATTTGTTTTTCTCACTAACTAGATGTGGACAGTTGAAATACATCTTCAGACCTCAATTGTATTGAAATATAAACAAATTCATTTATCAAAAAGACTTCAAAACTGTGAAAATTATTGTTTAACTGTTATATATACAAAGAACTGAGCTCTGTACTGCTTAAACTCTGGTCATTGCTGTATCATATCAATCGACACCTTCACAGCTCACTGACATCCAGATAAACTGGTGACAGCTTAGCCGAAAATCTTCAAATATTAGAGGAAGTCCTACAAAGACTGTCTAAGGCTGGCATTCAGCTGAAGAAATCCAAGTGTGTTTTCTTGTCTCCCCAGGTGACTTTCTGTGGTCACATTGTTAACAAAGATGGACTACACACATGTAAAAATAAAGTTGAGGTAATAGAGAAGGCACCTGCACCCAAGAATGCCACAGACCTACGCTCTTACTTGGGATTATTGAACTTCTTAGGGAAGTTCCTGAGAAACCTGTCTTCAATATTAACACCACTTCATCAGCTATTGAAGAAAGATGCCAAGTGGGTGTGGACCAATAAAGGGCTTTCAACATAACCAAAGAGATGTTGCAATCTGCAACAGTGCTAACACACTATGATGACAAGAAGGAGCTCTTGCTTTCATGTGATGCCTCACCATATGGCCTTGGAGCTGTTTTGTCACATAGGATGCCTGATGGTTCAGAAAAGCCAATAAGTTTTGCTTCTCGATCATTAGCCCCAGCAGAGAAGAACTATTCCCAATTAGACACAGAAGGGCTAGCTGTGGTATTTGCAGTGAAGAAGTTTCACCAGTATCTGTTTGGAAGAGAGTTTTCAATTTTCACAGATCACAAACCACTTCTGGGGTTGTTTGGACCAAAACCAACACCAATTATGGCTTCACCGCGTTTACAGAGATGGATACTATTGTTGTCAGGCTATGAGTTCGAGATCAAGTACAGGCCTGGATCAAATAACTCCAACGCGGATGCCATGTGCCGACTTCCAGTTCCAAGCAAGATCCAAGATCTACCTGTACCAGGGGAGATTATAAATCTGGTGGAGCATCTGGAGGGTACACCAGTCACTGCAAAGCAAATAAAGTTATGGACATCACAGGATGCCATACTAGCAAAGGTACTAAACCAAGAGGATTCGCTCAAACCATTCTTTAACCGGAAGGAGAAACTCAGTGTGCAAGATGGAAGTAGAGTGATAGTTCCTACTCAAGGATGTTCCATAGTACTGCAGGAACTGCATCAATCGCATCCAGGAGTATCCAGGATGAAAGCACTGGCTAG
Organism: Sabellastarte sp. h YS-2021; assembly: GCA_964017235.1. NCBI lineage: Eukaryota > Metazoa > Annelida > Polychaeta > Sabellida > Sabellidae > Sabellastarte > Sabellastarte sp. h YS-2021. The sequence goes on along the minus strand of OZ024929.1, from coordinate 182,244,168 downwards.
AATGTTTGTCTGGTGGCCAGGATTAGATAAAAAATAGAAGTCACAGTCAAACATTGTTACTCTTGTGAGGAAAATCACAGGAAACCTAGAGAAGCACCGTTGCATCCTTGGGAGTGGCCATCAAGACGATTGACTAGGCTACATCTGGACTAGGCTGAACCCTTTATGGGTAAAATGTTCCTTGTCCTTCTTGATGCAACAACAAAGTGGGCTGAAGTAGAAATGGTAGAGAAGGCAACTTCTGAGAAAACCACTGAGATCTTGAGAAAAATATTTGCAACACATGGACTTCCACGTAGGATAGTCACTGACAATGCCACAGTTTTCACAAGTTGCAAAATGAAGAAGTTCTTCAAATGAAACGCCATTAGTTCAGTAACATCTGCTCCATACCATCCATCTACAAATGGATTGGCTGAAAGATATGTTCAAACGTTCAAGAGAAACCTAAAGAAGATGACTACAGGATCCCTTCAACAAAGTGAAGTCGGTTCCTGTTCACATACCGCAACACTCCTCAAAGTACCACTGGTCAAACACCAGCTGGGCTGTTGATGAACAGGAGACCACATACACATCTCCAGTGTCTGCTGCCAAACACTGGAGAAACTGTTGCATCAAAGCAAGAAAAACAAAAAGAAAGACAAGACACAAAGGCCCAAGAGAGGTACTTTAGTGAAAATGATGATGTTTATGTCGAGAACTACCGTCCAGAATCAAAATGGTTACCTGCCACTGTGGTCGAACCAACTGGACCGATGTCATATCATTGCAGGCTACAAGATGGGGAAATAATACGGAAGCATGTCGACCAAGTGAGATCAAGACATGTGCCTTACGAGCAAACAGAAAGAGACCCATGCCCAGAAGTTTTGCACACACAGGAAAACCAAGAAGAGCAACCAGAGTCATATTCACCAGTAGAAAATGACAAAAACACACATACAGAGAAATCACATGATAGGTTGTATCCAAAAAGATATAGGAGACAAACAGAATTTTTCCAGGGAGGTTTTCATTATTTGGGCCAGAATAATGCCCTGACAAAATAAAGAGTATTCTGGTAGTCTACCCAGATACTCAGTTCAGCTTTATTTCTTGCATGTAAATTTTAAAGCTAAGTTAAATTTAAATTTTTCAACTAGGAGTTTTAGACTAAAAGGGGAGGAATGTTATATATACAAAGAACTGAGCTCTGTACTGCTTAAACTCTGGTCATTGCTGTATCATATCAGTCAACACCTTCACAGCTCACTGACATCCAGATAAACTATAGGTCAAGTGTATATCCTTTTATCCTGGGAAAGTATGTAAGATATGCACACTCTCTGAACTGTTTTGTATGCAACTTCATTGTGCATTTGCCTTTTACATTGAATAGATGTGCTTTAGTAAGAACTGTGTTTCAATTGTGTGTGTTCCAAGTCCAAGTTTATGACATTAACCTTTAAAGGTATTAATTAAACAAAATTTGTAAAAAGAGTTTTGAGCTGTTTGTCTGGGAGACAGTAGTGAAAATGTGAAAGAAATTGTTGAAAGACACCACAACTGTAATTTTAGACTACACACCATAAAAATATTTTGAACGCCTCAATTCTCCCTTTTACTTGGACATACAGGATACTGACAAGCAGCAAATACTCTTGAAAGTATATAAAATAGCATTTAACTACATGGAAATGAGAAATCTTGCAGAGTTCATGGGGATATTTTACACAATTCAGTATTCTGGCCAAAACTTCAGTTGGGTTAAATATATAACTAGGCTATGGATATAAGATTGGTTTTTTTATTGGCTTAAAAAGGGATTTCTGAGCTCTTTAGTTTTTTTAACACTAGGCGGACAGGCACTTCCTATTATGAGTGAGAAAAGTCCTTTTGTCAGGGCTGGTTGTTTCTCCAAAAGTCATACAGTACTTATATATTACACAAAAGACAAAAGGACTTGGTAAAAGTCTAGATTGGCAAACAAAAAAGGAAGAAGCTAAACCAAGGACCAGTAGCTGCCATCAACCGACACCTCCACCACACCCCCTCCTCCACCAGGCCTGAGATATTGTGTGTACTTTCTTCACCTGTGACAGAGGCTACTGACAGTGGGTTGAAGGCCTTGGTCTGGCTGATGGTGAAATGTAGCTGACTTAAAGTCCCGGTTGTTGATCATCAACAACTAGGTAAGAAGTCTTCTGTCCTTTGGACTGTTGTTGTCCTCTGGGCACCACTTGGGTCTGTTGAGCTGGTGGTATGACCTTGCTTGCTGGCAAGATGTATTCTCTGGAAGCAACTGCTGGCTGCTACAGCTGGTGCTGATAACTCTGCAGCACATTTGTGGATGTGGTACCGGAGCTCCTAGCAAGCATAGGTTGCTGTGGCTGATGGTTCCTTTCCTTTGCCCTGCTCTGACTTGTAAAAAGTTTGAAAGTCTCTTCCCTTTAAATTTTCTACTTCAGATGCCATGTAGTTGCAGAAGGCTGTTCTGCTGGTTTCCTGACTGGGCCCAATGAAAGATGTTGAGCATAGTCTTTATCTGGCCAAATTTGTACATGACCTGCTGGTCAACTGATGAAGGCTGGAACACTAGTACTGGAAGTGCTGAAGATTGACGGCTGCTGTGTTGTCCCTGAGTGGAGGCTGGTCGCCATACAGTATCCGTGGAAGCTCGTGAAATGTTGTAGGCTGAGGCTGCACTTTCACTACCACCTCTTTGTGGGGACTTGAAACCTGAAGATTTGCTGAGGAAAGTCTTTCTGATGTGGGTCTTCAAGAAGTTAAATTTGTCCTGAATCCAGTTCTGCCTCTCTGCATCTCCCAACTCAAACTCTGTAGGTGTGTCTGTGGGGATTTCCATCGCCTCACATTCCTTCTCTCCTTTTGAGGACCCATTTTATAAACCAAATAAAAGCAGTGTTTGTAAAACACCACAAGGTGCCTATCCGAATGCTCCAAGTTGTATTTTGTCAGAGTTGACAAAACAGCAAAGCTGGCCTGTCCTATATACACTTTTTTGTTTCTGTAACCGCCTTTTCAGTTTCCTTTTACATTTTACCCTGATGTGTTCTCGACTTGTCTTGCTGAAATGTTACCAACTCTGTGACCCAACTCTGTGACCCAAGATTTGGAGACTTCCCGTCTTGATGAAAAGCCAGGAGGCCAGGTAGTGGATGTTTACTACAGGTCTGTATCCTTTCAAGTGCAGTCGACTTGTGTCTGCAGCCCATCATGCAGTAAAGTCTTGGTACTTGACTATGGCAGGCCAGCAAGTGTTTTAGACAAGACGGTTACAGTATAGGACAAGATGGGAAATGGCTATAACAGGACAGAGACAGACAATAATAGCCGGTTTTCAGGTGTCTTTATCTGGCCAAATTTGTACATGACCTGCTGGTCAACTGATGAAGGCTGGAACACTAGTACTGGAAGTGCTGAAGATTGACGGCTGCTGTGTTGTCCCAGAGTGGAGGCTGGTCTCCATACAGTATCCGTGGAAGCTCGTGAAATGTTGTAGGCTGAGGCTGCACTTTCACTACCACCTCTTTGTGGGGACTTGAAACCTGAAGATTTGCTGAGGAAAGTCTTTCTGATGTGGGTCTTCAAGGAGTTAAATTTGTCCTGAATCCAGTTCTGCCTCTCTGCATCTCCCAACTCAAACTCTGTAGGTGTGTCTGTGGGGATTTCCATCTCCTCACATTCATTCTCTCCTTTTGAGGACCCATTTTATAAACCAAATAAAAGCAGTGTTTGTAAAACACCACAAGGTGCCTATCCGAATGTTCCAAGTTGTATTTTGTCAGAGTTGACAAAACAGCAAAGCTGGCCTGTCCTATACACTTTTTTGTTTCTGTAACCGCCTCTTCAGTTTCCTTTTACATTTTACCCTGATGTGTTCTCGACTTGTCTTGCTGAAATGTTACCAACTCTGTGACCCAACTCTGTGACCCAAGATTTGGAGACTTCCCGTCTTGATGAAAAGCCAGGAGGCCAGGTAGTGGATGTTTACTACAGGTCAGTATCCTTTCAAGTGCAGTCGACTTGTGTCTGCAGCCCATCATGCAGTAAAGTCTTGGTACTTGACTATGGCAGGCCAGCAAGTGTTTTAGACAAGATGGTTACAGTATAGGACAAGATGGGAAATGACTATAACAGGACATACACAGACAATAATAGCCGGTTTTCAGGTGGACAGAGCCATGGTCAGGATCAAGAGTTGTGGAGGGTCAGTGAAATATCAATCATGTTTGATATTTTGCCAGTCCACCCAACAAGCCATGAAAATATAACCAACCTTAACCGACTTTGTAAACATTGATTACAACCCTTGAAAAATCATCAGTTACCAACAAGACGGCCACAGTGGAACACCCACTTTACTAAACGGAAAATTAGTGGAACTATCTCAATTAAAATTGGTAACGAAAATTATTGGGTCTATAGCTTGCTTGGTTATAGTTCTGGGTGTTATAGCCCCAGAGTTATGTTATTTATAAGTAATTTTACTTTAAAAGTTGATATATTATCACTTATAAATTATAGTTATAAAGTTATTGTTAATTAATGGTTAATACTTTCTTTCCAGTTACAATGTGATCACTGTTGTAGAAATCTATCACTGTAACTATATGAGCAGTAGCTATTTATGTCCACCCTGATGCAGGAAGTGGACATATTAGCTTTGCTTTCTTCTGTGTTCCACCTTCAGGTGTCTGCTCACTTAAACGAAGACTTTAAGAGTAGAAGGCTACTTCTATTACTGACAAACTATCAAAAAAATTGGTTTCCTAGACTTTTGCAATCATTTTGGATTTTCAAGGAAAAATTGTTAACATCTTGTAAACTTTGTGATGGGGTAGACATTGATTTCCTGTTTTTATTCCTTTTTAATATAATATTTTTATATTATTGTTTCTAGTTTTGTACCATAGTGAATCAATTTCTCTAATTACTCCGGTTATTGGAGTAATTAGAGTACATTAACAGCCATAACATTAATTACAATAATTTTGACCATCATGTTTTATTGCAGCAACTTTAATTTTGGCATTGCCAACTTTATGTATAAAAGCAACACTGCTGTTTTTAGTGTTATCAATCACATTTGAGTAGATGATATGCGTAAAACTGAGTGTAAAGTCGCAATATCTCTCAGAGGTCATTGAAAGATTTGCTGTTTCTTAAAAAAATTAGCAGTATCTGAAAATCCTAGTTTAGTGGCAATATTCTTGTGTTCTTGATGTTTCGCATGAAGGGGTACAGTTATATTTGTTGCTTACAGGTCCCAAACCTCCTGGTTACCCTGCCCTACCACATCCTGGTAGTGATGATCGCCCAGGAGAGTCTTATGAGAATGTGGAACTGGAGAACAAGCCTATAGCTGAGAATGAACAGCAAATGGTCTATGTGAATGTCAATGATGCACAGAAACAAGACAATGCTCCAGTAAGTAAGATCTTGGCACACCAGGCTTTAGAATAGCTTAAATTTGATCAAACAGTAAGTAACATTGTAAATGGAAAAATCAATATATGTATGTATAGTTGCACCTTAGAGTCTGTCTCCTGTTTTTTTATCATTGTAAAAATCTTTATTACATTATATTATATTGATTAATTTTCTGATAAGCTGATGGACTGAGTGGCTGATCAAATGCTTAGTTATCTAGAAAAATTGACTGAGCAGTTTGTATTATAAGGTGATTTAGGTTATTAATTAGTTAATTCAGTGACTGATTTCTAGTTTATTTGTACCGATCGATAAGATGTCTAATACATTGACTGACTAGTTTGTAACTTTGCAGTAAGCCAAAAACCAAGATTTGCTGAATGTAATACAATGGTTTTAATGTTGCTGTCGGCATATTCTGTGGACCATTTAAAACTAGCTAAATTAAGGGAAGGAGACAAGCATGGTATTTATTAAGAATAAACTTGTTCCCATAAATTAAATGTTTGTATTGCGTTTGTATAAATTTAGAGTTGGGTTAAATTGAATGTTTTTTTAAATTCAATATCAGATAGTAGAGTACAATTTTTCAGTGCAATGAAAATTTGACCTCTTTTACATATGTTTTGTCTGTAGCCTACGAATGGCCCAACACTGATATATGCTGATTTGACCTTTCAACACATTGAGCCAGCTCGTCAAGATGCTACACCACATACTGATAACAAACTCACTTATGCTTCTGTGGACTTTGACCTCACTAAAGCATACATTGTGGATGATACAGGGTAAAGACAGAAATGGGGCTGAACTTATTTTGTGGAGGTTAATAAGTGTTTGGCAATATGCTTTTTGATGTTTGTATGTTTTTTCAAGTTTTTGTTTTTGCTGCAGTACTCTATTTAAATGCAACTGCATTTCATGTGTATAGAGCTAAAGTAGGTATTTTGCGAAAAAATGTCGAGCCGATTTTTAAAAAATCCTGCTGTTTTCACATTGATTTAAAATGTTCTTTTTTTATATTCTTCTTTTTGGATAGTAAAATTATTATTTTTTTGGTGTGCCTGTAGAGAGTGTTATTTATAAACATACCACTGTCGATGCTTAATAGCATCCTTGTGTTGTCTGCGAACTGTAGAGGCTTACAGAGTATGAAAAAGAGAACCGATGTTTTGACTTATTTCAAAGAAACAAAGGCAAATATTGTCTGTCTTCAAGACACACACTGGACTGAAACAGATTTACCTTCCGTAAGCCAAATATGGGGAAATAGGTGCTATATTCACGGTTCAAAAACAAATGCTAGAGGTGTGGCCATTCTTTTTAGAAATAATTTTGAATATGAAATACTTGCATCTAATTCAGATAAAGAAGGGAATTTCATTTGTTTAACAGTAAAAACTTCATCAATTACTTTTAATTTGCTCACTTTATATGGACCAAATACTGACAATCCATCCTTTTTTAGAGATATAAAAAATACTGTTCAAGAAAATAATCCAGACTACTATGTGATATGCGGGGATTTCAACATGGTTCTTAATCCGAAAATAGATTGTAATAATTATAAACATATAAATAACCCTAAAGCAAGATCAGAGGTATTGAATATGAATGCTGAACTTAACCTTACAGACATTTTTCGAAACTTTCACCCACAAAGTCTAAGATATACTTGGCGTACCCGCAACCCTGTAAAGCAAGCCAGACTTGATTTTTTTTCTTGTTTCAAATTCAATGATAGATCTTATTAACCAATGTTATATAAAAGCTGGATATCAATCTGACCATTCAATTGTATTTCTAGAAATTGCTGAAAACAAGTTTCAAATAGGAAAGGGAATATGGAAATTTAATAATAGCCTGCTGAAAAACAAAGACTATCTTGATTTAATAAATAGAATAATAGATGAAGAAATAATAAATTACGCACTTCCCATATACAATGTTAACTTTTTAAAAGAAAATTATAAAAACATCTGTTTTACCATTGATGATGATCTCTTTCTGGAATTACTCTTTCTTAGAATTAGGGGGGAAACAATTAAGTTTTCCTCATTTTTAAGAAAAAAAGATAGGCAAATAGAAAAAAGTTTGATAAACGACATTAACCATTTAGAAAATACAGAAATAGCAAATTTTCAGTTACTCTCAGATAAGAAAGCCGCTTTGGAAAGTATTCGAGAAGAACGAATACAAGGTCAAATGATAAGATCCAGGATTCAATGGTTGAGCGAAGGAGAAAAGCCGTCAAAATTCTTTTGTAACCTAGAAAGCAAAAACTTTTTAGAGAAAACTATAAAAAAGGTAAAAAATGATCAAGGACACTATTTAACTGAGCAAGCAGAAATATTGAAATATATTAAAAACTATTATCAGCATCTATTTGAAAACAAAGATGAAACATTAGAAAAGGTCAACTTGAAAGAACTCCTGAAAACCTGTAATATTAATAAAGTAACTGATCATGAACTAGGTCAGCCTATTTGTGCATCGGAATTAAGTGAAGTCCTTAAGAAAATGAAACATAACAAAACACCGGGAATGGATGGTCTTACATCTGAATTTCTAAAAGTTTTTTGGGTAAAATTAAAATTTTTAATTACCAAGGCTATAAACAGATGTTTTGAGAAAGGGAAGCTATCTACAACTTTACGTCAAGGAATTATAACCTGTGTTCCAAAAGGAAAACAGGAAAGATGCTATATGAAAAATTGGAGACCAATTTCCCTTTTGTGTGTAACATACAAATTAGCATCAGGTGCCTTAGGCAACAGGCTTAAATCAGTTCTTGATAAAATAATTTCAAAAACTCAGAGAGGGTTCATTGCAGGTAGACAGATGAGTGACTGCACAAGATTAATTTATGATATCATGCAAACAGCAGAAAATAAAGCTTTACCTGGTCTTCTTTTATTAATAGATTTTCAAAAGGCATTTGATTCCATCTCCTGGAACTTTTTATATAACACTCTAGAATTCTTTGGTTTTAGTGAGAAATTTATAAACTGGATTAAACTTTTAAATAATGATATTAAGATGTATGTACTACAAAGTGGATATCTATCTGAAGAAATTTGTGTAGGCCGAGGTTGTAGACAAGGTGACCTTTTGTCACCATACCTATTTCTTTTCGGTGCAGAAATTATGGCGCTTCTGTTTCTAATGAATCCAGAAATAATAGGTTTTAAAATAAATTCTAAAGAGTTTAAGCTTACTCAGTTCGCAGACGACACAACTTTGATCTTGGATGGCTCACAACACTCACTACAGGCAGCACTTAACACACTTGAAATATATGGAAATTTTTCTGGTCTTAAAATGAACAAAGAAAAGACAAAAGTTATATGGATTGGGAGGAAGAAATACTCCAAAGATAAACTTACTGTTTCTGTAAATCTAGACTGGGGCAAAGTAGAATTTGTACTTCTTGGTATAACCTTTAATGTAAATTTAAATCTTATGCCTGATATAAATTTGGTCAATGTTTTAGAAAATGCTAATACAAGTCTGAAAGTATGGCAAAGGAGGAAATTAACACCTTTAGGGAAAATAACTGTATTAAAAAGCTTGATACTTTCCAAATTTATACATGTCTTTCTAATTTTGCCAATCCCTGAAAAGTTTGTCTCAAAACTAAATACTGAATTTTTTAAATTTCTCTGGAATAATAAACCAGATAAAATAAAAAGAGTTACTGTATGTTCAGATCTCACTGTTGGTGGTTTAAAGATGGTAAACTTGAAATGCTTTATTAAATCTTTGGAAATGAGTTGGGTAAGAAGAATCTTTGGTGAAGATTGTCAATGGTTAACATTGTTCAATGAAACTTATGAAAGAAGAAATGTACTTCTCTATTTGGTTTAGAAAAGGAATCTTCCTCATTGGGGACATTGTGAATGAACATGGTCAAATCCTTCCAATTGAAGCTTTGAAGAAAAAATATAATTTCAACCCTAATGTACTAGATTTCCACAGAATTAAACTACTTGTCCAAAAATTCATCAAGATATTTAAAACTGGTGATTTATTTAATTACACAAAACCGGCCCGTCCCTTTCACTTACAGATTCTTTTCAAATCTAAAAAAGGATGTGGGGATTTTTATAAGATTCTTCTGAAAGACATAATAAAAGGACCAATTGAGGTTAAAAAATGGGAACCATTGGTTAGTGAAAATAAAAATGATTTTTGGAGAACAATTTATAAAATTTGTTTTAAATCTGTCCCTGATAACAAGTATATTTGGTTTCAGTATAAAATTATTAATAGTATATTAGATACAAAGTATTATTTGCATAAGGTTAAAATATCAGAGTGCAATAAATGCCAACTCTGTGGTCTATATCCAGAAACTATTGGTCATCTTTTTTCGCAATGTAGTAAAGTTATGGAGTTGTGGAAGAACTTGAAGCACTGGATCTCTGTACGGACTGGGGCAAACTTGAAGTTAGACGAAACTACTAAAATACTTGGCTACTCTAAGTATGACAGTAATTTTTGGCCTTTAAACTTTGTTCTGATTTTGACAAGATATTATATCTATTGGTGTTCAAAGAATAAATTTTCACTGAATGTTTTTCACCTACAGAAGGAAGTTAAAAGAAGATATAGTGAACATAAATATTTAGCTAACATTAAAGGCTATAGTATTTGTTTTGAGAAAAGGTGGTGTGACTGGCAAAACCTATTTACAGATATATGAATAAGTAAACTGTTTCATAAAGACCAGAGGGGGGTAAAGAGCATATATATCATGTAAAAAAAAAAAAAAATTTTTTTTTTTTTTTTATTATTCTTTTCATCTGCAGGAAAATGTCGATTGAGGTTATGTGCTAATTACGCTGAACTGTTTATTAACTTGATGCTAGTTGTTATTAGTTTTGAAATAGTTTTGAAATCTTTGTTTTTCTGTTAAACATGTTCTCTGGAATAGTTTAGATGTACAAAAATAAAGAAATAAAAAAAAAAAAAGTGTTTGGCAAAATTCTGCTGCGAGGCTTTGATTGGTTTGACAGATAATTTTTCATTGATCTTAACCCATTGTTATTTAGAATAGATCTGAGCATTTAAAAGAGAAAACTAATGGCTTAATACTTTTGCAATATTTCTCAATATACAGTGTGTTTAATATGTGAATGTATAAATGTCATGTTTTTATGGCAATAAATCCTCTAGAAAAATATTTGTACACTTGAAGGCCAAAGATCAAAATAACTGGCTGATAACTGGCTTTTAGATGCTGAGAGGGATATTCACGGGATTTTCCTCATTAATACTGCAATATTGGTCAGACTATATACGATACTTAATTCTATTGTTAGCTAGCAATTTTGGTGTGCTCAACCTATAGTATTGAGCTAATGTGTGTATTTCTCTGATAAAAACTAAACTTAGAGCCATATTTGTCCAAAAATAAGTTTCCGAAAAGGTATTTATTACCTCAATTATCTCAACCTTAATTCTGTATGTGATTGAGATGACTGATAGAGCCTTCAAATATTTGTTTAATTCAGATGATTAATTGTACATTTATTATTTCAATATGTTTGAAGAGTGAGATTTTATTTGGATCACAGGAAAAGGGTTAAAATGCCTGATTTTGATAAAATTCACTGTTAACACATTATGGGTGAAGTATTTTACTAATGTCAATATATAGAAATAAACAAAAGTTCATCAATAGGACTGTGACTAGACTGTGCTATTCTAAACACAAATAAGCATAAAACATAAAACTGAAGCTTGCGCCCTTGAAAGTAATTTTAGATAACAATGGGTTATGAAAGGCTGTACCAAAAATGGTTAGGTTTCACATTGGGCACTTTATGCCTTTACTCGGTTATGTACCATTTTATTCATATTTCCCTTGTATTTTGTACTTCAAAATTTATTACTTTTGGCTGTTGTGTAATATTTCTAATACAGAGAGTTGCTTTTTTATCATATTTTATGCATTTCTGACAAATATATGTTATGCTTCCATATAATGCCTATAAACATGGATATCTGGTCACTATTTGGCTTGTAGCTCAACATATTCACACAAAATTATGTTGCATTGTTTTGTATTAATGTATATAATGAGAAAGTTTCTACTTGATTGGTCATTTCTTTATGAAACCTGTTACCTAAGTAGGCTACTGTAGTGATAAGTGTGTAATGTATATTTCATATGCGAGACATTAAAATATTTTCGTAGCAAATATGTGGCCAAAGATTAATGTCTATCATTATTCAATACATTGTCTCTGTGAACGTTCAAGATAAGGGTTATGTTAAGAACACAGTAATGTCATGTCTAAAGTCATGTCTTACATGTTCTGACGATTAGAATTTCATCTGAACATTGTAACATCTCTTTGTACTTATAATACAAATTATGATATTTGCTGACATGACCTCGGCGCAGTTTTTATCCAAGAACTTTAACTCAGCCATTGGTGTATTCAATTTATCAGATTTCTATATTTCCCATACGTTAACAGAATGGGGTTTTTGAGGTGTTTACTTAAGAAAATTTTGTACTTTCATGGGTAAAAAGAATTTCAGATATTAATGGAACCAAGTGTTGAGGTTGTTAAAGATTCTGATGAAACAGTGTCTAATACAATAATTACGGTTACTTATTACAATTATTTGTTGTGATGTGTGCAAGGTATTTTAATATCAGGGTTTATATCAATGTGGTGTATTTATCCTTTACATTCATTTCATTCTATCATCCAACCATAATAATCCTGTCCACCTAATATGGTTTAATAAAAAGTGAATTGGCAGATCTTATAAGTCTGACCTACCACTGAAGAGAAGATTCAAGGAGTAGTTTGGAAAATTAGAGAAGGTACACAAACTGTCTATCATTACTCACATTAAATATCGGTGCCCAATAAAGCTGAACTATATATTCCTCTAATCTTTCATAGCGACCAGTATTCATAAAATGAAATCAAACAGTGTACCAGGGTGTATTAATAACACACCAAAACCTCAAATCAATATGATATTATGGATTAAAGAATGAGAAGAATAAGGCTGTGTTTTTGTCTTCTTTTGATATTTTCCATTACATTCCATTACTATAGTTAGCCCAATACAAAAATTATGTGCCATGCTTTAAAGATATCTTATTGAATTTCGAATATTTCTTCTATATATTACTGTTTGAACAATTGCCAATTTTGTAAAGCCATCTATAAAATACTTTGAATAATGATGTTCTTCCACTGTATGTGCATCTTAGTAAACAATAGAAACGTTTTAAAATGGTTTAAACGTTTACAAAACATTTTTATAACCTATTGAAACCTTTTCTAAATGTTTCTAAGTAAACGTTTATACTGTAATATTTAAAAATTGTTTTATAAACATTCTTTATGCAAACATTTTTACTGAAAACATTAATTAAACATTCATAAAATAACTCGGGGCCACGGTGGCAGAGTGGTAACACTCTCGCCTCCCACCTCTGAGGCCGGGATTCGGTTCCCAGGACGGCCTAAAGTGGGAACACTGGTAGTTGCTTGCCGTTGGTCAGCAGTTTACAGTAGAGAACCCTGACAAACTGTATGTACTGGTTTCCTCTGCCCTTCCAACTACCCATCGTGATATGACCTGTACAGTGTTTAAAGCGATGTAAAACCCCAAATAAATAAATAAATAAATATGAAATAACTCAAGAAGCTAGGTTTAACTGGAAACGTTTTTTCAACATTAATAAAATATCTAAAGAAATTAAGGTTATGCCAGAAATGTTTTTCAAACATTCATCATTAAATGGTTATAAACAGAACACATAAAATGCTTAAAACATTGTTGATCAGATGTTTTAAAAACATTCAATCAAAAACGCTTTTAAACCCATATTTTCAGAATGCTTATTAAACCTTAACTTCAAACATGTACAAACAAAGATGGCGGTGAGCCATAACAGGGGATTTTACAGGACTTTGTCAAAAATTGCCTCACATGTAATCCTTAAAAGTAAGAATTGAATGGGGGTACAATTTTAAGCCACTAACTTCAGATATAAAAATAATATTTTCATCAGTGAGCAACCTTAAAAATAATAAAGGTATACATAAAATATTATAAAAACATTCTGTTACAAATGGTTTTCTTATCCATCATTTTTAACCTATGTCAAACGTTTCCTACCAAAAAATGTTTACTGGGTTTATGTTCCACTTTATTAGGTTGTATTATTTAAAACACCATAGAAAAGAAAGTTTTAAAGAAATATTTACCATTTCCCTGACATCAGTTACATTATTTCTGTATTTAATACTTCCAGTTGAACTGTAAGACAGTGTTTACACAAGTGTGTTAACGTAATAAACATCAGAATTTATGAAAGAGTTTTAATCCAGGAAACTGTGAATTCTAACAATCCAAAGTTAACATGTGGTGTAAAGACAGGCAACATCTGTGGAACTACTTGATGGTTTTTCTTCAACTAAAAGCAAAGATAAATTGCAATATAAATTAATCAGTCTGATGAAACAATTTTCATTGTAATCCAGCAAGATGAAAAGTGTTAACAGGTGTTTCGTAAATATTCTAAAATCTAACTTGCCCACACGTGTAAAAATGGATCCTCAGAAAGGTATTTGCTTACATTTTCTGTTTTTATTGCATTAACATTTAGACACAAATAAAAGATTAACAAATTATTGAAAAGTCTAACACACTTTTACAGCTTCTTTGATGTGCGCAACACTTCTTGAAATGTCTAATTGAAAACACATCCAAAGTTTCTGAAATAAAACACTCACTAGACACAGACTGTCGATTATTCAGGTAAAGATTTAGTAATCTTCTTGGATTTCCTTTTTTTGTTGTAAATTGGAATTTGCCATTTACACTAAAGGAATATCTCAGGAGAGATATCTCTGAGCATCTCACAAGAGCATTATTTGACAAATTATATCGAGGTAAGCAGTTAAATTTAACTATATACATATATTGTTGAGCATTGCCAGACCATGTCATATAAGAAAAATGTTATTTTTGTCACAATCCCTGCAACTATTGATTCTTTAAATGGCATGGCTATAGAGGAGCTTGACGTGGCAGTTGTTAATAACCTTAAACTTCAGGTACACCCAGCATCCCTTATTGAAGTCATCATTTTGAATCATCCAATCATGTCTCTGGTTAGTAGGCTTTTGCTGGGGCGGGAGTTTGACCGCCACTTTGAAAATTGAAACCAAAGAGTAAACATCTATGAATTTAATGTCCAGAGTTACATTGGAGTATTTCTGAATTTTACTGATTTTAGTGTTTTACCTTACCATGCCTAAGAAAAATAAGAAGACCCCAGCCAACAAGAATGCAGGGGCATCATCACCAGTTAAGAAAACTGCAGCATCGAAGGAAGGTTCAAAGAAAACAACGGACATGGATGGATCATGTCTTCAACTGTCACAGTTGGAAACTGTCAGTACTGTACCATCAGAGTTATGACACCATGATCAGCCACTTATTGACAAATCTGATACCATCCTTGCATATCTTCAAAAAATTGATCAAACGAACCAATCCCTTTTGAAAAGAGTGAATGAATTGGAGTCCAGCAGATCTGTTAGTTCAACGCCCATAGGTCCTCGGTCACAGATGTCTGCAAATCATATCCACAGCTCACATCTGGCACAAAAAGCCCATTACCAATCAACAGGACCCCAAAGGCTAGATCCTACCTCGATTTCCACAAGCAATCACATCCCAGGTGGATCGCTGCCAGGACCAGGCAACCATAACGCTCACTCACACTTGACAGTAGGCCAGACTGTCACCATCCAACACTCACAATTCGCTTCGGATGGTATTCTGCCCAGTATCAACACTCTTCGACAGAACCCCAGTGTTTCACAGTCAGTTGCTGAGGTCATGGCAACGTATGAGAACCAAGCCAAGCAGGAAGCAGCTTTAGGTAAGGGCCACCAGACTAAAAAATCGGGTCGTTTCAACACCACAGATACTATCACCTCTGAACCTAAGCTGAGATGGCCCAATGAGGGCTACCATGGTGTTAATGGCAGAAAGCGTATAGTTTACAATGATTTATCTCTCCCTGAGTGGGCAGTGGGCCAGCTTAGCAATATTTATCAAATCCACGACCCAACTACAGTGAAAAGGGCACTGCTACAAACCATCATGGCCCTCAAAGACGCCACTTCATTGCCATGGCCAGCAGTCCATTCTGCATATGCGAATTCTATTCATGATATAGAGCAAGGGGTTCTCACTTGGGATAACCACACTCAGTGGTCTTTAAACCGACTTTCGGCCTCACAAATTGCTATGGCAAATGCTAACATAGCTACACACCAAGAAAATTTGTAAATATTTTAATGAAGGGACTTGTAATTTTGAAAATAATCATGCTAACTTCCGACATGTTTGTGCATTTTGTGCAAAGCTAGGGAAGAACCTAACACACCCAGAGTCTAAATGTCTCGCAAAACAGAGGGGGCAGGACAAACAACATAGCAAATAGTGGGTACAGCCATCACCTGGGCTTCCTGTAAGTCACAATGTGACCTGGAAGGTACACAAAACTAGGGGGGCACGTGACATCAATAACTTTATAACTTGTGGGGGTAGCAATGTTATATTAAATCCACTAGTTTCATCTAAGAACAATACACAAGGTGTAAATGAAACTGAACTTGATAATCAAAGTGTTGATAAAAGTGTCAATTGGGGGCAAGCTTATAATTCATTGTGTTATCATAACAATAGTAAACATTCATTGTTGCCTAATCAATTGTTGTGTAATCTGAATACAGGGTCACGTCTAATGTGTCCAAAGGACCAAGTTAATGTGTCTGGCAATAAGAAGCCAATGTCAAACAGTAATTTAAAGTGTCAATATTCACATGTAAATGTTATTAATAATTATAGGAGAATCCAGCCAGAGGCAGCCAGTGATCTGTCGATGTTGAGCAGTGGGAACACTTCAAACAAGGTTCCATGTAACTCTACTAACCCAGGTGATGGGTTTCTTCATACTAATCATACTATTTCATACTATTATGACCAGGTTGTGAATGGGGCTCGTGGCAGTAGTAAACAGTTCCCCTGCATCAGTAACTCACATGGGGGGTCCAGTATCAACTAGTGTCAAATTTTGGTCCCACATTATGGTGGATTTCTTGTAGTATTCCAAATTCCATCAACCATGTCATTTTTGTGCACGCTTCTCCTATGGACAGCATATCTGGGTTTTATTACAATTATACATTTTATTGCGAAAAATACACTTACCATTTCCTGACCATAGCTATTTGTTGGTGCCATCCAACTCACTGACCAACGTTGAGAAACGTTTTAAGCTACCTTAAGAAGCCAGTGAGTGAGTGTGGACTAGGAAGCCCCCCAATGGTCATGTGACCACGCCAATAGGCGCCATTCATTGTTTTTGTTGGCCATCCTTGAGTGTGGATGTGTTTTGGAATTTTCGTTTTTTCTGGAAGTTATTTTGTGGATTTATTGTGGACTTTTAGTTCTGTAGTGAGGCATATGTTTTGACAATGTCTTCTCAAGACAAAGTTAAAAAAGGACAGAGGAAAAGTGCTTTCTGTGGCCATTTTATGGCAGAATGGGATGATCATCACTATTGCCCTAAGTGTAGGGATGACATGAAGGGTGACGACCCCTGTGTTAAATCTTCAGAGTGTACCATTTGCTCTTCATTTTCTGAGGAACAGAAGAGGAAACTGGTTAATAGGAACAGATATAAAAGCAAGAAAACTCAGAATTCTTCTGCTTTGGTGGACAATGGCGGTAAAGAAGGTGGAATTGATGACTCTTTGTTGGACGAGGATGAAGTTTCAGTTTCTTCTGTTACTGCTTCTAATAAGAGTAGGTCTTTAGAAGATAAATTGGACAGATTTTTCTCTGAATTTGCAAATTTATCTCAAAGAATTCAGAATTTGGAACACAAAGACTCTGAAACTGTCGGCAGTCGTATTAGCTCCGGCAGGGACAGTTGTCAGGTTGCCAAGCAACCCCTGGCGAATTCTAAACCTTCATCTCCATCTGCGACTCTTGCCGCCCCGGGCCGGTTGGAGAGAAGGTCATCTACCATTACAAGGGCTGAATTCGACCGACAGGCTGTATCCGGTCTTGCTTCTGATGAATCCGGTGTGTCTAGGAAAAGATCTCATTCAGAGTCTTCAGAGGAGCCGGATCCGGATTTGGAACAGGGTGAGATTCGTCCGAAGAGGAAGATTCACCTGGTTACACTGACACTTTAGAGACTATCAAAAAATGGCTGGATTTGGAGGTGAAGAATGTTGAATGTTTTGTTCCTCCTTCTGTTTTTTCAAGCAGAGATCAAGTTAAGAAATCTGTACAACAATCTATGGCTTTGCCTCCTGCTCAACCATTAGTGGATTATGGAAGTATAAGGAGTTTTCTGCTTTAGGAAGCAATGATGTAGACGACAATGACCCTCATCATCCACCTTTCTAAGGGTCATTTCCTTTCTTTCTCAAAGCCACAGATGAAGTTTTATCAAGTCTCTCCTCAATCTTTCTCATTGACTGCCCCTAGGATTCAGGATGCGTTTAAGAACATTGCAGCTTCTCCTTTTCAAGCTCCTACTTCTGTTTCTACACCTTTGAAACAATATTTGGCTTGGGAGACAGTTTCTAGGGAAAATATGCAGATTTTAAATCATGTGTTCTGGTTCAAATCAGCAATGGAGAAGGCTACAAATGAAATGTTTCCAGAGTTAGATAAAATGAAAGAGTCTGTAGACCCAGGAGGATATACAACAGAGCATGAATTTATGCAGAATTGATTGCATCTCCCGTCTACCACCATGGGATGTCTAGGCAAAGCTTTAGACGATGTATTGGATACCTCCATGACCCTTGCTTCAAATTTGCTATTGAACAGAAGGGGTAATTTTCTCAAACTTTGTCATAGGGATGTAACAGATAAAGATATTGCTAGACTCAGAAATTCATCCCTCACTAAAAAGGAGTTGTTTAATTCCAAGGTTCTGGCAGAAGTGAGGCAGAACTTCATACAATGGAGCCAGATTAACTGGGAACCGGCTTTCAAAAAGCACAGAGGAGATTCTTATGGTTCCCGTTCTTTTACTGATTCTAAGAAGGAATCGACACAAAACAGCTACCAGAATGCTGCTTTCCAGAATTTTCGTTCGCAAGGCAAGCAAGGGGATCAAAACAAAAGGCAATCTGGTGCTTTCAACAACAATAGAGGCTCTTCCCGAGGGGGTAGGGGCAGGAGGAAGGGACTACATGGAGGTAAGCACACAAACACAATATCCTGGTGCCCGTTTAGGAAATTACTGGAAAGTGTGGGAAAACTTCAAAGTACATCCGAGGGTAGTTCTTGTTTTGAAACAAGATTATTGTCTTCCATTCAAACAGAAACCACCTCTGACCCGGTATCCGACAATCAAAAGCAGTTATTCGGATCCAGTAAAACAAAAAGCTTTGCTGGAGTCGGTTCAACAAATGGTTCAAAAGAGGGCAGTGGTTCTGGTTCAAAACAAGAACTCTCTCAGATTCTACAGTCGTTTGTTTCTGGTTCCAAAACCAGAAAACAAATGGCGACCAGTAATAGATCTCAGTGTTGTAAATACCTTTTTGCATGTTCCCACCTTCAAAATGGAAACTGCAGAAGTCATTCGAGCTTCTCTTCAAGCAGGCGAGTGGGTGGCTTCGATAGACCTTACCGATGCTTATTTTCATGTACCCATACACCAAAAGTTTCAAAAATATCTGCGCTTTCATGTACAGGGTCAGGCTTATCAGTTCAGAGCCCTGCCCTTCGGGATAGCGACTGCTCCTTTGGAATTCACTCGAGTTGTGAAAGAGGTGATTGGCTGGTGAGATCCAAGGATCCAGAGTCTTGTGCTTGGGACCTTCAAAAATTGGTCAATCTAGTCGAAAAGTTGAGTTGGATTGTCAATTTGAAAAAATCGGAACTCAAACCAACTCAGGATCTCGAGTTTCTGGGTTATCGGTTCAACCTTCGAGAAGGTTAGTGTACCCAAATCAAAAGAAACTAGACAAACTCAGAATTCTGGCAGTTTTCATTTTTCAAGGTCACTCTACTACTCCAAGGAAGCTCATGTCACTAATTGGGGTCATGGCTTCCATGGAGAAAACAGTTCCTTTGGGTCGGATCCATATGAGACCGTTTCAGTGGTTTCTGAAGACCAACTGGCAGTTTCCTCAGTCCTTGGACAAGGTAGTCCCAATTTCTCAGTTGATAAAGGACCATCTGGCTTGGTGGATGGATCCTCAGAACTTACTCAAGGGTTCGAATCTGCATCAGAAAGAACACAATATGCTGATGTTCACAGATGCATCAGAGAAGGGTTGGGGGGCCCACTTGAACAATTGTACTGTAAGTGGGGTCTGGCAGCCATCAGAAAGAAACTTGCATATCAATATTTTGGAACTGCCCAGATAGCAAGACGCTAGTGGGCCACCGTTGGCTATGGGTGGCAAAATATAGCTTGTGGGCCACCACTGAGCCACTGGTGGCCCACTGACTGCATTTTTTTCAAAATTTTAAAGCATTATAAACAACTTCAAAAGCAACCTCAAATACTGTTTTCTGACATATTATTTAACAATATTCAATGTTAAAAACACATTATTTCAAAATATAAATACATTGCGTGGCCCACTGTTGGCCCACCAACTACCAGAGTCAGTGGCTGTAGCTCAGGTACCAGCCTACACCCACTGGTGTAAAATCCTGGGAAAAATTAGATAAAATGTGTGTTTTCTTTCACTTAACATAAGTTAATGTCATTTTTTGACAAACTTATTCTGTATTCCTTCATTTTGCTCAGTCAGTCTTTTCTCCACTTTATTACTTTATATATTACTTGCTTATATATTTGCCACAGGTGGTCCATCAATGGTCCACCCACTACATAAGTAGTACATGACCCATGATGGGCAGCCAGTGGGCCACTGGTGGCACATATATATATATATTTTTAGTAAAGGTTAAAAAAAGATATTTTCATTTTTTTCCTTTTGATATAAATTTGTTTTTTGATGCAACCTAAAACTATCGCAGAATTTGTTTTTGTCTGACACATGCAACTATCATCTGTAAGAGCTATACTTAGTTGGTGGACCAATGGTGGTCCTCTGGTGGCTACACCTCAAGCTCTGCTGAACGGCATTTGTTTTGACAGATCTTGAAGAGAGGCTGTCTTGGCTTAAATTCATTTATTTCAAGTGAATTACTTTCCAAAAGTAGCTGTTCTGAATTTTATTACATAAAAAAATTGTAAGATTTGCCACTAGTGGTCCATCAGTGGTCCACCTTCTGCCTGCATGGTACACATACTGTTGGCCCACCGGTGGCCCACAGACAGCAAAGTAATTGGATACTTTATGTATGTGTGTGTATATCACCAAGACACCAACATTTTTAAATAACAGATGTCACATCTCTGCCTTAATATATATTTCTTTTCTTCCCATACTTGGGCCACAAATTTCTTCCAAGATTTACCACTGGCAGCCCACCAACTATATCAGTGGTATATAAGCTATGATTGATGGGCCACTGATGGGAATTTTCTAATTTCCACCCAGATTTTAAATCTAATCAATAAAATCATCTGATAATTACACAGAAAAGTTAACAGAAGTGAAAGTTTCCCCTGTAAACAAACCATAAAACATGTACAGGAGAAAAATATATTAAATCAAAACCCTATTAATTGGGGTTGAGGTGTAGCCACCACTGGACGACCCTTGGTCCACTAGCTGCAATATGTATGTGTCCGATAAAATATAAAGTTTCTTAAGTTGAAAGGAATAATTACCCATGAAATATTTTCCAATCAGTGGCCGAATTACCCATGCCAACACTGGCCCAGTGAAGGCTTGCCAACCAAAACTCAGGCTGCCAAGGTTGGGCCAACGGTGGGCCAATGGTGGCTTTTTATTCAAGATGGCGGCGAGCAATAATAGGGGATATTGAGACACTTAGTAAAAAATTATTTATTATGGTATGTCTAAAAATCATATTTCAGTGGGCCCACAATTTTTAACTAACTATTTAACAATTTTAGACATAAAAATAACATTCTCATTAGAAATTCACAGTAAGAAAAGTTGTTTCTGAACATTATAATTTTATTGTTTGACTATGGAACATGTCATCTTAAGATACTGTTCCACCATTGTTTATGTTTGGTCATGTGACTTATTAGGGATTCCCTTAACTAAAATCCACCCACAATCTGTCAATTATTTGCTTTCTGTTAAACAATGGCCACATAACTTCATGCTGCAATCTGATTGGCTGATGCTATATTATAGTGGTAGTAAAATTTTACCAGTGGCTTGCCAATGTCAGACCGACACATCCACCGGCCAAAAAGCCAGTGGGCCACTGATGGGCCACTAGTAAACCTTATTGTTGGCTGCCAACAGTGGACCACTGTCTATCAGCTGGTCATGCCACCAGAGAACCACCACTGATGGCACTCAACAGTGGGCCACTGGTGGGCCACCAGTAAACCTTATTGTTGGCTGCCAACAGTGGACCACTGTCTATCAGCTGGTCACGCCACCAGAGAACCACCTTTGATGGCACCCAACAGTGGGCCACTGGTGGACCACCAGTCAACCTTGTCGGCTACTGACGGTGGGCCACTGGTGGGCCAATAGAAAAGCTTACCATTGGCTGCCGACAGTGGGCCACTGAAGGACCATCAGAAAACCTTATTGTCAGCTACCAACGGTGGACCACTGCCTATCAGCCGGTCATGCCAACGGCTGGCCACCGCCTGCAGCCAACGTCGGTCCGACAGCTATGCCGCCAGTGGGCCAGCGGTGGCCCTACAGAGTCTTGCTATCTGTGTGAAAGCTGTTTTTCTAGCCCTGAAACATTTTCAAGGACAATTAAGGCAAAAAATAGTGTTGGTTTCTTCAGACAACTCAACTGTGGTCTCATATATCAACAAGGAAGGAGGCACTCACTCCTTCGGAATGTGTGCTTTGGTGTGGAGAATTCTGGCATGGTCCAATGCCAGGGAGATCCATATAAGAGCCAGACATATCCCAGGGAATCTCAATGTAATAGCAGATTCCTGTCCAGGAGGGACAAGGCCATACAGACAGAGTGGTCTCTCCATCCTCAGGTTTTTCAAGAAATTTGCCAAGTTTGGCACAAGCCAATGGTGGATCTATTTGCCAACAGCTTGAATGCCAAACTTCCAACCTACGTATCTCCTGTCCCAGACAACAAGGCCTGGCAGATAGATGCATTGAACATATCTTGGGAGGCTCTGGACGCCTATGCTTTTTGTCCAGTAGCCATCCTTCCCCAGTTAGTTCAGAAAATGATCACCTACAGGTGCAGGGTCATTGTGATAGCACCAGGGTGGCCGGGGATGCCTTGGTTTTGGGATCTGGTGGATTTGTCAGTCAAGATTCCACTGAGGCTTCCTCAAGTGCACAATCTCCTGAAGCAACCCTTCAGTCTCAGATTTCACAAGAATCTGGAGTATCTGAATCGCCATGCGTGGTATCTGGACTCCTTCAAGAAGGTCAAGGAGGATTATCTGTTGAGGTGGCAGATAGAATTAAGGCACCTCAGAGAGAATCCTCAAGACGAGTGTATGATTCAAGGTGGGCCATATTTCAAATAGCTGATTTTTTTAATCATCTTTTCATTGATAAGAACTTGAAACCCAGAACTATTGCGGGTTACAGAACTTCAGTAGCAGATGGGTTGGGCTCTGCAGGTCAAATGGTTTCTCAAAGCTTGGATTTAAATCGTTTGATTGCTAGCTTTCATAGGGACAGACCTTCAGCAAATAGATCTATTCCCAACTGGGACTTGTCGCTGGTGTTACTGGCCCTCACTCGACCACCTTTTGAACCTTTGGCAAAGGCTGATCTTAAGATTTTGACTTTTAAGACAGTTTTCTTGTTGGCTTTGGCTTCTGGCAAGAGGCCGAGCGAAATTCATGCTTGGACTTTTGACTCCTTCAGTCGGAAAAGGGATTGGTCACAAGTTACTTTTTCACCTTCAACTGCTTTCCTAGCCAAAAATCAGTTGGCTTCAGAGGGACCCTTGGCTATTCAACTTGTGGTTATTCCTGCTTTGAAACCCACATTGGATCCATCTTTGGTGCAAGATAGGTCTCTTTGCCCAGTCAGGTCTTTCAGATATTACCTTGATAAGACAAAATATCTGAGGAAAGGCAAGAAACTTCTTTTTGTAGCTATTAAAGAGGGCTACTCAAAAGATATTTCAAAGGCTACTATATCATCTTGGATTAAGCAGTCTATCATTTTGGCATATCAAAAGTCTGATCAGGAAGTTCAAACTGTTTCCCAAGTCAAGGCACATGAGGTTAGAGCTTTGGCTGCCTCTTTGGCTTTTAAGGGAGGAGCTGCTTTGGATGAGATTATGGCTTCCTGTTTTTGGAGAAGCCATTCTACTTTCACAAATTTTACCTCAAAGATTTGTGCTGGCATAATGGTGATGTTATGAAGATTGGGCCTGTAGTTGTGGCTCAACATATTGTCATTAGTAATATTTTATTATTATAATGTCATTGTACTTGGAATATGTTATTTTGAAGCCTGTATTTGTTTTAGGTTCTTATATTTGGCTTCTTGTGTTTTCAGATGCGTTCTGAGGTGTTTGTACAGCTGTAAATGGACCGTTTTGTTAGCTGTTAGTTTGCTGTTTCATGAGTTTAGAGGTGATGGTGTGAACGGTATCAACATATGGAGTATGACTTCCACAGCATTACTCAACAGTCCGGCTTCCTCGTGGTTGAGGTGAGTCTGAGTGTGAATGCCTGTATGCTTGTGGTGTGTTTTATTTACTCTTGATGTGGTTGTTACTAGGTCTGTATTTCTAGTACTGCCCGCCATCCATGAAGGCTGCATTCAGCTATGGTCAGGAAATGGTAAGTGTATTTTTCGCAATAAAATTGAAAAATTTTGTTGTAATTTTAATTTTTATTAGATAAATACTTACATTTCCTGACCAGGATAGTCCCCCCCAGCCTCCCCGCGGATTCAGTACTAGACTACTAGGGGTGAGCTTTGCAACAAAAACAATGAATGGCGCCTATTGGCGTGGTCACATGACCATTGGGGGGCTTCCTAGTCCACACTCACTCACTGGCTTCTTAAGGTAGCTTAAAACGTTTCTCAACGTTGGCCAGTGAGTTGGATGGCACCAACAAATAGCTATGGTCAGGAAATTGTAAGTATTTATCTAATAAAAATTAAAATTACAACAAAATTTTTCAAGTTTGCCTTGGAAGACTGATTCCCTGTCTCAACCCTATTAGTGGTCCCATTCACACACTAGGTAGAGGTCAAATATACTTTGTTCTGTGTACTGACAAGAATGTGTTACACTCTAGTAGCGATCTTTTGAAGCCAATAGCAAGATTGGCATATGACAATTTTAAGATGGACCAACATCTTTGGCAAACACATGGTTGTTCATACGACACATATATGAAGTGCATAATTAATGCATTTTAATCTAAAATACTTGATGATATTAACATTAAATTGTAGGATTGTGATAGTTGTTCTCTACTTGGAAAGGCTCCCTCTGATGCAATTAGACCTCCTACTATAAGTATTCCATGTTTGGTCCATTTTAGGGAGAACAGAATCTCCAGAAATATGCTCATTAAACCACAGGATTGACAAGTATATATCACTATTTGATTTTACTTGTTTAATAAAGACTACTAGACACACACTAATTTGTACAAATGTCTTTCCTGGAAGGTTTACATGTTTAACTGCGGTTTACAACACTTTTAATGAAGATTTCCAGAAGTTTCAAAACAAAAAGGCAATACCATGGGGTAGCTGTATTTGAAACTTTTTTTGGAATCCAGCTCAGTTTTCATGCACTTTCAAACATATATTTACCATATGTAGTCTTCCTCATAACTCGGGATTTCCAATTGCAGATTATAAATTGCACCATGTGTGTGAGTATGTGGGTGGGTAGCTGCATGTTTGCCTATGTGTTTGGGTTTGTCACACTGTTTTCTCTAAAACTACTGCACTTACATGTTTTACTCAATTGGCCTAAACAATTTTTACAGTCAATATTTTTCTAGTTTTGTTGATTTTGACCTCAAAGGAGGAAACCTATAGGTACTTTTAGTAAATTGTTTATAACTTAAATCTGCTGCATTTTGAGCTTTTGACTAAAATAGCCTGTTCAAGTACTGTGTCCTTAGCTACAAAATGGTATATAGTTTGGAGCTCTATGAGCAAAAGCTATTTTTCTTATTTGTAACAAAATAGTGAAATCACTAACTTTCTTATTTCTTCAAAAGTATTAGCGATAGCCAATATCTTTCTTTATATTATACACCTAATTTATGGTGAGCTACCACATTGTGAAATTTAAAGTCTTTAGTTCATTGCATTGCTGAGAAATAGCTACTTAGGCATTCAAACTGATGAGTAAATCACTTATAACTTAAAAACTGTTGCATTTACAGCCTTTTCTTTGAATAACTTGTTCATCTTTTTTTCTTTGGAAGAATAGGATGGTTTGTTTTTTCAAAGGTTTATTGCTATGATTATCTCACTTGACCTGAGCAATTTTCTCATTTGTTCTCAAATATTGTCTGTCTGCAAGACACTCATTGGCTAGAAAAGGACATGATTAAAGTTAAAGAAATGTGGGGACATTATTGTTTTATCAGTGGGGCAAAAACTAATTCAAGGGGTGTTGCAATATTGTTAAAAACAATTTTGAATTTCTATTACTTGACAAAGTAGGGGACTTCATTTCTATAAATATTGAAACAACTGTGGGTGTCTTCAATATTTTATCACCTTATGGTGTGAATACTGACAATCCAACCTTCTTCACAAAAGTTAAAGAGACTTTGCTGGCCAAAAAAGTGGACTATCAAATTATTTGTGGGGATTTTAATTTAATTTTAGATCCAATAATCGACACTTATAATTACAAAAGAGTTAATAATGCTAGAGCCAGACAATGTGTTTTGGACTTGATAACTGACTTAGATCTATCAGATATTAGAATGTCATCCGAATGTCAAGCGCTATTCAGGGTGGAGATGTAGCCCTCTAAAACAGGCTAGACTCGATTACTTATTGGTATCAAAGGCCCTATCAGATATTAAGAAAGTGTGAAATTAAATCAGGGTATTGATCAGATCACTCAGTAATAACCTTCAAATTTGAACTTAAAAAATTTACAAAGGAAAAGGTGTATGGGAAATGAATAAGAGTTTACATAAAAATATTGACTACATCAATACTATAAAAACTGTTATTCAGGAAGAAGCTATGAACCATGCTTTGCCAGTATATGACATAAGCTTTTTGCAGAATAACAGCGGAGACATTTATTTCAATTTTTTTATTTCAAAATTGACAGTGATTTATTTCTAGAATTATGGATTCCCTCTTAGAAGTTGGTGAGTTAGGTAAAGTATTACAAAAATGAAAAATAATAAATCTCCCCGGATGAACGGTACAAGCTCAGAATTTTTAAAAGTTTTTTTGACAAAATTAAAATTTTTAGCTACTGATGCACTAGACTCGTGTTTTCAAAAGAGGAAATTATCAACTCCTTTACGTCAATGTATTATAACTTTATTACCAAAAGGTACTAAAGACAGATGTCAATTAAAGAACTGGTGGCCTATCTCACTTCTGTGTGTAGTCTACAAACTTGCATCAGGTGCAATTGTAGAAAGATTAAATCAAAAATCACATCAAAAACACAAACCGTTTCATTCCAGGTAGATGTTTGAGTGACAGCACATGACGTATATATGACATTAAACAAATAACAAATAATAAAATCTTCAGGCCTTTTCATGTTAATAGATTTTGGAAAAGCCTTTAATTCCATTTCATGGCTTTTTCTTATAAAACACCTACCCTTTTTGGTTACAGTGATAGTTCCTGAAATTGGATAAAACTTTTAATAATGATATAAAAGCTTATGTTACTCAATGTGGTATATAATAAAATCCAATAATAATAGGGCGTGTTTGTAGGCAAGGTGACCCCATAGCCCCATATTTGATTCTTTTGGGAGCAAGAGTTAATAAAAACAAATACTCATATTATCCGATTTATTGTCAATGGGTACAAGTTTAAACTCACACAGTTAGCAGACAGCACCAACCTTATTCTTGATGGTACTCAGCACTCCCTGTAGTCAGCTTTAAACACCATTGAAATCCATGGATTTTTTTCTGGGCTTAGAATGAACAAAGAAAAGACAAAAATTATTTGGATATGTAAGAAAGGATTGTCAAAATATAAGCTGAATGTTACAAAATGTTTGGACTGGGATAAATAAGAGTTTCAGCTACTGGATATTGAATTTTCAACAGATATTGATGCTATGCAAGAAATCAATTACTCAAAAACACAAGGAAAAATTAAAATTGATATTCGCAAATGACAAACTAGACCATTAACACCAGTGGGAAAAATAACAGTAATAAATCTCTTTACATCTCTGCTGACTCCACATAGCTTTTTGGAGGATATAAATATAAAATATTTTTCCAATTCCGATGGAATATAAAGCCAGAAAAAAATTAACAAAATTCTCTTTGCTTGAACTATTTAGATAGTGGCCTAAAAAATAAGACTTTGTGAAATCTTTAAAGCTTACTTGGGTCAAAAGAATATTATTTGAAACTGATCCACAATGGTGTGAATTATTTATGACCACATGTGTCAATATATTAAATGTGAAGAACTTACTGATGATGGGGGCAAATGGTATAATATTATCTCTAATAAAATAGAAAATCGATTCTGGCTAGAAACCTTTGAAAACGCGAAATTTTTTTGTAGAAACTTAAATATAGCAAGTAATTATGATATAACACAGACATGTTTTTGGTACAACTTTCATATGACAAAATAACTATTATGTTTTCCTAAGTGCTTCAAAAAGGTGTATACCTACTTGGGGACCTTATATTAGCTTTGAAAAAAGCTTGAAAGAAATGTACAAATTTAATCCAAGTATACTAGTGTAGTAGCCTTGCTTAAGGCTCAAATTTGCATGATATATTTTCAAACATGCACACACATATGTGGTATTCATAAAGCACCCATACATATTAACAGATAGAATTTGATCAAACAGAGAGCCTCGTAAACTTTGAGATGGTTCAGCTTTGCCATTACCATGACTATCAAATGATTGATAGGTTGTCTTCTGCAGGATGTTTTCCTCCAAACTCCAGTTGACTGAAACCACATGTGTGTGTTTTATGACATGCACTGCAAGCCATCTGTGTACTCTGATGCATGTTGCTGTGGTTAAACCACTTGAAGTACCAATCACAGATAAAAACTTTTCCAGTGGTCTTGCTCTTTCAAGTCGTATATATTTTCAATAGCAAAGAGTATTTCATTATTTGAGATAACTTTCTTTTTGTAACCTGCTTAGTTTACTTTTGAAATTTATTACATTGTGATAAATTATTTAACTTTCAGCCTCATATATCAAGGCAATATGTAAATCACACAATACTGAGAGCAGGCCAGTTTTAAGCACACACACCTAATCTTATTTCAAAAACACAAAGTTAACCTACGGGAAATCTTTACCTACGATGAATTTATGTTGAAAGTGTCTGAAACAGGATTGAATAACAGATTGCTTTAGAAATAACAAAATGTCTCAAAATATGAAATTTGCAACTAAATTTTGAGTTAAACCTCTGTTGTCCAACTATGTGGACAGAATTAAATTTTGTTTGGATGACAGAATGCTAGTAAAACAGAATGGGTAATTAACAAATACACAGCATTGTTTGATGATATTTATTTCATATATTATAAAGACATGTATGTATATTTGCTTGCATTAGGAGATTATGTTTGTCTGTTTCTCTGTCTGTCAGTTATAGGGGTGTGCCATCTTGTTGGTAACTAAGAATTTTTTTCGACGGCTCAGGAGCAATGTTTTTCAGTTGCAGTATGTACCAAGGTGAAGGTAGGTCATAGAGGTCAGATGAAGGTCAAAGGTCATGATAATGAAATATTCTGTTTGGGAATTTTTATTTACATGTTAGTAGACAAGAAACTAAGAATTTTAAAATATTACTTGTAAGATTTTAAAAGGCCCCCAGTGGGCAATAAATAAAACTGGAAAATAGACGTATACCAAGCTGGTAAAATAAAATACCCGTAAGTTACCATATGGTGGCTATAATTGAGGCATTCCGAATTGGTTTGCCTAAAGTAAATAATTGTTATAGAACATCACATTGAAGTTTGGCATAGTAGGGTGTCAGTCTGTCATAGTCGGAAGGGGGACACCGGGTCTGCCGGGTCCGGCCATAGAGCCATGGGATTTCCCTGGCAGCAAGTATAAAGATCGAAACGAAAGAACCCAGTGTGAAGGAAGGGCCACATCAATCCGAAGAGACCTCCCTCTAGGGGGGTCAGACCTAGAGGGGTCAAGCCCGACCTTGAGTGAAGAACAGAGAGGAGGGGTCCCGGGTCAGCCGGGTCCTGCCTAGTTTAAAATTAAATCCCAAAAATTGAAGACTGAGCCACATCAATCCGAAGAGACCTCCCTACAGGAGGGTTAAGTCTGTAGGGGTCAAGCTCAATCACGAAAAACGAAACCTAGGAATCCTAGAGGTCAAGTAGGTAGGGGGTTACTCGGGTCAGCCGAGACCTGCCTTCAGTATACTGTAGTTGCATCAAGAGGTGGGTGGAGGGTGAATTTTCATGTATGTGTAATGGCGACCAATTTGAAAGTGACCCCACAAACATGATAGGGGTCTGATGGGGAGGTCGACCTAATTGCTCATTGGCTGGGCTAAAGAGAGGCTTAGAAGTAGTGCAGACTTTAAGGTAGGCTACAACTGATGGGGCAGGCCCCTAACTGGGCCGTGCCTGGCACAGTTGCAGTATGTACCAAGGTGAAGGTAGGTCATAGAGGTCAGATGAAGGTCAAAGGTCATGATAATGAAATATTCTGTTTGGGAATTTTTATTTACATGTTAGTAGACAAGAAACTAAGAATTTTAAAATATTACTTGTAAGATTTTAAAAGGCCCCAAGCCCAACTAGAAGGTGGAGTGGATAAGGTTGGAAAAAGTGGTTGGAATGATGGAGGGGGCTTGTGAGGCGTTTTGTAGGTAAGTCCACACTGAGGAGCTGCGCCAGAGGCCATGGGCCATGATGTCCTGTAGCGGGACATTGTTATCGAATGCCAGGGTTGCCCCAGAGTGCCTGAAGGTATGGAAGCCATGGCCCCTGAGTGAAATGTTTCTATGTACAAGAACTTTCTTTAGTGCATCTCGAATATGAGTGTCGATGACCTGGCTGTGTGGGGGGAAGTTATTGGCGAATAGAGGGGCTGAGGGTGGGAGGGGACGAGAATTAAGCAGTGCTCTAAGAGCACGGACTGGGCAGAGGAAATGATTCTGAATATTTGGGAGTTGGATGCAGTGGTGGGCTTTGTGATCTTGGAGGGTTTTAGTCCATTTCAGCAATAAATGGGCACCTGGGGAAGCAAAAATAAGGTCCCGCCTGAGAAAATGTCGGTTGTGGTCAAATTTTGATGAACTATGTGGGGCTATGTTGGACATACGGAGGAAGCCGAAGAAGGCTGTGAGGAAAATTGCCCTAAACAGGGTAGGGTCATTGAGGATATCACAAGAGATGAAAATGTTGTATAAGGTTTGCAAGTCGAATACTCCTCTGGGGGTAGGGTTAAAAGGTGAATTTATGGTAATGCTGCGAATGTATCTACTAATAGAGGGGTGGGTGAAAGGGGTGACGTCCCAGTTGAAGAATTTAGCTTTGGCCTGGATGGAAGAAAGGTATGTTGAAATGACTCTGGGAGAAACGTTATTCTGATACAAGTATTCTGCAAAGGTCAAGATGTTATGTACTGAAATATGAACAGGTAAGTCCATGAATAGCAAATATGTTATGAATGTTCTGAAATGCAGTAGCTGAGCAGATGCAGTTGAGGGTCGATAAGCCTGGTGAATCCTGGTCCATGCAGCTTGTAGGAGAGTGGAGGATGCAGCCGACGCATCTGAAATTATATATTATAATTAAGGTTAAAGAACTGAATTGGTATTCGGTGCCAGGTACAAGTGTCTCTCACATGTTTGAAAAGTCCCTGATTTACGGATTTATCCGAATAAATACTGGAAAGCATGTCTGCTACTACGTTATGAGAGCCTTTTATATGTTCTATGTTAAGAGCTATGTCATGAGTGGCTAAAATGAGCCAAATGTTTCTCAGAGCTAGTGCTAACCACTCATCTTTGGTCCTGCCAGTTTTAACCACTTGAACAACAGCTAGGTTGTCACAGTAGAACTTGACTGTGCAGTGGGCCCACTTATGAGCCCATAGCTTAAGGGAGATGACCAAATTCAGCATTTCGAGATGTACAATTTTTAGGTCACGGCCATAAAAGTTAAAAATAGGGGTAGCATAAACTTCCTGATTCCAGACACCTCCAAGGCCAGTAAGAGATGCGTCTATATGCAATGTATGAATGTTGGGGATGTCTGCCTTGCGGATAGATGTGACACCATTGAATGAGGGAAGGAAGGTGAGTAACCAGGACAGGTCTTTATGAAAGCCTGGGGTCAGAAATATTCTTTTGGCACTGGAGTTGGCTCTAAATAGGGCCAGCATTCTGTTTATGAATGTACGGGCTGGCTGGACGCACTTGTGTATATATAGTAGCTTAGAAGGGATTGGAAGGCTGTTCTGCTTAAATGATGTTTCTTGCTAGTAGCTAGACAATCTGCATATATGCTTTGAAGTTTAGGGGGATCAATACTCATGGTATTTGCATCAAGGTCAAATCTTATTCCCAGGCATGTCAAGGTCCTACAAGGTGAAGTTTGCTTGTCGGGGTTGCTAGGCAATCCCAGCTCTGATAATCGTGATGCCAGACGTTGGAAATGAGCATCAGCAGTGGACTTAGGAGAGATGAGAATGTAATCATCAATGTATGCCAAAATTTTTGCGTCATTCTTGGCCATGATGTATGTGACGGCGTCGCTGACGCGCTGGAACGCCGCGCTCCCGTGAACCCAGCCGAACGCGACCGAGACGTCAATGAAGGCGTCGCCTTTCCATTTTATGCCTAACTTAAGGGCATCAGCTGGGTCCACGCGAAGATTCCTGAAGACTCTCGCCACGTCAATCTTGGCAATGGTGACATCGTCACCATGTTTACATATCTCGTCCACAATGTCATCTGTTGAGGGAAATTTAAGGCAGAATTCAGAATTATCAAAGAGGGTCCTGTCTACTTGGTCATTCATTGAAAAACCCTTGGGGTATGAGAGGTCTAAAATAATTCGGCGTTTATCTGGGCCCTTGGGTCGAGTAAGCAGGGGTGAAAAATGTACGTGTCCATGTTCGCTGCTTTGGTCAAAATCAGTGAGAGGCCCAATAATGGCCCCTTCTGATAATTCCTTATCCAAGTATTGTTCAATGGCAAGGGGGAATTGGAGGGCTGAGTAATGATTCTTGACATCATTGTTATGCAAGATATCAGGGTTTTTGAGGGAGAGGGGAAAGCCGAATTGGAGATACTGCACAAGTTTTTTATCGGGATATTCTTGGAGATGGGCTTTCCAAGCGTCAATTTTCAGGCCAGAGTTTAGGGGGATTCTTGCCAATTTGTAGTTGGGGAAGCCAGATTCCCTGACTATTTTTGCCATTCTAAGATATTGGGTAACGTTAGATGTGTCCTGTGGAAGTTTATCAGGACCAGTGAAAGAGAATTCTGTAGACTGGAGGGCTATGTAACCCTTAGTTTTGGAGGGATCATTGATGTCCTTAGCAAATTTGGCGTGGTTTACCTGGGTTCTGACCTGAGGTACATCATGGTTTGTGATATCATTGGACTGTGAATCGGGGTGACGGCTTGTCTGAATGTCAGGGGGGTCCGTTACTATGTGATCTATGCTACTGCCATGTGTGTCAGGGCTGTCATATTTGATATCTTGCAGCATAATAAGGTGATCAATCACATTAGTCATGAACTCGTTATATGATATACCATAACATTTAAATGTAATATGATCTTGCATGAAATTATTGTAAGCCCGTCTGGCCTCGAGTTTACTGCTGTAAGTGGCTGATCCAGCTGATGGAAACAGTAGGTTTAATTGCAAAGTGGCCAGAACACAAAGGGGTTCCACGGGATGACACACGCAGTCATATAACATCATCGCACCCGACCTAAGAATTTTCAACATGTAAAATCCCCCACGGCTTGTGTGGAGGTTGTTACTGTGTACATACACATAATAATTGTCCGAGTTGTCGAGGGTTTCATAGAAGTGATGGTTGAATATATCGACAAAATGCCAATTAGTGTCGTGGACTGGTATGAACATTAAGTGTGGTGTTTCCACACAAGCGGTCTGTGCATCAACAGATGCAGTGTCATCCCGTGGGACATGCAAATGATTGTTTTCACAGCAGTTGAAATACTATGTATGTTATTTACAGAATTACAGTTCCAATTACAACACTTTTTATGGAAGACTGAGTCTGGAATATAATCATAGTGGCCCATTGAATGACCTAAAACAGCATTACCACAGTCTGACGCCACTGCTATTTTACTGGAAAGTTTTTTAGAATTTACATGAGATTTAAGCTGTTCAAAATACGTAACTGAACTACTATTGTGTCCTTGGGATGTGTCTTCCAACCTGTGTTCA
Source organism: Sabellastarte sp. h YS-2021 (assembly GCA_964017235.1). Taxonomy (NCBI): domain Eukaryota; kingdom Metazoa; phylum Annelida; class Polychaeta; order Sabellida; family Sabellidae; genus Sabellastarte; species Sabellastarte sp. h YS-2021. The sequence continues at coordinate 182,209,978 of OZ024929.1, read as the reverse complement.
AGTGGTTCGGCTGGCTCCTAGCTGTTATTTTGATGTGTTTTACTATTCTGTCTCTGTTTAAGATTATACTTGGCCTCAGGATGCGTGAACTGTTTCCCCTGTTTGTTGCAATACGAGCAAATATGCGAATAAGGCCCATGGTGGCCTTCGTGCGAACATGTGGCCTCGTTATAGTACTTGCAGGGCCTTTTCGCAGAGGAGGGGGTAGCAGCTGGTTGAGGCTGTGCCAGGGCGATTTGCGAGGTGCTAAGTCGATTGATTGTCCATTGTGTGGAATTCCCCCAAGTGAGTGAGCCCTCCTCCACCTCATGCATGGAGGAGGCCCAGGCCGACTTCACTGCTGCCCATGGAAGAGATGCTGCATCGCGCATGGCCAGCGTCATCTGCAATATGGCTTGTTTGACGAGAGTGGGGTCTGACATCACATAAATATTAGTCAGCTGGCCAGCTACCCATTGAGGTAGAGAGAGCTCATCGTATATGAGTCGCTTTTTGCCGTTTGACGCGTGAAAGCCCTCATTGGGCCACCTGAGATGGGGCTGTGTTGAAACTGTGTCGTGGGTATTGTATCTGCCTGAACGTTTGCCTGACTGCTGCTTACCTTGCTGGATGTCTGTGTGAATTTGCCCCTCATATGATGACAACAGATTGTTCACTGCATCTGAGATTGTCGCATTCGACCTGACGGTCTGTAGATTTGGGATGACGGCGTCACGCCTGTTGACTTGAGATGATGGAGGTTGCCTGGTCTGCGGCAGGCCTGGCGCAGCTGGCTGTGGTTGTTAAAAACCCTGCTGTGGTTCGTGTATGCGAGGATGAGGAGGTGGGTTGAAGAACTGTACCTGATCCTGACACTGATCAGGGATATGTAAGGGGTCCCTTATCGGAGCACCATGATCTGCGTTACTCGTGAGCAGTTGTGGAGACCCCATCTGTGATGAGTGTGAAGGGAAGTTGTGCATGTGTGACCGTGGATTAAGTGGTGTAGCATCTTTGGTGGATGCCTGTTCAACTTTGTCCAATCTGCGGGCCAGTGATGCGTTGGATTCTTTAATTTCGTATAGCATGCTCATGATAGCGTCATCTTGTGACGGTGCAGAAGATGTTGGGATTTGGTCAGCAGAATTCAAAGTACTTACAGTTCCAGCCTTCTTGCTATTGTTTTTCCCAAGGTATGAACCGTCAAGTTGTGCAGAGTCTTTCCTAATTTTCCTCACTGAAACCCTAGCACGGGCTGACGCAGTCACTTTTTTTCTTGCATTTGGTAACATTTTCTTACTAGAAGGCATCATTAAAACGACTAAAATGGTGTTTGAATAAGATAAGTCTCGAAACTAAAACACCCAATCTCCGACTTTGAATTTTGATGTATGTGTAATGGCGACCAATTTGAAAGTGACCCCACAAACATGATAGGGGTCTGATGGGGGGTCGACCTAATTGCTCATTGGCTGGGCTAAAGAGAGGCTTAGAAGTAGTGCAGACTTTAAGGTAGGCTACAACTGATGGGGCAGGCCCCTAACTGGGCCGTGCCTGGCATAGCGTCAGTTATGGTCAGTTGTAGATTTCTGGTTTACTGTATTGGGTCGGCAAAATATCAAACATGTTATTTCACTGACCCTCCCTGACTCTTGATCCCGACTGTGTCTTATTACTTCTTCGTCTTTTTCTGATCAATTTCTGTCTTGTCCTTATCACCTTAAGTCTTATCCTATCATGAGACTGGTTTGTTATCTCCCGCCTGCCAGGAGGTCAGGAGATTATAAAACACCTTTTGCATCTGCATCTGTCCGTTCTTCAGGTTTTTGCATAAACCTTAATATCTTATTCATTTATAAAGATATATTCACCAAATTTGCAGGGAATATTAATGGCTATGAACACCTGTCTGTGCAAAATTTTGGCCTCATATTGAGTATATTGAGAAACAAAATGGCTGCCATAAGTAATTGTTTTAAAATTATAAAGATGTTCTAAATCTTGAAATATTTCCGTTAAATAAATCAAATTTGCACAAAAGTTATATGGCTAAAAAGCAAGCCTCATAGTAATTTTAGCATAGTTCAAAAATCAAAATGGCGGTCATATCACAAGTTTAATGTCAAACGGGGTTATCCTATTAAAAAGGAATTGTATATCCCCTAATATTGATCCTCGAGGTTCGAAATGTGAAAATAACTTGTAGGAAGTCATGGAGTGGGATATTTTTAGGTGTTGGATTTGACCTTTGACCCCTGCTTCAATGTTTTATGGGGTCATCACACTAAATCATTCGTAATTCTCCCTTATTATTGGAGCTATGGCTTCAGAAGGTAAAGACAGACGGTGAAAAGGGAAGGCCATGGTTGAGAAATGCCTTCCTTACATGTGTCCATTTGTCACATTTTTGCATAAACCTTAACATCTCATTCATTCACCAAATTTGCAGAGAATCTTTATGGCTATAAATACGTGTCTGTAAAAAAATTTGGCCTTAATTTGTAAAACAAAATGGCTGTCATAAAGATACTCTAAAACTTGAAATATATTTCAGCTAGGTTCATCATATATGAGTCATAGAGTCAGGGACCGCTCCAGTTGAACATCCCCCTATTCTGTGTTCATAGTGACTCTAAAATAACAAGTTACAACTGATTTACTCAGCAGTGAGAACCTCAAAGTAGATATTTCTCGGCTATGCAATGAGCTACAGATCTGCAATTTTACAATGTTATAGCTGACCCAAAAGTACATGAATAATGTATGAAACAGAATTATCTAAATGCAATATTTTTTAAGTTACAGATCACTTTTATGTTTTTGACTGCAATATTTTTTAAGTTACAGATATTTTTATGTTTTTGACTCTCCAGAGTTTAATTGTTACTCCTGGGCTCAAAATACTGGCTTGAATACAAGCAATAGTCAAAATTTTTTACGTTTTTGACTCCCCAGAGCATAATTTTGACTCCTGGACTACCAAAAGGGTGACCAGATGTCTGACATAGGAAGCCACTTGCAAAGTTTCATTGGAATTCCAAAAGAAATGTGACTTGTAGGTTGAACACAAGAAATCTCTGTGGGACACAAACTCGTATACAGACGCAGATGTGTATGATGACCATGCATGATCCATAGTATCCCAGAATTTCAGGGGTACAATGAATAGGTCTTTCTACATTTTATATTTATATGTAATTATTACACTTGGGAAAGAAAAACACTATTAGTGGAGGTCTGCACTCCATGAGTACTTTCTAGTTTATTTATTGTTTATTTATCTTTTACCTTCAGAATATTATAATATTCTTTTCCTTGATTATTCACATAAAATTTAAAATCAATATTTGGTTGCACTGTGATGAATTAGATTTCTATCACAGCTATCAGCAGATGAAAATAAAGAGTAAAAATAATTTACAAAACAAAATAAATTCTTAATTCTTCTGGAAAAGTTGATTGTTGGTTTGTCACAAATTTGTAAGATCATTTTTTGCAAAAGTATTCATGGGAATAAACGGGTATTCTATTAATATTTTCTAAAAAATACTTCAAAGTAAACACTTTTAAAGAATTTGGACCACAAAAAGCAGCGTCAGTTTTATTGCAGTACCGTGAAGACAGGTACACTTTACAAGGTGTAGTGTTACACATTTGCTGTGATTTGGGTCTGTGGAGATAAAAGGCCACATTAACTCACTATGTGGCTTTTTATGTTAGGCCCTTGTTGATATAAAGAATGCAGAATGCATGTAGACATGTGGGGCTAGGAGGGATTTCACTTCAAGCGAAGTTTATAAGGCTCTTTCTCTCAGCTGTTGTTGCTTTAAAAGTCAGTACATGTATAAGTACATTATAGAAGCTGAAACTTGCTGAAATGCAATAACCAATAAAATTTAGCAATTTCTTCCCTACTCAAGGCCTTCCCTCCCATTCCACCTTCAGGTCATACTAAAATCAAGCAAATGGTGTCATTTTTTAATAAAATATTTAGAAGTGATTGCAACAAATTGACCAATTGTATAATAAAATGGTCTGAACAACTAGGTATGTACATTGATGAGTCCAAAAGTTTCTGGTCTATAGTTTTCAAGCCGTGTTTCAAATAAGTTGTAGATAATCAATTGGCTTGGTTACATTATAAAACTATCTATGACATTTAAGATACCAAACAGTACCAGAATGAATAATAGATAACATGTGTTCATTCTGTAAAATATATCCAGAAAGCACTTTGCATCTATTTTCTGAATGCCCATATGTTGTTGGTTTCTGTACCAATGTTGAAAACTGGATCCAAAGAAAACTGAATATAAACATCAAACTTGATGTGATTATGAAAATAGTAGGATATTACAGTTTGGATGAGTACTATTGGCCACTAAATTTTATACTGTTATTTAGCAAATATTACATATATCAAAACTCAAAGAAAGGAAAATATTTGAATATATTTAGCCAGCAAAATATTATCAAAGAAAGATTCCTGAACAGCAATACATTTCCAGAATAAACTCCACATCCAAATTATTTGAAAAACGATGGCATTCTTGGCAACATTAATTCACAGATTTATAATTGTAATTTAATGTGCAATCCAATTACTAAATATTTAGTAATTTTTTGCCTTTTGCTCTTTTCTACATCTGTTAAAGTGTTGCTATGTTTTTTTTAAGAAAAGCCTTTTTGTCTACTACTACTACAAAGTTTCTAGAACTTCATTGGTCTCCTGGAAATACCTCTGAAATAATGAAATGTTATGTGTCTATTTTTGTTTTTGTAGATAAGTGTAAAATAATGTTATAATTCCAGTGTGTAACTGAACCTATTGGGTTTTTTTTAAATGTTCTATGGAAACCCCCCCCCCCAAAATATTTTTTTTCATTTTAGATGTTTCTTAAATGAGTACAAGTGTTTTGGCTAGAAAAAATATTTCAGATAGCCAATTTCTTCCCAATGTATACCATTCAGCTAGTTCTTGGTAAACTATAACATGCTGAAGTTTCAGACCTCTGTCTTGTTGCATACCTGAGTAATAACTACTACAACATTTTTACTGATGAGTGTATCATTTATACCTTTATAATGTTTCATTTACAGCCTCTTCTTTATGTAAGTTCTTCTACTTTTGTCTCACCAACAAAATGGTATGGTTTTTCAAAGATTTTTTGCTATGGTTACAAGATTTATACAAACTATCTCCATTTGAGCAGCTTCTCAGATGAGTAAATATGTTTATAAAATAATTTCAGAAAGCCAATTTTTTTTACAAAAAAATATCATTCAGCTAGTGTTTAATGAGCTGCAACATAATGAAGTTTCAGACCTTTAGCTCCTTCCATAGGTGAGTGATAGCTACTTTCTTACTAATCAGTAAACCAATTATTGCATTTAAAGCATTTTTATGTATAAGTTGGTCATCTTCTTTCTTCTGAGTAACAACACAGTGTGGTGTTTTAAGGGCTAATTGATACAATTATCTGACTCCTAGCAATTTCTTATTATTTTTTGCTGTTCTTTAATGAGTAAATGTTATTTATCTTAAAATGTATTGCAGATAACCAGTTTCTTTGAAATATATCATGCAGCTGGTTTTTGATGAGCTACGACATAGTGAAATTGCAGAACTATAGCTCTTTGGACAGCTGAGTAATACCTACTAAAATGACTAATTGTCTTTCATTTCTAAATGTTTTTGATATAGGTAAATTCTTCTAAATAAGCAATTCGCCTACTTTTGGGTGGTCTACCACAAAGTGAAGTTGCACATCTATAGCGCTTTGTGTTGCTAATATAAGTAAATGTCCTTTTTCTAAAAGTTTCGAATATAGGCAATTTCTTTTAAATAAGTCATTCACCTACTTTTGGAAGACCTATCACAACTGGAAGATGCAGATCTCTAGCTCTTTGGAGAGTTGAGTAATTTATATGGTGGAAGAAAATAGAATGTGTCAGAGTTCTTGTTTTCTATATTTCCAGCTATTTAATAGGCTTATCAAGTTTGATCACTTTAATTGTTTGCCATTAGTTGTATCCTTGGTTATAGCAGTTGGTATATTTATTGTTGATCATCTAGAAAAAGAAAAAGAAGAGACCTTAGGGTAAGGAAGTGCCAAAACATGCCAAACATGCTTTTCTGTTTTTATAACAGCCTCTACTGCCATATACTCTTTTATATGATGAAGAAACTACCACAATGTTTCTAATTATGCCTTCCAGTGTGCAACCGTGGTCCTTAGTGGTTAAAAAGTTTGGCATCTAATCACAGTCATCAATATGTGGGTTTGACTGTGTGTTAATGCTGAGAACAGTTTAACCGTTTGTAATTCAGTAAAAGTGATATGTCAATAAGGTATTGATTTCCCAGATTTTCCCACTGTTTTTATAGGTATTATTGGATTTTGGCCATTGCTAGAATCAATGTAAAACAAAACTCCAAAATGTACAGGACTTGATTCTAGTAATTGACACCACTTGTATTACTGACATGTTGGACTTTGAAATAACATACAATAGACATACAAGTTGTGTGTGCCATCTTCAATGTCAGCGAGATACTCTGATTTTCTATCTCCTGCTGAAAATGGACCTGTCTTGACAAATCCTAATATGTCACTCAATCTCTTGAAAAGATACAAGTCAGGTGCTAACTCCTCTGTTGTGTCATTTGTTTCAATTTTAAGTCTCATTTTTGTGTGGCTTCAATGGTATTGGATTCGACTGTGACAGGTGGGTTTGCACCAAGGCCCTGTTTAATTTTTTAATTTCAGATTTTGATCTTTTCCTTTACACTAGCATAAATACCCTCAGGGTTGAGAAAGGTTGTATTCGCAACTTGAACAAATTGATCTGAAGGGACTTTGTACCACATTCTTGCATACTGAATTTCCATCAGTCCCACTTCCCATACACCAACCAGTTCATAAGGTTGAGCCAGTGATACAATAAACTCTCTGGGAGTATTACCCGTATGCATTGTATTGCTTGGTAAATAGAGATAAAAGTATTTTATGGTCTGTTTCTCTCGTTATACTGAATGAAATCAATGGATGTTTTCCCTTTTATGTACTCTCCCATTTGTACTTTTTTCTTGGAATCTTTGGTTTCCATTCAGATTCCCATTCTGGTTGAGATTCTGATTCGGGTTCAGATTGTGGTTCAGGTTTGGACCAAAGTATCCCCAACCAGTTGGGTAGTATTCTTATTTTTCTCTGTGTCCAAATAGCCGTGTTAATCAAATCTGTAATGGGAGATCCACTAATGGGTTGATTGTCTTCTGTTAAAATTTCACATTTGTCATTCTATTGCAAAGTCCCTTTTAACTTTTGATACAGGTGCTGACCTTTACCCCTCACAGAAGGGGGCAGAGTGATGGCATCTTCTAAATCTTCGTTAGGGTCTTCCGCAGGGAACACAGGATCTAGAAAAGGATCCACAGGTTGAGGGTCTTGCTTTCAATCATAAGTCAGCAGACGATTCATTGACTGATTGTACAGCTTCATTTTTTCAGCTGGTTCCAATCGTCTTCTAACAGTCCACTCATATCCTTTTCTAATCTGGTCATAGCTGTAGCATCTCTCCCTACTGGTGCACAGTCTCTGGCAATCAAGAAAGACTTGGGCACAACAATTTTTTCAATAAATTTATTCATCGCCGAGTGAAAAGTCCTACCAGTTTCTTAGCAAGTGGAGGAATAACAGTTCCTAAAATAGGAGCCAATAAAGCAGGCAGAAATCCACCCTCTTGCAAAATCTGTTTCTTTTCTCTGTTAGAGGTACTTTTTTCCTTAACGCTCGCAGTTCTTCTTTATACTTTGCCAGTCTTTTCTTTTCTTTCAGCCCAAGAGGAATATTCCCCTCTAGAATATCGTGAGCACAATCTACAAAACAGTGAAGGAGAGGCCTGTCTGCACCATGAATGATGTATTTTGTCATTTTGGGGTCACCTTCATCTAAAATCCTTAACAAGTATTTCTTCTATTTAATGACAGACATGTTTTCACCATGACTGTTCATGTTGAAATGACAACACAGGTTTAGTTAACCTTCTATTTATAAAAGCCGGTGATATCTGCAGCTGGTATCCAAGAATCATACTTTGGAGGCCAATGTAACCACCTCACCAAGACCTCTTTGACGTAATCTTTAATTTTGTGACTTTTTAAAAAATTTTCCACCTTATAATACTCATTGGGAGTTACCTTCTGTAGCTCTTCCATCAATGGACTCCCCAGAAATAGGCTTTGATTTTGTTTGTGGGATACCTTTGCATCCCATCTTGACTGACTATTTAGAACAGTTCACCACTCCAACATCTTTTTTCCACATGAGATCCTGACAAAGTCCCCAACTTTAAACTTTAACGTTTTTTTTTATTCTTTCTGAATTCAAGTTGCTCATTGTGACCTGTGCTGGTGTACACTTGAGTTGTAAGCCCGTGTAATGTCTTGCAGTGCATCAATATTATGGTAAGACTTGTAAAGTAGTTGTATGTTTTTCCTTTGATGGTTTTAATAGCTCTTTCTCCATAATTGGCCTTCGCTTCATTTTGGGTCACAAAGTGACGGATCAAGGGCGATTTAAATAAATTCTGAACTGTGTCCTAAAAGTTCTGTTCCTTTGTCTGAACGTAAAATTTTGGGTACTCTTTAAAAATTTTTATGAATGCACGAACAGCTTAATTTCCAGATTTATCCCTGAGTGGCACCGTCCATACATAACAAGAAAAATTGTCTATAGCTAAAAAAATGTAATGATGACCATCATTGTATTTTGCAATTTTCATCATGTCCATCAAGTCAACATCCCACTGTTGATCAATTGTCCCGACAATGACTTTATTTCTTTTGAATTTCTTTCTTGATGACTTGTGAAATGAGTATGTCTCCTCTCCAATCAACCAATTTCTCACAGCATTGAGGGTCACAGTGCTGTCCTGTTTGACTACAGCTTCATACAGTTTCTGAAGACCCAAAAAGCTTGTGGGGTGTGAGGGATCAAAGAAAATCGAACTTAAAAGCTTATTCATTTTGTCTTTTTTATAATAGGATTTGGCAACATATATCCCAAAGATGACACGATAATGGTAGCCAAATACATTTTTCATCCCACTTTAATGACAAATACACCACTTGCTATAATTACAATAGCAAGTATGATCATCTGACAGGAATATTTGACCAAGGACTTTTCACACCACTTAACCATGTGTCTCCTTTGCGACCTTGCAATTGAATGATCCTTTCTGGTGAGAGGGACATCTATTTATGCATATTGACTGCATAAATACCAGGTAGACTTCACTTTGCTCATCACTTTGCTCACCACTTTGACCTCCACTTTGGACACCACTTTGGTCACCACTTTGAACACGCTGATCACCCCTTTGATCACTCCCATTACTTTGCTTCCTGGACTCCTTTTTCAACATCCTTTTTCATGACATCACTTACTATAGCCTGATGCAAATACGTTCAAACACAAGAATGCTGCTTCCACTTTTGCTTTGAAACAAATGTGTGATGACACTTTTCGCATTGAAATTTCTTTAAATCTTCTTCTAAACTTGCTCCAACATTTACAGTTCTTTTCATGCTTTGTTCTATTTTGTACACTCCTTTCCCACAAATATAACAATGCAGTCTCTTTTTAGCTTGTAAATCAAGACAGATTTTTTCGTGTCTTTTTTGTTTAAGTCAAATTAAATATCTTAAGACAGTGTTGACATTGTTCATTTTTGCAAAGGCTTTCTTTCTAGTAGAGGGAAGCAAACAAACACTACTCGATGAAGGAAGATTTGTTTGGCCACCTCCTGTTAAATAATGCACAGATGTACAAATTAATTTTTTATACTTTTGAAGGTAAAATTTCCCCGACCCATGCACAGTTAATAGTTCTCTAAATTTTATCACGCGCATGCACACTTCATATGTTGAAGTATCCACCAAAACCTATTGCTTTTACATACTTTTGCATTATACTAAATTCATACTATATTCAAAAGTATCTATCAAAGCCTATTGTTTTGCAAACTTTTGCATTAAACAATTTAAATTTTCCCAATTTGTTTTAGTCAACTTCACTCCCTCGTCTATATGTCTAGTGTGAATTCACTCTCTCCCTTATATTTAAAAACTTCTGTGAGGTGGCATCTGGGTGCCACCAAGTTCATTCCTGGAGGGTCCCTTTCCCCCCTTTCAAAAATTTCGGATCAGGCATCATATTTAGTATGCAGGACCATGCTGTTTTGTTAAAAGCTTTTCTATTGGTTTACAGGTTTTTGACCTCAGATGCTGCCCTTCATTCTGCCATTTGTACGATTGGCAGCAGAGGGGTAACATCTCTTGAAGTTGAATACCAGTGATACTGCATATTTTAGTTACGTTATTATTTTTTTTTAGTTGTTATTTTAGTCTTATTATTCTATCACTGGTGTTTTACTTCGGTACGGTCATGTCGGATAGAAAAGCAAAGCAGTATAATTTACGCTCCGGTAAACAGGGGCGAGTACATATGCCGATACATAAACAACTGTGCGATGATACGGAATTTTTGACAGAAATGTTAGGTAAACAGTCGGATCCGGCTGATACTTCCTTCCAAGATTCGGATGTTTCTGCTTCGGACAGTGACCTAAATTGTAGTGGCTTGCTTTCACAGTCAGACAATGAGGCACATCCCAGTACAACAGATAGCCGGACTTACAAAAAATTTGTAACGGAAAGACAAGTACCCTCCACTAGTAGGGACACCAGTTTGGATCCGCCTTCTCAAAACCTCATTAACCAACAAATCCTTCATCAGCTCACAGTTTTAAGTGAAAGGCTTGACAGTATTGAAACTGCATCAGTCAAGAAAACAAATGATCAAACTAAGATCAAGAAAACACGTGTAAAAAAATCAAAAATTAGTACTCATGTAGCAGAACCCAGTAAAGTTGTACAAGACTGTAATTCTTCCCCTCTTGACAAGTTACCCGATCTTGCTGCCTTGAGACAAGATTCGTTCATACAAAAGCAAGTCGAACAGAGGTTAAAAGAACTTACCGCTTTGCAATCAGGTACTGAACAAAAAATTAAATCTCAAAGGGGTGGGGTGGAAGTTATGGTGAAAAATAGAATTAAATGGCCCCACGAGTTTGTCCTCACCGGAAATACGAAGGAAAGAGTATCATATGACCAGTTAACTCCCATACAGTGGATGGCTGGGTTTTGTCGCACCATGAAAGAGGAAAAAAATTTAGAAATGAAAGAACATATGCTCGACTATGTTATTGCTCTGTTAGAAGATGCTAACGATTTATCTTGGGGTGCGGCAAAGGCCAGCCATGCAGTGTTACTATGTCATATGGAACAAGGGGAGGTTTCTGATTTTTCGGATACCTTAAAAATTAATAGGATCCGATGTGCCAATGCACAAAAACAAACAACTTCCAACAGTTCTGTCTCACAAAATCCTTCTGCAAAGAAATTCTCCGGAAAAATTACCAGGTCAATGCCATGCAACTACTACAACCAGGATTCCTGTGTACATGATAAAACGCATGAAACAAAAGGTGTAATTTACAAGCATATATGTTCAGCATGCTTTGCAAGTGGGGGGAAGACTTTTGGCCACCCAGAAACCCAATGCAGAAACAAAGTAAGAAAATTCAGTCAAAAAACGAATAACTTTGGGTGCACAGAATTGGATGACTGTACCCACACGTCTCAAACTTACAAAAATTGTCATCCTACAAAATTGGTGTATGCAAAAAATGTCAAAAGTTGGCTTTTTTCCAAGAAAGGAATGCTACCAAGCACGATTGGCTTGCCTGGTTTCACAAGTCAAAAGACAAGGTTAGGGATCATAGGTCTTATGCTGAGGTTGTCACTGCTGAAAACATCATTCCCTCCATCTTACCATCCATTGATACGTGTGTATCGCGTCCCTGTAATGGCAAGCCGAATCAAACAAAAACCCTTAGACTGGAAAGACACAAACAACAATCACCAGTAAAAAATCAAAACGTTCCATTTACCAAAAATGCTGTTGCCAATACAGCAAAACCCCTGAAAAATTCAAATGCTTCCTTTCAGTTGAATTTAACCAATAGATTTGCCCCATTGCAGGACATGGGTTCGCTACCCGTGCACTCAAATGTAACTACAACTCCACAGCCCAATTCCACACATCCTACTTCTCCTTCCAATTCAAGAGTCCCTCTTAAAAAGTGCTGCAATAAAAATCACTTGCCACATAACCATGACAACAATTTGTCCCCTGCAGGTTTACCTTTGCACCATAAAGACTACCAAGATTCATTGGAATGTAAACAAGAAAAAATTCCACCAGAAATTTTTACTAATAAAACTCACTGTGTAGACTATATTAATTGTTCTCAACAAAATGGCACTCAGTTTGGCTTTATACCTTTAACCCCTTTGAAAGTGTATACTGGTCCTTGTACTTCCAATAAGGCAATACATGATATTGTAGACCTACATACCCAAGTTAAAGCCAGCAATCTTCCAAATTTTATGGGTTGTAGAATTCAAATACAATCTCAACTCAATATCGTCAATTGGAGGAAGTATTTGGTCAATTATTGGGACCAACAATTAGTGGATTTCCTAGCCTTTGGCTTTCCTTTAGACTTTGACCGTTCTTCCCCTCTGCAAACCACTGAAGTTAACCATAACTCAGCTATCACATACTCACAGCACATTGACAAGTACCTACAAGATGAACTGCAATTTGGGGCTATCTATGGTCCATTTGACTCGAAGCCTTTTCTTTTACATGTGTCTCCACTCATGACACGAGAAAAGTCAGGTACTACTAAACGAAGAGCCATAGTTGATCTCAGTTGGCCTCATAACCTTTCGGTTAATGCAAGTGTTGCAAAGAATAAGTACCTGGGTACTTATTTTGAACTCAGGTACCCCTCTATTGATAACATTGTACAATCAGTTAAGGAAGTTGGCCCTTCAGCCCTCATGTTCAAAATATATATCAGTCGTGCCTGGGGACTTGGACCTTCTAGGACTTTGCCATAATAAGTACTTTATTGATGGATCTTTGCCTTTTGGGTTCAGGCATGGAAGTACTTTCTTCCAACGTTGTTCAGATGCCATTAGGTATATCATGGCCTCCCAAGGCCATACCAGGCTGTACAATTATATAGATGATCTTGTCTATATTGGCCTCCCTGATGAGATACATAAGGCTTATAACTACCTTCTTAACCTCCTTCAACAGCTAGGTCTAGATATCAGTCAGGAGAAATTAGTACCTCCCACTACTACCTTAATTTGTCTTGGTATTAAGGTAGACGTGGTGCACAAGATTATATCTATACCCAAGAAAAATTGCAACAAATACATCATGAATGCAAAACTTGGGTTGGTAGAAAGACCTGCAATAAGAGACAACTGCAATCCTTATTAGGGTCCCTTCTATATATTACCAAATGTGTACGATATTCAAGATTCTTTCTTAACAGAATGCTGGAAGTTCTACGTCAGCATGTAAACAAAAGTACTTGTAAATTGAATAGTGAATTTTTTAAAGATTTACACTGGTTTCTGGCACTCTTACACCAGTACAATGGGGTTACCTTTTATGATAACACAAAACCCTCTGAATCTGTCCACTTAGATGCATCCCTAACAGGTTTAGGTGGTGTGTATGGCCAAATGGTCTACACTCTTGATATACCAAAAGATTACATGAATTATTCCATTGTGCATCTCGAAATATTAAATATCATGGTAGCTCTCAAAGTTTTGGCATATTACTGGCAAGATAAATACATTAAACTTTTCTGTGATAATCTTGCAGTTGTACAAGTCTTACAGATAGGAAAAGCCAGGGATAGTCGTTTGGCTACATTTGTTAGAAACATATGGCTAATTACGTCCATTTTTAATATACATCTAGCCATAACCCATATACCTGGAAAAAATAACTCTGTAGCGGATTTGCTGTCCAGGTGGAATGTCACCCCTAACAATGAAACCCGGTTACTAGCTATCAAGCCTATACATCAGTGGGTCCCCACTCACTTGGACCTTACATTGCTTAATTATTATGTTTAAAATTATGTGCTTATCTCTCTTTTTTTTTCTTTTCCTGTTTTTAGATCACACCTTGCTGGGCCAGCTCACCACCAGTGCTAACCAAAGATTGGCTCGTGGTTTTCGGCCTAACACTCTCAAGAACTATGCTCGAATGTTTAAGGACTTCCTTACATTCCTGGTGGTGACTGGCCTAGCCATTACTCAGGTATCCTCTCAAATTTTACTATGCTTTATGGAGTTCTTGGTCCATAATCAAATGTCACATACTAATATTGCCAATTACATGGCTGCAATTAGAGCCTTTTTATAATATATGCTATTCCCACGGTACCTTTAACAGACCACAGACTCCAGCTTTTTCTAAAATCGTTAAAAATTAATTCCAATTTTACCCCAACTATACATTCCTCCATTACTGTGGACACCTTGCAAAAAATCGCCCAGGCTTGCACAGTATTGCCCCATCCAGAAATCTTCAGTGCCTTATATTTACTTGCCTTTTTCTCTGTGCTGAGATTGTCCAACATTTTACCTCATTCTATCAAGCTTTTTGATAGTACTAGGCAACTATGTAGAGGTGACATTATTTTTGCACCCACACATGCAGTACTTATCATAAAATGGTCAAAAACTTTACAGGACAGGAAGACATTTGCTACTGTCACCATTCCTGTTCTAGGTCAATCTATCTTGTGTCCAGTGGCAGCTCTACAAACCATGTTCAACAAGGTTCCAGGCTCAAGTAATGATCCTTTATTTCAGATTTTTACTGCTGGCAGATGGGCTCCTCTTACAGATTCCAGGGCCAGGAAGCATCTCAAGCATGTATCTTATTTGCTTCATTTGCAGCCCCCTCTAACGTTTCATGATTTTAGGCGGGCTGGCACCTCTTGGGGTTTCAACCATGGGGTTCCAGTGGAACATTTGATGCAACATGTAACCTGGAAGTCCAATGCAGTTTGGAAATAGATTTCTGCTGATGCAGCTGCTCCCTCTGTAGTGGCTAACGCGTTCCGTTCGCATCTGCATCAGTAGTTACACTCTCCTTACTCCTTCCTTTGGTGTTTGGGGTCCTGCCTCCAGCTCCACTTTGACCTCACAGGTCACTTTCACGCCTTATAATATCACATTTCAAAAACTCTGAAATTGTATTACTGGAACTTGGCCCCTAGTAATAAACTGGTGGCCCTTGTTGCCTTGGGCATATATCATTTTCAGTTTCGTATATATTGCATTTACTATTGGCGTGATTTCATAATGTACTTACATTATGAATATATCAATCTACAGCACTTCACTGTGCATCATTTTATACATATACATATTTTATAAAAAGTCCACTTGTTATTGTTGGTGGTACTTAAATGCATTCATGCATTCTGTTAATAGAATTTGAAAAGATTCTAAATCTATACTCTATCATTATCATGTTAACTGTTGTAAGATTCAATATGAAAAGAATTTTTAAAATAAAAATTATCAAGAGATTGCACAACCGGCAACCTGTGAGTTGGTAAAATGGACCCCGGCCTGTCCTGCAAATGTCCCGGCTTGTCTGTTGTTGTAACTGCCTTGTCTGTTTCCTTTTATGTCTTGGCCTGATGTGTAATCAGCTTTTCCTGCTCTAACGTAACCAACTCTACATCCAAAGATGTGGAGACCAAGTGACCAAGTTGCATCATGGTTGTTGATGACGGGCCAGTTTCCTTTCAAGTGAGATTTATTTTGTTCTATGGTCTGTTGTGGAGTGTTGTCCAGCTATTGACCATGATAGGGATCAAGAGTTGGGTAGGGTCAGTGATTGTTCCTGACCCTTAAAAAATTCAAGAGTCTGTCAGATGATGGATATTAGGTGTTACGAAAGTCCTTGTTAGATTATATTAGGCTAATCTTCAAGTAGCCTTTTTCTTAAACAAGTGGCCATTAAATCTGTATTTTAAGGACGAATAGGTCCGTGATATTATACAGGAAAATAATACTATAGTTACCCAATTTGTATGTGCTACAATTTTTGGCTTATTGATTTTGTTTGGTGTTGATTAAATAATGCATCAGAATACTGACTAGTGGAAAATCTAATCAGGATCTAAAACTAGTGGAATTGCCTATTCCCCTGAATTGTCGTCTCTACTGTGAAGTCATTGTGGACTCACGTTTGTTATTTATGCATGGCTGAAATTGTCATTGCCTCTAGTCAGAGTAAAGAAGTAAGTTGAAGGAATAAATCCTTGTAACAGTAATGCGTGTGTTAAAATTTGTGTTCATTTGGCAATAACTTGTAGTGGTTCTTTTGTATATGAAAGCATTAATGTAGTATCTTAATCTATATACTGCAATAGAAACTCGATAAAATTTATAGTGCAACATATTATTTTTGTGTTGACAACATTAAAGTTCTATTCCCAATTTCACAGATTTGAATTGAAATGTTTATTGGAACATGGAACCCAATGTATTGTTTTGTAATGATTTTTTTTCTTTCTTCTTTCTTTATTTTCTTAGGTTTGTTCCTATGTTCCTAGTTCAGTTTTTGTGTTTTCTGTTCCTCTTTTTACATATATTGTTTTTGTACTGTTCCATTGCATATGTATACCTTAGTGTATGAATGAATAAACAAATAAAATAATAATAATACAACCCCAATTTGGGATAATTTTTTTATTTATATACATACAGTCAGCGCCTGCTTAAAGTTAGAGATTTGTAAGTTGAGATAATTCATGCAGAATAATGAGCTAGGGTGGCCCTAACGTCAGGCTTCAAACAGAGTTAAGGTCAACCTAAAGTTTAGATTTCAAAGTTACATTTTTGAGTTGCTGCAACAGTTAAGGTGACTTCAAGCTTGAGGTAATATTGGACATTGTTTTTATGTGACTTATAGATATTTACTTAGATTATTGAGTTAAAATAAAATGGGGGTTGATAAAGGGGGTTTTAGTGGTTTACAATAAGAGCCCCAATCCCCAACTATGGAGTAGGGAGTGGGTGTAGATGCCGCTGAAAATTCAAGGCTACTTGGTCTGTGGCATTATGCTTCAAGGTTATGTATTTGCAAATCCATTCTGAGAAGGCTTTTTATGTCCTGTAATTTGACATTTGAGTTGAAGGTAAAGGTGGCACCTGAATGCCGGAAAGCGTAAAATGTCAGATTTGCATCTTGTAAATTTAGTCTTTGGAGCAAGGTCTTAAAATGTCTTCTGACCTGGAAGTCAGTGAGGGGGAGTCATTTGTAGCCAACTTTATACTGAAATAGAGGACAGTTGGTGTAACCAGAAGTGATGGCTAATAAGTTTCTAATTGGTGCTACTGGACATACAAGGCTGGGTCCTAGTGGGGGTATCTTTAATATTTTAACTGCATTTTTAACGGCAGGGTTGTTGGCCTGGGGAGGCAAATAAGATGTCAGGCTTGGCAAGATGATATAAGGGAGAAAACTGATTTACAGTATGGGGGACCAGGTTAGATAAGTACAGAAATGAGAATAAGGCCAAAGTAGAATGAGCCTATATAGTTAGAGCCACTTGAGCTTTTTCATACATGCTATAATAAAATAAGTAAAATCAGGGACACATTCTCCGCTTCTGGTTCATTCAATGATACACCTGATTATGTGCCCCCCGCCTTCAACACCTTTAAGCCTGTGACTGAAGACGAGGTCAGAAAGTGCATCAATGAGTCTCCTACTAAATCTTGCCTACTGGATCCCATACCAACATTCCTCCTCAGGGACTGTCTTGATATACTCCTTCCATCTATCACCAAGTTGGTTAATTACTCTCTTAGTGATGGCTCTTTTCCAAGTGCTTTCAAAAGGGCTGTTGTCACCCCCCCCCCCCCCCCTCATTAAAAAGGCATCTGTGCCCAAAAATGACCTCAAGAATTACCGCCCAGTGTCTGGTCTTTGTTTCCTCTCAAAGTTGGTTGAGCGAGTTGTTGCTAAGCAACTTACGTCACACATCAATATTAACAAACTGGATAATCCACATCAGTCATCCTATAAGCCAGGACATTCTACTGAAACAGCTCTATTGTCTATAAAGAACGAGGTACAGCTCTCTCTGGCACGTGGCGAACCTACAGCTCTAGTCCTTCTGGATTTATCAGCCGCGTTTGATACCATAGATCATAGCATTCTTCTCAGTTACCTTAAATCCTGGTTCGGTCTTGGTGGAACTGTACTTAAGTGGTTTGCTTCCTACTTGGGTGATCGTTGTCAGGTCATTAAGATAGGCTCTACTCTATCTGAATTAAGCAAGCTCATCTACGGCGTTCCCCAAGGTTCAGTTCTCGGTCCATTGCTGTTTTCACTTTATACTACACCACTTAGTAAAATCATTCGCCTTCATCCGCATATCAAATTCTACTTCTACGCGGATGACACACAGCTTTACATCCATCTCTCTCATAAAAATGCCTCGGCGGCTATTGCCAGGCTTAATGCCTGCCTTCTTGATGTGCAACAATGGATGTCTCTCAGTAAACTGAAGCTTAACCCAGGAAAAACGGAGTTCATTGTCTTTGGCTCTAAGTCTCAGCGTCAGAAGATTTCCTCCTACTTTCCTGTTAGTATCTTATTCATCCAGTTGATTCTGTTAGAAATCTAGGTGTATGGTTCGATGCAGAATTTTCATTCTCTGAACATATCAAGAGGACTTGTAAAGTGTGCTTTTTCCAGATGCGTGACCTTCGTAGAATCAGACAGTATCTCACTACGGAAGTGGCAGTCCTAGCTGCAAATGCCTTGGTTAGTAGTCGTCTGGACTAATGTAACTCTCTTTTTAGGAGTTTGTCATGTTTCAATCTTCACAAATTGCAAAGTATTCAGAATACCCTTGCTCGTATTGTTACAAACCATAGAAGATATGCTCATGTTATGCCCATTCTGAAACAACTCCACTGGTTGCCCGTGAAGTATAGATGTATGTTCAAAACTGCAACTCTAGTATATAAATTTCTACATAGTGGCTCCCCTTCCTACTTTAAACCTTACTTGTCTCACAGTAGTAATTCCTATAGTACCAGGCGTAGTCACCCAGATTGTCAATATCTTACTGTTCCTCCTTTCCGCCCATCAGTCTTTAAGTCTGTCAAACATTTTGATCACAGCTTTGCCTTTGATGCTCCTAGAATCTGGAATGAACTCCCTCATGATGTGCGCAGTGCAGCATCAGTTGCCTCCTTCAGAAAGAAGCTTAAGACTTATTTGTATGCAAAAGCCTATCCGCCATAGCCTCCCTTGTCACCCTGTGTCTCCTTGGTACGACCTTGCTATATCCCCGGATTAATGTTAATTGCCTTTCCTTTATGTTCTGTTGCGCCTTAGAGTCCATCTGAGATGGAGATTAAGCGCTATAAAAGTCCACATTAGATTAGATTAGATATGTGCTATGTAATATGTCCAGTAATCGATTTAAGAAAAATCTGGAGGCTCGAACACATACAAGAGACTTCCTAACAGCATCTGAAGCTGATGCTTACTGCATTGCCTTTTATGACACCATGTGGAGCACATCCATTATTTTCTGAAGTTTTACAGGAGGAATTGAAAGTGTGAAAGTCTCTGTGTCAACTAGAATTCCAATGCGGTTGACACATGCCTTTTATTTATCCCTCAACTCACAGTAGATGCTAGACAAAAGAGCCATATGCCCCTGTTCCACTAAAGAATTAAGCTTCGATTTGCCCTGAGACCCTTAATGCTTGAGAGTGGGTGAAAAAAACATGAAAAATAGTAGGAAAAATGGAATCCTGATCCTGGTCTGGGATCAAACCCAAATCGTTGTCAGGAGGCCTCAGGCAAGTCACGATCGTTCGCTGACTATGAATCGCTTAAGCCACACTTGTGATCAGTTTCAACCCTGATCCTGTCAGGGATATACAGACTGGGTACCAGACTGTTCTGAGTCATACTCAGGCCTTTTGGGACTAATAACTGATTTCCAGAGACAGTAAGGGCGATTTTTGTTTGGGGTCTAGGACTAAGTTCAGGCCTCCTGGCAGGACGCCTCAGACAAGATAAGATTGTGTAATTTTGGGTCTGAGGAAGCCTCAGGAAGCCTGAGACTGTGTAATTTATGGGTAGGGGTGAGAGTGGATAGGTGACAGTTGTGGACAATATCAAACATGTTTGAAATTTATACCGACCACAACTGACCCAAACAGACTGACGCTGACTGTCCAGGATTCTTCTTTTGAGGAAGCCAATTCCCCAAAATACCTTAATCAGGAGAATTACTCATGTGGTGGAACAGAGGTAATAGAATTCCTGAATATATTGCCTTTTTATGTCACCCCCATACAATATGGAAGATACATGCACACACAACACAAAACCATCCCCCCCACACACACAGAAAGAGACAGAAACTCTCAAGCATCTGTATTAATAACTGCCCATTTTCACTGGGCTATAAATATGGACAGTGATAAAAGCCGCCACTGTCCTTAAGAACCAAAAGTTACTGAATGAGAAATAAAATTATGTGTTCCATGACTTCTTAAAGACATTACACCCTCTTTCTACTAACATAGATTTCTACTTTGGATCTAAAAAATCTTGTTTTTATTTCAACCTGATATGAATTCTTTAGTTCCGTTTCTACATGTTTCCATCTTCAAAGACACTGTCCCACTCCTTCCCTGAAATAGTTCACCAGGATGCCCCTCTATTGTTTAGCTGTTCCTGTTTGGCTTTTGCCTCCCAGTACTCGGTCATCTTCCATGAGTCATTTTGTTGCCATATTTTGATCTACCTGTGGGTCTGTAAACTCTGCTGCTGGGTTTCCATATCATTTTGTCAATATGTTTAGTGGAATCGTCCAGCTCATGGCCATATATTTTAACAATAGTAGCTGCTGCTACATGTCTGACTTCAGGAATCGGAGCCTCATATCCACAATGTCATATTCTGCCCTTAATGTATGTCTATAAAACCCTTCCCCTGTTCCTGTCTGCCTGGCGGAGTCTGTCAAGAACCTTGGTGTGGTTTAGACTTGATATTTCTTTGTCTAAGCATGTTCTGAGTCTGCAAAAGTTGCTTTGTGCAACGTAGGGACTTGTTTGCCATTTTCTCACTCATGATGCTTCTATACTTTAGGCGAATGCTCTTGTTAGTAGTTGGTTAGATTGTTGTAATCACTTTTCAGAAATCTCTCCAAATTTCAATGTTTACCAAAGAGTATGGATAGAATTGTATCCATCAATATTAGATACACCATTATAACTCCAGTTCAAAAGAAATTGCAGTATGGCTTCGTGTTGGATATTGCTCAGTGTTTAAAGCAGCCAACTTATTTTCAATTTCTATACTTTGGTTTTCCCAAGTATTTTGCTGTATATCTTTCCTTTGACAGTATTTTTACAGAACAATGCGCAGTCATAGTGTTGGTAATTTCTTTGTTGTACCAAAGATTCACTCATGTACTCAATAGTCTGTCTGTTTGGTTATGACTTTGCTTTTGATGTCCCCACTCTTCCTGGTGAGATTCGTGTGTCCCACCTCTATATCCTCTTTCAGAAAGAAGCTTAAACCCAACCTCTCCATCTAGGCATATCCACCTTAGTCTTAGTTATTCCCCTGATGTTCATTATGGTGCTTGTGGTAAGGTGGCACACAGGTGTAACCTTATTCAGTGGCGCAGAAAGCATTTCTTGTAATTCACCCACATCGCTACTAGTTGACCCTTGACCTGGGGTCACCAATTTGGTGCCAAGAAGCCATTTTCTTCATTCTAAAAATAAAATTGAACGGGAAACATCCCATTTTAACTGAAGCTTTTAACAAAAATCATTTATTCTATTTTACTAATTGCTAACTTGATGACTTCCACACAGAAGTCACTAAGCTAGCTGACTTCTGTTTTGTAGAGTATGCTGTGCCTGTTGCTGGGATTTTAATGACTCTACTTTGAGTTATGCACGCTTGCTTGACTTGATTGGGAAGCCACATATACAGGGCTGTATTTATTTTTTAAAATTCACTATTTTGGCAATCTAATCATCCTGTTGCGTGCTTAATTCAAGGCAGAGCCAGCTCTTTCCTGGTTGTTTTGTGTTGTTAGGAGGATGCCTACAAAAACTTTTGACTGTAACAAATGCAATGGTCATCATACCAGGCCTATCAATTCTAAATGTCAAAATGTGCCACAGAACAGTTCCAGGAGGTCAGATAGGCCAGAAGGACTATCAGAAGACTTAAGTGTAAAAATTTTGCAAGAACTACAAGCTTTAAGTGGTCGGATGACAACCATCGAGGACAGAGTGAACCAACAAAATCAGGCGCCGGCATCCCCTTCCAGAAGCCAGACTTCCACAACTACCAGCGAACCAGAGTCGGATCTGATGCTGCCCAGCATGGACGCGCTAAGGAGATCTTCCACAGTGCAAGCAGAGGTGGACACCAGACTCAAAGAACTCAACTCACTCTCTGATAAAGGCAAGTTCAAGTCTCAAAGGGGAGGTTCTGAAACTGTGTGGGTTAAAAAAGAGGTCCCTGGCCACATAATCACATTTTAAGTGGGTCGAATAAATCCAGAATCTCTTATGATGCACTGTCCATCAGTCAGTGGGTGGCAGGTTTCTCTGTATAATTAGGGAAGAGTCTGACCCCAACATAAGAAACCATGTGCTAGAATATATGACTGACTTAATGGAAGACAGCCATGATTTCGCCTGGTCTGCAGCCAAAGCCTCCCACGCAGTCCTGTTATGCAGGATGGAGGAAGCCAAAGTTACATGGGGGAAACCAATAAATTCGACCGAATTAGGCGAGCCCACGCTCAAAGAATTGCCCCACACTCGTTCGGTTCATCAAACAGTAAGAAAAATAACAGTAGGGATCGCCCCACCCCCTGTAAATTCTACCAAAAGGGCAGTTGCTCTCACAAAGCTGATCATGAGTCTAATGGCCACTTTTAATTCCATGTGTGTTCCTATTGCTTTGCCCAGGGAAAAAACAATGCCCACCCAAGTAAGGATTGCAGGCGTGCTGCACCAAAAAACGAATGAGGCACTGCAGTAATGCAGTGCCAGCTCACAAAAATGATGAAAAAATTACAAAAACCCGAATGATTTATAGCAATACAAATGACAACTGTGCTAGTTCAAATTGGCGTCATGATTAGTGGCAAATAAATCATAAAACCTATGCAAAAGTTCTCAAAGGGGACAATTGTTTAGAATACGGTAATCAAGTTCAAGCATTTGCTTTCAAAACAAAACAAAGTGCCAATAAAAGTCTCGCACCCAAGTTTAATATTCAATCAAAAGCCAGACAGAAAATCGCACAACCACAAGGTGTCAAATCTGGTGTTATTGAACATGGCAGACACCACATGATCAATAGTAATCATAGTGACAAATGGTTCAATACTGAAATCAATGTGTAAACAGTCAGTCAAATACTTTGCATGTAAACAGCAGCGTGGAGTGTGCAAATAGATTTGCAATTCTGGCCGACACAGAGGAGGCGGACGAAACCACACAAGGTAATACAGACTTTCTCCATGCAAGTGACGTTGATCCTGACACACTTCAAGGTGAGTCCCCCGTCAGAAACACTCCAGTTGTAGCAAATCTCCAAGTGAGCACTCACTCAGTTGACAAGTATGATCTTGAACTCAGATTCAAGCCCAAACATAGGAATGCTGTACATTTAGCCAAAAATAACGCTACTTTCAAACGATGGGATGACCAAACAAATACAAAATATGGTTTCATTCCCCTGGGGGACTTTATTTGTCCGGATGAAGATAATAGGAAGCCACATACAGCTGACCTGCTTGATATTCACAATCACGTAAAATCTACAGGAAATTTTAACTTTATGGATGCACAGGTCTCAGTCCCTTCCCAGTTAAGGTTGGACAGGTGGGACGCTTACCTTGAGGGCTATTGGGATAACCAACTAAAATTCCTCATTAGGTATGGATTTCCCATCGACTTCAATAATGAAATTTCACTGAGCTCAGAAGAAAATAATCACAGTTCAGCCACTGAATTTCCAGATAATGTTAGAAAAAATTTTCATGATGAAGGTTGTTTTGGGGCAATTTTAGGTCCCTCCTCTACCCCACCCATCAAGGACCTCCACATATCCCCTTGTATGACTCGTGAAAAGCCTCACTCAGATGCAAGAAGAGTGATAGTTGACCTCAGTTTTCCTGCTGGTCGTTCAGTAAATGCTGGGGTCAGTAAAGACCAATACCTGGGTACCCCATTTCTTGTTAACTCTTCCAAGATAGACATCGTCACCCAGAAAGTCAAAACTTTAGGAAAGGGTTCACTAATTTACAAAATTGATATCTCAAGGGCCTTCAGGCATATAAAAATAGACCCTGGGGACTACCATCTCTTGGGACTCAAACTTGACTCATACTTTATTGACTCATGTCTCCTGTTCGGATTTCATCATGGCTCGGCCATCTTCTAGCATAAAAGTGACACTGTGCGTCACTTCATGTCCAGGGAGGGTCATGACGTCACAAATTACATTGATGACGTCATAGGCCATGCCCTGTTGATTGTTTGATTGGCATTGTAAATATACAATGGCATCAGACAGTGGTGAAAGTGAGTGTGAAGATCTGACATCTGTAAGAAAAAAACAGCCCCCTCAACCTTATTTATTTGAACCACTTGCTGCTTGCAATCAACTTCAGAGTGATTTCACAGATAATTTAACAACTGACAGTGAAACTGACACAGAGGAAATCATTGAGCCAGTGAGAAACAGTGCAGATAATTTCTGGTAAATATATAACTGCTCTCAGATTTAAAAGGGAAAAATCAGAGTGTCCCTTTTAGGCATAAAAATTCAGCACTTTGATACTTTTGCTGCAAAAGGCTATAAATATTTCCTACATTTACCCTAGTTTGGTGCATAAGAATGCACAGAAACTGCAAATATTCACTTTTGTGAAAAGGACGCGTCCTTAAAACTGCAAATGTTTGCTTTCTAAAAAGGACGTGTCCTTTTCACAGAAACTGGAAATCCTCACTTCTGTTAAAAGGACGCATACTGCAAATCCTCGCTTTTCTGAAAAGGACACGTCCTTTTTACAGAGACTGCAAATCTTCACTTCTCTGAAAAGGACACGTCCTTTTCACAGAAACTACAAATCCTCACTTTTCTAAAAAGGACGCGTCCTTTTCACAGAAACTGCAAATCTTCACTTTTCTAAAAAGGACGCATCCTTTTCACAGAAACTGCAAATCTTCACTTTTCTAAAAAGGACGCGTCCTTTTCACAGAAACTGCAAATCTTCACTTTCTAAAAAGGACGCGTCCTTTTCACAGAAACTGCAAATCTTCACTTTTCTAAAAAGGACGCGTCCTTTTCACAGAAACTGCAAATTTTCACTTTTCTAAAAAGGACACGTCCTTTTCACAGAAACTGCAAATCTTCACTTTTCTGAAAAGGATGCGTCCTTTTTACAGAAACTACAAATCCTCACTTTTCTAAAAAGGACGTGTCCTTTTGACAGAAACTGCAAATCTTCACTTTTCTGAAAAGGACGCGTCCTTTTCACAGAAACTGCAAATCTTCACTTTTCTAAAAAGGACGCGTCCTTTTCACAGAAACTGCAAATCCTCACTTTTCTAAAAAGGACGCATCCTTTTGACAGAAACTTCAAATCTTCACTTTTCTGAAAAGGACGCGTCTTTTTCAAAGAAACTGCAAATCTTCACTTTTCTGAAAAGGACGCGTCCGTTTGACAGAAACTGCGAATCCTCATTTTTCTGAAAAGGACCGCAAATCTTCCATCGTGAATAAAAACTGCAAATCTTAAATTCTCTGAAAGGACGTTTCTGCAAACTGCAAATCCTCACTTTTGAAAAAAGGATGCATCCTTTTCACAGAAACTGCAAATCTTCACTTTTGTGAAAAGGACCCGTCGCTTTCACAGAAACTACAAATCTTTACTTTTCCAAAAAGGACGCATCCTCTTTTTCTAAAAGGTAAATATACTTTATTTAGCTGTTCCCTCTGTTAAAAATTAACTAATGTTGTTGCTGTAACCAGACTTAATAATGCTGCTCACTTTTTTGCAAGCCGGCAGTGCATCCCTGAACATGGCAAACCTTTAGAAGATAAAAGAAAGATAAAAGAAAAATAAAAGACATAGAAGCTGAAGATTCCTGAAGTTACAAGCACTTTTTAGCTGTCCTCATTTGACCTTGAAGGGCACAAGGTCAACTTTGACCACATCTAAAGACTCCAAGTCCATGATTTCCATTAAATTGGTTTCACATTGCAAACTTCTAGGACCAATAGTAAGCAAGTGATAAGCACTTAAACTTGTTTGACCTAAAAGGAGAGGCCCAAGGTCAAATCTAACCACACCAGTGGTGGTATTCATTAACATTCCTAATCTTAGACCTATCTTAGTCATAAAATTTATGACATTTGTCTTATCTAAGATAGGGTCCAACTTGATATTCACAAAGCATATATCCTAGCTAGGACAATTTTCCTATTCTTGTCTTAGTCCAAAGTTGCAAATCTCGTGAGAGTTTGTATAGCCACATTATATCCGCTGAGATTTCATCACATGATGTAAACATTCTCGTCTGCTTTTTGTGTCACAATGGATGAATTAGGTACAGATGTCCTCCAAGCAATCCTAACTTTAGGACTATAGTTAAGATGAAAATAAGACTATGATGTTTTCTCATTACCAATTTCACTAGGATAAATTTCCTAACATATTTTTATGACAAAAATCCTAAAGTTAAGACTAAAACTAAGATAGGAATGTTAGTGAATACTGTCCCAGAAGATTCCCAGCCCAATGATTTCCTATAGATTGGTTTACCATCCCAAACCTGTATGATCAATAATAAGCGAGTTATAAACACTTTTAAGTTTAGCTGTCCTCATTTGACCTTGAAGGAGGCATCCAAGGTCAAATCTGACCACACCAGAAGATTCCCAGCCCATGATTTCCCATAGGTTGTTTCCCATCCCAAACCTCTATGACCAATAATAAGGGAGATATAAGCACTTTTCATGACTGACAAAGAAACACCCATGGCAGCCATCTTGTTTTTCAAAATGAGGCCAAAAATATTCCCAGGCACGATTTTATGGTTATGAATATATCCTACAAATTTGAGAAGGCCAGCTATAATATTTTTTTTTTTACAGTAATAACGGTGAAATCTTGGTGAGGTACTTTGGCGGTCTGTGGATGACCTTTAGTGAAGAGCTTCAAGGTCAAATTTCTGCATGCTTACAGAGGACATATATATGTATTATATATACCACCCATAGGATGATCTAACTTTCTGTACATGTGAATGGGTCAAAATATGAAAAAAATGGCCAAAATCTGACCTTTAAGAGCCTACCAGTGACCCTGACATTGAAGATCAAGGTCACAAAACAACAGCATTCACAGCATTGCCCATATATACCCACATACCAAATTTGAAAGGTTCAACTAAAATATTTTTATGTCAACTGACTTGTCAGTCAGCTGATATTATGGCATCACTCTGCGGTGTCCGCGTACACGTACGTGTACGTGTCCGCGTGAACAACTTCTCCAAAACGACAAAGCCTAGAGACATGCTGTTTTTTAGAAGATACCTTATCTATCGAGGATGAAAAATTGTTCAAGGCATGCAAATCTGTCTGTTCGTCTGTTTGCTAGAGCCATTACAAGGAAGCTACCCCCACCAAAAGTGTGAAAATTTCAACACTTTATCACAATTTTCTCACTGACTATTCCAGGGATTTCTTTCATATCTTGCATACATGTACTAGGCCACAAGTAGATTCCCTTGTGTGAGTATCAGACCTGGATCTTTCTTAAGAATTTTTTTAAGAATTTTTTAAATAATTTTTATTGCATTAAAATTCATGAAATCATGCACTAAATCACTTATAACTTGAAAGTGATTGCATTCAGAGCATTTTGTTAAAATATATTATTCAGCTAGTTTCCATAGTTACAACATGGTGAGTAACTTGAGTGTCTATCCCAACAGCTAAGTAATAGCTACTTTCTGACTTTTCAGTACCTCCCGTAGTGAGCAAAATCACTTGTAACTTGAAAACTAGTGCATATACAGAATTTTTTATAAGTATGTTATTCAGCTACTTTTGGGTCAGGTACAACAAAGTAAAATTTCAGACCTGTGGCTCATTGCATAGCTGAGTAATAGCTACTTCGAGGTTATCACTGTTGAGTAAATCAGTTAGAAGTCCTTATAACTTGCTTATTATTGGTACTAGAGGTTTGGGATAGTAAACCAACCTATAGGAAATCATGGGCTGGGAATCTTTTGGTGTGGTCAGATTTGACCTTGGACCCCTCCTTCAAGGTCAAATGAGGATACCCAAACTTAAAAGTGCTTATAACTTGCCTATTATTGGTACTAGAGGTTTGGGATGGTGAACCAACCTATAGGAAATCATGGGCTGGGAATCTTTTGGTGTGGTCAGATTTGACCTTGGACCCCTCCCTCAAGGTCAAACAAGGATAGCCAAACTTAAAAGTACTAATAACTCACTTATTATTCATCCTAGAGGTTTGGGATGGTAAAGTAACTCAAAAACTATTGCATTTGCAGAAGTTTCTTTAAATATGTTTTTAACCTATGGTACTTTTTACACTGAAAGAGTTACCTCATTACTTTCCTTCTGAATACCATTTACAGGGGACACCTCTTGTGCCCTTTTCTTCTATCACTTCTACTCTGAAACTGAAATATACAGTCAGCTGACACAGAGCCCATTCATGGGCACTGATTGCTTGTTTAAGTTATCTTGTCCGAAAGGAATCTCTGCGGCGGCGTGACCGTACTAAAACCAAAGTATCCCCGACTTCCGTCCTGGGTTACAATAACATATTTAAACAAAATTTTCTAAATGCAATAGTTTTCAAGTGACAAGTAAAAATGTTTGATGTTTTTGACTCCCCAGAGCATAATTTTGACTTCTGGGTTTAAAATAGCTATTACTCGCTGGATTTTGACCCCAGGCCTACAAAAAGATAGGGTGGTGAAACCTAGTTCATACCCACCAATTCATGCACTAAGGTTAAAATAAATCTGAAAGAAACTGTGCCCTACAGCTTGGATACAAACAACAGTCAAAATTTTTGACGTTTTTTCGACTCCCCAGAGCATAATTTTTACTACTGGGCTAGCAAAACAATTAAGGTGGCCAAATTACGGCCACAGTGAGCCACTTATAATAATTGCATTGACATTGACATTTTTAAGATTGTGGATCCAGATATAAGTTTATTATTGTCCAATATGATAATGCAATATATATTTTACTGCTACAGTTGCATATGTGGTCAATATACTGCCTTTTAAATGAAATTGAGATGAATCTTTTTTACTCCAATTTATCCTTCTTCAAATTATTGCTGCTTTCAAAATCAAAGTTATAAGGTTTTATTCCTGTACATTCCTATGTGGTAAGTTCTGTGTTATCCCCATCATTTTTGCTACTTGTTATACTTTTATTATCATCAGACTTATCTAAATTATCTGCATATGCAAAGGAAAATAACTCTGCACTCTGAAAATGTATGTTTCTATACACACATACAGCATTCTCAGTTTACTTAGAGAAAACAATTTTGACAAGTGAAATAGGTAATTTCAACTAAACAAATCAGCTGTAGAATCAGAAATAATGGAATGTTTTTTTCAAAAGAGTGGTATTTATGCAAACTCAATGATTAGTTCAATGTTTTATATAAGCCTAAAATATTATTTTATTGCGTTAATACATCCTATCCAATGGACAATAGCTTATCCGGTCGGCGCAGACCGGCCCGCCAAACGTCAGAAAAAGACGTCCTGTGTTTCCACCGGCCAGGCCGGCCCAGTCCTGTGCACTCGCCAGATGGCGTGTAGTACTTCCTTCCTGTCTAGACAGCGTGACGTCATAGCATCTTTTTCGTTTGGCGCGTGCCTTGTGTACACAAAATTTTGAGAGTGAATTCATATTTTGGAATTTGTCAGTTTATCTTCAAGAAGTGTTTCGGAAGTTATATAACATTGTTGTGGGAGTGTCATAGAACGTTTGTATCTTATTTTCACATCCTTTCAGTACATTATGTCTTCTCCTAGCCTTGTATTTTACATAATGACTGCCCTGCTTGCAACTCCCTCACAGAGGACCAACGCTTACAGTTGTCCACTCCTAGTTATAGGATTAAAAAGGAAAAGCGAGAACTTAAGAAATCTTCTGATACACCAAACAAAGACTCAACTAGTTCCTCTCTCATCGACCCGTCCTCTGTGACGGTAGTGGGAGCTGTGGACGCCCAAGGGGTAGTCAAATCCCCGGGTTTCAGTTCTGAAAAGAAAAAGAAGAAAACAGAACCCCAGGAAAAGTAAACTTCCGCTAAACACCACAAGACTGCTGAAGGAAAGCCTTCTAAATCGCCACCTCAAGCTCACAAATCCGCAGCAGATTCCTGGATTGACGAGTTAGATCTTAAATGGTCGGAGAGGTTTAATAGACTAGAAGCTCTCCTCATTGCAAAAACCTTGGATAATCAAGAACCGACCTTTGTTCCGGTTAAGATCACACCGACGCACACCCCACCAGTTGGTGTAGTTAAATCCTCAGACCCCTTCATCCGACCGGCTGAAAAACTACCAACCTCAGATTTGTCCAGCACCGACCACTCTCCTCAGAGACAGGCAACGGACAAATCGCTTTCATCTACTGTCAAGAAATCTTCAGATTTGCAGGGTGTCTCTCAGATTGGCTCCAAGGGTCAATCGACCAGCAAATTGCCTAAGAACAAAACAAACACCGATCAACTTTCAGATTTACCTGGGACCGGCTCACCTTTTCTTCAGGTCTCCAGTAAATCGTCCTCAGTGCCGGCCAGCAAACATGACTCAGCTTCCATGGACACTGATTCCGAATCTGAATTTTCCGACCGACCCCCAGTGGATATCTTTGTAGATGAGGGGGAGGTGTCC
The DNA here is from genome assembly GCA_964017235.1 of Sabellastarte sp. h YS-2021. Lineage (NCBI taxonomy): Eukaryota > Metazoa > Annelida > Polychaeta > Sabellida > Sabellidae > Sabellastarte > Sabellastarte sp. h YS-2021. The sequence goes on along the minus strand of OZ024929.1, from coordinate 182,178,978 downwards.
GACAATGACCCGGATGACACTGTGACTAATCCCGACCAGACCCTCTCAGAGGATCAGAATTACAGGGAGACGATGAGGGGGATTAGGTCCTACATGGGGTGGACAGACATTCCGGATATTGATACCACAACATCTACCTCGGACGACAACCCCTTTGCTGGCCCAAGGACTCAACCCACAGGGAAGGTGTCGGTCAAAATGCCCACGGATGAGTGGCTGTGCAAAAAAATGGGTAAGCTTAACTTGACCTTGGTAGAAGGCTACCCGTCTCGCAGCTCAGAGACGGGTGGTTTACTGAAAGACCAATTTATACGACCAGCCAGATCACAACAGAAATGGTACGGTTTGGTATCTGACCCTCAAAAGTCCGCTTCTGGCAAGTCATTGTGTTCTTGGAATACCGACTCAGCCAAAGTGAACAGCACCTACAGCAGGATTGCCAGAGCAGCAGGTATTGCCTCCACCCCTCCCCCTTCGCGTCAGATCTCTCAGGACAATCTACGACGCTGGGAGAAGGCAGCCCGCGAAGCATCCACCATGTGCAATCAGGCCGCAGCATTCAATAGGTGTCTGAACAAAGTGCAGGACAATATGAGATCACAGTTAAAAGCCATTAAGTTGGATCTTAGTAAGGGAAAATCTTCATCCAAGGTCTCTGGTGCTGCTGAGGAATTGCAGTTCCTCCTGGATTTTAATTCGGGTATCACCCAAGCTATGGCCAGGACCTTTGAACATCTTACTGACTTTGTTTTCATTACAGTGGCCAACTCCACACTCACCAAGAGGGATGCATACCTGTCTCACCTCAAACCTGGTATAAAGCCGGACACCTTGGCTGCTCTCCGGACAGGTCCGCTTAACATGTCTACGCTTTTCCCAGAAGAAGCATTAAAGCAGGCAGAGCAGGACATAGCTGCCTTTGAATCGAAAGGACAGATTCACACCGGGAAGAAAGCTCGCTTCCACCCCTATGAGCGACCTGAAAAGCGACCAGACAATAAAAAGCCGGATCGTCCAGCTTGGAAAAATGTGGGATACAGAGGACAAAGCAAGAGGGGCAAGGGCAAATCATCTTACTACTCCTTGCGACCAGCCAAGGGCCAGCAGTCCTATAAATGACAATCAATGTGTTTTCAAATCACAGGAAGGACTGCCGGCCGGGAGCCCAGTTACAGAACAAAGACAATACAAAGACACTTTTGTAAAATTAAATGTTGTGAACCATGCTCATACTGCCCTCGGGCTTTCGCAAAAGAAAGAAATAAGTCCCGGGGTAGCAGGTTGTCATCCCTTTCAAAAGATTCATACAGTAAAATATGTGAAAGGTGTTTCTTGTGTCACTCAATTGTCTTATGTCCAACCTGTAACCTCACAAGATATCCCACAGTCGTAAGTTGCTATGTCAATCCTCACAGGGACAGCTACCTGATGGAGGCATTACATCAACTTATCGACAAAAATGCAGTGGAACTAGTTCAAAATCAAAAGTCCCTAGGGTTTTTCAACCGGCTATTTCTAGTTCCGAAACCAAACAACAGGTGGAGACCTATCCTAGACCTGAGCAAACTAAATCTCTTCCTCAAGGTGGAGAAATTCAAGATGGAGACGCCGGAAACCATCAGGTCATCACTCCAACAAGGGGAATGGGTCACATCCATAGACTTTCAGGACGCCTATTTCCATATTCCAATACAGGAACAATCCAGGAAATATTTGAGATTTCACGTCCAAGGGCTAACATACCAATTCAAGGCCCTACCGTTCGGACTGTCCACAGCACCCTTGGAGTTTACTGTGGTCGCAAAGGAGGTGAAACTGATGGCCATACACAAGGGTATAAGAATCCACCAGTACCTAGACGACTGGTTGGTGAGATCCAAATCCTGCAAAACTTGTCTCCTCCATACCCAAGTCCTGATCAAAATGTGCCAGGACCTAGGTTGGCTGGTGAATTTGGAGAAATCAGAGCTGGAGCCCAAACAGATCTTCGACTTTGTAGGTTACCAGTTCGACCTCAGGTCCGGTCGGGTCAGACCGACACCGGACCGGTGGCAAAGCCTTCATGACAAGATACATCTACTCCTGTCGTTACCGGCCTGTCCGGTCCGACAGTTCATGTCCCTGATAGGCCTACTAACAGCCACAGAAAAACAGGTTCACCTCGGCCGACTACACATGAGACCCATACAGTGGCATCTCAAGAACAATTGGAGGGTACCAGAATCTCTAGAGAAGATTATCCCCCTACCAAGGTCCCTGCACCCCCACTTACAATGGTGGCTAGAGGAAGACAATGTGCTTCAAGGCCAACCACTACACCCAGTAAGACATGCTCTGCAGATATTTACAGACGCATCAGAAGAAGGGTGGGGCGCTCACTTAAACGAGTTCACTGCAAGAGGGACCTGGTCGGTGCCAGAAAGCAAACTGCACATAAATTATCTAGAACTCAAAGCGGTCTTCCTGGCCCTCAAAGAGTTTCAAAACCTTTGTGTAAACAAAATGGTTCTGGTGGCAACCGACAACACTACAGTGGTAGCTTACATAAACAAGGAAGGAGGCATGAGGTCGGGCCCACTGTGTGCCTTACTATGGAGAATCTTGACCTGGTGCTCCCAGAGACAAGTGACTCTAAAAGCCCGACACATTCCAGGCCATTTAAATGTGATAGCAGACAAGCTATCCAGGCTGGGTCAGACCATCCAAACAGAATGGTCCCTCCTTCCGGAAGTTTTCCAACAACTATGCAATCAATGGCACCGGCCTCAAATAGACCTATTTGCCACGAGGTTCAACCACAAGTTACCTCAGTTTGTCTCTCCGATACCGGACTCCCTGGCTATAGCAGTGGATGCTCTCACCCTGCCATGGGACGATCTGGATGCATACGCCTTCCCACCGACCGCCATATTGGGCAAAGTGGTGGAGAAGCTACTGGACTCCCCGTGCAAGAGACTCATTCTGATTGCCCCGGGGTGGCCCAATATGCCTTGGTTTTGGGACCTAGTGAACATGTCCAGCCAGGTCCCTCTCAGCCTACCCAACCTGCCCAGTCTGCTAACACAGCCCTTCAATCAGATTCCTCACAGAAATCTGACAAATCTAAATCTCCATGCCTGGCTCCTAGAGCCACAAAAATCAAAGAACAGGGCTTCTCTGAGGCAGTGGCAGCAAGAATTGAGGCTCCTCAAAGAAAGTCAACCAGATCAGTCTATGAGGCAAAGTGGACCATTTTTACAAAGTGGTGCGACACTAATCAGGTGGACTTCAGGTCACCACCTGTAAAGTCAGTAGCTGACTTCTTAATGTACCTCTTTGAGGACAAGAAATTACAGCCCAGCACCATTGATGGATACAGATCTACCATTGCTGATAAACTGGGTGACACATCAATCAATATCAGCAAAAATGATAACCTCACTCGTCTCTTGGAAAGTTTCCACAGAGACAGACCCAAAGGGCGGAGGGGAATACCCTCCTGGAACCTTTCCCTGGTACTACACCAGCTGACAAAGGCTCCCTTCGAACCACTTAGGGAGGCGTCTCTGAAGCATGTGACCTTCAAGACTGTCTTCCTTTTGGCCCTGGGCTCTGGCAAAAGACGGAGAGAAATCCATGCATGGCAGCATAAGAACATCAGGCACCAGTCGGACTGGTCTAAGGTGTCTCTTTTTCCATCCCCCAGCTTTCTCTCTAAGAATCAGCTGGCCAAGGAGGGTCCACAGAGTGTAGCCCCAGTGGTAATACCAGCCCTGGCTCCTACTCTAGATAAATCCCTCAAGTCTGACAGATCCCTCTGTCCAATCAGAGCACTGCGCTACTACTTGGACCGGACTTCAGACCTCAGGCAACACAAGGAGTTAGTCTTTGTCTCCTTCAAGAAGGGTTTCGACAAAGACATCTCCCCTGCCACTATCTCCTCATGGATCAAGCAAACTGTGATCCTATGCTATGAGCTCTCTGATCATCAGGCCCACACCCTACATCAAGTTAAAGCTCATGATGTCAGGGCCTTTGCGGCTTCTAAGGCTTTCCAATCGGGAGTTTCCTTAGAACAGATCTTAACAGCCTGCCACTGGAAATCTCATAATACCTTCACCCAATTCTACCTGAAGGATGTGGCTTGGGCTGACTCAGAGCTCTACCATCTTGGACCGGTTGTGGCTGCTCAGCAGATCCACCAACAGACTGGTACCTAGAGGAGATCTGTACATATGTAAATACTGCACATATTTGTATATATAGCACGTTTAGTTAAGAAACAAAAAAAAAAAAATCTCTCACGTACTTCCTCCGGGAGGTGTTATTTTATGGGATTGAACTCATCCCTCTCTTCCCCTACCTCAGAGAAGGTCTGTTTAAAAAAGGGGGGGGCAAGGTCGATTCTGACGGTTCCGTTCCGGACAACCGGATGATGATATTCGACCATAGCCTTAGGGGTGTTTTTTGACTTCAAGGTCCACCCAGGCTAAAGGAGAGATGTTTACAATCTCGGACATAAGTTCAATTTTTAATCCCTAGTAACTTACCCGCCGACCAAGCGGTAGTTATTCAGCTATTGTCCATTGGATAGGATGTATTAACGCAATAAAATTGCAAATTTAATAAGTAAATTAAATTTTTATAAGTTAATACCCTATCCAATGGACACACAAGACCCTCCCTCCGACCCCGCTATCACCTTACTAGGGGTCTAATAGGTTTAGACAACGAAAAAGATGCTATGACGTCACGCTGTCTAGACAGGAAGGAAGTACTACACGCCATCTGGCGAGTGCACAGGACTGGGCCGGCCTGGCCGGTGGAAACACAGGACGTCTTTTTCTGACGTTTGGCGGGCCGGTCTGCGCCGACCGGATAAGCTATTGTCCATTGGATAGGGTATTAACTTAATTTAATTTACTTATTAAATTTGCAAATTGTTTAGTTTTACTCTACTAGTGGTGTTGGACCAGTTCATGCCCATGTATCAATTCACGCCCACCCCTAAATTAATTAAAGACAATTACTATTACACAATAAATTACCAATGTTTATGATCAATTTCATAATTATCTATGATGTGGTAAATCTATTTTCCATTAAAAAGTATAAATTTTTAAGAAAACTGAATGGGCGTGAATAGGTACACATACCACCACCTCTAGGCCTTTCAGACATGATTTTATTAGCATTGTTTCAACAAAACAGTTGTCCTTGTATTAAAACTTTTTGGTGTTTTTTTGTCCAGTATCGTTTGGTCCATTTTCTTTTGTCCAGTTTGTTTTTTGTGCAATCGTCTTGAATTCTAATTCTAATAGCACTTTTATAGCGCTTAATCTCCGTCAAAAGACAGACTCTAAGGCGCATCACACAAAAACATTGTTCAATATTCAAAAACCAGAGACATTGCAGGAGTCAGCACCGCGGAGAAAGCAGAAAGGAGATTGGAAATTTAGGGTGGGTATGCTTTTCCAAAGAGGTATGACTTCAACTTTGACCTGAAAGAGGCAAGTGAGTTTGCAGAGCGGACCTCATCAGGAAGGTCATTCCAAATCATAGGTGCGTCATACGCAAAACTGAGTCCAAAATGTTTTCGAGACTTGAAAATTGAACCAAAGTGGGGAACCTCAAGAAATATGCCATCAGATTGACTTCGACGAGTGTTATATGCACTATGTCTGGGAATGAGGAAGGGTTCAAAGTATTTGGGGTTACCACTGTGTAGGAACTTATATACCAGCATGGCAGTCTTAAAGATAGTATGGTACTTAATTGGCAACCAATGTAGTGCTTTTCTAACTGGAGTGATGTGTGAGTACTTGGTGGTGTTGGCAACAATTCTGGCAAGGCTATTCTGAACACATTGAAGTTTGCGCAGATCTAGAGCTGAGAGACCTCTGAACAGAGAGTTACAGTAATCTAGTCGACTTCCGACCAGAGCATTGGCAGCCATAAGAGTAGCTTCATGTGTCAGATGTCCTCGGAGTCGCTTAAGATCCCGGACATGAGCAAAACAAGCCTTGCAGACCTTCCTAACATGGCAAGATAATGAGAAATCAGAATCAAACCAGACACCAAGGTTCCTAACTGCATCTGTTGGTGATATGAGATTACCAAGTATATTGACTGGGAAGGACTGATTAAGTTTTTCGCGCTGAGACTTTGAGCCAAACACAATGAATTCAGTCTTATCTGGATTTAGCTTGAGCTTATTTGTAGAGAGCCATCTCTTTACGTCTTCAAGGCAGTGTGACAGCTTATCAAGGGCAGAGGCAACATTTTTATGTGTGAGGTGTACATACAATTGTGTGTCATCAGCGTAGAACTGGAAACTAATACCAGGATGATTCTGTATGACTTTACTCAGTGGAGTAGTATAGAGTGAAAAAAGGATTGGCCCCAGGACAGAGCCTTGAGGCACACCATACAATAACTTTTTGGCATCAGATAAAATTGACCCAATCTTAATGCACTGAACACGGTCTGAGAGATAAGACTTAAACCAATCGAGGACAACCCCGCTCACACCAAACCAGGAGCTAAGAGAATTAAGTAGCGTATCATGATCAATAGTATCAAACGCTGCTGATTGATCCAAGAGAACGACAGCAGTAGCCTCACCTTTAGCAAAAGCCAAATGAACATCATTCTTAATTGAAAGCAATGCAGATTCAGTTGAGTGACCTAGTTTGTAGGCAGATTGCCTGACATTCTCAAGTCCGTTCAAACTAACATGGTCATTCAACTGAGAAGCAACAACACGTTCAACCAGTTTGGATATGAAGCCCAACCCAGAAACAGGTCTGTAGTTTTTTAAGTCATTGGGTGGTAGTGATGACTTTTTAATCAATGGGGTTACAATAGCCTTCTTGAACTCATCAGGTACAACACCTTCTGACAACGAGCAGTTAACAAGCCTGGTGATAGAGGGCAGTAAAATATCAATACATTCCTTAACAAGAAATGTAGGCCATGGGTCTAACAAACAAGATTTAGTGGGTGACTTCATGATAATTTTTCTAATTTCCTCTTGAGAAACTTGTTTAAAGCAGCTGAAATTGGGTACATCAGGTGGAGGAGGCAGAGTGAATGAGTCACTAGAGGAAAATGAGTTTCTGATTTTATCTATTTTGTCACTGAAGAAAGTGACAAACCGGTCAGCAAGACCTTTCTTAGATTCATGAGAAGGGAGTACTGCTTCAGAACTAGAGTGCAGTGCGGAACGCAAGACCTGCCATAGCTTCTTGGAGTCATTGGTATTTTCTCTGACCAGGTTTCTGAAGTAATTTGCCTTATCTTTGTTGACCAGTGAATTGCAGCGACCAATCTGTCTTCGAAGTCTAGCTCGATTATAGGCAGATTTATCTTTACGCCAGATTCGTTCCAGCTGTCGCCTGATGGTTTTTGCCAGCCTGTAGGTGTCAGATAGCCAACCAGTAGCTTGCTTAGTAAAAGTGCGAATAACCAATGGTGCATGCTTGTCGAGCAATTTGCTCAAATCATCTAAGTATTGTTCACACAAACCACTGACTGTATCACCAGGGCATTTTACGAATGCGCTATTTCCCAAATCCTTACGGAAACTGTCCATGTCAATTTTATGATACCTCCTGAAGGTGACAACTTTTGCCTTATGTGAAGGAGGATTAACTGAGTCAAGCTGAGCAAGGACAAGAGCATGATCTGAAATAAATTCAGCAACTCGTACATTAGAGATGGCACTGGCATCAGTAGGAGTGAGAACAAGGTCTAGGATATGACCATGTAGATGGGTAGCCGTTTGAACATTTTGTGTTATATTGCATGATTCTAAACAGTTCTGGAATTTAATACTATCATTTGAAGAAGTATCCACATGAATATTGAAATCCCCACAAATTAGGAAAGAGGGAGAAACAGAGGATAAATATTCCAAAAGATTGAGAAATTGGTCCAGGAAACTTTCAGAGCATGAGCCAGGTGGACGATAAACACAAGTCAACACAAGCTGTTGAGCCGCCGACCCAATTGCAATGCTAACATTTTCAAAGGAACTGAAAGTAGGTGTATCCACAGATCTAAACTGTATAGCTTTGTTGATAAAAAATCCGACACCACCACCACGGCCATGAATACGGGGTTTGTGGCAGAATTTGAAGCCTGTCGGGGTGATGGAATGTAGAAGGCTGTCCGTTTCCTCCTGGCGAATATGTGTTTCAGTGACAGCAAGAATGTCGACAGAATGTACTGTTACAGCATCATCGATGCAGGGTCCCTTGTTTCTTACAGATCGGCAATTTACCACCCCAAACAAGATTGGTCCAGGATTAAGGGAGATGTCACCACAAAGTGAATGTAATGGTTTCTAGAAGAATATTTCAGCCAAAAGTATAATATGTCCATTGTCCACACATATAATATTGAAAATAATTTTACAGTGCTATTTGTTTATTGTTGCATTCAAAAATAAGGGACAAAAATGTTTTTGAAAAAAAACATATTTATTAGAAAGTTAATAATTAAAACTCACCTCATAATTTGCTTGATTCCAAAACAATATATTCAAAAGCAACAGGATACAGTAATTCTGACAAGTCACATTAAACTTAAATTAAAACCATATTTTACCATAAAAAGTTAGCAATAATACTTAATTGATAAATATATCATGCAATAAAGAAAACAATCAACTCCTCAAAACTCCACTGCAGTATGTTGATATGTGTCTCAACTGCCAACAACAAAAAGTACCCAAAAGTGCACACATACACTGTTTAATCAAGTACTCATCTTTAATCAGAAGACTCTCAGTCCTAGGAAGTATATAGCCTTGCTTAAGGCTCAAATTTGTATGATATCTTTTCAATTATGCACACAGATATTTGGCATTCACGAAGCACTCATACATGTTAAGAGATCTTTCTCTTAGCTGTATGCTACTCTAATAGTCAGTATATGTTTGAGTACATTATAGAAACTAAAACTCCATTATCTGAACTGAACACTTTACCTCACTGCAAAAAAAAAACTTGAGCCTTCCGCAAGGTCCGCAAGGCTCGGAAATATACATCTCAACACCCCAAATCTGCAGGAAGGCTTATCCACTGTTATCTACTCCCCCACTGAAAGTGTTTATATTATCTGATAGCCATCTATTTAATAGCCCATCATATGCATCTGTGTTTTGTGGTAGTAACTGACTCTTTCACACAAGATATTTTTCCAGTACTGGAAGAAAACAAGTAATATTGTCAAACCACATTTAGCTGTTGAATATATGCTTATGTTAGATTCATTCAATAATCGGTGCAAAAAATTCAATCTTCACATAAATACTGACAAATCACAAATAATACATTTCAGAAATAAAAAGTCAGCCAGGACAAGTTTCCAGTTTAATATTGGAAATTTGCACTTAGAGAAAGTGTACAAGTATAAATATCTAGGGTTGTTCTAGATGAAAATCTTTCTTACATTAATGTAGCCGATATCTTATGTAATTCTGCTACCAGGGCACTTGGAGCATTAAATAGTTAAAGTAGAAACTGCAAAGATTGCAGTTTTGCTACATATAGCCACCTTTTCTCTTCTGGTATTTCCCAGATATTATACTATGCATCTAGCATCTGGGGTTTTAAACAAGGACCTAAATGTCAGGCTGTAGAAAACAAAGCACTGAGATATTTCCTCGGATTAAATAAATTTTCTCCAAATGCTATGCTACAGGGAGACACAGGCTGGATCCCATCCCACATAACAATTAAAGTAAACATGATTAAACTGTGGAATAGAATATGCAGACTTGACCAATGCAGACTACCTAGTTATTCTTGATTGGGAAGTAAAAACTGGCATGAATAACTGGAGCCATGAGATACATGAAATACTAGATACCTGTAATGTTGAACAGGAAATTGAAAATTTATAAAATATTGATGAACACAATATTCTTAATAAACTTCTAGAGCAAGAACAAATAAATTGGACAGACGAAATCCAAAGTAAACCCAAACTCAGAACTTATGTTAAGTTTAAAGATAAAATTCACCCAGAAAATTATGTTGAAAAATGCCACAGCAAACACAAAAGAAGTCTTATTGTTCAATTTAGAGCAGGAGTTTTCCCCTTGCAAATAGAAGTTGGTAGATTCAGAAACATTCCTTGTGAAAAACGTCTGTGCACCCTTGTCTACTTCAAGAAATTGAAGATGAATATCATGTTATATGTCAATGCCCAATTTATTCAAAAGCAAGAGAGATTCTTTTCAGTACTATTCAAACCATTGATAAATCATTTGAAACTAAAGCACCTGTTGACAAATTCAATGAAATCATGAAAAACTATCAAAAAGAGCTAGGAAACTTTCTCCAATGTTTCTCAGAGACAAGGTGTTCTCTCATGTACAATTAACATAATGTATTCAGTTATTGCCGTACCCCGACACTTATCTTGTGTTAAATCACAGGTCATTAACAGTGCTATTTTTTTAAACTGTTCATCCTAATTAATAGAATACTTTCAATTAAGATATTTTACGTAAAATTTTAATGGAATTTATTGTTATTTCTATTGACATAGTCTATTGTATTTTACATTGTATATTACTCTATTCACAGAGTTTATTGTATTTTTTTTTACATTGTATATTAATCTATATCTCTTTGCATGCAGAAGGTGACTTATAAGCCCGAAAGAGCTGGGAGGAACCTGTATATTTTTGTTAATTATCATTGATGTTACCCTCAAGTCACAAAAATAAAGATTCTATCTATCTATCTATCTATTAAAGAAGGATGTACAGTCTAGAGAAAAAGTGCTGAAAAGTGGCTGGATTTCAGCCGCAGTTAAAAACCACAGGAGTCACTCAAATTACTCTATGCCTCCAGATCTTGTCAAAACAAACATGATACTTACAGTCATACCAATGTACTTGTACAGAGGGTGGATTGTATTTGTTGTACTATTGATATACTGTAAATATAAAAGAGACTAGAAATCACTTGCAAAGTCCCACCAGGTGCTGCATATCTGAAAATAATGAATTTTTTTGTACCCTGAATGTTATCCAGATCTTTCTCAAAATTAAATCATTTCTTCCTTTGGTCAGAACTTACTCACATAAACAAACAATTAGTGCCCATGTAATGAGCTCTGTATCAGCTGTGTTTTGAGTTTCAGAGTAGAAATGAAGGCAGAAAAAATTTATTTTTCTATACAGGACAGAATATCCTTATATATATTGTGACAGAACTTCAAATCTGAAAGAATTTCAAATTCTGTCGACAGAACTTCCAATTGCTAGCCCTGTTGACAGAAGTTCCAATTGGAAGTTGAGTCAAGATATTTTGACAGAATTTCAAATTCTGTCAGAAGAATTTCAGATTCTGTCAAAGTACTTCCAATTGGAAGTTCTGTGGATAGAACTTCTAATTACAACTTGTAACCTTGCTTGTAAATAATCCTTGTACTTGTAAGTTCTGTTGAATTTCTAATTCTGTCAAATTTGAAGTTCTGTCATGTCATGTGGTTTAATATATAAACATATAAAATTTGACGTGAGCTTTTTCTTCAAGGTCACTGGTTCTAATATCAACATTTTGGTGTTTTTGACATATTGTTGGATATTTACTTTTAATAACTCTCTTTTACTGGCCATATGGGTTCAGAATGTCAACAAACCTTTTGGAAGTCATGGAGTAGGAATCGTATGGAACGGTCAGATTTAACCTTTGACCGCTGCCTTAAGGTTAAAGTGTGTTTATAAAAAGGTTTTGTATCTTCTCCATTATTGGCTCTGGAATTTTGAAAAATGAAAACAGCCTATAGGAAATCATGGGCTGTGAATTTTTAGAAGGATCAACTACTCATTTTGAATTTTTCCACTTTGAGGAAAAGATTTAGTTTGCTCAGATTTAGTATAGGTCTCCACTTGTTGGGCTTTGGTACCTAAAATAGTCGGTTATGCCTCTCACAGGAAAAACTTCCTGTCAGGGACTACACATTATAAGGCTAGTCATTAGTCTTAGGCCGGTGAATAGGCTGCTGATGAAGAGTGGCCAGCCCATAGAAAAATCTTTGGTTTTGTTAATTCCTGGTGCTGGTTGGTAACAGGCAGGAAGGCTCTGTAACCGGCTTACCTGGTTGGTTCACTGCAACCAGTTGCTGAAGTAACTGTACAAGGCTGTTTAGCTGGTAAGTACACTCTGTAACCAGTTGTTGAAGCAACTGTACAAGGCTGTGTAGCCGGTACCCAGTCGGTACACTGTAACCTGCTGTTGAAGCAACTGTACAAGGCTGTGTAGCCGGTACTCGGTCGGTAACTAGCCGGTTGAAGCCATACCTTGTAGATACTAGCCGACTGCCTGCCCCAGAACCAACAGAGTTGAATGGACTAGGTCAGATGACTATAACCAGTTGGGGTTGGTAAGCTGTACATGGCTGTCAGCCGGTACCGGTGGGTACACTCTGTAACCAGTTGCTGGAGCAATTTTACAACTATCTTTTGTGTTGAAATCAGCTTACTGCAGGTTTCCTCCATTAATTAAAGCATTTCTTTTAAACAATGTCTTATTTGTAGATTTGACAGTTGCTGGGAAAGCCCTTTTGATCTATTTTTAGAAACAATTGTTGGTTGGTGTGTCACGCGACCAGCTTGCTGGTCAGAAGGACAACACAATTGGCTGATTGGAGATGACGACAGTGGTCACGTTCTTTGTGAGATACATAGCCGGCAATCTTACAGTATTGTGACTGTCCACAAAACCCCACTACAGACAACAAGGCGGGTATGCAGAGCATGAACTGGAATTACAGTAGACGTGAGGTCTGAAGAACGCACTTCCGACTCTCCTGGTCAGTGAATCACGTGACCAGCTTTGTGGAGATGACGTCAGAGGTTGCGTTCTTTTGAGCTGACTGGTCGGATGATGCTTTAAAATCAGAGAAGCCTGGACCAGTGCGGTCTGTAGATGAATTCTTTCGTGATAAAAACCAGGCAACTTAAATGACCTGGCCATTCACAACCCCCACTGCTGACAACAAAGCCGGTCTGCAAGGGAGGGACTGATATCACCTATTGTGAGGTCAGCTAAACTGGAGCTTGCCAGTTGACTAATGCTTTACAGCAAAGATGTCTGGACCAGTGCACTCTGAAGATTAAAATTCTGAATCCATTCCATCTTACTTCTGTTGAAAAACACAAAATACTGGAGCTGGCTGGTGTGACTGATGCTATACAGCAGAGAAGTCAGTACCAGTGCGCTCTGAAGAAATGTGAAGAACGCATCTCTTCTAGGGGAATTCCGTCTGTTAAATACTGCATAAACTGAAGATTTCTGTGATTAAAAGGGGAATTCATTCTATTTATAGTTGATAAACTAGAAAAGATAGATGTTCTTTCGCGATTGTAGCTGAAGGTTACAGAAGGTACGTACATTCACACACAAAAGACATGGACAAAAATACCTTGTGAGTGGTATCCAATATATCCAATATATTCCTTAATATTGTCGATCTGCCCCTAACAACACAAAGGTTGAATGGGAGGAAACTAGTAAAATGGCTGCCGTCATATTTCTCGTCATTTACTGCCCTATCATCAACACTAAATTGAGTCAATTTCCAGCAGACTTCTTAATGTATATCCGTGCTTGATATGTAGATAACACTTCCACACTAAAATACTTGCAAAGAAGGTTGAAAATCTGTCATAATGCACACTTTTTCCTTGTGTTGAAAAACTCGTGTTGAAAACACGTCTGCACAGTACACGGTGCCAAACGAAAAAGATGCTATGACATCATGTCGTCTAGACAGGAAGGAAGTACGAGGCACCATCTGGGGAGTGCAGTACTAGGGACCGGCTGGCCGGTGGCGATACAGGACGTCTTTTTTCTGGCGTTTGGAGGGCCGGTCTGTGCCCACCGGATTAGCAACTGTCCATTGGATAGGATGTATTAACGCAATAAAAAGATGTTTTTGAAAGGGGTTGTCCAGATGATAACTTAAAAAAAAGCTTCACCTATTCACTTGAAGGTTCGTTATAGATATCTGGAAATCATAAGTTTTTGGAAGTGATCCAATACAAAATGGCCAATTTATTAACAATTAACCAAATATCATGATTGAAAATAAAAATCTTTAATATCTCAGAAACTGTGAAAGATAAAGCGATTTTGACCAAATTTTTGACCCCCAGTGTATCTGCAGAGTCTACTGGCAAATTTTCACACAAATCATTTTCCCGGCATTTTTGGCGGTGATCTTGAATTTCTGCGTGAATTGCAAAAATGAATTTATCTCAGATATGGTTGGAGATAGAGTGATTTTTTGCGAAATTTTTGACCCCAGATTATCTGCAGAGTCAACTGGCAATTTTTTCAATAATCATTTTCTTGCCATTTTTGGTGGCCATCTTGAATTTCTGCATAAAACACACAAAAAAAACATTTATGAAACCTTGCGTTTTGGATATAGTTATTTTGCATAAATGGAAAAACATACACAGGGAGATGTTCATTTCTACAAAATCATTAATACCCAATGGGACACTTTGTTTTTGCTGTGCAAAAACAATTTCTTTCTCTCTTGCGAAGCAGTATACAATAAACCAGTAGCTGATTGGAGTAAAGTTTTGCAACTACAAAATGTGACAGGGGATGTCGCGTTTGGGGATGCATTACATTGAAACATAATCATCAGTTACTATTGGAGTAATTCCAAACACAAACAGATAAACAAATGCACCAAAATCAGAACCTCCGGATGGATGTAAAGAATGAATTTATTTTTTCCCTTAATAAATTTGATTGTACATATTTGGTTTCCAGTGTGAAATAGATTGGGAAATATCTGAATCATGTTCCAGATACCCGAAAAATCCCATATTTTAAGAAATTCTACCAAGTGGAGGTCTACACTATACAAGCACTTCTGGTTCAACTTGTAACAAAACTGTCTAGGGAAAAAGAGTAAAGTTTTCCTTTAATTCCTTCCCCTCCCCATGACCCTCCCTGTCATATCCCACTGAGTTTTATTGCTGTCAGTTGTCAGGTTGTGTTTTCTTTCATTTGATAACACAGCTATGTTGGTGTACAAGGTACTTGCAGTAAACTGTCTTTTCAACTATTTTCTTGAGTTTTCAGTGTTGTATCTATGATGTATAGACCTTATGCATACAAGCCCATTTGTAAACAAAACAAACCACGCACTTGCTGGGATTTGTTATGGTAGTATTCATACACACACAAGCCAAGTGTGAGCATCACAAGCAAAACTCTGTCAGTGTATTTGTCCATTTCTTTACTTATTATCTCTCTCTGTTTTAATTAAGTACACCACACCAGCATCTCTTGCTTACATAATCACCCCAGAGTATCCACAAGTAATTAAAATCCCAGTTTTGTACAGAAACTATTCTATTAATGTATTCTGTAGTGTCAGATGTTGTTAGATTTGAGTGTTTCTCAACATTTATTACTTCAACAGTTTACTAGTGCCTAGTGTGTTGATTTTAGTTATGTATTATACAAAGTTTAAGTTTCTGTGTATAAATCTTAAAAATGGAATTTGTGCTTTGAAAATGTAAGGAAATATATTCCAAAGCTTCTACCATGTTAAGGGAAATATTTATGATAATATGGAAAGACATAAAACTATGCTGCATTGTTAAAATGCTTGTCACCAGAGAAAATTAAAGAATTTATTGATGATATATCTGTAGCACATGCAGTGACTTTGTATGTTTGCAAAATAACTGAAAACAATTATGCGTGCACATGGATCTATTTTGTTGGAAAAAACACATTTTGAAAAAAATGTTGACAATGGCACAGACGATTCAATTTTGAGGGGGATTTGTATCACCATCTGGATACATGAATTCAAGGATTTTGTCAGTACATTCATAATTAATATTAGAGGTGCTGGGCCTTGGCAGATGTATGCAGTCTTCAAGTGCTATTGTTTCATGTAGAATCAATGAATCCATATTAGTACAAAACTTGCTCATCTTTATGGACACAACTAAAATTCTGTAAGTAATTTTTTAATATCCTGGACTGTTTACACTTG
Source organism: Sabellastarte sp. h YS-2021 (assembly GCA_964017235.1). Taxonomy (NCBI): domain Eukaryota; kingdom Metazoa; phylum Annelida; class Polychaeta; order Sabellida; family Sabellidae; genus Sabellastarte; species Sabellastarte sp. h YS-2021. The sequence continues at coordinate 182,162,946 of OZ024929.1, read as the reverse complement.
GTGATATGGATATTTACAAAAGTTTAGTGACACCTGGCACATAAAAATGGAAATGACCAGTGTATAACTCAGAAGGTAGCAAGACCTTTCCATCATTGTGACTTTTCGCTAAGTGGTAATCAGAATTATTGCATCTAAGAATTTATCGGATGAAAATAAGGGCAACAAATTTTATTGATTAAATAAATTTAAAAGTAGCTATAATGAGATATATCAATTATTCTCTAATTATATTAGGCATCAATTTCCATATTTAAGGGACTGATGTGGTGGGCATCAGTTTTGAATAAACTTTGCTTCAAGGTAGGAAATGTATAATAAACATGTTCATTATTTGTGGTAAAGATACAATATAACACTGTATTTGACACTAATTCAAAATATAATGTATAGATATAGCCATGAATCTATCTGTAGATTTATTTATTTAATTGCATTTTATTGTCACTTTCAACACTGTATAGGTCATATCTTGATGGGTAGTTCTATGGGTAGAGGAAACCTGTTCATACAATTGGTCAAGTTTCTGTGCTATAAACTGCCAACCATCAGTAAGCAACTACAAACTTTCCCACATAGGGTCTGGGGTTTGAACTTGCAGACCTCATAGGTGGGAGGCGATCGAGTGTGTTACCACAACACCACTGCAGCCCCTTAAATCTATCTTTAGACACTTAATACATTTTAATTTTAAGAAAACCCGATTTTAGCCCTTTTAAGTTCAAAGTTGATTATTGATAATATTTCATTTTGATTGATAAAACAATCCATTAAATTTGCAGTAAAAATAGTCCAAATTTTGATGTATGTTAGGTTTTGATGTAGCAAAAAATTAAGAAAACAAGATTTGGTGACAGAAGCTTTATCTTCTTTGTGGTAACATGGAAAAGTAAATTCTGATTTTTGTCCTGGTCTTATATCCAGTGTCCTATACAAGGCACTGATGTAATATATTAATTTATCATAAAAGAGAATACAAGGAATAAGCTGCTCAAAATCTTTAAATACACTCATTACTGAACCTGTGTTTTTGTACCAACTATTAAACTAAACACACATATTGTTTCTCGTCATACCATTTGATATTCAACATTCCACACAAAATTAGCGTTAAGTTTTAGACAGCAACTAAAGTTTTCAAAGATAAGTTAAATAATCAACCCATTACTGCAATAAGAAAACTTTATTAATTCAACTGGGGTTAGATACTTCAATTGCAGGGTGTATTAACATTTTTACTATGAACATCTATTACAATTGGAATGTGTGGTTTTAATCATGAAAACTTCACAATCACTTTTGTTCTAAAATATATAAAGATGTAAGCTTTGACATAATTTGACAATTTGCAAAAAAAAAAAAAAAAATAGATTCATTATAAAAGATTAAAGACAGTTTTGATATTTCCCTAATTCTTTTCAAAAAGTGTTTCTTTTACACCTAATGCATGCAACAACTGTTGTCCAAATATGTTGTTTGCAATGTATATTTTAAGATTTATCTAAGTATAATTTTTAAACAATATTAATATAATACAGCTTAAAATGTTTTGTAAATTAACAGCAGTAATAACCTGCACAACACAGATTGAACAGAATTCTCATCACACACAAACACAAGGTACTACCACAACACTTGCAGTGAGGTGTGTTTACAATAACATTGAGTGTTTACACTCTTTTATATAGGGGAATGCATAAGGTCTATACACTGGAAAAAGGAAAACATTCAGTTTTGACTTGTTCTTTGGGTGTGGAGGACTATTCATTATGTATTGGAAAAAAAGAAACAACTCATTATAAAACCTACATCAGTCAATATCCAGAATATATTTTAGTAACCTTAATCACATAATACCTAACATAATTAGTATTCCAATCGTAACCTATTATTACAAATTGAACCAGAAGTGCTTGTATAGTACAGACCTCCGCCAGGAAGAATTTATGAAAGTTTGGGATTTTGGGGTATCTGGGGCCTTTTCATGAAGCCTCCTCTGTTTTTCCTTCCTTAAAGGAACAGAGATTTCTAACCTTTGGCAAGGCTTCCCTTAAATCCTGTTTCACAAAGCCTCCTTTATTCCACCTTACCAAAGATTTTCCTTAAAACAAAGGAAGGGTGATTCCCTGTATAACCACACTGCTTGGAATTCCCCCTCCATTACTTATATAACCTTCATACAATTTATTTTAAATACTAAGAGAGTAAATTGCATTTAAGCATGTTAACTATTTTAAACTTGGTACATTAGGTACATTTTAATTTTCAGATACATTATTGGCATTTTTATTTCTTTTGGGAGTTGTTTCCAAAACCTATAATCTGTTTTTTTTTTCACTGTAAGTACACGTGTACTTGTGCACTTATTTTGTACCTAAATTACAATGTCCTTATTGTAACACTGTTAAATATCAGTAAAGTCAGTGAATCTATATTTTACTATATTTTAATAAATTTTGTAAAATGCAGATGGGTTGTGAGTATATTTTGCAAATTAATACAGAAGGTCGCATGACAATTTTTACCCAAAGTAAGGGAGGGGCCCTTCATGTTCAAGGAAACTCCATGAATATGTTTCTCACTTCAAAAGTTTGAACAGTAATTTTTCAAGAATTAAACAACCAAATTGTATGAAATAAAGAGCAAAACATTGTTTGTGGATGCAGGTTTGACAATAATGTTCAAGTTTTATATATTTAGGTGGATTCACCGTAAAATGTTGATTAAAATTATAAACATTCCTTGAAGGACACTTCCTTAAATCTAAGGCAGGTCCTTCGCTTCCTTGAAATTCAAGGGAGTTTTCAAGGTCTCGTTTAAGGAAGGAGGCTTTGTGAAACTGAGATTTTTAAAGAAGGGAGAAAATCAAGTAAATCCTAGAATTTAAGGCGACCTTTATCTTAATGAGGCTTCGTGAAACTGGCCCCTGGAACATGATTCAGATATTTCCCAAAATATTTAAGACTGGGGCTGATTTCACTAAAGGACTTAAACTAAGTCCCTTTATTGGCTAAGTCAGGGACTTAAATCTAAGACTTTGGTCTTAGCTAGGTCTGGGACTTTATTCTGAATATCATTTGCAGGGCACAACTTTTGTGTCCTTTTCTACTTTCACTTCTGCTCTGAAACTTAAAACACAGCTGACACAGATCCCATTCATGGGCACTGATTGCTTGTTATGTGAATAAAGTCTGACAAAAGGAAGAAGTGATTTAATTTTGGGATAGATCTGGATCACAGTCAGGATACAAAAAAATCCATAATTTTCAGAAATGCTGCACCTAGTCGGCTTTCCATTCTACAAGTGATTTCCAGTGTCTTTTATATTTACAGTTTATCAGTATGTACAACAAATACAATCCACCCTCTGTACAAGTACACTGGTATAGTGTAAGTATCATGTTTGTTTTGAGGGGGGCATGCTTCAGTGTAATTTGAGTGACTTTGTGAGGAACCTGAAATCCAGTCATTTTCCAGAACTTTTCCCTGGACTGAAAAGGGTAAAATTGTCATGCTAATTATGTTAGGTATTGTATGCTTAAGCTTACTAAAATATACTCTGGATATATTGACTGATGTAGGTATTATAATCACTTGTTTCTCTTTTTCCATATATGATATCTGTGTTATCAAATGAAAGAAAACACAACCTGACAAGTAACAGCAATAAAACTCAGTGGGGTATGACAGGGAGGGGAATGAATTAAAGGAAAACTTTTTCCCTAGACTGTGTACTGTTTTAATTGCATTTTACAGGTACATATATTTACTGATATAGAAATAACTGTTTCAAGTAATTGGTTCATTTGCATAATAGCAGAGAAAAATATATAAGATATACATAAGATATAAAAAAGAAAAATGAAAATTGAAAATTTTGATTACTTAAATGTAGCTTTTACAAGCTACAAGCTTACCATGTGGAACTGAATGCTGATCTCGGGAGGCCCGGCCAACGTCTAAGAAAAATAGACATTTATAGTTGGCTGTAGCCTCAGGTTGTCTTGTCGTGGAACTCTGCACGAATTTATCCTCTTTTTCTCGTTGCAATTTTGAACCATTATAACCGCCTCAGCTGTAATACAGTGGGGAGGCAGGGTGGGACTCTCTTCAGTTCCACATGGTAAGCTTGTAGCTTATAAACACTACATTTAAATAATCAAACTTTTCAATTTTATTGCACTGCAATAGCTTACCATGTGGCACAAAAATTCATGCTGGCTGCAAAATGGGTTTGCAAGAGCAGTTTATTGAAAAAAATGGGCAGATGAGCATTCTTCTGGCCAAAAAATCAACTGAAATCACTTTATTTAGTGAAATGGGTGGGTGGGTGGCGTGAAAAATTTGTCCAAGATGTATCTCAGAAACTGTAAGGTGTAGGAAGTTGATACTTGGTAAGGAAATTGGTTAAGGGGTGTAGGTGTGCAAAACCATGGTGTGACCTTGATTTGACCTTGCCGTAGTGACTTTGACCTATAAAATATTGTCTGGCCTATATCTTGGTAACCATAAGGTGTAGGAAGTTGATTCTGGGTTGTGACATTCGTTAGTGGTTGTAGGTGTGCAATGTCATGGTGTGACCTTGATTTGACCTTTGGTGTTGACGTAGTGACCTTGACCTATAAAATCTTTTCCAGGCTATATCTGGGAAACCATAAGGTGTAGGAAGTTGATACTTCGCACTGATAATTGGTTAGGGGTTGTAGTTCTGAAACATCATGGTGTGACCTTGATTTGCCTTTGATTTTGCATAAATATGAAGATATTAAACTTCTTTATGTTATATATTAAGTTTTGCATGAGTCTGAAAACCCTGAACACAAAAAGAAATATCTTAAACCAACTTATAGGAAATCATGTGCTTCGGATCCTTTCATTTGGTCAGATTTAACCTTTGACCCCCCCTCCTTCAAGGTCAAACAAGGGTCAACCATCTTTAATGGGCTTAAAACTCATGTATAATTGCTATTACAGGTTTTGGATGTTCAACCAAGCTATAAGAAATACTGTGCTATAAGAAATGCTGTGGATCTCTTGATAAGGTCAGATTTGATGTTTGACCCTTGTTCAAGGTCATGTGAAACCAACCCATAGGAAATCATGGGCTAGGAGTACTCTGATGCAATCAAATTTGACCTTGGGACCCTTGTTCAAGGTCAAATGAGGATAGCCAATTTAACAGTGCTGCTTATTCTTGGTCCTAGAGTTTCACAATGTGAAACCAACCTATAAGAAATCATGGGCTAGAAATCTTCTGATATGTTCAGATTTGACCTTGGACCCCTCCTTCAAGGTCAAACAAGAATAGCAAAACTTAAAAGTGCTTATAACTCATATATATCTGGTCCTAGAGGTTAGCAATGTGAAACCAACTTATATTTTTCTGAATTTCAGCCACCCTCTTGAATTTTGTTGGAAAAGGAAAATGTCATTTACCTGGAAAACCGTAAGAAATAAAGTAATTTTGGCAAATATTAGGCCTCTTGGGAGCTAAGGACCACACCTCTAGGAACTCCAAAAAATTTAGAATTTTCCAAATTTTGGCCGACATCTTGAATTTTGTCGTTATTTCAAAAACTTTAACACAGTGATTTTGGTCAAACGTTGGCCCCACTGGATGATACTATACTACTCCTTTAATTTAGTGAATAATTTAGAATTTTCATAATTTTGGCCGTCCTCTTGAAAACTGTTATTTATCTTCAACACCCTGGTAGTTGTCCTTTTCCGGTGGATACATCTAGCATCTGACCCTGGATCAGCCTTGGCCATATTGGCCTAGTTTAAATATTGTTCATAAAATATGAAATAGAAAGACAGATAAATACATCTAATGATCTGCATATCTTGATTTTCCCAAAATTAAGTCATTGCTAGTTTGGCCCAGCCCTACCCACATAAAATAATTGTATAATCCTGTTTAATAATTTTCCAGTAATTATGATTACAAATAGCTAGACAAATAAACACAACCAATTGCTACTGTGGAACAGCCCCACAAGTTAAACAAAGTTGCAGAAGTAATATTAAGAGAGAAAATGTATGCAAAGACAAGGTATCAGTATAGTGCATGAAAAGTGATTTTTACAAGTGAAAAGGATAGTGTGCTTTTCCTAACAATTTGAAATAAAACCTATTCCCTGATGCTTTGCATAATGATGGGGGTAAACAATCTGATGGAGTTTTTATCTATAGCCTGTGGTTTATGTAGACAATGTAGATGAAGTGTGAGGAACTAAGAAGCATGAGTGTGCAGTAAATTGATAGTGTAAAGGGAAATGATTAGAATGTACTCAATATCACCATATACATTAGCTTTATGAGATAGCCAGTAGACATTTTGTAGTCTTGCACAAGACCTTTGGTTCATTAGTTTTCTGTGTATTTCTTTAGTACTGTTACAATAAGTTAAGTTTTGTACAGGCTATGGTTCTGTATGCCAGATGTAAGGATTTCTGTCTTTTTGACAAATATCTCAAATGCAGAGATCCTACTGGTTTTTCAGTTGAGTAGAAAATATGATATACATAGGAACACTGATTATTGTCTTGAATAGAAAGTATAAATAGTAAAGGACAGGAAAATATAGTTATTGTGATTTTGAATAGTATACAGTAATAGTTTGCACAATAGTTAAACTTATAAGCAAAAATATAGAATAGTAACATTGTTAAAACTATAATCTGAAAAGTTTTACTGTAATTAAATGAAATAAAACTTTAATCTGAAAAACTGAAAGTGTAATCTGGAATTATAAGATTGACAGTATAATTGAAAATATTGATATCAATTAAAAACAGTGCATGATTAAAGTGTGATATTTCAAACAATGACATATTTACCTAAATAAAACCTATGAGTATATATTTCATCGCCCAGGTGCCCAACATCAAATCTGACCACATCACAAAATTCCTGGCCCATGATTTCCTAGCCCACAGGTTGTTATCACACTGCAAATCTCTAGGACCAACTATAAGTGAGTTATAAGCACTTTTGCAATAGTTTTCAAGTTATAAGTGATTTACTCAACAGTGATAACCTAAAAGTACCTATTACTCAGCTATAGCATGAGCTACCAGTCTGCAATTTTACTACGTTATAGCTGACCCAAAAGTAGCTGAAAAGCAGTTTTCAAGTCAAAATGTTTTATGTTTTTGACTCCCCTGAGCATAATCTTGACTCCTGGGCTTAAAATAGCTATTACTCGCTCGATTTTGACCTCAGGCCTACAAAAAAGAAAGGGTGGCAAGACGTCATATCTACCAATTCATGCACTAATTATAAAATATAATTATAGTTCATATTTTAATTTGGGAGTACCAAATCAAACATTTATATGTGGGGATGGACGGGTGGGAATCTAAATATAGTGAGGATAAGGTAAGTATTTAACTTACAAAAAGTTAAATTGCAATAAAATTTTACTTTTTATTGCGTAAAATACTATTACCTTATCCTCGCTATTGCTTGATTTCAATCATACAGGTGGTGGTGTCTGCCATTGAAAATGAGAGTTCCAAAGCTAAGTCTGAAATATGGCCACATACCAGACATAAGAATAAGAAATTAATGGATCTAGTACAAACTCTCAAGACTGTAAGCTTGCTTGATGAGATTTCCCAAGGAGTAAGGAGCAGAGACACAACCCAACACTAACCATTCCCAGCCACTCATTCCTGCTATCACTATCATTCCATAAAGTCTTCCAGTGAAGCAACTTCAGGATGGTAGCTAAAAGTAATCATAAGTGGAAATATTCCCCAGGAAATATTCAATACTATGTCCACTGCATTGAGATGGGACATACAGAAGTAACTTGCTGTTTTACCATGCCATAAACTTAAGTTCTATCATCAACGTCTATGACTTTGGACCATTGTGAAACACTATTTGGTGCATAAGTAATGACATGATGGATCAACAGCCTTACAGTGGTAGGATCTCAGCAAAATTGGTACGGAATTGGAACAGGAGATAGACATCCACACCAATGAAAACACATACAACAGTGACTCATTTGAAACCAGCCGTTCTGTTGCTTTTAATTACATTTGCAAACAGACTTCATTCCATAACATATATACAATGTAATTATGTAGCTGTCCAACCACCATACTAGGATACCTGCAAAAAGGATTAGGTAGCCTTGTTGATATACCTGCATAACAGCAGATTGTGATCTTATACACACATTTACCAACTACACAAATACGAACATATTTACCCAAGTCAAAAGCCTTTCCATGATCTCCAAACAAGGAATTTGTGTGTCTAAACGTTTACATACTTTCAATGAGTTCCAAATACCTTTAAAAGAAGCATATTCAATCGTTCATATAACTGAATAATACTAGCAATACACAGAACCCTATGCACATCATGAGAATCCTGGAATTGAATGCCAACCTTGCCTGAATGAAAAAAGAAAACATTTGAAATTGCATTCTTGTGTATTCAAGGGAGACAATATAAAGACATTCTTTTGGACAGTCCACCAAGTTAAATGCCTTTTCAAAATCTCTAAACAAGGAAATCGAATGTATAGAGATTAAATAAACTTCCAATGGATTCTGTCCCATTAAAACTGGCCATTAGGACTGTTTTAGGATTACAGGATAGGGTCATGAGAGTGACAACAGAAAGAGTTAGAAGACTCTCAATTTCTTATCAGGGTACCCCCTTTTTACATTACACTCCTACACACAAGTTCCCAGATCAGCTCAAATTGGAGGAACAGTCCAGATTTTCTTGTCTCATTTCAGGGTAATAAAACAGTTGGGGACTGTGCACTGAAATAACAATGCCACAGTATCCTGTGGTTTATCTGTGAGGTAGGCTAAATGCTTATAAATAGGTATACTGATATTCATTTTTTCCTCTAAAATTGACTTGGAAGTAGTGCACTCTGGGCACAGTGTCAGCTGACATTTCCACCAAGTAACTTATGATCTTAACCCAGGGTTATGGGACATATCAGGCCAATAATGTAGGGTTGTGGGTTTGAGGGATAATGGTATGTGGCTAAACATGATTAAAAGTGGTCAGTTAATAGATTTTACATACGGAGAGGGAGTTTCAAAATGATTATGCTTATAACACTTTGAAAAAAAAATGCTTGTGAAATTTATGAACCTTACATTTTAACAAGAGAACTTGAAAGAACTTATAAATTATGAGAATCTGCAGCAGGGACATTTAAACAAAGCATACAAATGGACCATTTCATTAAGTGAAACTGTAGTGGTTTGAATGGTACAAACACCAAAACACCCCCCTCCAAAAAAAAACAACAAAAAATCACTTTAAACTGCATAAAAATGACTACTCAGTTCATCATACACTTACATCATTGTTGTAAATTATGACTCGTGTATGCTTGCAGTTATTTTTCACTAGGGCTGTGAGGGTGAACAAAAATGACCCCGAGTGACCATCCTTGTGCACTCGAATCATGTGTAACACCAGTTCTTTAAAAGAAAATGCTATACAAGAGGGTCACAGACACCCCAAACGGCGGGTTGCGCAGGCAGAAATAAGGTTAGCAACTGCTGTAATTACATTTAGAAAAGAAGGAAAGAAATGTTAGGTTACCCAGTTAAGGTGAATGTGTAAGACGTGCTAAGAAACGTAAAACGTTTTCGAGTTAGAATCCGGAAACAAAAATGTGGACAAACGGATGGACAGACAAACGGACAAAAAGCGGACAAACGAACAGACGGAATTTCACCAATTTCGAAAGGAACCTAGCTATGATGGTGATCTATCTCCCTGTGAAGTTTGAATTCGATTGGTCAAACCATTTTCGAGTTAGAGTCTGGAAACAAAAATGTGGACAAACAGCCGGATGGACAGACAAACGGACAAAAAACGGACAAACAAACAGACAGAATTTCACCAATATCGAAAGGAACCTAGCTATGATGTTGATCTATGTCCCTTTCAAGTTTGAATTCGATCGGACAAACTGTTTTCGAGTTAGAGTCCGGAAACGAAAAATGTGGACGGACAGACAGACGGACGTCGGACACATCAATCTAATAGGCGGATTGGTTACACGCAACCCGCCTACAAATGAAGCCATTCAATGAAAATTAATATTATATTGTTTCCGTGCATATAAATGGCATTTACTTTATTGAACATCCTACAAGGGACATTTGTTTGTATTAGTTGAGGGGAGAGGGGAGAGAGAGTGGCTCCACCTGCTCCCGCATTTTCTATTGCTGATAGCTCGGCAATCACTGGGCGGATTCTCTTCAAATTTACCACCTGTATGCAGTAACTCTGGGAAAAATGTCTGAACATGGAGTCATGACATTTCAACCAATCAGAGAAGTCACATGACCAAAAACATGTTTACTAAGGAGTGTGCTTGTCAGGATGATAACTTAAAAAGTGCTTCACCTATTCATATGAAATTTGGCAAGTAGGTTTGCTATATTGATGTCTAGAAATCATTATCTTTTGCAAGTGATCTGATACAAAATGGCTGACTTATTAACAATTAACTAAATGCCACAATGAAAATGAAAAATCTTTAATGTCTCAGCAATGGTATGAGATAGAGCTATTTCGGAGAAATTTTTGGCCCGCAGGGAGGAGCCCAGGGTCAATTCGGACCACATCGGAAGATTCCTAGCCCATGATTTCCTATGGGTTGGTTTCACATTTCAAACCTCTAGGACAAATAATAAGCGAGTTGTAAGCACTTTTGCAATAGTTTTCAAGTTACAACTGATTTACTCAACAGTGAGAACCTGAAAGTAGCTATTACACGGCTATGTAATGAGCTACAGGTCTGTAATTTTATTATGTTATAGCTGACCCAAAAGTAGCTGAATAACATATTTAAATAAAATTCTCTAAATGCAATAGTTTTCAAGTTATAAGTCAAAATGTTTGATGTTTTTGACTCCCCTGAGCATAATCTTGACTCCTGGGCTTAAAACAGCTATTACTCACTTGATTTAGACCCTGGGCCTACAAAAAAGATAGGGTGGTGAGACCTCATACCCACCAATTCATGCACTAAATATAAAATAAATCTGAAAGAAATTGTGCCCTACAGTTTGAACACAAGCAATAGTCAAAATTTGTGACGTTTTTGACTCCCCAGAGCATAATTTTGACTCCTGGGCTACCAAAAGAATAGGGTGGTCAGATCTCCGCCATATTAGTAGCTTTTAAATAGTTATGATCCCAAATAAACTTTGCTGCACCCTTGGTTTGCTAAAAAGAAGGCTGTAGCAACAAAAGTATTCCATAAACATTCTCTGAATTTTAATTAAAAGATAGTACAATTCATATATCCAGTTTTGTTTCTGTGTACACCAAAGGTTTATTACCTCTGTCAAGCAGGTATTATTTCATAACCATATGTCAGCTTATTTGCTAAAAGGATTACACAAATACCACTAGTTGGATCTTCCTGAAAAATAATCAGAAGATGGGTCATGGTCCAACTTACATTCCATTAAATTTTGAGTCATCTGGATCACTGTCTGGATGCAAAAAATAATCAGGATTTTCCCATTTACTTATTATTACGTGCCTTGGTGGAGATATACTCCCTGAGTGCTTTTGTCTACATTTGTTCCTAAAATATTTTCTTGAACACTTTCTGTCAGTTATATCATGTATAAAGTCCTGCAGTAAACCATTAGTAGTGAGTGTGTTTTGTATACTGACTGAGGAGAGTATCTGGTATGTAATGTCAACAACTGTGGTAATTTTATGGAGGCTGTGGTGGCATCAATTTTCACACCCTACTGTGCAACTAATTTTGAAGAGATAAGAGTGCAGGGCAAGGGTTCCTTTAAATTGGTACTTGTGTGCAGGAGTGATTAGGGACACAACACCCTTGTGTAGATTGGACCTGTAAACCAGCACTACTGCATTGGGGTTAATTCTTTTTGAAAGTTAACCACCAAACATGATCACCTACTCTAAGTACACCCAGATAATCTACTGTGATGGACTTGGAACATCCAGACCTCCATACACTGATGAAAGTGAAGAGCTGTAGCAAAATGAAGGGAAGGGCCCTGCCACAATATGACCTGCCACAGAAGATTTTTAGATTGGTCAGTAGGATATGTAAGTGGCCATCAGATAAGTCTATTACAACTACCAGCCCCCTTCACAAATGGTATTCTGCACACTTCTACCACTCTGAAAGATTGCGTGGTGATAAGCTAGTAAAATATACTTAAAACTTTAACCAGCACTCATTCCCCTGGTTTTGTAACAAGAAACATACTGTTGAAAATCCCAGGCTTATAGACATTCGTACTGGGGTTATTGCCCTTTATGTAACATTCGAGGAAATAAACCCCTATAATCACTGTTTGTTTTCTTTATTCAGGATCTACGTCCACGTGTGGGTGTACTTGACAATTTGATTGTCACAGAACTGCCTGTTAACCCCACCCCCATTTTCGGTAGCCATACCTTTAAATGGCAGAAAGCTGTATTCAGGAACTGTTACTGTAAGTTTGAAGGTCCTCCCCTGTGATCCTGATAAAGTATAATATCCATCTTTTTCCTTACAAAACAGATTTGAAGAAATGGAGCCATGTGAGAAATGGTCACCCGTCCACACACTAACTGTGGCCAATGCTGCTTAAATTCCAAGATTGAAACCTGTGCATTAAGCTGTACTAACACTAAAGCCAAGAAGCGGCTATCAAACCTGGAACGGTCATTTGTCCAAGTACCGTGGCCAGTGGTATGACAATGTATTGCAAAACTGACATTCAGAATGTGTTGGTGAAAGCCGAGATAGTCTACTTCCATTATTGCATCGAAAGACTACTCGACTACTTGGAGGCCATTTTCATCCATAGTGAACTGACGAGGCAACTGCAATGTTGTAATAGGAATACGTGAATACAGAAGAAACGCATCTGTGTAACTGAGAGGAAGCAAGTATTTTCATCTATCCTACAAGAAATTGTCACATAAGCTGTTGTATATCTAGGAACTATGCAGCCTTTTATTGGAGGATTGGTGATATATTTAGTTTAACACACAATCCGCCATAATAATTTGTAACTTTCCGCCTGAACCACTTCCTGTCCTTATTCGATTGGGTGTTCATCAGAAATACCATTTCACCTTCTGCCCCACTGTGAAATTACATGACATTGGCACACTACTGTGGCCTTGTAAGCGTTGATCCTTCCAAACCAACCTAATACTACCAAGACAATGTAAAAAGGTTATTTGCTGCATTCTTTTGCAGATATGGATCTTCAACAATGCACAGCTACTTGGAAGATTTGTGAATGCCCATTTATGTAGGAAAATGCTGTAACCCAAGCAGTAACAAGTGATATTGAAGTCCATGGTAGCAAATTCTTCCAAAGAAATCCTTTAACTGTGCATGGTGATGGATCTCAGACAATGCACAGCTATCTGAAAATTGATGAATGGACATATCTATGCAAACTCTTTTGTCGGTGTATGGCTATATGAAGACATGGTGACAAGCATGGATCCCCTCACGGTATCGTAGTTGTTGTACCGTCGATGGCCATCTAAAGAAAGCATTCTCTAGTAATGGAAACTGCTTCCTCTGTGGTGGTTGCATTACCGTCACAGTGCCGGCCACCTTCTGGCCATGCTGACAAGCTGCTGGTTCCTGTTAGTTGCCACTTCTGCTGCAAATGCCTCATTGAGGTAGCAGAATAAACTACTACAACTTGTATATACTGCCGTTTCTCAAAAGAACTCAACCCCCATGATGGACATGTTTAATCTGTAGTGGATGCACTGCCCTTCCCGGAGGCATCCACAATTACGGAACCCCGCAGGTCACTGGTGAAATCCATTTCTTCTGTAACTGTTGCAGCCCTTCTGGGGTCGTACTTCTCAACCTCATGGTCACTATTAATGGCCGTTTCTGTTGTACTTGCCTCAGTGAGGTAGCAGAACTTAGCCAAAAACAGTTTTTGAAGCCCTCTCTGCATATATTCTAAACTTGGTTAAAAACAAACTGCAGAGATCTGAAGATGAAGAAATCTCCCAGCACTCATCACCGACGTGAATCTACTGTAGTATCAACATGGAAAGGGTCATTCCTCGTCATCCCAAGCACAGAATCTAGTATATTTACCTCAGAAGAGAAAGCAGACCTGTTACTTGAATGCCTGGTAGAAATTCCTTCACTGTGAACCATGCATATATTCCAACTGGTGTAAAATAAAATGCTGGGAAAAGAAGGAATTAAAACAATTCTTCAGATGAATCCATCTAATGTCAGTGAAAATGCGACATAAACTGAGTACGCCATTTTGAAATGAACAAAAGGGCAAATGGTTTCTAGCTGATGTTTACTCTCCGACGACCAAATAAAAAATATGAACTATAAAGGGGAACTAGTGATGCAGCGCATGCGCAGTTCACATATGTGCAGTGCACTAACAAGAATATTTCTTTTAAAAATATTCGAGTTGGTCATGGATGTTTGCTCTCGCCAACACATAGTAATAGTGAGGATAAGGTAAGGGGGCTTGGTGGTGTAGCGGTTAGAGTTCTCGCCTCCAACCTCTGAGGCTGCCGGTTCGAATCTGGGGCCGGGCGCTTTATGTTGGAAAGTTGGTAGTTACTTGCTGATGCCCGGTGGTTGCAGTATGCACTGGTTTCCTCCACCTGTAAACTACCCATCACAATATGACCCTGGCTGTTGAACACGACGTAAAACACCAAATAAATAAATTTACGAAATAAAAAGCTACATAAAGGGTCTCACTGTTGAGTAAATCGCTTGCTACTTTAAAACTAGTGCATTTAGAGCATTTTGTTGAAATAGGTTATTCACCTACTTTTAGGTTAGGTGTAACATAGTAAAATTTCAGACCTGTTGCTCACTTCATAGCTGAGCAATAGCTACTTTGAGTTGGCCAAATTTGGACCCAGTGCAAAAGATGGTGTGTAGTTGGAATCTTGTAATGCAGCAAGTTATCAGTAGATTGCAGTAAGATTTCGAAGTTACCACTCAGCCGCGGTCTGAGTGCTTGTTTGTGTGTTAGCTGGATTATGCAAATAGAATACCTTTGACCTTCATGAAAAAAAATTTGAACATGGGTCTCCAACTTAGATCCTTGCAAATTTTGTTCTGATCAGAATCACCAAGCTTTTCATTGTACTTTGCCATGTCCATCCTGGGGATAAACTGGGTCAAATCAAGGCAGTTTCTAGTTAGATATTACATGCTTTGGCAGAGGTTTGTGTTCTCTGAGTGTTCTTATATTTCATAACTAGATGCTAGTGAAAAATGGATCAACACTGATACATCTGTGTATAATGTGATACATTTCTATGATTACAAAGTAAATTGAACACATTTAAAGTAAATTTGGTTGTAGGACAAAACGTTTTTCATACATAGTCATAAATTAATCATCCTATTTGACACATTTTCTTAAGTTCAAACTTGCATCCTTAGATCTATGGATACAAAAAAACCAACAAATATTACATCCTTAAACACTGCAACAATTAATGTATTCCTTAAATTAAAAATTGACCCAAACGTTTGTACTACTTTGTTTAATTAAGCTTCAAAAATTTGCATGGTTGCACAAAAATCAAGTAAAATAATAGATGAAATACTCCTGTACACAACTTTATAAAAAGGCTAAATTGTGTGGTGTACTATATGAAATACTGGAAAAATATTTGAAATGGGGAAATCATTTGTGGTTTATGGCATTATCAGCACTCTACCTACTGGTAGTTAAAATAAACACAGTCAAAGGGGAGCAGATAGATCTTCCCTCAGATTTTAGGGACTTGGATGGTATAATTCTGAGGGCTGATAGATAGATGAGGAGATAGATAAAATCTTTATTTTTGTGACTTGAGGGTTACATCAATGATAATTAACAAAACTATACAGATTCCCCCAAGCCCTTTTGGGCTTATAAGTCACCTTCTGCATGCAAAGAGATATAGATTAATGTACAATGTAAAATATAATAGACTATGTCAATAGAGTAATATACAATGTAAAATACAATAGACGCTGTCAATAGAAATTACACACACATACTTGATATTTCGAATAAATCCCATTTAAATGTTACTTAAAATATCTTAATTAAAAGTATCCTATTAATTAGGATGTATAGTTAAAAATATGGCAGTTAGGGGAATGTCAGTTACTTGTGAGTTGGGGCTGCACCTGTACAGTCGGTTTAGTTAAATAGCGCTTTCAGTCCTGTAGATATTGCTCTGAGCATAAATACACATTACAAAAATACAAATACAAGGGGAAAACTTGAGCAATAAGACTTCTTTTGTGCTTACTATGACATTTTTTAACTTAATTTTCTGGGTGAGTTTTATCTTTAAACTTCATAAGTTCTGTTGAAATGTTATCTGTGGTTTGTCCTGACTCTCCATTTATATATACTTTCTCTGAAATTTTTTTATTTTTTCTTGGGTCCAATTTACTGATATAATCCCAGAACTGTTTAGGATTTCTAACTCTGGAAATATTAATCTCATTTGACAGATTTCTGTAATTCTGCCTTTCATTCTTTCTCAACAATTTGTTGAATTCTCTTTCTTTTAATTTATAGTCATTTTGTAGTTTTATTTTTTATAGTTACCCCTACCTTTGTATTTTTGGAAACTTTTTTTAAATTGTCTTTTTGATTTTCCAGAGAGAGAAAAGCAGAGAGATATTCATCATTTTCACAGAGGATAGTTTTACAGACTTTATCATATAATGTGTCTATATGAACCTCTGTTTTGTTAGCTCAAGGTCTGTCAACAACTCAAGGACTGCACAGTCCCAGATTTCATTGTTCATATATTGCTCTGGCTTGTGGTTAAAACAGTATTTTTGGGGGAATGGGCATGGGAACCTAGCTGGGAATCCATTTTTTGAGTTGTGGGTGCTAAAAGCTCAGGGGTGGTGTCAAATTTTTTTTGCAATATTCAAGTTTATCAGATGC
Source organism: Sabellastarte sp. h YS-2021 (assembly GCA_964017235.1). Taxonomy (NCBI): domain Eukaryota; kingdom Metazoa; phylum Annelida; class Polychaeta; order Sabellida; family Sabellidae; genus Sabellastarte; species Sabellastarte sp. h YS-2021. The sequence goes on along the minus strand of OZ024929.1, from coordinate 182,145,979 downwards.
TAAGTGTGCACAGACACTGTGACAACACTGAACAGTAGCATCAGCAAATATATTAACGTGTTAAAAAGTGGGGGCAGGGCGGAGTGGTGGGGTGGGAGAAGCAGTTAAAGGAACCAGTTGCAGATCTTCCTTAGGCTGTATTGCATTTAATCAGTCTCATTTGGCAGAGTAAAACACATTTAACAGCTGTGTAAGTATTAATTAACAGTTTAGAACATGTAACTTCACAGGGCTATCTGTTGGCAATAGATACCCATGCACCAGATACTCCTTTTTACAGGTTACTGAAGGTGGGACTGGTGGTATCACATGAGTCAGTATCTTTTGACATGTAAGTCAGATTAAAAATTATTCATAACCTTTTATAGTTACACTAGTTAACAGATTAATATTGGTTCATCACACAGATGGTTGTTCAGTTGTGTGTGAATTGAAATATACATGATCTTGTTCATATTTTTCAATAGATCTGGATTCAGATGCTCAATCATCAATAGTTTTGTAAATAAACTTTTTTCACAACTGAATAACACTGAGACAGAATTCACTACTGTTCCTTACAAATAACATTACTTCACACACAATAAAGATTGTGATATATACAGGACCAAGGATAAAGTGAATCATCTTCAGACTTGACACCAGAGTTTGTTTGGTAGTGTGTGCATGTGGTAAACTAGATGGGTGAAGTTTCTAATAGGGCTGTTCCACCTTGGCGGTAATGTTTTACGATAGGTTTACAACAATTTAGATTGTCAGTTCAGGAGCTAGAGCTTTTCAATCTTAATGATCTTAAAGCCACCATAAAGCCATTGTATACGAAATTAGAGAATTCCTAAGTCTGTCCGATTGGATGCATTCATAGGTCCATTGGGAGTAGTGTATGACAATATTAAACTGTTATAAACTATCGTAAAGAAATCCTTATCAGATTTATATCACCTTAAACCCATCTTAAACCTACCTTTCCACTTGTAAACTCACCTTTTTGACCTTACAGTTATCATAAACATATATTAACAATCGCAAAGCAACCTTTTCAATCTTACAATGATCTTCAACCTCTCTTTTCCATCTTAAATCTATCTTTATGTTCATAAACTTATTATAAACTTTTGGGAACCTATGTCTGGTAATCTCAACATTACTTTTGAGTTATCAGGAAGAAATCTTAAACATATCTTTACTTATCTTAAACCCATCTCAAATAACCCCTATAGAGCATGAGTAACTTCATTTTTGCCAATCGAGAGGTAGGTTTATCATTGAATTGTCATAATGGAACAGCCCTCTAAAGGCCACCACACATATGAGTGGCCACACCACAAGTACTAATGACTTATTCCCACTCATATCAGCTCTTTCAGTATCCAGTATTTTCTGGGTTATCAGATTGCAGTTCAAAGCATGTCTGTTTTTGTGTGTGTGTCTATGAATAGGAAAAACAAATGAACAAAAAAAGGAGTTGAAAAATATAAAAAGAAAAAAAATGGATTTAATATAAATGACAAAAAGTCACCCAAACCTTGCCAGGGATGACAGAGGTAAGATAGATTATTGTAATTTTGAATTTGTCAAACGTTATTGTTTAGAACTAAATGAATGAATATACAATCAGTTACTCTGCTGCTGAAATTTTAGATACTGTACTTAAAAATATTCAAACCATTTTTTTACTGTGTAATGTTTTGAGTTATTTTTCTGGTGGAAAGGATGGTGTATTTACACTTAAGTATCACTTGTATCATCATTTTAGTTATTTTTAGTTTATTTTTGAATGTCATAATTAGACATTCAATTTCTGGTTATTGTATATGTAGTTAGGAGAAATTCTCTGTGGCAGCTTCATGTTCATATTATCATCTATCCCATAAGACATGTAAATTGTGCCTAAACTGCACTCATTCCACCAGATGTAATTTACTACAAATGTTTGTCTATCTGGTGTAGACCAGAGTTTTCTGTCCCAAAATATGCCTTTTTAAAACTGATGGATGGCATTTTGGGACAGAGTTCCTCGCCACACAAAAAAATTCAATATCTGAAAATTACTGTCATTTTAAAATATCCACTTAAATGTATTAACAGCATAAAGCATTTAGATGAAGGAACACAATTTTATTGCGTTAATACATCCTATCCAATGGACAATAGCTTATCCGGTGGACGCAGACCGGCCCGCCAAACGTCAGAAAAAGACGTCCTATATCGCCACCAGCCGGCCGGTCCCTAGTACTTTGCACTCCCCAGATGGTGCCTCGTACCTCCTTCCTGTCTAGACAACATGACGTCATATCATCTTTTTCGTTTGGCACGTGTACTGTGCAGATGTGTTTTCAACATCTCCAGAGTTTCTAAGGAAAAATGTGCATTATGACGGATTTTCAACCTTACTTGCAAATATTTTAGTGTAGAAGTGTTATCTACATATGTGACACAGATATACATTAAGAAATCTGCTGGAAACGCTCCCTAGCTGACTCAATTTAGTGTTGATGATAGGGCAGTAAGCGACGAGAAATATGAAGCAGCCATTTTTCTAGTTTCCTCCAATTCAACCATTGTGTTGTTAGGGGCAGATCACAATATTGGGAAAATAATGGATATAGTATTTACAGGTATTTTTATCCGTGTCTTTTGTGTGAATGTACAGAATTCCCCTATTTCACGGGAAACGTCGATTATGTAGTATTTAACACAGTCAGAATTCCCCCTAGAAGAGATGCATTCTTCAGTTTTCTTCAGAGCACACTGGTACAGACTTCTCTGCTGTAAAGCATCAGTCACACCAGCCTAGCTCGAGTATTTAGTATTTTTTCAACAGAAGCAAGAGTTGGATTCTTCAGAATTTTCTTCAGAGCGCACTGGTCCAGACATCTTTGCTGTAAAGCATTAGTCGACCGGCAAGCTCCAGTTCAGCCGACCACACAATAGAAGGTGATATCAGTCCCTCCCTTGCAGACCCGGCTTTGTTGTCGGTAGTGGGGGTTGTGGATGGCCAGGTCACTGTTTTAAGTTGACTGGTTTTATCACAAAGAAAGAAATGTATCTACATCAGAGCGCACTGGTCCAGGCTTCTCTGCTTTTTAAGCATCAGCCGACCGGCCAGCTGAAAAGAACGCAACCTCTGACGTCATCTCTAATCAGCCAATCAAGCTGGTCATGTGTTTCCACCGACCAGACACAAAGCTGATCACGTGTTTCACCGACCAGGAAAGTCGGAAGTGTGTTCTTCAGAACTCACGTCTACTGTGATTCTAGTCCCTGCCTTGCAGAACCGGCCTCGTTGTCGGTAGTAGGATTTTGTGGACAGTGACAATACTCCCAAGTTGCCGGTTATGTATCACACAAAGAATGCAACCACTGGCATCATCCCCAATCAGCCAATCGCGTTGTCCTTCCGACGAGCAAGCTAGTCACGTGACACATCGACCAACAATTGCTTCTAAAAATAGTCCACAAGGGCTTTCCCAGCAACTGTCAAATCACAAATAAGACGTGCGTTTAAAATAATTACTTTAATATTAATGGAGGAAGCATGCAGTAAGCTGAATTCAACACAAAAGATAGTTGAAAAGTTGCTACAATAACTGGTTACAGAGTGTACTGACCGGGTACTGGCTACACAGCCTTATACACTTGCTTCAACAATTGGTTACAGTGTACCGACCGAGTACTGGCTACACAGCCTTGTACACTCAGTTGCTTCAACAACTGGTTACAGTGTACCGACTGGGTCACGGCTACACTGCCTTGTACACTAGTTTCAACAACTGGTTACAGAGTGTACCAACCAGCTGATCTGACTTGTACAGTTACTTCAGCAACTGGTTACAGTGTACCGACCGGGTACCGGCTACACACAGCCTGCACTGAATAGCTTGCTTCACATTTAGCCGATCCTATCCAACGGTTTTCTACCAGCTGGCCTCTCCTCATCAGCCGCCTATTTACCGGCCTAAGACTGATGACCGGCCTGATAATGTGAAGTTCCTAGCAGGTTACAGAGCTCACCAACCGGTTACCGGTTATACATTTTTCACTGAGCAGTTGTGCTTCACACCACTTGGTTACAGAGGCTACCAACCTGTTATTAGGTGCAATTACAGTCATCCCCTTTTCAATACTGGTTACAGAGGACCAGAACTGACCAGCAGACCGTAACCACCTGGGGGCTACCTAGTTAATAGACCAGTAACTAAATTCCCTGTTCAGCCCAGCCTACCAGCTTTTACTGGTTACAGAATATCACAGGCTACAGAATTTAAAAATGCTGTCTACAGAGAAAACAAATGTTGTTTTGAACAGCAGGAGAAAAGGTGGCCCACTATCAAACTACTAGTTTTCATCATGTCCGGTCAGGGGTCAACCATCATACAAAGGACAAGGTGCTCCACCTTACAGGCGGCTGGCCCGGGGCCAAGAGTCTGTAAAATGTGAGAGTTGTGAACAGCCCCACCGGACAAGACCACAACAAGAACAGATGGACTGCTAACTGATATCATTGTCAACAGGCTGGACCAGTGTCCAGAGAGACAGTAAATGTTTGTCAGTCTACCAAATGTCCCATACCTTGTAATAAATTTACCTGAAGGGACGAGACTAAATCACCTTTGGGAACTTAGGAAGCCTTGGGAGCTGGACCCTAGGTAGTACAATTTTGGAAGGAGGGCTACCCCTTCCCTTTCCAGCCCAGACTGGGCTTACATGAAGTCTGAACATCATAAGCTTCTATGTCAATCCCCACAGGAACCTCTACCTGCTGGAGGCATTACATCAGCTTATAGACAAAACGCCATAAAACTAGTACAAAATCGAACATGTCTGGGGTTTTCAACCGACTGTTTTTGGTACCAAAACCCTGCAACAAGTGGAGGCGTTTACTAGATCTGAGCAAACTAAATCTCTTCCTCAAGGCAGAGAAATTCAAATGGAGACACCAGAAACCATCAGGACATCCCTCTGACAAGGGGAGTGGGTCACCTAAATAGACTTCGGGGACACCTACTTCCATATTCCAATACAGGAACAGTTCAGGAAATATGTGATTTGATGTCCAGGGTCAGACATACTAATTCATAGCACTGCCTTTTGGTCTGTCCACAGCACCTATGGAGTTCACTGTAGTAGCAAACGAGGTGAAATTGATGGCCATACACAAGGGTATAAGGATCCACCAGTTCCTAGATGACTGGTTGGTGAGAGCCAGGTCCCACCATGTCTGTCTCCAGCATACACAGGACTTAGTGTCAATGTGTCAGTACCTAGGTTGGCTGTTAAATCTGGACAATCAGAACTTGAACTGAACAGGTTTTTGACCTTGCGGGATACCAGTTCGGCCTCAGGTCCGGTCAGGTCCGATCCACACCAGACCGAATGCAGAACGTTCAATCAAATTCAAACACTGCTATCCCTACCAGCTTGCTCAGTCCGGCAGTTCATGTCTTTGATAGGTCTGCTAACAGCCACAAAGAAACAACTTCACCTAGGTCGTCTGCATATGAGACCCATACAGTGGCATCTCAGAAACAATTGGAAAGTACCAGAATCACTAGAAAAGGTCATTCCATCACCCAGGTCCCTGCACCCACATCTACAATGGTGACTGGAGGAAAGCAATGTGCTCCAAGGTCAACCATTACACCACAAAACATGCTCTGCAAATATTTACAGATGCATCAAAGAAGGGCGTGGCTCTCTTTTAGGCAAGCATACTGCAAGAGGGACCTGGTCACTTCCAGAAAACTGCATATAAACTAGCTGAAACTAAAAGTAGTCTTTCTAGCTCTAATGGAGTTCCAAGACCTCTGCTCGAACAAGATAGTATTTGTAGCAACCGACAACACTGCAGTAATGTCATACATAAATAAGGAAGGAGACATGAGGTCAGGCCCACCTTGTGCCCTACTGGAGTGTCTTGACCTGGGGTACCAGGAAACAAGTGACTCTTAAAAAAGTATCCAATATCTGCACTTATATGTATTGTGTAAACAAATATGTACACAATACATATAAGTACAGATATTGTGTAAGGCACACCCACGATATCTATTGTGAACTTTTTACTTGAGTGAGAATTTGCACTTCAACAAACCCTTGTTGTTAAAATTGCAAATTTAATAAGTAAATTAAATTTTTATAATACCCTATCCAATGGACACACAAGACCCTCCCTCCGACCCCGCTATCAGCTTACTAGGGGTCCTAGAGTTTTTAGACAACGAAAAAGATGATATGATGTCATGTTGTCTAGACAGGAAGGAAGTACGAGGCGCCATCTGGGGAGTGCACAGTACTAGGGACCAGCCGGCCGGTGGCCACACAGGACGTCTTTTTCTGACATTTGGCGGGCTGGTCTGCGCCGACCGGATAAGCTATTGTCCATTGGATAGGGTATTAACTTATAAAAATTTAATTTACTTCTTAAATTTGCAATTTTCTGTGTTTGCAGTAATATAGACAATTTTTCTGAACTTCCTGTTTGTATAAACAATGATGAAATTTTGCAAGTGAAATAAATTTTGGTAAATATATCCATTAACTGTGCAAAAAATTTGTCTAATGCGGGGCACATCCTTGATACTCAAGGTGGTAGTCTAGTACATGCTTAATGTCAGGATGTGTGCCATTTGTTGCCCTTCAGGACGTTTATGTTTTTGCATACTTATGGCATCTGTCTCTCGCCAATACATACCGCTTATAAAAAGATTAATCGGTCTAATCTGGTGTGATAATTTTAAAGGTATCAAATGTATCATTCTGAATTTTTTATGTTGGTAGGGCCCTAACACATGGAATGCTAAATTGTAAACTAGATCAAGGATGCATCTGTGACCAGATGCAAGGTGTCTCCACCAGAAAAAGGCAACTATCATGGTTTTTAAGATAAACAGCATTGTTCAATAATAAGCAAGTTGTAAGCACTTTATATTTGGCCACCCTCATTTGACCTTGATGGAGGAAGCCAAGTCAAATCTGACCATATCAGAAGATTAACAACCAATGATTTCCTACAAGTAGGTTTAAAATTGCAAAACTCTGGGACCAATAATAAGTGATTTATAAGCACTTTTGACTTTGGCTATCCTCGTTTGACCTTGAAGGAGAAGGCCAAAGGTCAAATCTGACCATATAAGAAGATTGCCAGCCCATGATTTCTTACAGGTTGGTTTTATAATGTAAACATCTAGGACCAATAATAAGTGAGTGATAGGCACTTTTAGGTTTGGCTATCCTCATTTGACTTTGAAGCAGGGACCTAAGGTCAAATCTGACCACATCCATAGTTGGGAGATTATAAAATCGCCTTCTGTATGTGCATGCGTATGTGCGTCCGTCCGTCAGTCCATCTGTTTGTCATATTTTTATATAAACCTTAATTTCTCATTTATTTATAAAGATATCTTCACCAAATTTGCAGGGAATGTTTATGGCTATGAAAATATGTCTTAAAAGTTTTCGTCTCATTTTGAAAAACTAAATGGCCACCATATCCAATTGTTTTAAAATCATCATGCTGCTCTAAATCTTGAAATATTGCAGCTAGCTTCATCAAATTTGCACAAAAGATATATGCTAGGAAAGCTAGTCTGATAGTAATTGACCTAGTTTGCAAAACAAAATGGCCGCCATATCACATGTTTAATGTCAAATGGGGTTATCGTATTAAAATGCCTTATATCTCCCTTACCATTGCTCCTAGGGGTTTGGGATGTCAAAATTTGTAGGAAGTCAAGGCCTGGGTGTCTTTCCCAGGTGTTGAATTTGACCTTTGATCCCTGCTTCAAGGATAAATGGGGTCATCATACTAAAACGTCCTTATGTGTCCCTTATTATTGGTGCTAGGGCTTCAGAATGTAAAAACTGCCGATGGTAAGTCCTGGTCTGCAAACGTTTTGCCTTCGATCAATTTTGGCCTCATTTTGAAAAATAAAATGGCAGCCATAGCCAATTATTTGAAAATCATTAAGATGCTGTAAAACTTGAAATATGGCAGCTAAGTTCATCAAATTTGTGCAAAAGATATATGGCTAGGAAAGTTATCTAGATAGTAGTTTCGAAAACAAAATGGCAGGCAAATTATGTTTAATGTCAAATGGGATTATCCTATCAAAAAGGCCTTGTGTCTCCCTTATCATTGCTACTGAGGACTTGGAATATGAAAATAACTTATAGGAAATCATGGCCTAGAAATCTTTTCCCATTGCTGACTTTGACCTTTGACTCCTTCTTCAGTGTCTAGTGGGGTCAATGACAAAGGCCTTATATCTCCCTTAGTTCTCATATATTACTGATTCTAAGGCGGGAAATAACTGCAGTGGTAGTGGCCTTGTTTCCTATAGGTTGGCTTGACATTGATATCTTTTAGGACCAATATAAACTGTTAAGTTTTGCTGTCCTTGTTTGACCTGATTCGCAGTTTCTGTGAAAAGGACGTTTACTTTTAAGAAAAGTGAAGATTTGCAGTTTCTGTGAAAAGGACGCGTCCTTCTCAGAAAAGTGAGCATTTGTAGTTTCTGTGAAAAGGACGCATCCTTTTTAGAAAAGTGGAGACTTGCAGTTTCTGTGAAAAGGATGCGACCTTTTTAGAAAAGTGGAGATTTGCAGTTTCTGTGAAAAGGACGTGTCCTTTTCAGAAAAAATGAAGATTTGCAGTTTCTGTGAAAAGGACGCATCCTTTTCAGAAAAGTGAAGATTTGTAGTTTCTGTGAAAAGTGAAGATTTGCAGTTTCTGTGAAAAGGACGCGTCCTTTTTAGAAAAGTGGAGATTTGCAGTTTCTGTGAAAAGGACGCGTCCTTTTTAGAAAAGTGGGGATTTGTAGTTTCTGTGAAAAGGAGGTGTCCTTTTTACAAAAGTGAAGATTTGCAGTTTCTGTGAAAAGGACGCGTCCTTTTTACAAAAGTTAAGATTTGCAGTTTCTGTGAAAAGGACGCGTCCTTTTTAGAAAAGTGAAGATTTGTAGTTTCTGTGAAAAGGACACATCCTTTTTACAAAAGTGAAGATTTGCAGTTTCTGTGAAAAGAACACATCCTTTTTAGAAAAGTGAAGATTTGTAGTTTCTGTGAAAAGGACGTGTCCTTTTGACAAAAGTGAAGATTTGCAGTCTCTGTAAAAAGGACGCGTCCTTTTCAGAAAAGCGAGGATTTGCAGTTTTACGTCCTTTTAACAGAAGTGAGGATTTCCAGTTTCTGTGAAAAGGACACGTCCTTTTTAGAAAGCAAACATTTGCAGTTTTAAGGACGCGTCCTTTTCACAAAAGTGAATATTTCCAGTTTCTGTGCATTCTTATGCACCAAACTAGGGTAAATGTAGGAAATATTTATAGCCTTTTGCAGCAAAAGTATCAAAATGCTGAATTTTTATGCCTAAAAGGGACACTCTGATTTTTCCCTTTTAAATCTGAGAGCAGTTATATACTCTTGTTTATATAAACTGAATTACAATCTTCTTTATTTCTTGTTTACTTTCTTCTCTTCCTCAACATATTTTATGAATAGTCTCCTCAGGGGCTCAAAGGCCCAAACTGATAAAAAAAGCATTAGCAACTCCATTCCGGCATACCAGTCATACTATTAATTAGACTCACTGTATTCAAAACAAGAAAGTGTAACACAAATACAATGAGTAAAACCATTGTAGGATTCAGCCACCACTTTTGCAAGAGATTTTCCTGTGTAGCCTAATACAAGACCACTGTCCCAAACAACACATTAACATCAACACTTGCGTTAAAAAGGATGGGAATGAGAGAGAAAAAAGTGCTGTTAAAGAAAACATTCAAGCAGGAAAAGTTCCCAGCAGTCAAACAAAACCATGAAATCTGAGAACATATATATAATAGGGATAAACACAAGTTTCAGAGTACCATTCCCCTTTTAGTAGAAATACATGTAATTATGGTAAATAATTTTCCATAGATGAAAACCAATAAAAATAAATAATAACTAAGCAAAGTGTATCTGACTTAATAAAATCAGACAACTCAAGCCTAGTTCATTTTCATATAATGCACAATAAAGTCTTCAGTGTGAGTAGTTATTAGTCATCAGTCTTTAATAACACATGTATATTAACCTCCATCAAAAAGGTATTAGTTTCATGATCATTTATTTGTGTTTGCCTCTTCGTTAGTAGGATAGGTGGCTTGGTGTTGTAGAGGTTAGAGTGCTTGCCTTCAACCTCTGAGGTCACTGGTTTGAATCCTGGGCTGGGCACTTCATGTTGGAAAGTTGGTGGTTACTTGCCAATGCCCAGTGCTTTACAGTGCAGAAAAATCACCAACTAGTATGCACTGTTTCCTCCACCTGTAAACTACCTGTCGTAATATGACCCTGGCTGTTGAACACTGATGTAAAAAAAAATCTAAATTGCTAGTAGGATAGCACAAATATTACTGGTTGGATTTTTATAAAAACAGAAGATGGGACTTGGTCCAACTTAGATCCCATTAAATTTTGAGTGATATGGATCACCATCTGGATACCAAAAATAAGGATTTCCCATTTGCTCATCATTATGTGCCTCAGTGGAGGTCTGTGCTCTCTAAGAGCTCTTGTTCAGAATGTTGTATAAACAACCATTAGCAGGTAAAAAGCTTTGATTTTGAGTACTTACTTTATTAAAAGCAATGTTCACAGTAGAAACAAATTACTGTGGAATGCTGGTATTGTTTGAAGAAAATATTAATTTGTTAAAAGTGACAAATTTTCCATCACAAAAATTGTAAAAAGAAAGTTTACAAACCGCTATTTAAGAATAACTTTTTGAACTATTGTGAACTTTCTACCCCAGTTAACTATTAGGAACCTTTCTGCCACTGAATTTTCCTGCTGGGAACTTTTCCTGGGTATACATCTGGCAATTATAAACATTTTGCACTAGACAAAAGCTTTTTGCTGATATTAGATAAATATTAACCTTGTGTAAGGCTCATTCGTAAACATATTTATTCAGAATTGTAAGCCTATAATTTAACATAGGACGTAGTCGGTAGATTATAAAACGCCTTCCTTATGTCCGTCCGTTTGTCACATTTTTGCAAAAACCTAATATCTCATTAATTTATGATATCTTCAAATTTGCAGGGAATGTTTATGGCTATGAAAACCTGTCTCTGCAAAGTTTTAGCCTCATTTTGAAAAACAAAATGGCCGACATAGGTAATTGTTTGAAAATCATAAAGGTGCTCTACATCTTGCTAGCTTTCTAGCTTCATCAAATTTGCACAAAAGATATATGGCTAGAAAAGCTAGCCTGATAGTAATTTTAGCTAAGTTAAAAAATACCCAAATGGCTGCCATGTCACATGTTTAATGTCAAATGGGGTTATCCTGTTAAAAAGGCCTTATGTCTCCCCAAATATTGCTCCTAGAGGTTCGGAATATGAAAACAACTTGAAGGAAGGCATGGAAGGGCACAAAGGGGCCATGGTGGCAGAGTGGTAACACTCTCGCCTCCCACCTCTGCGGCCGGGGTTTGATCCCCGTCATGGCCGTAAGTGGGAAAGCTGGTAGTTGCTTGCCGTTGGTCGGCAGTTTACAGTACACAACCCTAAATTTTTGTGGATTTTTATGATAATTGAGTTATCTTCACTTCACACTTCAGGACTTCCCTATACAACCTGGAGCCTGCAACCAGGCTCCTGAACCGGTTCTGAACCGGCACTGAACCGGGGGCTCCCCCTGTTGAAGCAAAAAGTACCTTAGGGACCAGAAACCTGAAAATCCCATAGCCTCTGATGAGACTGAGAATATTTATACCAGTCGAAATACAATTTACACAAGGTAAATTATATAAGGCAGATAAACAAAGCTTATCATCCTTCAGTCTTTGCATAAGCAGGAAGCAGACCTTTTCCTTAGTTTTCACTATGAGTGCTCCTTCAACCACTGCTAGCCAGACTGAATTCTGTAACGCCATGTCTAGTGTCAGAGTGACCTCAGAACCTGCTTCTCTGTGCTAGAGTGGTGCACACCTAAATTTGAAGCATCCAACACTTCCAAGCGTAGGCGTATTGAGTTGTCTTGGATATTCAAATTGCACTCTCTGGCCCCTATTGGCATTAACCAATTTGTGTGAATCTTCTTGGTTATTATCTTGATTATAATGCACTCAGTAATCACCCCTCTTCTCTTCTGTGTTGTATATAGCCATGAAGATCACCAGAATTCACCTAAAAACAACCCAACATAGTTTAAAAATAATCACTATTAAAAATAAGCCATTTAATAGAATATTTATAAACATCGCAAAATTGATGTTTATAATCGTAATTAAGATTATTTTCAATAAAATAAGCATGTTTATATATTCCAGAGCATGAGATTTAACATTATATATCACTCCAAATAGAAATAAAAATAATAAAATATTTTTAAATAAAATAAAAAATTATTTAAAAATAAAATAACACCTGAATATTATGTAAAAAGTGATTTATAGCTATGACGTAATCTTAATAATTACGTCATGGCACGAAAACGTCATACAATCAAATGACATCACAAAATCAGTCACTAAGCCATTTTTAGCACTTGGATGGAAAAATCACATAGTGTCATTATGGATAGAAATAAATACATATGTGGACATTGTAATCAAAGTTTTAAGCACAAATCAAGCTTAAGACGCCATATTAATACTATTCACAATGAAAAGAGATTCATATGTGGAATCTGCAATAAGAAATACACCAGAAATGTGGACTATATAAGCCACATAAGCAAAACCCATCCACCTCTAATAATAGAACAAGGGTCAGAAAATGTTACTTATGGTAAACCAAACACCTCTACAATGATGGAAGCCAATACCACTACCCATCAACCCCAGGCCACTACTAGCAATAACCACACTCTAGAAGCCACCACTAATGCCATAACAGGGGTCACTGACTGGGAAACAATCTTAACCAAGGACCTTGCGTTAAGCGATGATGAGTCACAGCCTGCTCCCCTGGTACCACCTAAAATATGTATAGGAGTAAACACAGACAAGAGTTTTCCCACTGAAGAAAACAAAAGTGTAAACACATCACCACTGGGGATTTATAACTTAACTCCCACAGTATCAGCGCTCCTCTCAACACACAATTTACCAGAGGAAGCCAAGACTACTTTAAAAGTGTCAAAGAAAGCCACCACTCAAATAGGATGTGTACCTGTCACATTTCTAAAAAATAAATCAGCCCAAACTGACAACCAGAAGTGCCAGTCTTGTGACTATAATGAACACCTTATAGTTGAGCGACAACAGTACATGATTGATGATGCTGTTCGCAACACCCAGTTAAATCATGTAGAACCGGTTACCTCCAGGGAAGACCGACAAAACATGCCACTCCCATGTACAGCTAGATATTGGAAATGGTTCTCCAGATTAAGACCAAGTCTAATCCCCAGGACACCAAAAGAGTTCCCCAAAGCTGCCACACCTCGAACCCATACCAAGAGTGAGATTAAAATCACCAGTAAACAAGCTGAGACAACACACAGCAAAGTGAGAAAACCAAGTACATTGACCATTGACAACTCAACGTACGAGGCGATTTGTAGTAGAAAACCCACACGCCCCACCCTGGTCACCTCACCAAGGAAACTAGTATTACCACCACCACCACAAGATGGGAGCTGGTCATACACCACCACCAGATTTTAATATAATAAACGCTATATTACAACACAATAATAATAAAAACACGTTTTATTATTTTTAGACTGATTTTATTATACAGAAAATTGAATAAATATATGTAACAGAACAATATATGTAAAAACTTGGTACATTAAGAACCAATATTAGTTTTTTATATTTATCTGAACATAAACAGTATAATGTTGAAAACAAGGTACGCAGACCATTACATATAATGTATACAAAGTTATTATTATTTTCATAAAATATAAATAATATGACTGCCTACTATAAATAAAGTAGTATGGTAAATAAAGCTTATTAGAATAAATATTTATACGACTCATATTGGTCTCTGTATGACTTATAATATGAATTATATCCATATCTGAATATAATTACATATGAAAGCATAATAATAAAATTCTAATGAAGCTAACAACTACACTCATTTTTGTGGAACCTATAAATAGAGACTTAACAAAAGCCTGGAAATGAGATACCCATACTCACCACCAACTTCCAAATGAGGACAACACAGTTGTATGTTTACAGTACCTACCTCAAAGTGAAATTATCAAAAATCCACAAAAATTTATGATAATTGAGTTATCTTCACTTCACACTTCAGGACTTCCCTATACAACCTGGAGCCTGCAACCAGGCTCCTGAACCGGTTCTGAACCGGCACTGAACCGGGGGCTCCCCCTGTTGAAGCAAAAAGTACCTTAGGGACCAGAAACCTGAAAATCCCATAGCCTCTGATGAGACTGAGAATATTTATACCAGTCGAAATACAATTTACACAAGGTAAATTATATAAGGCAGATAAACAAAGCTTATCATCCTTCAGTCTTTGCATAAGCAGGAAGCAGACCTTTTCCTTAGTTTTCACTATGAGTGCTCCTTCAACCACTGCTAGCCAGACTGAATTCTGTAACGCCATGTCTAGTGTCAGAGTGACCTCAGAACCTGCTTCTCTGTGCTAGAGTGGTGCACACCTAAATTTGAAGCATCCAACACTTCCAAGCGTAGGCGTATTGAGTTGTCTTGGATATTCAAATTGCACTCTCTGGCCCCTATTGGCATTAACCAATTTGTGTGAATCTTCTTGGTTATTATCTTGATTATAATGCACTCAGTAATCACCCCTCTTCTCTTCTGTGTTGTATATAGCCATGAAGATCACCAGAATTCACCTAAAAACAACCCAACATAGTTTAAAAATAATCACTATTAAAAATAAGCCATTTAATAGAATATTTATAAACATCGCAAAATTGATGTTTATAATCGTAATTAAGATTATTTTCAATAAAATAAGCATGTTTATATATTCCAGAGCATGAGATTTAACATTATATATCACTCCAAATAGAAATAAAAATAATAAAATATTTTTAAATAAAATAAAAAATTATTTAAAAATAAAATAACACCTGAATATTATGTAAAAAGTGATTTATAGCTATGACGTAATCTTAATAATTACGTCATGGCACGAAAACGTCATACAATCAAATGACATCACAAAATCAGTCACTAAGCCATTTTTAGCACTTGGATGGAAAAATCACATAGTGTCATTATGGATAGAAATAAATACATATGTGGACATTGTAATCAAAATTTTTAAGCACAAATCAAGCTTAAGACGCCATATTAATACTATTCACAATGAAAAGAGATTCATATGTGGAATCTGCAATAAGAAATACACCAGAAATGTGGACTATATAAGCCACATAAGCAAAACCCATCCACCTCTAATAATGGAACAAGGGTCAGAACATGTTACTTATGGTAAACCAAACACCTCTACAATGATGGAAGCCAATACCACTACCCATCAACCCCAGGCCACTACTAGCAATAACCACACTCTAGAAGCCACCACTAATGCCATAACAGGGGTCACTGACTGGGAAACAATCTTAACCAAGGCCCTTGCGTTAAGCGATGATGAGTCACAGCCTGCTCCCCTGGTACCACCTAAAATCTGTATAGGAGTAAACACAGACAAGAGTTTTCCCACTGAAGAAAACAAAAGTGTAAACACATCACCACTGGGGATTTATAACTTAACTCCCACAGTATCAGCGCTCCTCTCAACACACAATTTACCAGAGGAAGCCAAGACTACTTTAAAAGTGTCAAAGAAAGCCACCACTCAAATAGGATGTGTACCTGTCACATTTCTAAAAAATAAATCAGCCCAAACTGACAACCAGAAGTGCCAGTCTTGTGACTATAATGAACACCTTATAGTTGAGCGACAACAGTACATGATTGATGATGCTGTTCGCAACACCCAGTTAAATCATGTAGAACCGGTTACCTCCAGGGAAGACCGACAAAACATGCCACTCCCATGTACAGCTAGATATTGGAAATGGTTCTCCAGATTAAGACCAAGTCTAATCCCCAGGACACCAAAAGAGTTCCCCAAAGCTGCCACACCTCGAACCCATACCAAGAGTGAGATTAAAATCACCAGTAAACAAGCTGAGACAACACACAGCAAAGTGAGAAAACCAAATACATTGACCATTGACAACTCAACGTACGAGGCGATTTGTAGTAGAAAACCCACACGCCCCACCCTGGTCACCTCACCAAGGAAACTAGTATTACCACCACCACCACAAGATTTTAATATAATAAACGCTATATTACAACACAATAATAATAAAAACACGTTTTATTATTTTTAGACTGATTTTATTATACAGAAAATTGAATAAATATATGTAACAGAACAATATATGTAAAAACTTGGTACATTAAGAACCAATATTAGTTTTTTATATTTATCTGAACATAAACAGTATAATGTTGAAAACAAGGTACGCAGACCATTACATATAATGTATACAAAGTTATTATTATTTTCATAAAATATAAATAATATGACTGCCTACTATAAATAAAGTAGTATGGTAAATAAAGCTTATTAGAATAAATATTTATACGACTCATATTGGTCTCTGTATGACTTATAATATGAATTATATCCATATCTGAATATAATTACATATGAAAGCATAATAATAAAATTCTAATGAAGCTAACAACTACACTCATTTTTGTGGAACCTATAAATAGAGACTTAACAAAAGCCTGGAAATGAGATACCCATACTCACCACCAACTTCCAAATGAGGACAACACAGTTGTATGTTTACAGTACCTACCTCAAAGTGAAATTATCAAAAATCCACAAAAATTTATGATAATTGAGTTATCTTCACTTCACACTTCAGGACTTCCCTATACAACCTGGAGCCTGCAACCAGGCTCCTGAACCGGTTCTGAACCGGCACTGAACCGGGGGCTCCCCCTGTTGAAGCAAAAAGTACCTTAGGGACCAGAAACCTGAAAATCCCATAGCCTCTGATGAGACTGAGAATATTTATACCAGTCGAAATACAATTTACACAAGGTAAATTATATAAGGCAGATAAACAAAGCTTATCATCCTTCAGTCTTTGCATAAGCAGGAAGCAGACCTTTTCCTTAGTTTTCACTATGAGTGCTCCTTCAACCACTGCTAGCCAGACTGAATTCTGTAACGCCATGTCTAGTGTCAGAGTGACCTCAGAACCTGCTTCTCTGTGCTAGAGTGGTGCACACCTAAATTTGAAGCATCCAACACTTCCAAGCGTAGGCGTATTGAGTTGTCTTGGATATTCAAATTGCACTCTCTGGCCCCTATTGGCATTAACCAATTTGTGTGAATCTTCTTGGTTATTATCTTGATTATAATGCACTCAGTAATCACCCCTCTTCTCTTCTATGAATATATTTCACTTTTCACTTGGTTTACACTAATATTTAAATTTGTCAACACCAAATAGCACTGTTTTTAAACTAATAAAACATTTGAATCTGTGTTTCACTATTATTCAACACCTTTTGTAAATCAAATTTTAGTAATATGGTATATAATCTAAGTGTAATACATTTTAGTTTATGTTATAAATTACACCATTTGGTCCATTACTGACCATGTCAGTGTTTGGCTAAATGAAAACTTGTTACTATACTAACTGTAGGTGCATGGCACTTTTACTTCCTTTACCACTGCCCCTCCTTTCTTGGCTTTTGGATAAGATATGGAGTAAACAGCATTCCCACATTTTGTCATGGATTGTTCTCTGTTAGTGTTTTCATTCTGGTGGAAAACTGCCAGTAGGATTCTGTAAATTACATGAAATTACTTTTCAAAAATAACATTTAAGAGCTGTATTTGGAAATACATTTTGGGAGGGAGGATTACTCTGACAACATTAATAAAGTTTAATTACTGTGACCCTAAAATGTTTTAAATGTAATAGTCAAACATTTACATATTTAAAACAAAACTTAAATAAAAAGCAAGTACAAATGGCTACATCAGGAATATTGTATTTTTTATACTGATGGGGGTGGACTTGACTTGAAATGGAGGAGAAATACTATGTCTCCTTTTCTAATAGAGCATTATGATAATTCAGTAAAATCTGAGAAAATTGAATAACACATAATCCCTTTTTAATTTGAACTTATTTTACATTAACCCTGAAAAAATTGGGGCTTTAGGTAAAGTACAGAGTGTTAGTACCTTGCTTCCATTGCTGCAAAACTGTAGTGGGTGGACTTGGGGGCAAAGTATGTCACAACTTTGTGGTAAGCCTCTAGTGATGAGGTCTGTTCTGTCGGGGACAACTTGCAGACAGCATTTAAAATTTGTGTGTTCAAGATGATGAGTTCTAATTCTTTGTAAGCCTTAGAACCTGAAACAAAGTTTATATGTTAAATATATATCACACAGGTTACAGTTACATGATCAGATATTTGTCTTTCTTTATTTTTTGTGTATATAGCCAAGATAATGAAAAAGTGGCAAAAATGAGACAAAGATCACAAAATGGCTCTGTGCTCTTGCATATGTTTTACAAATACAAATTTACAGGTTTATACTTTCACTTTGTGTGTTAAAATAAATTGTACAATGTGCTCAGCTCATTACATTAAACACTTTTACCTTTGACTAGCCATGCTTTTTCATCTTGTAGTTGTCCATGCATACACTGTGGGAACAAAGGGTGATGACCACTATGAATGTTGACTACATGATTCATGATACTCTTCCACTTTGCCACACATAAGTCCTGATTTCCCCCACTGGAAGAAGCACACCAGTACAGGAAGTTTGAGATTGAGTGTGCCCATTCTTTCAGAATGGCACATGATTTGTGTCTCTTTGCTATGGCTACTGCCTTCTTCTCAACTCCTGCAAAAGGAAATTATTAAGATATATGCAAAATCTAAATATGCTACTTGTGCATTGATTTAAAAGTATTTATTACACAGGTCCAACATTTTTTAAATTTGAAAGACAAAAAAAAAATTGCTTGTAAAATTTTTCAAAATTATAAAAATTATAGACATGGAAAAATATTAAACTTTTTTTCAGCACATTGTACCTTTATACATTGTGTAAGGTGTTCTTGTTTAGATACATGCAGGACCTTTACTGTTAGTCCTTCATTTATAGGAATTTGCATTTACTCTCTGCAGGAGATTATATCAGAACAGTCATCCTGTTTTCTAAAAGAAGGTTTACATCTGATAAAACTATCCTGTGAATTCGAGATCTCCACCTATAATATACTTTGCTCTGGAGGGCCAACAAAATTCCTTGCTGAAAGTTGAAAAATGCCCATGGCGGCCATCTTGTTTTTCAAAATAAGGCCAAGAATGTTCCCAGGCAAGATTTTATGGTTATGAATATATCCTGCAAATTTGAAAAGTCGAGTTATAATATTTTTTTGTTGGAGTGGTAATTGGGAAATCTCTCTACACACTGCAGTGTCGGCGTCAGCCTAACAAGTGAAATACATAGTTTTCACTGGATGCTATCCAGTGGATAAAATTAGTCCAATTAGTCAAGATATGCTGCTGATTAAAATACTAGGTATGAAGGAAGGTTACATTTTTAATTTAATTGATGATACAGTAAATACAAAGAAGCTACTCACAAATGTTGTCAATAATATATCTGATAGTTCAAACAAGTTATTTGTACATAAAAAATTTTTAAAAAAACCTTACCTTTAGCCACATGCCAGCAATCATACCAGTGGGTATATGCAGGACGATTTAACTTCAAGAATTTCTGGACTTGGGGATGACGGTCTGTGGTTATATTTTTGATGTCAACATCATGATCTTCCAATGTAATCAGAGATCTCTTTAGCCCTTCAAGTTCCATTGCACCAGAATTTTCAACTTCATTTGACTAAAAATGTAATTACAACTCACAAATATTCAGTTGCAACAGTTTATATTCACACTCAAGAATTAGCTTTGAAAAAGCCCCAATTTTTATTTAGAGCTTATTCCACATATTTTAACATAAGAGTATATGAGGAACAAAGACTTGGAAAGTATCCAAATGCTGTTCTGTTCCTTTATTTGCATAAGTATTACATTATTACTTCTTTGTGTCAAGCCTCAAGTTTTGTATAAATGTTACTTTTTAAACATTCTCAATATTTCTTTACACCACAATGTTTCAAAAATTCTAAATCGTCTGCTTTTTCTGTTGTTCGTAAAAGGTAACTGAAACATGGCAATACTGGGTAATCGTAGAGAAATTTTATACCTGTACAAGCTGCATGTCAAGCACCTTGTTAGTGTGTAGATCCATGAGAGAATAGCTGCCAAACTTTGCTGTATGTCCTGGTGAACAACACCTTCCATCTCCTCCAAGAGACACTGGACCATGTTCTCTGACTTGTTGCAGTAACTTTTGTTGTTCTAAATGCCAGTATAACTGGACGGCTGGGATAAGATAGGCTGCTTGAAGGTTGCCATAGGTCCTGGCACTGATTGTAGGTATTCTAAGCAGCTGAAATATATACCGTAATTTTTCAAATTATCGCCCGAGTGTTATTTATTTTCAAATAGCATTAGACCAGGCATTAAATTGAATTAGGCATTCTTTTGAAATACAAAAACAGTGTTATGAATTGTAAACAGTGTGCTTGGTACCAGACGTTAATTTGAACCAGGTGTTTATTTGAACCTGAACGTTATTTTGGAAATTTACGGTAGACACTTATGAGTCTTATCCCTGAAGAGAAGACACAAGTTTTGTAATCTTAATTGAAATTTAACTTAATTAACCAATAGCATCAAAGATGCGTGTACCCCACATTGTGGGGAAATAGTTTTCAACACCATAAAATATAAAGTATGCTTTCAGAGCAGTGTCAGTTACATAAAGCTCCAAATAATGTTTACTGTTTCCAAGATATAGCCCGGACAAGATTTTATAGGTCAAGGTCACTACAGCAAGGTGAAAGGTCAAATCAAGGTCACACCATGATGTTGCATACCTACACCCCCTAACCAATGTCCCTACCAAGTATAAACTTCCTACACCTTAAGGTTTCAAAGATATAGCCCGGACAAGATTTAAAGGTCAAGGTCACTACGGCAAGGTCAAAGGTCAAATCAAGGTCACACCATGACGTTGTACACCTGCAACTCCAAGCTAATGTCCCTGCCAAGTATCAACTTGTGGTCACTGCGAGACTGTGTTAGAAAAACAGGTTTATGATGATGTAAACGTACCTTCATCAAGTGTCTGACTTTCTGAGCACTGCTTCCTGTGTACAACATTGCCGCTACTAACAGCAGATTGCCATAAGGCATGGTGCTAGCTCTGGGCTGGCTGCACCAGTTGTGTGTGTGTCCATGTTTGCAACTCTGTTGAAAATAAAACAAATGTATCTAATTTTGTTTATTATCAAACAGGTGTTATGGTCAAATGTTTAAAAGTTACAATTTTGAAAAGTTAGGTAGCTATTTGCTGATGTACACTAGTTTTCAGTACAGAATTTTAATCAACTATTTTACACTGTTATCCTCCACCCTTACTGCTTATTCAACATTAGAATAGGGTTTAAATCAAAATTATGTTAAAATAGAATAGAAGATCATTGTTTTTTTAAATTTTTTTTGCACATTTCATACTAGATAGGCTTCTACTGACATGTATGCCCTTCTTTCTCTGATGCCTATAATTAGAGTTAAATATAAAACATAAAATCAATTTTTCACTTTTAAAGTAATATCGTTATTTTATTATAAGAAGCTTATTTCAAGTACCTGTTCAACAGTTATGCAACTGCCAACAACTTTTGTTAGCCTAGCTTTGCACTGCCCAGTACAAGTGGGGCACCTTTCCAGAAGACTCACCAAAGAAGATTCAAATACCACGAATTTGCGTTGTTCTTGCACTGGCTTGTCTGTCATCAAATGTTCTAAGCTGAAATAATTCAATTGTTGAATATACATTTAACTTTGTGGAACCCCTGTTAGAACACTCATATTTTCATTTTAGGACACATTAAGTTGTAATCATATGAAGATCTTGTGGCCACATTAATATCTTATATATGATTTAATATCTCAATATCTTACTTTATAATGATAAAAACATCTCATGGCCATGGAGCATCTTGGGCACATGACTGAGTATGACCATTCTTATGTGCACAACTAAGTATATTCTGACCATGAGAAGATCTGGTGAGCAGGAGGTATTAGGTCACTCTACATGGTCTAAGGATCACCACACCATCTGATGCATAACAGATTATGTATTGATCAATATATGGTATGTTTATAACAAAGTTAGTTGTCATCATGAATTAATTACCAAAGTGATTGAAACTATATACATTTTAATTACATATAGTCCTGTTCAATTAGGAACACAAAATATTCTTGTTTTTGTCTAACAGTTTAAAAATAATCATGAGACATTAGTCTCTCGTCACAGTTAATATGCACAATCAATTTTTTTTCACTTTTCATACAACTGGGTGATATCAATTATATCAATAGAAAAACAACTAAACTTACTTTGTATCAGATTCTTCTTCTGAATCATCATCAGTATCCAGTTCTGTCTCATGTTCTACTTCCCATTCCGGGTCCTCAGTGGCATCTTCCTGTTCATCATCGGCATCCACAGTACTCAGGTAGTCATCCCCCACATCTATCTGCATAGTACAGGGACCACATGCTTGGTTTTCAGTAAGCAGTTTTTCAGTTTGCACAGTGCGGGACTTCACTTGTGCATTTGTTCGAGAAGCCTTTACTCTGGACATACAAGATGTCTGGGTACCAACAGAGATTCTCTGCAATAGAAAAAGGATGATATTGTTATATTATCTGATCATACATGACACTGAAGTCAGCTTAAAACACTTATTGCATTTATGTGATTAAATGCCCCAGGTCAATGCATTTTTAAGAAGGGGTAACTATTACACATTAAAAATCAGCTATGGAGTCCAGTGGCAATGGGTGATAATGACATACTTTACAACTTGCATCTTGATTGCATCGTGTAAAATTGGGGGAGAACTTAAAATATTATAAAGCAAAACCTTAAATCTGAAGAAATGATACACTTTATCACATACTTTTGTCAATTTTAAAACATTCTTGATTAAAACTGACATGTCTTGGTTTGATAATTTTTTTTATTTCCTGTATTCACTTCTGGGTGTACTAAAATGCAATTTTTTGGAATCCTGGAACTGCAAATGTTGAGGAGGGGTGATGTGCTTAACGAGGATAAGGATATAATGTGAATACATACACAGTAATGGTTAAAACTTGAGCCTTTATTTGATGATTATTTAATTTAAATATGTTAACATTTAAGGTAATGCAGTCACCTTGAAGAGTAAAAAATAATAAAGAGATTTTTTTGTCAAGATATATTTTTACCATTACTGGAGATGTTTGTGTTGTAACTGAGCATGAGGTGCATTCAGTTACCCCACCCATTTCCTCCATGTCCATTTCAACCTCACTTTCTGCTGTATCAGTGTTGCTCTCGATCTCACTTTCATTTTGACTAACACTGGCAGCAAGTAGGTGTAACATATAGCAATAATTTTATGCCTATTGTAAAATTTAGACATGGATATTTAAAGATTTATTTTTCAAAAATTCAACTGCAAAGAGAAAAAAGTTATCCTTCAGAAAAAATACTAGAGTGCATATCTCCAGGATTCATTGACTTGGCACCGTTTGTGCATTTTAAAACATCTTTAGTGCTACATATGTGCTTTTATCTTGAATAAAGTAAATGTTTATCTTGTGATAAATTATTGCTTATTAAAGTTTAGAAACAAATATTTCATTTATTTCTGGGCTTTTCCACCCATTTGGCTTCTTTCTACCAGTCATTTTTTGTACTAGAGTTTTAATCCATTCCTGATATATCAGTATAAATAAAATTAAAAGAGGAAATAACAATGTAATCTGCATAATATTAAATAGATCCAAATTAATAAACAAGAACAGAGAAAAACAAGTTGTTCTTGATTAGGAAAAAATCCACCTACATGTGAAAATTGAAAGCCATAAAAAGGCTATTTAAAATTTCCATTCCAACTGGAAAGTTATTATAGACAGAGAAGTTTGACATGTAAATATCCAGTGTATAGCCACACCAACACATATTACACCCACATTGTTTTTTTTTCCAAAGTCAGAGAAAACTGTAAGTACAAAACATAGCCTGGCTAAGAACTCACATTGTTGACTGTCATGTAGTCACTGAAAAATTATGAATTGCTCTCTATCATATTGTTACACAGATTATATTTTTAGACAGCATACCTCAATGTTCTTCCTCTTTGTAAGAGCCAGGCTTCTTCTTCTTTTCTTTGGTGACTTGTCATGCTTATATATAAAAATCGAAGGGTATGCTCCAGGAACAAGTCTAATCTTATTAAAACCAGCTTTCTTAGCCTCCTCCCTGTTTTTTTCAAAGCACCAGTCTTCAAAATGATCCTCACATAGCCTATGCCCATCAGTGGCATTAAAATCCTGTCTTTTCAAAGACACTTCCCACCTCTTTTGCATTATCTTGTTCTTTGGGAATCGATATAAGGACTTCCCCAGGCTATTATTGCAGTTTAGAGCTGCACACTGAGGCATGATAATGATGAGATACAAATAAACTAAAGAAAAACAATCCACTTGGAAAAAAACGTAAACCAACTCGCTTGTAAAATGGCAGTTTGTTTACATATCATTGAACCTGTGATGTCACAGCTGAATTATATTACGGAAGTTATCGAGTGGGAAATTATGGTTACCGCAGTAAAAACAAGACATAAAAACAGCAGAAAAAGAGGAAATATTATGTGTAACCTTTCTCAGGCGCAAGGAAATTTAGGAAAAAATTAAATATATTACACATAAGTACCCATTGATAGCAATTTTGTAAACTTTGCTTATGACCTTTAAGCAGTACAACATAGTCCACTTGGAAATGATAAACATACTTGTAGCTATTCGAACCTGGGGCCAAGCATGGACAGGTAAAACACTGCTGGTCCATTGTGACAATGCTGCTGTGGTCTCAGTCTTAACAACTGGGGCCACAAAGGACCTCACACTAGCTGCCATGGCCAGAAACATAACCATGGAAGTGGCCAAGCTTGATATTAACCTGCGTACTGTACACATTGCAGGTAAGATAAATGTAGTAGCTGACTGTCTCTCTAGATGGTCCATGGGTGAACAATTTAGAAGAAAATTACAAAGTGTCCTCCCATGTCCTCAGTGGGTTCAACCCCCTGACAAGGCACTCACACTAAACTGGCTTATTTGAATTGTAGGTGTACCTCCTAGGGTCGCCAACCTGGCTTCCAGAGCTGCAGTCAGAGTGTCAACTGGTTTTCGACAGTCTACCATCAAGGCTTATGACTCCATGTTTAGAGTGTTTCTCTCATTCTGCATATTTGCAGGTGCAGATGTTTCTTGCTTATCACCAAATTTCTTTCTCACCTTCTTAGAATTTCAAACTTCCAATGGCTTATCTCTTTCTGCCATTCTTAACTATGTCTCTGCCATCAAGACCTAGTTTACCATACTCTCATTGGACACCTCTCCCTTATCTGATCCCAAAATAAAATATTTTCATAAATCCCTCCTCCTTCACAGACCTTTTAAGGTAGCCATAAAGTCCATAATAGATCCACCAACATTAAAACTAATTGTTAAACAGTGTGAGCTCATGCTTATGGGCACTGTATATAAAGCAGCCTATCTCCTTTCCTTTTTCTCCTTTCTTAGAATCTCCAACTTAGTACCTCACACCATCAAAACTTATGACCCCCTACAGCAGTTGGCACGAGCTGACATCATTTTTGCCCCTCCTGGGGCTCTGGTCCTTATCAAATGGTCCAAAACAATCCAACATAAGAACAAAGTCAGGATTCTTAAAATCCCACACCTGGGCACTTCCCCCCTTTGCCCAATAAGAGCTCTCAAGAACCTTCTAAAGTTCAATCCAGGTTCTTCCAACTCCCCCTTGTTCCAAGTCCAGTACCATGGCACGTGGGGGCCACTGACCGACACACGCCTAAGGAAAAATTTATCCATCATCCTTAAAAAACTCAAACTTGAAAATTCAAGCATCACCTTTCACTCACTTCGACGTTCAGGTGCCTCACTTGCTTTTAACTCCCATGTGCCCCTTCAGGACATCCAGAGTCATGGCACCTGGACGTCGGATTGTGTATGGTCATATATCACCCAGGACCACAATGCTTCTGGTAAAGTTGCAACTGCACTACAATCCCAACTACTACAATAACTACCTCTACTTGGGGTTTGGGGGACATACAAAGCCTCACAAATGATAAACATTCAAGTGCTAAAACTATTTTACAACTATTACTCTTAAACTTACAACACTTCTAACCTAAGGTTATCTTAACTAAATCTACCAAACTGTCTAAAAAATACCTCCCAGCCACCATTTCATTCACCACCTACTTTGCTGGTAAATTTGTATAAATTCAATCACCATTAGGTTAAGGTCACCTTAAGTGGGTACAACTTAAACTCACTCTCATATGTTAATTTACATCTTAGTACTTCACACCTAACTAAGTCGTACTTCCTGTCTATGTCAGCTGTGATTTATTCATTTAGCACCAGTGTGCTAAGGTTATTTAAACTGCATATATTTTAAGTTTATTACATGTGTGTTTCATACATTATCATTTTACAGCTGACTGTAATTTTGCTAACCCTGATAAACAGCAGCTGTACATTGTATTAACATGGTGCTCATTATGTTAAGAGCTGCTTAAATGTAAATATTTTAACATTCATCTCATTCATTCATTCTTAGTGTTTTATACTCAGTTGGTTGTAACTATTATCTACTTTTAACTCTGATGGGAAATCTGATGTTGGCTTAGGGGCGTAAATACTATGTATGTAGCTTAGGGAGGCTGTATTGCACAGTCACGTAGGGAAACTTTCGTTTTAGCTAGATAGGCAGCATCACCCTCAGCTTGTACTGGGTTTGAATCTCACTCCTTGTGTGGGGACATACAAAGCCTCACAAATGATAAACATTCAAGTGCTAAAACTATTTTACAACTATTACTCTTAAACTTACAACACTTCTTACCTAAGGTTATCTTAACAGCTGACTGTAATTTTGCTAACCCTGATAAACAGCAGCTGTACATTGTATTACCATGGTGCTCATTATGTTAAGAGCTGCTTAAATGTAAATATTTTAACATTCATCTCATTCATTCATTCTTAGTGTTTTATACTCAGTTGGTTGTAACTATAATCTACTTTTAACTCAGTTCATACTTAACTCTTAACTGTGATGATCAAGGCCACCTTCTGTTAATGAAGCAAGTAAAGTTTGATGTTAAGGTGGCCTTATATTTGTGAATGTATTCATATGTTACAGTATGTAAATATTTTAATAGTTTTAATATAGTAATAAACTAATATACCCCACCTGTGTCTTGTCAATGCCCCTCTCACTTGGCTTCTGGTCAGGCCACTGACCCCTCTTCTGTCCCTGGATACTGAAACTGGCTGATTGTTTCAGACTGTTCAACCAAAGAGGCTTCTTACTAAAGGGGAGAATAAGCTGTATAAAAGTCCAATTAGAATTTCAATTTTCAGTAGCTGTATAATAATTCAGCAATGTTTACAACACCTATTTTGAGGGTTACTAAGATTGACATATTAATTTAAACTGGATCAGTGCAGTTGTAAATATAAGTTGTAAGTTAAAGGGCTTTATAAAATGATTCAATGAATAAGCCAAAGAGATTTCTCTAAGAAAGAAAAGGTAAAGATCAATATCTGGCTTATATTCCATCTCTTAGTTTATGCAAACAGTCTTTCATAGTTTCTCTGCTAATTCCACTCATTGTTAACAATAGTCTATGTCTCCTCTATCAATCAGCTGGCCACTTCACTTCAAATGCTTCACCTATTTTAAGCTTTGACAAACTTGATGTACCATACTGCAGTGTTATTCACTATAGTTTATTATTTCTGTACATAAAGCCTGTTACACATGTTTTGATCACTTTCTACACTTAGTCAAATGTCACTTTGATGCAGATAGCATCCAGTGGTATGTTCTTCTGTATTTTGACAATTTGTATATGACTATTTGATACTGTTATGTTTTCAAAAATACTTCCCTGATATGAAAAATGTATCCACAAAACTTAACCTTATAACCTATGAAAAATGTATCCACAAAACTTAACCTTATAACCTTGAACTATGAAATTTCCTCAATTTAGCCGTATCAAGTCTCTTACAACAAGATATGATTATACCTGTGCACATGAAGCTTTACCAGGATAAATATGTGGAATTTCATTTTGTAGATTTAGTACTTGTCACAGATAGACTCAGAATAAATTATATGACCAAATATGTGTCAATCTTTTTGCAAAGAGGAAGTTTATTTCATATTAGGCTTATTTTAACAGGATGTTATCAGTATCTCAACCGGTGTTCAAGTTGACAACTTGTTCTCTTCTGAGGCAGATAAAATAAACTGTGTCCTATATAACAATGGATATCTTAACTTCAGGTATCTCTATAATTTACTTGCATTCTCATATTTATTTGATTTCTTCTTTATTCTTGCTGTACAGTACTCAGTAGACATAGTTGTCTCAGCTTTTGCTCATTTATGTGTACAGTCATGGAACGACCCCAGTAACAAATGGTGGCTGGCTTTAAAGACAGTTTTTTGATATATATTCAAGCTTATCACAGAGCAAATAATGTTACTCAAATACGGGCAAAGTAAATTTTATAAGCCCTTTAAATAGATACTCTTTTAATGGCAAATAATATTAAGAAAGACTCCTCTGAGCGGAATGTCTTTAAAGCAAGTTTCCAGTTCTTATTGATGTAGAAGTTGAGGTTGTGTCTAAGTAAGCAGGTATACATTTCTCCCAAGTATGATGTATATACTCTTTGGGGCAGGTGCCAACCTTCCCTGGGTGATGAGTAGTGTTCACAATGGTAACAAAGAGCAAGAAGCCTGACCAGTTCCTGTTCAAGTTTTCCCAATAATATCCAGCTTGGTATTACAGCACTCTTTAGATTTTAGTATTTTCATTTGTAGAAAGTAACTTTTGTGCAATTTATAGAAATCTAAGCTGAAAAATCAACACCAAGCGACAGGTAGATTAGCTTTTATACTAAAGTATACAGAATTTTTTTTTTGGTATTTTCTCTTTTACAATAGCATTGCATTTATGCTTTTTTGGACAATTTTGGAAAGACGTTTTGGGAAAGAATTCTAAAGATTAAGAAATCATGTCAATTTTTTAATTAGTTAGAGACACTACACTATCAAACATTGTGTCGAGAATGACAGAGATTTTTTTTGGTTATTGGAATAATCTGAAAAAAAAAATTTAGGGAAATATATTATAATAATTTCAAAGAACTGTAGATTTTGCACATTTCAAAGTACTATCAAAAGGACTCAAGAAAGCTGGGAATCATAATAAATAATTTGTAATTTTTGTGATGAGAGTATTTTTCAAAATTGTTTATATTTTGGAAACATAAGAAAACCATTCTTTGAACTTGGCACTTACCCAAAAGTTGTAAAAATTATATTTGGCTAAATTTTTCAGACCCTAGGTCATTCTATTCTGTCTTGACCACAATCAATACCATTAATTTTTATATTACATCACAATAAATCACATGCTTATGGGTGATTCTGATTATCTTGAGAAAGAAAGATTTTTTCTTAC
The DNA here is from genome assembly GCA_964017235.1 of Sabellastarte sp. h YS-2021. Taxonomy (NCBI): domain Eukaryota; kingdom Metazoa; phylum Annelida; class Polychaeta; order Sabellida; family Sabellidae; genus Sabellastarte; species Sabellastarte sp. h YS-2021. The sequence goes on along the minus strand of OZ024929.1, from coordinate 182,116,201 downwards.
AAACTGGAGAAGCCCAACCAAACGGCTATTGCCAAATATATGAAAAATGAAATATACATATCTATTTGCTTCGCTTAGGCCATCCAGGTGTCAGTCCTCCTCCCAGGGAAGGCTGTGGTTGTATGGGTAATTTGGCTGGGAAGTTTACCAGTATATTGTATAACATAAAGTATTAGATTAGAATAACATAATTCCGAGAATTCCTAGCTCAGTTCCCATAGCAATCAATCAACAAAGTCAAACTATATTACCCCTAGAACTTAGGGTCACTTTGACTTTGGAAGAAGAAACATGAAAAGGCCCCTTTCCCTTGCTCCCCTGTTGTATAGGTCAAAGTATGGGTCAAATACAGGCAGAGGGTCATTTCTTTAAATAAAACAAATGTCACCGTGTAGTGTTAAAATTTGTCTATTTCATAATGGGATGTTAACTAACTTTCATCTTTTATTGTCAATCCCTGTGGAGCGCTTCTCCTTCAGCAGTTTAGGGGGGTGTCCGAAATTGCTATTCTTTTTTGCATCCTAATCGCCATTAGGCATTTAGCCTCATCCCAATTGACCCTTCTGGTAAAGTTCAGGGTTCCAAGGGGTCAATGTCAATTAATGAACTTACAGTATTACAGTTTTTTAAAGTCTTAGCTATTACAGTAATAACCAGTGTATATCATTGCTCTTCAAAAATTTTGCATTTAAAGATTAATTTACATCAATGTGTTGACATGTACATAATTCTTAGTAGAAACTTCATATACATACTTTAATATTACATTTTACATTGTACTCTAATAAATTGGGACCCGCAGTAATCATTTTCTCTGACTTGGGGGTAGGGACTAACCTTTCCATAAATCTAAATTAAAGTAAGGAATTCCCACCTGTCATTTTCATAGTTCAAAAATATACACTCACAGATTTTGTTATCACTTACCACATCATAGATGGCTGGATATTATTTTGTAGGCCTAACACTGTATATGAGCCTGTGCCTATCAGTGACAGTGTCAGCTGTAGAGTCTGAAGAAGAGTACAAAATAAACGAGACAGTTTATATTGGAAATGGGGCAGCCCTTGCAGAGCTACCATGTAGTAAAGTCCCTCAGGCAGCAGTGGGGATAGAGTGGTTCATTTACACCAGTACAGAATGGAAAAAGTTGCTAAAGTTCTACCACACCAATCCGGTCAATTCTGGCAATCCTAAATACTGTAATGACTCTACAAAATATGATATCAGTCAATCTGTTAGCACCTCACTTGTGGTCAAGAACATAAAACTATCAGATTCTGGCTTGTTCATGTGTGGATTTGTTGGGGGGTCTAACCATACCTACACGATTATGTTAAAGGTTGTGGGTAAGTCACTACTGACACATTTATTTACTTTGTTTAGTTTACCAATATTAAAATGTGTAATTTGTTTGAAGGCTAAGATTATTGTCTGTATCTTGAATGTTATATGTAATACTCCAATCCTAGGAAATAATTAAACATGTGTACTGATGAGGTACAATAGTTGTGGTTAAGGTAATGATCTGATGTCAATGTGTCAGTGTTATGCAAAGTAAGGGCCTTTTCATTTGTCATTTTTACCATAGAGTATCTATTTAAATTGTATATAATGTCTTCTTTTCATCATGCCACTTAAAACAGTTGTGAATATGAGCTAATGCACAAGAATTACACGTTACCTTAACTTTGGCAAACAGAGGTGTTAAAACATTCAAGCCTTCAATGAGATGTATTTTATGTAAGTGATGAAATTTAAGATTTGTCTTGCTCCTGCCCCATTATTAAGTATGCCTTGGCTGAGGGAGTTTATGTAATATCAGAGTTCATACTAGCTCACTTTGTTTTTCTGTAAATCAATTTTTTAGAAACTATTTTTAGAAACAAAAACAAAAGTTCAAAGAAATATTCTAGAAAATCTATTTTAAATAAATTTCCTGTCTTGTATAATTCTTGCAAATTAATAACAAATGGGAAAATAGATACGTAATTAATTTGAGGAAGTTATTAAAGAGATATTGAAATGCATAATGACCATGTCAAACTTAAGTCAGTTAATTACATAGTGGTTGTTCTAGTTTGACAGGCGTGGAAGATGGTTTAACAGTTTGGAATTTGAATAAATTGGGAGCAACCCAACATTAGTGCAGCTATTTAACAACACAGTATCACTAAAACTTCAAATTAATCTACTCATATTATTAATTGCTAGATTTTACCATTGGTTAGTAACATTATTAAGTCAACCTCTTGTCACAAAAATTAATTACTTAAGGTATTGAAGTACTTTGCAGAATAACATATACGCCTGTTCAAAAGGGGAACTGCAAAACAGCTGCCGGAGAGTTACAGCTATTAATGGGGTAGTTATCTATAAAATGACCAGGTCACATTATTGTTATCATTTAGGTCAATACATTCATAAAGTAAAAGGATTGGTGTGATAATTAACCAAAGGACAAATTATAATGAACTTCTGGAAACAACCATAACTTATGAAAAGTGAATACAGGTGATTTGCAATGACTTTAAAGTATAACATTTTATCATTCTGAACTAAGTCCCAATTCCTTAATTGTTAAACGTAAAGTATTTTGAAAAGGTAGTGGGGACAGAACACAAAGTCTTGTAAGCGGAATGCAGATATAACCAAACTTTTGCAATAACCTTGATTTTTGATATACTGAGGTTAAACATTGTTATCAAAAACTGAAGAGGCTCTACTTCTACATTTGTGAAAGGTATAGTGAGCATCGGTAAGACCAATGCTCTTTGCTTATTAAAATGCTCTAATATTGTCTTAATGGCAGTGCAGCCAACTGGACTACATGAAAATCACTAGCTAATTGAATTGATTTAGAATGTGACATAATTATTTCGACACAAGGAGAGCTCCATACGATATTTCCAAAGTCCAGAATTAAGTAGCATAAAACCCCTCTTCAACAGTTTCAGTGTAATGCTACCTTTGATTTGTGTTGCTCCATTCATATTAACATACTTTATCAGCAAACAAACAACACAGAACAGTGACTTAAAATTGCTGTATGGTTTTAGAGGGATCATTCAGAAAGGTAAGTAATGGTGGTAATCTAGAATTATCTCTGCTGCATAAAAAGAATGTTTACTCAGAAAGATCACTGAGGCCAATCAGATTTTCTATTCAATTGTGTAGGACAAGTAGTCCATGAACGACCCCAGTGGATATTTTTAGCTTTAGGTTTGCCTTGACTGTCAGGGTAGTGAGCTCTTGAGTTTCCGCAAGTATGAAAGTGCTGTTGCGGTATCAGAAGAGCAAACACATAGCCAGTTGTTAAATATAATAAGCAGGTCTTCATACAAAAAATAAAAAGTGCCTGGGAATGGCCCTCGCCCAAACCCAAGTCAATTTTGATGTGGACTGATGCTCTACTAGACCCTACCAGATGTACTATTTTCAGTTCTGTGCATAGGCAAAACTCATGGGGCAAGAAAGAAAAAAAATGCAGAGAACACAAAAAATAACAATGAAAAAGCCCAAAAGGTAGCTCATCGCAGATGCATTCTTTACTGAGTTGTTTGAAATTTATAAGAGAATATCACTTTGACCACCATCTTTTCTTCTTATTCGCCCATCTTTATCTGGTTACCACTTAATTACCCCAGCACACGTTCCTTCCATATAGTCTTCTGTACTGTTCCCTTTTGTATGCAATTAATACCATAAATTTGTAAAACAGTAAGGATTGTATACATATCCTTGTTTTCTGGAAAGTAAGAAAACCATTGCATATTTTAAAAGTGCCTGACACCCCAGTGTAATTATCTAAGTAAACTATAAGCCAGATTTTATGTTAGGGTAAAACACACATGATAAACCATTTTTGAAAAGACAACATAAAAATGAATGCGTATGCAACTGTCCACTCATTTCCTGTCATGTTTTGGTATATACATATCTGAGCTGTGTTAAAGACTCATTAGACTCACATTCTGACAATGTGTGTTGTATTCTCTTTATTATATTTATTTTGACAAATGTATTTACATTTTATTACTCAGAACCACCTGATGTTAGTGTAGATAACACAGATACATCTGCTGTGGAGTATACAAAAAGAGATTTAACATGCAGGATAAGTGGTGGAAACCCATCAGATACAATGAGCTATAACTATCAGTGGACGTACAGGCCTACTCATCTTGTCTCAGATACAGATATTCCACCTCCATATGGTATGTGCTTAACAAGTTGGTTATTGACTTACTCTGTTTTCACCTCTAAGATAGTGGATATGAATGTTATATTCTATTTTCTATTTAAGACTTTAATGGTTAACATCTCTACACATGGCAGACCCTAATGCATAGCAGAATTAAGTCAGTAGACATAGCAGGGTCGAGGCCATAATACCAATATACCTAATGATAACAAATGACATGTAGTGAGGACATGTTCTGATATAACATAAGCTCACAAGAGGAATATAAAAAGAGGAAGCTTATGATTTGAAAAATAAGCAGTATAAACAATATACTGTGCATGGTACTTTACCACTCTGGATTACTAACACACTGATTGGATTGAGTATTTGACAGATTTGTGTCACTTTTGACATTACAGGGCTCTCAAGTATGCTGGAATTAGTAAAGCCATTTCTGATTTTGATGTTAAAAATTCTGGGACTTCTATATCAATTTGGCAAAGATTTCATTTGTGTTAGTTGAATTTTTTGAAACATTAAAATCTTAAAAACAGTAAAAATGTGATTAATGTATGTTTTTTTTTACTTTGAAGGGTTCTCAAGAGTTAATCTGCTGTTATCAAAAGGTTTAAGCTGTGTTCTTGGATGTAGCCTGGAAAGATTTGATTCTCTTTTTAATTTTTAGGAAGCTCTGTGATAAATGGAGGTAAAACATTACGCCTGAAAAATCTTACTTATGAAGACATGGCAGGTACTTACAAGTGTACTGTATCAATTGGTCGACATGGTGTACAACATAGTGGAAGTAGTACTCTTGATGTATACTGTAAGTATTATAGTGAAAGTAAGAAACTTGAAAACTATTTTTGATATTTTGCAACAGGCGAGCTAAGTTACGAAAGTTGAACTGCAGCAAAGCTTTAAATTTATTTGGAGGTAGTGGATTTTGATTATGATAACTACAGTAGAGGTTAAATGGTCTGTTCAGATTTCCAGATTTGTGCTTGATTAACTGTTGGAGGGATTATTTATTTACCAGTTATGCTCTAATACAGGTTATTTTATATGGTGTATTTTAACCATTACAAACATACTTTCTGTCATGTGATACTTGAATTGGATGCTGCGTATATCACATATGATATGTGTTTTAGCTTTTGCATAGTGTTAAAGTGTTAAATTGTCTTTACAAATATTATCTATTGAATATTTGGCTTTTTATTGGAGGCATTTATTTTCTGTATTACAGTAGTTATGAATTGTCAGCTTTGGTTGTCACAACCTAAAAGCATAAAATATACATCCTTTACCCCCTCCTCCCTTTCTTTATATGTTTTTGTCTGTCCCATTCAACACTGTCACTGTACGAACACAAATATACCCTTTCAAACTAATAATGTCTGAATAATAAGATAAAAGTAAAATAAGATGATAATGTTATATTGCATTTTGTTTGAATGCTTTTTAATGGTTACCAAGTAGTTATTACATCATGTAAAGGAAATCTTTTCAAGACTTTGTTGATAAAAACTGAATAACTACAAAGACATGAAGCGACAAACGTTGTAAAATTATACTGCTTTTGTAAATGGTTTAAATATATTTACTCAAAAGCTGGATCATACAAGTTAACATGGTTTTAAATTGGAACTGAAATTACTATGTAGATAATAGGAATGCACTTGAATATTTGCAATACAACTATGGCCCATTATACTCTATAAATATAGACTGTAGTACATAAATTTCAAATATTATCTATGCATGAGTTTGTCAGTTTATGATTTATTAGGAACATTCTTTATAGATGCAAAAACACAATTTTTCTGAATTTTCTGAAATATCATTTGAATTCATATTTACATCTGCTGCTGATAACCTCTTGTTTAGCACATCATGAAACCACCACCAGGTTAACTAGACTTTTATACATTAATAATGACAATATTATAGATATAATGCATGCACTTATTTCATAAGATAAGTACAAATGCAGGTACTACAAATGTAAAATAACTTTTGATATCAACTTTTTGACATCTTCTTCACCTTTAAGGGGCCACTGTGGTGCAGTGGTGACACACTGGCCTCAAACTTGCAAGACTTGAGTTTGAGTACTGGTCTAACCTCTAAATGGGATAGCTAGTTCTTGTTTGTCTCTGGTTACCAGTGTATAGTACAGAACCTTGGATAACTGTATGCACTGATTTTCTGTACTCACAAAACCACCACTCACGGTATGGCCTCTATAGGGTTAAAGTGACATTAAAACCCAAATAAATTAATAAATGAATAAATCCCTACCTTTGAATGTAAAGGCACTACATGTAATGTTGATGCTTCCATCAGGTTTGGCTTTTGTGTCCACATTTTGGTGATTACAGATCTCCAGGCCAAAGGAAATACATTGTCTTAAAAGGTCTGACATTTAGAGAAAGGGCAAAATGTATTAAATGACTACAATTAGGTGTACCTACGGGACCACCATGCACAGGGCCTTCTGTTTATGGATATTCTGTAATACTCTACTACTATACTCTCGACTTATCAAAAGAACTAAGCAATTTATTACTTAGGAGGTTGTCACAACTACTCTTTTCGACAAGGGTCAGGGATACTTTCAAATTATGAGATTTGTCCTAACTTAAAAGGTCGTCCCCACTATAAAGATTCATAAAGCTCATTTGTAACAAAAAAGCTATGATAACTCTCATGCAGTAATCAGACTATTTATCAAGCTAATTTTAGCATAGTGCACTGTTATTCAGCTACAACAGTGTACAAAATTAATCATAAGACAACAGAGATAAGTCGTAACACAAGAGATAAATCATAGAAAGCAAGAAAAAACTAAGTCACAAGCCATGCAGTTACAACTGAACAGATTGGTTTTTGTTTGTCGGGACATCAATGCTTACTTGAAAAGGTTTTTAAACAAATTTAAAATTAGGATGAGCATCTGTAACATTTATTACAGTAGTCATTCTCTTTTAGCAGATAAGTAACCTGAATTGTTATAGAAAAGGTACTTTTCACAGTCGTAACTTGTGTGACAATGTGGATAAATAGGAAAAAATAACATAATCACTTGAAATGAAATCATAAACACTGAAGATGTTATTTCATTACTTTTTTATAGATAATAAAATGTGTATTTCAATGTATAGTTGAATTAATTAATAATAAAGAGAGCAGTTGGTGTGCTAAGTGAGTTTGGTGGCCTGATATATAGCTGTAGTATAAGCTTATATTTCGACTTCCTGATTGGATTAGTCTCATCAGAGGCTTGGTTAGGTTTTGAGACTTGACCTCCTGAAGTACTATTTTTGGCTCCGGTAAACTCCGGCTCAGGGCCGGATTTACCCCATTATTGATGTGGGTAATTCCCTATTTTATTTATATTGGGGTTTATATCAGTACTTTAAAGTCAGGATGTGGTGGTGGTTACCATAGTAACACTTGCTATTGCTCTAACCCATTGCCCCTTAGCGCCTTAAGGAGGTTAGGTGGTTACCATGGTTTTTCCTTCATTTGTATATTATGGTCAAGTTGGGTTTGATTATTTCATCAGTCTTATTTGTGACTATTATAATGTCAGCCCAGGTGTTGTAGAATAACAACAGAAGATAAAGATCAGTAAAACACAATGATTTTAAACAGCTTTATTATAGAATTATAATACTTGCTTTTATTCATACTGGTGTTAAGAATAATTACAACAATTCAAAAATAATATGTAGTGTCATATTTAAGGTTAAATTATTCAGGGTTTTTACTGTGCTGGGTGAGTCTGCTTGATGTATGAAGTATTAGTCTTCGTCTGATGAGGAAACAGCTAGTGTTAAAAATCCTAAAAAGTCACTATCTACACCTGTATCAAGACATTTCACCACTGAAAACCACTCTCACAAAGACATGAGATTCAGTGTAGTGCAATGGTTAGGAAATGAGACAGGACCAGATATAACTAGTACCCGTAGAAAGCATGAACTAAGACATATCTGGGACATCCCTACCATTGCTCCTATTGGCATTAACCAATATGTATAATAGTATCCCTCTTAATTTGGTATTCTTGTCCAGATACCACCCCATACCCTTATTATTATTATTGAATTAATTAATGTCTAATTGTGTAAACTACGTTGTATTGTTACAGGTCTAGGGTTGTTCTGGTAATGCCCTATGCCTCTTTTTCATATATCTTAGAGTTTGGGTATGCCAACACTTTAGCTGTTGCATTATTAATTTTAACAATTTTCCTAACTGTTATATCATTTAGAGCATGCGCTTTGTGGAAAATAATACCACATACAATATCATACCACCAAATTGAACTTGTTACTGTAAAATCAAACCAAATCACAGAAAACATACAAAGTCAAGGAGTCTTAAACACACAGGAGAATATAGTGTAGTAAATAAATGTGATAAAATTTCACAAACCTTTAGGATTCAATTATAGATTTGTTATAATCACAAGAATTTAAAACTCTAGCCAGCAAGTTACTGCACCAGTGGAAATAACAACTTGGAATTGATTTTAGCTATTTTAAAATTTTGGCATGTTTTTTGAAAATTAATTCCTAGTGAAAGCTTAAGTCTGTATCCATTTCATAAGTAGAGACTCCCCACGGTGTAGGTTACTTCCAGTGAATCTATTAAAAGTTAAAAGTTAGTATCATTCTCTTCTAGCTTTTTAGCTTATACTGCTCACTGATATTCAAATATGTTGTAGTTGGCACTTTAATGAAATCCATGCCAAAGCTATGCCAATCTACATTTTATATAAATATATAATTGCTTTATATAATAGCTGTCTTGTTCTTATTTCAGATGCAGCAAAACTAGAAAGTACAGAAGAAGATCTGACTGTATATGCTGCCCTAGATTCTTCTGCAGATCTAACTGTAAAATTCCACATAAACCCTGTCAGTGACTATAAAATTTCTTGGTCCATAGGTGACACAGTGGTACAAGATTCTGTTGTAAAAAATACAGTGAAGGAGAAGCATGTTGAGACCACTTATTCCATCTTAGGTGTCAACGAATCACAGCTGGGAAACTACACAGTTCAAGTTATCAACCAGGCTATCAGGAAAGAACCCAATGAAGCCACATTCACTGTGGTACTGGAATTGAGAGGTGAGAATATTAAGGCCATTTATGTTTATGCTACTAGCATATAATCTCTCTCGATCACTTCAGATTAAACCCATTTAAACAATAATTTAGTCAGATATAAGTTGTGAAGGTATCAGTCAGCCTTGTTTGAAGTATTGATTGATTGAAAGTCAGCACTGACTATTGATATTGATTCTCTGCATAGCTGCATACTGCTTCAGTATTGAACATAATTTCCAATTTTTAAAATAAGGTTTGTTGTTTCAAAAACATTTGACATTTAGTATCTGCTGTACATAGCCACTTTCAAATATGGTTATAAACATAAAACAGAAAGAAAAGTCTGATGAATTCATCAAATTTACACATTCATAAATTTTATAAGAAGGTCAAATTTTTATTAAATTGTTGAACTAAACATGTACATGGACTATGTATCAATATCAATCGATATATGCCAAAACTTTTGAAATTGTGTGTGATACCTACTCAAGAGATAACGATAGTAATAATATTAAAATATTAACTGTTTATAACCTTTGTTATGCTACTTTTTTAAACATCTAAATAAATAAATTCGTCCCCACTGTCCAAGCTTGTATTTTCCTATTGTTTTACACTAGAATGATTCATCTACGTCTGTATAATCAAATTGCAATTATTCTGTCCTTATAATATGGTGGGATAAAAGAGATGGTATTTGCATATCTTTTTTGTCTGGAATACCACTGAATATAAGATTGAAGGACATATATATATATATAAGTCAGGGGAGGTGTACAAATTGTCTCTGATTAATCAGGATAAATACTGGGGCTAAATAATTAAATTCAATATTCTCTTAATCCCCCAAGATACCAGCATTATTAAAATTAATAGAAATACTATACCAATGTACATTTAACGGTGTTAGTTGTAACTACTTGTTTATAAATAGTAATGGACACATTAAATCTTAAATCAATATGATACTAGGAATTTGGGCTGTGAGAAGAGTAAGGTTCTTGTATTGTAAAAGTTTTGATTAAAAACCATATTTGATATATATTTGAGAATTATACATGTGGCCACTCAACTCTAAGATTCAGAACATTACCTATAGTTAACTATGGTTTTCTAATAGCATGATAAGCTTTAATGACCAAAGATGACCTGTTATTAATTTGGTTTTTTTTTAAAAAAAGGAATTTTATATATCAGAGTTTTAATTAAAAGGTTCAACTGAATCACAATATCTCAGAATAAAAGAATCAAAGAATATGTATAGTATTACATATAATGCATGTGTGAACATGCCATTTTTAATGTATGATAATTACAGAAGGATTTGCATTGACATAAATTCTCTGAGGCACTAAGTGTGGATATGAATTAGTTGAAAGATCTAAATTGGTCATGGTAGGAAGGACATCTGCAAAAGATAATAGCTATTTCTAATTCTAATAGTACTTTACAGTGTTTAACCTCTATCTAAAGACAGAATCTAAGTGGATAATACAGAAAAACAGAGACCAATAATCATTAAACCTGAGACACAGTAGGGGTCAGTACCTCGGAGAAAGACTGTTCACAAAGAAAATTGTTTCTCAGCATCTTTCTAAATGATGAGAGAGATGTTGCTGAACATCCATTGGCTTGCAGATCATTCTAGATCTTTGGAGCATCATATGCAAAGATAAGTTCAAATGCTTAGTCGACTAATATACTGATGATGTAAAGAGTGGTACCTCAAGCACCACACCATCAGCATCGTGACTTACACAAGTATTATACACACTGTGTGAAGGTTTAAGATAGGGTTTGACATATTTAAGATAACCATTTTAGGAACTTGTGGACCAGTAGGGCAGTCTTAAAAACAGAGCAATGTTCAATAGGCAACCAGAGGAAAATCTTTCAGACAGGAGTGTGAGTACTTGGTAGTACTGATTCTAAAAAAAACTGTTCTGGACATACTGTGGCTTGCAATGATCAAGAACATAGAAACTCCTAACTATGGAATTAGAGTAGTTAAGTCATCTTTCATCTGAAGCATTTGCCGTGAGAAGAGTAACATCGTGTGAGAGGTACCCTCTGAGTTGATTGAGATCCCTGATTTGGACAAAGCAACCCTTACAGATATTCCAAACATGCCTCAACAAAGAGAGAGAGAGAGTCAAACCATACACAATAGGTTTCTGACTACTTCTGCAAAAGAGAGGAAACTACCTAGTATGTTAACTGAAAAAGTATGTTTTCACGGGTTTTTATGCTGAATCTTTGAACCAAATTTTATTAATTCAGTTTCATCAGGATTAGTTTTGTTTACAGACAACAACTTTTTGACACCATCTAAGTAGGTTTTCAGATTATCAAAGGACTGAGCCATATTACTCTATGTGAGCTGCAGATCATCAGCAAAGAATAGAAACTTGTGCCAGGTTGAATTTGAATTACATTGCTGAGGGGACAGGAGCATAATAAGAACAGCAATGATTAATGGTATCACATGCTGCTGAGTGGTCAAGTAGTACAATGTCTGTAGCTTCAACTCAAGTCAGAGCAAGATGGACAGTAATGAACAATACATCTTCAGTTGATTGACCAAGCTTTTATGGTTACAAATATTTTGAAATGTCCATTTGAAATGACATGGTCATTTAACAGAAAAGCTACCATATGGTTCACAAGTTTAGAGATGTAAAACAAGCCAGAAACAGGTTGGTAGGTTCTGTATACATCAGGTGGGAGAAAGGCAAATCTGAACTGACAAGTCTTGAGTATGCAGTTAAAGCTGGGAATGTTTCTCTTGAATATAATCAATTGTTAACATATTCCATTCATGTGAAACCGCATTTTGGTCAAGCTAAAATAATTTCTGAACATATGCAACATTTTTTATCCCCTTTGCCTAGATCTAGCAGAGTCATACAGAGTTGTAAATCAAAGTATTTAGTTCACATGAAAATAAATATAGACACTAAGAAATATTTAGTGTGTCAAAAACATCTCATTACACAGAACATCTGCTATAATTTTAGGTTCTCCAGAGAAACCCATAAACATTACTGTTCTATCAAAGACCCACAACAGTATTACAGTTGGCTGGACAGCTGGGGTTAATGGTGGCTCCGAACAGAAATTTAAAGTCCTCTATCGGGAAAAGGGCCAGGACAAATGGGAGGAATGCCAAGACAGTATCAGTGGCTTGAAAGCTGGAGAAACCAACAATTACACAATAAATGGACTCAATGCAGATAAGGAATATGAAATCACTGTTGTTGCCATAAATCGATTTCCAGGCTGGTCTGAATCTGATGCTGAGGTCCAAACAGTTTTAACTGAATGTAAGGTTTAAAAAGATCATTAAATTGGGGATTGTGATTCATTGTCACATTCTTTGTCACTTGAATAGCTATTATATTGGGTGAAACTTTGAACCAGGATTCTGTTTTTCAAAAGCAGTTCAAAATCTATTAACCCACTTAAGTTGTCGCCAACTGAATGTATTGGTAACAAAATGTCATTTTCAATATTCGTAACAAAATGTCATGTATCAATAAAAATAAGGAAAATAATGTTAGATCAATCCACAGCTTTTGACATGATAGATCACTCCATGTTACACGATTGCCTACAATACTTTTTTGGTGTTGATATAGATAAATTCCTGCCCTACTAACTGCAAACAATTAAACTAAGTGACAGTTTTTCTCAGGCTTTTCTTATCCTTTTTGGCATCCCAAGGGCATTGTTCTGTGTCCCCTCCTTTTTATTCAGTGAAGCTACTGCCTTGGTACTTCTAGATCTTTCGACTGCCTTTGATACTATTGATCATTCCACTCTCGTTGACTGTCTTCTGGATTGGTTTGGTGTTGGTGGTTCAGTTTTGAAATGGTTCTCTTCTTATTTGACTGAACGCTATCAGTGTGTAAAGATTGGTTCCACATTGTCTAACTTTACAAAACTCCTGTTTGGCATACCTCAAGGTTCTGTTTTGGGTCCTCTCCTATTTTCTCTGTACACATCTCCCCTTAGTACACTGATTGGTAGACACAAAGGTGTAAACTTCCATTTTTATGCAGAGGACAAACAACTCTATGTCCATCTCTCACACAGGAATGCCTCAGCTGCCTTTGATAAGTTGAATAGATGCCTTCAAGATGTAAAAGAATGGATGTCTGCTAGCAAACTTAAACTCAATCCTGGTAAAACTGAGTTCATACTTTTTGGCTCCAAGAAGCAGAGAGAAAGGTTAAGTGCATGTTTCCCAATTGATATCCTGGGCAACCCCCTTCACCCCACCGAGTCTGTAAGGAACCTGTGTGTGTGGTTCGACGATGATTTTTCCTTCTCAAAACACGTACAGAAAGTTTATAAAGGCTGCTTTGGTCAACTGAGGGATTTTAGAAATATCAGGCAGTTCTTGACTCAGGATGCAGCTGTGTAGGTTGGCAATGCTTTTGTTAGTAGTCGGTTTGCACTACTGTAACTCACTTTTCAGGAGCCTCTCTAAAGCCAGTCTCCACAGATTACAGTCAATCCAAAATTGTGCTGCTAGAATTGTCACAAATTTGTGTAGATACACTTGTATAACACCGGTACTCAGGAAACTCCATTGGCTCCCTATTCAGTTTCGCTCAGAGTTCAAACTGGCTACCCTGGTGTACAAGTTTATTCATACTGGTTTCCCTAAATATTTCGCTCCACATCTATCCACATACCACACTACTTACAATACTAGATGCAGTCAGAGTGTTGCCAATTTCCTCAATGTACCAAAATTTCAACCCACAATTCACAAGTCCACTAAGCAGTTTGGCTTCAGTTTTGCCTTTGATGCCCCCACTGTCTGGAATTCACTCCCTGAAGACATCCACGCATCACCCACTATGGCCTCTTTTAGAAAGAAGCTCAAAACCTATCTCTACGCAAAGGTTTATCCTCCTTAGCTCACTTTTCTTATGGCTTCTCTGTGGTGCCGACCTGTTTTTTGTCCCTGGACTTTGAATTTGCCTATTGCTGTTGTCTTGTTGCGCCTTAGAGTCCACTACTCAGTGGAGATTAAGCACTATAAAAGTCAAATTAGAATTAGAATTATTCTTTATACTGGTCCCAGTAGTCAGGTTATTTTGAGTTTTATACATATGACATCAAGATGTTTTTATCAATAGGCTCTAGGAATTTTGATTTATCATTGCTGAGTGTCGTCCTTAAGCGCTAAACCTAGCAATGCTCATGCTTCTACAGATATTTTTTTTCAATTGTATTTTTTCATGATACTTTCATGAATTGTGATGTGGTGTGATAATTATCCGTGTCATAACTTAACCTAAGAAGGCTATGTTAGTGCTTGGGTGGGTCGTTTGAGTTCTAGGCCAGGTATGGGAAGATTTGTTCTGTCCCCAGATTTTCATCAAGTCTAATGGCTTTACAGCTAGAGCATGTAGACCAAAATGTTTTCAGCCTTTTACTTCCTTTGGAGTGGATGAATAGTGTGAAGTTGAAACTTAACCCTAACAAGACCAAATTTAACTGACGTTGTTGATAAGCATACCAGAGATTGATTCATATGAAAATTTTCTGTGTCATTCCTTCAAAGCTTTATTTCACCAACAGTGGATCTAATATTTGACTCGGGAAAACAATTTTGACAATTATATAACCAATGTTTGCTGTGCCTCCTACTATCATCTTTGGGGTTAGAAACACATTCTTAATTTTTTAACCGTTGATAATGCAGTTCTTGTGGCAAAGACTATATTCAGTAATTGACTAAACTACTGTATGTGACCAGCAAATCCAGTGCTTTACTTCAGAAAGATCAAAATTATCTCTACTACATCATTCTCAGACTGGACAGGATGGGTCATGTAAGACCGTATTTAGAAAATTCCACTGGTTTCCAATTTCATATTGTGTCCTTATATCCTCCTTACTTTCCATCATTCCTGTTTGTCTTCTTTAATTAATTCTAGTTGTCAGACCCATGGAAATAGATTATCAGTTTCCTCCTTTTGTCCCAGAAAGGGTATAGGCAGGCTTGGTTTTACCACACCACTTGAATGAAACAAGCTGCCATTTGTCAGATCTCAAGTCTATTTCAGGTTTTAGGGGTGAACTGCAGACCTACCTGTTTAGACTTGCCTACGCACCACAACAGTTGTCTTTCCCTGTCGGTTGCTTGCTGTGTTATGAGTTTTGCCAGGTTTTGAACTGACCCTTTTGGGATTCCAGCTCATTAGAGGTTCCTCATCAATTTTGTGCTATACAATGTGCCTATTATTATTATTTACTTTTATTAATACTTATGGTTAACATATGGGTCAATGCACCAACTGTGGATTTTTAAACTCTTGCACCTGGGATTTTGACTTTTTGTAAAGCCAAATGGGTGATTATAGCATACAGACTACCCAGGTTATCTCATTTTTGCATGTTTTGCATTTATTATTTTATGCTATATCAAAGATTAAGACAAGAGCACTCAGAAGGGTCAGCCGAGTGCAGAATTTGCAAACTTTTTGTGCAGGGTATTAACTGTGTGATCCCATTTTGCCCATGCTCATATTGTGGCCAATAGGGGCTACCACAGATGATTTGGTAAACAATATCACTCCAAAATCAAGGATATTGACCCAATTATGCCTAATTTTGAATCTGTTCTTCCTTGCAACAGTTCAAATGACATTCAAAAATTTCATAGCGATTCTTGCAATAGTTTTTGAGTTGTATGATCAATAAACAAACGAGCAAACAGAGTAACATGCTGTGCCAAAATGTTGCAAAGTTATAATAAAAAAATATTAAATACACCTTTATACTTAACAGAAAACCCAGCTTTGTAGCCAATATATTTTCATATTACCTATATTCAGATAAATGCATGTATCTACACTGACTTTTTTGGAAGGGTATTTCTGAAAAGAATAAATTTCAACAACAAGTAAAATATTCAAGAATAATATTTTGAATCTAACAGATTTGTAGACAATAGGCGACATCAACATTTTACTTGTTGATCAGCATGGATTTATTGTTTTTCTACAATCCTTTTTGAAAATTAAAAAATCCCTAAAAATATTAAGACCTTGATCTTATAATTATAAAGAAACGTTGATCAGATACAGTCTTATTTGGTAAAAATATTTTACAGGTGATCCCTGTTATTCAAAATACCAAGAGTCTACAGAAAATACTTCTGCTAAACCATGAATTTCAGATAGCAGGAAACTTCACCACAAAAGGTCCTCTTTGGACATGATCATATCTGCTTGAACAGAGCCCTATTAAACTATTAGTTTATTGATGGTATTAAAAGGCAGTACTTTTAATGTGAGAAAGAATTTAAATATATTTAAAGGATTTAGGATGCACAAGAGAGTTGCTCTTTCCCCGGTTGTTTCAAGCAGATGTTAAACATTTATGAAACTTCCATGTTAAATGAACAGGATAGATTGATAACTGGAAATATCAGAGATTTAACATATATAAAAGGAGAGGTAAAGTATACTGGATTTACCGAATCAGAAATTAGTTTTATGCTTAATCATTTATCTACAGGATTAATGTATCTCCTTTCATGTTATCAACTTTTACATTGTTTTTTTATTTGTTTGTAAAAAAGTTGGTTACTTTTTTTACTTTCTGTATGTGCTCTGAAAACAATATATATGAATAATTCAACTAATAAATAAAAGAGTTTTTTGTTTATTTTTCAGCTGATCCAGTTGGAAATTCAAGTTCGGTGAATGTTGCAGTTTACCTTGTAGTGGTTTGTTTAGTCATAGCAGCTGTGATAACTGCTGCAGTGTGCATACTGAGAAAGAGGAAACAGAGACTCCGAAGTAAATTCCAAAAGCATGACCAAAATTTTTCTTATTTCTGACAACCTTTACTATCAACTACTCTTGTAATTTCTCAAATTATGCCTCCTCTGACTTTTTGTAACAATTTTCAGCAAGAGTATACAAACATTAAAACAAACAGAACTCAGTAGTTTGAAGTCCATTTGGTTATTGTAGTTTATAGTGGATTCAGATTATGTAATACACTACCTGGTAAACTTTGTCAATCATGTTTGTTACCTGTTTTATCGTGGAAAGTAAGACCAAAATATGGGAGAATTATTTGAACATTTTAAGCTAGTTGGTTACTTTTGTGAAAAAAATGTGCTGTTGTGAATGCCACACTTTTGCAGAACCAAAATTCACAGCCTCTGTGCATTTATTAATTCAATGTTTAGATTCTAGCAATTATTATTATTATTTTTATCGTTTTTTCAAATTTTATATTTCTAACATGTGAACCATGAAAAACTCCCTGCCTTTCCTTTAAAAGGTGATTCCATATGTGATCAAATTTCAATTTTAAAGGAAATGGTTTATCATTTCAGGTTCATTTAAAATATATTTTTTTTATATTTGCAGATCAGTCCAAAGAGAGAGGCACGTATGTACACTTTTATTGATCTAAGTTAATATCCAAAAAGTTAATATACAAAAATGTTTATGTAAATTCTCATAATCTCACAGTATTTAGTACCAGTAGACTAGAGTAAATGAAGGGGGCTCAGTGGTGTAGCGGTTAGAGTTCTCGCCTCCAACCTCTGTGGCCGCCGGCTCGAATCTCGGGCCGGGCACTTCATGTTGGAAAGTTGGTAGTTACTTGCCGATGCCTGGTGGTTTACAGTGCAGTATGCACTGGTTTCCTCCACCTGTAGAACTACCCGTCGCAATATGACCCTGGCTGTTGAATGCGACGTAAAACAACAACCAACTAGAGTAAATGAAAAAGAGCATAAAATAAGAAAAAAGTATACTCTTTATTGGCAATATTCTCACAAAACTTTACCAAAACTGAATTCTTTCATTGGCTTTTAAAATGAAAAGAAACGTTACCTGTTAAATAACCTAGTTATTAAAAATTAGAATTTAAAAATTAGAAAAAAGAATATTACTTATTAAAAATTTGTAAATATTCTCTCAAAACAACCATCCTATGAGGGATGCTACTAAGGGAAATTTACAGAAAGTCACTCTCATTGATGCATGTGTCTGTATTTGATGTGAATTTATTATAGAAATGGAGTAATTAAAAGTAACTAAATTTATGCAGAGTCTGACAAAAAATCTTCTAATATATAGGTATAGGTGTGTAAGTTACTAAGCTACGAAAATCTGATTAGCAACAACAATATTTTGAAAATTGTTTCTTGCAGATGATTGAAACAATGTTAAATTTGACACCAATTATGATATTTAGAGAGCTATGTCAATATTTAAATTGACATCAATCATAATATTCAGATACCTCTATCGATCAATGTTGTGGGCATTCTATAAAATGGTCTATTATTTTTCATCACATTACACTGTGGAAGACAATTGAAAGCAGTTGAAACACAGATTGCAAAAGTATAAAGGCAGTATTTATTGATCTTTCCATGGTTAAATTGGACCATTACCAAGAAATTTATATTTTATCAATGGCGCTTTTAACCCTTTTTATAAAAAAGTTTTCATTTTAAATTTCTGTATATTTCTCAGATCAACTGATACGTTTGTACCTGGTAATTTTTACTATATTGTTACATTTTTGGAGCCAAGACTGTTTTGGTACTTGGTAGATACAGGTATATATTATAGGAAACCATGAGATACGGCCCCTGCCCTGTCTGACACTGAATTAAAATTGCAAATGTTTATTATATTTTGGGGATAACCTTAAAGCCATCAATAATGCTGGTCATATCTGCATGAAATCTCTGGTATTGAAATTAGATTAAATGCATTTTTTCCAGTTGTAATTAAAATGTGAACAAAAAAACAAAATTTTATCATTTTATCTCTTAAAATATTGTTCCTGTCAAAACAAGCTTTTGTTTAATATTTTAATGTTTTTTTGTTTGTCTAGCCTCATTCATTTCTAAATAGTGTTTTAGATACCTCAGTCAAATTTGGCATCAAGGCTTGGATTTACCAGTCATACATTATGATAGTATTCATGAGTGGATGTTATTTTCTATGCCTTCCTTCTTACCATTGCTGTTACCGCTACCACTGGGTTCTATAACTTGTGTCATTTAGTTTTATCTTTTTTGTAGATTAGAAAACGAGTACCGAGCTGTACCCACAGTTTCTCATTTGGATCAAGTTGGAGGTAACTATACTAAATCTATTAAGGCATTTTATGACTTTCAGTGCCTTGGAGAATGGGTCATGGGCAAGATGAATAAATAACTACTAATGTTTGGGATGGATGGTTATTAGAATGAAAATATGGCCAGATATGCTTAACAAATTATTCAAATCTGGTTTGACAAATTTCAGTATACAAATCACTGGTAGCAAAATGCTGTTTATGTAGCCAAACCTGTCAAAATTATATGTGACAGAACTGCCACAACAAGGCAAACCTCTGTTGAGGACCAATTTAAGGTATCAAATGTGGCCTTATGTTAAATTTGAATTTACTTTATTTACCTTGAAATGACATGATAGCAAATTTTGGTATAACACAAGATTCTGTGGTGGGTGATTATAGATGGATCTTTCAGAGCATAGAGATGGTAAAGCCTAGACTGACTTATTTTAAGATTCACATAATTGCAGTCATCTAGCTATTGCTCAAGCATAGGTCAAACAAACAGGCACCACTTTTGGACCTTTGGACTGAGAGAAAAGTGTGAAGAATGTGAATTTCAATACTGGGGTTCAACCTGCACCAAACCAAGGATCATATGCACTAAACCAATACAATATGTTTCAAATCCTTATGGATAGATAAGAATCCTTTTTAAACTGAATAAAATGGTGAGAAAATTGTCAAAACTAGTAGATAAAAATGGGAGTTCTGTTTATTTTTATGTTGTGCTCCCCCATTTGTTGATGATACCTTCTGACATCTAAGATGTTTCATTATTTCAAAGTCAAAGTTAGTGTTGTACGGTTTGTTCAACAGTTACTGTCATATTGCAATAACTCCTAATCACTTGTTAAAGTTGAACCCAAACAGTGGTGACAGCCTGTGATCAGATGCCAAACCTGCTAACCCACCAGAAAGGTGTATCAGAAAAGTGCATCATTTCATCTTTATATCATATCATAATTGGATCGACTTGTGACATTTTGGTGTATATGGACCATTTGGTATACAAGACAGAATCATTAAAAGATTGTATCGGGGAGATGAAAGACCTGATGTGGTCATAAAATTTGACTGACTTAAAGGAAGCAGAAGAGAATTTTATTATTGGTGAATTTCACATGATATGGCAATTTTAACATTGTCTTGTCTTTTTAAAAAACAAATTTCTCTTTATTCCAAAACTACAGCAGACCAGGCTTAAATATAAATAAACTATATCATACAGAATGTTTTACACCAACTATTTACTTGAATGATTCATTATTTGAACAACCCTATTTTAGAAATTTTTAGTGATAGCGTTGTAAAGTACATTAGACCAGAAAAATAATTTTCTGCACATTATTGTCCAAGTAATTCTCGTATTTTGGTAAATATTTGAAGAAAACATTATGCTAAGTGTGTTTATATAAACTAAGTAAAACAAATAGGAGCACTGATTGCTGGTTTGCTAACAGGATACTGATAAAAGCATTTATTTGTTGATGTTGAATATCTTCAAAAGGTTTATGTATGTTGAGATATGTCGCCACTCAAAGCAGTATAAAGACTTATAGTTCAATGTTATCTAAACAGTCAGGCATGAATTCTTCATAATCTTTTGCCTCCAGTCAGTTTGTATTTCACAGTAGGTACATTGGCACTGATTGACACTGGGAGTTAAAGGTTCAATATGGAGACTTATGGTGACACCTCCACAATTAATAACTCAGAAAGTTGTTTTGACATATCCATTAAAAAGGAGCAAAAACAAAAGCATCCCAAAAACAATTTGCCAGGAAAGTAAAGAAAAGTTGTATGATCAAATCATAACTTTACAATGGCCATTAGAGGCAAGTTTACTCTGGTACATGATTTATATTGCCGCAAGTGTTTCAGAGGCAGATCTAAGGTGCGTGGAGGGCACACACCCCTCCCCTTTCAGAGTCTGAAACATTTATCATAGGGCTTTTTATTCCTGCCCATGCCCCCTTCCAATCACTCCAGATCTGCCTCTATTAGGGTGATATACATGTTTAAAATGACAGTGATTATACTCGTGTCATTGTCAAACTGTACACGTATCAAAGAGGATTAGGCTGTTTGGTGTGTATACTATGTTAGATCTCATCCTAAAACCAACTCAGGATTACATCTTTTGTGGATAACTTTGTTTATGAACCTTTTTACCAGTATATATTCAAACATGGGATGTATAATTTACAAATCTGCAATCACTCACCCAAATTAATAATTTATTACTGTACCTGTATGTCTCAATTAGAATTTGCTGCAGAAGATATAAAGAGATTGAATTAAAAAAGTTAAATTCAGATTTAATCAACTGGTTTTTGTGTTTTTAAAAGAAAATGATGAAAGAATCTGTAATGTTAAAATGAAAAAGTTGAAAACAAGAAACTTTGTAGCATACACACTGAGAATAAATTAAAATTTTACAGTTTTACAGTACTACAATTGTTTACAGTTATGCAACTGATTACTATGGAAAGCACCTTTGAAATTTGTTTTATGGTTTTATGCTATTTTGTTCGTGACAGTAAACTGCAATATGTGTCTGATTATTGATTGTAGATAAATTCTACTTAAAAAATAATTGCAGAAAAAGTCACACTAGAAAACTAGCGTATCAAAAAATAATCCTAGTGATAAAAAACCCTGGCGGTGTTGGAAAAAATACCAAACCTATGTTACATAATGTACATTACTTGGCAGTGCTTCTGTAAATGTGTTATGTAGTTAGAGGGCTTTTACACTGAGGTATTTTCTACTGTGGCAATTTACAAAGGCTTCTTTCTGCTGGTGGCATTTTTAGTTTACTTGACCATCAGTACGATATATTATGTGTTTTTATAAGATCAGCATTTTGTCCTTCCTGTCACAAAAAAATGGTCGGTATTTTGTCCTTCCTTGCAATTTTAACTGGTGTTTTGTCCACCAGCATTTTGTCCTCAGGCATTTTGTCAGAGCACCACATGATATGTCCTCCTATGAAAGGTCCAACTGTGAATTATGCATACACGTGACATCCCATGTCCCCCCTCCCTTTCGAAAAAATCCTGCCTCTGCTGCAGCAAAAATATATGCTTCTAAAAGATTTGTTATAACAACCATTTATGAAACACTCATGTCTCACGACCAGCTGGTTACAAACAGTTGTAGCCGAAAGGCTTTATCTTATGGTCAATGAAAAAGTAGTTGGGCACCAAATGGAATAATC
Source organism: Sabellastarte sp. h YS-2021 (assembly GCA_964017235.1). Lineage (NCBI taxonomy): Eukaryota > Metazoa > Annelida > Polychaeta > Sabellida > Sabellidae > Sabellastarte > Sabellastarte sp. h YS-2021. The sequence goes on along the minus strand of OZ024929.1, from coordinate 182,093,546 downwards.
TGTCCCATTGTCACAATGCCTTGCAAAATGAACAGCAGCCATGGCTGTTGACTCTGTTGGCTATTGAAGTTCTTCAAATAGTGTGGCCAACACTGAAGTCTGCTGGTCTGCAGATCCAAGAGTCTGTTGTCCATTCAGTGTTTGGTGCATATAACTGTAATATCCTCAGTTAATGATGTCTGCTGGGTCTTACTGGGTCTTACAAGTGTACTCCTGGTGGTGTGTGTCTTCTTTCTGTAAATGGTGCATGGCAAAGCAACCCACTTCTTGTCTTTTGAAGGTTGGAGGTTTCTGATTTTACAGAAGTGAGCCCAGATCATGCCTTTATTTTGCCTTCATGCTATTCCTCAAGGTTCACAAAGGCCTTCTCATCTTCCTCTCTACAACATGTTATATTTATCTCCCTTTGTTAGGTTTGCAACTAAAGATCCGCATGCTCTGATATCATCCCCCTCTCCTAAGTTGCAGTTTGCATTATGTTACTCCTTGCTTCCATTTTGTAACACCGAAGCCTTCTGTATGGTGTTTACATATTTTATGCTGATAAAATACAGTTCATTTATCATAATGCGTTGTCACTTACAGGGAAGAAGCTAGGATTTTTGATATGATATACCCGGAGTATTCATAAAGTTGAGACTCTATGCAATTTTTGTTGGAGGATGGGTATTGTGCATCTCATTAATGATTCTAATAAGAAAATGGTACACCTGAGTGTACAGGCTTATGCATAGGCTATGCCCCCTGACATATGTAGGTCCTCTGTGGTCTAGTGAGTCAGCAGGTTTGATATGGCATTTCCAACACCAAGTTTGAAACTTTAACTCTTTTTGTTTATCTTATTTGGTTTAAGTCGCATAATCTCATTTATTATAACCTGTAATCAAGGTATTGTCACAACCCTCTTCACCTCTGTAGTTTATTACTGGAAAGTGTTTCAGGTTAGGAGAATCAAAGACCCTGGGTTCATGTAGACAATTGCCTTTGTATTTAATTACTTAAACATTCACAGTATTGTCATATGGAATCCCTCTATATCCCATGGCTTCAGCCGCTGCTAACTGATTACTAATATATTTATGCTAGTTAAAAGTATTGTCTGTTTCCTGTGAATTTTCTTAGTCAGAAAGCAGATAGGTTGTTTTATGTCTACTTCCCCTCAACTGGTAGTATCAGATAAATAAATCAAAGGGATATTTTTGTTACAATTATGCAAGAATTTGCCATATTCAAAGAACAAATGATGTCATTGTGAGCTTTCATGCTAAACAAAAGGTCAATTTATAGTTAAATATATTTTTCATAACTCTAGTTTCAGCATATCCAAAATTTACATAAAGTGCACATGCAAATTGCAGCAAATGAATCATTTGGGGTCAGATGTACTCTTGTCTACATGTGAGGGAATTTGCCTCTTGTTGTTATGCTGAATAATATTTGCAAATTTTTTCCTTGGCTACTCTCTTGCAGGGGCGTAGGAAGCAATTTTTGGTTGGGGGGGGGCGAGGACCAATGGAACTAGATTCCGCCGACTCGAGGCTAACGTATCTCCCGACAGGCTATCTCTCATGCCACAGGCATTCACTGGTTATTTTATAGCACCCATTTTGTGAATCACAATTATTATAAGTTATTTTTTATTTATTTTTATTTATTTTGGGGGGGATCAAACCATTTTTCCTCGGAGAAGATTGTTCATGGGCATCATAAACAGGTTAAATATCTACGTGAAGCCTTGGTTATTAGCACATGCAAAAGGAAATATTAATATGTTCCCATATGAGATTTCAGATCCATCAGTCATATATTATGACAGCTATAGGGCTTAAAAGTGGCAAAAATGTGTAACTTGGGTCTCTGTGGGCATTTTAGAGACATTAAAGTGGCTTTGAAAAGTAAAATTACAGACTTTAAATTTTTTACAGACAAACATTAAATAAAGAAGTCATATGTAATATAGTTTGGGACTTATCACACTTACGATTTACAAGTCACAGGGCAAAATATGGGAAAATGTTGAAAGGGGGTTACTCAGGTGGGTGTTTATGAGCCTCATACACACAGGTTAATATCTATTTAAAGCCTTGATTTTTCTCTCATGTGAAAAGAACAGATTAATATATTCTCAGATGAGACTTCAACTCTTTCAATCACACAGTTGTACAGCTGTGGTTGTTTAATAATCGAATTAATCCTAGTATCCATGACCTTGTCCGGGTATAGAAATACAAATAACCCCCGAGTTTGAAATATATTTCTAATATCTTGACCATGTGATGTTCCTTTTCTAGGTGAGGACATAATTATGAAAATCACATAATTTTACTAGATGTGGGGCAGATTTCAAGAAAGGTTTTAGCCCGGCCTCAGGCTCAAACTTGAGACATTTGTCTCAAGTTATTGGAACAATTTTCTTGAGCCCATGGGCTCAGCCTTTATAGATTTCACAAAACGTTTCTGTCTCAGCTTTGGTTGAGTCAGTGGCACAAATGCTGAGACTGGTAGGTAGTGAGCTAAATTTTGTAAACAGAGCCTCAAATGTGGCTGCCATAATTCTTTCTCCACTTAGAAGAAATTAAGAGAATTAGGTACAAATGTATAAAACAACCTCTTGAAGTAGTCTTTGGATGTCTTACACATTTACAAGCTTTCCCATTGCAAAATAGCAGACCAGAGATATTATGTGTCAAACAAGGAACACGTACGTCATTAGTAGAATATTGTGACTGCAAAAAAGGGTCGCACGACACAGAAAAACCACTGTGGTTATTCAATAAGCTTGGTCTCAATTGAGACACCTTCTGTGAAAACCATTTGAGACAAAGACTTAGCTGAGCCAAAAGTCTTAGATTTGAGCTGGTGGCTCAGCCTGAGAATGGGCTTAGTCTGAGACCTTTCATGAAATCCACCCCAGAACCTATGACTTTCCCCAAAATCCCAGGCTGATACAAGATCTATTTTTAGCAAAGTTAATCCCCAAGTTGAGGTGGGATGTATAATCAATGGACTGGATAGGTCACACACAGTAAAGAAAGAAGAATTTTCTTTTACATATCTTATCAGCGAAAAGATACCCCCCCCCCAACTGTATGGTTGGGGGGCAACCGCTCCCGCTGCCCCCCCAGTTCCTATGCCTATGATCTTGCCAATTTTGTTTCCCTTTTTGTGGCAATTTACTTTTAATCACATTTTTATGTGTTGTCTGTCAATGCAAATCAACTTTTTATTTTGTGTTTAGTTGTCTTCACCATTTGGCAAAATGTTTGTAACAATTTAGCAAGAAATAGACAAATTCAAAGTTATGGATGTTTTTGTTAGTTTTCAGGCTGGAATGAGAACTTTGGGTAATACGAGACTACTCTTTTCAGAATTAATAAGGTGTGAATTTGCATAATTATTCCTTGAACATTACAGAAAATAAATTATTTGGACTCACTTTGGAGTCAAAATTTTTTACAAAGTTGGGGATTTTTGACACTGCTTTTAAGAGAGAAATTATTGATTGGTTCTACTGGGTTTCGACCCCACAACCTTTGGATTACACACAGAAATAAACACAAGCCTAGCTGAAGTCGAACCCCCAAAGCCCAGGTATTAATAGAACTTATATACAAGAGGTTATTACAACACAGAAAGGTGACCTAATGATTTTATGCTCAGTCATTATCATATAAGTAGTCAAGTCATCTTTACAACAGTTTAAAACAGTAGTAAAAAAAATTAAACTGTTTTGCAATTACAGTTTGAAATTTGATGAATAAATTTCAGTCCACTTTACTGAATTCTGCAAACTCACAGACAAATAGGCCAAAGAGAATGTGTTCTACAGTGCACTGTACTAAGTGGATTTGTCAGTAATGAGTAAAGATATGTTCCTTATTTGACCATCTGTGTGATAACATTCAAGGTTTTAACTCTGGTATTGTATTTCCAATAAGCCTTAAGACAACCCCTTGCAATATAAAACAAAAGCCAAAATGTTACTTTTACCCTTAAGTTAGAAAATAAACACCAGTTTCATTTTATGGTCATATTCAATGCAAAAAATCCATGTTATGTAATTTTTTTTCATAATAGCTATAGATAATCAATTGATTCTGGTTTCCCAATTATTTCTTAATTAAAACTAAGGCAAAAATGTTTTGCTCTAACTCTTCAATCATCAATTTGGAGTTGAAGGTGATACTAGAGGATTGAAACTTTTTTCCTTTCTCATGTTTCTGTACCCTGTTTGAATTTACTGTACTTCATTTAGGTATTTCTTGATTTTATGTGAGTGTAAAACCTCTGTTTGTATTATGTGTTTTATTTTATCTATGATCCCTTTTCTGTACAAACATGACTGTAAAGATAAATGAATTTATTGAAAACTGATGGGTCAATAGTTAATATAAATATAGTGGTAATTTATGATATGAGAGTGGATTTATTTTATTAACATAACTATTTTTGGTAAATAAGGACTTGTAGCATCAAACTAATTCACTTCACTCCAAGAAGGAGATTAACTCAATGACCACAACTGTTCTACTAAAAGACATCTGGCTTTATTGATATAAACATTACATAACATATGATTTTTGATATATTGTTGAGTTTACACTTGTTTACACTTGTTTAAATCGTAATGTCAGCCAAATTCACAATTGTGTTTACACAATGTCCTCTTATCAGTCTCCCTACAACTATGCCATGTGCATTGTGTTCATATTGTAATAATGTTTTGAGTTGAGAAGAAACTTTTGGGGTGACTTGAAGGATAACTATGTTACTTGAGAAAGTGTGATGACAAGCTTTTGTTTACTGTTTGTTAGTTTTGTCCAGTTTTAATGTAAGTATTCATTTTTGTGATTATTAAGTTACATTCTCACTATATTTATTTGTGTAGATTAATGTAAATTAATTTCTTTATGAACATATTCACCTGTTGAAGTTTGATAAATTTGTAGTAAACTGTGTGTACTTGATGAACTTGTTGAAGCAAGTTCAGTGTTTGAATATTTATTTGCCAAGTTTAGTTATTAATTTACCATGAACTCAATATCTAACAGACTGGATAATTATTTTAAAGGTAACCATTGGAAGATATAATCTAATGACTTGTTCTGTAGTACTTGTATTGCATAGTATATTAGGATTTCATGTTTATTTCTGTTTTATGCAACTGTCTGCCATGGAGTAGTATTAATTAATCTCAGTTTGTTGTAGGCAATTGTGAACATCACCCTCCTGTGTGAATCAGACACTTGATGAGACTTTAGTTTATTGCAGGACTGCATGTAGTTGTGGCTATTGACCAAAAGATGTCCTAAGCTCCAAGCTCTGTACCAGAAAATGTTTTTTTTAAACATTTCAATGGTTTGGAGAAAGAACATTCACAGAGTGAAAATTAATTTCCTGGACTTTTGAATTTTTAATGCTTTAAACCAGAGTACACAGTGGTTTCTGTTATAATTTGTATCAGTGTGCATATTTTTATATGTTTATATTCTGGCGCGTATTGGTTTGTGTGTTATATTTCCACCATTAGTAATACTTACTTCAAGTTAATGATTCAGTTTGATTCCACTTGTTATGATCCTGACCTACATTTATCCTCTTAAATGTAACAATTTTTATATATTGTTTATAACTTAATGTCTCCAAGTGCTGCTAAGTAAAAATTACATATAATAAGCATGTTTAGATAAGTATATTTTAAGCTGTTTTCTAAAGTCTAACATTGATTTTGAAGATATAATGTTCACAGGCATCTTGTTCCACGAAGCAGGGTCAGCATAAACAAAGACCCACTTTCAGTAGTTATTTCTAGGCACTTTTACAGGGTTTGCCAAGTTGAGACTAGGTGGGTCCTAAACCATATAATGCCTTTTAGATAGTTTCAGCTGTTTAACCACACCAAGTATTGTTTTAACAGATCATACAAATTTTTAATATTATTTCTCGACTGATTGCTTTTATAGGAATAAAATTCAGTTTCGTATTGAGAAGCTTAACAGTCTGACATTGTTCTTTATATTTGACCCTAGCCTCTTTCTGAACACAGGGCAAATTCTACCTATAGACCAAGGCATACCCACCTTAATCGTACTCACCCACTAGCATTCTCTGTGGTTCTTGGCCTCTTTTCTGTTCCTGGATACTGTTTACTGTTTTGGTTATGTTGCGCTTTAGAGTTTCCTTTGAACAGGGAAGATTAAGCACTACACAAGTCCAGTTAGAATTAGAATTGACAGGTTCCCAATGTACACATTTTTTACCTGCCCTAACTGCCATAATCTGATGACTATGTTACAAGTGGTTATATATGAGGTCATTGGTGGCCTACTGGTTAGCAAGTTTGGCATCTAGTCATAGGTTGTCACAACTGTGGATTTGAGTCCTAGAAGTGGACCACAATATGACCCTGGCTGTTGAACGGGATGTAAAACCCCTACTTTGAACTTTAGAAATGGTTATAACTCAATAAAGTGATGTTGTGCCTTGAATTGTGAGTTTAACAGTTCATGTATCATTGATATCTTGTATGGAGATAATACTCTAGTAAGTACTTTTACCCTCTGATAGTTGTAATAACTTGTGTATGTATTTATTAATTTCCTCAAAAAAGTTTAAGAGTTTTTAGTTTATATAATAGAAAATAGCTTTGCAATTGGAAAAGTGCCAATTAATTCTAAACTCACAGATTACTAAATAGTCACTGGATTCAGTTACTTTTTTCTGAAGTCAAACAAGTCTCAGAAATGTTAAGAGACAGCAACTTGTATATATTGTCTCAAAAGTCCAAATTTTCATTGACTTCATTAAAAGTGGCAACCAAAACCATCTTAATCTGAATTGTCATTCCCACCTTCAGTTTACTATTTTAAAGAGTCAGTTAAAACAGTGAAATAAAGTAATGTTCATTCTGACAGATCCTACAAGTTAAGGGTGTAAAGTTACTAACCAGAATAATTTGCTAAGAGTCTGGTGAGGCCGAGCTTGTATCAAGAACTCTTTGTCCAAGGGGAAATGAAATTATGAATACTAAAAATTAGAATTACAAAAAGTTAATTCCTACATGTTGATAATCAATAATGTAGACATATAGTCATTTTACAAAGCCCTGATTGTTTTTTGAAAATTAATTTTGTGTACAGTTCAGATAGGAAAGCAAAAACACTCTTCCATATGATATACAAGTTTAGTAACAAGCAAACCAGCAATGGGCAATAATTCTTGTCTTATGTTTGTTTCTCAGCAGCAAATATCCCACAACATTCAGTGGTAAATGATTCTCCAGTGGCAGGTGATATCCCAATTTATGCTCAGCCAAACAAGACAGCAAAGAAAAAGCAAAATGGAACACAGGCTAAAGGACGCAAGGGAAAATCACGTACTGGAAAAGGCAAGAAATCACGTGAGTCTTGAATATAAATCATAAATAAAGAGCTCTTGCACAGATGTTCAGTGGACTGATTTTTCCATATTTTTGCACAGATATTAAAAGACACTCTGTAGTTATATTACTAGGGTTCATACTATTGTTCTTTTGTGTTTGTAGACATGTGGAATTGATTGTTTCTTATATAAATTCAGTATTATTTATTGATTAAGGCATTTGAAAGATGAAATGAAAAGTATAATTAATTATAAAATTAGACATCAGTATGTTAGTCAGCAATCAAAAACATACATTTTTAGCCAGAATTAGGTGGGTTCTAGGCTGATTTTCAGTAAATCTGGGGATGGATTTTGCCAAGCTATATAAACGGTTGCTTTCTACTGAATACAGACATCAGAAGATTCATGCCCATTTTGTATTTGGGAGTTTAAATGGTGTTGTATTTATGCTCAGTTCCCCCCCCCACCCCATTCTGGATACTTGAAACTTAGACTGCAGACATATTTTATTATTAATGTACATGTTTACTTGTCTGTAAATACATTCATTGTACATGTGTACATCTATATGTATTACTTCTAATGTTTATATACAGGCTATTAGAGGTTACACAAGTTGATCCACAAGCACATACAAACCTTAACTTGAACAGTTTTGTCAGCAATGCGGGTTCATTTCGGACTTCCCTTTTCTGTTTTGATAACAGAAGCGTAATACTGGTTAGGGTCACCTTAGACCCCCTCTTGGGATAAGGTGAGCCTTGTAAAGTAGTTAAGGTCACCTTAAACACCCATTTCGGTTAAGGTCAGCCTAAATTAAGGTTTATAGGGAAGTATTTTGACCATTGTAAGAGAATTGAAGTTAAGTTCACATTAGTAAATTAATAATTGAGTTTCAGTACGTAAAATTGTATATATACATATTATGCAAACAACCCTACAGGCCAAAACATGGTAGTCAAGCATTATGTACAGCATTAGCAAAAACCGTAGCGATTCTTTCACCTAACTTTTCATCTTGATTGATATACCTCCACACAATCCGACATCCAGGAGCCATGAGGTTGAATTTGTTGAGTAGGGATGTGAGAATTGTAAGCAAGGGTGGCCTCTGAACGTCGGAAAGTGTGGGAGGTATAGTGGTTCCTAGACAAACCAAACTTGACATTAAGGGCAACACAACAAGTGTGGGAGGTAAAGTGGTTCCTAGACACACCTAACTTGACATTATTAAGGGCAACACTTTGAGAAAAATGAGTACCTGGTATCCTTTAGGTGTCAGAACTTGAAACGTGGGTTGATCACCCGATGGAAAATTCATAATGAAAACGTGTTTCGAGGCTGAATAAGGACAAAGGAGGGACCCTTCAATCTTTACAAAGATAATACATACACCTTGTCCTGAGTCTGTATGGCTTTGGTCCATTTTGTAATAATTTTAACAAACCTTTTGCAAAAAATGGTTGTCCTCTGAGCTGTTGCGTTCCTCTGGGGACCACTTGGGTCTGTTGAACTGGCAGTATGCCCTGGCTCACTGGCACTGTGAGACTGAAATTGCACTGGCTTCTGTCTGCAGGGACATAAAAGCTAAAGATTTAATGAGGCCCTTCTGATGTGGGGTAAATTTGCCCCACAAAAAGTTCTGCCTCTGTCACTTTCCAAAGCGAGTCCTTTGGGCTTCAAACCAAGTCTTTTGCAATTTTATTGAGAGCCTACAGCTGATGGCAAACCTCTCCCACATTCAATCCTTTCTGGCCTTGTCCTTTAAAGTGTCCATTAATATTGTCATAAAGATCCTCATGATGCTTAACAAAGTCTACAATAATGTCTTCATCTGAATCTTTTAAGTAAAAGTCCTTTCTTGCACCTCCACTTAAGTTTCTCTCTTCTGGGTTCTTGGTTTCTTTTTCTGCACTGCTCTATCTGTGACTTTTGAGTTTCCCCCCCCCCCCCCCCCCCACCGGCTTTCCCCCTCTCCTCTCTCTATTGTTACTCGGCCCCCTCCCTCTCCCTCTGTTCTTGCTCTTCCCTCCACTGTATGTCAGCAAACTGTATCTCCCAATTCATCTTAGGACCCATCTAATAAATCACATAAAAGCAGCATTTGTAGAAAACAAAAGCCTATCTGAACGCTGCCAGTTGTAATCATGCAAATGACCTGCCTATTACAAAGATTGCGTAACTGACAAGCCGTAGGTCGGTAAAATGAAACTGGCCATTATGTATAAGTGCAGCAACTTTAATTTTGACATTGCTAACTTTATTTATAAAAGCAGCATTGCTAATTTTATTGTAATCAATCACATTTGAGTAGAGTTTATTTGGGTAAAAAGTAAAACTTACTGTTAAGTGGCAATATCCCTCAGGTGATAAAATGGTTTACTGATTCTTTAAATTTTAACAGTATCTGAAATTCCTTTTATAGTATGAGTATATTTCTAACCTTGTGATTTGACATGATAGAGTGCAGCTGTATTTGTGGCCTACAGGTCCCAAACCTACTGGTCACCCTGTCTCACCACCTTCTGATAGTGACTATGAAACAGGACAGTCCCGTGAGAATATAGTACTACAGAAGATGCCTATAGCTGAGGATGAAGAACAAGTGGTTTATATGAATACCAGTGATCCACAGAAACAAAACAATCCAGCAGTAAGTCAGATCTTAGCAAACCAGGCTTTGGTAGAACTTATATTTGAACCAACAACAAGTACCATTGCAAATGGATAAAATAATCATTTGGTTGTTAGTTGTTGGCATATTAATGATATCTTATTCAATATGTTTATGTGTGGTTGCACAGAAGAGTGTGCCACATGAAAGACCATGAAATTCCGTATTTGAGTAGATAATATTGATTACCTATGTGATAAGCTAATTGACTAACTGATCAATTACTTGGTTATTTGGAATGATAAACGACTGACTAGTATTAGTTGATTTGAATAGTCAGTTAGATAATGGACTGAGTGACTGACTTTTAGTTTATTTTTGTTGACTGATAATATGTCTAATAGACTAAGTTCATGTGAGCTGAATGCCTCAAGAGTTGATATTTGTGATACATAGATTTTAATGCTGCTGTCAGCGTATTCTAGAGATAATTTAATGATGGCAAGATGAAAGGATGGAGAAAAGAAGTATGCACTAGTTACTCAGTGAACCTCTATCATCCAAACATCCTTGCAGAATAATATCTGGTCACATTATTTAAAAGTTTGTAGTTTCAATCGAACACTTATGCATAGATCAAGAATGATATAAATTTGGAATTGGGTTATGATGCGTGATTTAAATTGAATTTTTCTATTCTACAAAGAGTGTAATTTTGAGGGTCCCATTAGAATTTAACTATTTTAACTGTATATATTTTTTGTATTTAGCCTATTGATGGTCCAACACTGGTATATGCTGATTTCAACTTTCAACACATCGACCCAGCTCGTCAAGAGGCTGTACCAAATACTGAAGACAAAAGCACATATGCCTCTGTGGACTTTGACCTCACTAAAGAATACACTCTGTATGAAAACTTGTCAAGAGAGAACAAGGGTTGAACTTAGTGTGTGGGAATTAATCAGTATATAAATTTATTTGATATAGATTCTAACCCATTCTTAATCAGAATGCATCCGAGCATATAGAAGAGAAACTGCATAACAGATTTGTAATATCCCCCAATACAGTGTGAATAATATGCAAGTGCATATGTAATGTTTTTATTATCACAGTAAATCGTCTGGAAAATATTTGTATCACTTGAAGGCTAGCAAACTAAATGACAATGTTTATACAGACATCAAGGGGATTTCATTATGAAACTGCTTTACTGATCATACTATAAACAGTATTTAACACATTTATGTTTGTTGGCTCAACCTATATTATTAAGAAATAGTAAGTATTCAATAAAAACTAAAATTAGAGTCAAATTTAAAAAAGAAATCTGAAAACCTGATCTCAGAGGTGGGAGTGTTACAACTTTGCCACCATGGCCCCAAATCACACATTTATCATCTCAATATGCCTGAAGAGTGAGATATTATTGGATAATGAAAGCTTTTGAATAGGAAAGACATATTTCAATAAAATAGTGGAAGAAACTGGCAATCAATCTGGAATTACAATTTATTACAATGAATATGCAATGTTTACTTGAACATATGTTTAATATACGAAAAAACAGTAAGAAAGAACAAATTTATTAAACTGTTTCTCGGAGTTATCATGCTGCCATGTTTTCATGGAGATGCTAAAATTATTCAGCCATATCACAGTCAGTCCAGTGATAAGCCGAGCATTTATAAAATAATATTTATCCTTTGGATTAATAAGCAAACATTAACAAAGATTAACTATTACATTTCACGGCACATTTCTGATTGACGGTCATGCAGAATTTTTGCAATGACAATCAGGCATTTTTTGCCTATTATCATCAAGAACAAACATGTGTCATCTAAAACGAGCAATTATTCTATATCTAATAAAACATATCTATTTTGGACTAAAGTTTGAATGGTTTATCACATAAACAGGCAAAGCAAATGGATTAAACCCCCCATGAATATACACTGTTCCCTTAACTGAATAATATTTTATTACATGAATGTATGAGTCCTCTTATTGACAAATATACATTTCAACCTTATTCTTTCGAAAATTATTTGTTAAAAATCAGTATCTACAAACACAATTTTGTATAATATTAATCAAAAGGTGTTCATTTTCCTTCCTACAAAGGTTTAACATTGGACAATTAATGTTTTACTTCTTCAGTTGAAAGTATATAATTATTATATACTCATGCATATTGGTACTTATATTTTCTCTGTATTTTGTACTTTTGTACTCAAACAGTTATTGAGGGCTACGGTGGCAGAGTGGTAATACTCTTACCTCCCACCTCAAGTGGGAAAGCTGGTAGTTGCTTGCCATTGGTCGGCAGTTTACACTACAGAACCTTGACCAACTATATGTACTGGTTTCCTTTGCCCATCCAACTACCTGTCGTGATATAACCTGTACAGTGTTGAAAGTGACATAAAACCCAAATAAATTTTAAAAATCAAACATTTATTGGTTTTGGCTATGTTGTAATGCACATGATACAGATAGTTCCATTCTTATCATATTTTGGGCATTTTTTACAAATATATGTTGTGTTCCTGTATAATATATATAAACATGTATATATTGGGATTATTTGGCTTGTAGTTCAGCATATTCATACAGAATCATGTTGCTGGCTTCGATCTTTTTGTATAATTTAGAAAAGTTTGTGTTTCTTTTCTAATTTTGTAATCCTATTAGTTAACTCAGTATGTTTTTGAAATTCTCATTGTTTGATGTACATGGAGCATATATGAGACATAAATGATAAAATATTATATTACAGCAAATATGAGACAAAGGGTTAATGTCTACCATTATCTAATACATTAAAGTAAAGGGTTATGTTGACACTAGTGGCATGCCTAAATCCTTATGTCACATGCCCATTGACCTGAATTTCCACTTAACATTGTAACATCTACTTTGTACTTGGAAAAAACATCTCTATGTATGAGCATAAACAAAGATATAAGTATTTTCAATTCAAGAGATTTTTATATATCTATATATTTTATTAGTATGGGGTCCTTACTTGAGAAAATGCCGAATATTTTGTGGATATAAGTAAAAGTATTAATGGAACCAAGTCTTAAGGACACTGAAGTTTCTGCTAAAAGATTGTCCACCAATGGCTTTTGAAGGCAATTTCTACTTAGAAAAGTGGACATCTTTGTTTGGTTTGTTTAAAATATATTCTTTGGTGTACAGCAGTTTACAGAAAATAGTTTAATGAAATAATAAGACTGGCATCAGCAGATTGTTTGTGGTATAATATTTATGAAATTAAAAAATATATATATCTATTTTTTCTGCAGTTTGTTTTCACTGTAAAAGAGATATTAATTGCATTAAGTTGTTTTAGATTATTTCAATTGTACTGCATATGTTGCTTAATGTATATCTTTAAGGTAGACTGTTGGTAATATTAAGTGCAACCCTGAGATGAATATCACACAGTTTGACATTTTTCTACAAAACTAAAGTACCATAAAATTATTGTATGTAATGTTTCTATTCACACAATGATTAGAAGGTCAAGGTAAAGCAAACATTCAACACTTCGGCTACCCTTTTGGCAAACAGCAATCCACATCAACTAAAAATCATTTAACAGATTAATTAATTGGTCAAACATTGTAAAATAAAAATCTAACATTCTAATAAATAACAAATAGGTCAAATTGGCACAAGGGTGAGTTCCACAAAATGTTGTGAAGATTCACATTTTTGCTCCAGAATAATCTTAAATCTATCTGTATATTTCTCTTATATCTATCCAAGTATAAATACAATGCTGCAGAGAGCAGTTATATAATTCAGTTTGTATTTTATTAATATATTTTTTATGAAATGAAATCTTGTAAGTAATATTACGCCTTATCACAAATATAAGGTAAAATTTGTCAGACATGCAACATGTTGTATCATTTTTGCCTCTTTTTAAGACACAAATATATTTTTAATGTAAACAGATGGTTCATTTTATTAATATAGTACCATGTTATATTATGTTCAGATTGCACTTCAAGTAAATTGTGTCATAAAATATGAAACATTTATTTATATTTTAATGTTAAAAGGTAGTGCTTTATTTTACAGGTATTAGTATTTCATATAGATGTTATTGGCATTACTTGATCATGTTTGACAATGTACACAATGTTGTGTTATATTCAAAAATGAGGATGAAAGTTATGCTTTAACTTGCTTTTTTATGTCATCCACTGGAAAATATATAGTCATGGTATCATATGTCAGATTTTTTATATTTTCCAATCATTCTTGTCATCTGCTTTTGTATTTCCTGCTTTTGTGATATCAAGTTGGCCCTGAAAAATCATTTAAAATTGCTATTAATGTCATTTAACAGAATGCCTGGATCAGGTTTTTTTTTTATCTGTTACCTGTGAAATTCCTGGAAATACATGATGAGCTCTCTGGACTGGTGTGACTTTGGAGTGATAATAAAGATTAATCATAAATTTTGGAAAAATTACCCTGTTTATAGTTAACATATGGTTCAAATAGAAAAACCTGACTTAAAGAAAATCTTGATTACAAGACTATTTAAGCTCTTAGGTAAAAATGGTCAACTTGGACAATCGCTGTTACACTGTAAATGTAGTAAGTAGTGTATGTCAGTTGAAAAAACTAAAATATATTAAACAGTGAAATTTGTAAGTATTGCCTTAGTTGCATAATAATGCAGAATAATGTTTATTATGACAAAAGAATATTATGCTTGCTTGAATTATGGAGGACTTTTAATTATATGCTGGGCTGCTGCATTTTTTTGATGAATTTGTTTGAAATTTGGCATGTATATGGAGTTTGGAAGAAAAATCAGATCTAATTGACATTCAAACTTTCACAAGGTCTCATAATTGAATGTACGGGAAATGCTTATTAAAAAGGAGACAATAAAGATATAAAATTTTTATCTATTCGAATTTGGGAGTTGTCTACAAAATGGCTAACTTTTATCTTTTTATTGGTATTAAGATTACCAATTATTGCAAAAAAGTGAAAAGCTTTTTTCAGTTACTTCTTTTGTCCTTTTGTTTTGGATATATAAAATAACTTGACGGAAATTGGGGGTGCAACATTTTAAAAGGTTACATACAATGTTTGACCCCATCTTAAAGGTAAAAAGACAGGCCTTTATGAAAAAGGCATTGTATTTTGTATTATTTTTTTCTTTTTTACCCTGTTTAACCGCCAGTTCATATTGCAACAGATAGTTTAACTTGACGGAAATTGGGGGTATCGGCAAGTAATAACCAACTTTCCAACATGAAGCACCCAGCAGAGATTCAAACCGGCGACCTCAGAGGTTGAAAGCGAGCACTCTAACTGCTACACCACCGAGCCCCCCTTTGTACTTTGTCTCTTGAAGATTGGAATGTCAAACAGGTCATATAAAATAAAGGGCTGAGATTCTTTTTGCAGGGTCCCTTTTATCTTTGACCCCTCCTTTATGGTTACAAGTTTAATTAAACATTTATGTTTATTTGTGTTTAAAAATCCATGCAATAGTAAAAACTAACTTTGTACTGATGAACGTACTTCAGTTACTTAAAGTCCACACCTTGCTTACCAATGGACAGCATTTTACAGAGCTTTGACTAACTGTATGTACTGGTTTCCTCTGCCCATAAAACTACCTGTTGCGATATGACCTATACAGTGGAATAAATGAATAAAGTTAAAACTTTGATACTCTAATAACCTCATGAAGGTTTGAGAATTCAGCTTTTTATATAACATTTGCAGCTTCTTTTGGCTGTAAAATTGCCCATTATATATTAGAATATTTCTGCGTTCTATCTATTGTAGTCTTCTTTCAATATCTTTGTTATTAATGACTTCTTTACAACTACTTTTGGCATATTTATGCTGAAGGTATGCTTACCTTTGACCTTTGCCAATGTCTCATGGTTAAAAAGATGTGTTTTAGTCCATCAACTGATCAAGTATATTGTCTGAGACATTTGTCTGTGAAGCATTTCCTCAGATACAAACGATAGGAAAGTCAAGGAAAAGGCAACCTGCCATGGCGGGGGCTTTTTGCATCTAAATAACTTGCAAATGTTTAACACCCTACTGTTCTGCTCTGCTAATGTAGCATTTTAACTTCTTTCTGGGTCACTATTTTCTAGTATAAAGTAGATCTCAAACAGATACCCAGTACAAATTCCGAATACGAGAATAATTATTACCTGAGCGATATTTAGAAAAATACAGGAATAATGCAGCTAAAGAGAGTTTCAATGTATAATGCATATACTCTAGGATGATCTGTCAAATATTTAAGGAAGGAGTTTTAAAGTGAAAATTTGTAGATATATTACATATTTGGAAAGATTATTTAGAGTTTGAATTATGAGATTTCACAGTTATACATCAATGTTTTATCATGACATTTCAAACAAGCAATTGTAGCTGGTATACATGAATAATGTTCATTGAAAATTATGAATGCATAAAAGGCTTGTGTATTTCAGTTGTCACATTTTGAGAAAAATGTCACTTCCTACAATTATTTCTCCACTCATTAAAAGTTATTTGGCCTTAGATAGAAAACATTAGGTTTAACATGGCATATGTAAGAGATTATCTTTGCATCTGTACAAAATGTTATTTCAAATGAAATTTACATTAATTTAACTTGGAATATCATGTGGCTACTAGTTTCACTATGTCTTTATTGTTTTTTTTAGTATTTGCTAATAAAATTGAAAAAAATGTTTGTGTTATTTTATATTACCTGATAAAGTTGCTGATAGATTGAATTTATTTTAATTATTTGGAAGTTTACGTCGCTTTCAACACTGTACAGGTCAACAGGTAGTTGGAAGGGCAGAGGAAACCAGTACATAGAGTTCGGTAGGGTTCTGTACTGTAAACTGCCGACCAACGGTAAGCAACTACCAGCTTTCCCACTTGAGGCCATGCCGGGAATCGAACCCCAGTCTCAGAGGTGGGAGGCGATAGTGTTACCACTCTGCCACCATGGCCCCTGCTGATAGATTGTCATGGTCTGATGACAATGATCTCTCTTTTCCTGGTCTGCAAAGTTTTGATCCCAATTCATGATTCGGCAGTGGTCTTTGTTTTGTTGTTTCAGTGAAAAAGAAGGGTTATTAAGACACAGGAAAATATTGAAGTCTGCACCAACAGTTATGGTACTTATTATGAAAGGTTTCTGTTTTTTATTTCTTTCAGTTTCAGAATCAGTAAATACCCTTGTCACACTTTCTTTCTGGCCAGTATCGGGAAAACTGTTTGACAGATTAAATTAATTTTTTGTGTTTGTGTCGCTCACAAAGATGTACACAATTTTAAGCTGAATATAACTACTTCCTGCTAGAAACTAGTAAAATGAATGCCTCATTACCTTTTATAAATTGTTAAACTGAATGAATTTGGTCAGTCTTATGAGATTCTTTGTTTTGGGTGCAACTATGTTATCCCTGAAGTACTTTGCAAGTACACCAATGTCCTCAGTGACCTAGTGGATTATCAGGTATACAGAGACCGGATTCGCTAACGGTCTCAAGTCTCAAATCTAAGATCTTTCTTAGATTTTTCTCTGATTTGAGACCTTTTGCTCAGCTGGGATTCACAAAAGATCTCAGGCTAAGATTTTTCTCAGATTTGGTCTCAAATCTAAGACTGCCTAGGGAGTGACTTAAGTTTTCCTAAAATAGAGTATATGTAATAAAAAGTCACACAATAAAATGAAAATAGTGAAGTATGACATATTATCTAATTTGTAACACAAAATATGAATATATATTAAGAGTGTGTACAAAAACAACAGTAAACATTTACATTACAAATTTACATGAGTGGCTTTGTTCTGCTGTTATAATCAGTTCTTTTGAAAGTCAGTACAAATTATAGTAAAAAGACAATGTTTTGCTTGATTGAAAATATTCTGAAATGTGAGTATATAGGGTAGAGTGGTGAAATATAAATGTGTATACCTTCCACTAATCTCAACAAAATATTACATCAGTTTTGATTGGTACAGACTCAAAACTTGGCTGGGATTTTGGTCTCAGCTGAGATTCCTTCAGTGAATCTCAACTTAAGCAGAGACTCAGCTGAGACCAAAATCTCAGATTTGAGCAAAATCTCAGCTGAGATTTGGCTAAGACTTGAGACCTTTCATGAATCCAGCCCCAGGTCGTCACATGTGAGGGTTTGACTCCCATAAGTGGTATTGTTGAGGACCTGTCCCAATATGACCCAATATGACAATATGGGATATAAAACTACAACTTTGACCTTTGATTTGTTTTAGTATACCAGCTGAACATGTCAGTGAACTGATTGTATCAGATATCTGAATCAGTTTAAGTGCTTTTGTGTGTCGTCCTATATAATATTTTCAGGCGTATATAAAATTATTATGGATAATTTTCATATACAGCTTGAATAAACATCCTGTGTTGTGAATTTGAAGCCTTTTAGGGCCTTATTTCTGGTAGCACTTTTACTGAAATTCAGAAGCTAATCACTGACATTAAAGTATATTAAATTTTTATCACAAAATACCCTCCAAGTAAGGAAATGAAATTGGCATTTCTTTCCTCAAAATAATAAATTACTCAGTTCCCAAGAATCACAGCAATAAGGTTATATTATTTTATTACTAATACAAAAATACTACCATTGTATTTTTAGTCATATTACAAGTATGTACAAGATTTTACACTTACAAGGGGTACCAGAGATTAAATTTAGAGTCCACTGTCATAAGAAAAGGTCACCCCTGATGATTTACTTGAACATAAGAAATTAACTGTCAATCAACTAAAATAATCAACTTATCACATCACATAACATATAGTACCATGAACAATACATGCAAGAGACATATTCAAGATGTTTCCTAAATGGGACAAGGAACAAGTGATTAGATTTTGGGAGTGATTTGGATCACTGTTTGGATCCATGAAAAATAAATTGGGAGTGATCCAGATCACTATCTGCAAAAATATGAAATAGAGGGGAAAAAGCAACATCAGTGCTAATAGTACGTTTTGAAAGTCTAGGAATCGAGCTCCCTTGGTGGAGTTCTGCACTCTCCAAGTGCTGTTGTTCTATCAATCAAATATTGTAAGAAAATTTCCACCAAAAGTTACGTTCAATGAGCTTACTCAATATGCTTATTTAAGATAGCGCCTTAGAATCTTCTAGATGGATATTACGTTCTAGAAAAGTCCTTATTAGATTGCATACCATTGATCTTCAAGCGGCCATTTTACCCATGAAGTGGCTTATAATCTGCATTTTATATGCCTCTTTCATGCTTCAAGCGGTTGTCCCACGGTTAGAACTTTTTCTCGGCGGCAAAACCGCCCCCCGGTTGCCCCATTTTGTCCGAGTTGTTAACACTACAGGCAGACAGCCACTGACATAATTTTTAAACTGTCAATAACAGTAGAATGAGTTCTACAAGCATTGGTCTCCAGGAAGCAACTTTCATTCACCTTAACTCACATTTGGTGAAATGAATAATACCTTAACACACCTTATGTTGCAGTATTACAACGAAAGAGGACTGAATTGCAACCTTATGTTCACTGTGAACCACACCCTCGTTTACCATAGTTAGAAATTGATATGAACATGCGTGAAATCAGTAGGTCTCTCAAAGTAATGGACAGTTTACCACTGACTTGCAAGGCTTCACACGGATGTCAGAAGGTGATCCAAGGACAGGGACGTTTCCCCAAATGCGGGCTACCACAGATGATACATCCTGTAGTGTGAAAGGGATATTAAGTCCAGTCTTTTACAGAAAAATAATACTGTGGTTACCTGTTATTGTGGGTGATAATAAATATTTTAGGAAAATTCTTCACTTTAGATGAACCCAATATTACATATCGCTTACACATGTTTTTTTTTATCATAATTCCTTGATCAGCCACTTTTTGTTAGCTTTGAACACGGTAATAATTCTTCTGAATAGACATTTTCTTGTCATCACTGGTACATAAGAATTCAGACTTATAACCACACCATTCTGTGGCGGGACGGGCCCCCACCCCCGTGTAAACCCAATGGAGGGTCGAGCCCCCGGCCCCATCACCGTATTTCCATGGACCCATAGATCCCCCCTGCACGGGTGCCTTCTGGACAGGGACCCCCATGAAAGTAAGAGATTCCCCTTGAATGAGAGCCTTGTGGACAGGGATCCATCCTATGTGGGTGCATTATGGACCGGAACCCACCCTTGCCACCATAACCTTACATGGAGGGGTGAGTTTTACCACCTACCACCCGCCCCGGAACCACTTGGGTGACATGTCCCACAACCAGAGGGTAGAGCCCCTGTCAGGCAAAGAGGCTGACGGCACCCCGGCACTCTACAGACCAGAGGCGCCCGCTCTCGAGCGACCCAAAGGTGCGACTCCGCTTATATACTGCGAAGGCCGCCTCCCTGCTCACCCAACGACTGTGCAGATTTGAACCCGTGACCACTCAGATTGTTTACATGGGACCCAAATCCAATCAACTTAATCCTGAGCAGGGGAGTGGATGTGTCCTGGTTTTTCCCTGGACCCTAAAAAACCCTGGTAACCTATCAAAATTGCCTTGTTTTACCAATTAACCTATCTCAAGAATTATAAAATCCAACCATAATCCCAATTTACCTATGCTGCCACCAGGTCATTATTGAGGTTGACCAACCTGTTATTATTTTCAACTTTTGGTATTGTGACCTAAACTGTAGAGTAGGAGAACGTGGATAAGATGACTTATTGTAATCTGAGTGCTCTAGGACCAAGAATTTAAAGATGTTACTCATTCCAACTTCAAAGTACTAAGATTCATTTAACTAAGATGACCAAAACAAAACTCAAAGGTGTATTAATCAGGTGAAGATGGACTACAGTGTCACGAAGTCTGATACTCTAAATCAGGTGCTTATAACTGATCCCAATATGACCATTGTGCTATTGCTGTCATCATTCACTGTCTCGAGATGACCATTTATCATCAATCAGGCACCATATAACCATGAGGTGTGAGGTCCAGTCCAGGTAAGTTACTAGTCAAGTTCCTGCTAAAACTCTGCAAAGGTCTCCTGGGACAAGATCAACTAGACCAAGTTTCAGACAGTGAAGTCAAAGTTCAGACCCTAATACAGGTCTTCTTAAAATAAACAAAGTGAAAACACAAGTATTGAAATTCATAATATATATTGACAACAAAAAGAAATAGTAACAAGGTAAAAGAATGTGTGTAAAAA
This sequence comes from Sabellastarte sp. h YS-2021, assembly GCA_964017235.1. Lineage (NCBI taxonomy): Eukaryota > Metazoa > Annelida > Polychaeta > Sabellida > Sabellidae > Sabellastarte > Sabellastarte sp. h YS-2021. The sequence continues at coordinate 182,072,277 of OZ024929.1, read as the reverse complement.
CAGAATATTGACAAGGGAAAGACTATAATCAACAAATTATGTAATTTTGAGAAAGTGTACATGTATTAAATTTCATGAAAATAAAACAATCAAATGAAACAAGTATGGAGTTAAAGATTATTTGAGAAATTATACAATTAGAGACTAAGGAAAGGCTTAATTTAGTTACAAACCAGAAACCCAATAATTAAAGCAAGAGACTTAAGGAAGGCTAAATTTAGTTAAGATCCAGAACCTGAATAATTAATTTTATAAGAGACTTAAGCAAGGCTATTATTTACAATTAACATTTTGTAAAAAGGGGTAATAAATTTTAATAGTTAAACAAATTACAAAAAAAATGGAACTCCAATACCTGTAAACCCAACCTAAAGTGACAACACACATGACATTTATATAACCTGACATTGGGCAACATGACATTTAACATGGATAAATCAGTGCACACGACAGCAAGCTTATGCAACACCACAAAAAAATAAAGGCATCAAGCATAAGATAAAAGCATAAATGAACCACTGAGGGTGTAAAATATAATGTAGAAATAATTACCCAGAGCCAGAGAAAAAGAGGGAAGGCTAATAATTTTTAACAGAAAAAGAAATGACAGGTGAACATTAAATAAAAGCAGACTTTAATACAAGTGCGCCGCCAGGCTAATTTGGAGCACCATCTAGCTGTCATGTTAACTCAAGGAAATACTTTATAAGGGATGTTTGGGCTATAATTCTGGAAGGGTAATAATTTAAGTTAATATTATACCAGAATAAACACATGAAGTAAAATAATAAAAAGAATATTTTGAATGGATAAACAAAAGTATTAACTTCAACATAAAGATATTTAAATGTAAAGCCCCGTGCAAGGCTAGTAATATTGAACATTAGTTAATAACAATGATAATTTGGACAAAAAAAGTAAAGCTGGAAAATCAAATTAGTTTGTTTAATAAATTTACTGCAGGACCAAGGAAGGCCACCTGGAAGGCTAATGCTGTTCCAGAATAAAAAGAGGGAGGAAAAAAAACAGTTTGACAGCTAGTTGTGCAGGAGTTGAAATAAAAAGGGCAAGTTTCACAGAAGAAATTATCAAAATACACACAACAGAAAAAGCAGTCAACCAAGCATTGGAATTTGGAAAAAGGATGCATTAATTAATAAATGGCACACAAAGCTTAATTACAGAAGTTTTACCAAAACCAGTTTTAATGGCTGAAAAACACTTGACACACAACTTAAGTACCAGTAATTTGGAACTCTTTCAAACCAATCTTTCAACAGAAAATAATTAAATTTATGCTATGAAATATCTTTAAATCAAAAAGGGTTCAGTATTAGCAATAGTTACCAGATTAAAATATAGGTACACATTAAAATCTAAGATATTGATTTACCAGTGATAAATTAATTATACCCACAAAGAAAGTTTAAATTACTCTTTTCAACTTGGTGAATTACTTCATCAACTTGGTGAATTACTTTACTTTATCTTTAAACATTACAAAACAGGCATATATCAGCCATTAAACTAAATGCACACAAAAATATAAACAGGTTAACCCCCAGTCTTATCAATAAAATCCCAACCACAAAACTGACCCATAAACCCAATATTTTTACCCATACCATACCAAAGGGCCCTGCTCTCTGTTCTGGACCATGTGTTTGGGAGGGGGGTCTCCCAGAAAGTGTCTGGAAACCAGACTCGATCCAAGAGGGCTCCTCCTCTACCCAAAAGAGGAAAAGACTGTGTGTTTGCGAAAAGGATTTAAAGGGGAAATAAATAAAAACCCTACCAGCCCTGATGATTGATGACCCATGATTAACATTTGGGTAGGTGCATTCACCCGCCAGGGAGTTCTTCTGGTATTTACTATACCTTGACTCCCAATGAATGACATCTGCTTCTAGTAAGATGCATTTACCCCTAGGTTGTTAAAGACCCAATTTACTTGGAATGGTACTACCCCACCTTGTATCCAGGTAACCGGGGCCCCCCAATGACTGCCAAATCATAGTAGGAAGATTGTGTGTCTGGCTCAACTCTCAAAGTACCACCCCAAAATGATATGAATGAAACTATTGATGGGAAAGATTAATTGATTTTAGGATATATAATTTACAGTGGCCACTATATAAAAATATAACCCAAATCTCTACTTACAGTTCAAAATAAAAAGCTCAAGACTATTTAGGTCAAAAATTAGGAGTAATAAATACATCAAATTTGGTAAAAATACCCCCCTGGGTCCCCCCAACCCCAGCAAACATGATAATAAATTAAAATAAGATCAAACCATACCTTTAAACTAAGTTTTTCCCACAAAGTATTCCACACACACAAAAACACGTCCTTCTGCACTGATGTCCAGAACAAAAAGAGAGCGATCCCAAGCCAAACCCAAGCCAGCAGCACATGTCCAGCTTCCTTATCTAGGGCTGTGATTGGCCAGGATGCCTCAGGCAAAGGTCACCCCATAATCTGAGGGAGGAGATTGGATAGGGGAGATACATGCTGCATCCACATGCTTATCTATTTGGCGCTAAATCTATTTTAATACAAGGCTTGGATTACCTCACTTTGATTTACATCCTGGAGGAAAACATATGTGGGCCCACTTAGATCAAACTGAGAATTACTGGGAATCTTTGCATTTCACACCTAATTATATCACAAAATAGTACAAAATAGACCAGAAAAGTCGGCAATTCCAGCCGAGAATTAACAGGAAAAAGTAATTAAAAACAGGAAATTTAGAAGGAAAATACCGCTAATTAATGAACAAACACCCAAGACAAATAAAATAAACAGGGAGTTTAGATGGAAATACCGCTAATTAGTGGACAAAGAACCAGACAAATCAATAAAATAAACGGGGAGTTTAGACGGAAATACCGCTAATTAGTGGACAAACAACCAGGCAAATAATATACAATAAACGCCCCCCCCCCCCCTACAGAAGGAAATAGCGGGAACGATCCACGATCGTCACAATTCTTTTAGTAAAATATCTTTCAGGAAACTCCACAGAATCCTATGATCCCGTATTTCCTCATCAATAATATTAATGAATTGGCTGCTATGGGTATAAGTCAACAAATTCTTCAATCACCCTTTCTGTTTTTTATAAGTATCTGACCACTCTTTCAACCCTATTTGTATCTGGCATCATTGACATTGCAGTGACTGACCAATGATCAATCAGTAAACAAGAACCACTATGGCAAAGGCATTGCAAGCATTGGCTTGCCATATAAATGCTAGTCACATACGGTCCAAGCACACTACTGTGACCAGCTCTTGCCTGGCATCATGGACTTACACGCAAAATTGAAATGTCATATTTTAAACAAGAAATTGTGTTGATATAGTGTAGAAAATTGACCTTGACAAAGATGTATGCAATTTCAGTCCTAAATTGAAAATCCTAAATTAACTTTATGACAAAATATTTTTGGTTTCAGAACAGAAAGCATGCTTAGTACAGGGGTGAAGTGATAACTTTAAAGTTATTGTTTCATTATAATACTGTTTTATTTCAGTAAAATATAATATTCACCCAACTTGACTGGACATAATTAGGCATATCCAATTCCAATATACAAATATTATATGTTTTATAAAATTCCTTATCAAATTATCAGATTAAGAAACTCCTATTATCCTAAGAGATGGACTTATAATTATGTGTACCTACATGTAGTCAGAAAATATAAATGATCAGAACATATGAATGATGAAGTGTGATTGCTCATGTCAAATTATGACCAGACACAATGCAACATCCATCCTCAATGAAAATGTCATCATATGTGCATTATTTCAAGATATTTCTCTAATATGATAAAAAATCTTGACCATATAAGCTGACAGAATAACAGTAAATTTCCCTCTAATATACATCAAGTCTATTACAACAAGGAGTGATAATACTGTTATAGATAAATTTGTACCAGGATAAAATGAGGAAGTATCTCTTTTTAGCTTTAGTATTTGTTATAGATACATATGTTTATCAACCAAACAAGTGTCATAATTGGTGAAAAGAGGAAGTTTCTTTTTTTTTTGTTTTGTTTTTCTCCAAACTGTTGTCAGTTGATCAGTAGTGTGCAATTTGACTACTTGTTCTCTTACATTAGGACCTGATATAAACTTGGATTTCTAGTAAACAATGGATATCTTAACTTCAGGTAATACTCTTCCTAATAGTATTCTTATCTTTATTTTGGGCCTCCGTATATTGAAATAGAAAAAAAATATTTCACGAGTAGAGTAAATCTTATTTAGACAGACTGCTTGAGTGTCTTTAAAGCAAATTTCTATTGGTGAGTGACGTTGTGCTAGGCTTTAGCATACAAGTACGGAGCCCAGGAAGGGACATAGCAGAGAGTTTGCGAACAACTTTTCACAAAACGTTCCTTGCAAAAATATGCAATATAATTAATCAATACGAGAGAAAGCCATTGTGGGTGGGGGTGGGGGGGAGCTTTGTGTATGAACAGTATTTGAACTAGGTCTTTTACAAGTATTTCTTTCAAATAAATTGGGAATTATACAAGTCAATAAAGATAAATAGTCTGGTTTTAATCATCTACAGTACCGAATGAACTGGGTACTGATGTATATTACTAACTTTATTGACCCAACAACCAATAAACCCTCAAGTTAAATAGCTTATAAAACACACATACATAAAACTTTGGAGGATTGTGTTCATTACTTCAAAAAAATTTATGACAGGATATGAAAAAAGGCTGGTCGTTGTACACTTTGGTTTTTCAAAAATTGACAAAGTTGCTAAAATTATTACAGTCTCTCACGAACTCTGTACTGACATGTATGACACACTTTATTGCGCCAATAATTAATAAATCCAGAAGGAAAACAAATAACGTGGTGAAACCTTGTGCAGTTAAAACCTTATGAAATTACGTCACAGAAATCAATGACGTGTAATGTAGCGGAAAGTAGATACGGGCATGAAAAACGTTCGCAAACTCTCTAGTATCTTCTGTAATGACTTGATAGCTTCTGGAAACGACTTACTAATATCTTGTGGGAATGACTTGTTATCTCGTCATTATGAGATAATTATAGGAAAGCGATATTTCATTTGTTCTGTATGCAAGTGATGTAGATGAGACATTTTAAATCAGTTCAACCACAAATATATTGCACATAGCGTCTAAGAACAAACAAATTGCCATCCTCGTTTAGTGTTACAAACCCAGCATCAAAACAATTTGCATACTCGAACAATTTATGGTTAACTTAGGAGAAAACACAGCCACTGATAGAGAACATCCTGTGTTAAACTATGGCCCATATATGATGCATAGTGTTTCAGCAATGTCAACAATTGGGCAAACTTGGAGCGAGGTTAAAAAATAGAGAATACAAAAAATAACAACAAAAGAATGAATCTCAAGTTGTGCTAAATTAATTTCAAATTTAACAAGAGGGACAGGGAGCAAGCCAGGATGGTGGAAACCAGGATTGCAGAAACTCCACAGGATGAAACTTCCAGGATTGAGGAGGGAGAACACAAAAAAGACCAAAATCTGAATTGAGTAAAACTGAAACAGACACAAATGGTGGAGGTGAGACCGGTACATCTCAATCCCAATCCAGGCACAAAAAAGGACATGTGACAAACATTTATTTGACAGACTCAGATGAGGATGCTATTATGAGGAGATGATGAGTTTTATGCCAAAACCAATGAATATGCTTTAACAACAAGGTCAGGAAAGATTGCCTGTGGAATAGGTTTGCAATCAACCGCAAACTGATAGTGAACGTGTAAAAGATTTGGTTTGAATCCCAAAGGACTAGTTATGCAAATCTAGCCCAGTCCATGTCTGGCCAGGCTTCCAAAGAAATAGCAGAAAGGCAAAACTGGATTCAGGACAAATTTAAGTTCTTGATAACCAACATCAGAAAGAAAGGGCTCAGCAAATCTTCCGGTTTCAACTCCCCACAGAGACAAGCAAGTGCTAGGGCAGCCTGAGTCCATGACACTTTACGAAAGTCCACTAACACTGAAAGTATGGAGACCAGCATCCACTCTGGTCCATCCATCTGCAGCATCTATCACCTATGAGAAATTTGTCAGATTTGAAAACAGTTGGAAGTTACAACAACTTTGGCAAATTTTAAGTGTTTTTAAACTTTGAGAATTTTCTAGAAATTGAAAGAAATTTCTTACTTTTGATCAACTTTGACAATTTTCAAATGATTCTGGCCTTTGGTTTTGGCATTCACTTCTGACCTTAAAAAGCTTTCGACAGTTCACAAAGTTTCACAGAAATATTTTCAAAATTTAAAAAAAACGTTGAAAAAAGAAATCAATTTTTGTAATTTTTTTAACTTTAATCGATTTTGAAAGATGGACAAGATTTACAAATTATGACATTTACTGTGGGAAATTTAAAAAAAAACTGGTGTTAACGTCGTTAAACATTATTATGGGACTTGTATGGAAATTGTTTAGAGAATTGTTGGAAATTTGTTTTTGCGGGATATTGGTGTAACACTAGCTTTAACAAAAGTCCTTGGAATAACTGGGTGGTCCTGAATAGTACTGATAAATGCCAGTTTCTTCTTTCCCCAGGGTAGTTCCTCTTCATATCCTGTCCTCCTGTCTAGTCAACACACCTAGGTGATTAAAATGATCTTTCCATAGGTCTCACTGATGCCTTACCTCCTTCAAAGGATTCCCGCAGTTTTCATCAGGCACATATACTACTTCTTTCATTTGCTTTTGATGCTCTGTCAACTGCTAGGGTGGGTGCCCTGTCTAGTCCACCTTAGTGTTCTCTTAGCATGTTGTACAACACAACACATGTCAGAACAATGTCTCTGAAAGTTTCGGCCTTTGCTCCATTGTGCCTAGTGGGATGCTGAATCTGCTTGTCAGGATTTCAAATGCATTCTCCACAACCCTCCTGCCGCAAGAGATCCTGTAGTTTGCTATTCTATCTTCTCTTCTTAGTTTTCTTCTGCTACATTTTTTGAATGAAGTCAAAAACTGTAGCTGGCATCCTAATAAAATTCTAGTAACCTGGCATTTCAGTCTATAAGTCGGCCAGGAGGTTGATATATCATCTTTTTTTCTTGTCTTGAAGGATCCAGGGCATCCACCAGGGGTTTTGTGGCTTTCTTCTTCTCCTGGGTGCTAGGGACTGTGGTAAAGGTACCGGCTGTATTCTAGTTGCTATTCCTGGGTTAAGAGTAATCATTTTTTGCCTTCAAATCAGACTGAAAATAAGTAAAAATTAACTCAATAAAAACAACAAGGCCCTAAGCTTCTGTAGAAAGTCTCTCTGGTATGTAGGTGGCATCATTGCAGTGACAAATTATGACAGCCAAAAGGGATTTATATAGCGTTAGTTTGATTTTGACTCACAATCCTGACTCCAGAAATTGATCAGTCTAGTCGGGGTGGAAACTGCTCCAGTCTAGTTGGTTTGTCACAATGGCTTGCCGTGACTTGATACAACTTGTTCTAATTGTTTTCCCTCTAGTTGTGGAGAAAAACACTCCAATCCCAAGTCAGGCCGGTATCTTGCTCCAAACAAGCCGATTTGTGATTCTTCATATCAGGAAGGTGTTACCCACCAAAACCTTTCACAAGATTTTTTTCTGAATTTTTGTCCCCAGTCCTTGACTTTGACGGTTGTAGGGTCGGCCCCAGTGGAACACCACCCTCAGATTTGATTTTGATGAACACTACTGGGCTCAACAATTTCTGGGATTGGCCATTCACTTAGACATACGTAGAACCAGTGTCCATGGCTTATCAACATCACACCAACAAACAGTCAGTGCAAAGTCAGCTGCTGAAAAGATGATCTCCGACTGACTTAAACTGTAGACTAATAATGTCACTTCTTAGTCTGCATTGGCAGATCCGAGTGTGTTACAAATGCGCCATCATCGCCCTCTTTTTGACCTTCAGGCTTTCCATTCAATGTCATCAACAGATTGCCAAAGTACTCCTCACAGCCGATTTTGGCAAAACATTAAATAGCCTGTATCATTTCTATAAATGGTAAAGATGTTTGGGATGTGACAAAACCTGAAGAAATTTTCTAGCACAGATAAACAAAACACTATCTAATCTGTGAAACTGCATTAACAGCACCACCACCCCACCCCCCCTTCCTACGTCACAGCTAAGGAAAGCATGGCTGTTTCTGCACTCAGTGAATCTGGCATTTGTGTAAACAAATGGAGATTGGAGACTAACTGGTAAATTGCTTGCTGTATAACACGTATTTTCTTGCTTGTGAGTTTATATACAATTCAACAGTGGATTGTTAATTTTTCGTGCAACTGGGCCTTTAAATTCATAGAGGAAAAATGACATTGTTTACTATTTGAGAATTGACCATAAACCATTTAAACGCTTTGACAAAGACAAAAACATATCACTTCAAGAACAATGAAAATTCTACAATGCAATCCATTTTAGAATTAAGCACCTCTGAAAAGTACTTACTTCAGAATAGTAAGCCTGCCCAGTTACTGTTTAATTCATTTATTTGGGGGTTTAAGTCGCTTTCAACACTGTACAGGTAATAATCACTGCGTGTAGTTTTGTGGGAAGAGGAAACCAGTACACATGGTTGGTCAAGGTTCTGTACTGTAAGCTGCAGATCATCAGTAAGCAATGACTAGCTTTCCCACACAAGGTGCGGGGTTTGAAATGCCTACCTCAGAGGTGGAAGTCGAGTGTGTTACCACTGTGTCACCGTGACCCCCCAGTTACTGATTAAGTTTTTCCTAGAATTTCCAGGTGGGTGCCAGAGCAGTGCTCTCCAGAGTTGAGTACCTTCCATGCTATTCAGAAACTAAGATTTAACACTAAACCTTTGGTATATCGACTTTTATGTGCGGTATTTATCTTTCACTTCATTGTTATGTCTGCACTGTCTTTGTGAAGTATAAAGAATTTTTTATCTTGTATTCTCTGCTTCAACAATGACATTGCATTTGTGCTTTCGGGAACTCTTTATTTTTATAAGGGAAAAATACTTTATTTTTTCTGCTTTTGTTAAAGTTTTTTTTTTTAATTTCTGAATATTTATATACAATAAGCAATGCTATGATTATAGGAATGCTTTGTATTTATAAGGAAAAATACTTGTTTTCTGCTTTTAAAAAAGTGTTTTTCAGAATTTTTTAATATCTATACGTAATAAGTGACACTATAATTTTACACCCCCATTTTGAGTCCCACAGGGTACTTGAGTTTTACCTGAAAAAAAAAGTAAAAATGTTTTGTTATTTTTGAAGAAAAGTGAATTTTGCACCTTTGGAAGAACTAGCTAAGAGACTAGAAGAACTGAGAAACACTATAAATAACATAATTTTCTGTGATGACAATATTTTCATAATTTTTGATATTTTGGATACCTATCTTAGACCCAAGAGTGTACTCAGGAGTATTGGGAATATTATATTTTGCCAAAATTTTCAGCTTATGGGTAAATCTGTTCTTATTTTGACATTCATGAACACAGTCGAATTTATTTATTTTGATTTTACATGACAATCATTTCACATGTATATGAGTGATTCTGATTATCTTGAGAATATTTATGAAAAATGTATACTGTAATATCAAAGTTATTTTTGTTGCAAACTAAAGAAGCCCAACCAAAAAGCTATTATGAAATAGATAAAATACACATATCTGTAATTTCTTCTAAATTTAAATCAATGGAAGAAATTCCCACATGTGATTAACAGTACATTTGTTATAGGCTTAATAAATAATCCTTTAGTTTAAGACATCATAGACTGTTGATTATTATATTGTAGGTCTAGCAATGTATATTACGATGTGCCTATTGGTGACACTATCAGCTATGGCCTCTAAAGAAGAATTTATAGAAAAGCCTGAGACAGTTTACATAGAGGATGGGGCAGCCTCTGCAGAGCTGTCATGTGGTGAAGTTCATCAGTCAGTACTGGCAATTGAATGGTTCATTAAAGAAAGTGATGAATGGCGTAAAGTGCTGAAGTTCTACCACACTACAACTGGCAGTCCTCGGTACTTCAATGACTCTGCTAAGTATGATATCAGTGAATCTGTGAACACCTCCCTTCTTGTTAAAAACATTAAACCATCAGATTCTGCTCTGTTCAAGTGTGGCTCCATTGGGAATTCTACTTATGAAAGATACATTAAGTTACAGGTGGTGGGTAAGTCACTGCTGCCATGATTTTTTTAATTCCATTTTCTTTAGTTGTAATTAAAATGTCCATTTTACTTAAAGTTTAAGAAATTTTCAGGATCTTGAGTGGTTATAAAATACCTAAAACCTAAGAAATGCTTATGTCTACAAGATATACACAAGGAGACAGTTTGGCACATTTAAACCTTCAAAGTTGTTACAAGTGACCAAAATTATGTTCTTGCTCCAGCCTCAGAGACTACACTAGCTTACATTCTTTTGTTTGAATCACTTTTATAAGATTTTTCAAAGAAATATTGTGATAAACACGTTTTATTCCCAACTTTCCCAATTTTGCAGAATCCTTGAAATTTAATCATAAATAGATAAAAAGAGATGTGTAATTCATTTGAGAGATCTTGCAGATGTTTAATAATCATGTCACATTACTGGTCTCATTTAATGCCCCTGTTCCACCACACAACTAAGGTTCCCAGTTAAGGTATTTTGTAAATCGGTTTCCTGAAAATGTAGAGTCCCTGACAGTCTGCTTGAATCTGTTTGGATCTGTTGGAGTCAGTTTAAAAATCAAACATGTTTGATATTTTATCACGACTGTAACCGATCCACTGTCTCCCCTACCTACAAATATTCCAGTCTCAGGCTTCCCGAGATCGCCTAAGACCATAATGTCTCAGACTTCCTGGGAGTGTTAATGCCAGGTCGGTTTCATTTTAGTCCCAGGATGTGGGGACTTAGTCCCAGATCCACAACCGACCCACCGAGGAAGGAAAAACAGAAATTGGCTACACATCACAATCAAGGCTTAATAACCTCTTAGTCGGGCAACGGCCGTGAGTTGTCTGAGGAGGTCTGAGACTTCCTGAGAAAAATCCCAGAACTATCTCCAGATTCCATGGCCCACCCATTATTTATGGTTTTTGCACTGGCTCTCAAAGATTAAGGGTCCCAGGATGAATCGGGGCTTAATCCTTTGATGAAACAGCCACATTAAGACAATCAGGGCTTTTGTCAGTGCACATATTTATTGCACACAACAATGGGTATCAATTAATACAGACGTCGGAGATTTTGTGTCTATCTGCGTATGTGTAGTTGTGTATATATGTCTTGTAGATTGTAGGGGGATTAAATAAAAAGGCAATTTATTCAGTGAAATGTGTGGCTGTTTTGTGTTGTATGTATGTGCTGTGAGTTGTGGGAAAATAGAGGTCACAACTACTACACAGATTATGTAACACATGTATATTATTTAACTGGGTAGTAATTTTATAGTTTTATATTGAAAGATAATGTAAAAATTAATACAACAATTAAAGTCTAAAGTCACATGAGATAATACTGTAAAACATAAATATGAAAGACTAGCGGATCCAGGGGGGGGGGGGGGGGGTTCAGGGGGTTCGAGAGAGTTGTGTTAAATTTACAAGAAATGCACTCTATTTTTACCAAAAATTAATTTTTCCTGTGGGGCATGCCCCCCGACCCCCTTAGTTATAATATGTCTGATGTGAACCCCCACCTTACTCAATGTGAACCCCCACCTTACTTAAAAGCTGGATCCACCCCTGTGAAAAAAAACAGTTTTATCTAGATTGTAAAATCTAAATATCACAAATACTTGAACAGTAAATATCTGAGAAAAAACATGACTGCCCCTTTGATATTGTGCGACTCTCATAACCCAGTAAACATTTGAAACGTTTTAAAATGGTTTAGTCATTTACAAAACATTTTTTGAAAACCTATTTAAACACTATCTTATGGTTTTCTAAATGCTTACACTGTAATGTTTTAACATTTTATAAGCATTCTTTTTGCAAATGTTTTTACTGAAAATGTTTAATAAACATTAAGTAACTGGCTCACGAGGCTAGGTTTGACTGGAAAGGTCTATTTATAAAATAGCTAAAGAAATAAAGGTTATGTTGGAAATGTTTTTCAAACATTAATCATGGAATGGTTTATAAACAGTACACAAAAAATGTTTGAAAAAACATTGTTGATCAAATATTTTAAAAACATTCTATCAAAAACGTTTTTAAACCCATATTTGCAGAATGCTTATTAAACCTTCACCTTCAAACATGACCAAACAAAGATGGCGGTGAGCAATAATAGGGGATTTTAGAGGACTTTGTCAAAAATTTGCCCCACATGCAGTCCCAAAAGTAAGAATTGAATGGGGGCACATTTCGTAAGCCACTATCTTACAATTTTAGACATAAAAATAATACTTTCATCAGTGAGCAACCTTATAAAGATATTGATTTGACCTCTGACCCCATTATTATTCAGACATTAATGTGTTCATTTGTAACATTTTTATAACATTAAACATGTAATAAATGGTATAAATAAAACATTTTAAAAACATTCTATTATAAATGGTTTTCGTACCCATCATTTTTTAACCTTTCCCAAACGTTTCCTATCAAATGTTTGCAAAACCTAAAAAATGTTTACTGGGAAGTTTTAGAAGCCAACATAAGATTTACTTGTTTAGACTAGCTTACCCACCACCATAGTCACCCTCCCCTGGGGGGCACTATTTGGTGTGAGGTAAAATTAGAACAGAGCTGTGTAAAACGTGCATTAGGCCCACATTTTCCACAATTTGGGTTGCATTTCTTTGATATAATTATTTTGACACATGATTTCATATTTTATTGCTTAGATCAACCTGAAGTTAGTGTAGATAATTCAACTGAACCTGTTGTGGAGTACACAACAAGAAATTTAACATGCAGCATAAATAGTGGAGACCAGTCAGATCCTTTTAGCTATCACTATGAGTGGATGTACAGGCCCACTTATCGTGTCTCAGATAAAGACATTCCTCCTCCAAATGGTAAGTGCTTAACAAGCTGGGTCTTGGATTATTCTGGTCTCAGCTCTATAATCGTGGGTATGAACTTTACATTCTATTATCTATTTTAGACTTTAATGCCTTATCTCTGTACAAGGCTCTATCTTAGACGTAGCGGCAGAAACTAAGAATCCTTTTCTCTGTAAACATAGCAGGGTCGACACCATAATACCAATATAACTATAAACAACAAGTAGCATTTAGTGAAAACATGATATAACCCAAGTTCACAATGGAATTGTGCATATGACTTTAAGACTTTAAATTATCGGTAAAACTAATTAGATTGAGCCTTTGACAGATTTATCTCAATATGGATACTACAGGACACTCCGGTATGCTGGAATTACCAAAATTGTGATTTGCTTTTGATGGCAAGAATTCTGGATTCCCTATCCAAATTTAGAGGAGATTTCATTCGACTTGGCTGAATTTCTTGTTTCTTTGATATTGATGGTATCAAAAGGTTCAGCTAGTCAATTGAAATAGCATGAGGGTATTCTATTCTCTTTAATTTCTTCAGGAAGCTCTCTGATGGATGAAGGTAAAACATTACAGCTGGCAGATCTCAGTTATGAAGATATGGCAGGTACTTACAAGTGTACTGTAACAGTTGTTGGGCATGATGTACGAAGTACTGGAAGTAGTACTCTGGATGTGTACTGTAAGTATTATAGTGAAGGCTATATATTGAAAACCTCTTTTTGATAGTTTATAACAGACAAGCTAACTTACGAGAGTTGAACCGCAGCAATGCTGGAAAATAAATTAGGATTTTAAGTGTGGCAACCATGGGTTAAATTGTCTGTCCAGATTTGTGCTTGACTAAGCGTTGAAGGGACTAGTTATTTACAAGTTATACTATGATGCAAGTCATTTTTAATTGTGTATTTTAACCATCCAAAACATACTTTTTGTAATGTGATACTTGATTGGATGCTATGTCTTAGCTTTGTATAAAAAAGTGTTGACTTGTTTAAAATCTTTTTTATTATTTTTTAAAATATTTTTTATTAAACATTCTGCCTTTTAGGAGGTGTTTATCTCTTGTATTACAGTGGTTATGTTTTAATTTGTCAACTTTGGTTGGCACTTATAAAACATAACAGCTGAATATTGCACAACCTAAAAGCATAAAATTTCCACGCCTTGACCCACCTTTTTTATATGTTTTTGTCTGCCACATTTGGCATTGTCACTGTACCAAAACAAATATATACTTTTAAACAGCCAATGTCTAAATAATTAGATAAAACTAAAGTAAGAAGATAATTGTTACATATATAGGCACTGTGCTGGTGCATTGTTTAATATAGGCATTATATATATTACCATGTAAAGTCATTTAGTTATTGATTTTTGTATTTTATAGAACTTGTCTAGTTAACACTCATGTATATTACACCCTGTTAGATTAATCTATTTATAGACTGGGGGAATCCATCTAGACTAACCTCAGTGATTTCATTAATAGGTTTGGGGAAACCCTGTAAGGTACCTGTAGGTTCTAGAACTCCCTCACTTGATCTGGTGACTGATGTTAACTTCAAGTTAGTTCTGTAACATTCTAGACGCTTCTTTAACTATATATAAGGACTGTACATCTGACCACAAGTGAACTTAGTATTCGCTGGCTATAAGGAAGGCTACTTGTGTCTTAGAACTAACAACAAGTGGATATAAAGTGTTTGTGTTGTTGTGAACTTTTGCTGGAGTTGAACTTTCTGCAGTGTCTGGATAGATTTGCTATACTTTGGATACTTTTTACCTCTGCATGCAGCATGGGGTTCTACCTATTTTTTTAATCTATTTTTGGATATTGTCTATATCTTGGAGCAGACAGTACCATTGTGCAAACTCTTAATATTTCTATACAGATATTTTGTGTGATTGGATATCAAAATTATCACAGGATAAGGACATTTTGCGTTATTGAACATTGAACAGATCACAGGATACAGATATCTGTGTGTTAGTGGACACCGGACAGATCACAGGACAGATTGCCAGATACAGTGGACGAACTTAACTGTTAGTTACAGTAGCCAGTTCAAATTGGTTTCATTATTGTATCATTGTATCTACTATTGAGAGCATACCAGTTGACTGTAATCATAATTTTAATTGTTAAATAAATTTGTTAAGTAAAACTTTTGGTCTTTTCCTGTTGCAACTTAAAAACAACCGGTAATTCCTACTGTGCTTGCCCGTGACCATAACAGGAAAATTGGGGGCTCCTCCGGGATTTCAACCATTTGATCCAACCATTCAGTTAACATTTTGAAAATTCATTTTATTTGACAAGTTGTTACAGTCAACAGTGCTCAAAATGGCTAGTTTGTCACCATCTATGGAGGCTCTAGAAAGATATGTTAATGCAGATAGCACAAGAGTTACAGCTAGAGGTGAAAAGAACAATATGTAAACATGAACTAAAAAGACTTATTGTTGAGCAGTTAGCTGATGAAGACGTTTTACCAGATAGTTGCTTGGAAGTGTATAAACCTCTAGCAGTGGAACTTTCTGGGAAACATGACATCAGGTGATTTAAAATGGAAAGAGAATTTAGGTTCAAGGAACTTGAAGCTCAAGCTCAACAAAGAAAAGAAGAGCTCAAAGCTCAACAAAGAAAAGAAGAGCTTGAGGCTCAAATCGAAGAGAAGAGCTTGAGGCTCAACACCGAAAAGAAGAGCTTGCAATTAAACATGAAAGAAAAATGAGAGCTTTAGAATTCAGTGCCCGTAGAATTGCCCATAAAGAGTCCATTGCTACCAAATATGATTTGGGTAAAAATGTGCGACTGGTACCACCTTTCAATGAATCGGAAGTTGATAAATACTTTCAGCACTTTGAGAGAGTGACTCAAAATTTGAGATGGCCCACAGACCAGTGGCCTTTATTGCTGCAAAGTCTTTTGAGAGAGAAAGCCAAGAAAGCTAAGAAATCTTATCCTGAAGTAGGAAAGAAATCTGAAAATGTAGCTCCCGAAAACACTTCATATTAGGGTCAAACCTCAAATCAGACTATGAGTAAGGATGAGAAGCCCAGACCCTTTGTTCCTGTGTGCCATTATTGTAAGAAACCTGGGCAAGTTATGTCTGACTGTTGACTCTTAAAGAAAAGAAGAGAAAAGGAGGCAATGCCCAATGCCTTTATGTCTAGCAAATCTAACTCGCATTCAAATCCCAATAGAGTAGAATCTAGTATTGGCTAAGACAAGTCTGACATTATTAGGGAGGAGTTTAAACCATTTGTATCTGAGGGTTTTATTTCGTTAGAAAGTAGTTCCAGTCAGGTTCCCATTAAGATATTAAGAGACACTGGGGCTACTCAGTCCTTACTTTTAGAAGGTGTATTGCCATTGGGTGTAAGCACTTCTAATGGTCAAAGTGCTATTGCTCAAGAAATTGAAAGAGGATGTGTGAACGTTCCCTTACATAAGGTCAACTTAGTATCAGACTCTGTTGGCGTGGGTACCAGGCCCACTTTACCCATTAAAGGGGTATATTTGTTGTTAGGAAATGATCTAGCAGGATCATTTTGGTTAGCACTGAGAAATTAGAAGAGGTTATCCCTGGTATTTCCAGGACTCGAGCTATGGCTAAAAATGCCCAAGAAGAACCAGAAGATTGTAAATAATCTACCGATGTCTTAGTTGATTTATCAGATACATTCCTGAACAACAATGACCATGATGTGCAGAATTATAGTGATACTGATCCTAAAACTAGGTAGATTCTGAGAATCAAGACACAATAGATAGTCCAGATGTATCACTTTCAAATTCAAGGTTGATTTCAACGCAGGAAAATGACCCTGAATTACCTTTATTCAAGTTGGTCAGTTACAGTGGCCAGGTCAGATTGGTTTCATTATTGTATCATTGCATGTACTATTGAGAGCATACCAGTTGACTGTAATCATTATTTTTAATTGCTAAATAAATTTGTTAAGCAAATTTTTTTGTGTTTTCCTGTTGTAACTTAAAAGCAACCAGTAATTGCTACCGTGCTTGCCCTGTGACCATAATAATAATATTATATTGCATTTTGTTTGAATGCTTTTTAACAGTAACCAAGTAGTTCTTGCATCATAAAATAGCAAATGAATAACTACAAAAACACCAAGTCACAACCTAAGTAAATTATATTGTTGTTTTGTAAATGGTTCAAACATACTTACTCAAAAGTTTGATAATGCAAGTTAACATGACTTTAAACTACAGCTGAAATAACTGGAATGCACTTGAATATTTGCAATGCATTAGAGATCAACTACACTATATAAACAAAGATTGTAATACATAAATTTCAAACAATTATGAATTTGTTTGTCATTGTATAATTTATTAGGAACATTCTTTACAGGCAGAAAACACACATTTTCTGAATTTCCTGAGATAAGAAATTTTATAACTCTTTTTATATTTCAAATTATCTCCTGACTCAGTGTAACAATCTGTTTCCTAGATGTTTTACATAATTATGAGAAAAATAATGTATTCAGACATATAAAATCCATACACTTTTAGTAAATCGCCCAGTGTCTGGTCTTTGTTTCCTGTCAAAGTTGGTTGAGCGAGTCGTTGCCAGGCAGCTAGCGTCACACATTAACAACAACAAACTGGACAATCCTCATCAGTCAGCATATAAGCCAGGACATTCCACGGAAACTGCTTTATTGTCTATAAAAAACGAGGTTCATCTCTCTCTGGCACGCGGTGAACCCACAGCTCTAGTACTTCTTGACTTATCAGCCGCATTTGACACTATAGACCATAATATTTTCCTTGGTTATCTTAAATCCTGGTTTGGTCTTGGTGGAACAGCTCTAAGGTGGTTTGCTTCCTACTTAAGAAATCGTTGTCAGGCCATTAAGATAGGCTCCACACTATCTGAATTAAGCAATCTCATCTATGGAGTCCCACAAGGTTCTGTTCCGGGTCCGTTACTGTTTTCACTCTATACAACACCACTCTATACACCCAAATTATTCGCCTCCACCCGCATATTAAATTCCATTTTTATGCGGATGACACTCAGTTATACATCCATCTCTCCCACAAGAATGCTTCTTCAGCTCTCGCCAAGCTAAATGCCTGCCTTCGTGATGTTCAAGAATGGATGTCTCTCAGTAAATTGAAGCTCAACCCTGAAAAAAACTGAGTTTATTGTCTTTGGTTCCAAGGCTCAATGTCAGAAGATTTCCTCTCACTTTCCTGTTAGCATTCTTGGTAGCCTTCTTCATCCGGTTGATTCTGTCAGAAATCTAGTTGTGTGGTTTGATGCAGATTTTTCATTCTCTGAGCATATCAAGAGGACTTGCAAAGCGTGCTTCCTTCAGATGCGTGACCTCCGTAGAATTAGAAAGTATCTCACTTCTGAAGTGGCAGTCCTTGCTGCAAATGCCTTGGTTAGTAGTCGTCTGGACTATTGTAACTCTCTGTTCAGCGGATTGTCCGGTTTCAATCAGCACAAATTGCAAAGTATTCAGAACACCCTTGCTCGTATTGTTACAAATCATAGAAAGTATGCTCATGTTACACCCATTCCACAGAAACTCCACTGGTTGCCTGTTAAGTATCGTTGTATTTTCAAAATCACAACACTTGTGTATAAATTTTTGCATAGTGGTTCTCCTTCTTACTTCAAACCGTTCTTGTCTTTTAGTAGTTGTCCCTATAGTACTAGGCATAGTCACCCAGATCGTCAATACCTTACAGTTCCTCCTTTTCATTCATCAGTCTTTAAGTCAGCAAAACATTTTGGCCATAGTTTTGCCTTTGATGCTCCTAAGATCTGGAATGACCTCCCTCAAGATGTTTGCAGTGCAACATCAGTTGCCTCCTTCAGAAAGAAGCTTAAAACTTACCTGTTTGCAAAAGCCTACCCACCATAGCCTCTCCCGTCACATCTGAGTCTCCTTGGTACGACCTGGCTATGTCCCTTGATTAATGATAACTGCCTTGCTTTATGTTTAGATGCGCCTTAGAGTCCATCAGTGATGGAGATTAAGCGCTATAAAAGTCCACATTAGATTAGATTAGATAAATCATCACAACATAAGTACACTTGCAGATACTAAAATGAAAAATAACTTTTGTTATGAACTGAGTACCTAACCATCTGTGGTCCAAGCACAATTATTTGCTATGGAAATGCATTCTAGATGACATTCATATTGATATTGAGGTAGTCCCCAGTCATCTAAAAATGGTTTGTAAATTATATACTTCACTTCTAAATGGACATCTTCCTCAACTTTAAATATATAAAAAATATATGTAATGAAGTAGTTTCCACCAGGTTGGGTTTTTGGGTACACAGTTATCTCCAGGTTTCACAAAATAAACTGTCTTAAAAGGTCTGACACTTTATCACTTTATTCCTTTCTATTGCGAAAAGGGGGAAAATTTACAGAATGACTAAATTTAGGTGTAACTATGGGACCTTCTGCTTGCGGATATTCTGGAAAATGCTGCAGTGCCCTGTACATGACTTTTCAAAAGTGCTGGATGATTTATAACTTGGGAGGTTGCTACAATCAGTCTTGTTCAAAATTGTTGGGAAATGGTGAAACATATTATTTGTCCCTACTAAAGAGGCTACCCTTCTGAATTTCTCCTCACAGTAAAGATTCATAAAGAATAATTGTAACAATCTATGATAACTCTTAATTGTACAGCTTATTTCAAAATGGGGTCTAGTTACCCAGCTCAAAGGTTGTATAAAATAAGTCACATTGACAAGTCATAGTATTATAAGTGAATATTATAAGCAAGTTACAACCGAAAAAGCCTTTTCTTGGCTGCTCTGAACATAAAAGCTCACTTTCAAAAGTTTTTAAACATGTCAATTTAAATTGTACACCAATGTATAATTGCTTAAGATAATAGCTGTCTTGTTCCTGTTTCAGATGCAGCAAAATTAAAAAGTACACTTGAAGACTTGACTGTATATACTGCCCTAGATTCTTCTGCAGATCTCACTGTAAAATTCCGTATAAACCCTGTTAATAACTTTATCGTTTCTTGGTCCATGGATAACTCAACGGTACAAAATTCTGATGTCAGCAATTCTAAGAAAGGGGGACATGTTCAGACCACTTACTCCATCTCAGATGTGACCAAACTGCACCTGGGAAACTACACAGTTCAGGTCATCAACCAAGCTATTAAAAGTGAACCCAATGAAGCTGATTTTTTTGTGGAACTGGAAATGAGAGGCGAGATCAAAAGGCCATGTAAGTTGATGCCACTGCAAACATGTAATGGCACATCTTATTTATCTAGGTAAACTACTCAGATATAACCCATAAAACACTAAACTCTATTTAGACATAGATTCATTCTGTGAATAGCAGTTATTGTATCAATATTGAACAGAATTTCTAGGTTTTTCGATGCATTTTGGCTGTTTTAAAACATTCGACATTTAGTATTTGTGATGATTTATCAAGGATAGTCAAATGTACATTAAATTACTAAAACAACCTGTACATGGATCTATGCATTAATATCAATTGATTTCTGCCCAAAATTTTTAAATGATGTCAATTTTGTGTACAACCTATTCAAGAGATAATGAAACAAAGAGGCTATTAAAATATCTACTTTTGCATTATTATTATTGTATAACCTTTATTATTGGATCTTTTGAATATCCATTTTAATTTAGCCCATATTTGACGATTACACAATATGCAATCAAATCTTATATTCAGAACATTCCTTATAGTTGAACATGATTTTCTGATGATGGTAATGACAATCAAATGCCCTGTTATTAACCTTTTCTAAACAGGGAAATATATATATCAGTGTTTCAATAAAAGGGTTCATCTGAATCACAATATCTCTGAAAATACATAAAATACATCTTGGAATGTTAATGGTCTTGACACATAATGCATGTATGAATATGTAATTCTTATGATATGATACTTACAACAATTCTCCGAGGCACTAGGTGTCTACTTGAATTAGCTTGGAGACATGAACTGGTCATCTCTAAGAGAGAATAGCTAATTCTATCAGTACTTTTATGGCAATTAATCTCAATCTAAAAACTCTAGACTCTAGATACATAATACAGAATAACAAAGATCCATAATCTTTTAACCTGAGAAAAAGGAGGGATCAGCGGCACCGAGAAAGACTGAGGAAAAAACACAGAAAACTAGGATGAATATGGAAAGAGACAGCTTTTTGACATCTTCCTGAATTAAGAGATCGAAGTAGATGACCATCCATTGCCAGGCATATCATTCAAATCTTTGAAACATCATATACAAAGAATAGGCCAAAGTGCTAAGTTGCCTTATATACTAATGATGCCAAGTATCGGGCCTCACGCACCACACCACTGGCTTGACTTCCATATGTATTGCACTTGCACTGTGTCTAGGTTCAAGAAATGGTTCAAAATATTTAGGATAACTATTTAAAAGGAGCTTATACACCAGCAGGACAGTCTTAAATGCAGACAGAGAAATGTTCAATAATGTTGATAAATGGTCATCCTTGAGCCAATAATTTGAGGGATTAGGCTGTATTTGTAGAGGCAGATTTAATAGGGATAAAATGCCTGTTGAGTCCTGTAATACATGGAGATATTGTCCTGAAAATAAATACACAAGACAATACAATCATGATTTGCATTATTTATAATAAGCAAAAAATGTAATACATATGTGATTTAGACTCCCAATTCTTTTTTATGCACTTGACAGACATACAAGATTTTGAAAAGTGTATGAAATCTGCTGCACTGTACCCGTCTTTCCTATTCAACCTACATTCAGATCCAACTGCATGGATCTGTATGTACTTTCTTGGAAGGGTATTTCTGAAAATAAGAAATATGAAAAATATCCAAGAATAATATTTTGAATATATTAGTTGTGTACAAAATAGGTACCATAAATAATTTACTTGTTGATCAGCATGAGGTATTGTTTGTCCACAAAGCTTTATTGAATATAAAGAAATTCCCAACCAATCCTGAAAAATTTCTTCAGATAATTCTAGTTTAAGAATAAGAAGAATTTTATATAATCATAAATTTAATTATTAATTGGAGTATTAATATTGACCCTGGTCTCAGGCTTATTTTGGTAAAAATATTTTATAGATGATCCTCGTTATTTGAAATGCCAAGAGCTTAGAAAAATTACTTTTGATACCAAGAATTTCAGATAGCATGCTAAATGCTACAAGGCTCCAATATGTTCAAAATGCTCTTGCACGGTTTGTCACTGGTGCTTCAAAGTACACTCACATTACATCCACCCTTAGGACACTTCACTGGCTACCCATTAGACAACGTATTATTTTCAAAACCCTAGTTTTGGTTTATAAGTACCTCACCACTGGCCAGCCTAAGTATTTTGCACCATATCCCCCCTTGTACAAATCTGCTGTGAATACAAGACGTTCAAATCCCAAAAATTTGTTCCTTCAGGTTCCCTCTTACTGTGCTTCCATCCATAAATCTAAGGTCCATTTTAACAATAGTTTTTCATATGATGCCCCTAAGTTATGGAATGATCTTCCATATGATATACGCAGTGCTCCAAATCTCTCCAGTTTCAAAAGTCGACTCAAAACCTACCTATTTCAGAAATCATTCCCACCATAGCTTCTTACTACCGAACACCGGACGACCTCTCTGGGAACGACTCGGAACATGTCTAATGTCTTATGACTTATGCCTTATGAATTGGATGGTGTGCCTTAGAATCCGTTGATACGGAGATTAAACACGTGGACAACTGATTGATTGATAGCAAGGAACTTTTACCTGAAAAGGTCCTCTTTGGATTTTATTATATCTACTTGAACAAAACTATAGTAAAATGAATCTTCTACATGTTTTTGCTTTATTCCAGTTGGGAATTCAAGTTCAATGACTGTTGCAGTTTGCCTTGTGGTGATGTTTTTAGTTACAGCAGCTGTGATAACTGTTGTAGTGTACATTCTGAGAAAGAGAAAACAGAGACTCCAAGGTAAGAAAATTCCAAAAACATGCCCCAAATTGTTCTTATTCTGCCAACCTTTCCTGCCAACTACTCTTGCTTTTCATGAAGAAAGTAATGTCGTCTCTCGAATTATGTCTCCCCTGAGATTTTATAGCAATTTTCAGCGAGGTATAAAACATTACACAGAACTCAATTGTGTGAAGTCTATTTTGTCATTGCAGTATACAGTAGATCTGGATCATGTAGTACACTGCCTAATTAACTTTTTTAATCATGTTTTTTACTGTTTCACTTTGGAAAGTAAGTCCAAAAATATTAGAGAATTGATTGAACATGTTAAGACAGTTGCTTTGACTTTTTTTCAATTTTTCAGATGACTCCAAAGCAAGAGTCAAGTATGTACATGTTTTGATCAATTTATTTATTTAGTGTTTTACATCACACCTAGTACCTTATGGGTTATATTTTGATGGGTAGTTAGAAGGGCAGAGTAATCCAGTACATACAGTCGGTCAAGGTTTTGTACTGTAAACTGCCTACCAACAGCAAGCAATTACCAGCTTTCCAACACAAGGTCAGGCCCGGATTCAAAGTCTAATCTCAGAAGTGGGAAGGCAGTGTTTCGCCATTGCACCACCAGGGCCCTTAAACTGATCAACGTCAATGTACAAAGTTTCACAGTATCTTTGTTGTAAATTCCCATATATTCTCACAGTACTAGGTGCCAGTAAAAACATGTGAAATTAGTGGAATGGACTAGGGAGAGTAACAAAATTATAAAAGGGTACCCTTAGTTGGCAATATTCCCAAAAAGAGTTATCACAAGTAAACTGTTGACTTGTAACATGAAAAGAATATTACCTGTTAAATA
Source organism: Sabellastarte sp. h YS-2021 (assembly GCA_964017235.1). Lineage (NCBI taxonomy): Eukaryota > Metazoa > Annelida > Polychaeta > Sabellida > Sabellidae > Sabellastarte > Sabellastarte sp. h YS-2021. The sequence continues at coordinate 182,048,354 of OZ024929.1, read as the reverse complement.
AGCTAGTTATGAACAATTAGGTTTTGAAATTTAGAAAAAAATTATGAACATTGCTCTTTTTTATTTGAAAACATTCTCAAAAACTGACCATATTGGGAGGAACTTTTGATTTGATATGCCTTGATTTTCCAGAAAGTTGTGGTTATATGCCATATTTGTTAGGGGATGGGGTATTGCATAGCTCATTTATTGTTCTATTAATAAAATGGTATATCTGGGCGTACTGGTTTATACATAAGTCAAGTCCTTGGAAATAGATGTAGCAGATCTTTAAAGTGCCAGAAAAGTCTAGAATGTTTATACTCACTTTAGCAAAAACAACTACATTTCATATTTGTTCAGTTTCCAATGGGTACCACTGCAGATGACAGTGGGACACACTCTAAGAATATTAAACTGTTTTTCTGAACCAGGGTCTATAGTGAAGGTTTATTGGATAAGTATGGCGGGGGTATTTGTTCTTGTTCCTAGCAAAAAAACCTTTTAGATGCATGTATATTTACTTATATCTTCAACCCTGCTTATTTAGAGGAAGAACATTTCAGGTATCTTCATAATTGGCCTGGTGGTTTGGGGTTTACCAATTATGTTTTTGAAAATAATTCATGGGTTTAGATTAAACTAAAAATATATATTTTTCATGGTTTACTCTTTATTTTTTCTTTATTCAGCAACCTTTGTTATATTTCTTGTGTCATTTTTAATTTTATTTTTAAATGGTAAATGAGTACAATGCTGTACCCACAGTTTCACATTTGGATCAGAATGAAGGTAAATATATTCAATCAAGTTAGACTTTTGTGGTATTTTACTGCCTATTGCAAATGTTGGGGATTGGTGGTTATGAGAAAGGAGACATAGGTATGTTTAATAAATTAATAGAATCTGGTTACCCAATTTTTGTATAAAACCCCTGCAGTCAAAATGATGTTGATGTGAAATATAGGGTAAATTAGTTCATAAATAAATTTTATAAAAGCTCTTAATTGAATTTATTTGCCTTGGAAAGCCATAAAGACCGGTTTTGGGTGATAACACAAGATCTGATGTGAGTATAGAGATAGTAAGTCTATTTGTGACCACTTTTGAGGTTCACATTCTTTTAGAGTTATCAAACCACAAGTTAAGTGTAGGTCAGTCAAAAAGACATCACTTTAATTCTTTGTATGGAGTGAGACATATGTGACTTGCCCCAGTATTTGAATTTTAATACTGGGGGAGATATTTACAATAAAGGCTCACATAGACCAAAGGGGTACAATGCTCACAGTTAAGAGTCATGTTTAACATGTGGTAAAAATAATCAAAATTTAGTAAAAACAAGAGCACACGGAGGTGAGCCAAGTGCCTACTTTGCAAATTTTTTGCAAGGTATATTACTCTTTCTGTTAATGCATCACCGGTCTACTTACAATCAAATAAATAAATGATCTCATTGATTTTGATGGTAGTGTAACTGAAAAATTGTTCTAAAATCACATGTATTCATCCGATCATAACCACATGTGAATCAGTTCTTTCTTGTAATAGGTCTAATGCTCCCCCAAAATATCATTATGATCTGTGCAGTACCTTTGGAGTTGTGCTGTAAAGAAACAAACACTTTTACAAATAAAAAAACAAAATGAGCACTCAGCCACGGCTGAGTGGTAACTTCAAAATCTTGCCCAATCTGCTATTCTTCTGTATTACAAGATTCCAACTACAACTCTGTTTCACTGGGTTTAAATTTAGTATTAAAGTCAAAAGTAGCTAGGCTATTGCTCAGATATTCTATGAGCTACAGGTCAGCAATTTCACTGTGTTATAGCTAACTTAAAAGATGGTGAATAACATATTTCAACAAAATACTCTAAATGCAATAGTTTTAAATTACAAGCGATTTACTCAACAGTGAAAACCTCAAAGTAGCAATTGGTCAGCTATGGAATGAGCTACTGGGGAATGTGCAACACTTTCTAAAACATTTGGCATGTCCTCATTTTTAAAATTTTGCTATAAATCAGAAAAAGCTATTACTTGCTTAGCTGATGCAATAGAGTTCCAAACTATGTACTGCTTTGTAGCTACAGTTAAAGAACCTGAGCAACATATTCAACAGAAATACTCTCAGTCCTGTGGATGGGGGAAGGAAACAACTCTGTTAAACTGACTTGGCTTTATTTATTAGTATTGTTACACATTAAAACTTGTTAATAAACAATGTTACTGCTACTAATAGATTATTTCTTTTTTAGTTACTACCATCAATTAGCTTTAACACTTTATTTACATAGTTCCTGATTAAGTTTTCAAGTACATAAGACTATATCACTGTTAAGGAACCACAATGCATTAAGAGTTATTTAAGAACATTTTTTATGCCTGTTAACCTGTTGCATTGTTACATACTGATTACTTCTTGTACATATAACCTGACATTGCAGTTCAAGGTCAAACCCAGTAAGTTTACTTTCATTATAAAACTACACAACCCAAGGTACTGGTCAAAATCTAGATAATTCATCAACTAGCTATGCCAATAGTACCATCTGGTTGGCTATCACAATGTTATACAACTTGACCTTGCAATGACCTTTAAACTGGAGTTATGTTATATAAAGAAGCACAGCCAAATGAAATGTACCAAGCCAAGAGAGTTCATAAGAGTGTAGGGGTTATGTAATATGTTGTTGAAAAGCAGAAGCCACAACAGATGCAGCCTTTGGGGTATCTGACAGATATGACCATATTGCATCTGACTTCCAATGACCATGAATTTTTATGTTTTCGAGAGGCTCTAACTGCAACAACTGCCATGACAATGTTATAGGGAAAATTGAAATTAGGTCTTTCTTTATTTTTACCACTAACAATGTTATGGGAAAAATGAGAATCCTACATACATACAAACAACTATACCGACTGACCAACATAATATATTAATAGTAATAATTGGTGAAGAATAGTGGAAGTTTTGTTAATTTTGATATAGCGAACTCTGCAATTTCTGACAGTACCTCTAATCCAAAAATTTTGCAGAATCCTTTGAGATAAATATCATGTTATTGATTCATACCACTGTCATTGATAAGAGCCAAGGTGTATCATATGAATTTCATCTTTACATTGTCTCCAATAAGATCCCTTTATGCTGTTGTTCGTGTATACAGGATTTACAACATGTCATAGTTTGTGCCTATTATGCATTTGGGATTGCAATAAGCCCTTTTTAAACTGGTAAAAACGGTGAGGAAAAATGTATTTCTGAAATTAAGGAGATCACAGATCTAACATTGTGACAAAAATAATTTCAGATTGTTTTCTCTTTTTTCAAATGTTTGGGAGCAGTGGATTGATTCTGAAGCTATAGAAGATCAGTCCATAATTTAAGATATAGATAAAGTATACCAACAATTTATTTGAACGATTCATTGTTTGAACAATAATATTTTTGAAATTTATAATAAAAAAGTGGAAAGTACATCACACCAGAAAAATCATATTTTTGCAGATTGTTTCCCAAAATTCTTATGTTATAGTAAATATTTATTAAAGAAAAAATTATACAAAAAGTGTTTACAGATACTGAGAAAACATATATAGGGGCACTGACTGCTGGTTTGCTGACATCATACTGGTAAAAGCAGTTCTTTGTTGATGAATCACATGTAAATAATATCTTCAACATTTTATGTATATCAAGATATATCATCACTCAGGGCAATATAAAGACTTACAGTTGAGTATTACCTAAATGATCCGTCAAAATAATCAGGCATGAATTGTTCACAATCTTTTGGTAACACCTCCACATTGTGTAACTCAGAATGCTGTTTGACATATCCTGTCAAGTGGAGCAAAACAATTTATTTGGGGTTTTACGTCACTTTCATACACTGTACAGGTCATATCACAATGGGTAGTTGGAGGGGCAGAGGAAACCAGTAAATACAGTTCGTCAGGGTTCTGTACTGTAAACTGCCGACCAACGGCAAGCAACTACCAGCTTTCCCACTTGAGGCGGTGCCAGGAACTGAACCCCAGCCTCAGAGGTGAGAGTGTTACCACTGTGCCATCATGGCCCTGATATTCTATTTAAGGTCCATTGAGTCGTACCCTGCTATGACAAAGTTCCCTGGTCCACCTGGTGCATGGTCTGTTCATAACCCATCCTGACTGCCTGCCATGGCCAGAAATTGGCGTCGTTTTGAACTTAGTATTGCTTGTACCAGTGTTTGCTTTACCAAATTTGGGTCTTGAATTAAGTAAATATTGGACAACAGGCCTGTTGCCCACTCTGTTACTGTTAAATCGTCATAAAGCACTTTTTTGCCAGTTACACTATATAGGCCCTAATTGGGCTATCTGAGCTGAGCAGAGCCTGTGGTAGCATCTGTGGCATTGAATCTGCCCGACTTTTTACCTTACCTTAGGTGGCGTCCAGCCTGGCCTATTTTTCATAGTATCATAAGACCTGATTCACTGCCTGAGATATCTCCTAGTTCTGCCTGCGATTACTGAGGCTGGGTAAAATACCGTCAGAATTAAACTGTGCCTGGGTAACAGCAGAATCCGTCTGTAACATCCCCTGATACAATGCCTGATTTCCCGCCTCATGAGAAGAAACAGTGCCAACAGAAGGTTGTGACAGAGAATTAACAGGATTAACAGGATGTGTAGAAGTGATTACTGCACTGTCTCATTCCACTGGGTACTGTATTTGCAGTGTGGATTGTGTTGGATTAGAAACTGAAGGATGCAGTATGGGGCGAGTCCTGATGATTTGTAGAGATGAAGCCACACGCTTGGTGAGGGCCTGGTTTAACTGATCCAAGCGTTCCAAGTAAACTAGTATAGCATCTAACTTGTCTATAGGGTTTACCTGGGTCGTCAGCGAAGCAGAGGAAGATATTTGGTTTACAGAAGAATCATTACTTGCTATCGATACAGGCGGTATGTGGCCATCACAAAGAGACCTACTCACTGTATCATCTCATAGCACTTGTTTCATGGATTCCTCCAAATCCACTCTTATTTGCTGTGTGCCCTTCTTAGGTACAGTGGTTTTCTTTTTTTTTTTTTGCTTGGCATTATTCACAATAGAATACTAAAATCCCCACCAGCTTGAAATCATAAATATGAAAACTTAAAGCACAATCTTTAAAATTTTCTTTGTTGTTACATGTGTTTACAAGTAGCTGGCAGATTCAAATGTGAGATTTCCCTCCAAAATAGCCGATAGGTTATGTATGGCTATGTGTATGGGTACTAGCCATTGGTCAAATCTGTGTCAGGTCAATCATAAGAATAATAAGTGGCAAATGCCCCACCAGTCTCCTACATAGCTATGCTATACATATACATCCACCATTGTACATACTTGTTGAGAATGTAATATTGTGTCATGACATTATATATATGACATTATATATATGCATAAACACTATGCATAGCAAACACAAAAGCTAGGTAATCTTCTTTTAGCTTTTGCGGGACGTCAGTGGCCTATTGGGTAAGCAGGTTTGCCGGTATCCAACCACTGGTTTTTACCTCTGAGTGGGTTCAACTCCCACATGTGGTAATGGCTGATGACTTGTCCCAATATGTTTCTGGCTATTGAATGGTACATACTCAGAGATATTGGCAACAATTCTTACAAAAGTACTTTGTACACACTGGAGCCTGCAAAGAGCAGAGCACCTTTTTCAGGGAATTACATTAATCAAGATGACTTCCAACCAAAGCATTTCTAGCCCAAAGAGCACCATCACACGTGAGATACCCTGTGAGTTTGCTTAAGACCCCTCATATGAACAAAACATGCATTACAGATGTTCTTGACAGGGCAAGAGAAGGACAAATCTAAGACAAACCCAAAACCAAGGTTTCTTATTGCCTCATTAGGTGTGAGGAGATTACCAAAGATATTAACTAGTACACAAGAGTTTATAAAACTCTATCAACTAATATAAATTCCAGGTGGGATATATTCCATACCTGACTTAAAACTAAGTTGCTGCTTAACTTCCGTGATGAGACAGCCACACATTATACTACACTATAATTCATGAAAGTCCAGTGACAGAAAAAAGGTCTAGGAAAAATAAAAATGAAATAATGCACATTTATAACCCTGGATTTAAATTTATTAAACCTCTACTCCAAGATATCTAATGTATAATCAAAACAAAAATATAAAGTTGATATGTCCTTTTGTTTGAACAGTTTCACACTTATGCATCAAAGTTTTCTTTGTATATTCCTTGTTTTATCTTTTTGCCTAAGCCATATAGAGTAAGAAACTGCTACTGTTAGAGTTGGTGCATTCAGTGTTTCCACTGTTTGTGGAATGAGTGGTTTTTATCCTCCAGATTAAATAGATTAAGTATATTTGACATTCCCTATAGCTAGATGAGTATAAAACCTGACTGGGATATTTTAAAGCAGGCAAATGAAAAAGCAACTCTTTCACATAAGTAATTTTGATTACAGACTAGTTCAGCAGTTAAATATTCCTACAAATATCAACATGAAAAAGGTCATTTAAAAGAAATGTATTGTTCGGAAGCAATAGTTTGTAATATGTTTAAATGGCCTGGGGAAAAGGCAGTCACCATGTTGAATAGAAGGGATCTAACTGGTATAGGCTATATACATTTATCTCCAATTATAAAACGTGCATCTTTTTTCAGTCCCTGTTGATGTACATTATTTGCAGTTTAAAACATTTAATGTGCTTAGTCAGGAAGCAGATAGACAGGTAGTTTTTTGTGTACTTCCCAGAAACTGGTGATTTATCAAATGTAAAGCAAATTGCAGCAGTTGAATCATTTGGGGTCAATTGTACACAAATGAGGCAATTTGATTCTTTATGTTTTAGCAGTGCTGGATAATATTTTCAGCTCAAAGCAAAAAAAAAACATATTCCAAATTTTTTCTTGTCTCCTGTCATGTCAATTTATTTGCGTCCCATTTGGTGGCCATTTGTTAACTTTCAATGAAAATGGACATTTTGTTTTGTGTGTGGTTCCCTTCAACTAGTAGAGTAACCGACATTAGAGTTGCTGAAACATATGAAATTCACCATTTGGAGAAATGCTTGAAAAATTAAGCAAAATATAGTTATATTCAAAGAGATGGATGTTTTAGTTAGTTTTTAGGCTGGAACGAGAGCTTTGTGTTGTAAAAACTATGTCATGTAAACTATATTCACACTTTCTTGAAAAACTACTTGAATCAATTTCAAGATCATCCAAATGTAAAAGTCTGTCTGACAGGGAAAAATTTCTGAAAATTATGGAATCTGATTTAAAAAGCACAAAAAGCATGGAGCGTAATAAAATCATATGTATGTGTGACACAACTATAATTGGGTTAAACTGAAAGTAGAACTTTGTAGACTTTATTTAATTTGTATCCACACATGTAATATGTTATATAGTTATTGTGAGTAAAAGCCCAATTGTGGACTACTGGATGTGCTTGATAAATGTGTTCAATGTTTATGTATATTGTGCAAGCATGTCACGTATGATAAAATAATAAAATAGATAAATACCAAACTGGAGATATTGAACACGGAAATATGACTCTTTTAATAATTTTATGCTCAGTGGTCTTTATCCTATTCCTTAACCTATTCTAACTTATTCTTCATTACAGCAGTAATGAGATAATTAAAAAATCTTTAAAATTTTTTTGCAATTTGAGCTTCAGAATTTGATGAATAAATTTCAGCCCACTTTACATAATTCTTCTAACTCACAGACAAATGAGCAGAAGAGACAATGTTCCACAGTCCACCTTCCTTGGTAGACTTTTTAGTAATGAGTAGCTAAAGATATGTCCCTTCTTTGCCCATCAATGGGATAACATTCAAGGCTTTAACTGTACTGTTTTATTTACAGTAACTGTTAAGACCACCCCCACTCCAAAGAAAATAAAAGAAAGCCAAAATGTTAATTTTACCTTTAATAAGAAAATAAAAATCAGCTAAAATTTGAATGGGATATAGAAAAATAACCATGTTTTGTGTACTTCTTTCACAACTAGGTATATATAATCTGTGTATTCTGGTTCTTGTATCCTAAATGTTCTGCTTCTATTCTCATTCACCAGTTTTGAGTTGAAAGTAAAACTAGACGACTGAAAATTATATCTGTACTCTGACTTTTTTGGAGTTCCTCTGGGTACTACTTGATTGTATGTGATTTTGAAAGGTCTGGGTGCAACTGTGTGTGTTATTTTATCACCCATTCCTTTTCTGTGCAAACATGACTGTGTAGATAAATGAGTCTATTGAAACTGGTGGGTCAATAGTTAAAACAAATACAGTGGTAATTTATAATAGAAGAGTATATTTATCTTATCTGCAAATCTGTTTTTTGGTAATTAATGTGGGTGTTCCACCACACGACTAAGGCTCCCGATTAAGGGGTTTTTGGAGTCGGGTTCAAAAATTTACTTTGTCCCAGGTGTTCTGTATGGGTCGGTAGTTGTCGGTTGGGGCTGTGAAAAAAATCAAACATGTTTGATCTTTCTCACGATCCAAACTGATTCTTTTGTCCCACAATAAACAAAATGTCCAGTCCCAGGCTTCCTCAGGCCTCCTCAGACCAAATTTACACAGTCCTATGTTGTCCCAGGCCTCCTGCGACCCTTAGTCCCAGACCCTTAGTCCCAGGCCTTCTGCAACCCTTAGTCCCATTGCAAAGCAAGAATCGGCAATCTTGGTCTGTGGAAGACTGAGGAGTCCTCAGGACGCCTGAGGAAGCCAGGACTTAATCAGGCGTTAGTCTGGGCTTAATCCCAGGAGGCCTGAGGCGTCCTGGGACCCAGTCAGTATGGTGAGGGCAACTTAGACTAATGTTGTTCTATTAAATTATTTTTGGCTTGTTAATATATATAGATATAAAAGGTTAGCAGTGTTAAAACATCTATTAAAACAATTAGGTTAATTCTGTTACTTGACTTTACACTAATTGTTATGTGGGTGTTCCACCACACGACTAAGGCTCCCGATTAAGGGTTTTGGGGGGTCGGTTTGAAATATTTGCTTAGTCCCAGGCGTCCTGTAAGGGTCGGTTGTGGTCGGTTGGGGCCGTGTGAGAAATCAAACATGTTTGATATTTCACACGACTACAACCGATTCATATTTCCCGCCGTCAACAAAATGTCCAGTCCCAGGCGTCCTCAGGCCTCCTCAGACCCAAATTTACAGAGTCGGTTGTTGTCCCAGGCCGCCTGCGACCCTTAGTCCCAGACCTCCCTAGCTTAGTCCCAGGAGGCCGGTTGTTAATCCCAGACTCAAATATGATGCGTATGAATTTCATGCGTCTGAAAGTGGGTCGGTTGCATTAGTCCCCGGAAGCCTCAGACCGTCTGCGGTGTCCTGGGACCCAAAAATCAAGGTCTGGGACTAAGAACCGACTAAGGGTAACCGACGCTAACCGATCCAAACCGGCCTCCCCAGGATGCCTGGGACCACGCATTTTCAGTCTGCGGCGGCCTGAGGACGCCCCAGGCGGCCTGGGACTAACAACCGATTAAGAACCGACTGTTTTCCGCGCGTTGGAAATTAAAACGAGGCAATGAGCAGGTCTGGGACTATATAAGCGACCGCGCACACATTCTCATTGTTACTGACTGTTTGGCTACTGAGAGACGTGTGTCACTGATTTGTAGGGGTTTTCAGTTTTTATTTTATATTTTATATACTTGAGCTTAGGGCAAATTTCACAGTTAGGAGACACATTTTACTATTTTTTTATTATTTTGTCGACTGGATTATGAGGAAAGAGAAAGGAGGGAAGAGAGGAAGGAAAAAGATGGATGAGAGGGAGAAGGAAAGTCAAGTAGAGGAGAGGGGTGAAGTTATTACAGAAGAAGGAAGTGAGAGGAGAGAGGAGGAGGAGATTCAGGAAGATCCAGCTATTGGGGAAGCTGTGGCAGAAGAAGAAGAGAGGTGTGAGGAAGATCCGGAGTGCCATTCTTCAGCCAAGAGAGCCAGGGTGTGTGCCACTTTTACAGACAGCCAGGAAGTTTCCATTGTGGAATTTGTAAAGCTGCACCCTGAACTGTATGACAAGGAACATTCACATTTCCACGACAGGACCAGAAGAGAGGCTCTCTGGGCAGAAATATCTGCAGAACTCAAGCTCCAGCCCTTTGATGTGAGAAGATGGTTCGAGTCCCAGCGAACCCGTTATGGGAAGCTGTCTAAGCTCCAATCTGGTCAAGCCCCGAGGGAGATGACCAAGAGACAGTCCTGGGTGTACCAACAGATGGGTTTTCTTAAAACCCACATCAGAAGAAAGGGGGCCAATAGAAGTTCAGGTTTTGAGGCCAGTCCAAATACCAGCAGGCAGGACGAATCACGTGGCTCAACTACTGATACAGAAAACCTCGAGTCCAGTGTCCTGAGGGAGAGGAGTCAGTCCATCATTACATCAACGCCCGTTTCAACTACAGACTCCAAGATTCTCGAACTCTTTGAGCAGATGAGGACACTTATCTCTGGTTTTCTGCATCAGAAGTCAGACAGGCAGCCCTTCTTTGACTACGTGGCATCAGAGGCCGAGAAGATGACTCAAGAAGAATTTGAAGAATTAAAGGGCAAGATTTTTAGAGACATCGAAACTATTAAGAGTAACCGCAGACGTCAGCCATTGCCCAGAAGATCAGCCACTGTTACCACGGAGTCCCAGAGGGTCGGCCTACTGCCAACAACCACTCCACAGGCGTCTAGTTCCACTCAAGCAGCAGCTAGCAGCAGTTTTGTGTACTATACACCAAGCCCCATTGGCTTCAGCAACCCGACATCTGTCCTAACTGTACAGGACGAAGGGAGCAGACACAATCTGAGTGGAATCTTAAGCCAGCTACCAGATCTGACATCAACACAGATCGTCGAGCAGCCTCAGCAGCAGCAGCAGCAACAACCGCAGCAGCAGCTCTTTACAATCACCACTTCAGCACCGCCTCAACAGCAGCAGCAGCCTCCTTAGTAGCCATCCAGTCATGGCGGGTCTTTGACCTGCCAGGCCCTTTTCAGGGCCACCAAATCTTCCAAAAACAATTATTCAGCTACGTGTTCTTCCAATTCCCCTCCCAAAACAAAAAAGTTCAGTACAAATACTTATCACAAGAAAAAAACGTTCAAGTCCAACACCTACACCACCCCAAACATGAAACAAATAACCCATGGTACCACACATAACAAAAAAGGCCACATAAAAAAAATAAAAAGTAACTCCCAATATGGCCATTAATCAGCCCATTTTTAGATTAAAATCCATGGGATAGTTTAAAATCTTTAATAGAAAAGTCCAACACTTACACCTTCCCTAGATTTAAAAGGCATTATCACATACTTACCAACCCACAAACAGACAAACCCAACACCAAACATAACCCCCAAATAACAAACCCAGTACCAAACCTAACACCCAACTACCAAAAATAAACCCAACCCCAGTAACCACCAAGCAACAAACACACAAACCCAAAAGTAAATAGAACCCATGCCAACAAACTGACAAACTATTTTGCAAACACAATCCCCCATTATTGAAAGCAAAACTAGTTCCATGGGTATATTTTCCAAATTTTTGTGATTAGAAGTGAAGATTTAAAATTGAAGATTTCCATGAAAACCTTTCTGCTACAAATAAATTTCAAAGCCATGAACAAAAAGAATTGGTGAAATTATGATGTGGATGTGAAAATATATAAAAAAATAACTTAATTTCGGATATAATGTGTGACTTTGTGTTTGGCTTTTGTTTAACAGTTGGTTTGTCTGTTTGTTGGGTGAGAAAGTTGTGTCTGTCTGTCCGTCGGAACAAGTTATGTTTGTCATGGGGTTTGTCTGTTTGTCCGTCTGAACAAGTTATGTTTGGCATGGGGTTTGTCTGTTTGTCCGTCTCAACAAGTTATGTTTGGCATGGGGTTTGTCTGTTTGTCCGTCTCAACAAGTTAAGTTTGGCATGGGGTTTGTCCGTCTGTAGCAAACATAGCTGATTAATTGTTTTTGGAATAATTGGTAGTCCTGAAAAGGACTGTTGTAGTTAGTCCTGAAAAGGACTGGTTGCTGCAGCAGGACTTATATTCTGCCATCTTGCCAGGCCACTGCTCCCTCATTGTTGAAGTAGTCCTTCAGGTAATCCCTCTGTCTTTTGGCTTCTCTAGCAGGGTTTCTGTCTTGGCCACCAGCAGCAGCACCCCCAATCAATCCACAATCATCAGGTACATCATCATCATCGTCCTCCCCAGGCTGCTGACCACCAGGTTGACCTTGATACTGGCTTCTCAGTATGTTGTGTAGAACCACACAGGTCAAGACCACTTCCCTGACTGTTGCTGGGGGTAGTTCAATGGTTGTCCTCATCACCCTGAATCTTGACACAAGGATGCCAAAAGCGTTCTCCACCACTCTTCTGCCCCTTGAAATTCTGTAATTGGCAATCCTTTCCTCTCTGGTTAACATCCTTCTGCCATAGGGTTTCATGAGCCAGCTCTTCAGGGCAAAAGCATCATCTGCCAGGATGAAGTAGGGGACATCTCTCCCACCCTGTGTTATAGGAGCTGGGTCAGGGAAGCCTATCCTGCCATCCTCAATCCTCCTCTTCAGCTGAGAGGCATTAAATATCTGGCCATCTGAGCAGGATCCTTCAGTGTGCTCCCTGGTGAACTCATCCTGGATGGCCCTGCAGACCTCTGGTATAAACTTGGAGATGGTGGATCTTCCAACCCTGAACTGACTGGACAATGATGTGTAGGACTCTCCTGTGGCCAGATATCTGATGGTGAGGGCTAACTTCTCACCAACACTGATTGGTGCTCTGTAGTTGGTGGCCTGCCTGGCTAGGTGTGGTTCCAGTCTGGTCTTAATCATTTCAAAAAATTCTGGGGTCATCCTCATGTAGTTGGTGAATCCTGGAATATCTGTGGCATAAAGATCAGCCATAATGTTGTGGTAGGCCCCCCTCTCCTCTCTCTGTAGCAGCCATGGCCTGACCCACATGTTGTGCCTTCTTCTAGGTTTCTGTATGGGTGCTGGTGGTGCTGGTGGTGCTGGTGGTGGTTGCTGTGGTCGACGTAAAAAATGGAAATACATGATTATTTGTAACTGAATAAAAACCAAAAAAGCCCTAAGTTGTTGTTGAATCTGTCTTCCATTAAAAGGTGGCATCCTGCTGTGTTCCTAGAAAAGCAATGATGATTAGATCGCGAATTTTATATATATATACCCAGAAAATCCAGCAACTTTGGAAAACAAGAATCGGGGATCCTGGTCTGGGGAAGACTGAGGAGGCCTGAGGACGCCTGAGGACGCCGGTAGTTAATCGTGGGTTAGTCGGCTCTTAGTCCCAGGAGGCCTGAGGCGTCCTGGGACCCAGTCGGTATGTGTACGACAGGATCGTGGTTGAAACCGACCTGAAAACTGGCTTAGTCGGTTCTTAGTCCCAGACCAGTCGGGGACTGTCTGCGGCCGCCTGAGGCATCCTGGGGACGATCTGTTCTTAATCCCAGACTTGAGTACTGACTCAGTATTCCCGCCCATTTTTGTTATTTTCCCACCGACTGTCCACGATTAAGGGTCGCCGACAGGATCGGGGCTTAATCTTTTGGTGGAACAGGGGCATTAGTGTACACAAGCACATGTTTCTACTTTATGTTAGTTACTACTTGTTATATTTACATAAGCATATGATTTACTTTGACCATCACTGTTTGGGGTAACAATTATTAAAAAATTTTACTGAATAATTTTTGTTGCATTGTACGACGAACCATATCTGTTAAGAAAAATGTCATACATAAGTTTTGTTTAGATTCTGAACACAAAATCTAACCTTAAATTCATAAACCCAACTATTGCAGGCCAGTGGCCTAGACCTCTATATGAAAGAAGAAAATTGCAAGCTTTAAATGGCTAATGTTACATATATGGGCACTGTGTTTGTGCATTATTTGATCTAAGCTTTATATGTATGTGTTAACATTTAAAGTAAGGGAGTCATTGATTTTTGTGTTATATGTTATGGTGTTTATTGATCTATTTAGGGGCTGGGGGGGAATCCCTCTAGGCTCACCCCAGTGATGCTATTAATAGATTTGGGGACACCCAGTAAGATACCTGTAGGTTCTAGAATTTCCTCACTTGATCTGGTTACTGATGTTAACTTCAAGTTGGTTCGGTAACATTCTGGATGCTTCCATAACCATATATAAGATCTGTACATCTACTGTACATGTATTATTTCCTGGCTATAAGGAAGGCTATTTATGTTTTTAAAATACTTCTGTTGTTGTGAACTTTGCTGGAGTGAAGTTTCTACAGCATCTGGATAGATTTGCTGTACTTTGGATAATACTTACTATATACAGTGTATAATTCTACCAGAGAGTGGATTTACTGCATATCTTGGAGCAGACAGTACAGTTGTGCAAACCTCTGAATATCTCTATACAGACATTTTGTGTGATTGGATATCAAAAGGATAACAGGATACAGATATCTGTGTTAGTGAACATTAGACAGACCTCTGGACAGATCACAGGACAGATTGCTGGATACAACGGATAAACTTAACTGTCAGTCACAGTGGACAGGTTAGATAGGTTTCATTATTGTATCATTGTATGTACTATTGAGAGCATTCATTAATTGTTAAATAAATTTAAGTTATGCTTTTTGTCTTTCTTATTGCAACTTAAAAACAACTGGTAACTGCTACCGTGCTTGCCCCGTGACCGTAACACTAAGCATCAATGAACCTATGTAAACCTACTGTGACAACTGAATAGTTTATACCAACGATAACATCAAATAAACATAAATCTGTAACTGCAGCAAAGTATATTATGAATTGGCAAGCAAATCATACACTAGACTATTATATTTGATCTAAATGATTCTATTGAATGGAAATATAGGTGTTTAGGTAATACAATTTTATTTAAGTTTAACATAACACCCAAAAAAGAATCCCTATAAAAGATTTGCTACACATTTTTTCACATTAAAAATGTACACATCAATATTGAATAGTGCAAATTCTTATGATTTTGAGGTCAGGTGTGTGATATAGCTGACTCCGGACTTTCATAAAATCAAGTGCCCTCCTCATGCTCTCTTGGCTTTGCAGCTCAAGCATGTAGACTGAAACACTTTTTTGGCCTTGTTTATTGTCACCAAACTTGATTTGTGGTGTAGAATAATGAGTTCTTGTCTCTTCTCTAAGTTATGAGGAATGGACTATGTTAGTACTTGGATGAGTAACTATTTGAGTTCTAGGCCAGGTTTGGGATGTATTTGACTCATAATATGTTTTGTCACAAGAGAACATTGTACTGCAATACTGTGAAGAGATTTTAAAACTGCCACTTAACTTGCTAACGCATAATAGAAGAAAGGGTTAAAATATTAGAAGTAATGAAGTAATTTCACCCACCTTGCACTAGTGCTGGTGGTTCTGTTGCCAGGTCTTAGATGAGGTGTCTAACTACTGGACTCAGGTCCCTTCTAACATCAGTACACCAACTGTTATGTCACTACTGGACTTCTACAACTCTATGTACTATTTCTATCAGTGACTACACTGTTGCATATATCAGTCCATCTACCACTTCTATAGTAGTCTATTAACTATTACTATCAGTGACTACACTGTTGCATATATCAGTCCATCTACTACTTCTAAATGTCCATATAATTCTACTACAGTAACTTCTAAATCCTTTACATTCAGTAATATCGCATGTGCGTTTCCGTTAAACACGTGTATACAGTTCCAAGTCTTACTCTGAAGTGTCACTTTAAACCCCAGTTCCTGCACAACTCCCGCGCATGGGCGCTTACTAAACCTCGGAACCACCGAAACGTCTCCCAGAATATACTACATTCCTCCTTCTTCTGTTGAGACTTAGTCATACCCCTGAGGTTCCAATATTCACTAATTTAGCAGTGACGACTGTGTATCAATGTTCAACAATGGAACTGTAGCGTTTTTTCTGCAGTTACAACTCTGCGTATTTGAATGTTCATCAATGAAACCAACATTTCCTGCAGTAACAACTCTGCATATTTCAATGTTCATCAACAGAACTGGCTGGCAATGACGTCCCTACGTTCAGCACTGTTCCTGATGCAATGTCACACTCTATAATTTACTTCAGTTTGTATAACACCATAGCGTTGGTTGTGGTGATATCAAGTATTTCCTTTAAATTCTGATATCTCAGGTCTGCAATCCTGATTGCCACATTCACAATGCCATATGGGGTGTTGTATTCACATCTGTTATGTTCTGGTGGCAACAGATAAGCTCGTTCCCTAGCTTGCTTCGTGGGGACTCCATGGCAAAAGTTTGCCACTGCAAACTTCAGTTCAACAAGTTCACTTGGCCTCGGCCCATGCTTCATGATCTCACACAAGTCTTGTCTCTTGCTGGCATTCTGCAATTTATCCAGATGCATGTGTGAATCAGCAAACGGCAACCTTTCTGAACTCTTACTGTTGAACAGCGCATCTCGCCTGGTCTTCCACATGTCATATGTGTACGGTCGTCCCACATCACTAGGTCTCTCCTCAACCATTTTTGGCTCATCCAGAATTGAAGAATCGGCAGTTTCCATCAACTCTTCAGTCGCTGTGCCTAATAGTTCTTCCACCTGTTCTTCTGTAGGAAATGTAGCGGGTCTTGTGTTAACTGCTGCAGTATTATCCACAAAGTTTTCCACAACATCTACACCAGGTTCTATGGCTTTGGAATTACTTTCCGAAACTTCAACTTCTTTTGGACTTGGAGCTAAATCAACTTGCGGCACTTTTTCTTCACCAACATGGCTGAGCACTGTGCTGAGTTAGCCTCCAATGAGCCAAACTGCCCACACAGTTTGGAGGACTGATTGTTGGATGCTCTTTCAGTTCCTTTCCGGTACACCAGTGATGAAACTCATCTTGTCATCTTCCTCGAATTTCTTAACATCAATTCGGGTAGGAAACCACTTGTGACGAACTACAAGTTTCAGAAGTTCATCATGGCTTTGACCACCAACAACATCCTCAATTGAGTTGAGAAATGAGCTTATTGAGTCCATTCTTCTCTGAGGAGACATCTCCTTCCAGACCGCGAAACTGACTGGTAGATGCTTACCAATCACATGCCTACGGAAATGTGACACCAAAACACTGCAGTTTTTCATGTAGCAAACTGGACGAAGTGACAACTTCCTTGACTTCCGTTGCTGTCCTGGCTCTTCCGTCACAACTATAGTCTTCTCTGGTGTCACTTTCTTGACAACTACTTCACTTTGGTCTTGAGAAGCGGGTCGTTTCAACACAATGTTCTCATCTGGAGCGCCTGACAGAACAATGGTGACCTTCCTTGGACTCCCAAAGGCTTGAGTAACTTTAGGCTTCTTTGGCTTGCGAGACTTCTTTGGAGCCTTCGGCTTCTTCACTACAACATCCTCCTCGTTTAGCCATTTATCACCTGCAGCCATCACTATTCCAGATCTTTTCAGTGGATTCTTGATCCCAAATCCTTGTCTCTGCTCTATCTGGACTTCTGGACTGAAGCGTACTCTTCGCTCTGGACTGGACCTTGAGACAGTTTCTGCTCTCTCAGTTGCAGCTGATTGCAGAGTCATGCCTACCATTTCCTGTACCTTCTGTCGAACCTTCGACATACAAGTCTGGACCACCTGAGTTTGGTTGTATGGTATCACCTGTGAGCTAGAGATCACTTCACGCAGACACACACTGTCGATAAGTGGGAACATCCCTATCAGTATGGTCTCTACCTCTCTGTTCCTACGCTCCAACTCACTGACACTACGAACTGACTCAGGTACTTGTTCTCTCTGAACTGACTCAGGTACTTGCTCTCTTTGTTGTTTCTCTGATCCTCTGGTACATGCAGAATAACTTGTCCAGGAATGTGTCCTTAAGTGATCTGTCGATTTTTGTTTTTCAGATCTAGGCACTGTCTCAACTCTATCAGATCTTGCTTCTTCATTACTGCGAGACTGTCTCGACCTGTAACTCGAAGTACTACTGATAGTTTTTCCCCCTTTTACGACTTCAGAGTAGCTGCGAGCCTGTGCTGTACTACTGGTACATTCTTCTCGCGGTGGCACTACTACTTTCTCCTGCCTTCTATCACCCCTTACCACATCTCGGTAGCTGCGGGTGTCAACAACCTGGCTTCTAGGAGATCTCACGTCACTGCGCTCTGAGTATCTCCTATCCCTCCTCACATATCTACTATCGTGGCGTCTCTCTCTCTCTCTCCTATCACGCCTATCTCTTCCATCATATTCCCTCCTTCTATCTCTTTCCCTCTCTCTATCTCTCTCACCATCTCTTGCATTGCCAAAACAATAAGTGCGAGACCTTGGTCTCCATTCACACTCCACCTTCTCCCATCTCACTTTCTTGTTTTTACCAGACATCTAAAAAGAAACAAAAGTGGGAATCAGTTTACAGTGTTCAATGTTAGGGTTAGGATTACTTAACTATCATGCGTGTCCAACCCCAACAAAAAATAAAACTGATTAGAGGGAGTAGTCTTGTAAATGTTGTGGACGCCTTCTTTCACGACCAGACCTTGTAGGGGGTAGAGGTACTATTTGCTCCAAACCACTACTTTCGAATGTTTCAGACACCGTTAAAATTTGATCTTCTTGATTGGGAATATCAGTGTTATCATTTAATAGGTCATTATTTTCCTGAAATTCATGATCTTCCTGTTCAGTATAGGAATGTTCATCATTGAGAGCATGTTCATTTGTCACAGGTAAGTATTCACCATCAAAGAGCCTTTCGAGATCTCCTTCTTCAAAGTCATCTGTTTCATTCTTTTCACCATTGTCTAGCTGATTTAAAATTGCATTACGCTTCCTTTTCAACCATAATGGAATTTCTCTATCTTCACATGGTTTTAATCTGTCATGATGAAGCACAAAAGACTTCTTCCTATTTGCAACTCGAAACAATATCGAAGAAATTGCCTCTACAACCAACATTGGACCTTTCCATACTTTCTGCAACTTTGGGCTCAAACCAACCTTCCTTGCAGTGTCTAGTACATACACCAAATCTCCAACTTCATAGGTATTCACTTTAAGTTTTAAGTCATAATCCCGTTGTTGGCGCTTTTGGTAAGAAACCAGCTTTTCTCGAGCAAGCGTGTGAACTTGATTCATAACTTCCCTTAGCTTCTTTACATACTCTGCAGGATAAATATGTTCAGGATCCTTTGCAGCAATCATAAGATCAACTGGTAACATAACTTCACGGCCTAACATCATCATGTTTGGTGTGAAACTTGTACTTCTGTTCACTGTGGATCTTATAGCTCCAGCTAGTTGCTGTAAATGGTCATCCCAATGCTTCTGATTGCTTTTCAGAAAACACCTGATTAGTTGTAAAAGAGTTCTGTTATAACGTTCCACCTGACCATTTGAACATGGACGATACGGAGTTATCCTGGTCTTGGTAATTTCTAACAGTTCACATACTGATGAGAACAGTTTACCATCAAAATTCCTCCCTTGATCCGTATGAATCTCAAGTGGACACCCAAACCTTGATATGAATCTATCCACAACAGCTTTTGCAGTCAACTCAGTGCTCTGAAGCGGTAGTGGAAAGCACTCTAGCCATTTTGTAAACTGATCAACTATCATCAGAACATATTGATTTCCTCTGTTACTTTCTGTAAAAGGACCTAGAATGTCAATATGAACTCGTTCCAAAGGTGATCCAGCATGATACTGTCCTAAGCTTGCTCTTGGCTTAACATTTGCTCTCTTGTTCTTGTTACAAACGCTACAAGATCTCACAAAAAGTTCAATGTCTTCATTCATCTTATACCAGATGTAGGAGTTACGAATCCTGGACACCGTTTTCACAATACCCATATGTCCTGTTAATGGTAAATCATGATTCAGAGACATTATTTCTTCTTTTAAACTATCAGGCACTACAAACAAAAACTTCTCACTATGATTGTCTGTCCATTTATATAAAAGAAGTTCATTTTGATACACTAACTGATGTCTATTAATGTAAAAATACTTCACAGATGGACTACACAAAGAAACTTCACTCTGTTTTGGAGTAATGTCTTTCGAAACCCAATCAATTAGTTTACCCACACAAAAATCATCCTTTTGTGCCTTAGATAGTTGTTCATGAGAATATCCTTGTAACCAGGTATATGCTGCTGTATCTGAGTAAGAAACTGATCTTACAGCTAGTGGAACCACATCATCAACATCCTCCTGAAATCTGAACCATTGATGATGTGCTCTTGAACAAAATTTACATCCTCCACAAGGTAAAGACTCCAAATCAATTCCCGCTCTGTAGCAATCACAAAATTCCTCTTCATCCAGAATTCTTGATAACCCATCGGCATTACCATGCTGGGTTCCAGGTCGATGTTGTACTACCATATCAAACTGACTAAGTTCTTCTATCCAACGTGCTAATTGACCCTCAATATGTTTGAACCGCAGTAGCCAGGTTAAACTGTTATGATCTGTGCGCAAAAGAAATTTACGCCCCAAAAGATAATGTCTGAATTGCCTAGTGAAACGAACCACAGATAACAATTCTCTTCTAGTGACACAATACTTCCTCTGCTCTGGTGTAAGCACATAACTACCATAACATATCACTTTTTCACAGTCATTCTGTATTTGTGATAAGACGGCTCCTATGGCGTGACCCGACGCATCAGTATCTAAAACAAACACATCTTCAGCATTTGGATAGCTAAGAATAGGTGCACTTATTAGTCTTTGCTTTGTCAACTCAAAAGCTTCCTGATGCTCAACTAACCAGTTAAATACTGCTTTGCTACCTGTCAGTTGATATAAAACCCTTGTCACACTGGCATAATCTTTAATATGCTCTCCATGATAATTGGTAAATCCTAAGAATCTCTCCACTTCCTTAACTGAAGTAGGAACTGGCCATTTAGATACTTTCTCCACATTCTCAGGATTTATGGACACTCCTTCCGCACTGACTTTTCGGCCTAGAAATACAGTCTCAGTATGAAATAAACAACACTTTTTTGGCTTCATTTTGAGATGATATTTCCTGAATCTGTCAAAAGTTGTACGAAGGTTGGTCAAATGATCTTCAAAACCCTTTCCAATAACCACTACATCATCAATATAGGCCAAAACTTTGTTCCATGTTAAACCCCTCAGAAGAAACTGAATAACTCGTTGAAAAGTTGCTGGGGCATTACATAATCCAAAGGCCATACGTTGATGTTCAAAAAGACCATATTTGGTAATGAAAGCGGTTTTATGTCGATCTTGCTCAGCAATTTCAATTTGCCAATATCCGCTAGCCATATCCAGAGTTGAAAAATAAGTGTTTCCACATAACTGATCTAAACACTGTGATATTGAGGGTAGTGGGAATGAATCTTTAACAGTTTTAGAATTCAAAGCCCTATAATCTACGCAATATCTCAAAGTTCCATCTTTCTTTCTGACCAAAACTGGTGCAGAAGCCCAATCAGAAGACGACTCTGTTATAACTCCGATATCCAGCATTAATTTCAAGTTTTCTTCTTTCTCAAAACCCAATGGTGTTTGTCGCATGGCTTGTTTAATTAGTTTTTTATCACCAGTATTAATGGTATGGCTAATTTCTGTAAAACAGCCTAAATCGTGACTCCCTTCAGAGAAAATGTCTTGGTATTCTGTTAATAAGGACTTGAGTTTCTGACACTGATCTGGTTGTAATGACTTCTGTGAACGCTCAAACAGACCTACAAGGTGCTCTGGCAAGTTAGAATGCACGTTAACTTCGTGAGATTCTAAATCACCACTTGCCATTAAAACTTTGCATTCAACTGCATCACCTAACACATGTCCTGTCTTCAACACAATAGTATGCTCAGAAGCATTCACTAGTTGTATTGGAACACTCTCTTTGGCTTCCACAAGTAGATTTGGTAGCAAAGCTCCTCTATTGAACCCGGAAGAAGTAATGACAACTTCACCTTTCAAACATCCATCCAGCCTAGCATGCGTGTTAATCACTGTCTCTGGTGGAATGGACACTTTTTTATCCAACACTACTTTACAAGAAGTAAATTCATTTCCTTCTGTGGTAACAAATTCCTTCAAATTTACCTTTGTGTCTTGAATCTTGAAAATTCCTCTTCTGAAATCCAGAGTTGCTCCAAATTGACACAAGAAATCCAACCCAATTATTAATAGTTCTGTAATTGGTGCTACATAGAATTTCCATGTATAAACTGAGTTCCCATTAAATGAAACTCCAACTCCTGCACACAATTTTGCATCAAGTTTGATATCTTTCACAATCCCTTCCAATTTAATTCCATCCCCAAGTTCACACTTGTGAGTAAGCTTCTCATACAAACTAGAACTCATCAATGATATCTGGGCACCAGTATCCAATAATGCTTTTGTAGGATAATGTTGTACGTAACAGTTCACTAAAGCACTCATACCATCCCTGTTGTTTTCCTTCAACCTATTACATGTTAGATTCACTGTCTTTACATGATAATGTTTGTAATGTTTCACCCCATCAAAGTATCTATAAGATTGGAGGTCGAGGCACCAGATGAATAATGGTCGCCCTCCCTTAGTAGTTTAAATGAGGGGAAAACTTTACTTGCGGTTTGTCGGAGGTGGGCTATGAAAACCCTTTTGTTCAGGATGTCTGTCTGGACTTGATATAGGACTTCTCCATCTTGATTCAGCATTTATTCTGGATTCAGGATGCTTTCCGTTAGAGTAGTCCTGACCTTGACTGCTGAAGGTAGCATACTTGCTCCTGTCGCCTCCCTTTGGACTAAACCGTGGACTATAGTTTCTCTGTTGCCTCACTGGACTATTCTGTGGCGAATAAGAACTTCTTCCCTGTCTATAATCTGATGTTGACCTCCAATTCGGATTATCATTTCTGCAATACTGTCACTCATCATACCTATCCTGACTGTAGCTTGGTGAAGATCTCCAGTTAGGATTATCACTTCCGCGATACTGTCGCTCATCATACCTCCTGTCATCATAGTTTTGATAACGCCTTCTTCTGGGACAATCTCTAACAAAATGATCAGGATCTCCACACTCGAAGCAACCACTGTAACCCTGTCTTGGTGGTGAATAATTGTGTTTGTTGGGAGAATGTGGCTCACTCCTATGCAAAATCTTTTGAAGACCAGTTAGTACACTTCTAAGCTGATCATCCGATTTGTCACTCCTATCAAACCTCTTCCTTTCAAACCGACCAGTTTTGACATGATAACCCCTGATTTCACGTGAATCTGAAGAAGATGTTGATGTTAAGCTCTCCGTCTCCATTCTGTTATCAGCTTCCACAGGCTTGACCTTCTTGACATGCTTCTTCCCCAGGATTGCTTTTCGCAGATGGGTAGCATCTAACACATACTTATAGGCTTCTTTTAAAGTCTTAGGATGCTTTTCAGCTGCCGATAGAACCGCTCCTTTATTCCTGCAACCCTTCATGAATGCATCAACAAAGAATGGGCTACAAGCCTCTCTCTTACTTTCATCTGGAAATGATGCAACAACCATTTTCTGTAATCTTGCCAAATACTCTTCCAAGGACTCGTCCTCTTTTTGCTCCGTCTGCAAAAGTTCATAACGGATTGTAGTAGCCGAATCTGTTCCTCCATAATGATGCTGGAATTTGTTCTTCAGCCATTCATAGTCTTGTTCCTTCCTAGTTGATAAAATGCTGTAAAATTCAGCAGCTCCCTTCTTCAATGACATAGCAAAGTTGGCTAACTTCTCGGCTTCAGACCAACCAAAGTTCTTTGCAACCAATTCAAATTGCGTAATAAAATCAATCCAGTGTTCACCCTCAAAGGATAACTTTGGTAATGGCATACGAGTGGAATGTCTGTTTGGCCTGCTGCGATCCTGCAAAATATAACTTCGACGGGATCTGTCCCCGGAATCACCAGATGAATCAGGACTTCTATGTTGTCGCGAATGATGACTCACTTGTGAAGAATACTTTGGATACGTTGATATAGTGTTCACACGAGCAATTTCACTCCGAGTCTTTCCTTGTACAGACTTCCTCGGGGTTGAGTAACGGACAGTATGTGATCTTCTACCATGTGGATTTGGCGTAAAATTCACTGGCACATTCTGTGTTAGTCTAGTTTTGACAAATGTTTCACTGTCTATAGGCTTATACACATCATCAGGTTCCTCATCATCATGTCTTTTCTGAACTGGAACTTCAGTAAGTGGTTCACGAGACTGCTCGATATTCGCCAAACGTCGGCGCATTTCTTCAAATTCCAGTTGTTGCTTCTCAAAGGTAACTGTGTACTTGTTCAGCGCAGCTTCATTACCCTTGTAGCGCTCCTTTACTTCGGTTACTAATGAAGGTTCAGGCACATCAATACTTGTGGACATTGCAGATGACTTGAAGTCATTTGAACCACTAATCAAATGTTGCACATCATTCTTCACTGAACGCAAATTTGATTCCACTCTCACCAAATCATATTTGGTTGAGATAATCTCCACTGACTGTTGATGACTCTGTAACTTGGATATCCTATCATGTTCAGCAACAGTTCTTGACAAAGTTTCACAACTTCCTCGGATACTCTTCACTGAACTCTCCAATCCATCAATAGCACAGTCTTTATCAGCACTAATTTTCTCCAATACTTCTGTTCGTGATGTCAAATGCGAAACTTTAAACTCCAATTCATCAACTTTTCCCAATGCCCCTTGCGTTTGTTCATTCAAGTCATTGGTAAGTTCATGGCGCAGGTCATCTTTCATCTCAAGAAACTGATCTTGAACAACTTTCTTCTGATGTCGCAGTTCACCTTTACATTCATCACGTACTTCAGCAATTTCATCTCAAACTTCTCTTCTGTGTATTCTCATTTCCTCCTTCATCTTCAAACTAAACTCCTTGCTAAGTACAGCCGCGCTTGCGTCCAACTTCCTACCGAAATCTTTCGAAACATCTTCGAGTTTCTTGTTGAACATTTTACCCTGAGCCTCAATGGTCTGCTTCAGTTCCACTTTTTATGTGACCATAGCTGTTGTCAACTCTTAGGTCTGCATGGCAATCTTGTTCACAGTTGCTAACAGGACTTTCATGTTTGAATCTTCTTGTGAGGATACCACTCCAGCTGCTTCATTGATGTCACTAGACGTAACCTTCAACTTCATATCTTCATCAATGTCACTAACAGCTTGTGTAAACTTCACTTTACCATCAGTTGAAACATCTATATCCAACACAGACACACCTCCGCTATTGTCACTAAACACCAATTCTTGAGGCTTGATGATCCTCTCCTTCACTGATGGTTTTGGCAATGGCAGACACATAAACTGCATTTTTGTCAAAGTTCCATCATGCTCTTCTCTAGCAGTAATGATCATATCAGCTACTTTCTCACCAATATTCTTTAATGACAACAACTCCTCCTTTGTCACTTCCTCAATTTTCATCATTTTATTTGCGGCCATTCTGGTACTCTACCTCACTTCTGGTACCAATGAAGTAATTTCACCCACCTTGCACTAGTGCTGCTGGTTCTGTTGCCAGGTCTTAGATGAGGTGTCTAACTACTGGACTCAGGTCCCTTCTAACATCAGTACACCAACTGTTATGTCACTACTGGACTTCTACAACTCTATGTACTATTTCTATCAGTGACTACACTGTTGCATATATCAGTCCATCTACCACTTCTATAGTAGTCTATATACTATTACTATCAGTGACTACACTGTTGCATATATCAGTCCATCTACTACTTCTAAATGTCCATATAATTCTACTACAGTAACTTCTAAATCCTTTACATTCAGTAATATCGCATGTGCGTTTCCGTTAAACACGTGTATACAGTTCCAAGTCTTACTCTGAAGTGTCACTTTAAACCCCAGTTCCTGCACAACTCCCGCGCATGGGCGCTTACTAAACCTCGGAACTACCGAAACGTCTCCCGGAATATACTACAGTAATCTAATTAGAAGAAATCTGAATAAACTATGAGCTTATATCTCATATTTTGGTTTATTTGCAGACTTTTATAGCAATACTGTGAACAGAACTGCCATGTTTTGGTTACAGCACTTTTTCAACTTCACTTGAAAACGCATATAATGGAAGGGAAACATAAACCTTTTGAGACAAAACAGAAATCTAAAGATATTCTACTTTTATCCAAGATTTTGTGCATTTGGATAGTTTTATTGTGATTTTATTGACAGGGATTGTCCTTATTTGATTGGAATGTACTAAAATGCAAAGCCCAGGAATCAGTACAATTCTTTCATTGGCAGGCTCCAGACGTACACATTTTTTATACAGACCCAGCCTAACTGTTATAATCTGATGACTATGCTATAAGTGGTTATAACTCAATGAGGTCATCCTTGGCCTTGAATTGTCACTTGAATAGTTTATGTATCATTGCTATGTTGTATGGAGATAATATAGTAAGTACTCTTATCCTTCTGATGGCTGTAATAACTTATATATGTGTTTATTAATTGCATCAAATTATAGCGATGATTATGCTTGGTTTATATAATGGAAGATAACTTTGTAAATTGAAAAGTGCCAATATTTTACAATCGGCATGATATAGCACAATTTTTAAGTTTTTTAAACTCACAGTATACTCAAGAGTAACTGGATTCAGTTTTTCTCTGAATCTCTGGATATCAGCCGTTTTTCTGAAATCAAACAAGTCTCATAAAGTTAAAGATACAGCAACTAGCATATAATATCTCCAAAGTCCTAATTTCATTAGACTTCATTAGAATTGGGGAACAAACAACCCATCTTCATCTGAATGGCTATTTCCCACCTTCAGTTCAATACTATTTTTGAAAGGTCAGTTTAAACACCAAATTAAAATAATGTTCCTCATGGCAGATCCTAAAAGTTTGGGATGTAAAGTTGCTAACCAGAATTAAGGGCTTAAAAGTCTGGTGGGGCAGAATTTGCATCAAGAACTCTTTGTCCAGGGGTTAATGAAATTATGAATACCAAAACTTATTATTACCAAAAATTAATTACAATATGTGCATAAGTAATGTGGACATATATTGGTTTTACAAGGCCTCACGGAAAATTAATTATGTGTACATTTCAGATAGCAAAGGAACATACTCCTGCAGATGGTATAAATGCTTAGTAACAAGGCAAACCAGTAATGGGCAATAATTCTTGTCTTATTTTAGTGTTTGCTGTTTTTTCTTCAGCAGATAATAGGCCACAGCCGAAAACAAAGAAATATTCAGTGGTACATGACCGTCAAATAGCAAATGATACCCCAAGCTATGCTCTGCCAAACCAGACAACCAATAAAACACAAAATGGAACACAGGCACAAGGAAGTAAGGGCAAATCACTTACTGTCAAAGGCAAGAAATCACGTGAGTCTTGAAATATAAATCATAAATAATGATCTGTTGCACAAATGTTCAGAGAACTGATTTGTCAATATTATTTGCACAGATAGTTACCAAAAGATACTGGGTATTATTAGTTATTATAATAGCTTTCATGCTATTGTTGTTTTGTGCTCGTAGGTCTGTGATATTGATTGTTTGTCAAACAAATTCAGTATAATTAATTGATGAATGCACTTGAAAGAGAGATAGTAAGTGTTCCGAACAAAATAAACACAGAACACAAAGTATTATCCTTCTGAACAAAACATCAGCATATTATTCAGCAATCAGAAAATACATTTTTGCCCAGAATAAGGTGGGCTCTTGGCTGATTTTCAGTAAGTTTGGGGATGCATTTTGCAAAGGACAAAGCCATATAAAAGGTTGCTTTCTACTAATCGCAGACATCAGAAGATTCATGACCCCATTTGTATTTTAGGGTTTCTCCTGGAACAAACTTAAATGGTGTGGTATTTATATTAAGTGCAGCATTTCATTTATTATATCAAACAATGTTGGACCAATCCTGTAGAAGTACAGTGTATTATCCAATGACTTACATTACCAAAACTGAAAGAGTCTCAGGGATGATGATTTGTTTTACCCTGCTACTGTCACGCTAACATACAATCAATCTTGTTCAGATATATGAACTTTTCAGATCAACCTGAAACAGTTATTACAAGTGCCAATCAGTTAAGATGTACCACTCATGATTTAAAAGCAGCATTCCCACATTCAAAACTATCCTTGTTTCAGCAGTGACTCTAAAAATGTGTATATACCACTTACATACAAATAATGCCCAAGTTGTCTTAGTAATAGTTTTATCTTTCAAAGGGAAAATACTGTTTTGCATTAAACTTACATATTTTTCTTTCATATACAGATTTTTTGACATTATGTTCCAGAGCCGGAGTAGTGAAGTATGTCTTTATTATATTAGGGAATCAGTACAATGTTATTTATTGGTCCTGTCATAAGTAGCTATGGACAATAGTATTTTTTTCTTCAGTATGTCCGTAAAACTTTTGTAAATGGATTATTTGAGCTCTTTCCAGCTGATCTGAAGCAGGAAATTTTAGTTGTCAAATACCAAATTTGATGAACAACCTACAGCCGGATCTATTTCTGTAGAGTCAGGTATCAGAGCTGGGGATTAGGGACAAAATTCAGAAAAATGCGTGTGAAAAATTCGGGTCAATATCACCTCCCCAACAGAAAGTAATGTATCCTGGCTTATCTGATGGAATGCCCCCCCCCCCCCCCCATCTTGCTTTTGGGTCACTAGACAGGAAACATATTACCATGAAGAAGCCAAAGAGATCTGGCAGTGGTACTACTAGCCCTGGTCAACAAAAACTACAAATTACTACAGGTGAATAATTCATCAAGTGGATCTTCAAATGCATGTATATTTAACCACAGCAAGTTGAACCTCTGGAGGCGGGAGGACCAGATTTGCACCACTTTTTGCTGGGTGACGATGCCTATATCCTGATGCCATGGCTTGATGAAACCCTACAGCAGAAGGCATAAGGAAAGAAAGAATAGAGTACTAGAGGATCTCCAGAGGCAGTAGAGTGGTGATGAATGCATTGACAATCCTGGCAGGGTCCTTCTTTGCACAGTGGAGCAAAGGCCAAAGGTTGTCAGAGATATTGTTTTGACATATGATTTATTGCACAACATGCTGAGGACCCACCAAAGCAGGTCAGGTCAAGGCACTTACTCCAGCAGACATAGCAGCAACAACAAATGAACTGGCAATATATGCGCCTGATGAAAACCACAGGAATCTGTCAAACGACAGTAAGACCTTCTGAAGAATTACTTACGAATTGGTGCATTGTCTGGACAGTATGCAGAATCTGAGATGTGGCAATGAACCATCCTAGGGATGTAAGAAGTTGGCATCTATCAGTCCTTTTCAAGACTACCCAATTATGCCAAGAACAAAGTTCAAAAAAATTTCAAAAGAATTCTAATAAATTTCTAAGAAACTTCCATACATTTTTTTAGATCCAAAGTCCAATAACGATCTTGAAAATTTCCACAAAAGTTTATTAAAATTTCAGAGTAAATGTCAAAACGTGTAGCCCTTCAGATTTTATTCATCTTTCTAAAGGAATTTGAAGGATAACAACTTAACAAAAACTAAATTTTTTCTAACTTTTTTAACAGTTCACACTATATATTTTTCTTAAGTTTCAATTTTTTTAATCTTTAAAAGATTGTCAATAGTCAAATGACAAATCAATAGGTCAAAATTATTGTCAAAGTGCATCAACACTGTGAATCAACAGTTGTCCTGAAAAAGACATTTCCAGCAGTGGTCCTCAAAAGGAGCATTTGAAGGTAGCTTCAAAAAGTCTACTGCTTCTACTGCTTGGACTTGAATGTCTGTCTGGGGTTGGATGGCTGCTGGGGAGGAGGCTCTTGCTGCGACTTGGTTGGAGGAGAGGTGGCATATTGATGTGGGTCAATGGGTGTCAACCAGTAGCTCCTGACTGACTGTATTTTCATGAGATGTTGTGTAAACTTTCTTCACCTCTGAAAGAGGCTACTGACAGTGGGTTTGAAGGCCTTGGTCTAGCTGATAGTGAAATGTAGCTGTCTTGGAGTCCCCGGTTGCTGGTCATCAACAACTAGGTAGGAAGTCTGCTGCTCTCTGGGGTGTTGCTGTCCTCTGGGCACCATTTGATTCTGTTGAGCCGGTGGTATGGCCTAGGTTATTGGCATCTGTGTTTCTTGAATAGTCAAGATGTGTTCCCTGGCAGCAATTGCTGGCTACTGTCACTGTTGCTGATAACTCTGTAGCACAAATGTGGAATTGGTACTGGAGAAAGTGTAGCTCTGGCTGATGGTTCCTTTCCTTTGCCCTCCTCTGCATCCCACTTAACAGTGTGTTGTCTTAGAGTGGATGTTGGTCTCCATACTATCAGTATTGCTGGACCCTCGTGAAATGTTTCTTCACTGAGGCTGCACTTGCACTGACAAGAAGTAAAATTTGTTCTAAATCCAATTCTGCCTCTCATTTCGTGGGAGCCTGGCCTGATTTGGACAGAGTTAACTTTCTATCGCAAGTCCTTTGGGGTTCTAACCAAGTCTTGCACACTTTCACTGAGAGCTTGTGGCTGCTGATGAACCTTTTCCTTCAAGCAATCCTTCCTGACCTTGTTCTGAAAGTGTGCATTAGTCTTGCAAAGCTCCTTATGATCCTTGTCAAAGTCTACAATAGCCTCCTCATCTGATTCTGTTAAATAAATGTTCATCATATGTCCTCCCCTGCACCTGGATTGGAACTCAGTTTATGCCCTCGCCTTTCCTCCACACTCTGTGTTTCTGAGTTCTTTTTTCAGCCACTGCCACCACTATCTGAGTCGAGTTTCCCCCTCTAAGCTTCCTCCATCTCCCTTTCCTCCTTCTGTTGTTTCTCTGCCTCTTTCCTCAGCCTCTGTTCTCTCTCCTACCTCCTCCTCAATATGTTAAGAGCCCTTTATTCCAGTGGAGTTTCTGTCCTCCTAGCCTTCTCCCTTTCCTCCTTTGTTTCTCTGCATCGTCCCTCTTCCCTGCTCTCTATCCTGCCTCCTTTTCCACGTTAGTAGCTGCACCTCCAAACTCAAACTCTGTAGGCGTGTCTGTCTGAATTTGTATCCTCCTCATGTTCTTTCTCCCCTTTTTAGGGTCCATCTTATGAATTAAATAAATGCAGCGGTTTTTTTTTCAAAAAAGCCTATGTTAACGATGGCAGCTGGAATCAGAGCTGAAAATCCAAATGATGCATTCAGCATGTGTCAGAATAATGAAGTTTGTCTGTCCTACATACTTCCTGGTTTACCTGTTACTGTCACCGTTTTGCTGGTTTCCTTTTACATTTTGTCTTGCTCTGTTTCTGGCTTGTCTTGTCCCGAGATGTTACTGACTCTGCAACCCAAGACTTGAAGACTTCCCTTGGGTAGTGACTATGACAAGGTATAGACAGACAAGAAAAGCCTGTTTTCAGGTGGACAGAGCTACAGTCAGGATCAAGAGTCATGGAGGGTCAGTGAAACATCAAATATATTTGAAAAAACTAAAAAGAGTTGTCTTGTGCAAGTTAGAGGTGAATGCCTGATATATTGCTGATATTTGTTAGCATATATTTGGCCCCTCTTGGGTTAGAGTATGGTCTCATCAGAGGCTGAGGTAATGTTAGATCTGACCCCCTAAGGTACAAATTATAGCTCCAGCAAGCTCCATCATTATAGAGCCCCGCATAGTACTTTTATTGATTTTTTTGGATCAATCAATACTCCTGTATCAATTTTGTGGATCATTTTGTGATTTTATTGATCATGGGAAGATTGACATAGTTTGACCCTATTAGATGTTTCTATGTAATAAGTGTACCTTAGGGTGGTTGCCATAGTAACCTTAAACTCGAATTCACTCTGTCCCATTGCCTCCTTAGCGCCTTAAGGAGGTTAGGAGATGGTCTGGCTAACCAATTTAATTGTAATGGTCAGATTTTATTTTATATACTTTTTCCATGTTCTGCCATATTGTAATAAAATGAGTAAGAATTAGTTATTAGTTGATTGTTGCTAAGGGATGATGGCAAGTTTAAATTGGTTGCCTAGCGATGTTGCATCTTGTTGGAATGTGTTATTATACTAACACAAGATCAATTGTATTAAAACACTAATTGAACTTTGAAATATGAACATGAAGTGATTTAAACACTCAGACATTTGATGGTTGCTAAGGGGTGATGCAAATTTGATTGGTTGCCTAGTGATGTTGCAAATTGTTGCACTGTGACATCATATGTCACCAATTACATCATTAGTGGCATTATAAGTAACGTAAGAGATTATCCCATAGTTTTGCTATATAACTGTCACTATGTGTAATACATTCCAATATACTAACAAATAGACAATTTTTGTAGTAATTTTCCTCTCAATTGTATAGTTGGTGTCCCTATACCCCTATACCTCTCTATGAAATATATTTGATATTTTGCCTATCAACCATGATAAGCCAGAACATATAACCAACCCTAACCGACTCAGTAAACATTGCTCCCTACCCTCAGAAGATCCTTAGTTATCCACAAGATGGCCCCAGTGGAACACCTACTTTACTGAAAGGAAAAAGGAAAATTAGTGTGATCTCAATTAAAGTTGGTGACGAAACATATAAATTTTATAGTTTGCTTCATAATGGTTTGTGGTGTTATAGCCCCAGAGTTATGTTATTTATAGCTAATAAGCTATTAATAGTTGACAGCATAATTACTTATAAATTACTAAAGTTAGTTTTAATTTAATGGTCACTATTTTCATGCCATTGGGAAGTGGACTTATTATTATTTCTTTCATTGGTACTCCACCTTCTGATGTCTGCTCAATAAAGAATGACGATAACAGAAGAACGCTTCTTCTATTACTGACCACCTATCAAAAAATTGGTTTCCTAGACTTTTTGCTGTCATCTTGCATTTTCTTGGAAAAAATTGTTAACATCTTGCAAACTTTATGATTGGGTGAACAGCCTTTCTTATTTTCATTTTTTCCTTCAATATGCTATTGATTTCTACTATTATTTCTAGTTTTGTACTGTAAAATAATTCATTACGATACTTTTGAACAATTACTGAAATGTACATTAGCGACCATAATACTAATTCTCGTAATTTGGGCCATCATGTATAAATGCTGCAACTTTAATTTTGGCATTGCCAACATTATGTATAAAAGCAGCTCTGTTAATCTTATCATAATCACATTTGATTATAAGTAGAACTTAGTGTAAAGTGGCAATATACCTCAGGTCATAAAAAGGTTTGCTTTGTCTTTAAAATTAAAAATATAATATACCTAGTTTAGTGCAAGTATTCTTATACTCTTGAAGTTTGACATGAGGTATTTGTGACCTACAGGTCCCAAACCTCCTGGTGACCCTGCTCCACCACCTCCTGGTAGTGACTATCACCCGAGAGAGTCCAACGAGAATGTGGAGCTAGACAACAAGCCTATAGCTGAAGAAGAACAGCAAATGGTTTATGTGAATGATAATGATGCACAGAAACAAGATAATCATCCAGTAAGTCACATCGAAGCAAGTCAGCTTTTACGTAGAGCTTAAAATTGTACTAGCAGCAAGTAACATTGTAACTGGAAAAATATTTGGTTGTTAACCGTTGATATATTAATGGAACAACTCTTATTCAATATGTGTATTTATAGTTGCACCTTAGAGTTTGTCTGATGATAGAGATTAAACATGATAAAAGTCCTTATTAGATAATATTATGTTAATTTATTTTCTGATAAACTAACTGACCGAGTGGATGACCAATTACTCAGTTGTCTAAATATTCACTGACCAGTTTGCATTATTAGTTGATTGAAGTGATTACTTAGCCAATAGAGTCACTGATTTCAATTTTCTTGTATTGACTGGAAAGATGTCTAATACACTGACTGACTAGTCTTTAACTCTGTAGTAAGCCAAATAACAAGATTGGCTAAATGTAATACAATGGTTTAAATGTTGCTCTCAGGGACAGAGAAAAGTAGTGTATACTTGTTACATAAGCAACCTCTATATTAATCCAGAGTTGGGTTAAATTGAATGTGATCTTTTAATTTGAAATCAGTCATTTGAATTCTTTTATTTTTAACTGTATGCTTTTGTCTGTAGCCTACTAATGATCCAACACTGATGTATGCTGATTTGACCTTTCAACACATTGACCCAGCTCGCCAAGAAGCTATGCCAAATACTGATAACAAACTCACTTATGCTTCCGTGGACTTTGACCTCACTAAAGTATACATTGTGGAGGAGGACACAGAGTAAAGACAGAAATGAGGCTGAACTTCTTTTGTGGAGTTTAGTGAGTGTGTAAAATGAGTATAAAACTGTTAGGAGATTTTGATGGGTGGAACAGGTAATTTTTTCATTGATTCAAACCCATTCTTATTCTGAATAGATCTGAGCATTTAGAAGAGAAAACTAATAGCTTAATATGTTCACAATATCTCCCAATATTTTTTACAGAGTGTTTAATATGTGAATGCATAATTGATATGTTTTAATGACAATTAATCTTCTGGAAAAATTTTTACACTTGAAGGTCAAAGAACAGAATTGCTGGCTGATAACTGGCTTTCAGATATTGAGGATATTGAGGGGGGTTTTCCTCATAAATACAGCCTTACTGGTCATACTATGTATGGTATTACAAATAATTCAATTTGTTAACGAGTAATTTTGATGTGCTGAACCTATGGTAATAAGAAATTGTATGTATTTTTCTGATAAAATCTAAATTTACAGCCATATTTGTCCAAAAATAAGTTTCCGGAAAGAGATTAATTACCTCAATTATCTCATCCAAAATTCTGTATGTGTTTGAGATGACTGATAGAGCCTTCAATTTTATGTGTAATTCAGAGGATTAATTGCACAATTATTAGCCTAATATGCTTGAATAGTGAGATTTGATTTGGATCACAGGAGGGTAGAAAATGCATGAAATCTATAAAATTCACTCTTAAAATATAATGAGTGAAGCATTTTACTGATGTCAATATAAAGATATAAAAAAGTTGATCAAACTACCTGAAGAATATGTAACAAAGTTTTAGCAACACACCCTACACTGCTGGTATCTAATGAAAAACCTTCAACTTAATAACAGATATGAAATACTAAAAGAGTGTCAAAAATAAATTTATTTTAAAACTTTATTGAAAATTATTATATTTTAGAGGGGAAAAAAACAATAATTGTATCTTTAAATGTAAAGATAAGCAGACAAGACTGATAGCAATACCTTGTGACAAAACCGACTGGATATAGTGTATGAAATTTGCCATACACTATTTATGAGGAGCTCCCAGGGTCTAGCTAACCCACACTGTTGTTTATAAAGGGTAAATTATCTAATTCAGTTGAGAACAAGGCCGAAGGGGCTTTTGGTCTACCAGAGCGAGCCACAAAGCAATCAGAGACATTAGTTCACTGAAGTGGTCACCCATCCAAGTACTAATGTAGATAATTGCTGCTTAACTTCAGTGAAGAGACAGGTGCTAATCATGCTAGGCCACCAGTCATGAAAGTCCGGAGACAAAGAAAAATGAAAAAAATTATCTCTGGAAGCACTAGTCTCACTAGAGCTTGCACTTAAAAATTAATTTAAAGGGAAATAGGTGCCTAGACTGTCCTATTCTAAAGTATAAAGAGACATATATATGAAACTGAAGCTTGTGTATATCTTCAACCTAAATGGACAAATCCTAAATTATGACTTGATAAAGAGGATTCCCCTACAAATACTTTTAGATTATAATGGGCTATGAAAGGCTGTACCAAAAATGGTTAACAAGTCTCTGATCAAAAGCTTGTAAGAGAATGTTCAATTGATTGAAAACACCTTGATTGGTATAAATGAAAAATTACAATTGATAAACAATATTAAAACCCAGGACATATATTTGTAACTGATTAATACAACAGCTGAGCTGCCCACTTCTGTCCATATTAAGTGTGATTTATTTCCATTTCTTGGTACCTGTTCTTGGGAGGACACATTTCAGAGAATTCTTTCTGTAACAAAATAGCCTTGTATGAAAATATCAGGCAAGTTATCGTCTAATTCATGGGTGCATTTTACCATTATTCTTTTGGAAATTATTTGTTACAAAGCAGTGTCTACAAACACAATCTTGTATACTGTTAGTGAAACAGTGTTCATTTTGTTTGTGTTTGTTACCTCCGCCCAGGAGGTTATGCTTTTGCCTGGGTTTGTTTGTGGGTTTGTGAGTTTGTTTGTGAACAAGAGAACTCAGATAATTATGGGCGGATTTTGATGAAATTTTCAGGATATGTCTGACAAGGTAAAAGGAAGAAATGATTCAATTTTGGGAGCGATCACTATCTGGATCCATGAAATGTAATTTTTAAAGACAGATAACTCAAAACATTATGGACGGATTTGGATGAAATTTTCAGGATGTGAGCTCCCTTGGCGGAGTTCTGCGCTCTCCGAGTGCTCTGTTTTTTTATATACAGATTTAACATTAAGTACTGGCTTTAACTTGTTTAGTTGAAAAGATAACATTATTATCTGGGTATGAACCGTTATATTCATATTTTATCAGTATTTTGTACTTTCTCAAGAATTTAATGGTTTGGGCTACCTTGTAACACTGTTTTTATACATGTAGTTGTTTTGTTGTGATATTTGCGTCTTCCTTACCAGATAATTTGGTTGTTACCATGAATTATATATAAACATACATATTTGATCATTTGGCTTGTAGTTCAACTTATTCATGAAAAATCCTGTGACTGCTTTTAAGATCTTTCGTTGTTGTATAATTTGAGTACTATGCATTTGGTTTTTGGTGTTTTTATTATGCAGTCAGTGAACTAAGTATATTACGGTAATGACGTGTGTGTGATGTCCATGGTATATTTCCACAGCAAATATTGGGCAAAGGATCGATATCTACCATTATTTAATACATTGTCTCTGTGTGAAATCAATAGAAGCGTGAATCAGTTTATGGGTCTAATTTTGGTGAATTTTTTACTTTGAACCTGAATAACACAACGATTATTTCATATATTTTCAAGGTTAATACCTCAAATAATAGGTGTGTTATCTGTTTATTACTGTACCAAATTTTAAACCCCTAATATTTATGCAAATATTAAAAATTTTACTTTTTCTGTCTCTAATTGACCAAAACCCTTGAATCACTTTTTGGATCTATTTGGAAAAAATGGTAAACACTGAATGAATACTTCCACTATATGAAGTGTACCATATATGGCATATTATATGTGGTCAGTAATCAAATAATGAGCCTGTTTTACCAATTTCAAATGTGAAGTGCATATTTATATTTCTAGAATGTGAAGTGTTATTTGGTGGAAGTAATGATCAGTTCAAGGGTCTTATTTTGGTATCTTTTTTAGTTCAAACCTTAATAACACATCCAGTATTTCATTTGTTTTCATGTTGATAGCTCAGATGTTATCCCCTTATCATTGTATCAGATATATTTTCTAAATATTTGTAGAAATACTAAACACATTGTCTTTTTGTCTCTTTTTGCTGAAAACACTGTGATCAGTGTATGGGTCTATTTTTTTTAAATGTTACACTTGACTTATCACTTTAGATATTTACATATGTACTGTTACCTGTGGTCACTTAGGACTGACCAAATCATGATTTCAAATTGTTCAAATGGAGGTATTGTTTTCACCCATGGCATCTAGCTGTGCTGACAGGTGAATGGATGGGTGGGCAAGTGGGCAGGGGCAAATATCTTGTCTGGCCTGTATCTCAGAATCTGTTAGTTTATTTATTTGGGGTTTTATGTCGCTTTCAACACTGTATAGGTCATATCACGACGGGTAGTTGGAAGGGCAGAGGAAACCAGTACATAGAGTTCGCTAGGGTTGTGTACTGTAAACTGCCGACCAACGGCAAGCAACTACCAGCTTTCCCACTTGAGGCTGTCACGGGGATCGAACCCCGGCCTCAGAGGTGGGAGGCGAGTGTGTTACCACTCCGCCACCGTGGCCCCCCTCAGAATCTGTTAGATGTTACCAAAGATGTTAATACTTGATAGGGGTATAGGTTAGGGGTTATTGATGTGCAATGTCATACTGTGAACTTAGTCTGACCCTTGACTCTGTACAAATGTTTTCTACAGAAATATTTCAAACATATTTTTCTCATGACAATGATATATAGATTGCTGCAACTGATTCTTACCTCCACCAAGGTGGTATCATTTTTATAATGGGGGCCACGGAGGCGCAGTGGTAACACACTCGCCTCCCACGTCTGAGATCATAGTTCCAATCCTAGCCTGACCTCATGTGGGAAAGTGACTTGCCTTTTGCCAGCAGTTTACAGTACAGAAGCTTGGCCAACTTTATGTACTGGTTTCCTCTTCCCTTCTAACTACCTGTCATAATATGACCTGTACAGTGTTGAAAGCAACGTAAAAACCCAAATAAATAAATATTTTTGTAAATGTCTGCTTGTCTTTTTGTCTGCTTGTCGTTAGCAGGATATTCTAGTTGGATCTTCTTGAAAAGAAATCAGAAGATGTGTCCAACTTAGATCCTGTTAAACTTTTTGAGTGATCTGGATTCTCATCTGGATACAAAAATAACTTGGATTTATATATTTACTTATTATTACAGGCATTGGCAGAGGTATGCACTCTCCAAGTGCTCTGGTTATAGGTAATTCTACCTAATTCTGTTATTTACAATGACAGCAATACTTCAATGAATAAATTTTAAAGCTTCACAACTTTTTATACCAATTAATAATTTGACATTGCCTTATTTTACATACATTTTATCCCTCTTTTACATACATTGTTATTTGTCTTGTACACTAGTATAGCTTACAATGCAAGTTCGTTATTTAATGTTGTCCATTGGTATTTCCCCAGACTGTTAAACTTTATTAAGAGTGATGAACAGAAAAATAAAAATGTTGTAATAAAACACCACAAACATAAATATGTTTGCATTTGTAATTTTTCATCCAACACACAAAAGGTTTTATAATCGAAGTACTTGAAGACACCCCACTACACAAAATTCTTGCCAAAATAGGCTCAAAACTTGGTCAGTGTACTTGTGTTACAGTCTATATATAGTGAACTTGAAACGGGGGGGGGGGGGGGGGCGTTCAGTCAAGTGTGACATTTTTTCAAAATAGACCCAAAAACTGATTCAAGGGTTTTGGTCAAAAAAAGTAATATTTTTAATATTTGTATAAATATTGGGGGATTAATATTTGGCACAGTAATAAATGCATAACACACCTATTATTTGAGGTATTAACATTGAAAATATATGAAATACTCTTTGTGTTATTCAGGTTCAAAGTAAAAAATTCACCAAAATTAGACCCATAAACTGATTCACGCTTCTATAGGAGTCCTGTTCAGTGCACAGTAGTGACATGTGTGATATTATGTGTCACATCACATGTCCGCCTGATCGGAATTTGTACTAAATATTGTAGTATATCTTTGCACTTATAATACAAGTTGTAATATTTGCTAAAATGACTTCAGCAACTCTTTTTTATGCAGGAACTTTAATTCAAAAATGGATGTATTCACTTTATCAGCTTTTTATAGTTTTTCATTAGTGATCTCAATTAGTATCCGAATATCTGGGGGCGGCCACAGTTGCAGAGTGGTAACACTCTCACCTCTCCACCTCTGAGGCTAGGGTTTGGTTCCCGGCACGGCCTCAAGTGGGAAAGCTGGTAGTTGCTTGCCGTTGGTCAGCAGTTTACAGTACAGAACCCTGACAAACTGTATGTACTGGTTTCCTCTGCCCCTCCAACTACCCTTTGTGATATGACCTGTACAGTGTTAAAAGCGAGGTAAAACCCCAAATAAATAAATAAAATATCTGGGTACCTGATCTCTGTGTATCTACCGAAATCCGAAATCTCACACCCGAGTACCCCATCTCAGTATTGTTACTGTCAATATCGCCCATGTTGGCTGACTGAGTGCAGACATAGCTCAACTCCATGAACTGACCTCAAAATGAAGCTGTTTAATTAAAATGTACAACAATATTGTTTTCTCACCTTTATACACCCTCTATAGTTTTATAGTTGTCTTTTATTGTGGTTGTTTATGCATTGTCAAATGAATGGCCCTTTGAACATCGTCAGTATATTAAAATAATTATCTAATTCCAACAACATAAAATGCTGTATATTGGCTATGTAGTGACATGCACAGCTTAAATAAATAAACAATGTTTTCACAGAGTATTTGATAACTTTTTATTAATATAATTGGCTTACCTAGCTGGGAAATAAAATAAAGTTGCAATTCCAAAACTACATTCGGGCAACAGTTTAATGCTTTCCTGATAGGTCATATGACTTCATTTTTTATGGAC
The DNA here is from genome assembly GCA_964017235.1 of Sabellastarte sp. h YS-2021. Lineage (NCBI taxonomy): Eukaryota > Metazoa > Annelida > Polychaeta > Sabellida > Sabellidae > Sabellastarte > Sabellastarte sp. h YS-2021. Next base: position 182,007,923 of record OZ024929.1, on the reverse strand, counting down.
AATGTAATAAACAATCGTGTTTTGAATGTACAGATGTCTTTTTTAATTTAAAATTTCTTCCGTTTCTTAGTGTTTTGAATCCATCGACAAGTGAGGGATATAAAATAAAACAAATAGTTGGATCCCATGATTTGTGTGAGTTTTAAGTTTGTAAATGTGGAGATTATTGTAATATTACCTATTATCGCTCACCAGTGCGAGTTCCCGGACACCCACCCGTTAAAATCACAACCCACCGGGTCCCACAAAAATCAGTAGAGTAAGAAATCTAAAATTCGCCAGGAATCTAAAATTCGTTAATTTTATGAAGAAAATGATGTTTTTGTCTCAAAATTGGTATTTTTCAGTTCAAAAAGCCTTAATTTACTATACATTCAACAAATCTCACCACAATTCATTTATTTTATCAGTAATTTTACATGTGGCGAATTTCAGATATGTGGCGAATTTTACATTTCTTACTCTATATTGAGAACACTTTCCATATATTAATATATTAGTGTCTGTCATTTTTTTTAATTCAGAAAATTTTGTACTTTTATGGGTATTAATGAAACTCAACTATTAATGGAACCAAGGGGTTGATGTTAGGATACTAAAGGTTCTGGTGAAACAGTGCCTTTAAAAAATACGTTAAAATACTTTGATTTTGTACTATTACAAATGAATGAATTATTATTATTATTATTTGTTGCTGTGATGTGTACTGGGTGTTTTAATAACTGTGTTGATATTAGTGTGTACTATGCCTTTGCAATGCCTAGAATTAAACACAGTGAAGTAGTTTCGCTTGCATGAATTTTATAATAATTCTAATGTCCAAAGATTTTCTTATTCTGTATGAAGAAAATTGAACTTCATTAAATGTCCAAAACATTGCCCTGAGTCAATTGAATGACTGTCTCAAATAAATCCTAATGTAGAATACTATTATATATAATGACTAATCAAAATATCTACCCAGCTGGTGTAGAAACCTATTTTATGTTATTATTATTCCAGATACATAGCTAGTTTCCATAAATTCTTGGTCTAGTAGTTTAAAACAAATTACCGACTCTACAACGAAGATGATGAAAAACTACTGTTAAAGGATATTTAGTTTAAATTCATCCTTATGAATGATGTAATTAATCAAGAAAAGTTTTCTTTATGGACTCAAGGTTCTGAAAATGTACCCCCTTGCTTACACAGAATCAACAGTGTTAGATTATGACATATTAACGTTTGTAGTGCAGTTATCCTCACTGGCCTAGTAGGATCAGCAGGTTTGACATCTAATCACAGGCTGTCACTTCTATGTGGGTTCAGCACCCACAAGTGACAAAATCTGAGGAGTTCAGGAACCTGACTGGACATACAACCACACCTTTAACTTTGTATCCCGCATTATGTGCATATAAGCCATAATCTTGTACCTTAAAGCTTTGTATCCGTTACTATGTGTATATAAACCACAATCTTGTATCTTAAAACATAGAACTGTGTCTTGTCATTTGCCTTCCAAGGAAGAAAGAAAAATACCCTTTACATCGTGTGCTGAAATCTTGCCAGTAGTACAATAGTTACTAGTAGCTTAATGTAGGAGTAAATACTCAACACTTGGATTGTCCTACAACAAGAATATAAATAAACTGGAGCTATACAAGAGATTAAAAATAACTATCTGAACATTGTATTAAAGATTATACATTCGATAAGAATGTAATAATATCAAACTAGATCAAGGTAAATTCCAGAAAGGTAGCTCCTTAAATTTGTGGTATTTTTATTCCAAAAGTTTCTTGAAATTATCTGTATTTTGATCACTTGTAGTTATCCCCCTGTAATAAATTATAAAAAAAACATTTAGGTAGTTCAAAATTTGTGTTGTTAATTATTTTTAATAAAATGAATTATTGTCTCGCAACATTAGTCTACACAATTTTCATTTTCGACAAAATTGGCAATATTTGTCACAGATGCCCCACATGATGTACAGGATTATGCACAATAAAAGTGTGCTTAAATTAGATCACATCTATGAAAAATACAAAGAGTAGAACATTTTGTGTTATCATAAATATAGCTAGAAAGGAAAGCATAGGAAATTACCTGCTTCCTTGGTGGACGTAGTGTGCTCTTTGAGACCTTATTTCTCTCTTTCTGTCTCAATATGTTTTGTAAACATCTGCAAGTGTGTAACTTTCATATAGTCTTAAAAAATACAAATAGCTACTTGATGTGAATTTGGTTATACATTAAAATTTGTTAAACTTCCTGATTTTCTATTGGTATCATATCTATGATGGTCCACTTTTCCACTTCATTGTAAGACCAACATATTTCAATTATAAATTAAATTGGAGTATAAATGTAATGTATATTTATGTGATTTTATGTCCTAATTACACATCAAAACAAATATATATGTTGAAATACGAGATATCATTGTGTTTATTTTATGTATTTTGGATATTTTTGTTTTCCAGGTAGTTGCACTACAGACAGACTTTATTGAAATTACTTTATCCATGTACAAAAAAGGCTAGCCTCGCTGAAGGTTCAAGTTTCTTTGCAGTTATGGAAAGATTCCAGTTCAGATAATGGAGTTTCAATTTCTATAATGTACTCATACATGTACAGGCTTTTATAGCTCTATAATGTACTCATACATGTACAGGCTTTATAGCTCTTAGGTGTATGGTAAAGTTCTATCTCTTAGCATGTATGAGTGCTTTATTGTCACAGTCCCTCCCCCACCCCAAGAAGACAACATGCATGCGGAGTTAAACTTTATTATATATAATTGTATCTGTCTAACTATAATGTATATACAGGTCCAGTAATAATACACAAGTTACAACTAAGATTATAAAATTACTGATAAATACAAGGTTACATAAATAAGTTAAAATAGTATGTAAGTTACGTGTGATAAATCTGATATACATGAATAATAGTTACTTGTAGCATAGAAATGTACATACACACAGAGACATTAAAACACATAAAATAAGACTTTTAATAAATGATGTGATGTGGAAATCCAAGGTCACTGACAGAGGTCACATGACAAGGTCAGAGGTCACACACCAGATGCAAGTTCGAGGTCAGGTGAGTGACGCCTGTGGGTCACTCGCAGGTCAGAGGTGTACCCCTCTGGGTCACCTCAAGGTCAAAGGTCAGATGACTTGAAGCAAAGGTCAATGTGATATGAAAAGGTTATATTTGATGACATGACCCCTGAAAATGAGGGAGATTTATCCCAGGTGTGCTGTATACAGCACTTTAACTTTGAAATCTATGTTATTATACATCATACGAGACCCTTACGAGACCCTCAAGGTTAGGCATGAAAGCAGGCATGTTGTCAACATGGGAGGGAGGGTGGGGCAAAATAATTTTTTAGTCCTTTCTTGTTGCTCTCAAATTCAAAACTGAGAACCCACTACCCTTCAGAGGTTATGCCCTTAGGGTCAGCCAATGAGATGAGAGGTTACAAAAATCTCCCAGGCGATGAGAATGCCACCCCAATTACTTAAGGCCAAGTAGCAGCTGAATTATGGCCAAGTAGCAGCTGAATTATTTAAGGTACCTACCAAATATCTTGGGGTGGGGAGGACTGACAGGCGTGATGTCTGGACACCACTATTGACAGTCCCTCCCCCACCCCAAGAAGACAACATGCATGCGGAGTTAAACTTTATTATATATAATTGTATCTGTCTAACTATAATGTATATACAGGTCCAGTAATAATACACAAGTTACAACTAAGATTATAAAATTACTGATAAATACAAGGTTACATAAATAAGTTAAAATAGTATGTAAGTTACGTGTGATAAATCTGATATACATGAATAATAGTTTTAGAAATGTACATACACACAGAGACATTAAAACACATAAAATAAGACTTTTAATAAATGATGTGATGTGGAAATCCAAGGTCACTGACAGAGGTCACATGACAAGGTCAGAGGTCACACACCAGATGCAAGTTCGAGGTCAGGTGAGTGACCCCTGTGGGTCACTCGCAGGTCAGAGGTGTACCCCTCTGGGTCACCTCAAGGTCAAAGGTCAGATGACTTGAAGCAAAGGTCAATGTGATATGAAAAGGTTATATTTGATGACATGACCCCTGAAAATGAGGGAGATTTATCCCAGGTGTGCTGTATACAGCACTTTAACTTTGAAATCTATGTTATTACACATCATACGAGACCCTCAAAAACCCAAACGCAGGGTAGATCAAGCATTATCTATAATTGCAGCAAAAGAGGCAGCAATATCTCTACTGGAGTTTTTGTTGGCTTGTATATAAGCCCAAACACAGTCCGATGTCCAGGAGCCATGATGCTTAATGCTCCCCAGAGGTATGTGAGAGTTATAAGCAAAGGAGGCCCCTGAACGCCGGAAGGTGTGGAATGTGAAATGTGAAGGAGACAGGCCCATTTTTACATTTAATTTGGACAATACTTTCCTGATTCTAGAATCTATGAGCACCACCCACCCTCTGGAGGTTTTGATCTGAAACAAGGGCTCTTGAGGACCAGGGTGATACATGGCTATGGCCTTTTGAAGTGCTGTAACTGGACATAATAAGGGACATGAGAGCTTTGGTATTGTAACTACATGGATTTTGTCTCTAGTTTGCAACGTTTTTGACCATTTGATGGCCACATTCATGAACTTGCTGGTGACATTAATATCACTGGGGGTCAGATTTCTGGATGGGTCGAACGCCCCAGAAGCGTGAGGAGCAATGTTCGAAATTCGGAGAAAAGCAAAGAAGGCCAGTAAAAAGGCCGCTTTGAAGACTTGGCCACAATGAATTGTATCACATAAATTTACCAAGGCCCTGAGCTGAGACAGGGTCATGACATTCCTTTGAACCACCTTGAGTGGCCTGTTAATTTTTAGGGCTTTGATAAAATAAGAAATTTGCGGATTTTCAAACACTGAATGGTTTAGTTGATAAATTACAAAGCTGGCTTTAAGAGCTGAAATGTTATTTGCCACCATATTTACTGAAACACCATTTTCTACCAGGTACTGTAAATATGCCATGATATGGTGAAGATTTACTGATGCAACAGCAATTTTTGCACAATGACAGAACGCTAAAAAGTTTTTGAATAGCATGTGATAGCACTTCCTGGTATATGGCCTTAAAGCTGAATTCAGTGTGACTGTAGCTTCTCTGGTCAGCCTTGCAAGGCGAAGAGGACCTGAAACAAAGTGCACCAACTGTAATATCAACATAATAACAACATACTCGTGACATAAAATACTTTATAGAACTTTAATATTTTGAATGTAATTACTTTTAAATATCATAATCTAGGTCTAGAAGACCTACATGTGTATGTAACCACATAGGGGAGTCCACTAGGGTTTGTAACCTCATGAGCTGAGCATTTGAGTTGGTCCACCTAGACAATAGATCTGCTACCTGGTTTACCTTCCCTGGTATGTGCTTGTAGATGGCTTGGATATCTTTTTTGGCAAGTTCCATCCAAATATTCCTGGCCACAGCTGCCAAAAATGGATCCTTGGCTTTTCCAGTGGTTAAGACACTTACGACTGCAGCATTATCACATTTTATCAGAATGGATTTCCTGTGCCATAGGGGGGCAAATACACGTATGGCTACCAAGATATTCACCATTTGAGTTGGGCTATGCCCAGGTTTCCATAGTGGTGGGGGAGGGGGAGGTGGTATACCAGGCTCTCCCAACGTCCTCCTAATCCTGACAGACAGGCATCCAGTTCTATAATGTGTTGGGTCCTTACATGGTCATAAAATGATGTTCCATTGTATTTGCTCAGAAATGAACTAAACCATCTTAGATCTCTTTTAAAATCTTCAGTCAGATTTATGATGCTGGCATCATAATTGCTTCTCAACAACTCTAACATTCTATTTAAGAATATTCGAGCTGGAGCCACACATTTGTTGACATACAATAGATTGGCCAAGAGTGATTGTAAGCTTCATTTTGTACACACACGCTTAGTGGCCCAGGCGTTGACCACATCTACAATGCGACGCATTTTATCTTCAGGAATGGAGACTGTACGTTGACGCGTATCGACTTCAACACCCAGACATACCACTCTGGTACAGGGGGTACCAGTTTCTTTACACTGACATCCAGACCTAGGCGTTTTAACAAATCTTGTAGAAAAACATAGGAATGTCTCGCAACGCTGGGCGTTGCGATCCCTATAAAATCATCTACGTAGTTTACGACTGTGAAACCATGTTGACGCATGACGTGACGCACTGCGTCGCTGATGCGTTGAAAAATCTTAGAACCATGTCTGCTCCCGAATGGGAGGCACGTGTCGACGTACGTTGCGTCACCCCATGAGAGGCCTAGTAAGTCCAGATCACCTGGATCTATCTTGACGTGGCGAAACGCCCTGCTAATATCAATTTGATACAAGTGAGTGCCAGGACCTGACGCCTTGACGCATGAGGTAATATGATCAATTGTGGGAAGGGACAACACAAAATCTGTACCCAGATAGGAGTCCTTGTTTACCCCTGAGTTAACAGAGAAACCCTTGGGCCAAGACAGATCAACAATGATGCGTCTATGTATGGAATTTGGCTTTTCTCTAGTCATAAAAGGACTTTTGTGACAGCCAGAGATTGGGTCAGTGAGAAATGTCCCTAAAATGGCCCCAAATTGAACTTCCTCTTCAAATAGGCCTCAATGTCTTGAGGGAATTCACTAGCTGATGAATGGTTTTTGCTATTACATTGCAAAACATTATTCCTATCATAATCAAGGGGGAAGCCAAAATGCAGTAGTTCAATTAACTGGGTATCCCAATAGCCTTTCAAGACCTTTTCCCATTCTTCAATACATAGTTGAGATTTGAGGGGTATTCTGCACTGAAGGAAATTTGGGGTACCACTTTCTTTGATAATGCTATGGGCTTCAAATGGGGTTAGAGGGTCAGTATTTACTGTTTGAACACGGGGCATATGAAAGCTTGACAAAGGAATAAAGCCAAAATCAAATTGACTTTTATCCCTCCAGTGGTGAAACTCCACACAATCAAAAGCTTTAGCACTATCTATCAACGCCCGTACACGTTTTGGACACACAGTATTCAAGAATTTGTCCGAATCGCACATATTGTGTATATCAAACAGTAGCACAGCGTGGTCGTCACTCATGTCCTTTTCAGGAGATGCATCACATCTTGTGTGTGATGAATGGTTTTGATCAAGTGTACTGTGGTCGTTAAGCGACTTGTGAGAGGCATTCGACACCATAGTGTTTTCCCACTTGGCTTTGCTTGTCACTACTTTTGCAACCGATGTATTTTGAATATCTAATTTACACTTGGTGTTTAACACATTTTCCTGACTAGCAATGCTTTCTATAGCTGGTGTGACCACATTAATATTCCCCTGTGCTTTATTGTAACTGTGATTTGTGAAGCTTTTGTCCAATGTTTGGGAGGGGGATGTAACACTCACCTCTACCTGTCTCACTGGATTACATTGACCTGACTGATTAGTATCACCTACCTTGCCAGTCACAGTTGCATTAATATCACGGTTTGTTGTTGTGGGTCTTGTTTTTATGGTCATACCTGTAGCTTTGTTGGTCCTCTGTTTGGTATGGGTATTTGCAATTACCTTGTGTTCCCTTAACAGATGATGATTATTGGTTCCTGAATACTTGGAATTATAGAAAACCTGAGTGTACACTTCTCGGATTTTCGCCGGACCAAAACTTGTGTTACTACTATCAGTATGAGCCACCTTAGTACCCACCCATTTGTTTTTGCTGCCCAGAATTTCCTTTACTGAGCAGCTTGCTGCTCATTTTTTGACTGCTTGTGTTTTTTGGCAAAGTAACAATCTTTCTCAGGATGGGTCATGTTACGTCCCTGAGTAAGACAGTAGGCACAAATATGTCTCTGAGTCTTGCCATTAAGCTCATGGTCTGCATTATGAGTACATGTGCCCGTCTGATATGACTTGCAGAACCATGGTTTGCGTTGGAAGTCTTGGTTTCGAGCCCAATTTTGCTTGCTACCAGTATTATGATGTTGGGCATGTGCCCTGCGTATTCTATCTATGCAATCAGTGTTGGACCATTCAAGTGTACCTCTCTCCATCTCACACAGTAAAACTGCGTGAGATGCCTTAACACTTGCCCAGGAAAAGTCATTTGCATCCTCCATTAAATCACATAGATAAGATAACATTTTTTCCCTGACATTTTGACTTTTTTCATCCAAGACTCCCCTGACAAAGCCATTAACAAATTGAGTCAAATTTAGTTGGTCAAATGTAATACGTTGCCTGGTTGTACCCCCCAGTATGTACTCATGAGGCCAACTCACTTTCTTTGCTACTACAACGTCAACCGGGTCCCCCCTTTTTGATTTGATCACTTGATCTTTACCTTTCATGGCCTGGGACCTCTCCAAATCCGATACTGCCCTATTGACATGTTTTTGAATGGCTTTTGAGGATCTCAGAGTACTCAGAATGGGTATTTCACAATCATCATCTGAATCACTATCGCTAGACTCATCACGTTTTTTACTTTGAACAATGTCACTTTTACTTTGAAACTCAGTACTTAACTTAAAGTCCTTCTTTCCCTCCTGATGGCGTCGTTGCCCACCTTCAGCCACTTGATGTTCCACTACGTCTAGTCTGCTGGACACTTTCTTGATCTCCTCCAGGATCTTGAGTTGAAGTGATGCACTGCCTCCATCAGCTGATTGCAAGTCATCTTCACTGTCACTCTGGTCCTCGAGACCTGGGGTCGAAGCCCTCTTAACATGAAAGTCCTGCTTATGAGTGACAGATGACTGAGAGTCCCGACTATCAATTACACCTTTCTTCTTCCTGGATTTCACTGGCATTTCCTCAGCAGCTGACTGTCCATGAACTATTTCTGGGCACTTTTTTCCTGTCGGGGAAAATGTCTTTTGTTACATTTACTGCACCAGCCCTTGTGTTTCCCCATATTGTTATAAAAGTTGCTCTAGACACTATCAAAATAAGCAAGCAATCCTGAGTATGCTGCTCAGACCGATAAGACAAAATTTGGCTAATTCACTGCTACAAGGAACCAGAAAAACATAGGGTAGACCGTCCCTCAGTGTTCAGCCAAATGACGCCTTATGATGTCTGAAACCAGCATTCTGAGGAGCGTGACCCCGTCACATGTAACAAAGTGACAGTATAACAATGCAGCAATCGTTCAATCAACACAATTCACAGTTTTCCATCCACTAAAAACGTTCAGTAGCATAAAATCAAGTAAAATCAAAGTATAAAACACATAAAATCGTAGTAAATATCAAAGCTGAGACCAAAATAATTTTTTAGTCCTTTCTTGTTGCTCTCAAATTCAAAACTGAGAACCCACTACCCTTCAGAGGTTATGCCCTTAGGGTCAGCCAATGAGATGAGAGGTTACAAAAATCTCCCAGGCGATGAGAATGCCACCCCAATTACTTAAGGCCAAGTAGCAGCTGAATTATGGCCAAGTAGCAGCTGAATTATTTAAGGTACCTACCAAATATCTTGGGGTGGGGAGGACTGACAGGCGTGATGTCTGGACACCACTATTGACAGTGTTAAGATGAGGAGTGGTGAAAGATACACGATGTTTACTTTCCACTTTATTAAATAAAGTTTCGCAACGGTAATACATAGTTAGTTTTATAAAGTAAACAACAATTTGCATAGTAATCATATATATTTTGGGTAAATCAACAACACACACAACACACCCACACACACTCACGCCAACCCACAACACACCAATGCTGCAATATTACACATATTCACCAACCTGTAAAATTATTTATGCACAAATAATAAATCAAATGCTAATATGTTTTAAATGTCTATAATGTCAAGATTTATCACATTCATGTATTGTATATGCAATGTTTCATAACATAAAAATGTTCTTCAAAATTTCATCAATAAAATAGTGTCCATCGTAGTCTTCATCAAGTCCATCAGGTCCACTTCAATAATCTCCACCAACCATATCAAGTACATCACATCAGCAATATTTCCATCAAATCATAAGATATCTCATCAGTAAAGTAACATGTTGATATCACGACCACATCATACATGACACAAGTTGAATATCAGACAACATCAAGAACATTAACACCAAGAACAGCAGTGCCCACAACAGCAATACCAACAACAGCACTACCAAGAACAGCAATACCAAAAACCAGCACTGCTGCTGGTTCAAAGTCTTAGAAAACAACACATGTGACAACTAGTCACATCAGAATCTCTTTAGCATCTGACCAAACATACCACACAAGAAACACACATCCAACAGAAACACTATTGATTAATATATCACACATCCACTTGGTTATTGACCAAACACACCAAAACACTATTGAATAATATGCCACAGAAAAGGAGAACAGAAAGAATAATAGCCTCTGTTTATGAACTTAATCAAAACACTTTCATGGCCAACAATATTAAATTCACAATGACTTCATGCAAGATGTCAGAAGTTGAAGTTACCAAATGAAATCACAACGCACCAGAAAGAATTTTATAGCTGCATGACATTTATGAATACCAAATATCTGTGTGCAAGTTTGAAAAGATATCATGCAAATTTGAGCCTTAAGCAAGGCTACACACAGGCTCTAGGATAAATGTATATCAAGTATTGTTTGCCAAATTTACAATACGTAACCTCTATGATACCATATAGTTCGAAGATATTACCTTGGTTCAAAATAATGTTCCTTTTGTAAATACCGTGGGATGTCATGCTTGCTTGAATGTGGCCATGTTTTATTAATAAATATGTGTCTGCTGGCTCGGTGAACTCCAAGCATCTTTGATGGATTTTATTGATATTTTTAGCATGTGGTTGGGCTGGAACGAAAATCCCTTTACAACGGACTTGTAAACTGTAAATATATCACAAAATAGACATTACTAATGAAAATCTTTTTGTCAAAAGTTAGATTGTAAAGATGAACATTTGGACCAATTTAACAATTTTATTTTCTTCAATTGGGAGACACTTTACCACTGCAAAGTGAATGAAATCACTTTTTAGATACTTGGTTTTAACAAGTTAAAAGCAATTTTTGTCTCGCCAATATAGAAAAAAAACATGTTCAGAAAATGATTTAAGTCTGGGTGATATTTAGAACAAAAATCTCATGCAGTTAAAGGGAGTTTCCCTTTATAGTATATATCCTCTTGGACCACTCATTGACAATTATTTCAGGGAGAGTTTGAAAATTTCAAAAGTGATCATCTATAGATGTGTTGTATATGAGGCCATTATGAAATGCTTGCGTTATGCGACTACTACAGTTATACATCAATATTTTACAATGAAATTTTAACTATGAAATTGAAACTGGTATACTTGATCATTGCAAATTATGAATATAAATTGTGTGATTCTGTTGCCTGTGCCATGTTTTTGAAACAAAAATTATTGTTAAACTTATTTCCCCTGTCTTTTAAAGCCATAATGATTTTGATGGGATTAGTTTCATGGTTGCTGCTGTATAAAGTGTTATTTCCGCCAACAAGGATGCATTATTTTCATGATCTTTTGTGTGTTTGTTTTGACTGTCTATTTCTCTGTTTATACTTTTGTTTCCAAGCTGGATTGGCCGGATTACACAAATACTGCTAGTTGGATCTTCCTGACAAAAGATGAATCTTAATCCAACTTAGAACTCAGTCCCATTAACTTTTGAGAGTGATCTGGCTCACTGTCTGAATACAAAAAAAAAATTCTGAAATTCTGTATTTTCCCCATTTGCTTACTATTATAGGCCTTGGTAGAGGTATGTGTTTTCTACATGATCTTGTTTCAAGTGTGGTTTTCATTGATTTTTCTTATCAGCTTGTGTAATAAACATGAAAGAAATGCTTCTATTAGTTTTTATAATCCCTGAAAAAGCTGCTGATTATTGTCGTGTTGGTGTGACAGTGGCTTCCCTGAATTCTGATATCCCCCTAAACTGTTGAACCCAGTTGATTCTATAGCAGTGGTCGCACTTGTCTCCCACCTCTGACGTCTGCAGTTCAAATCCCGGATCCTATGTGTGAGTAGGAGCTATGTGGCTTTTAGCCACAAGAAAATGTAAAATTTCTGCCAGAAGACTCAGTCGAGATGACATTCTAACGTGACATGGCTGTGTTCATGATTCTGATTGGCTAATAGAGGAAATATTTCATTAGTAAAATGTGCATAACCTCATGGGTTTGAATTATCGTTCATTTTCCCACTGTTTTAATGCATTTGATTGGCTAATGGAGACAATTGGATGTTCAACCAATAGTTCCCTGCAAAGTAAAATGATTGAAACAACCTTTTTTCTCATAGGCTGTGAATAATAATGGTATATATTGTATTTTTAAAAAGTACTTTTTTAATTTTTAGTACTCATAGTTCATTAGAATCACTCAGGCTTTGCCTTAGTGATCACAATATTGCTATTTGTTGTAAAAGCTCTTATGACCCCTAGCTCGTCATTGATTATTTCTATCATATTCTGTAAAGTAGCTGTGATGCATAGATGTTAGTAATACTGGGTCATCGACAATTAGCCATTCCAAATCAGACTGGGCTCTGATTTAACGTAATATCTCCACATAGACACAATAGGATGGAAAATCATCAACACTTCACACTTGAGGGAAAACCTGTGATGTGCTCCAGTGGCCTTATGGTTGCAGGATATGTTTTCAATCACATTCTGTAACCTATGTATGGATTTGATTGCCACACCTGAAAATGCAGAAGAACTGTGTCAACCTACACAATGTCTGCTTAACTTTCACTTCTTCTGTCATTGCTGATGGTTTTTCTTTTCAAAAAACTTCTTCCATTTATTACTTTATTGCAACTAACCTTTGAGGATGCTTTCTTTCTGTTAGTGGAAACATTTTTTCTTAGTTATGTCATGGAATTCTCTAGATACAAATAATATTTGAAAGATACAGATTTATTTTCACTCAACATCATATTTCTTGTAAAAGGGTGAATTCCTTGGCACCCCTTACTACAGATACCTAGCATTACAAATTTTCTAACAAGTGCTGATTGTTTCTTAAATATTTCATTAATTATGAAAGTGTAACACATGCCATATGCAGAAATGGAGGAGAAATCTCAAGTTAAAGATTGAAGTTTATATATTCACTGGTACCTGTAAGCATTGTGTTTCACAGCTACTTATTTTTTTCTTTAGGCAAATATGGACTTAGTTTTATTGTTATTGAAGCAAAGTGGCAGATAATAAAAGTTAAACATCCACCATGAAACGCACATATGAAAAATGTATTATTCATAAAGATGAACAATATAATGCCCAGAAGTAATCATTTGTATTCGGTTGAGGCTTTTTGGTATAGCTAAAATCATTACGTGTAGGTTAATGGCCAAGTAAGTGCCCAATATTTAAAAATAATAGACTGTTAGTTTTCAAATATTGGACACTTATGAGGCTATTAACCTTTTAAAATTACACCCCTCCTGTAATTTGTTATTTTAAAGATGTTTTTAATTCCTGTATTTTTCGTGTGTACTTTTGGATTTTTATGATTATTTTAGTTGGAACACATGTGAAAGTGTTTCTTAGGAAATGTGTAAAAAAATGCTTCTATATATGGTCTTAATCACAGAGTGTAACAGCTGCTCATTAGTAAATCACATTGAACATTTTTAACTGAAGAAAAACTCCCACGTGTAATTTAAACCAAGTGATCTAAGAGGATGCATGATCACTTGCAAGTGATTTCAATGATCAAAGTGTGGGAGAAATGACCCCATAGTGATCCTTTGTCTTCATGCACCAGTGCAATCTAAAGCCAATTAAAGAGATGTAAGAATGTTTAAGGTGAAGTGTAAGACAGGTTGGGAGAAGCCATTTATTGTACAAGACACTTAACATAAAATTAGTAAGTTAACTACCACATGAGGACTTAGAAGGCAACAAACCCAATAAAGTAATGAGTATTTTTGAAAGGTAGTGTCTACCGTAAAACCTGCACCTGGCTGGATAACTAGTAAGTTCAGAACCGCAAAGTGTTTGTGAAGGCAATATGAACAAACTTGGAGGGGGGACAAAATCCCAGTGAACCGTGTCCGTCTTAGGCGGCAAATAAATAGATGTAACCACCTACTGAATAAGAATAAGGGACAATACTATCAGGAATTAGTCAAAGAAAAGAGTTATGGTAAGAAGTTGTGGCGAGCATTGAGTAAGGTACTGGGTAGGTCCCAGGTCTCTAAGCTTCCATCCTGTACCGATGAAAAATCACTAGCAAATCAGTTTGATTCATTTTTATAGACAAAATTAACAAAATTAGAAACACTTTTAGAAACTACACATCAAATAAGGCTCCCTCTTTCAGTTCTTTTCAGTTGGTCTCCGAAATTGAAGTCCTTAAGTTCATTCAGGAATCCCCATCAAAAACATGCTCGTTAGACCCTTGGCCCACTTTCCTGGTGAGAAGGTGTACAGACATTCTCCTCCCTTCAATAACTAAACTGGTTAATTTATCTCTTCAAGATGGTGTCTTTCCAGAACCTTTCAAAAATGTCATAGTCACATGTCTTATCAAGAAGACCTCATTGCCCAAGGAGGACCACAAGAATTATCAGCCGGTTTCCGGGCTAAGTCTCATGTCGAAGTTGGTGGAGGGTGTAGTTGCTGCTCAAATAAGGTCTCACATTGACTCAAATGATCTTGGTAACACATTTCAGCCTGCTTACAAAGCTGAAAACTGCCCTGTTGTGCATTAAGAATGAGATGAATTTCTCATTGTCCAAGGGTATGCCTACGGCGCTGGTCCTCCTTGTCGTCTGCCTTTGACATGATTGACCATGACACACTCCTCAACTGTCTGTCAACAAGGTTTGGCTTCACTGGAACTGTCCTTAGGTGGTTTACAACATATCTCCGGGATCGTTTTCAGTCTGTCAAAATGGGCTCAGTGATTTCAGAATGTTTCAAATTAAATTTGAAGTGCATCAGGGCTCTGTTCTTGGTCCTTTGCTGTTCTTCATATACACTTTCCCGCCTTAGTTAGGTAATTGGGAAATTTAAGGATGTCATATACCATTTTTATGCAGATGACTCCCAGTTGTTCGTCCACCTATCTCCTGGAAATTGTGCCAACTCATTTCATCGGCTAAAGGCCTGCTTGGATGATATCCGTGTCTGGATGTTTGAAAATAAGCTTAAATTAAATCCTGGAAAAACTGTGTTTATAGTCTTTGGTTCTATGGATAAGTATAAATGGCTGAAAGATTCCTTCCCTGTGAATATTTTGGGAAACTGCCTCTCCCCAAAGGATGTTGTTCGAAATCTGGGTGTACTGTTTGATTGTAAATTCGATTTCACCAATCATTAAATCTTGCTTTGCCAACTTTCGAGATTTGCATCATATCCAACACTTTCTCTCACATGACATGTCAGTTATGGTAGCAAATGCATTGGTTAGTAGTCATCTGAATTATTGCAATTCTCTGTTTTGCAGTTTGTCCTCCAAGAATATCACAAGGTTTCAAAAATCCAAAAAGTGTCTTCACTGGCTTCCTGTTAAACAACGAATCATTTTCAAAACTCTGTTACTCATATACAAGTTCCTTACCACTGGAAAGCCAAAATACTTTGCCCCATATATGTCTTTATAAACATCTGCTGTTAAGACAAGACATAGTAATCCAGAATAAATGTTCCTCAAAGTCGCCTTCTATAGCTCCTCAGTTCATAAATCTAAAGTTCATTTCAACAAGTCCTTTTCTTTTGATGCTCTAAAACTCTGGGATGATTTGCGACTGGGAATTCCGGCTGCTCCAACACTATATTATCTTTCAAAACACGACTTAAAACCTATCTGTTTCAGAAGTCTTTTCCTCCCTAGTTTATCTTGATACTGAACACCGATGATCCCCTGGTGACGACCCTGTTATGGTTTACAACTTATGATTTATCCATTATGATTTGGATGGTGTGCCTTAGAATCCGCGCGTTCGGAGATTAAGCATGTGGATACCAGATACCTGATGATGCTTTGGGTGTATACTTAAGAAAGGTATTGATTGCTGATGATGACCATCCCCCATGGGCTTTCAAATTCTGGAGAGTGACATCATGGTCAGCAGCCTATGAGACTGCTGATCGACTAAATACATGAAAGCTATAGTATGCTGAGAAACAAGTATTCTAGAGAGAGCGGAACTGATAATGGAGGTCGACATAGGGGTAGCCGGGGAAGGTGGGGAAGGCAGAAAAGAGAAACTGAGGAAGGGGCAGGGGGGATGGCTTTCGGGGCAGTGAGAGGGCACAAAGGTGATTGCAGAAGTGACAGGATCAGATAGACCTGGTGTTTGGTAGAACCTTGCATGGTTTTAGCCCATTTGACAATGACATGGGCACCTGGTGGGCCTAAAATGTGATGTGTAAGGTCAAAGGAGGAGGGGAAGGAGCAACCATATTAGACAGTCTGAGGAATCAAAACTACGCCAGAAGGAAGAGAGCTTTACAAATTTGACCCAGTGAGAGTTTATCACGGGCCTTGACCATTTTCGTGAGAATGGGGATATTGAAATTAGCCTTAAATCTGGACTTATAGGGAGCATTTATAAAAAGCCAAAAGTGATGGGTAGGGTCAAAGGAGGAGGGAAAGGAGCAGCCATATTAGACAGTCTGAGGAATCCAAAATACGCCAGAAGGAGGAGAGCTTTACAAACTTGACCCACTCAGAGTTTATCACCTGCCTTGACCATTTTCGTGAGAATGGGGATACTGAAATTAGCCTTAAACCTGGACTTATAGGGAGGATTTATAAAAGGCCAAAATTGATGTGAACATCCTCTAAAGCACTGATGTCCAAAATGGGATGGTCCAGATCCAAATGGAGGTCAGTATCCATTAGCATCTGATACGGGATATAGGCTATGGTGGAGGATAGGCTAACCTAAAAAGATACATTTCCAGCTGTTTTCTGAATTCAGCGACACTTTCCACAGTTCTAATGGCTTGAAGAAGCTTGTTCCACTCTGTGGGAACAGCTACTGCAAAACTGCGCAACCCTGAGCGTTTATTTGGATTAGATGAGGAAATTGATAGGTGATTGCCCTATGTGAGATCACTCTGCTTAACTAGAGAGGAGAGATATGGATGTTGCTTAAATTGTTGGCTTTATAAATAGTTTGTGCAGGAAGGGTGTGACAAGACTAAATTTATTTAGTTTGTACACAGTACGACATAAGGCATTTTAAACTCTTTGTAGTCTGACAGTATATGCCCTATTTGTGTGACAAAGCAGTGAATTACAGTAATCCAAGAAACTGCTTACTAAGGCATTTGCCATCTTCTTAACTGTTCCATGATTTAGATACCTGCAGATCCTTGCTAGTTCCCGGAGAGGGTAGTAACACGTGTGACATAGATTAGCCTAGTGTCTTTGCATTGAATTGTCAGGATCCAGGATGACCCCAAATTTTTGACTGATTCAGCTGGTTCAATGATATTGCAAACAAAACTTACCGGGAATGATAACTTCCTGGAGCTTCTGATTTTATCATCACCAATCACTATGAATTCTGTCTTGTCAGGTTTTAAGTTATGTTTATTATTTCCCACTCACGAGTGGATGGCCTCAAGACAATTCAGTGGTACAAAGTTCCTAAATTCAAGTTCCAACTATATTTGTGTATCGTCTGTATATAAGTGATGGGTAACATTGAATTTTGATATGACTGAACTAAGAGGGGTTTTATATAGGGTAAAAAGAGTGGGCCCAGGACTGAGCTCTGAGGAACCCCATAAGACAGTTGAAAAGCATTTGAAAGATCTCCGTTTTGATCCTCTGTTTCCTTGAGTTGAGGTATGACTGAACCCACTTAAGCACAGCCCCATCAATGCCGTACCAATGCTGAAGGCAGTCGAATAGGTCAAAAGCTGTGGATAAGTCCAGAGGGACTAATCCAACAGCAGTACCCTTGTCCATTGATTTGGCAATGTCATTTTGCATTTTCATTCATTATAATGATGAGATGAATCTTTCTATGAGTGAGACAAAGCTCATCAAAGTCATAAAGTCTGATGAAATGTGTAAGAGCCGAGACATAGCCAACAATAGATAAATAATTTCAATTTGGACATGTTCAATCTTCCATAGATCTATGCTTGATGGAGGAGACGAGCGGCAGGACCTGTAATCAAACAAAATACCAGAGCAGCTGATTTACTTGTTATGAAGTCACAGACTGATCAGTTTTCCTATGTAAAGTATATTATGTACACCAAAAACTACACAAGCATATTAGGATAAAAATGCTGGCCGTGTACAGGCCACCATGCACAGGTTTTTTAAATATGGTGAAATCACTTATGTTACGTTCAAACAGTCTTGATAAGGTATCCGCTTTGTGATTGTCGGCCGTCGATACATGCTTATGAATGATTTTTCTGTCATTTATTGGTGCTCTCAAATATGCTTATCTAGCCACTGCCTGAATAAACGGATCTTGTATCTGACCATTTTGGAGTGCATAAAATGCTGCTTTATTATCAATATGAAACTTTACTTCCTGATTCTCACACTTGTCACCAAACCTTTTGAGAGCTAGAAATTCATAAAGGGAGTACAAAACGTCAAACTCTGTATCAGCTTTGACACTGGTGGATGCAAATGACGTCATCAATAAAGTTGTAAACCCTGACGTTTTTTTGTGGCAATAATATGACATATGACGTCAGTTATACGTTGGCACAATGCACTAATACTTTTCATCCCCATGGGGATGCTAATGTCATGGTAGGGGTTATTGTTCCATATGAATCCTAACAGGTCAAAACTACCAGGGTCAGCACGTAATTTCCTGGAGGCATAGCTGACAACTATTTGTGAAAGCAAAACATCGTAGTTAAGCTAATGAATGGATTTTACAATATTCTCTACTGAGGGGTAGGAGATATGGGATATTATCATACATGTTATCGTGAATACAAGCATCAACTGAACACCCGTACGGGGCACTTAGATTCAGAATAACTTGACGTGCCTCCCTCGCATTGGGTGTAGACAGGAAAGGAGAGTAATGCACTTGGAAAGGAATGTTTTGACAAGGACCCACTATAGCATTGTGTTTTATTTCTTTCTCAAAGTAAATGTCAGTGTCAACTGGGAATTGTATGGCTGAGGGGTGATCAGTCATATCAGTATTAAAGACTAATTGGCTTCTGTTCACACAGAAGGGGAAAACCATATTCTAAATAATCCAGCAGAAGCTGATCTTCATAATTGCCACATAAAGTCTTCCAATTGTCAATTTTAAGTTCAGTGGGAACCTTGATTCTTGCCCCTTCATAATTAAAACAATTAGTAGAAGCAACCGCTTTGTGGGCTACAAACAACCCATTCTACCAGAGCAGTGGCTTATACTAATGTGACTAATGAACCCAAAGTTATCACACTTTTTTCACACAGTAGACATACTTTTGATAAACAGAATTATATACAAAACACCAGTCCATGTCAACGTTACCACAATTGCATAATTGATCAACTAAAAGAATGACAAGTTGTGTCAACAAACAAATTATTGTCGCTAAAACTCTTTACAGTGCTACCTGTACAACTCTGGATTACTGACCTTGAACGCCCCTTGACTTTCCTTATGATAATGATTTTGTTAAGTCAGCACACTGAGTTCCCCTTTGTGGGGAAGATATTGCGCCTGCAAAGCAGTAGATTAGATTAGATTAGATTACCTGGGGCCGTATTCACAAAAGGGATCAAGCTCAACTTAAGCTGATTTTGGCTCAAGTTAAGCTAAAAACTGGATCAGGATCAAGTTAGTATTCACAAAGAATTTGAGCTGATTTTTGGCTCAAATTTTGGCTTAACTTTGATCCAGCTAGGTTGGTGGATTAAGTTTTGGATCAAAGTTTGTAGCTTTATATTTAACTAAAATAGCAAACATATGAAAAATAAATCATTGGTTAATAATCTTCAATCCTTTATGTTGTTAATTAATAAGTTTTTAATACTTTTTACTTGTTTTAAGTAAGCTTATATTGATGTGTAAAATGGGTCTGTTTTTGTTGTTTATTCTGGATCAAAAGTGGGCGGAGCCTAAATTTTTGGATTAAATTTGAAATATTTAAAAATTCTTCAGTGAAAAAAATAATGAACCAAATTTATATCAAAGTATATTTTGTGGAAATGCAGACACAAAAAGGCTGTTTACAATGAATAAAAGTAATTAACTTGTGCGTTGCTAAGAGAAATTTTTACAAATTTTTGGCTCAGCTGATCCTTCCTTTGTGAATACAGACTTGAGCCAAAGAATAGCTGAGCCATTTTCCTTGATCCTGATCTGATCTTGAGCTGATTTTTCGCTCAGCTTGATCCATATTAGTGAATACGGGCCCAGAATTGGTAGTAATGTTAACAACGTCTATTTTTTACATCAGAAACACTATCTAGACGACAAGTGTCATTAAAATACTTGTATATCCTTGAATTTAAAAATCTATTACTATTTACAGTCCTAGTTTTAAAATTGTATCAAGTCTTCCGCTGCACCTCTTTAGTCGGATCTGTAGACCTTCTCCTGAAACAATCCTGCAATATGTGAGCATAAAATGTGCCTACCTCCTGGAAACAGTAGGAACGTGCATCCTTTATAATGTTGCCATCAATCACATGGTCTGACCGTGACTTGCACTTATTACTTTTAAAATCTTGACAGATCTTGTCCTTTGACACTTGTTTCCCTCCTTTTGCCATGTTCACACTTTTGGGTTGGATCACTCGAGCTGTATTAAGCACTCTGACCTTTTCCATTGCATCTGGTCTTTTCCAAGAACTTTCCCCTTTCTATGTCTTGCAGCAAAACTAAATGGACATGGCATGCTGTTGCCTAGTTTGTTTCTATGGCATTCTGAAAAAGGTGCCTTCTGTAAATAATGTAAATATATCTTTGATTTTTCATGTTGTGAAGAAACATTTATGTTATATATACTAGTGCATTGTGTAGGATAAACCATTTTAGTGTCTTGAATTAGACCATTGTATACACACTTTTGAAATTTCTAAAAATATTGTTGCATATGTAACTTAATACTCTGTTATCATTTGGAAGGAACTGCCTCCTAACACAAAATGATGGACTTTGTACTCTCTTGCTGCTTGTTAGCTTGAAAAGTAGTAGGTGTTTTTCACAAATTGTTCTTTGTCTTTGGCTGTACACAAAATGATGAGAGGAAACTATACATAGACAGAAATTAGCCCAAAATAGTTGGTAAATATGCTTTATTTTAATTTATTTATTGACTTTAATGATTGTTGAAATAATTTTCTATAACAAAATCTAAAGTTAATGTATTGAAGAATCCATTTGTCAAGTAATATTATTCCTAACTTTGATCAAGTTACATGTACAAGTTTACAAGTAATATTTGGCTTCAGATTTTCAATGTACTTGAACTAATTGATGTTATTTGGGTAGTGTAAGTTTACTGAGGATATTTTTTTCAGTTTTACACGATCTGTGAATGAAACAAATAGCAAATTAGACTTTGGCATTCACATCTTCTATAATCGAGCATGCTTTCTCGCACTGTATTGCTGGTTTCCTCTTGTATACAACCAAGAACCACCATAAACTGTAACAGAAATGGGTTCTTATATTCAGGTAGGTTGCCCTCCTGCCCAGGAAAGCAATGATGATGAGGCCAAGCTATCTGAACCTTCTACGTAAGCCAGATTTAAATTTGCCTGTGCGAGAAGGAGCCATCCTGGGTAATCCATGAAGCTGCTCCAGCTGCCTTTGCACCCTTCATTGTTTTCTCATCCTGCTTCAGAAACTGCATAAAAGGCTGGGCCTCAGAGGTATCACTGTCAGTAATCTGAGAATGGCGACTGTGTGAGCGCTGAGTGTTATCTATTTCCTGATCTAACAATTCCAAGGAGAGATCTAATTGAGGTGCTGGTCAGACCCAACTCTTCTTTCGTGCTTTGGGTTCACACATGTCAGAATATTTGTGTGAGTACTTTGGGGAGCCATGTGAAAGTCAACTAGATGTTGTACCTGCCTCCTGGGAGTTGAACTTCTAACTGCTGGTTCTTGTTATCCAGCATTTTCTTCAGAATTAGGTCAAGCTGATGACTGAGATTCTGACCTCTGACCTACAGTTGCTGCTTGACCATTACCTCTCACAACCGAACTGTGAACTTCATCATCCAAATTATGAGTTTCCCTGATAACAGGAGTACTGATGTTCAAAGTCATTTTACATCTGTCACGAACATGTCTAGGGTGTTTAACCCCACGTTTTGAACAACTTACACTACCAGTAGAGTTCTTTAAAGCCATTAAGTTCTCTTAAAATTCTGGTGAAGACTCGCCACTCACAAGCAAGTTAACTACTTATAAATTAACTTAGAGATGGTTCCACTAAAACAGTATAATACCACAGGTAAATATCCACTTTGATAAAATCTACATGAAACTTTTGACAGTTCCTACTTCAAATTCCAAATGCAAAGGTATCACAAGGGGAAACTTGAAGTCAAACTTTGGTGGGAAAAAATGACATGGGGTATTAGCCCCTTGTGACAGGTTTGTTTACCAACTAGAGTTTTTACATTGTACACCAGTGGGAAGTAAGCCGGGTAGTGACATGCCTAATATGGCAGTGCCTGATTTAAATAAAATTTAAGGGGTGGCAACTTTATGTATGTGTAGAGCAATATTTGTATTCACATAAAAAACTGGACAATATGATGTATTGTCTGTTGGAACCTTTTAAGGACTGGCCAGTAGAATCTATTATGAAGTCTCAAGTGGCTAGTTTTAAAGTGTTATTGATTGGAAATGGGAAAAAAGCCCTACAAAGAAAAGCCCTACAGGAAAAAAGCCCAACAGTTTTTAATATCCATGTAGAAATGCAAGATACCATTTTTAGATCTTGGAGAAAGCCCTATAAATTATGGTTAGTTTACAAAGGAAAGGGTTGATCATTACTTAAAGGGTATTTCAATTGCTATTCAAACTACCATGTGCTGTAATTTTCAATCCCCATGCTCCTTTGTAGTTTTAGAAACAATAAAATAGTCCCTCTGTTAGCAAAGTAAAACCACACTTGATTAAAGTTACTCAATCTCTCGATGATAACTGATCAAAAAGAACATTGCAGTGAAAGTTCAAGTAGAAATGAAGTTATGTTCCAGAATTTTTACAGTCAGTTGAACTTAGAATTTGTTTTTGACAATTGGGATTTGTTTATTTTCCTTTCAATAGTAATACAATAATTTTTTATATGTTATTTGTATTGTGAATGTTAAAAGTATTTCTTTATATTTTAGTTTGGGGGACCATAAATGTGTATTTAGCAAATACTAAAAACTACAGAGCCCAGAAAGGGACATAGAACTGTTTTTCTCTCATTTTTTGATCTTATTACCACAAGATAGTTAGTCATTACCACAAGTTAGAAAATCATTCCCACAAGTTAGCAAGTCATTACCACAAGATAGTAAATCATTCCCACAAGTTAGAAAGTCGTTACCACAAGATACTAACTCTTTCCCACAAGTTAGCAAAGTCATTACCACAAGATACTAACTCATTCCCACAACTTAGCAAAGTCATTACCACAAGATACTAACTCGTTCCCACAAGTTAGCAAAGTCATTACCACAAGATATAAACTCATTCCCACAACTTAGCAAAGTTGTTACCACAAGATAGCAAAGTCATTACCACAAGATATAAACTCATTTACACAACTTAGCAATGTCATTACCACAAGATACTAAGTTGTTCCCACAAGTTAACAAGTCGTTCCCACAAGATAGCAAGTCATTCCCACAAGATAGCGAGTCATTCCCACAAGATAGCAAGCCATTACCACAAGTTAGCAAGTCGTTCCCACAAGTTAGCAAACACGAGTTTTGCTGCATCCAGGTACATAGCTTGTATGAGAATCCAGTGCAATGGAGATACTGCAAGGTATGCTGTGCCTAATAGCACCCAGTCCAATGTAACATACTGAAATATCTTAGAAGGACCAAGGAAAGTGCCACAAAACAGGCATTTTGCTATCTTGTGGGAACGACTTGCTAACTTGTGGGAACGACTTGCTATGTTGTGGGAACGACTTGCTATCTTGTGGGAATGACTTTCTAACTTGTGGGGACGACTTTCTAACTTCTGGGCACGACTTGCTATCTTGTGGGAATGACTTGCTATGTTGTGGGAATGACTTTATAACTTGTGGGAACGACTTGCTATCTTGTGGGAACAACTTGCTAACTTGTAGGAACAACTTGTAACTTGTGGTAATGAGTTGCTAACTCATGGCCATAACTTCCTATCTCATGGGAACGAGATAAAAAAATGCTAAGAAAACAGTTCTATGTACCTTCCTGGGCTCCGTAAAAAACAATAATAATTTTGAAAAAATAAAAGTGATTTGTAACTTGGAAACAGTTTATGTTTGCACATTTAACTATCTGAAAAGGACTATCCAGTCTCAAAAATGGTGTAGGGTATTTTCAATGAGGTCCACAAATTGTATGACTTTTTTCTGTATGGGTTTTCTCTGTAGGGCTTTTCTATACTTTACATGACGATAAACTGGTGCAGGATATTTTGGAAAAAGGAAGTACCAAGAAATTGTTATTTGTGTAACTTGATAAATTTTACACATCATTGAAATACGTCATATATATGGAAGAGTGTTAGTGCCACAGAAAAAAAAGCTTTTTTTTAATTGTCAACTTATTATCTCAACATGTTGACTTAGTATCTCAACATGTTGAGTTAATATCTCAACATGTTGACTTAGTATCTCAACATGTTGACTTAGTATCTCAAAATGTTGAGTTAATATCTCAACATGTTGACTTAGTATCTCAACATGTTGAGATGGTAAGTCAACATGTTGAGATACTAACTCAACAAGTAGAACAGTCATATTTGGCCCTGCTAATGGTGAAATGTGAACTATGCCCTTCATCCCTCCAATAAAATGGGTTAATATTAAAATTTTCTTTGTTAATGAGCTAAAACACCCTTTGTACACCACTGACCACCCATACTACCCCTGATGGTTACTTTAAGCTCCACCCACATGCCTTTTAAATGATTTCATTGGTAATTCACAAATAGGTCAGTGTACTACCCTGGGTAGGAATGGTTTCAATGTAAAAACTCTAGTATAAAACATAAACAACCTCTGTACCTAAGGCCCCAGTTGGACTGAGCAGTTGTGATAAGCATCAACAAGCATTTACATGTGAGAACCATATCCATATACTTGATTTGAGAATTTTAAAGCTGCAGTAAATAACCAGTTCTTAAATGAGAACACATTTGAAAATAATTACCACATATCTTGGGGCTAATATAGTTCACGATATAAATATATAATTTGTGGAGAAAGGAATACATCCAACTTAAAGCCCAAAGTCGAGGGGTCAAAGAGCATTTCAGAACCTTCATTCCTCTGTCAATTTTGATGCTAAAATAAACAAACTAATGCTGCATGGCAAGTGCATTGTAATGTACACCTATGTCAGATAATTAACAACTGCCATGTACAGAAGGACTTATGTGGGAATCTGCTATTGAAAATTTAAAGTCCACAGTGCATGAAAAAAAAAGTTTCTTTAAAAATTTGTAAGTGTGTGCCAGAGAGTAAGACAATCCCAGTAAAGAAAACCAGACATAAATCAGAGCATCCCCCACTGAGATACAGCCTCTCAAAGTGGCATATAAAATAACATCCCTGAAAACGTGTGTGGAGGTGTTGTGATGACACAAAAGGTACACAGCAGTAAATTTGCCATGGTTTTTGTTGTTTTTTGTTGTAAATGTATTGGGAAGAAATGGATGTAACTGACTTTGTAGCTGATTTAATTGTATTTGGAAGTGCCTTTTTTTTTTGAAGTTTAACTTTAACTGAACAAGGATAATCTTGTTTGAAAAGTTTTTATAATTTTATATGATAATTAGCATTTATTCTTCAATATGAAAACTCGCAATCAGACTCCATCTAAAACTGTCATTGATAGAGTGTGAGGATTCTGTACAGATAACATTTTAAATATTAACCATAAGTAATGTAATTGTAAGAGCTGCTTGGGTTACAGTCATACATTTATTAATGTGAACCAGTCTTTGCTAATAAAGTGTTATTTTTTTTTCTTTTGGCTTGGGTTGTAAAACGTTCAATGAAATTTTTGAGTATAGTCTTCAACTTGGTTATTTCTTGCATACAATTCGACCAAAGTACATTAAAATGTTGTATAATCAAGTACTGGTACACTACTCTTCTCTATGACAAACAAGAATTTCATCAAAATTCATTCTTTCCTGTTGGAATAAAATTATGGAATACATTAGATGATTCTTTTAAACGCATAACTACATTATCTAGTACAGGTGATAGACATTGGAACTTGATACACTCAAAAATGGGAATAAACTGTAGTCCTCTTAAAGAACATCTTGCACTAATTTACATGTTATAGAAAATTCAACTTGTGACTGTGGCTTTTCAGTAGAAAACAATTTTTATTTTCTTTTAGAATACAGACTACATACTCAAAATAGGCAGTCAATGTTTATGAGTTTTACCGACAATAACCACTGATTTTCATTTAATGGAGATTATAACTTGACTTTTGATCAAAAAAGGTAGTTTTTGAAGCAGTACAAGAATTTTTTAAGGAATCAGGGTGGTTCATAGTTTTATATTAGTCACATGTCCACAACTTCATCATCATTATCATCTATTCATATGCTTTTGTAAATAGTTCGTCCTGTGAGAAGGCTTTGTTGATTTTGCCTAATTGCTTCAATAAAATATTGTTTATGAAAAAAAAATTCATACTTTAAAAGTGCTAACTTTCAGGTGCAAATTTACATGAAAATTGCAATCTGACCCCTACACAGCTATTAAAAGTAGATATCATGAAAGACACACTGTTGTCAATAAAACGTCAGAATGTTGTTCAGATCTCCAGTGTATTAAACTCTACATCCTGAACCAGAGTGCTTAAACATTTGGTCATTTCAGCCTGCTTACTTTTAATATTGGCAGCAGTGTAGCCCAATATAAAAGAGCCTAATACACTGAGTCTTTTACAGTGTGTTTTGAGGCTGGTTTTACAAATTGCACTAGCAAATCTAGGAGGGTTCAGGGGGTTCGAACCCTCCTCCTTGAAAAATAATGTAAAGGGGTTCA
Organism: Sabellastarte sp. h YS-2021; assembly: GCA_964017235.1. Taxonomy (NCBI): domain Eukaryota; kingdom Metazoa; phylum Annelida; class Polychaeta; order Sabellida; family Sabellidae; genus Sabellastarte; species Sabellastarte sp. h YS-2021. The sequence continues at coordinate 181,980,647 of OZ024929.1, read as the reverse complement.
ACCCAAAGTACAAAATTATTTCTTGCGAGTGTTGTTAAATTTACAGGAAATGCACTATATTTTTACCAAAAATTAATTCAGTTCCCGGGTGGGGGGGCAAGCCCTCCGACCCCCTTAGTTATGGTGTGTCTGATGTGAACCCCCACCTTACTTAAAGGCTGGATCCGCCCCTGAATTGTCACTGTCAGTTGTTAATGGTCAAGTAGAACTAGTAATGAATATTGATTTCTTCATAATAACTAATACATTGTAATATTGACTATTGAACTTTGGGGCTAACTCTTTCTGTTCTGATAATAAGGAGTTTGGATAATCAAGGGTGCCTTAAAATTTTATCACATTTTGAGAAAATGTGGACAAGAACTGGGTGAAAAACTTGCTTATCAGTTTATTTAAAAACTGACACACTATCAGAAGCTGCATTGTTACACTAAAAGCTGCACACTTGTTCACTATTTTGAACACAAGTTACAGTCAAATTGTAGTGTTAATTATTTTTAAAAAAGAGCATTATTTGTGTGTGACCACACAGTATTCCAAGTTCATTTGACAGAAGAATCTTTGCACTAAGTGTAGGAAAAAAAATTTTTTTTGACTGAAGCTGAACCTTTCCAAGCCAGTTTATAAAACACTAATTTCACTTCATTTTACACTATTTTGTATTGGACACACAGAAATCAGAGTGGGAAATCTCCTTGTGTGACGTGGCACAGTTTCAGAGAGGGATCTGTTTTGTTTTTCCAACTGTCAGATTTAACTGGCTTTTAATGGGACTTGGCAGGTGTGTTGTTACACACATAATCTGTACAATAATGCAAAAAAAAATTTCATGCACTGTGGTCTTTAAATAAAGTTTGTGTAGTTTAAAACAGTAAAGAAACTGCATCAAGTAACAAAAAATCCTTGAGAACTTATGCCCTTTTAGTCTGGAAGGAAGAGTTTATTAGTGCTGTCAAAGGTGATATGTTATATCACAGTAAGCTGTGGTGTTTGTTGATATTTGTAAATAAAGGCTTCAAATGTATGATCTATATAATTTGAAGAGATTTTCGTCCTGGGTCGAAAACTTTCCCCTTTAATTAAATATGCAAGTTGAGTATCTGAAATATATGAGCTAGCCACTTCAATATATACAAGTTAAGTAACTGAAGTCATGACTTGAATATTTTAGTAGGCTAATATATTCTAGTTATTCAGTCATATATTTTGATTGATTAAATAACTTGTACACTCAAGTAGCTCATATATTCATGTTGGTTAACCAGTACATGTATATATTCAAGATACTGATTCATATATTTGAATTACTTACTCGGAATTAATCTTAGAATATTTGTGTTAGCTAACCAGTATACATGAGTTCATTAATTGGCATTCTGGTTAGTAAACCCACACGAGGTATTTATTTGTATATTAGATTTATTAACTCGAAAATTCAACTAAGTAACTCATAAATTATGATAATTGGTCTATTGTATTTATTAACAGGTATACTGTTAACTATAGTATATTCAAGTAAGTTACCTTGAATATTTGTGTTAGTTAAAACTACGTATATTCAAGATACTAACTCCTTTATTCTATTCAATTTACTTAACTCGTATGTTCAAGCTAGCATTAAACAAAATATTTGGCACTCGAGAACTTCCACAAATTATGAATTTAACTAATGCCAAATCACTAAGCCACAATAAATAATCCATTAAGCCCCTTTTACACTACTCACGGTATTTCCCACAGTCAGGGGTGTTCCTTGACAGAGGAACTGCCTCCCTTGTAGTCCCATTTTGTCCAGGGGCCGATTTCACAAAAGGACTTAAGTCCAGATTTAGACTTAAATTTAAGACTTTGGTCTTAAATTTTGTCAAAAGAATGTTAAGTCTGTGGTCTTAGATTTAGCGGATTTTACAAAGCAGCTAAGTCCATGAAATTGCTAAGCCAGTGGACTTAACTTTAAGTCTGGGAGGTAGTGGGCTTAAATTTTGTAAAGAGGACTTAAATATGGCCTCCATAAACTTTTCTCCACTTCAAAATTTGAAATGGCTGTAAATAAAGTATAATTTAAAAGGTGTTCCATTTCAAAACAGCCCTTATCCTTAGATAAAACACATTAAATGAAGGATATGTGGCACCAATATTATATTTTGACTAGATATAAAAGGTCACATGACACAGAAAACCACTGTGGTTATTTGATAAGCTTGGACTTAGCTAAGTCACCTTTGTGAAATCCATTTTAAGTCCCAGACCTAGCTAAGACCAAGGTCTTAGATTTAAGTCCCTCACTTAGCCAATAAAGGGACTTAGTTTAAGTCCTTTAGTGAAATTGGCCCCAGTTGTGCACACTACAGGCGGTGTAATTCACGATTATAAGCAGTTGGCTAAATATCCCTGTCCTTGATCTACCATCTGAGGTTTGTATGCGACCTGGTGTCTCAGTGGCAAAATGTCCATGTACCTCTACTCACCTTATGTCACCGTATTACACCGAAAGTCAACCGAATCACAACCTTATGTAAACTGTGGACCACACCTTTGGTTACCGTAGTATGAAATTCTTATGTGCATATGCGAAATCGTCCGCGCATGCCCATGGTACCAAGTTCAGAGGTGGAGATTTTAAACATATTAAATATTCATTAGGACATACAAGGTAATGGACGCTTCGCCACTGACTCACAAGTTTGCAAACAGACGTCAAGTGGTGATCCAAGGACGGAGACACTCCACCAAATGCAGGTCACAGCAGATGTAGTGTGAAAGGGGTATTACGGGTTTATACAAAATCAATAAGCTTGACCCAATTCAATATGTTCACCAGTATCCTATATAGTATATTAATGATAACTTACATAGGTATAGAGGGGGTCTTGGTGGTGTAGAGGTTAGAGTTCTCACCTCCAACCTCTGAGGACGCCAGTTCGAATCTCGGGCCGGGCCCTTTATGTTGGAAAGTTGGTAGTTACTTGCTGATGCCCGGTGGTTTACAGTGCAAAATCTTGACCAACTGGTATGCACTGGTTCCTCCACCCATAAACTACCCGTCGCAGTATGACCCTGGCTATTGAAAGCGACGTGAAAAAACAAATAAATCTAAATCCACATAGGTATAGATTATGAAAATGTAAAACAAATGTCAATAAGCAAAATGTTGTTCTACAAAACATAGAATAGGAAAAAAACATAAAAGTGAAAACAATCTTTTAAACAACACTGGATCTCTTCAAAGATTTTAAATTTGTATATCATAATAGAAAAAATACATATTATACCATAACTAACTCAGTTAATATACCACCATGGTTAATAACTTTATATACTTCACAAGATTTTCTGCATGAACAACACTGACGGTAATATTGAGTCAAGAGTATTGATTTTCTATAACCATGTAACCTGTTTTCGCCGTTAATATGAATATGAGTATTAACATTCGTTGGCCTTGACAAGGAGGCCTTAATTCTTCGTTCACACTCTCCTGGTAAGATGCCCGTTAATAACCATTTTTCTTTGTAACCTGAGGCTCCATTAAAAGGTTGGCTACAGTGTTACTTGCTTGTTTAGTAAATTAGGGGTCTGTATATGGAAGCTTTGGTGAAATAACAAACTTTTACCACAGTTTCCTGACTACTGAGCAATGGAAGGTCAAATAAAGATGAAAGCGAGATCGGCTATAATAGTACTAGAGTGGATAGTGCTCCAACAAGCAGTGAAGAAGGTCAAATGAAGGTCAAGGCGAGATCAAGCTATAATAGTACATGGTGGGTTGATGCTGGGTTCGAACCCCATAGTAAGGTGAAGTAATTATGAAAGTAAGATACATATAAGACAGTGAAACACAAGTTTGAGGTTTTTATTTACATGTTAGTAAAATAGTTAAAATTTGTCCAAAATAAATGGACAAAATTTTAAAGCACCATACATAAAGCAAGTGGGCAAAAGCCCAAGCCAAAAGGCAAACATAAAATTGAACACATACGACAAGTAAATGCATTACAGTGTAACAGAATAATATTACTGTGTTAAGACATCATATAACTGCTACATATAGTTAAACTTAAAGCGTAATACTACTGTAACCATGCTACTGATGTTACTAGTGTCTGCAGTCAATGTCAGTCAGTGAATGTTCGAAAGATGCGAAATACAGTAAGTAGGGGGACACCAGGGTCAGCCTGGGCCAGCCTATCCCTAAAATTACCTAGACCCACATCAATCCCAGTGGAGAACTCCCTACCCCCGGGACAAAGGGTAGGGGTCAAGGTCAAGGAAGGTAGATAAAAGGTATAGATCTGTTAGCCTGACAGTACCAGATCAGGAGAACTCAAATACCAGTGATCAAAGGTCCACTCACTTCGTGATCAAGGAAGAGAGCTCGAAATCGAAATCAAGTCAAGAGGGGGACACCAAGGTCAGCTTGGGCCAGCCTATCCCAGACACTCTAGGACCCACATCAATCCCAGTGGAGACCTCCCTAACCCTGGGACAGGGGATAGGGGTCAAGGTCATAGAGGGTAAAGATAAAAGACAGAGGTAGTCAACCTGAGGTTACCAAGCTCAAGGAACTCGACTGCCAGTGATCTCAAATATTGTTGGGGGTAGATCAAAGCCCCAACAAGTCTAGCCTAGAGGGGGTACCAAATTTGAATTTTTGGTCCACCTGTAATCCCCAAAGCACTACACTACAGTGGGGATAAGCTGTAGGAGGAAAGTAATATGTACTAGAGGTGGGAGGTGGGTTAAAATGCAGTTGTTGCCTCTTCAAAATCTAGATTCCAAATGAAAACAATGGATATTGGCGGGAAATCTAAGGCCAGGAATCGATAGGGGTCTAAATTCCTGGCAATAGGGTTAAAAGTATTGAAATAAGGTAGGGATGAAAATTATAAAATTAAGGTAGGTGACAGAAACTGCCAGAGCAGGCCCCTGGCAGGCCATGCTCTTCACAGTTTCCTGACTACTGAGCAATGGAAGGTCAAATAAAGATGAAAGCGAGATCAGCTATAATAGTACTAGAGTGGATAGTGCTCCAACAAGCAGTGAAGAAGGTCAAATGAAGGTCAAGGCGAGATCAAGCTATAATAGTACATGGTGGGTTGATGCTGGGTTCGAACCCCATAGTAAGGTGAAGTAATTATGAAAGTAAGATACATATAAGACAGTGAAACACAAGTTTGAGGTTTTTATTTACATGTTAGTAAAATAGTTAAAATTTGTCCAAAATAAATGGACAAAATTTTAAAGCACCAAACCCAGATCAAAAGTTGGGGGGAATGGAGGAAGAAAAAGTGAGAGGGATGATAGAAGCTGCTGTGGACGCATTCTGGAGGTAAGTCCAAATAGAAGAACTTCTCCAGAGACCATGGGCCATAATATTCTGTAAGGCCACATTATGATCGAAAGCATAAGTAGCCCCTGACCGACGGAATGTGTGGAACCCATGGCCAAGGGGGGGGGGGATATTTCTGAGGATAAGAATTTGCTTAAGGGCATATCTAATGTGTGAATCAATGACTTGATTGTAAGGAGGGTAACTATTAGCAAATAAAGGGTCAGATGGGGATAAAGGTCTGGAAGCCAGGAGGGCCTTAAGGGCCCTAACTGGGCATAAAAACATGTTATCTAATTCAGGCAACTGTATAACATGATGAGATTTGTGATCCTGTAGGGTTTTAGTCCATTTGATTAACAAATGAGCACCAGGGGGAGCAAATGTAAGATCCCTGCGAAGAAAATGTTTATCTGGGTGAAATTTTGACAGAGAGTGTGGGGCAAAATTTGACATTCGCAGGAAGCCAAAATATGCAGTAAGAAAAATGGACCTGAAAAGGATGGGGTCAGAAAGTGTGTCACATGACAATGATATGTAGTACAAAGTCTGAACGTCAAAGAGACCTCTAGGGGTAGGGGCAAATTTAGAGTTGATTGATATACTCCTTAAATATCTTTGTACCATGTGATGATAACAGTTGGAAGTGTCAAAGTTCAATTGGCGAGCCATAGATGAGATGGAGGACAAATAATTTTTAATCACTTTGGGTGACAATGAGTTAGTGTATAAATATTCCAAAAAAACAAGAATGTTATGTACAGAAATCTCCACAGGGAGACTCATGAAGACCAGGAAGGACAGGAAAGTCCTGAAATGAAGTACATGTGACGCTGTAGTTGACGGTCGGTATGCCTGGTCCAATCTTTCAAATGCAGCTTGCAGCAGGGGACCTGAACTGTCTGTGGCACCTACAATTATATGTTAAAATCAAGCTGAAACATATCAGGGTGAACCTTATCCCAGGTGCACGTATTGGTGAGATGGGCCAGGAGCCCCATATTAACTGGGACACCTGAGTGTAACCTAGAAAGGAGGTCTGCCTCTGCGTTGTCCTTGCCTCTCACATGTTGAACCTGCAACTGGATATCATACAATGCAGCCAGAAGCCACACATTTCTGTCACATATAGATAAGAATGGATCTCTTGTTTTGTGGGTGTTCATCACCTGGACAACAGCAAGGTTGTCACAGAATATCTGTATACTGGAATGACGCCATAAATGACCCCACATTCGAAGGGCAATAACAATGTTCCACATTTCTAAGTGTACAATGGTGAGGGTGAAGTTGGGTATGGGAATGATAGGAGTGGAGTAAACCCTGTTGTTCCAGATAGCACCCAGGCCAGAGAGGCAGGCGTCAAGGTGTAAAGAATCCAAACTCTGGATAGGTGACTTCCTGAAAAAGGTGATGCCATTGAAAGCAGGGAGGAACTTGAGGAACCATTTGATATCCCTGAAGAAGTCCTGGGGGAGCTGTATCCTGGCTTTGTGGGAATTCTTCCTGAAAAGACAAAGGATTCTATTAATGAAGGTTCTGGCCGGGGTGACACATTTATGGATATAAATAAGTTTGCCAATCAAAGATTGATAAGTTTTCTTAGCAAGAAACTTCTTGGTGGCTACCTCAGAGCACATTTGGTATATATTTGCTATCTTCTCTGGTGCTATGCTCAAAGTACCATCAACAATGTTAACCACAATGCCTAAGCATGTAAGGGTCTCACAGGGTGGGGTCTTCTTGGAGGGATTCATTGGGAGACCCAGGGACTCCAATAGGTCAGATAATCGGTCATAATGACGCCTTGCCTCAGCCCTGGGGGCCACCACAATGAAATCATCGATGTATGGGTTAATGACGCAACCAGATGACGCCATGACGTATGATATGGCGTCGGCCACCATCTGAAACGCCGCGGACCCATGGGTCCATCCGAACGCGACACCTGCGTCAATATATAGGGCGTCACGCCATGACAAACCAAATTTGATAGCGTCAACAGGGTCAACCTCTGAGGTTCCTAAAAGCTCTGGCCACATCGATCTTAAAAATTAGTGGATCTTCCATTCCCAGTATACGCTCTACAATGTTATCCACAGAGGGAAATTTAAGAGTAAAAGGTCTAGTATCAAAATGAAGTTTATCAACGGCATCATTAAGAGACTGACCCCTGGGGTGAGATAAGTTCAAAATGACTCTTCTGTCGTTGGTGTCCTAGGGTCTGGTAAGGAGGGGAGAGCAGTGGTAATGAGGCGAGGGAATGTGGGTGACAGGGCCCAAGATGGTACCAAAGCCTTGTTCTTTGTTTATGTATTTTCCTATGGCCTGAGGATACTGAAGGGCTGAGTGGTGGTTTACCACTGCCCTGTTTGTAAGAAGGTGGGGGCTATTCAAGGATAAAGGGAAGCCGAATTTGAGATATTGAATGAGGTGTTTATCGGGATAAGCACTAAGTTCTTTCTCCCAGGCTTCGATGTTCAAGTTTGATATAATAGGAATTCTAGCCAATCTGTAATTGGGAAGAGCTGTAGATTTAATGACATTAGCAATTTCAATGCACTTGTCGACACTGTCGATGGACACTGGGAATCTATCAGGACCTATAAATTCGAACACGGTGTCCTCATGACTGAGAAATCCCACTGTTTTAGAAGGGATGTATGCGTCGTGATCAACTTGGAGGTTGGTGTTTGTGTCTACATCTAACAAAGCAGTAATACTGTTGGGGACGTGTGTGATGCCCGTGGCGTCATTTGGGGCGTCAGGGGGCTGTAAGTCATCCCCAAGGGAGTGAGAGTCCATAAGGACACATAATCTGTCAATAATGGTTTCCATGTATTGAGTATATGACATATTATGATTGTGACGTACCAGTAAGTCCTTTCTATAATCATCAACTACCTGTTTAGCTGTCAAGTCACAGCCTAAACCATAGCGTAATGTATGACTGCAAAATACAACCTTGGCTACAAATCTGTCAATAACTTGAAATGGACCTAGGTCTCTGTCAAAACAAGTAACAAGACAAGCAACGTGAACGTCATTGTAATACATCTGATAGAATCCGGAATTAAGACCCCTAGGGTCATGAAGAAAAACTACCTGACACATGTCAATAACATCCAAGGACTGTATAAAGTCCAAAGTACACATTACTGGATCATTAACTCCCAGTGAGACGTCAACATTACCGTCATTACATGGTGATTGACATTTACAACACAAAAATACATTATTACCCACATCTGGGTATGCCACAGCATCAGCAATACTTGTATTCCGCTGATGACAGATGTTAGTATCAATACTAAATCCATAATGGTTACTATTATTAACATTTTGACCTGCACTGGTTTGGAAGTGACCACCCGCATAATGACCCCCATAATGAACACAATTAATAGTAGCAAAAGTGTCAGCATCGTGGGAGGTGTCATTTAATTTAGGGTTGAATATATCAACGTTATTTGTATTGTACACAAACAGCTGATTGAGTGCACAAAGGTATTGTTTGGCAAAAGAGGGGTCAATATGAGGGTTAACGCTTTGATCACCAGCCCTGAAGTTACATGTACTATGTGTCAAACTATGAACATATGTAGTATTATTTACATTACTAATGTCCCTCCCCCCCTCCCCTGTCTGACAAATGTCCCTAAGGGTCCCTACTGGTCCAGGTGATGAAGACAAATCCTATTTACTAATGTTCTGATTCCTGTCCGCACCTCTAAGTTTAACTTGACATTTAGTCTCTGGATGTGTATAATTCTTCCCTTGCTTAGCACAAAATGAACAGACATGTTTAAATTGACCATGATTCCCCTCGTGTGAACACACTCCTTCGTTGTAATATCTACACACTTTCTTTTGGGTAGTAGGCAGGGATGATATCTGTGAGGCATTGGCCATGGCGATTTGGGAAGTGGAGAGACGATTAAGTGCCCATTGTGTAGCATCCGACCATTGTAAAGATCCCTGTTCAATTTCGTGCATGGAATTACCCCATGCACCCCTCACTGCCTGCCAGGGTAGGGATGTAGCGTCCCTAAGGGACAAAATCACCTGCAAAAGCACTTGTTTAGCCAAAGCTGGATCTTGAATATGGTATATGTTAGTTAATTGCCCCACAGCCCATTCCTGAATTGTAAGGTCGTCATATAGGGTGCACTTGCGGCCACCAACCCCATGGTAACCTTCGTTGGGCCACCTTAACTCAGGTATTGCTGTAACAGTGTCTGTGGCGTTAAATCTCCCTGACTTTTTGTGTACAGCCTTACCTTGCATTGCTTCAGCCCTGGAGGTAGCCTCTAATGATGACAAAATGTGAGAGACAGACTGTGAAATGGTAGGGTTGTTTCTGATGGCGTTGACGTTGGGTATGACGGCGTCGTGATATTGACTGCTGTGTGCTGGGTGAATTACAGAACCAGGCAGACCAGTATTGCTAGTAGCCGCTTGAGAGGGACCAGCCTGGGAAGAGGTACTGTTCACTGTCGAGTACTGATGTCCTGTAGCATGTGTACTAGCTGTCCCTAATGATATATTGGTGGGTCCCTGCCCTAGGGTGGCGTTAGTAGTCGAAATAGTAGCAGGAGTAGCACGTTGGTTTTCTAATTCATCCACTCTTCTGAGTAGCATTTGGTTGGTAGCGTCGATTTTCTGGAGGTAAGCTAGCACTGTACCATCCTCAGCTACTGTATCACAACGGGGTGGGGGTTGAGGTGAAGAAACAGTACTTACAATTGTACCCCCAGAAGGCGTCAGAAACGAGCCATTAAGATCCATATCTGTAGATTTTAACACTGTAGCATTCTTCGTCTTGCTTGTAGTTGATTTCTTTTTTCCTGTATCCGCCTTTTTGCTTCTTTTAGGCATAATGACGAGTAAATATCACAGTATAAAAGTTAAAACTTAAGTTAAAATGCAGTTGTTGCCTCTTCAAAATCTAGATTCCAAATGAAAACAATGGATATTGGCGGGAAATCTAAGGCCAGGAATTGATAGGGGTCTAAATTCCTGGCAATAGGGTTAAAAGTATTGAAATAAGGTAGGGATGAAAATTATAAAATTAAGGTAGGTGACAGAAACTGCCATAGCAGGCCCCTGGCAGGCCATGCTCTTCAAACTAAAGAATACTTAATGAAAATACATTGACACCTTAACTATAGAATTCAAGGGGATAATAGAAACATTATTTGTGTAGTTACACTGCCAGTATAGATTATCAGTAGGGATCCCCCTCCTGTTAATTGAAATGTCTCAGTTCTTACAAAGTATAGGTAAATTACTCAAAACCATACAGTAAAACACTACAAGGGGCCACGGTGGCAGAGTGGTAACACTCTCGCCTCCCACCTCTGAGGCCGGGGTTCGATCCTTGACACGGCCTCAAGTGGGAAAGCTGGTAGTTGCTTGCGGTTGGTCGGCAGTTTACAGTACAGAACCCTAACGAACTGTATGTACTGGTTTCCTCTGCCCTTTCAACTACCCATCGTGATATGACCTGTACAGTGTTGAAAGCGACGTAAAACCCCAAATAAATAAAAAAATAAATAAAATAAATAAATAAAGTAAAACACTACAATAACTTTATTTTATACAATAATGATAACTCTATATTTAGTTAAATGTCTGGAACTGAGGGTTTCCATAACTAATACTAACTAATACTTATACTTATCTTAAATTTTTGGGTTTTTGGCTTTAATTTACATAAGAGTTTGCTCACTTAGGGTTACCTAAGAGAACGAAGACTTTGATTTACAGAATGAAGGCTTTGATTTTCAGGCCACAGGTCACAAATGTAAGTTGAAACCTCTCAATTACTGTAAAAAACCTATGTAAATTATCATTAATATTCACATCACATTACTGCACAACACCTTAGTAACATTTGGGTTATTCAACAATGGCAATTTATGTTTATTTGGACGTAAAGATCAGAGAGTTTAGATAATGAACAGTTATCTCACGAAAAGGTCTTAGCCAGGACTTAGGCTTAAAGTTGAGACTTTTGTCTTATTTTTCGGAGAAAAATTGCTAAGACTTATGTCTCACTCTTAGTGGAATTTACAAAGATGTTAAGACCAGTCGTAGGCTAAAATACGGGCCCAGGGTCTGAGTTATCTTCAAACTTTGGGATTTTTATGAAAAACCGAAACTTTGTTTGGTACAATTAGAAATTATAACAGTTGCCAATAGCTAGTTTAAGACAATAATTGCATGCGATTAAGATTATAAATTAAGATTCTTAAGATTCACTTCAAGATAAATCATCATTGATAAGAGATACATATAAAATACTAAGATTTAACATGTATAATAGATTCTACTTCTTGTCTAGTAGGTCATTATGGAAGCATGATTATTTACAAAGTTAATGTCATTTATTCTTGTTTACAGTTACAGGGCTGCACAGCAACGTAGGTGACAATTAAATTGACAAATATGTGTAGCTGGCAAATTCTCAGGTGGATTGATCATATTTTGAGAAGGCATGGTGATGGTTATGATAAGGCGTACAGCAGCACCATAACAGGAGCGCATCAGACCAGGACTGTGGTTTATGATCATCTTTGGTTACCTCAGGGATGATTCGGGAGTGGAACACTCCAAGAAATGTTAAACTTCTAACGTAGATTATGCTATTGTGTCCATGTTGACAGCCAAGATTCCTGGACATTGATCATAACATCAATATTTGATAGTTATTGTGGAAAATATCTTTTGTTTATTATTTTGTTATCCTGATACAACATACTATTGATAATAACCTTAACAAATTTTTCTGTGCACTTATTTTAGAGTGTCGTATTGTTTTTGTATGTCATGTGGGAAATGTTCCCATTATGAATTATACATACAGGCTTGAGTTTGGTATTTGCAATGTGAATTAGAACTTAACAATAAGATGATTTCGGGCATAAAACACCGTGCATGTAATATATTGAATATATACTGAATAAACAGTTTTCAGTGTGGTGTCCCACTTAAAGTTATTACTGCAACAGAGGGCTTGTTCATGTTTACCTAAGATTGAATGTACAGGTTGCCATAAACAGTATTGACTTGAGATATTCACAGGGACATAGTTTTGCCCTTGCAAGATTAATTGTTTAGTAGCAATACTATATGCTAGAGATTGCATTGTTTTCTCCACAATAATGGCGACAGGCGTAACATAGTCATTGTGTGGTTAAAATTACTTTAGCAAAGCAGTTCTGTTTGTATATTTTATTTATCTGTGTTTCTTATTACTCTACTTGTTTTCAAAATGTCTGAAATAGACTTCAGCGGTCAGGTATTGACATATGAAGAATTGCTGGATAAACTGGACCGACTGCAACGTGGAGGGGGTCGCGAATGTGTCCAGCTGAACTTAAGTAATATTAATCTGAGTGAGGCTCCAAATTTGGAAGATTTTAACAAGCTCAAGGTTCTGCATTTAGGAACAAATGATCTTACTTGGATATACCCAGAATATTTACCGCAAACTGTGACCAAACTAGACTTGTCATTCAACTATTTGGAAAATGCACCTGATTTAAGCAGGCATATCAATCTTGAGGAGCTCAATCTGAAAAGTAATAGAATTAAGAGAATATATGTTAAGCATGTGCCTGTGAGTGTGACAGACATCAATCTCTCTGACAATGAAATTACTCACTTTCCAGATTTTCAAGAGAAACACTTCACGAAACTGAACATTGCTAATAATAGACTAGGAAATATAAACCTGAGTTACATACCCGACAGTGTAACAGAAATCAACCTTTCTGGTACACAATTGAATGCAGTTCCTGATTTCAGCAAGTGTGACCAACTGAAAACCATTGATCTTGGTAATAATGGTATCGCTGTTGTACCAGTGAAATACATTCCACACAGTGCCACTGACCTGAACTTCTCTCAGAATCCATTAGAAGAGGTACCGTATTTTAGGTATCACCAAAATCTGTGCAAGTTGAATTTAGGTGGCACCCACATCGAGTCACTAGATGCTGGACATTTCCCGCAGCAGCTCAGTGATCTAAATCTTTCGGGATGTAAGCTGTTTGATTTGACAGACCTAAGTCAACTGACCAACTTGAGTAAATTGGATGTCACATATAATCCCAACTTGCACAGCATGCAAGGCTTGCCACACAATTGTCTTGATTTGAAAATCAATTCCAGAATCAAAGAGCTGGGCTTGAAGTGCGTCCATAAAGAGAATTTCCATGTACTGAGAAATGCTGTGGATGCTTGGGGCTTGAAGAAACCACCACCAGCAGTATTCAATCAAGGGGTTGAAGCCATTTACATATACTACAATGAGAAGCATGCTAAAACTACACAAAGCCAGTAAGTTCTCCGTCTTTTATATACCTGTAGCTGTTTGATTTAGGCATCTTTTGTCTGTTGGCCCAGTGTCATATATTTAAGGTCAAAGATCAAAGTTAAGAGTTTACATTGCACTCAACAGTCAGGATCATATTGGGGTTGGTCCTCTGTATTTTTGCTTGTGTTGACATAAATATTGGGACATAAAGACTGGGCGATATTGTTTTGGTATTCCTTTCACTATGCATAATTAATCACAACTGATGAGGATTTGCAAATATTGCTAAAACTGTGTTGCCTTTAAATATGAAAATCACAAGAAAGCAATTATTACAGAGCACCTCCTTTGCTTGAATTATAATCCATTAGACATGATATAGAAAGCTCAAGTTAAAAGTTGAAGTTTGTTGAAGTTACTCTTTTCTGTTTTATTCATACAAAGTGGTAGATAATCAAACTAAAATATCCCTTGTTAAACAAATACTAAAGAAGACATAAAAAAAATGAGGAATATAATACTCGTGCCATTCACTCGTAATATTGTCATCTTCATTTGTGATATATTTTTGTCATTTTGAAAGTTTTCCTGTTTTAGATTGTTGTTAGTGGGACCAACGACCGCAGGAAAGTCAAGCCTTTTGAATTCACTGATTGCCAATAGAGGGGTTGTAGCAAATATTGACAATAGAACCCAGATTGCGGAAATAAAATCTCTGGATGTTTCTGATGTGGATACCATGCAGGTGTATGACCAGGGAGGACACAAGATATATAACATCACAACACCTCTCTTTATGACTGACAACAGCCTCATCCTACTTGTTCATGACATCACAAAAGTATCAAAAGATGACCTAGAAGAAACTATATGCTTTCTACACCAAACTCTGCAACAGTATCCCAAAAATCATATTCATGTGGTGCTCACTCATTCGGACCTCCTAGATGAAGTGTATGCGAAGGAAAATGAAATCATCATCAAAAATGCACTTGAAACATCAATAAGGAAAGAGATTTCTTCAATGGAGAAAGAACAGTCATACCAGGAGAACAGCAGTAACAAATCTCTGTCTGATATTCTGGCAAAACAAAAGGAAAACATGAGATATTTTGTGATATCAAGTGAGACATATGCTGGCATAGACGCATTGAAGCAATTCTTGGCAGAAATTGCTGAAGACAGGAGAGAAGAAGTTCCCGAGAAGTGGATAGAGATGTACAAGAAACTAAAGTCACAGAAAAAGTCTTTCTGGAAAGTAGATGATGTGCAGACCATCTTTGAAGGACTCTACAGTAGTTTCGGAAAGTGGTTCAAGCACTCGAAGATACTGTCACAGTTCACTGTGGCACTGCGTTACTTCAAAAATGCTGGACAAATACTTTTCTATGAGGATGTCCCTGGATTGAATGAATATGTGTTCCATGAACCTTACTTCATTATTGACCTCCTAAAAGCATGCTTCCACCACAACCTAACAAAGGTCCTTGAGAGTGATTCAGCATTTTGCCACAGTTTTCCTGGTGTAGAGTTTAATCTGATGCTGAGTCAGTATCAACAGGAAGGATTGCTACAAAAGAAACTACTGAACCGTCTTTGGCAAAAACAAGGGCTAGAAGATCAAGATCACAATGCACTATTTAAGCTTATGATTCTTCTCAAACTGTGCTACCCAGTTGACAAGGATTCAGAGGTATGGTACTTTCCATGGTTCGTGATGAACAAATGTCCAGCAAACGTAAATCCAGACCAAATCACCAAAATTGACAAACATCACTTTGCTGTTCAACTAAATTGTATATTCCATGGACGAATTCCTGTCAATGCCTTTGAGATGTTTCTGGTTCAAATCCAAAGGACAGCAGTTGAGAAAAAATATGGAGGGAACAGATATACCTGGCACGATGGTCTCTTGGTAGAAATTGACACTCTGAAGTGTATAGCTATCAGAAAGCAAGAACAGTCCATGATAAGTCTAAGCATCAGTGGGCCATCGCAAGACCTTGAAGGCATCTGGCAAGTTGCAGGTGAAGTTCATTCAAATCTGGACCGTACCCTGGAAGTACTTAAAGGTGTTCTAAAAGAAATCTACTTCCTCTGTAGCCACTGTCTGCTCAAGGAAAATGACCCTATTGAGAAATTGCATCCCAAACATGTGTTTAAGAAGGATGGTCTATCAATCTCTGAAGTAAAATGTAATGGCGATCAAATTCCCAGGGGGCTGGTCCGGGCCATCAATGGTAAGTTAAAGAGACATCGTTATCTATTGAAAATTTGTTCAAAAATTTATGGATTGTGAATAAAACTTCAAAATTGTAAAATCAAAATTGTCAATTTTCAGAAAATATTATACACAGCTGCTGGGTACTTGCAAAAAATAATGAGGAATGTACAGACCAAATGTTTTGTTAAATTCTGTGTACAACTGTGAAACTGCTTTTAATTTTTCTTAATAATATCAGTCTTTATGAACTCTATCTAATCCTACCTTCCGTTGCAATTATCAGAATTTTATTTACTCAATATTGCATATCGCAAAGTATACATTGGAACCATTTTTAAGTGGTTTAAACGTTTACAAAACGTTTTTAAAATCTACTAAAACCCTATCTTATGGTTTTCTAAACGTTTTCAAGTAAACGTTTACATTATAATGTTCAAAGAACGTTTTATATAAACATTTTCCATCGAAATGTTTTTCAAACATTCATCATGAAATGCTTAATAAACAGTACACATAAAATGTTTTAACAACATTTGTTGACAGTGATTTGCAAAAGTTTGCTCTGAAAATGTTTTAGAAACATTTAATAGCAACAAGTTTTCATAATCATCATTTTAAAGCGTTTTTGAAATTTTTTCTATTGAATAATTGAAAAACATTCTGTGAAAAACGTCTTTAAACCCCTATTTTTATAATGCTTTTTTTAACCTTCACCTTCAAACATGTCCTGATGGCTGTGAGCAATAATAGGAGATTTTCGAGGACAAAAATTGCCCCACATGCAATTCCTAAAAGTAAGAATTGAATGGGGGCACAATTTCTAAGCAACTATCTTACAATTTTATACATAAAAATAATATTTTCATTGGAGAGCAACCTGAAAAAGATATGGAACTTGACCCCTGACTCCATAATTACTCCGACATTATTATGTTCATTTACAACGTTTTTCTAACATTTATCATTAAACGTTTAATGTTTAGTGTACATAAAATGTTTTACAAACATTCTATCATAAATGGTTATTGCACCCATCATTTTTTAACCTTTGCCAAACATTTCCTTTCAAACATTTGCAAAACCCAAAAATGTTTACTGGGTCTATTCTTTACTTGACTGATTTTGAAAATTTGGATACACCAATGATGTATAGTATGGATGACAATTAGGAATGGATCAGTGCTACTGGTATCAATAGCATTTTACTGAAATAACTTGACAAAATTTTACACCCAGTATCTCTGGTGTCAACAGATACAACAGAAGGAAAGCTTATAATATTGGCAACAAGCCCCAAATCTGAAGAAACTGCATTTATCACGTACTTTTCTACATTTGGGAAATTTTACTGCTTTTCATTGCCATGTTATAGTTTTATGACTTTCAGTGACCTATAGTATTGGGTTGTAATAAAACAATCTGAACAGTTTTGCATTGGTGGCATCCCGTTCCACACATTTTAACTACCAACCCATCCACAATGAAAACATCTTTATAACTTTAGGCCATAACAGTATGATCCAGTTTATATAGTTGCAACTGCTTTGACATACTCCTGTGCACCTAAAATGGGTACAAAATGATGTAAAGTAATTTTTTGTTTTGAAGAATCCTCAAACTTTTAAAGGATCTGTATGTGTTGAAATGAATGAAACACTTTAGATCTCCAATTAAAATACATAATACTCCTTTACTTTTAATCTGATGTTGAGATGTTGTCAGTATTTTTTCAGTTTAAAAGGGCATTGTATCTGATCAATCAAACAGGAGTATATCGATTCAGTACGTTTGGGCCCTTAGGAAAGGCTATGCATTTTTAGCTTTTGATCAGCACAATAGAACATTTCTGGTTCAGTAATATTGATGGGTTGATATCAATAAAAACATCAATATTTTTAAAATAAAATTAAAACTTATATATTTTCAGACAAAAGCTATGTGAATAGAGATATCAAAAATGTTGAGGAATATCTGAATGAGCATGCACCAGGTAAGTAGATCTTTCAGTAACTTTAACATAAATACATGTTTAAGTAGACCATACTGGTGTGCCAACAGATATCTTGCTGTACTTTATGTTCAAACAATATTAGGTTAAAATGTGAACATGGAACACAGTTTGTTTCTTGTAATTGTTTCAATCTAATTTAGTATTTGATGCATAAGCGCAAATGCATACTTGGAGCCTTAGTTGGACTATCCCTTTTCAGACTTAAACGCCCTGGAGGATGGCTGCATCAATTTGGCTCTCTACAAATACTACATTATTATTATATTTATAAATTATAATACAGCCAAAACTCTCTATTTACTGACAATCCTCTAACTGAAAGACAGAAATGTCCTCTAACTGAAAGACAGGAATGGCGAATAATTAAAGCCCCTGGTTCTTGGTGTTAGTGCAAATGAGCCTTCATTGTTTGATGGGCTCATTGTATTGTATATATATAAACTCAGCACTATATCTCATTTACTACAAGACTCAAGGTGTTACTTGACCAACCCCGACTGAACAAGTACAGACCAAGTTCTTCATTGACTGACACCTTACCCTCAACAACTGAAACTGTAGATACATGCACAGTGTCTCTATTTCAAATGTCTGTATTTATTAAAGGGAAATACAAGACTGCATTAAAATTTCAATAATGTCCATCGGTTTTCTTTGTTCTAGATGTGTCCTTGCCCAATCAACTACTCTACCTGGACTGCAATGAGGTCTATGATCAACAGTTTGAGCTCTCCTGGGGGTGGCCTGCATGCAAGAACGAAGGGAATGCCATGTTAGGATCAATTGATCAAAGTGTAACCCATGCAATCATAGAGGTCAAGAACGGAGAAGATTGGCAGGAAGTCTGCAACAGAGCCACTTTGTCTCCATACACATTTGAAGGTCTAATGCTTTTTTTTCTTCCCTAGCTTACCAGATAGGTTGCTAATTTACAGTAGATTATGTAAAATACATAGACAGATGATGAACATAGATAGATAGTATTTGAAAGGTTTGTAGGTTGCCATCTCATACTCTCCTGATCTAAGTACTACTGCCAGGTTAGCACTTCAACCATATGCCAACCAGCTAATCTGTAGTATTTTAAATTGTTGGTTAAGAGGTGTTGACCTTACAAACCAGTATCAAGTGACTATAGGCCTGCCAACTGACTACTGTGAGGCCAAAGTGTCAACTGTAACATTACTTTAGCTCTGTCCATCGATCAGTGTCATTGTGAATAACTGAAACAAATTATGTTACAGTCAGTTCCTTAATGAGTCAGTTTAATATACTCTGCCAGTTTCCTTATCTCTAACGTAAGGAACTAAGCCAAATAACAGTTTACAATTTGCATCAGTACAAAAATGGTGGCAGTGAAAAATAATAAATAAGGATATATGCTTTGGCGGTTGCATGAAGCTGACAAAACAGATGATTTGTCCTCCGGTGAAAGCATAAGTCGTACAGCCAATTTTGTTTGCCTTATGATCTGTGTCTGACTACAATGATTCAACACTCTTGAGAAGCTATATATAAGATAATTAATTGCCTTGCTGGTATGACTTATCTTAAGCCACTAGATTATTTGGCTCAAGTTTCACCACATGATTACTGCAATTTGGCCCCTGACCTTCACGAGTAAAACAATACACTGCAACCTCCATGATATTGTTTCCAACCGCATACTCAGAGCAATCATGTGGCAAACTTGCAACTATTTAATAGGGATATAAAGCACTCTTGTTATTGGAGGGCTCGAAAGAAGGTAATACATAGGTTGTATGTATGGGCTTATGACAGGTAATCTGCGATTTTGGTCATGTTATGTTTTTTCAACATCCATCAAGTTTTCTATACCTACACTGCCATTTTACTTGACATGCATTGTTTTCCCTCTCAGAAGGAAAAATTTGCTAAGAAATCGTCAAATCGGTTCTCGCAAACTAGACTCAAACTCATGTAAAAAACCTTATATAAATGAGAAGAAGAGATAAAAATCCCTGTCAGATGTTGTAAGATGCATCTAGGTATTTGTACACTAACATAGCAGAAAACAGATACAGGCTACAAAACATTTACACCTTTCCCCTCATGCTACCCTTACAGGTCCTGCCACTGAATTCAGAGCAGCTGCTGTAAATGAATATGGTCGTGGGGAATTCTTGTGTGTGACACCGATGAAACTGGAAAGTCGTAAGTCTGTGATAGTGAAACCTTCAATACTGACTTGGTTATGTAGTACAACAAGAAAATAAAATCTTGTTTTAAATTCAAGATGGCTGCCACAGCTTTGATCTTCCAAAACTGTGATGTTTTGGAAAAGTGGTAACATAGCATATATCATCAGAAGATCTGACATACAGGGGAAACACCTATTTTCTTCTGATTGTAGGATTATTCCCCTCAAAAATAAGATGGCTAACCATATATTTTTTTAACAATGGATTCCAATGTCAATAACTGTCAAACTGTTGATGATTTGATTATTATATTTTTATGGTTAGGGCTATTATATAAGTTAACTGTTTGGTGTAGAAATTTAATGCTTGGCAGAGACATTGGTTGAGGGTTATGGGTGTGTAACATTATGGAGTGACCTTTATTTGACCTTTGACCTTGCTGTAGTGACTGACCTTTTGTGTAATGTCATGATATGGCCTTGATTTATCCTTTGACCTTGTCAGCGGTTGTCAGGGCTATATCAGAAACTGTAAGGTGTAGGAAACTGAAGCATGGTAGGAACATTAGTTACGGGGTGTAGCCATGGAACATCATGACGTGATCTTGACTTGACCTTTGACCTTGCTGAAGTGACCGTGGGCCATATCTCAGAAACCGTAAGATGTAGGAAGTTTATTCTGGGTTGGGTCATTGGTAGGGGAGTGTAGGTATGCTAAACAATGGTGTGACCTTTAACCACAGCTCTGTCAAAGTGTGTTCACCTGCCACATTTGAGACATATTTCTCTTATCACAAAGATCTATAGATTGCAGCTGATTGCAGCTGATTATTATATCTCCTTTTACTTAATTGTGCTGTTAACATTGGCATGTATACTTCAATTAATAAATTTTACAGCTTCATAACTTTAGTTTACTGATTAAGGCTCTCATCTTACTATTGAATTGTCTTGTGTTGATTTTTCATTTTTAAGCGTGAGCGTGAGGCTCGCACTTCTAGGAATCACTAGGAATTAATTTTTTTCTCTATTTAACATTATTTTCTCCACTCAAGCATTATTTGGACCTTTATATAACTGAAAGTCTCCTGTTCTTTGTACTGTTTCAAATAGTCTGTATCTCATGGTGCCAAAAACTGTTCGGGCTGGGGTATTTTTTATAGTTTGTTCACACTTTGTTTTAACATTTGCTTTGCTTGTGATTTATAGCCGATGAGCACTACGGTGACAGACCAAACCTGAAAATCAACTATGAGTCTTTCTGTCGGATGACCAATGTGTCGAACATTGTGGTGAGACTTTACAGCCGAAAGGTTATTGGTGATGTTTTGAAAGAATCTCTGATGAGTCTACTAAGAGACAACAACTCATACATGGCTGCAGGTACAAGTTTAGCAGTCTCATTTAATTCTAACCAACTTTTAGAGTTCTTCATTTATACTAAACAGCAGATTCTGAAACATGAGTTCCACTCTCATCAGTTGGCCTTCAAACTGCACTGTTATTAGATTCTTATAGGTCTTATTGACATAATCATACCATTTTAGTCCTGGGTAGTCATAGCACATCATTTCTAGTGATACGTCACTGAAGATCTCTGTTTTGCTTATAATTATGGTACCATAACCTACCTTCTGTGTTGTTATACAACCTATACAACCTTCAATAAAAATAGAGGCAAGTAATTGTGGCCCAGAAGAGGATGAGTCGTACGATAAATGCATAAAAGTTATTGGAGCTCACTTTTACCAGAATATTTCAGAGCATTTTTTATTTCTCTTTGTGGCTTATCGGGTAACATGCTCAACTAGGAACACAGATTACCTAGGTTCAAGCCCGAGCAAAAGCAGATACACAGTGACTCACAAGAGCACTTAAACTTGTGGTCCTCTTCGTAGTCTGCTATTGGGTCTTATCTCCTGTTACAGCCTAAAGAACCTCAGGGACATTGATAAATGGTCATCCTTGAGCCTCTGTCTTTTATTTAGGGGAATCTCAGTCACTAGAGATCTCTTGCTGAATCCTATAGTACAAGGAAATATTGCGCTGAGTATAACTATAAAATATAATATTCATTCAAATTCATTGCTCAAGTGTTTTCTGGTATTCTTTGGCATGGCTAGTTATCAGACCTGTAACTCCATAACTAATTAGGTAATAGCTAGTGATAATTTATATATGAAGCAAAAATATTGAATAAAGAGCGTTTTAGTGGAATAGATTGCTCAACTGTCCTAATGACATATAGCACAAAATATATCACAGATGAAGATGACAGTATTATACAAGTGTGAATCATGAGTAAAAAATTGACTGTGTCTTTTACTAGACAGCATTTTGAATAATAAGTAACTAAAGTAAATGTCAAAGTAAAGATAATTGTTTACTGGCTAGAAGACACTGGCAGTTTTTGGTTTTCAATTAAACATTTTCGCCAGATATTTTTCTTTGATGCTCCTAAAATCTGGAATGACTTGGCAGCATGTACATTTCCACCTCATTTGCCTCCTTCGGGAAAAAGTTTAAAGCTTACCTCTCTGTGAAAGCCTATTTACAGTAGCTACCCCACCTTCTTGTGTCTTCTCTATCATAACCAGTTGTCATATTCATGAAAGGTCTTTGCCAGATCTTCTGGCTTAAGTTGACTATAATAGTACGCAACAGTAGAAACTTGGCCATGACCTTACTCAAATACTGTCGCTGGTTCAGTGAACAGACTAACTCTTATGTAATAGGCTTTTTGCTAGTTGCTACTTTGTATCTGTAAAATAAAGGGTATAAAGCATTATGGAAGTTATTGCTGGATTACAAAAATTGAATCACTTAAGTTTCCTATTGTTTTTGCTGCAGAGAAACTGATGGGGAATCTCCGCAGGATGACCAACAAAGAACTATACCTCTTCCAGAAGACACTACGAGAAACAGGCCAAGAGATGCTTGCTGAGAATGTTCCAGTTAGAATTAGAAGAACTGATGTCTGATCATGGATGCACAAATTATATTGATTTATTCACTGGCTTTGATTGATTGATTTATTTACTGACAAACTGAAGCAATGTTTCATGGAATGAATGAGTGATTGATAAATTGAGTGACTGGCTCCACTGATGGCTAATTATTTGGTTAACTGGCTGGCTCATCAAATCACTGAGTGATTGTCCTATTTATTGATTCATTATTTTTTTTTGTCCTACTGACAGATTCATTATATAATATATTGAATGATAGTTGTTTATTTAATAACTTATCAATTATATTTATTGCCAACTGATTAGTTTAATAGTTAACATCATGTATTGTTTAATTAATGTGTGATCATGAAATCACTGAGTGATTGTCATATTTATTGATTCATCATTATTTTTGTCCGACTGACTGATTGATTATATAATATATTTAATGATTATTTGGTTGATTTAATAACTTACTAATTATATTTATTGCCAACTAATTAGTTTAATAGTTAACATCATGCATTGTTTAGGTGAATTTATGATCATTAGTTTGGGGGACTGAGACAGTCACGGGGCACTAACCAAGGTTCTGCGCTGCCATGAAAGTAACCGTCCTGAATATCAACTAATTCTAATATTTAATCATATTTGGTGTTTGGATTGTGATTTTGTTTGCTCGTTAGGTCTTCACCCCTTCTTAATTTGGCCCAGCTGGTAAACAACAACTATCCTTTTGGGGCATGTTTATGTACTATAGCATGAATCTCTCGTGGGCTGACTCATTATTGACTTGAGTGCAAGCTATAAACAAACTTGGTATTCAGAGTCCTGGACAATCTGAGTCTATCTGGATCTGCTGTGGTCGGTATAAATATAAAACAGGTTTGATATTTTCACGACTGTAACCAATCCACTTTGGCCACTACCCACAAATTCTTAATCCCAGGACTCTTAGTCCCAGGAGGCCTGGACTTAGTCTCAGATCTCAACAAAAATCACCCATTGCTGTCTTAGGAAATCTGTTATTAGTTCTATGAGGCCTGAGGAAGCCTCAAACCAGTCTGAGACCCAGTCGGTATATCCACAACATTATCGGGGTTGAAACTGATCACAAACTTAGCTTAATCGCCTCATGGTTGGAGAATGATCGTGACTTCTCTGAGGACATTTGAGGCTTTCCGAGGACGATCTGTGCTTGATTCCACAGCTGAATCAAGATTCCATTTTCCCGCCCATTTTTCAGATTTTTTTTCACAGACTCTCAAGGATTAACGGTCCCGGGACCAGATGCAGCTTAATCCTTTAGTTGAACAGGGGCTTAACCTGACTTTTTAAGGGAAATTCATAACATTTCTACTTGAAGTAACCACCCCAAATTGGCAAATGGCCAACAAATATAGACCTGACAAATCCCAACTTTTATATAAGCTTCCTGCATAGGCTAGAGTTGGAATTTTGTTATTTATTCTTTATTTTGTGCCAAGGTGTCAAGCCTGGCTGCCTAGATACACCTTGAGATAACCTTTTTACCAATATGTTTTGTGTAGGATTCAAGAGATTCATTATAGAACTTAAGTCTGGGACTTGACAATGTAACATCTATCCTCCCCCCTCAGGAAAAACTCAAAAAAGTACCTGATTGCAAAATCTTATCAGCCATTGTCACCCTGCCTCTGCGGTGTCTTCTGGGGTATGACCTGGGCTTGTCTTTGGACCTATGGCTAATTCAATACACTGATGAATAGTTGTTCCTTAGAGTCTCTGTCAAAGTTGGGATCCATGATCAAAGGCTGCCACACATAACTGAATTCTGTCTCCTTACTTCTAATGGCTTACCAGCTGCTCACTTGATACTTGATATGAAACAGCATGCATATGATCTTTGTCTGAAGTTAAAAGTCTGTGATATCTTTTACTTTTACATATACCTATGTATTTTTAAGTGTTTGTGTGTGTTTTTAACTTTTAGGAATATTGATGTAAATATAAACATACTTAGAGATGGTCCCAGTTTATATAAAATCATGCTTGATGTAAATGTATACCCATTTAGGTGACCTTAGAGCTGCTTAAACATTTTATCTTAATTTAATCTTGTTTTCAAACTTAAGGTGAATCTACCTCAGCCTTAATGTAATGGTTTTAACGGAAATTTCAATAAATAATCTTGTTCCATTTAAGGTTACTTAATTAATTCTATATCTGCTAACCTTAAGAGATTACCTTTCATGTGAACTCCAGATTAATACTGTGGTATTAGTTGGAGTTTTTTAGGATCTCTTTGCTTATGTATATATGAAACAACCGTTTTTACCTAAGGCCAGTATGCAATGAACTGATTTGGAACAGTAAGATATGAAATTACTTCAATGTATGTCTCTTAATTATCTTGAACACAAGTTTAAACAAATGTTGAAAACCGGACAAGACCCAAGTATGGTGAGATCACTAGACCACTAGGGATGTTGGTTATTGAATAATGGCACAAAGAACAAATTCGATTTTTCTGTTGATCCTTATATTACCTTCCCGGCTGCTTTTGTCAAGTTTGTCTAAATTGGTGCTCATGGTAAGGTCACCTTATCAGTGTTTTAGTTAAATCTTATGATTTGTACATATGAAATAGTTTAGAGATCTTGTTAATTATATCATAAAATATATATCCTTCAAAGTTGCTTTCACCTTTGTTGTCCTTCAAGGTCAAATTAATCTTAACTACTGGAAGCGGAGGAAATTATGGCAAATATTCCAGTTTTTGTCATTTTAGTTGATGTCATGACCTAAGTTTTCAAATTTCAAATCTGAGACAGTCTGTTGTCTCATACGTCTCATACTGTGAATACGGGTTCCTGGGATATTTTATAGGAGTTGTTATCATTGTACTTATAGGCTATACTGTTTCTGCTGGTCCGTGGCGGAGGATGCACTCCCCAAGTGCTCTTCTTCATCATATTTTTTGTATATATCATTTGTGGAGTTTTCGTATTGTTACCACGGCCTTATAAACAGAATAAAATATAACCCCAACAAAGCCCTCTCTACTTGCTCAATTATGGCTTGGAATTTTCCTGTGGGCCGTCGAAACCAATACATACCATAGGATTCGACTGGAAAGGAAATTCTGTAAAATACACAATTAAAAACTGGTTGAAGATGGCATTCACTTTCTTTGTACTTGTAAAGATTTCACAGAGGAACTTGAAATTTTGTCTGCTTGGTTTCTAGATTTTAGTAATTACACACTAAATTAAAAATTATGTATTTCATGCTATTGAATAATAAAATTGTACAGTATGTTGAAAATACTTGGGGTTAAAAAAAAGTTCACTTGAGCTCTATCATTAAGAGCCAATGTCTATTTATATGGTTTTATCATGGTTACTTATAAGCCCATTAGAAGGGGACAACCTATGTCATTACAACTGTTTTATGTATAATATGATAAAATAATAAAAATGAATAATAAAAATAGAAAATAATAAAAAATAATCAATGAACTGTGGTTTTGCATATTAAAACAAACATGCCCTTATTTGCATACAACGAACATACAAATGAGCAATATTGTGTTCAGACTTGCACTGAATATCCCAGAGAAGCTTTAAACAAGGTAAATCAGCCGAACTCAATACCTATATTTGTGTTTCTGATAAGTAAATAAGCCAGGGGTTGTTTTATAACAGAAAATCCATTGACTCAAGAGTGCTATATAGAAATAGGACCCTAGACTTGTTTACAGATTTTAACTTGGTGGGATTTTTGTCCATTATAGTGCAATAGGGATCTTTGTACTATGTCTATGTGTAATGATCTAATATTTTTTTTTAAATTTTTATCATGAGAAAAGCCATATGTAGGACAAGTAGCTAGTTAGACAAGTTTGTACATTTTTTGTCGTTACCAGATATATTTTACATTTATAATCCACTACTTGATTTTAATAATAAGCAAAACAAGTCATTATTTACCAAAATATTTATCATGAATTTTCACACCATTTCTAAAAAAAATGATATTTAAATATAGTTTACAACAAGCAGAATCTTCTTAAAAGTAAGCTTTCGAAGACTTTCAAAAATTATAATCATACATTTAAGAAAATGGATATGTGGAACACAGGAATCCAAACATCCTAAAATCATTTATGGTATTATTCTCTCTTTATTGACTGTGTATTATAGAATAAAAATATTTTTGTCTAAGTGTGGGAGATAACAATATTGATTTTTTTCTTCCAAGTGACTGTGTGAGTGTGTGTGTGTATTGTTGGCCACGTGATAAACCATCAAGCTGATAGACAGATTAAATAAATATGTCTACACGTGTGATCGTCTTTCTGACGAGGGACTGGCTTCTATTTCAGTTGTGCACATTTGTGCCTTATAGTCTTTCACATAATGGAGATTAAGTGCCATTAATGTCCTTATTAGATTACATTACATTAGATAGGCCTTAACTGGGCACACGTTGAGCACAATATCTTGGTTTCTACTCATTTTAAGTCAAATAACCTTATTTCTGTTAATATAAGCATAAGTTATAAATATGCTTTGACCCCCCCCCCCCCCCCCCCCCCCCCCCCCATTAACAGTGCATTACAAGAGACAATCTGTGCGCCCTTCTAACCTCTTTCAGAAAGCAGCTTAAAATCTACCTGTACATCAAGGCATACCCACCTTAGTCCTAATCATCTCCTGACATTTCTCTGTTGACCTCTTTTCTGTCCCTGGATACTGACATTGGTTGACTGTCTTGGTTCGATTGGACCTTAGAGTCCAGTTTGAGAAGGGGACATTAAATGCTATAAAAGTCCAATTAGAATTAGAATTATATAATTACTTCTGGAGTGGCAAGAGGGTTATGGAATTGATGGTGTATGTTTCTGTCTGTTTCGCTTCATGTTATCTCGAAAAAGTTATGGCAGGATTTTGAAAAAAAAATCTGGAAATGTTGACAATGCCACATGGAACAAAAGCTATATTTCCTAAAGGTCTTAAGTTGGCTTTATGTACAAATGTTAAGCCTAACACTTGCCTAAGACCTTTGGTAAATTCAGCTCAAGATGATTAAATTTTGGGGTGTGATCCAGATCACCGTATGGAGCCAGAAATTTTTAATGGATATTTTATAACTAATATTTGAGCTGTTGAGACTTGGCGGAGCTATGTGCTCTTCAAATACTCTTGTTGCTACTTCAAATAATTGCCCCAACTTAGCACAAACCTTGGAATCTGCATCCAGAAATTTCTGGGAAAAAACAACAATACAGTAACATGATTTTGTAGGGCATTACACATATTTTTAACAGCACGACATTACTCATTAAAAGCCCTTTGATTACCTTTTCTTTGATTGGCTGCTTAGATTGTCCAATAGTGAGATTAATAGGACTAAGGCAGCTCCATTGTGGAATCTATTTTTAGAGCAGCCATATTTCTTAGAAAAGTGATATCATATAGCAAGGGGTGCAGCAAAATTCACGACCTCATGAATTGCAAAAAAAAGTTGCCATTACATACGAAAGGGATTGCTTTTAAAGGGGATATTTGATTTTTCAAATTGTTTTGTAGAAACCAATGGCTGGTTTCAAAAAAGGTCTCAGACTTAGTGGTGATTTAGATCATCGTCTGGATCAATAAATCAGATTTTATCATTTTTCATCATTGCCCTCAAACAATATAGGAGGTGCTGGACATTAGCGGAGGTATGCACTCTCCAAGTGCTGTTATTCATGATATTCCTCTTGTCATTTGGTAAGTTTACATTGCGGTATTGCACGTTAAAATAAACATGCCCTACTTATCTGACTCTGTGGCCTAGCGGGTAACACACTTGTCTAGGAACTCAGAGGACGTGGGTTCAATCCCAGGTACAGGCAGATACATAGTTCCTCGGATGACCACTTAAAATGGCGGTCCTCTGTCATTGGGTCGTATCCCCAGTGGAAGGTTAAAGAACCTCAAGGACATTGATAAATGGTCATCCTTCAATCATCAAGTTAAGGGAATGTCAGTTACTTGTGAGTTGGGGCTGTACCTGTACAGTCAGATTGGTTAAATAGCACTTTGAGTCCTGTAGTATATGGAGATATTGCGCTGAGTATAAATACATAATAATAATAACTACTTTGCATACAATAAGCATAAATTACCATACTATGTGCAGTTATGAAAAGAATTAACCAGCCAAGCTATACACAAGAAAAAAATCAGCCTAACTCAATGCATATATTGGTATTTTTATAAATAAATAAGATTGATGTTGTTTTTATCTTAATATGCATTGACGCAAGTGTGTTGTATAAAAATACAACCCTAGACCGGCTTACAACTTTTTACCTATATGAAATATTTTTAACCATAGTGCAATAAGGACCTGTGCACTAGGTCTAGAGTGGCCTATTTTTTATCATGAGAAAGGACAAATAAATACAATTAGACTTTGCATGATGAGAATTGTGTATTTTTGAGTTCTTGATTTCCATAACAAACTTCAAGGGGGTTTATCTTACATTTATAATCCACAACTTGGTTTGAATAATTAATAAAATGAGTGACCGTTCATCTAAAAAAAATTGTAAAACCAGGTTTAACTTTAAAGGTTTAGCTCTGTAATAATACCTTTCCAATTACCTATATAACTTACTTGGAGGTTACACAGTTTTAGACATATTATTGAAAATTTGGGACTTGACTCATTTATAAGGCTAATTATGCATAGAAAATGGCGCCAGGTTTTTACAAAACAAACTGGCCTGGTCCATATGTCCCAGTATTTAGCTCAAATACATTGTGTGGTGGATCAAATATTGCCTTTCTCTTCTTTATGGTTAAAGCAGGCGACAAATTCTCAATGTCTTTCTTACAGGTACTCATTTTAACCAAACTGCCTTGATATAGACTTGCCTCAGGCTGAGTCAGTGGCTCAAATCTTATATTTGTTTTTCTCAGCCGAGTTTTGGGCTCAAACCTACGAAAGCCTGGAACCGCCATCAAAATTCAAAAGTTGAAATATGCTATTTGGAATTCCAAATAGGGTATTTGGAATTCCAAATACATATTTGCAATTCCGAATAGCGTATTTGGAATTCCAAATATGTTTTTGGAATTCCGAATAGCATATTTGGAATTTCAAATACTGTATTTGGAATTAAAAATACATATTTGGAATTCCGAATAGCATATTTCAAATTTGGAATTTGGATGGCTTTCCAGGCTTTTTAATTAATTCTGTCAATTTAATTTTTTTTGACACATATTGGCCCAATCACTGCAAGACTTATCACTCTGTAAATAGACGTCTGAGATTGTCTACAAAAGGACAGTTATCTTTAAAGGGACTTTTTATTATCCTTTGATATAAATTCTGTGAAAAACGTCAGAACATAACATTGCATAAAACCAATCAAGGAACAGCTTTGAAAGATGAATATATATTTATTGTGTAGTGTGTAATTTTGGTAAATTTTGGATGTGCAAAATTATGGCACTTTACCTTGAGTGTATGGTTTTCAGTGCAAAGTTTGACCGACTGTGATGCATGCCTTTCCTCCAACCGTTAAACCACCTATCAAAATTTTGCCTATACAATGTGTTAAAATCTAAAATACCAAATGTTATTTAATCTAATCTCATAATGCAGACCTCATTGCGGTACAAGAATTGACAAAAGGGATTTTCAAGCGACAATCTAGATGAAAGTGGCATTATATACAAATGAATATATCAAAATTTATTGCTACCAATGATATATTGTCCGAGTCTTACTATGAGACAATATTGATCCCAAGGCTATGTAAGACTACAGGATCAGGCCTCAACTGACAATTCAGATATTTTGAAAACATATATCCAAGACTGTTCACATCGCCCTCCTCGCTTAAGCATGGTAGAAATGCAGCCAAAAACTCCTCCACAAATTGGCATAGGCATTGGCGCCTGCGTAAATGTCGCCGCTCCAGTGAATGTGGGATGCGGCGATAAATGAGGTTGATAGCATAGGCAGAGCTCATCATAACGAGAAGTCTGCAAGCAAGGGGTTTCTGAAAATATAATAGCAAAAACTTTTGAAATAATATTTGTTAAAAAAATATATCATAAATGAAGATGACAATATTATACATATGCGCAGATAAAGTAATATTTATAAATATTCATGAGTGGTACATTTTTTCTCATGCAGGTCTAATGAGGGATGTTTTACTTTTATTATTCACCATATTGTATGAATAATAAGGTAAATAAGGCTATAATTAAAGAAAGGAGCCATCAAAGGCTTTTGTATATATAGTGGCATAAACAAATATAAAAACTTTAATTTTTAACTTGGGCTTTCTCTACAATTTCCACATAAATTTTAATGCAACAAAAACGAGCAGAAGCTCTGTAAAACCAGCTTTCTAACAATGTATATACCATATTTGCAGGTGACATCGTTTATTTATTTATATCATGATGTTTATATCATGATGGGTAGTTGGAAGGGCAGAGGAAACCAGTACATACAGTTTGTCAGGGTTCTGTACTGTAAACTGCCGACCAATGGCAAGCAACTAGCAGCTTTCCCACTTGAGACCGTGCCGGGAACCGAACCCCGGCCTCAGAAGTGGGAGGCGAGAGTGTTACCACTCTGCCACCGTGGCCCCCTGTGACATAGTTTAAAAAGTATTAATGTAGATGTGACAGTTGTTGACAAATTTGTAACACTAATTATGCTAATTATAGAAAGGGGCACCTGTAAAATACATAACCCAATATGTAGGTGCATTAATTTAGTTTGAATACAGTGTGTGAATAGTGTGTAGTATATGGTAAAAGAGTTAGACCAACAGAAATGGTTAATATTACTAGGAGTTTTGGGGCTGGATTCGCTTAAGGTCAAGATTGGTGCTGTATCAAAGCTTGGATTATATTATCCACTAAATTTTCTCTGAGTTGAGAATCACATAGAAGTAAATAGTTAAGCCAAATAAGCTTTACCATGTCAATATCTCCTAGTATTCTTAGCTATGTATACCAGACAGATAGCCTTGCTTAAGGCTCGAGTTTCTTTGTAACAAGGGAAAAGTTTACTTAAGACACTTTCAATTGCTAAAATATACCATTGCATATACTGGCTTTTACGTCTGCATACAGCTTAGACAATCTCTGGCGAGCTAATATCTCCAGGGGCCGATTTCACAAAGGGACTTAGAGTTACCTAGTTTTTGGCTAAGTCAGGGACTTAAATCTAAGACTTTGGTCTTAGCTAGGTCTGGGACTTAAATGGATTTCACAAAGGGTGATTTAGCTTTTTTTTTAGTCCCAGCTTAACCACAGTGGTATACTATTGGTGACATATATCCTTCATTTGACGCATTTTATCTGAGGAAAAGTGTTGTTTTGAAATGGAAAACATTGTTACCACATATAAACTTCACAAAATCTACTTTAATGAGGAGTTCTGTATAATTATAACTTATTTACAGCCATTTCAAATTCTGAAGTGGAGAAAAGTTTATGGCGGGTATATATAAGTCCTCTTTACAAAAGTTAAGGCCACTACCTACCAGACTTAAAGTTAAGTCCACTGACTTAGCAATTTCATGGACTTGGCTGCTTTGTGAAATCAACTATGTCTAAGACCATGGACTTACCATTCTGTTGACAAAATTTAAGACCAAAGTCTTAAATTTAAGTCTAAGTCTGGGCCTAAGTCCCTTTGTGAAATCGGTCCCTGACATGTAAGAGTGTTTTTTGAGTACCAAATATTTATGCACAAGTTTGAAAAAGATATGGTAAAATGGAGCCTTAATCGAGTCTTAATCAATCTCAGATTTTCTATCGAATTTCTATTGATTGTATGATACAGGTTATATGTAATTCGATACGAATTACTCTTCAGGAAAGGCCGATTATAGATGTTTATTTAACCATGAAACTGCCCCACAAATTGATATTGTACACACATTTGTACAATTGCCTTGAACGGGAAAATATTTACTGAAATAACATAACATGGTAATCTTTACCTCTGTCCCAGGACCAACTGTCTCCGACTATTTGATCCGGAGAATTATTAAATCATCAAAAGACCAGTATTTACACTTTTAAATGCGAGGTGAGTAATCACAAAAGTCGCAGATGCTTGTCAAAATTATTGAACATATAAAAAAAAGCTTTGCAGGTAAGCAAAATACTTGCCCTAAATACTTGCAACTGATTTATTCAGTCTTATGCCCCTGTTCCACCAAAAGATTAAGCCCCGATCCTGTCGGCGACCCTTAATCGTGGACAGTCGGTGGAAAAATAACAAAAATGGGCGGGAATACTGGGTCGGTACTGAAGTCTGGGATTAAGAACAGATCGTCCCCAGGAGGCCTCAGGACGCCTCAGGCGGCCGCAGACAGTCCCCGACTGGTCTGGGACTAAGAACCGACTAAGCCAGTTTTCTGGTCGGTTTCAACCACGATCCTGTCGTACACAAACCGACTGGGTCCCAGAACGCCTCAGGCCTCCTGGGACTAAGCCCCGACTAACCCACGATTAAGTCCCGGCGTCCTCAGGCCTCCTCAGGCCTCTTCAGTCTTCCCCAGACCAGGATCCCCGATTATTGTTTTGCAAATTTGCTGGATTTTCTGGGTACATATATATAAAATTTGCGATCTAATCACCATTGCTTTTCTAGGAACACAGCAGGATGCCACCTTTTAATGGAAGACAGATTCAACAACAACTTAGGGCTTTTTTGGTTTTTATTCAGTTACAAATAATCATGTATTTCCATTTTTTACGTCAAGCACAGCAACCACCACCAGCACCACCAGCACCCATACAGAGACCTAGAAGAAGGCACAACATGTGGGTCAGGCCATGGCTACTGCAGAGAGAGGAGAGGGGGGCCTACCACAACATTATGGCTGATCTGTATGCCACAGACATTCCAGGATTCACCAACTACATGAGGATGACCCCAGAATTCTTTGAAATGATGAAGACCAGACTGGAACCACGTCTAGCCAGGCAGGCCACCAACTACAGAGCTCCTATCAGTGTTGGGGAGAAGTTAGCCCTCACCATCAGATATCTGGCCACTGGAGAGTCATACACATCATTATCCTGTCAGTTCAGAGTTGGAAGATCCACCATTTCCAAGTTTCTACCAGAGGTCTGCAGGGCCATCCAGGATGAGTTCACCAGAGAGTGCCTCAAATGTCCTACTACTCCAGATGAGTGGAAAGAACTGGAAAGAGAATTCAGGATCAGGTGGAATGTTCCACATGCCCTGGGAGCCCTGGATGGAAGCATGTGGTCCTGAAGAAACCCAAGAACTCTGGAGCCCTCTACCACAACTACAAGGGGTTCTTTTCCATTGTGATGTTGGCCCTGGTAGATGGACAGTACAAGTTCAGATGGGTGGATGTGGGTACAGCTGGATCTTGCTCAGATGCCCAGATATTTAATGCCTCTCAGCTGAAGAGGAGGATTGAAGATGGCAGGATAGGCTTCCCTGACCCAGCTCCTATAACCCAGGGTGGTAGAGATGTCCCCTACTTCATTCTGGCAGACGATGTTTTTGCCCTGAAGACCTGGCTCATGAAACCCTATGGCAGAAGACTATTAACAAGAGAGGAAAGGATTGCCAACTATAGAATATCAAGGGGCAGGAGAGTTGTGGAGAACGCTTTTCGCATCCTGGTCTCAAGATTTAGAGTCATGAGGACCACCATTGAACTACCCCCAGAAACAGTTAGAGAAGTGGTCATGACCTGTGTGGTTCTGCACAACATACTGAGAAGCCAGTATCAAGGTCAACCTGCTGGTCAGCAGCCTGGGGAGGATGATGATGATGATGTGCCTGGTGATTGTGGATTGATTGGTGGTGCTGCTGGTGGTGGCCAAGACAGAAACCCTGCTAGAGAAGCCAAAAGACAGAGGGATTACCTGAAGGACTACTTCAATAATGAGGGAGCAGTGGCCTGGCAAGATGGTAGAATATAAGTCCTGTTGCAGTAAACAGTCCTTTTCAGGACTAGCTATAACAGTCCTTTTCAGGACTAACAAACAGTCCTTTTCAGGACTACCAAATATTCCAAAAACAATTAATCAGCTATGCTTGCTACAGACGGACAAACCCCATGCCAAACATAACTTGTACAGGCAGACAAACAGACAAACCACATGCCAAACATAACTTTTTCAGATAGACAAACAGACAAACCGCATGCCAAACATAACTTGTTCAGACGGACAAACAGACAAACCCTATGCCAAACATAACTTGTTCAGACGGACAAACAGACAAACCCCATGCCAAACATAACTTGTTCAGACGGACAAACAGCAAACCCCATGCCAAACATAACTTGTTCAGACGGACAAACAGACAAACACAAGTTACTCACCCAACAATCATACAAACCCAGTGTTAAACATAATATCCTAAATTGCATTATTTTTTTATATATTTGGAAATCCACCTCCTAATTTCAACAATTTTTTTTGTTCATGGGTTGGAAATTAATTTGTAGCAGAAATGTTTTTATGGAAATCTTCAATTTTAAATCTTCATTTGTAATCACAAAAATGCAGAAAATATAACCATAAAACTAGTTTTGTTTTCAATAATGGGGGATTGTGTTTGCAAAATAGTTTGTCAGTTCGTTGGCATGGGTTCTATTTACTTTTGGATTTGTGTGTTTCTTGGTTGGTGGTTACTGGTGTTGGGTTTATTTTTTGTAGTTGGGTGTTAGGTTTGGTACTGGGTTTGTTATTTGGGGGTTATGTTTGGTATTGGGTTTGTCTGTTTGTGGGTTGGTAAGTATGTAATAATGCCTTTTAACTCTAGGGAAGGTGTAAGTGTTGGACTTTTCAATTACAGATTTTAAACTATCCCATGGATTTTAATATGAAAATGGGCTGATTAATGGCCATATTGGGAGTTATTTTTAATTTTTTTTTATGTGGCCTTTTTTGTTATGTGTGGTACCATGGGTTATTTGTTTCATGTTTGGGGTGGTGTAGGTGTTGGACTTGAACTTTTTTTTTCTTGTGATAAGTATTTGTACTGAACTTTTTGGTTTGGGGAGGGGAATTGGAATAACATGTAGCTGAATAATTGTTTTTGGAAGATTTGGTGGCCCTGAAAAGGGCCTGGCAGGTCAAAGACCCGCCCTGACTGGATGGCTACTGAGGAGGCTGCTGCTGCTGTTGAGGTGGTGCTGAAGTGGTGATAGTAAAGAGCTGCTGCTGCGGTTGTTGCTGCTGCTGCTGCTGAGGCTGCTCGACGATCTGTGTTGATGTCAGATCTGGTAGCTGGCTTAAGATTCCACTCAGATTGTGTCTGCTCGCTTTGTCCTGTACAGTTAGGACAGATGTCGGGTTGCTGAGGCCAATGGGGCTTGGTGTATAGTACACAAAACTGCTGCTAGCTGCTGCTTGAGTGGAACTAGACGCCTGTGGAGTGGTTGTTGGCAGTAGGCCGACCCTCTGGGACTCCGTGGTAACAGAGGCTGATCTTCTGGGCAATGGCTGACGTCTACGGTTTCCCTTAATAGTTTCGATGTCTCTAAATATCTTGCCCTTTAATTCTTCAAATTCTTCTTGAGTCATCTTTTCGGCCTCTGATGCCACGTAGTCAAAGAAGGGCTGCCTGTCTGACTTCTGATGCAGAAAACCCGAGATAAGTGTCCTCATCTGCTCAAAGTCAGAATCTTGGAGTCTGTAGTTGAAACGGGTGTTGATGTAATGATGGACTGACTCCTCTCCCTCAGGACACTGGACTCGAGGTGTTCTGTGTCAGTAGTTGACCCACGTGATTCGTCCTGCCTGCTGGTATTTGGACTGGCGTCAAAACCTGAACTTCTGTTGGCCCCCTTTCTTCTGATGTGGGTTTTAAGAAAACCCATCTGTTGGTAGACCCAGGACTGTCTCTTGGTCATCTCCCTCGGGGCTTGGCCAGATTGGAGCTTAGACAGCTTTCCATAACGGGTTCGCTGGGACTCAAACCAACGTCTCACATCAAATGGCTGGAGCTTGAGTTCTGCAGATATTTCTGCCCAGAGAGCCTCTCTTTTGTTCTTGTCGTGGAAACGTGAATGTTCCTTGTCATACAGTTCTGGGTGCAGCTTTACAAATTCCACAATGGAAACTTCCTCACTGTCTGTAAAAGTGGCACACACCCTGGCTCTCTTGGCTGAAGAATGGCACTCCGGATCTTCTTCACACCTCTCTTCTTCTTCTGCCACAGCTTCCCCAATAGCTGGACCTTCCTCAATCTCCTCCTCTCTCCTCTCAGTTCCTTCTTCTATAATAACTTCACTCCTCTCCTCTACTTGACTTTCCTTCTCCCTCTCATCCATCTTTTTCCTTCCTCTCTTCCCTCCTTTCTCTTTTCTCATGATCCAGTCGATAAAATAATAAAAAAATAGTAAAATGTGTCTCCTAACTGTGAAATTTGCCTTAAGCTCAAGTATAATATATATAAAATAAAAATTGAAAACCCCTACAAATCAGTGACACACGTCTCTCAGTAGCCAAACAGTCAGTAACAATGACAAAGTGTGCGCGGTCGCTTATATAGTCCCAGACCTGCTCATTGCCTCGTTTTAATTTCCGACGTGCGGAAAACAGTCGGTTCTTAATCGGTTGTTAGTCCCAGGCCACCTGGGGCGTCCTCAGACCGTCGCAGACTATATTTGTGCTCTCCCAGGCGTCCTGGGGAGGCCGGTTTGGATCGGTTAGGGTCAGTTACCCTTAGTCGGGGCTTAGTCCCAGACCTTGATTTTTGGTCCCAGGACACCGCAGACGGTCTGAGGCTTCCGGGGACTAATGGAACCGATTCACTTTCAGACGCATGAAATTCATACGCATCATATTTGAGTCTGGGATTAACAACCGGCCTCCTGGGACTAAGCTACGGAGGTCTGGGACTAAGGGTCACAGGCGGCCTGGGACAACACATGACTGTGTAAATTTGGGTCTGAGGAGGCCTGAGGACGCCTGGGACTGGACATTTTGTTGACGGCGGGAAATATGAATCGGTTGTAGTCGTGTGAAATATCAAACATGTTTGATTTTTCACACGGCCCCAACCGACAACAACCGACCCTTACAGAAGGTCTGGGACTAAGCAAATATTTCAAAAACCCTTAATCGGGAGCCTTAGTCGTGTGGTGGAACACCCACATTAACTGCCTTACATATGTTTTGCATGCAATTATTGATCTCTGTGGTCCCCTCGACCAATCGTGTGTGCTCCCCTTAATTTACGACTGATCTTCTTGTGATTTTGACCAGAGAGAATAATAATCCTATCAGATTGCCAATTATATACTAAGAGAAAAGGGAACTTTCTGTCATATGTGATCTTTATGAATTGTGTTGGTTTGCAGGTCTTATTGTTCACGCAACTGATCTCTTCACTCAGGTCAGATCAGAGTTTTCACTTGAGACAGGACCAGTGATTAGAGCCCCACGATCTTAAAATTGATGAGTTTATACAACAGAGAGTAGAAAGTGGAACTGTGTATATTAAAATCTCGATCACTCACCCCCTGTAAATACATGTTATTGAGTGTGTACACATTGACCAATCTACCCAACTTCTCCATTTCCTCATCTGTACAATGTGTAAGGCAGATTTTCACCTGTTCCTGAAAGTACAAAAAACAATTGTCATTATCCAAATTTCATTTCTTGATACCATTGTCTAAAAAGGTGAAAAATTGATAAAACATGTAATTGTCTCCCATATGAAAAAAAGAAATCTGTCTTATGACAAATTACAATGGGCTTAATACTCCATCCTGAAAGTCATAATTCATAAATTTTACTCCATAACAAGGAGCCTCAATCACTCTTGGAAAGATAATATTACTTTGTCCCATTGTTTCTGGGCAGTCAGGACAGAAATCCTCAGTTGCAAATAACTGGTCGAACAACCATTACGAAAATGCTACTGTTGTACAATCGGGACAGTTGGCCGGAAAACCCGTTGACGAGTGGAACAGGGGTATTATCTGGCTGTTTTTACACAAAGTCTATTCATAACTTGTACTTTTATCAATGACTCTTTCATATCAAACACATCAAAACTCGATCTTATACCCCTTATACGTGGTAGACAAAATGTCTCTGTCCCTCAACTACTGTCTGATGTTTGTCAGTATTTAAGTCAAACAGATTGCGTTGAGGATAATGAAACATGACTTTTCTCCCCGAGTG
The DNA here is from genome assembly GCA_964017235.1 of Sabellastarte sp. h YS-2021. Taxonomy (NCBI): domain Eukaryota; kingdom Metazoa; phylum Annelida; class Polychaeta; order Sabellida; family Sabellidae; genus Sabellastarte; species Sabellastarte sp. h YS-2021. The sequence goes on along the minus strand of OZ024929.1, from coordinate 181,941,443 downwards.
AAAACTTGCTTCTTTAACTTAAACTCAAAATGAAAAAAAATATATATATTCTGAACAATTAAACAGATTCATAATGTACTCGTATCCATGCACATTGAATGTACACACAAAAACAACTCACAATGCACTCATATCTGTTGAAGTAAACGAAATACATATGGAACACGTCATCACTGGTTTTTGCTGACGTCACAATCAACGGTCTGTCCCACTGGTATAATAAGGCATTCATGTAGATACTGCGGCTAAACATTCGCATGGAGTACTGCAATAAATAAACAGCAAATTAATTGTAATATTAAGTTAGTAGTGCCAGTATTGCATTCCAATATTAAATTTCCTCCCAGATTGAGAAAATAGATGGACTTTACAATGGACTTTCATCTGTGCTTGCAATGTTCCAATTGTTTCTGATTTTACAATAGCTTTCCAAGCAGCATTTTGATTGGTGCTTGAAATCATGTGATTGTTTTAGAAAAACACCAGCTCCATCTGTTCTCCAAACATGTTTTGATCAGTTCTCAAATCCTTCTGAATTGGCTCTGAAACCTGCAAAGTATTAATGGTAAGGACAGACTTAAGATAGAAAAGATTCTTGGATCACCCTAAACGAATAATCATGTAAAAGATTACAAAAACTGGCCGAGCTAATATTTGGTGTAAATCGGTAAAATCGGTTCAACAAGTTAAGAAGATTTTGGAGGAGTAACTACAGATGATTGGATCATTTCTGATCCAAACTTTCATCCATTTTGATGGGTGGATCAAAGTTAAGCAAAAGTTGAGCCAAAATATCAATTCAACTTCTTTATGAATACCACACCTTGTTCTTATACCAACTTTGCATTTACTTAAGCTAATTTTTCACTGATTTTCACTAATTCCTTTAGAGTGTATTGCTCCTGCTACATCTGCCACTCTGTCTCAGTTTGCAACATACTGCTCTATCACCACAATAGATCTGGGTTTGATCCCAGGCATAGTTACATAAAATGTGATAACCACTTGAAATGGCCGTCCTCTGTCACCGAATCCTATCTCCACTGGCAGGCTATAGAACACCAGGGGTGGTATTCACTAATATGGATCAGTAAAGATCAGATCAAATTTGAACAAAAATGATCACTTTTTGATCAGATTTTTGGATCAGCTCAGATTGGTATTCATGAAACATTTGATCTGATATTTTGATCAAATTTTGGATTAACTATGATCCATGCTGTTTGATGGATTAACTTTTGGATCAAGACAGAGCAAAAATAATTGATGAAAGATTTATTTCTCAGGGAAGATGAATGTTTTAATTAGTTATTACAGAGGCAGACAGTATTTCACAACTGAATAAACCTTTTAAAATTGTGTGAAATTCATACAAAAACAGATCAAATAGTTCATCTTTTCAGTTCAAGTGATCCATGGTTTCTGAATAGCTATTTGATCCCATGGCTCACTTGAAACTTTTATCTCAAATTTGATCTGATCTTGATCTGATCTTAATCCATGTTAGTGAATACCACCCCAGGAACTTTGATTTATGGTCACCCTTGAGACTCTGTCTTTCAGTAAGGGGAATATCGGTCACTAGAGCTTATACTGTACTTGTGCAGTTGGGATGGGTCTAATAGCACTGTTAGTGCTGTGCTAATGGTCATTCTGTGCTGAGTATAAAATTACATCAGTCTTTGCTGTACGTGAAAGGTAGGTAATGTGATCAAATTTTAACCAATCAAATTGACATATTGTTTTACCTTTTCTTTGTGTGCCTTGAGTTTTTTCCACCGGTACAGACATCCGAGTACAATGCATATTGCTGGAATGGTGAACACACATAATCTGACGGGTAGGGTACCTAAAAGTAAATTGGCTGTTTTATGTAACAATGAGAATTAATTTTCATTAAAGGATGCACTGATATGTCACACTTATAAAAAATAGTTTACCCACTAAAAGCCAACCCGATTCATCTTTAAATTACACCTGAGAGTTTTTCTTTTGTTAAAAGTGTCCAATATCTTTCACTATTGGCCACTTTCTGATTTTGACCATATATAGAAGTCTTTTTAGCACATTTCCAAAGAAACCCTTTCACATGTATTTCAACTAAAATGATCATAAAAGCCAAAAACGTACACAACAGGAATATTGAAATGAAAAGTAATGATGTTAAACAACATCTTAAAAATTATAAATTAAAGAAAAGGTGTAATTTAAATAGGTTAATAGCCTCATAAGTGTCCAATATTGGAAAATAATAGACTGTTGACTCGGTCCCTTCGGGACCTTGTAAACAGGCCATTATTTTCCAATATTGGACACTTACTTGGCCATTAACCTATACTTAACAGTGCCTTTAAAGGAGCGTAATACAATGTCTACTAGTAAACTTCACACCTGAGCACCACAAAACTCGAAAAAAACTGACCAAAATTCTCAACCATATATAATTTATAAAAGTCCTCACTCAAACTACCGTCATTTAAACATAAATCTTCTTAACCAACAACAAAATCAATCAATTAATATTTTAAGAGATAATAATACAATTTATACAGGCAATCGGCACTCGAACTTGTTGCAAATGTCTAAAATCCCCCCAAACAGTTAACTTTTGTCAGTCACTACTTGGGCCACCATTTTTTTTTATTTTCAACTTATACGTAATTTTAAAGTCTATAAAATGCCAGAGTGCAGTCAGGGTAGCAGTAATCTCTGAAAACTCACTTTTGCTGTTGTCTGGGTAGAGAACTATCACCAGTATGAAGGCAGTACACCAGAACACAAACATCAGGCCTAGGATTACATTTGGAATAATCGTGAACAGCCAGGGCAGATTTAAACCCACGTCTTCTCTTCCAACTGCTCGTACTATATCCACATACTCCTGATGTGATAGCTGAAATAAAGTAAAAAACTCAAGTAAAACAAGCAGCGTCCGTGAATATACAAACCCTGAAAAACACTGAACTTAACTGAACAGGTCTGGATCAGAAGGACTATTAGGAGGACCAACCTATATTTAATCCATGTCTGAAAAACAATTTTAAATATGCCTGCATCTATATCTCAAATTAAAAAAACCCAACAATTCTATATAAATGTTCCTTAATAACCTCATCTATAAGGACGACCTACTCATGGGTCGAAGCCACCATGCATAAAAATATATCTCTGATTCAAGGAATAATTTTTCAGTTGTGCATGCAGATTTTGCAAAGAAGTCAGGATATTTCCCTCAGATCAGTGATAATTTCAAATAAGACTATTCCATGGGTAGACTAAACCTTGTGGGAAAATATCACCTGATGTGGGGGGCGGTATTAAGGAAAAGGCTTAGCCAAATCTTAGGCTTAAATGGTGGCTATATTTGTATACAAACATTAAGACTAAGACTCGGCTAAGACCTTTTTGTGAAAATAGTCAAAGATGAATACTTGAGTTGTTCATGCAAGTATTATCAAAGAATCATAAAAAAAAAAACAATTATTTGTTATTGCAATCTGGATCATCTGTTAGGAAGCCGGTGACATGGTAGACATCACCTTATTGTAAATATAGCCTCGAAAAAATGATAAAACAATCAAAATTAATCAAAACCCGGATAAAGATAATCTATAAGGAGTATACAGCTGCTATTACAACCCCACCTTGCCTGAAAAATGACCGGATCCAATATATAATTTTTAAGTTATTTTCACAGCCAAGCAAACAATCAGACAATCGAATCGAATCTTTTATGGCATTTAATCTTCATCAATTCACAGACTCTAAGCTGAACATAATCCTGGTTAATTATCGGTAAATAAGTCCAATAACATAGCCAGATCATAGCCGAAAGGATAGAGATGTGACAGGCATTCTATGGCGAATGGACTTTTGCAGATATAAGTTTTAAGCTTTTGTTGTGAAGAGGGTAACAGATGTTTCACTAAGTACATTGTCAGGCAGTTCATTCCAAATCTAAGGTGCATAAAGACAACTATGGCCAAAATGCTTTACTAATATGTAGAATGAGGAGTGGAAAGGAGGAAGTGCAAGGTATTGACAGTCAAGGTGACTCCACCTGGTACTGCAGGAGCCGCCTCTCATGGAGAACGGTTGTCCAAAGTAGCTAGGAGAACCACTGTGGAAATTTGAAAACCAATACTGTGGTTATAAAAGTTTTGTACCCTTTTCCAATTTAATTGGACTTTTATAGCATTTAACCTTCCCTTTACAAAGGGACTAAGGCGCAAAATCACAAGAAAAATCAACCAATTTCAGTATCAAGGGATGTAAGAAGGGTTACACACAATGAAGGATGCTGGGTAGATATTGTGACTAACGCGGATATGCCTTGTTGCAAAGGTAGGATTTAAGCTTCTTTCTGAAAGAGGCCTGTAGAGGGAAACTTAAGAATCTCATCAGGAAGAGCATTCCAAACTGTGGAGCATCAAAAGCTTGTAAACAAATGTTGTTGTTTTCAACACTGAGCAATGTTCAACTGCTGGTGCATCTATTAGTGTTTGTTAAAATTCTAGTTGTTTTGAACCACCTTTTAAAAGCAAGGTGATGTAAAGAAAGGCCCACAGTAAATCTCATACGTTGTCCTGAGATAGATTCAAACCTGGTGCCACAGAAGACAGATCCAAGTGATTACATTTCCAAACTATTAACAGTTAGCAACTGAGCTCTCTCTTATTTACTACCTCAGTCCATAAGGTTATGTGTTGTGGTGGGGTGCCTTTGTCTGTTCATTTCTTTGAGGTTTTGGCAAAATAACTTTAAAAATCTATGGACTGATTTGATTAAACTTTGAGGAAATGTTGACAATGGCACAATGAGCAAATCACTGAATGCTGGTGGTGATCTGGATGATGGTCTGGATCTAGGAATGTTTAATGGATTTTTTATGAATCCACTCATATGAAAAAATTTAAGAGGTATGGCAGAGGTATGCACTCTCTGAGTGTTCTTGGTTATTCTGTATTTTACATCACAACTAGTAAATTTGCTATCAGCTAATTCTGAGTTCAATAGTACCTTTATAACGATGATTCTCCATCTATTTACAGACTCTAAGGCTCACAGAATACCAGAAAGTAGAGATCCATAATCATTGAGCTAGAAACATTGCAGGTGTCAGCACCATGGAGAAGGAACAAGACCAGAAAACTTGGGTTAGTAAGCTGTTGCAAAGAGATAGGTTTTCAACTTCTTTCTAAATGAAGAGGGAGATTTAGCAAAGTGCACATCATCACACAGATCTTTCCAAGTCCTTGGGGTTATCATATGAAATGCTGAGCCCAAAATGCGTTTCTAGACTTACATATTGATGAAAAGTGTAGGACATCAAGCACCAGGCAAGCATGTAATCAGATTGACTTCTACAAGCTTTGTACACACTATGTCTTGGTTTTAAGGAAAAGTTCAAAGTATTTAGGATAACTGCTTTGTAGGAACTTGTACACCAATAGGGCCATCTCGAAAAGAGAGCAATTCTTGATTGGTAACCAATGAATAGTTTTTCTAACAGGAGAGACAAATGAGTACTTTGTGGAATTGGCAACAATTCTAGAAAGACTGTTCTGGACACATTGGAATCTGAGAAGATCAAAACAAGAGAGACTTCTAAATAAGGAATTACTGAAGTCAAGACGACTTCCAACCAAAGTGTTTGCAGTCAAAAGAGAAGCATCACATGTGAGATACCCTCTGAGTTGCTTAAGATCCCTGAAATGAACAAAACAAGTCAAACTAAATACCAAGGTTCCTGACTAACTCAGCAAGTGACAGGAGATAACTAAGTATATTAACTGGGAAGAAATGGTTTTTGTATGCACAGTCTTTGAGTCATACATAATAAATTGCATTTTATCGGGATTAAGCTATATTGTGCACTGTAAAAACGAGTGCATACAATTGCTCAAGGTTGCATACTGTAAAGTGCTGCCCAACGGTAAGTAACTACAAGCTTTCTCACTCAAAGTCTGACCTGGATTTGAATTCAAATCTCAAAAGTGTGTCAGGCAAGTATGTTACCACAAGGCCATCGTACCACCTTCAGGCAGCTTATATCAAGTTTTTGTTTATACAATTTATTTTGTAATGTAATGTGAAAAAATATACATTAAAAGTGTAAAGTCAATAATAATTACGGGAGGGTCTGTATTAAAAATCTGTAAACAGTCAGGCTGCCTCTGCAAAACCATTCTGATTCTTGGATTTTTTTAAAAAAGAAGAGATATAACAAAATATAAAAAAATGATAATCGTGTCAAACATAAATACTTCAATCTATTTACAAAATACATCAAAGGACCAGTTTCACTAAGTTTTTGGCTAAATCGGTAACTTAAATCTAAGACTTTGGTGTTAGGTAGGTCAGGGGCCGGTTTCATAAAAGGACTTAACCTGGACTTAGACTTAAAATCAAGACATTTGTCTTTAAATCATGCTAAGTCCGTGGTCTTAGACTCAGCAGATTTTACAAAGCAGCTTTGACTAAGTTTTAGGGCTCAAAATTAAGCCTACCTGGGAGTGGGCTTAACTTATGTAAACAAAGACTTAAATATGGCCGCCATAAATTTCTCTCCACTTCAAAACTGGAAATGGCTGTAAATAAAGTATAAATATATAAACTACCTCCATAATGTAGTCTTTTAAAAGGTTTTATATGATAACAAGTTTTTCCATTTGAAAACGGCACTTATCCTTAGACAAAATGAGTCAAATGAAGGATATTTGTCACCAATATTATATTTTGCTTAGAAGTAAAATGTCACATGACACAGAAAACCACTGTGGTTATATGATAAGCTTGGACTTAGCTAAGTCACCCTTTGTGAAATCCATTTAAGTCCTAGACCTAGCTGAGACCTAAGTCTTAGATTTAAGTCCATGACTTAGCCAAAAGCTTGGCTAAGTCTAAGACCCTTTGTGAAACCGGCCCCTGGGACTTAAATGGATTTTACAAAGGGTGACTTAACTAGGTCCAAGCTTGTCAAATAACCCCAGTGGTTTTTTGTGTCATGTAACATTTTATTTCTATTCAAAGTATAATATTGGTGACAAAAATCCTTCATGATTTGACACATTTTATCCACGGATAAGTGCTGTTTTGAAATGGAAAATCTTGTTACCTCAACAAACTCCCGCAAGACCACATTAGGGAGATGTTCTACTTTATTTATACTTTATTTATAGCGATTTTAAATTTGAAAGTGGAAAGAAATTGTGGTGGCCATATTTAAGTCTTTGTTTATTGCCGGGTGCGCTTAAACTTTGAAGCTCAAGACATAGCCAAAAGCTCAGAGTTTGCTGCTTTGTGAGATCAGACTTAGCCTTAATTAAAGATAAAAGTCTCAATTTTAAGTCTACGTCCATGCTAAGTCCATTTGTGAAACCAGCAGCTGAGGTCCAACCTATGTGTAATCTATAAACTGACTAAAAGGTGCAGAAAACATCTTTCACATCAGGGACAAAATAAATAATAAATCATTCTGGTTGTCTGTGATTGCATTTGCAAACTTCACTCCAAACTAAAACATAATAAAGCAATTTCATACCACAAAAAGGCGGGAAAAGTGTGAAATGTCGTCTGCCCTTCAAAGAAGATTGACCCTAGCAAGTGATAAAGCATGGGTGTTGTTTGGAGATAAACAGAATAAAATTGGGGAAAATACAAAAAAAATGGGGCTATGGGGGGATTTGCAATTTAATTGACGACTGTTGTTTGATTTTTAATGGAAAATCCCCCAGGGAATTAAATAGCCTCGTTTTCAGCTTGGAATTTTTATTGGCTGACTTATTAGTCCATTTCATGGTGAGTGGCAGCGGAAATTGGAAACTGCTAAAGGATTAATGGCAATCATGTTTTCAATCAAATGTCTGGCCTTTATAAATTCTCATCTATGAAAAACTGCATTGTTAAGTCTAAATGAGATTCAAAAATTAACTGTAATAATATAGATTCTCTGAAATTTTCAAATATATGCCTTTGTTACTTTTCTGGCATGATTTATTTGAAGTAATTGCATGGGTCAGATTACTGACATGTCTCAACTATTTGCCAAAACACAGCCATGTATTGTCGCAAAACTTTTTTCATCACAATATTTTGCTTATTTGAGGTTCACAAGACAAATCTTAGTTGAGACAAAACACTCACAGTCCTGTCCAACTGTCAATAGTTTTGCTTCCTGACCATCCCAATATGTAGTCCTGAACAATATTATTTTTGGTTGCTCATTTTTTCACCCATGCAGACATTAGGCAAACTGGTAATATTTAGGATTTGTTTACATAAAATAAGGACAGGCCAAAGATCAGCAAAAACATTAGTTTATGTTTGGCTTAAAATTACACTTGGAACCCCAGTCATACTACCAGTGGTATAAACCCATGGTTTTTGGCACTGGGTGAAATGCCTCTGTACTTCACCTACATTCAACTACCACCCGAGGTTCGTATGCGACCTAATGACACAGTGGCAAAACTTCCATTACCTTCGGCATTCTAGGGAAGTATTAAAATGTTTAAAATTTCTGCCTCTGAATTTAGCACCACGGGCATTTGAGCATGCACAGATAAATTTCTTGCTAAGATAATTGACGGTGTAATTCACAGTGTATCTAAGGTTGTGATTCGGTTTTCTTTTAGTGTGACATAAGTCAAGGTAAATGGCTGTATCACAACTGTCTCACAGCTTCGTATACAAACCTCACACGGTAGTTGAATTGTCTTGGTGTCTCATTCAATGTCTATAATTGTGGCTTGTACCGCCTGTATTATGATGGAAACACCAAAGTTCGGAAGATATGAAGTATGAAATATGCCCCCAGGTCTATAACAACTGTTCAAACCATCAATAAAAATTGAACATCATAACCTAAACTCACTACATATTAACATTTCAATTCTTCTTAGATTTCTATAGTGCTAAGTCACCCCTTCACTAAGGAACTTTAAGGTGCAACATCACCAAAACAGTCAATAAAATTTAGTATCGAGGGGATATTAAGAATAATGTGGGTGTGCCTTGGTCTAGACGTAGAATTTAAGTTTTCTTCTGAAAGAGGCAACAGAGGGATATGCACAAATCTCATGAGGGGGGGCATTCCATACAGTGGGAGCAACAAAAGCAAAACTATAACCAACCTGTTTCACACAATTTTGAGTAGATGGATCAAACTTTGGTAGTATAAGTACAAATTACCAACACTCTGACTGTGGTACTACAAGAATAACAACTATTATTTCCAGAGTTGCAGAAACTTTCAACTTCGCCAATATCCTTTTTAATTCCATGTTTTTGTCTTGTAAATTGTTTAATATTTTATTGGTTGTATTGTTTATTATAAATAACATGTAACAATCAACCTTGACATTTGTTAATTATAAACTTAATGTTAATATTGATTAGGCCATCTTTCCTGCCAGGGTTGTTCTGACAATTTTATGTGTAATGGTGGTATGTTTGTTGCATGAATAAAATGATTTAAAACAAAAGTTTAAACAGCTACTTAGCGGCCACGGTGGCAGAGTGATAACACTCTCACCTCCCACCTCTGAGATTGGGGTTCAGTTCCTGGCCCGACCTCAAGTGGGAAAGCTGGTAGTTGCTTCCTGTTGGTTGGCAGTAAACAGTACAAAACCTTGACCAACTGTAAGTACTGGTTTCCTCTGCCCATAAAACTACCCGTCGTGATATGACCTATACAATGTAGTGAAAGAGATCTTACAGTCCAAATAAATAAATTGAACAACTATGTGCACATTTACTCACCCCAATGTCATACATGGATAAGGCCTCTGGCACTTCTTCATGGTCGAACACCAACCTCGCTTTGAAGTGACCTTGGACCGAAGATGAGAGTTTTACAAGAATTTCGCCATTTTGAAATCCTGGTAAAATATATGAATCATAAGCAATAAAGTTCTGGTCAATAGTTTGCACTTATGATCAATGATTTGCTCTTTTTTATCAATAATTTGCACTTCTGATCAATAATTTGCACTTTGGTCAAACAATTTGCATTGTCCTGTGATATTACCTATCAAATATTTCAAAAGTGATGTTAAGCATAAAATATATTAGATATTTCACTTTATGTTGTTTTTCCAATCTGACACCAAAAATAGTTAAAGATGTGCTATCAAAACTTTGTGTATCAAGTAGAAAACATGAAACACTGAATCAGATATACATTTCGCAAGAAAAATTACAGCTCAATAAAAGAAATAATATTCAAGCTTTGGTTCTTTCTTTTATGCTCAAAAACACAATGTTATATGCTATGTGAATAATATTATTCTATCTTCCAAAAATGCCTAATGTTGTAAACATATAGAATAGATAGTGCAAAATTGACGTAACATCCACTTATGCACTTGAGGTCGAAAAGGATAAGTCCAGGGACATGTCAGGTTGAAATCCAAACTTAGCTCCCACGAGAGGATAAGGGTATGCTAGTCTAAACAAGTAGGTTTTTAACTGGCTGTAAAAAACTGTTATTGTGTGATGTGATCGGACCGATTGTGGCAGTCTGTTGCATTCAGTGGGAGAAGCCGTTGCAAAACCTCCCCTACCAGTGACGTAGATAATCCGGATTGATCGGTGGAATTTGGGATTTCAATCATATAGGATTTATATGTTTATATGTATATCCTAACAGCTGAATTATAACCACAAAAGATATTTTTTGATTACTGGTTTTGATTTAGTCAGAGTTGGTTCCTTCTTAGGCATCCTCTTGGAATGACATAATCTAATCTAATTTAATCCTATGAGGACTTTTATATCACTTAATCGCCATCAATTGACATACTGTATGGCTCAACTGCATATTAACAAAGTACATAATTGTAAGTTTAATGACATAGCCACATCATACCAAAAAGATGCAGGGGTAACTGTGAGGGTTCCTTAAGTATACAATAGATGTTACACTGCATACATCATCAGGGTCTGTATTCATAAAGATTCTTAGAATTACACTTAAGTCTAAGAAAAATTCTATGCTAAGAATTTTCTTATTCTTAGAATAAAATCCTATTCATAAAACAATTATTAGCTAAGAATAATTCTAAGAATAGAGGTAAAAATAAATATGTGCACAGGTTAGACTATGTATAATTCAAAGACAAATTCTAAGAATTGTTGTGAATACAGACCCAGAAGTGACTTTCTATATTTGGATACAATTTTGGTGTCAAGAATAAGAGTTTTGTGGATATAGCAATTTCTTATTCTTAGAAATGTTCTAAGAATAAAAGCAATTCTTAGAAAAATTCTAAGAATAAGTATGAGTGTAAGAATAAGAATCTTTGTGAATAGAAAAATTCATATTATTAGAATTTTTCTAAGACAAAATGGCAATTCTAAGAAAAATTCTAAGAATAAAATTTTTTGTGAATACAGGCCCAGGGAGACAATAACAAGGCCAAAAATTTACTTCTGTCTACATGCATTAGCTGCAAACCAATTTGAAACAGGACTAGTGCACAATTCATGAAAGTCTGAAGAAAAACCAAAAAGCTGTCTCTAGAAGCACCAGCCTAGGAGATAATTCGCACTTAACAATATCCCCGGTTTAAGATACAGAAATAGTCAATACCCGATTGCACTTGGAGACGTGTCATCAGATCTCGATATATATGAAATGGCCAATCAATTTAGGGCACACTACGTAGCATCACTGTCATAAATAAATGTGTTTGTATGTTTTCTATTTTAAAATTGTTTTATTTTATTATCATCTGGTGTAGCTTGACCAGTTCCTGCCTGATTACTGAAGTGAAGCAGCAGTCACCTTGGTTGTTACTTGGATAGGTAACCGTCTGAGTTCTGGGCCAGGTATGGGCGGATATGTGGTGATTTGGACCATCACTTAAATGACAATCCCATCAAAATATAACCAAAATATAACAAGTACAATGTATGATGTTAAATTAACCAGTCAATAGTCAATAGATCAGTCTAATATTATCATGAAAAGAGGAAAAAAAACAGAAAAAAATGAAACAGTTAATTTGATGACATTGCAGGAACAAAAAAATCATAAAACATCAAGAAATGTTAGAAATATGGAAACTCTAAAGTCATACAAGGGCTTTAAAATAGCCAGGTTAAGGATTTGTGTAATAATGGTTTTAAAAGGTTTAAACTGTATTGGGGACTCCCCTTAAGTATCTCAAAACAGTCAACTTAAACATAGCAGCACTGTGATATATGATTGGTTAAGTGTGAATGTGTTATTCCACAGTAACCGTAAAGACTTAAGTTGAAATATGGGTTTACTTAGTGACTATTTATCGGGTGAGTATGAATGCAAGAGAATGACCAAACCAGTTACCAATATATGAAGTGCTGTTTAGGTTCACTTTCTCAAAAAAGCAATGTCTCCCACGTGACAATACCTAAAGGTTTTACCATGAAATATGAAGCAATACACTAGACTTGCTAATTAAGTGAGCCCTGGTGGGTTGGACACCAGGAAATGAAAAGAGATTTGTCTTACAGACTCAAGCGGACAGAAATGCCCTCGTCGAAAGGATGAATAATTTATAGGCTTGTAGCTGTTTGGTGATTGTGCTCCAACATGAAACAATGGATACCATATCTCAATACTTACTTGCTGTATTTTATTTAAATTAAGCTGAAGATATGCAATATCCTTTTGTGGGCTCGAGTGGTGTAGGGCTCTCTGCCATAATTTGACACTTCCAATAAATCGGCACGGATGGCAAAGTAGGGAGATGAATACAACATTTGGGCATTTGTTACACAAAAAAAAAAGACTGATTGGTTTTTGGGTGAATTAGGATGTAGTGTTCACATAGAAATTATACAGGTTGCAGAAAAACACTTTTGAAGCCTGTATTAGATTTTTGCTATGTCACACGTGACATCTGCCACATTGGCCTGGTTGGTAACACACTCACTTAAGAACACACAGGATCAGGGTTTTAAACTCAGGTAAAGACAGATACACAGTGCCTCGGATGACCACTTAAAATGGCAGTCCTGTTTCATTGGGTTCTATCCACAAGTGGCAGGCTAAACAACCTCAAGGACCTTGATAAATTGTTATCCTTGAGCCTCTGTCTTTCAGTTAGGGGAATGTCAGTAACTTGAGAGTTGGGCTGTACTTTGTGCAGTTTGATGGGTCATACAGCACTTTGTGTCCTGTAGGACATAGAGATATTGCACTGAGTATAAATACACAATACAATACAATACGTCACCTTCACCAGTTGCTGTAACACCAGGACTAGAACTCAGGGCTTAACAGCTGGGAGGCAAGTGTGTTGCCCACAGTGAACTCTACTTGAAAGCTGTGACTATTCCACCTGTGAATTAAAGGGTCACTATTGTATGCAGACTACCGGAAATGGATTTCAAAATGTCTTTATATTTTCACTGATTATGAATAATTGATGTCAGCAGTATTTTCTCTTGAGTCAAGGGTTGTCGAGCATTTCCTTAACCAGTTAAACTCCTGTCAAGCTATTCCATTTGGGCATTTCAAAAGTCTTTCATTTTGAAAATGCTATCTTGTAACTAAACATAGGTTTATTTATTTGAACTTTTGTGACATGCCTAGTTACTTTGTATAGTTATCCTGTGACTGACAGTTGGAAGGAAGCCAGTGCATACAGTTGGTCATGGTTCTGTACTGTAAACTGTCATCCCTATAGCCACCACCTCCTAGCTTTCACTCTTGAGGTCGGGTGTTGCGAGTGTGTTACCACAGTGCTGTTGTGGCCCCCAGTAAATGTATTATAAAGTGCTTTAACATGGAATTTTTGGATATGTCTTGACAATTTTTTAAGCGCAAGTTCCATCGAGGCTTGGGCTTCTAAAGATTACTCTTTTTGTCTCCAGTCTATTATGAATTGTGTTGTAACGTGTTGAGTATTTGGCTGTTCACTGAAGTTAAGCAGCAATGGGCTGCGTTAGTACTGGGATGGGTGACCACTTTCCGTGCACTACTGATGTCTCTGATGGCTTTGCGGCTACTGCTAGTAAACTGAAATCCCTTTCCACCTTGTTTTGTTTTAAATTAGCAAACATAACAATTAAGGTGAAAACCCTGAAACATGGTATAGGTTTTGTGTACATTAATGCATAACCACCATAACTTTCTTATTTATCGAACGATTTTGAAATATGTTTTTTATCATTTTGTTCAGTTAAATAGGGCCTGTATCTGACTAAATTGATCTGATAACCAGTGGAATTGAGACAGATGTTTTACTTCAGTTAATGCAATCAAAGCCCCAAAGGTCCATTTGATGGATTAGACCTTGTCATTAAGTAAGTGAGTGATGGGAATTTGTCTTAAACAAAAAAAAACTTGGCTCTTTTTTAAGAAAGCAGAAGGATTTTTTTAAAGCTAAAAATCCAGTTATCTGGTTTCTGTATTGACTTTTCAGGTAAGTTTTTTTACAAGAGCATTTTAGATTGACATGTATGTGAGTTATTATCAGATGAACTATTGATACACAAATGAATCATTACTAGTATCTTATTTAATTTTATGATATAATATGAAAATTTCAGCAAGGTGATAGTTAATTGTCAAATCTAGTTGCTTTGTCCTATGAACAGTATCATTAATGTAACGCTCTGGTCCACTATTTTGAGTTTGTCTTATGACAACCCCGACTAATTAAGGCAAAAGTCTGGAGTTCATATGGTTTATCTTTTTTACTTGTGAAAGTCGGGAGTCTAACTGCCCAGTCAGAGCCATCGGTCAAAAGTAGTATGTTTCAAAATGTTGTGAGCGAGTTTCTTTACCCTGACTGGACAGATATTCTGAATATACTTCATTTTCAGCCAATTAAAATCTTGAAATGGAGAACAATTTATGGCCGCCATATTTAAATCTTTATTTACAAAATTTAAGCCCACTCGCATGACTCAATTTTAAACAAAGACTTAGCCAGAGTTTAGACTTAGCTACTTAGTGAAATCTGCTACATCTTAGAACACAGACTTAACAAGTCTTAACATCAAGTTGAAGTCTGGGCTTAGTCTGGCCTAAGTTCTTTGAAACTGTCTCATTGTCTCACACTCAAATCTGAGACTTTGGGCTCAAACATTCAACACTATTTTCCTGAGTCTCCAGAATTGAATAATATATTTAATAAATTTTAACTTTATTTTGAAAACAAAACCAATTGTTACTATTAGTTGAATGCAGATCAATAAAGAGGACATGTTTATAGAGGGTTCTCACATGAGAAATCATAATCATAAGTCCAAGCAGTCAACCTCAGATTTGTCATAGAACATGTGCTCAAAGAATATTGCCATAAAAAAGAATATTACCTGAGGTGGGCGTGGTCAAAGACTTGAGTGTGTGTAGAGATTCACTGATTGACAGGCCATCTGGAAAAACAGGAAGTACAATTACATGTATTATAAATGCTGAGAAATTTAAAAATGTGATTTAGTTTTAGTAATGATGGGAATAAATTAATTATAATCAAATATTTGAGAGTCCAGATTCTCAATTAAGTTTCCTTTTAATGAGCCGATTTGATTTCCAGTAGAGATGAAATTTCCTCTTTTAATAGTACTATAAAAGATTAATTAATTTTAATTTATATGGGTATGTATGATTTGTTCTTTTGACAATGCACGTTTTGAAAGGGGTTATAATATATGTTCAAAATACAATGGCAAGCAAACATTATAAATTCAGAAATTTCGACCTTACCTAGTTGTAGGTGCTGCAGTAATATCTCCCAGAATTCATCAGTATTTCCTGAGATATATTCTACTGGTGTTAAACACCTGAAAGCTTCTGGGATATCATCACATGATCTGAGAATTAAAGGCACTAGTTTCTGTCTTTGCTGACTTAGTGAGGTCACATGGGCAATTGTATCCTCATATTGACTCCAAGACTCATTTATAAATTCTGGAGTGAGCACCAAAATAATCCGTAAACTAAGCATAACTGAACATACAGTATTCTGGATATCTGTTTGATTGGCAGCAAAGTCTCTGTCGTCATAGCAACAGCGATAGTTATAAGGTGGGGCTTCAAGCACCTTTACCGCTTCCTCAACCCATGATTTGTCACCATGGTGATATGCAAAGTAGATATGATATCGGTGCTTGTTATCTAAAGGTCCTGCACTGTAATTGGATAATGTGGAGACAGTGGTACATTCCGATGGGCTACGTAGATTGGTCAAGGCCAAGCCCCGCCCATAAAAGGCGGAGCCAGGGCACTTGTCACAGCCTTGAAGGCGCAGGTTAATTTCACTTGAGTGAGTGGAGCCACCAACTACCTCATGGTTGACTAATACACTGGTGTCTGCAATGCACAAGAAAAAAATTATAATATGTATTCTATGAGAAATAAAAAAAACAAGGTTAGTTTGAAATAGTAATGATTCAGTCGATTTATTGATTCATAAATTGATTGATTTACTGATTCATTAATCCACTGGTTATTTGTTGATTGGTTAATTCATTCAATGGTCTACTAATTAGATGACTATTTAATTGATTGATTGATTGACTGATTGATTGATTGATTGATTGAGTGATTGATTGATTGATTATTTGATTGATTTGTTGGTTGATTGATTTTTGATTGACAGCACCTTTCCCCAGGTTTCAGAAAGTAATTAGCTATAACCAAATAAAACCCTTTCCATCTTGTGCTAAATTTCTACATTCATAAATGAGGAATAAAATAAAACTAATACATATATAATAATAATGAATAAAAACAAAAGTAAAACATCCCTCTTGGTGCATATTTATCACATACCCCACCCTTTGGACTTGAACTGTATTGCATGATTGTCTTCCCTTGTGATAAAATTTAAAAAAAAGATACAACACCATTTTTCCTATGTACATTGGACACCTTGTTTATTGCATATAAATCATGACAACTTTCTTCAGCATGCCATATTTCATCATCTCCTTCATAAACATGACAAGGAAATTGTTTCATGACATGAACATATCTCACAACACGCTATAGCGCATGCGTACATTGTGTCGTGAGATGTGATTCAATTCTAGATTTTCTATCCAGATCCAGGGCCCATATTCATGAAAGGTCTTAGTCGGGGCTTAGGCTTAAAGTTGAGACTTTTGTCTCAAGTTTCTGCACAAAAACTGCTAAGACTTTTGTCTTAGGCTTAGTGGTATTCACAAAGAATTTAAGACTGGTCTTAGGCTTAGCCAAGGGCTCAACTTTAAGACTGGTTGATAGTGGGCTTAAATAATGTAAAGAGGATTTAAATATGGCCGCCATAAACTTTTCTCCACTTCAAAATTTGAAATGGCTGTAAATAAATTACAATTATACAGAACAACTCACTAAAGCAGTCTTTGGCAAGTTTATATGTGGTAACAAGGTTTTCTATTTCAAAGCAGCACTTTTCCTTAGATAAAATGCATTAAATGAAGGATATATGTCACCAATAGTATAGTTTGAATAGAAAAGAAAGCTCACATGCTACAGAAAACCACTGTGGTTATTTGATAATCTTGGACTTAGCTAAGTCACCCTTTGTGAATGTGGTTTTAAGACAAAACTTAAATAATCAGATAGACAAATGAATGCATTTTAAAGCCATGACCTTTTAGTGCAGATAATTTACATTTTTTGGCTGAAAATAAGTTTTTATCATAGATCTCCACAAGGTTTTAGTTTATACACAATCCAATGTTTCAGTATTGATTTTGCGGTGCTTATTTTACAATAAAAACCTTGACCAAAGCTATAACTTTGATAAGGCATCAAATTGAGAGGTAAAACAAGGCACGGTTTCTATGGAAACTTCTATTAATGTGTCACGTGATACGCACACCTTTAAACAAACTGCCCTTTACACCTGTGGTAAACTAATGTTATTTTAACAAACAATAACAATAACTTCATGTTTATGGGGAAAATTGAATAGCCAAATATGGCACACTAGATTATTTTATCCATCTGATACTAACAAGTGGTAATTATTCCAATCAATAATGTTTTGAATGGTGTTATATTATATATTGGTAAAACTGTATTACTAGAAATTTTAGCTAGAAGCATGTTTCTCCAATTTTGTTAAATATTCACTAAGGTTTTCATTAATGCTTAGTTTCTAATTAAGAGATTAACACAGATTTAATATTTAACTTGGAATTAAATTTCACCACCCAAGTTCATTAGCTAAAATAGCTAAAATAAATGCCGAGTGAAAATTTCAAGAAATACAGTATATAAACCTTGTGCACGTATGCAAAACTATACGTTGTTTGAACAAAATTATAAATTGTGCATTTTTGAATGCAGGATAATTTAAACAAATAAGCAAGACTAGAGTGTATTTAATATTCAGCTGTTGTGAAGGTTGCAGGTTAAAAACAGATATTTATAAAGAGGTACTCACTTCAATTGTTTGATGAGATATTCTGGGATAGTGTGTACAGTATTAAATCTATATTAATAAATGTGAAAGTCAGTCAGTCCATTTAAAAGGCAAAGCAATTAAATATTCTCATTTATGCCAACAAAGGCCCTCTTAATTATTGTGTTGAATGTTTAATATTAAAGATATTTATCTGTGTATACTTTAAATATCTTATATACCATTGGAATGGTCTGAGGCCACATTCAGAAAGGTCATCAAGCTCAAGTTGAGCCAAACAATTAGCCCGCTTATTGGATCAGGGTCAAGATTGTATTCACTAAGAAATTTATTTTTGACTCAACTTTTGCCCACCGAGGTAGGTGGTTTAAATTTTAGATCCAGCAAAACACTCTGATTGGACGAGTGTCCAAAAATCAGTTAAAATTATGGATAGCTAAACTGACCTTTGTGAATACTGATTTAAACCATTTCTTATTTGATCAATTTTCATCAATAGTTAAGCTCATTTTGCTTGATCAACCTTTGTAAATACGGCCACTGGTTCTGTACTTTTTAATGGTATACAATTCTTCAAAATCTAGATTGTGAAGGTGGAGAAATGAACATATGAATAAGAATACAGGTCCAGTTTTGTACACATGTACTTCAAGTACAGTTTCAACATGTACTTCCGAATGGCTTTCCTTCTGAAGTTGTTTATTTGGTTCATTAATACTATATTATGCCATGTTATTGTATTCCATTAGTTCTGACTGGTTGTAATATATGTTGTAACATTAGATGAAACCTCTGAAAGTTCTTGCTTAAAGTGCCACATACATTGTCCAGTTAATTACCAAAGCCAGCACACATTCTCTGAGAATGTAACCCAAATTCAATGTATAGTTTTCGAGTTGTTGGCATAGAAAAACAAACAGACAAGCAGACAAACAGACTACATTTACAGACCCTAGCTCCTTAAATTTAGTGTGTGGGGGTAATAGAACATAAACAACGAATGTTAAAGTTATTTTATAGTTATCTAAACAATAAATATTATGTGAGAAGGTGTAATAAAAATCTGTTTTGAAATTTGCCTGATTGTGTTAATAACAAGAGCACTCGGAGAGCTCAGACCTCCGCCAAAGGAGCTCAATTCCTGGACTATCATCAAAATCCACCTTAAAATTATCTGGTTATAACGTCCTTTTAAAAAAATCTGGATCCAGATAATCCAGACAGTGATCCAGATCACTCTCAAAGTCTAATCACTTGTTCCTTGTCCCATTTAGCACATTTCCTGAAAATTTCATGAAAATCCATCCATAACTTTTTGAGTTATCTGTCTTTAAAAATTACATTTCATGGATCCAGAAGATCCAGATAGTGATCCGAATCATTCCCAAAATGTAATCATTTCTCCCCTTTACCTTTTCAGACATATCCTGAAAATTTTATCAAAATCCGTGTATAAGTTTTGAGTTTGTTTAAACAAACAGACCGACAGACAAACCCAGGCGAAAACATAACCTCCTTGGCGGAGGTAATAACATTGTTTGTGAAAAAATTAGCAGATTTGAAGATGACTTTTGATATATTAATTTGTAAAATTATTCTTTTGTTAGGACCTTGGTTATGTGCACAGTATAACCTATAAATTTAAGAATAAGAATTTTAAGATCCCTGCAGCAAGGAAACTCAACCAGCTGAACTCCAAAGGAGGGGTAGTCTAATCATGTGATTACTTAAAGAATAATTGACACATTAGCATCAAATGAAAAACAGTGGACATTCCTTTCATATTGCATTATATTCTAAGGTTTATAATCTGTTGATTAGATTGAACTTTTATTGTAGACCAATCAATGACTAGACAATGAATATAAACACAGACATCGTCTCTGCTACTTGGCTCTTATTTTTGAGCCTATTTTTAACTACATATTATGTATTTAATAGCCAGTTGAATCGTGCATATTTACAGTTACAATTAAGCTTTGACCTTTGACATGAAAGGTTGTAGATTATGTCACTATATAAGTATAAATACAGGCCAGTTTCATTCGGTGACCATTTCTTATCAAAAGATAAACTAGTTCAAAACATTTTCTTGCAACAAAGTTTTTTCTGGTTGTAACTGGTACACTTTTGGCATAAATTTTGAGATACTACAATAGAAATGTCAAAAGTCGTCTGCTTATGACATGCCAGTAATAATGGCGCCAAAAGTGACTTTTTGTTGTTGTTGAGGAGGAACATTGAAAGAAAGTTGGCTATTGATTAGTGGATGTCTTCTGTCTTCTGATTGGCTATTTTTCTAAAGCCCTGGATCAGACAATGCACACCCTCCCCTTCCCGCTTTCGGTTTTTTGTCTTTTGTTCTCTCTGTCCTGTGACTTCAAAGGCTTTTGTAATGCAATTACAATGTAATAAAACAGTCTCTAAAAGAAAGGGATTCCGGGAAAGGTCACAAGATGACATAAGGTCAGAGCTAATAAAGAAACATTTCCAGTTATAAGAGTGATGGTCATGAGTTTTGATAAAACCACTGTTTCACTGTCCCGATCTGGTGACCAAAAGAAATGTTATGGGAGTGGTGCCCATAAGTTTTGGTAAAACCACTGTTTCACGGTTCTGGGCAGGTGACACATAATAAATGTTATGGGAGTGGTGCTCATGAGTTTTGATAAAACCACTGATTCACTGTTCTGATCAGGTGACACTTAAGAAATGTTATGGGAGTGGTGCTCATGAGTTTTGCTCATGAGATCTGTACTGATCAGAAGATACATAAGAAAATGTTATGGGAAGGGGGATCGTGAATTTTGCTAAAACCACTACTCTGATCAGGTGACAGATAAGAAACCTAGTACAAAACTGAGTCAGTCTTTATACTGCTCCTTACCATAACTTGGCACAATTTGATACACATAATCCTATTTTTGGCTTCTGCTATGTATAACTCCGTGGATTTCTCTAAGGAGCTGATAAAACTAAACAAATTGAATAGTCATGGATGCAATGACATAGCCAGGTCATACCAGAGAAGACTCAGGGGTGACAAGATAGCTATGGTGGTAAGACTTTCACAAACAGGTAAGTTTTGAGCTTTTATCTGAGGGATGCAATGGATGTTGCACTGCGTACATTCTTGGGAAGTTCATTCCAATTCGTAGGAGCATCAAGGGCTAAACATTTATCCATTTGTTGAAATGACTTATAGAGACAAGAGGAGAAAGGAGGAACTGCTAGGTATTGATGGTCAGGGTGCTTATGCATGGTGATGTGGTAGCAACTGCTCAGAGACAAGGATGGCAATAATTAGCCATTGGAGCCAGCATGGAGAAATTTGAAAACCAATGTAGCAGCATTGAGAATGGAATGATAATGTGGAGGCAGCCAGTGGAGACACTTGAGGATGGGTGTAACATGAGCATACCTTCTATGATTTCTGGCAATATGTGCAAGAGTACCTTGAATACTCTGTAGCTTTTGTAAGTTGCAAACTAAACAAACCTCTAAACAGAGAGTTACAATAGTCCAAACGACTACTAACCCAGGCATTTGCAACAATAGACAAAAATCAAATCAACACTACTATTTGCTGTGCCTTATTATGGGCGATGATATAATTTCTACCTCAAGTCCGATCTCCCACATAGTAACTCAGCATCTGCACATTTAAATTTCCTATATCAATAAGTTTATGTCTGTTGCCACTGCAGCCTTGTGGGTTTCACACTCACTTAGGAACGCAGAGGAGATTAGTTTGAAATCAGGTACAGGCAGATACATAGTGGCTTGGATAAACCACTTAAAATGTCAGTTCTCTGCCATTAGGTCCTATCCCAAGTGACAGGCTAAAGAACCTCAAAGAAGTTGATAAATGGTCATCCATGAATCTTTCAGCTAAGGGAATGTCAGTCACTGGAGGACTTTCACTGTATTTGTGCAGTTAGGATGGCTCATTTAGCGCTTTGTGTCCAGTACAAGGAGATATTACACTGAGTATAAATACTGTATAAGTGGTTTTTTTCGCGGGTACTTAAGTTCGCGAATGTACACTGTAGGCCTGGTTCGCGAGAATTTATTTTCGCGGTAAAATATATTCAATTATCGCCCAAACTAACAACATGTTCAAATTAAAATATTACGCGGACTTCTGCTGGTTTGATTGGAAATGCATAGTTGACGTCTTTTCTTTTATACACGTTGTCAGTGTGTGAACCTACTCTGAGAGATTATAAATTTACGAAACCCAATCGAACACACTTTCATTGATCGGCGCATTATCAAAGAAGTTGTGTAGAGGGGTCATGTAATTGAATTAATCCCTCCCTATTGGTGAGATCAAAGAAGTTAGGCGTTTCTGTGAATGGTACATTTGATAAAGCATTTTATTTGTTTTAATTTATTGTTTCCGTGGCAGGGTCAAATATTGTATCTTGCACAATCTTGTATTATCGCTCACGCTAGACTGGTTCTACTGATAAATATTGGCTAGAAGTTATTTTCGCGTTTTGTAGTCACTCGCGAATATAGCGAAAATTAATTCCACGCGAAAATAACCACTTATACAGTGTATAACATTTCACCAATATCCACTCATATAACCAGATAAAATTGTGCATCTACCCAAATTATTCAAATGGATAAGTGTGAATTCCCCCTTAGCAACTGTTATTTAAAGGGCCAAAGGGTTGTTGAGTTCAAAACCTTCTTCTTAATGAACCTAAGACTCTCTGTAGTACAGTTGAAAGTAGTGGTTGACAGGTAATTGGATTTTATGTTCTTGCGGCACCGTATAATTTGGTATTATATTATCCATCACACAATGTATTTGACCCAAAAAGTGGAATGTAAAGACTGGGCAATAAGTTCTTTTATTCCCCTTACTATGGGTTGTCTGTGTTGCAAATCGGCAGTAAACATGTTGCTCTATTTTCGCTAGCAGTTTGTTAATTATTGAAACTACGAATATGTTATATCATTTGAAAGGCATTTTTACTGGGCTTCTACCTGCTTTTGTTAAATTAAAATCTTTGCAGAAATGGAGGGCAAATCAAACAGTTAAAAAACTAAATTTTATATTCTCTGGGACTAGGTACTATGGATATGACAGCCAATTGGCATACTTCCAGTAAATCTTGACTTATTACCTTTGGAAAGAAAGTATTGTGCGGGCAGTTGTATTACAACTGTGAGTTCATTCCTGATGGGCCACCTTAGTTTAGTATTTGTCCATGAAGTTTGCATGTACAATTAGTATTGGAAGTACTTGATTTGTTACAGAGCATTTCATTGGTCGACTGGCAGTTGGTGTTGGAAATTCCACGTGCACTCTTCCATTTGCATTTCAGACTTGGGAGAGGTAGCACTGGAAACAGGAAAATTTCTTTTTCTGCATTGAAACACGTGTTCATACTGCTTTAAGTTTTAGGTTTTTAGTTTTTTACTAAGTACTTTATTAGTTCAGCAGTCACTTTATTCAATGGAGAAAAAGAAATACAATTTGCGCTCTGCTAGGACAGAAACTGTTCAAATTCCAATTCAAGTTCAATTATCGGATGATAGTGATTTTTTAAACTTGTTGGGCAAAACATCGGTTGCACAACAGGATTCGGATGTTTCTTCCAATTCTGATTCAGATTTAGACTTGAGTGCTGTAGTCGGTGGTTCGGACAGTGATGATGTGAGTACCCAGGGGCGTTCGTTTGACCGTTTACAGGCGGAGAATCCGAGTACTTCTGCTGCAGTGTCAGATCAGACTCTTGTTAATCAGCAAATTTTGGCTCAGCTAAGTGCCATTGGCACTAGATTAGAGAAACTAGAGCAAGACAAAGTTAACAAAAAGTCAAAACAGGTCAAAACTGTCAGCAGGGGTGCACGGGGTAAAACCAAAAGTACTACTGCCAAAAGCCCATACACACATGTCCACTCTACCGGAACCTTGACCACACCAAGTACTGGTACTGGCACAGAAACCTTGAATCTACCCACTCTTGAAAATTTGAAGAAAAATGTTTCCATACAACAATTAGTGGAAGACAGAATTAAAGAATTGCAGCCAATTAGTAAAACAGGTACTGACCCCAAGTTAAAATCTCAGAGAGGTGGCCAAGTTGAAGTGTTAGTAAAAAATCGTATCAAATGGCCGCATGAGTACATTTTGGCCGGTAGTAACAAAGAAAGGGTCACCTATGATCAGTTGACCATGGGGCAATGGGTGGCAGGCTTTTGCAGGACCATGAGAGATGAGTCAGACAAAAATTGTAAGGAAGCTATGTTGAGTTATTTAATTTCTTTGCTAGATGATGCCAATGACTTCTCATGGTCTGCAGCAAAGGCCTGCCATGCAGTGCTCTTATGTCGCATGGAGCAGGGCGAAATTAAAGATTTTACTCAAACTGAAGCTATAGATAGAGTCAGGCGAGCCCATGCTCAGAGACATGTCACACAAAGTAGCCAAATTCACAACAAAAATGCAAGTAGGCGAGACAAAAATATCAAAAGCATGCCCTGTCAGTTCTTTAACCAAGGTACATGTACTCATAACAGTACTCACGAAACTAGAGGCGTTCTTTATAGGCACATATGCTCCTCGTGTTTTACAAGAAATGGTAAAACATTTCCTCATTCTGAGGCAGAATGTAAGAATAAGCAAAAGGCTACAAAAAACGAGTAGCGTTGGGCGTCAGTCAACACATTGGCAAAAAATTTCAGAATAGAGTTGTTTGGAATACTAACAAAAAAGTTAAGGAAACTTATGGTCAAGAATTTAAAGTTTCTAAAGTTACATATATGTCTTGGTTTGGCACTGCCAAAGCTTTTGCCAATGTTCAAAATGGTAGAACTTACGCCCAGGTTGCTTCACAAACACCCAAATATACTTGTGGGAAATCTACTAACAGAGATAACGTAAAGGGTACTCGCATTGTCACTGCTCCCCAAAGAAATGCAAATGCCGCTCTTATTACCTCTTCCAAGGTTAGTATTGAACCCAAATCCTCCAGACCCGTGGGTAGGACTTCACCAGTTGCTCTCAATCACAGAGTTTGTTCTAAAAATGTCATACAACCAGATAAAGCAAGCTTTTGTATTCCAGTCAAAAATAGTTTTCAAATTTTGCAAAATCTTAAGGAAAACACAGATGAGAGCCATGAGGACGTGCTCACTGGTCTGGATGAGGTAGTCACAGCCTCGGCTGGTACTACACTGCAAATATCTCGTAAACAAATACCTAATAGCTTTCACAAGCAAGTGCATGACCAAAAATTGGAAGTCTCTGTCTCTCCCAGCAATAGCCATAACATTGTAGGGTACATGCTCGAGAAAGACACTAACTCATTACAATTGGCCACTCTGGGAGATGGAGGAACTGGGTTCAAGCCAGCTCCAGGGAGTGGCCAGGCGTACAACTTGTCCTTTTCCGACTCTAATGCATTGCCATATGTCAGGGAAGAAAAAATTCCATTGTATATCTGGAATCATAGAGACACTTCCAAGGATCATAAAGCTTGTATAATGCAAAATAATGGTATTTTTGGCTATGTGCCTCTCACAGATTTAAAAATTTACACAGGTCCCCCAGTGAAGTGGGATGTTGTACCAGATATCATTCAAGCACACAACTTAGTCAAGGAAAGTGGGGTGCCAAATTTTTTAAAATATCGTATTCCTGTGGAAACCAACTTAAATGCTAACATATGGAGAACATATCTCAAAGACTATTGGGATCAGCAGCTCCCAGATTTGTTACAATTCGGTTTTCCGTTAGATTTTCATAGGGGTAGTGCTTTTACCTCCTCATATGTTAATCATTCGTCAGCAGATCAGTTCCAAAAGCATGTAGATGCATATATTAAGGAAGAATTAGATCATAATGCTATATATGGTCCCTTCCATGAACCCCCATTCCCAGTTCATATTTCACCACTTATGACCAGGGAAAAGCAAAACTCTGAGGTCAGGAGAACTATAGTAGATCTGAGTTGGCCCAAGGGTGCGTCCGTGAACGATTTTGTTCATAAATGCAAATACCTTGATACTTATTTCACCTTGCAATATCCTTCAGTGGACCATATTACTAACAAACTTAAAGAACTTGGCCCTGGGGCTTTACTATTCAAGGTGGATATTAGTAGGGCGTTTAGACAGCTTAGAATAGATCCAGGGGATATTGACTTACTGGGGATAGTCCATAATCACTTATATCTCGATGGATCGGTTTTGTTCGGATTTTGACTCGGATCCGGATTTTTTGAGAGGTACAGCAACGCTATAAGATACATTATGAAACGTCATGGTCATAATGCCCTCTTAAATTACATTGACGACCTCATATATATCGGTTTACCATCAAAAATTCATGAATCTTACACATTCCTATTGTCCTTGCTCCAGGATCTAGGTTTGCAGGTAAGCCAAAAGAAACTAATCCCACCCTCTACAGAGGTAGTTTGCTTGGGTATTTTAATCCATACAGTCAATAAAACAATTTCCATACCTCCTGAAAAACTTCAGGAAATTAAGAATATGTGTGAGAAATGGAAATACAAAAAATCGTGTAGCAGGACACAGCTTCAATCCCTACTAGGGTCATTACTCCATATAACTAAATGCGTTCGGCCAGCAAGAAGCTTCCTTAATCGCATGCTGCAAGTACTTAGAGAGAATGCTCACGGTTTTAATCTTTCACTATCTTCAATTTTTCACCAGGACTTAAACCGGTTTCTTACTTTCTTACAACAATACAATGGAATCACTTATTTCGATCATAAGACAGTCGACTTTGAGGTCCATTTAGATGCTTCTTTGTCAGGCTTTGGGGCGAATTTTGGCCCCATGATCTACGCCCTCCCCTTGGGCGATCAGTTTTCACATCTCCACATAACTCAGTTGGAAATGTTAAATATAATAGTGGCCCTCAAAGTATGGTCAAATCTATGGCAAAACAAAAAGGTCAAAATTAAATGTGACAATTTAGCCGTGGTTGAAGTACTTAACTCTGGCAAGACCAGGGACCCTTTCTTGGCACTGTGTGCCAGAAATGTGTGGTTGATATCCGCAATTTTTAATATACAGTTACTTTTTTCACACATCCCTGGTAAAAATAACTACATTGCGGACTTATTGTCCAGATGGACTATTACTGTAAACCCGGAACAAAAACTTAAGCAGTTCTTGCCACACTTCATATGGATAAACACCCACATTGAATTAACTGCTTTAAATTATAATATTTGATGTGCTTTCAGGTCTCCCCGACCCTGTGGCCCAGCTTTCCACCAGGGCCCAAGCCAGGTTACACTTTGCCTTCAGACCAGCCACACAGAAGGACTATCTGCGCATGTTTCGCGAGTTTCTTGGCTTCCTGGTGGCAGCTGGGTTCCATCTTGGTCAGGTAAACCATTTTGTATTGCTTGCTTTCATGGAATATTTGGTCTTGAACCAAATTTCTCCTGCGAATATATCAAATTATTTGGCTGGCATTAGAGCCCAATGCATAGTATTCAATCGAGATACTGCTGCTTTCCAACATCAGCAGATACAGCATTTCTTGAAATCCCTAAAAATCAACAGGCCATTACACCCCAAGTTACACAAACATATTGATATCCAATTACTTACAAGTATTCTTCAGGTTGCTGATACTCTTCACCACTCTCACATTTTTAAACCTTTGTATATATTAGCCTATTTTTCTTTCTTGCGACTATCTAATATTCTCCCCCATACCGTGGCTTCCTTCGATTATACCCGGCACCTTGCAAAGGGCGATGTCATTTTTGCTCAAGATCAAGTCCTTCTTATTATAAAATGGTCCAAGACTATGCAAAATAGACAACAAATTCGTACTATCAGCCTTCCCATGCTTGGGTCCTCCATATTGTGTCCAGTCCAGGCACTGCGTTCTCTTCTCCTCTCCTCTTCAGGCAACTCTAATGATCCACTTTTCCAGATTTTCAGGGCTCGTACCCGAGTCCCACTGACGGATTCTGTGGCACGCCGTCACCTCCATACTATATCAGCTGCTTTGAAACTTTCCCCCCATCTAACATTTCATGACTTTAGAAGGTCTGGAGCCACCTGGGCCTTTCAACATGGAGTCCCACTGAGTCAAATTATGCACCACGGTACATGGCGTTCTGATGCGGTATGGCAATATATTAATGACATCTCCACTACCCCTTCAGCAGTCTCCACTACTTTCCAACATCACCTACTTTCTTAAGTTTGGCTGTTTGGCCCCCTAGTTACAATACTTTATTCTACATCTCACTCTTCCTTCTTTTCAAAATTACTCCATGCTTTCCACACTAATGTAAAAAATACTGCCATAGAACTTGTAAAGTACTATTTTCATCAATTCGTAGTACCAATTCTGCCTTGGCTTTCCCAATCCCCTCTACAAAACATCTATGCTAAACTTTCCTGGTATCTATACGTTTCAGTAGTTTGGGTGACCTTGTTTGGGAGGTCAACTCACTGACCTCCCCTGTTTACTTTTGGCTTGGGCGTGTATTAATCCCCAGGGGATGGGGCCTTGCCAGGCACACTTGGTTTCATGCTGGCTGTATCCTTTGTAAAAAATTAAATTTAAATTTCTGCCAGTGTATATCTCAGCTGATAACATGTCATCTCATCTTTTACTTTAATTCACATGGCCAAGGTGTAATGTCTTTTTGGCCCTTATTTCAGTAAGGTCTTACTGACCTAAGACATTGGCTTAGTAACTCGTAATGGTTGTTTGGCCAATGCCAGTAAACTCTTAAAGTTCTTGCAAGTAATTGACTTCAAGTATAAGATTGAACTTAAATGTTATACTATGTGTCAGTAATATTAATTCTCATTTACATGTTGAATTATATGTTATTAAAAAGACTTTTAGTAGATTAATAAATAATATATTTATCCCAATTGCTTGTTTTCTTGGCAGTTGGTTTTGTTGGGGGGGGGGGGGCATGGGGAATGAATTCATGACCGTTTATTTTGTTTGTTAGTTAACAGGATTACACAAATAGTACTGGTTGGAACTTTATAGAAGTAGAAGCTGGGTTTTTGTCCAACTTAGATCCCATTAAATTTAGAGACTTATTTGGATGACAGTCCAGCTACAAAAATATCAATTTACTTATTATTACGTGACTTGGTGGAGATTTGTGCTCTATGAGGTCTCTTGTTTAACTTACCATCTTTTGTTAAAAACAAGCACAAGTTATAAATGTAGTTTTCACAAAGAAAACAATACTCAAATCTAAAACTTAACAGTATTTTCAAGGGGTGATAATACAATATCTACAATAGAAGACCAATCAACATCAAGTTCACAAATCCTTATTATTTTCTTTCTTGTCAGGTTTTCTCATTGGTTACAGCTTAAAGTTGTTGTGTACGTTATTTATTCTCATTTGTGGCGTGATCCAAATTGCTGAGCAGAGCAGGGGGGTATTCAATAAATAACTACAAGCCCTTGAGAAAATTTATTTCATGTAGTTTATCATTATTCCTTCTGTATAAAAAGACACAAATGCTTTCCCAAAGCTTACTCTCCAATTCAGAGACATATTGTTCACTGTCAGGCAATGGCAGAAAAATAGAGGGGTTTGAGGGGGTGGGGGGGGGGGTAATCCAATTCAAATGGGGAATACTAAAGCCTTTGTAGACCAGCATTCTTGAGTCAGTGTTCTTTATAGTGTTACAGTCTGCGTGGCTAAGTGGTTAGTGTGATGGATTTCAGGATTGCAGGCCACTGGCTCGATCATGGCCCAGATCATGGCGATTCTACCTTTACTAGGTAGACATTTTGTTTTACATAAGTGAAGGATTTCATGCTTTTTTCGCAGCTGGCTCCCCATTTCACACTGTATCTTGTTTAAACATAATCTCATTACATTAAAGGCCATTAAACTCTCCCAACCTACATACTTATCAGCCTTGATCAAAACCAGTAGCCTCAAGTGGAAACAAACTACCTCTTTTCTCAGTTTGCCCTGGAAAGGCCATTAGGCAAGGTTTTACAATAACCTCCCTGACTGAATCAGTCCGAACACAGCACACAATAACAGATTTCCAAAGCCAGCTTTAAAAAAACTACTTGTTTAAACTAGCATATCCTCCACCATAGTTTTCTTGGTGCTAATCAGCTCACTGATCAGTACTGGACATTGGGGGATTAAGTTGATGCAGCTACAACTCAAGGTGGCGAGCACATCTCGAGATGTTTGCCAGAACTTGCTAGCACGAGTTGGCGCAAGGAACAACTCGAGTTATTCCCATCCGCTAGTTGGCGCCCAACAGATATCTTTGATGTTAATTTCAATAAGTAGTCAAGAGGCAATTGTGGGAATGACAAGCTATGATTAGGTAAGATGTTATAATTAAAATTAAAAGGATAAATCTCAGTCCTGATTGATGTATTTAAGCTCTACCCCTTTTTAACCAACTGCAATCAAATGACTTGATGCAGAAAGGCATATTATAATGCCAATTGTTTTAAACAAATGAAGGCTTATTGACACATTGAATGAAGGGGAAATTGTAACTATTACAATCAATTCCCTTCTTCTTTTTAAGTGTCCACTGATACAAATAAATAAACTCAGCAACGTATGCATGTTTATTGCAATTAACCATGGATTATCATATCAGCTTGTATACATTGGGGTCACTAATGACACAGAATAAGAATTGTATAACACGTATTGATAGCTAACGATATTTTTACATTTTGACAGAATTATATTAGAACTGCAAAAAAGTACAATGTCCGAAAACCACATATTTATATTAGTCATAGTAGTTTTTGCCTTATGTGTCTAGTCCCAGTCGAGATATTGTGATATAGCATCCATTCATCTGGGGATATGTGAAGGCCATTTAAGGTTATTTCCAAAGCTTGCTCACCAACTGAGACATATTGTCCATTGTCAGGCAATGGCAAAGAGAAGTTTTGGGGCGTGCGGGGGGGGGGGGGGACATAAACCTGTGGGGGAAACTAAAGCTATGCAAACAACAACAACACCATAATAGAATAACTCGGACATAAGGTCTATCTGAAAATCAAAGACAGGTTGTAAATTAAACAATCATTTAAGTAGTTAATGTTCACTATTCTATGACAGTAAGATTAACAGTAGGCAAGTTTGTCATATCCAATTTTTGGTTCATTTTCTAAAAATTGCAGCTTGACTGCACCAATGATGTGGTTGTGGTTGTAATCATATCAGCTGTACGACTAATCATGTTAGTCGGAAGGTCAGTTGTCTAATTACAGGGATCATAGAAGTCCATACCAGGTGTCAAACATGTTTAAAATACCATACGAGTGTGCCATTCGTGGTAACACTCTTGCCTCCCACCTCTGAGGCCAATGTTTGTTTCCCGGCATGGCCTCAAGTGGGAAAGCTGGTAGTTGCTTGCCGTTGGTCAGCAGTTTACAGTACAGAACCTTGACCAACTGTATGTATTGGTTTCCTCTGCCCTTCCAACTACACGTCGTGATATGACCTGTACAGTGTTGAAAGCGATGTAAAACCCCAATAAATAAATAAAATTTGTGTGGGTTCAACTCCCCAAAGTGATAATGCTGAAGTCTGGTTCCAATATGCCCTGGCTGTTGAATGGGACATAAGGCCCTAATTTTGACTTTTAGTGAGCCATTCTACAAGACTCTTTGCATTGGATCACCTTACTTATAACAATCTTAAGACTTCTGTTTTATTAACTCTCGTTATATAACCAATTGTTTTGGCAGCACAACTTAACTTTCTCACTTTGGTCGAATCTTGTTATCTGCTTATGTTGTATAGCTTGACCAGTTTCCATCTGATCACTGAAGTGAGGCAGCACTGGACTAGGTTAGTACTTGGGTGGTGACCATCTGAGTTCTGGGCCAGGTATTGGCAGATACATGGTAAATCAGATACAACCTTAAATAAAATCAATCACCCATTTAATCTAATATAATGTGGACTTTTATAGAGCTTAATCTCCATCAATGATAGACTTTAAGGTGCATCTCAACATAGGTAATTAGCGTTAATCCAATGACATAGACAGGTCATACGAAGGAGACACAGGGGTGACAGGGGAGGCTATGGCAGATAGGCATTTGCAAACAGGTAAGTTTTGAGCTTTTTCCTGAGAGAGGCAACTGATGTTACGCATCACACATCACGAGGGAGTTCATTTCAGATCTTAGGAGCATCAAAGGAAAAACTAGGGCCAAAATGTTTCACTGACTTGAAGACTGATGAGTGGAATGGAGGAATTAAATCACATGTTTTGCCAGTTTTCTCCTCACTTTTTTAACAGGACTGATCTCTAAAATTCTAAATCAGCAACCCTAATTTGGCACAACTGAGCCATAGTATCCTCACTTGTGTTTATTTAATACTGTGCCAAATACCACATTACAACACAAGACACCTCACACCTGACAGAAAGTACCTTAAAATTTTTCATAGTTTATGTTTTCAGTGCACGTATCAACAAAGCACTTGTGCCACAACTTTGTGCATGTTGCTCCATCTTCGTGGATTCAGCTGGGTAATGACATCTGAACTGCAGTTTCTATGGCATCTTTCAGGCACAACTTGAATACATTTCTCTTCAGTAAAGCTTACCATAGACCCCTCCCCTCGTCTTCCTTGCAATCTGTGGTGTTGACCTGCTATGTCTCTTCTCTTTCTGTGACTCTAATGCCCTCAAGTTTGTCATATGGTGTAGTTTAAGTGCTATAAAATTTATTTATTTGGGGTTTTACGTTGCTTTCAACACTGTTCAGGTCATATCACGACGGGTAGTTGGAAAGACAGAGGAAACCAGTACATATAGTTCGTCAGGGTTCTGTACTGTAAACTGCCAACCAACGGCAAGCAACTACTTGAGGCCGTGCTGGAAACCGAACCCCGGCCTCAGAGGTGGGAGGCGAGAGTGTTACCACTCTGCCACCGTGGCCCCCAAGTGCTATAAAAGTACTCATTACATCACATTATATCATTATGATGCTTTTCTTTTAATAAAAGTATGTATCGATAACAATACAAATTATAAATCTATTTTCCTCATTAAAAAGTAACAATCAACCTTTTTTACAGTGTTTTAATAGGGGTAATAGTATGGTTTCTGTTTGAAAACAGTGTCCCAACTTGTCACAAAATCCCCATAAAATGATATGGAAATTCCTGAAACAATCAATTAATGTTTCCTTTGATAGCTATACTTCAATTAAGACATTTTACAGCTTAATAACTTGTAATTTAGTAATTAATACCGTCATCTTGTTATCGAATTGCCTTGTTTTGATACTTCGTCTTTCCATACATTTTCCCTCCCTTGTGTGTTATTTTCTCCTGCACATTTTAATAACTAACACTGTCTATTCTGAAAGTATCTTGCCCTTCACACTGTTTCACCTCTTCTATATCACATAGTCTTAGATGCTATATCCCCAGGCAATGAGGTACAAGCATCTCTGAGGCTATTGTAGTTAGGTACACAATTAGACAAAGTATTAAAGTATACATAATATCAGTTGTAGCAATCCATATATCTCTGTATTAGGCTAAATATGTGTCAAAGGTGGCAGCAGAAAACAATTTGCCAAAGTTATACCAAGGTCAAAGCATGACGTTGCACACCTACTCCCCCCAAATCTAATCTGATCTAATCTACTCCCCACAGTGGGTAACTCAGGTCACTAAGTTAACAAAAATATTCATTGGGATAGACGAGAGGCGGTCAAGGTCAAATCAATTTACTAGTATCAGCTTCCCACAGTTTCCAATATGTAGGACAAGGTTTCAAAGATCAAGACCACTAAAGCAAGTTTAAAGGATAAATCAAGATCACACCTTGATGTTGCACATGAACATGTCCCAAACAACAATTCTACAAAGTATCCACTGACTTCACCTTATGGTTTCTGAGATATAACCTAGACGGGATTTTAAAGGTCAAGGTTACTACGGCAAGGTCAAATCAAGGTCACACCATGATGGTGCATATCTTCAGGCCAAACCAGTAACCTGACAAGGTATCAACTTATTACACCTTATGGTTTCTGAGATACAGCCCAGACAAAATTCTGTTTCCAGCCACATAGCAGACAGACCCCCGACCACCCACCGGCCTAGCCTGATGCCATGGCTCAAGACAATACTCCCACGCCATTTAAAGGCTGTGGGATATAAAATGAAAACTGCCAAGCAAATGCAACATAATTCTGTCTGCTAAGTATAGGTTAATGACCAAATAAGTGTGCAATATTTAAAAATAATGGACTGTTTGCAAGATCTCGAAGGGACCGAGTCAACAGTCCATTAATTTCAAAGGACACTTACGAGGCTATTAACCTATTTAAATTACACCCATTCCTTAATTTGTAATTTTAATATGTTGTTTTACATGCTTACTTTTATTCCTATATTTCTGGTGTGTATTGTGGGGTTTTTTAATGATCATTCCAGTTGAAATAAATGTAGAGGGGTTGCTTTGGAAATGTGTGAAAAAAGGATTCTACATAGGGACACAGAGCAGAACAACTGGCCATTAGAGAAAGCTATTGGACACTTTAAAAAAAAACTCTCAGCTGTAAAAAATGATATTTAATTCTACATATATTATGCATACTGCTGGAATCTGTAATGTCATTATTTTGTTCCAGTGAATGAGGTTGGAACTATAGATGTATAGATGGATCAGTAAATTTATAATCTCTTCCAAAATCCTGCAAATTTTGAATCCTGCCAAAAGAACAGTTAATTTAGCTTCTTGTCTCCAGATCAGTAAATTTTGACTCTTAGCTATAAAACAGGAAATTTGTATCTCTTTCCCCAGAACTGCAGATTTTGAATCTTCTCTGTAGAACAGTTAATTTGGAATATTGTCTAGTAAATCAGGCAAATTTTTAATTTTGTCAATAGACCAGTAAATGTTTAATCTTGAAATAAAGGCCAGTAATTTGACCTCACAAATCAGTAAAATGGATAAAATTGATATGGATGGATATTAAGGAGTTTACTGTTAGAATTTTTTTGCTCAGAATTTATCAAGAAAGGAATAATTTGAAGTAAAGTAATTCTAGTCAATATGGTACCAGGTGTTAGGGAAACATATTCAAGAACACGAAAACAATCTTCTAATATGAATAACTGCAAAAATTTTATACATGGTTAATAATGACAGTTTCATTGCAGTTACACTCTGTGTGTTACATAAAGAAATACTTCATATGTGCTATGGTTTTCCTTTCAAATATCGCTGAAGCATCCATCATTTACATTGGCGGTGGGTGGGGGTGGGGGGGTATTGGTAATAGAAGAATACTATTAAACAACGTTCACACTATGGCAGAACCTCTATTTTCTTAGAAATAAAGTTTTACGTCTAGTTCAACAGACAGGGTTATATTTGGACAGGGTCCTCAGGATTGTCATATGTGAGAGTCAAACCCACACAGAGGTGAAAGTCTGGGATTAGATACCACACCTGCTAACCCACTAGGTCACTGAGGACCTCCCTATTTTGTCAAGACATCCATTAAAGAGACTTCAGCACATACAAAATGTAGCAGCTCAGACTGTTGTAGAAGTGTGGACTGCTACTGTTGCAACACTGGTTGCCAGTTAACAGAGAGACCTGGGGCAGTATTCTTCAACAATTCTTTGCTAAGGTCACCTTAGATCCAACTTAGGAAAGGTTTTCTGCTTACCAAAGTAGTACTTATATTACGTATTCATCAACCTCTACTTTGTTATGTATTAGTTAGATTCTTCATAAGGAAAACTCTGTATACTTTGTGCTATAACTGTAAACTTGGAAACCAGTATATCTAAGTTAGGAAGATCCTTATTTCACAATAACTGTTACATAAGGTCTCCTTTGTTTTTATTGAATCATCTGCTTTGATAAAAATGGTGAATAAGCCCATTTTCTTGAGGGAGTTCTTGGGCTGTTCTTGTCACAGTTTAATATCAATAAAACACAAGATTCCATGTAATAATTGCATATTTTAAAAACATTCTATCATCTAAGGTTTCTCTGCAGATAACTTGAAATCTAGGAAGAGGTCTAACGTGACCTTAGAGTTAGGAATATTGATGAACACCCAAGTTAGTAAAAGCTTGAGAAAAACTTTAGCATGCCAGTTAGGAACAGTCTAAGCATTTTTGAAAAATACGGCACCTGGTCCCAATGGAAGATTACTTCTACATGACCACCATGTCATGTCATGAGTCATCTCAATGAGTTATGGCAGTCAGTGACAGGTTGTAAGGCTATTTTATTGGTCATGTGACTAATCTTTTCACTCCTTACAAAACATTATTTTTTTTCAGATCTTCTACCCTTTTTGGACAGGATAAGTTGTATCCCCTATAAGTATAAAATAAGCTAGGTCCTTTGATCACCATGAAAGTGAGACAGGGGTACAGGGTTTGTGCTCTTATTATGCCAGTTTCATAAATAAGTTGAAAGGCCCACACATAGGTAGTTTTTCCTACTACTCTGGGATCTAGGGGAATTTTGCATTTGAACAATATAAAATATGTGTACTACGTAATTATGCACTTAAGGCCCACTTAATTTTAAGTGTGTTAGAAATTAAGTGGAAAAATATGAGCATGACCTGGTAGTAGGGCAGTAGAGATTTGCACTTGCAAATAAGATGATTCGTCCCAATAAGAGTGTCACAACTTGAACATCCAAGAACAGACCGTGACTAGATACAGGACGCACAGTGGGTTTATATAGATGCAAGGTACACGTGAGTGTATGATACGGCACGTGCAAATCCTGTAAGTAAATAGTGAGGACTTACAACATTAGCAAGGAGAATGCACGTGTATATCACCCTTGAGACATGGATGTGTTTGTAACTATACTGCATTATAAAGAAAATAATGTGCATGCCAATTTTCATTGCAGGGTCTCTGCGACCTTGATATTCTGTTATAAAATCGCATCTATAGCTCAACTGTCCGTTTCAAATCAGCCGACTTTTCTCTGTAACCAGGACCTATGTGCATGTACAATGGGATGTAAGAGAGGCTTTAATATGCTATGATTTAAACTCACTGCTAACTTCTAAACCTGGGGATTATGTCACCTGAGATTCAATGCATGGGGTGAGCCTAATCTTGAAGGCTCAAAGTCACCTTTAAGCCTATGAATTGTTCACTTGTATTTGTGTGAAACACATACCTTGACTTTGTATGAACTGGACTACATAGTGAATTTTTTTAAACGGGACTGTATGTTAAAAGGACTTAAACGTAACAGTATATTAAAATCTGGCTGCAAATCTGCCTTCAACAGTCATCTAGAGATACTGGATCCAGCAAGGAATATAGACTTAATCAACTGGTCATCATCAACAGATTCAGTGAAAAAAACCTTCTCATACATGGGGGCAGTGCTCTGCAACAATCTTGATAATTCTGTAAGAACTGCTACCTCAGACAAATTCAAAAAGCAATTGAAGACATTTTTCTTTAAAAAGTTTACAACTCTTGATTTTAATTACAAAAATGATAATAGTTTTCTATAATTGTTAAAGAGCTTTGACTGATTATGATAAAGTGCTGTGGAAGTAGTAGTAACAATAATAATAATAAGGAAACCTAGTTTTCTTGTTTACTTCTATACTATACTTAACATACCTTCACACATTTTAAGCAGGCTCAAACTTCTAGAGATCACTACTTTTTATTATTTTTTTGTGTGTTTTGTTTTGCTTTGTTTTGGTCATCAGATTAAATGAAGAGTGGCACAGTGTGATGAGTACCTGTCTATTCAATGAAGTTTATCAGCAATGGGCTATATTAGTACTTGGATGGGTGACCATCTGAGCTCGAGGCCAGGTATGGGACGTATCTGACTTAGAATTTATTTTTTTCACCAGACTTTCATAAACTCTAGTGCACTACTCATGTCTCCTATGGCTTTGCAGCTCTCGAAAGACATTTCAGCCTTGTTACTACCGAAATATATACTAATAAACCAAGGATCTACAGAGCGTGTTTTCCACCCGCGAGTGGGGGGGGGGCAGAATGAACTGCCATAAATAAGCTATAAGTTCAAACACAGATAGTTTATTTCTAACCTAGTCCAAAATGTACAAATGTACTTTTATATCTCTTAATCTCTATCATTTGACAGAATCTAAGGAGTAACAATAGACAAACATGTTTAATGAGAGTTATTCCATTCACATAGCTGGGTTAAAATCTTGAATTCATCGAATGATAGAAGAATATTGGTTTTAAAGCTGTTTCTGAAGGAGGGGGTAGAGGTGATAATAAGTATTGTTTTTTTTTAATTTTATTTGTTCCTCATCTCATCGGTAAAGTAATACTATAAATATACATTTTCTAAACATATATTTAAATATAATTTTTAGATGAAAATAAACAATCTGTAACAGTACTCAGTATAACTCTAAAACTCTCTTAAAATATGTAATGGTAATAAATTATCCATATTTTCATATGGCTAAATCATTAAAAGATGGCACAGATGTAATTTAAAAAACATTTTGTAAAAGTTAAAACAAAATGATCATAAAATATCTGAATTTATATCAGTATGATATTCATTTTGTTGTAAAACCTAAGCATATAGTTGTTGTAGCATCTGGTTTCAAAGTACATAATAGAGAGAGAATATGACCCTATGACGTCATCCAGTTACTTTACAAACATCTGCTGCCCATTTCCTGTAACTCATTAAGCTGACTTCCAACATCCTATGCTATTGAAATGGAAAATTTTATATAGATCAACCCCTGTCTCACTGCTCCGTTTCCTTCCTCATCCCCCAACCCCCAATTTGTCAGTGCAGTCTTAATGTATGAATTAATCCCTAATACAGAATTCACACAGTAACACACAATACTGTATCCATGTTTGAAATGGTATCTATGAAGTCTGAACCGTGTTTGCAGTGTACTTATCACGTACCCCTCTGTCTGGAACTCTGAGCTATTTTCACAGAATTGTATCTTTCTAGAAGTTCCAAATGTCCAATAACTTAAGAACATAACAGTAAACCATTTATTCTTCAGCACTTGCTACCTGATCAGTAATCTCCTGCTTTGCCGGCACAATAAGGAACTCAGTGAGCTAGGCTAACATAAGGGTCCGGATGTCCTATAACCATTTATTTGTCACCACTTGCCACTTGGTCAGTAATCTACTGCTTCGCAGAAGCAATATCTTCTCCCAAACTAAGTGAGCTAGGCTAACAAAAGGAGTGTTCAAAAGCATAGTCAAGGGACAGTCTAGGTCAGTAATTTAGGATTGTATGTGTGACTGCAGGAAAAGTACAAAGTAGGGAAGCTCGCGTAGAAAATTTGACTCTTAAGATTTATCCTAAAGGATGTAACACAGGGACTACTTATTGTGTGAAGAGGAAGAGAGTTTCAGAGGACAGAGGCATCATGACTAAGGAGCTAGAAAATGTTTGTGTGGTTTGTGAGCTTTACAGTCAAAAGAGGGGTTATAATGGAACTTTTTGGTCCACTACTTAAAGTCTAGTATTTCTTGACAAGCTCTAAGGGTGGATTAATTCACTTCATTGGTGAAATGCCCCTGTCCTTCGACTACCATATCAGATTCGTATGAGACCTTAATGACACAGTGGTGAAACATCCATTACCTCGCGCATCCTATATCGAAGTTTCAAAAATGCTTAAAATTTTCTGCCTCTTAATTTTGTACTATGGGTATGCGTAGACAAATCCAAGCATTAGCGGATCAATTTCTTGCTACCGTAACTAAAGGTGTAGTCTATGGTGGATGTAAGGTGGTGAATCAGTTGATTTTTAGGTGTCAATGGTGACATAAGGTGAGTGGAGATAAATAGACATTTAACTACTATGTCAAAATGTCTCAACAGAAACCTTGGACAGTAGTCGAGGGACAGGGCTATTTCGTCTAATGCTTATAACCACGGGTTTTAGCTCTACATCCTGTAGTGAGAATGATATACCAAATCTCGGAAGGGATGTGGCATTCTTGGAGGCGGTTCCTCAGCCGAGTAAAACCTCTAACTGCAGGATGTACTGCCTTTAGTGTAAATGGGGCAGAAGGTATTCCCGTGGGCTATATTGTAGAATTTTGTATTTGATAAAGCCTATTTTAAATTGTATTTATAATATGGACTGGCAACTTTTGCTACAGATCTGAAATATTTTTCAGTTGCAGGTCTGATGGACTCGGAAAGTTTTCTAATAAACTTTGTACACTGCTTACTTGACTTAAAAAGGAAAATGTGCAGACTAGGACATGTTTTTCCTGTATTCTATGGTTTGACTTATTATGCACAATAAGTGAAGTGCGAAAGCCTCTTAAGACTTATAACACCGAACTTCCCTGACGTTCGTATCTTTAGTGCATCCTTTATATAAATTTTGATCCTACCTTACTAACATCCTGTTTATTATATTGCTTAGCACATTTCTTTAAGGCTTTACTTTCAGGTAATATATCTATATGGGTAATAATTGCATATGCATAGCTAGTATATAGGTGATATGACACTTTCATGACATTTTCAGTAATGGACATTTTTGCGTCAATTTCCTATAGTCACTTAATTTAATACAATTTGCTGTTTAACATTGGGTAATGAAAAGTATAACAAAGCCCATGTTGCCTATATGTATATTATTAATTTCATCACTTGATAAGAAAAATCAATATGATCCTGACTCTTTGGACATGCATTGTGGCATGGCCTGTTCCTAATAATTGTAACAACTTGTATTCGGATTTTGATCCAAGACCTTGTCCTTGTACCGCCTTTACACTAGAGCCAGTATTACCCTATTCCCCATGGTTAAAGGCGTTGGGCAAAACGCCCCTGTCCTTCAACTACCATCTGAGGTTTGGATGCGAACTTTGGAAAAACGTCCATTATCTTGTGCTTCTTACTAAAGTTTTAAAATGTTTAAAACTTCTGCCTCTGAATTTCACACCATAAGTATGCACAGATGAATAGGAATATGTGCAAATGAATCACTTGCTAGGATTACTGAAGCTTGTAGTTCATGCTGTATATAAGGTTGTCGCTCTTTTGCTGTAACACGGCGACATAAGGCGAGTGGAGGTAAATGGACATTTTGTCACCGTGTCATTAGGTCGCATGCAAACATCAGACAGTAGTTGAAGGCGAGAGGTGTTTCAACCAATTCCTATAACTATGAGTTATACAGCAAGTAATGTGAATGATGCACTAAAGCTCGTAAGGTATTTGGTGTCCTTGCCGACAGTTCTGCCACTGAGTAAATCCTCTTACTGGGGACGGACCACCTGCAGTCTGAATGGAGCATTATTCATCAATAAATGAACCTCGCATGTGATTAGTGCACATGTAAAAACAAGCTGCCCCGAATAGCTATTCTGCTCCTCCCCTCACACCCCCCCCCCCCCATCCCCAGGCATTTTAGTTTATCCTGTGAGAGCGCATGAGAGGTTTCTCAAAGCTTTTGAAAAATTAGTTACAAGTTGCAAACACTGTCTGAAGTGTGAATCCGGTCTAACATACACTTACAATTATTACTTCTAAAATATAAAATGCCTCAAGCTACAATTGATCCCCAACAAGCTTAAAAGTGAGTCCAGCATAGCACTGTGTGACCTAGGAGTAAAGAGTTATCTCCTTCAGTCGTGGTGGTCAACAGCAGGTCATACAGGCCTATTTTGTACACACAAGACTCATTTTCTTTGTCATAATGCAACACCTGATTTGAATGCCACATTTTTATCCCCACCTTGAGGTAATGTTTCTTGAGTCTGTTCATTCACATGGCTGTCTTCCTTTCTGCTTGTCTGTGTTCTTCATACCGCCAAGAGTAATAAAACTGATCTTTCTGAATTTTTATGTGAGTAGGGCTTATAAAAATGTCCCACCCCATGG
This sequence comes from Sabellastarte sp. h YS-2021, assembly GCA_964017235.1. Classification (NCBI taxonomy): domain Eukaryota; kingdom Metazoa; phylum Annelida; class Polychaeta; order Sabellida; family Sabellidae; genus Sabellastarte; species Sabellastarte sp. h YS-2021. Next base: position 181,899,168 of record OZ024929.1, on the reverse strand, counting down.
CGGAGCTCTACACTGTACGGGTGCTTTCTAGTTTCAGCTGTTTTTAGCCAAGCCTGCTCGCAGCAGGGCTACAGGTATAGTTCAGCCTGGTTTTACAATCCATCATGAATGTATATTCTAATATGTCCACGATTGTGATTGGGCCATCAGCTAAAACAAATCAGACTTAAATGATGCATAAAGTCTGCTATTCCAACAATTGCACATGAACCAAAGTCAAAGTCAACGACAAGATTAAAAATAGAACAGGTCCTCAGCACTGTTACTCGTGAGAGTCGAACCCACACAGAGGTGACCGCCTGTGACAAGATGCAAAACTTGGTAACCCACTGGGTCAATGAGGACATGAACCATAACAGTTGTTTCTGTAAATCCTTTTGGTTTCGCCCTTGTGGTCCTAAACTGCCAATCTTACTATAATTCTGGATAATGTCTGCCCAGAAATGTATAATACTATATTATTTTACTGCTTTAGATAAGGTATAATATTTGTTTTGCTATGCTAGAGTGCAAGCTGGTTACTTAAAACCTAACCTCAGATAGACTTTATTGTCTTCCCATTAAAAGTGTAGAGCACAACAACTCTTATTAATATCACAACTGTATAGATATCCTGGCAATGCAAATGGCTGTAACTGTTTGTGTATATGGAAATTTTCACTAAATCCAACAAATAACAAGGCTCAAAGGGGTTTCGGTCTACTAGCGCAAGCCACAAAGCCATTAGAGACACGAGTAGTGCACTAAAGCTGTCACCCATCCAAGTACTAAAGTAGCCCATTGCTGCTTAACTTCAGTGAAGAGACAGATACTCATTATGCTACACCACAATTCATGAAAGCCTGCAAACAAATTTTTTTTTAAAAAATGATTTGTAGATGTGTGAGCCTCGCTATAGCTCGTGCTTAAAAACTTATTTTACTAACACAAGTAAAGTCATGCATTACTTGCATGTGATCAATTTTGACTGACATTTCTATATACATATCAAACATATTTCTCCAATAATAGTTGCAGAACTGGTAACAAATAAAGATTGATGGTTACACAAACACATACAGTTTAATCAATGACATCTTGCAAAGAAAACTAACCTTTTCAGTACATATAATCTCACAGTGGGCAGAAGGAATTTAGTTTAAAGTCATTTACACTCCTACACACAAATACCAGTTTTATTACTCTTGAATCATATAAAGATATCTGAACTGTTCCTCAAATCTGAGCTGATCTGGGAACTTTTGTGTAGGGGTGTTTAAAAATATATAATCAGTTTTAATTTGTTTCTAAGGTAAATAAGTTTATATGATTTTTTTTCAGTTAAAAGTTTTCACTTTTTAGCTAAAGGGGTCTTTTTAATACTGAATCTTTTCCAAATTGAAGCCAGTATTTGACCTCGCTATTATTCATTTAACCTCTCAATTTATTTTAAATAAAATTTGAGCAATTTTTAAACTGATTGAAAATTGAGTGATTTATAATACAATCCTGCAGACAGCTTACAAATATCAATAGAGATTTGCGTTTGATCTATCAGTACCCTTAATTGGTAATCAATGGCACGTTTTACGAGGAAACTTGTCATTCTAAGGTTATCCAAACATCATATAAATGATATATGAAGTATAAACTATCATGGAAGGAGTATATGAAGGTTATTTATTATTTAAAATATGACAGAATCAAGGTGGTTCCATCTTCTGTGTGATTGATTTGTCTGCAGATACCCAACTGCTTAAGAGATTCAATAAAATTATGTAAATTAGGAAAACTTCCCAAATGACATATACATAACAATATATAGACAAGTAATGAAGTTAATGAAATATGGCTGCATAGCATATATATTATATTGTTCATCTTCATAAGTAAAATAATTCTATATTTACTAAAAGAACACTGTAATATAGTTGTGAAATATCTTTATTCTCATGAGTATCAGTCAATATAAAGTCTTTAGTTTTTAATTTTTTCCGCCATTTCTGCACAGATTTTAATGCAATAAGGCTGAAAGGGGGTTTCAGTCTACTAGCGCGAGCCGCAAAGCCATCAGACACATGAGTAGTGCACTGAAGCGGTCACCTATCCCAGTACTAACATAGCCCATTGCCACTTGTGTAAAAGACAGACACTCATCACACTACGCCACAATTCATGAAAGTCCTGGGACAAACAAAAGTGATATCTATTAGCCTGAGTCTGGCTAGAGCTCATGCTTTACAAAATGAAACAAAAGATCTGTAAAGAAATTTATTTATGATGATCTCAATCACATTTTTATGTAGGGTAAATTATTAGAGAGATATTTGCATAATTGGGCACTTGCTTGCCGATTATCCATAATACGGGGCACCTGGGAATAAGGAATATTTATTGCACCATCTTTTTCCTCCTTTTTAAGGTCAAATTCATCATGTGGTGCCAAGTTAAATAATTCCACACTAGCGAGTGTATTCTAATATTTATCTTGAGTATATTCCACCAAGAATAATGCAATTTGTTAAAAATGTACACACAAAGGTCAATAGTTAGAGTTTTACATGCAGTTCAACAGCCAGAGATTGAGGGCATGTCTTTAGCTTTGTCAGTTGAGGTGACAGCCTGTGATTAGATGCCAAACCTGCAAACCCAAAGGGTCACTGGGGGCCTCCCTATTTGATCAAAACACTAATTAAAGAGACTTCAGCCACCAGGCCACTGAGGACCTCAAATATGTTCATACAAAAAGCTTTTTTAATTTTTACCTTGTCTGGAGAATCCACTGTATCCGTACTGCTTGTCACACTTACTCCTGGAACTTAAACTGGATCCCATGGTTTATCCAGATAATCCACACTCAGATACAGCAACAATATTTATATCTCACAGTGGTTATATCCAATTAGCAGCATCCACACAAACTGTATGTCAAAGGTCAAGGACTTTTATATCCCAAAGGCAATGTCATATCAGGGATTTAGCAAATCTATGTGCTACCCTTTGTCTTAAATATAAGCCACTTGTCCTGAACTGGCTTAAATCATACACTTACATGTTTCCTTTTTGATGTATCAATTATACATCATTTTGTCATTGTTGATCAAACCACTCACATTTATTTAGCAACCCCTTTAAAAATAAAAATTAACTAGAAATCACTGATAATTGGAAGTGATTCTTGAATCCTAAGATGGCCGCCTTTAGCTGGTTCCAATTTACTCTGTTATAACTATAGAATGTTTACTTTAGTCATAACAAATATGTTCTAGTTCCCCTTATTAAATTCAACTTAAAAGGTTCTTGATGTGTTTATACACTGTTGTATCTACCTATGAGCTACATCTGTGTACAGTTGTTATACACAGTAACCTAACTTTCACTCAAGGCGTATCCACTATATCACATCAGTTTTCATCCAATCATTTTTGTCGTTTTGGCTTCTGATGAACTTGTAAACAAACAAGCAAAATTAAAAGTTACAAATATAATGTTCTTTTTATAACAACAAAAGTAACTTCAACAGATATTTTTTTCTGTATTTCACCTAACTGCAAAATATGAGCACCCCTCACTCGGTTGCTGAAAATGCACTGTTTCCAGAGAAAGCCAATTAAAGCTGTCTTACTTGATCAGGACAAAAACATTGCTGCCACTAAGGCTGTCTGACATAAGTTGCAGTTCCACATAGGCGATTTGTGATCTAGAAATTATGATCAGTGATTGGTTTCAGTGAACTCATTTCATTCCACATTACAAATATTCTTATTAAATGTAATGAATTTATTATCATAATTTATGTCATGTAGATATACTTGAATATTTATATTTGTACATTCCACTTCTAAATTTGCTTCTTAACCAGCTGAACACAATTTACCTCATTTTCATCAAACTACAATGAAATGTCAGAATTCATGTTTTCCGAATATTCACAATTATTTATATTTATATATTTCATTTCTACACATTTTCAGCATACATTTATTGAATTATTTACACTACTATTCATTAATATTTGTTTACTTATAATATCTGTATGATTATATTGACTTATTTATTTGTTTATGTTATTTTTGTTTATTTATTTTTCCATTGATTATTATAATATTTTGTTCTCGTGATAAATTTAATTACCAAACATTTAGCAATAAAACACTAATACAACTAAAACCTAAATTACACATGCATTAATTTGAACATTAACTGAGAGTCTAAAAACACTAACAACTGTTTCATGTTATAACTACACTATAGAAACATCTGTCACATACTACAATATGCTTTGATCTCACAACTCCCTCTCTGGTTTGGCATGTCAGATCTTGCATAACCAATGTTTTCCAATATATCTATAAAACCATTTACCTTACAACCCTCAATTTTTGTTCAAGTTGCTGTGAGTTTAAGTCATGTTTACAGTGAAAAGTTGATTTAAAACATCATCAGACAGCCTGTATGTCCAACAAGGGAAAGTCCAACAGCAAGAAGGCTGGCATCACCAAAAAAATTTAGAAAATATCATCCACTGGGAATTTGGATTAACATTTATTATTTTGTTTTATGTCGTGTTCAACATCCAGGGTCATATTGTGATTGGCAGTTTACGGGTGGAGGAACCAGTGAATACTAGTTGGTCGAGATTCTACACTGTAAACCACAAAGCATCGGCAAGTAACTACTAACTTTTTAACAATTCCGAATGGGTGACCTCAGAAGTTGAAGGCGAGCACTCTAACCGCTACACCACCAAGTCCCCTCATCTACTGGGAAAGATATAGTCTTGTTTGTAGGAAAATAAGTCAAAAAGGTATATTCATAAAAACTACTAATTTTTCCTTTTTAAACTTGATACATGAAAATAGATTTTCTTCTTGGACCTTAAGTAATATTATTGATATTTCCATTTTTGATCATAGTTTCAAGCCTCACCATTGATATTATTAACTTAGCTGCTACTTCCATAAATGTTTCACAACAATTGTTAAATCCTTTTGTATCTTATTAAACAATTAGCATATTTATATATCCAGACCATTATAAGCTTACAATCCTTCAAAAATATGTAAAATACTATCAATTGTATTTTAATCCAATTAAACATCTATCCAGTCTGCCATTCAACAATACCTTTACACAATCACACACACACACACACCCTCACACTGCTACAAATTGCCTGGGAATTCTAAACAATCCCTCCCTCTCTCTTTCTCTTTAGAGGTCAATTTTTATTCTAAGAAATATTCCTACAGGTATAACTGTCTGCAATGCAAGTTTTTTCCCCAGTTTCCCCCCTCTTATTGTCTTGTTTATTTATGAATTGTCTCTTGCTGTCTCTTTTCACAATTCACGTGTGTGTGTGTGTGTGTGGAGAAAAAATCAATACATTGATGTGCTTGTAGTTGTTCTGTTAAAACAGTTTTCACACTTTTCAGATAAGAAGGACCAATATACGTTTATTTCCAAATTGGTCTTTGAAGTAAGAAATTACTTCATGTTGTTGGTTTTAAGCGGGGGGGGGGGGGGGGGGGGGCGGCAGGGATCAATGGAGCATATAATCTTTTTTCCTGATCTGTAGGAGAAAACACCCTGTCTGTTTGTTTTTCCATGCGCAGATTTCTAAAATTATTAATCGGATTTAGGATATATTTTTACACAGATGGAGTCTATCCATGGCACAGCCCTCCTTCGAGAAGTTGTCCAAATCCATTTCGAGAATCACTTTTTTCAGATTTTCTAACAATATCTGCTACATTATTCCAAAAACTATAAATCTCATTGGGGCCTTATATTTGCCACAAGGTTGGGCCTACCTCTGGCCTGTTCCTTTCTTAATAATCTAGTTCTACATTGGGAATTCTTAATTTTTTCCAGGTTTTTTTTTATTCACCATTATGTGGTTCCAGATCCAGGATTTGTGATCCCTCAAGCACTATTTGTATTTTTTCAACTGTTTCTTGAAAACCTAGGTATCTGTTAAGAAAATTGTGTCAATTTTTGGTTGACTGATAAATAGACTGACTGAGTGATTGATTGACTGACTGATAAATCGATCGATCAAGTGATCAATCAGGATTGATTATCTCTAAGATTAGTTGAGGGATGGAATAAAAATGTATACTAGTTGAGCAAGACTCCACACTGAATACCATCTGACAATAGGAGGTAGCCAAAAATTTTCCCACTTGAGACTTAGGGTAGGGATTGAAACAAGTCCTGAAGGATGTAATGCAAGTGTGTTGCCCACTTTATCACCATGCCTCCCCATGTGTCAAATTTAGACAGGACTCCAATCGGCAAAAAAGGGATGGTATCGCCTAGGACGACCTTCAACTATTAATGCTGCATTCTTCAGCACATTGTGTGGCGGTGTTAAATACCCGTGAAACAGTTCTTTGCACCTTAACCGTATTTTTATTGGATGTGAACTAGCATGTACCAGTCCTGAATAGCCGAAAGAATGCATCATTATTATCCGTCATGTATTGGGAACCGTGATGGTTATTTATATCAATTTTATACTCATTCAAAATATTTTACCATATGTATGGGACTTATTACATCACATATGGCCAAATAAGTATAGAAATAATTTGTGATGACAATAATCTTTAAAAGCAAATACATGTTTTGGGGTGATAATAAGAGATATACATCACTTAAACTGTTGCACATTTTTCATTTATCAAAAATGTTATTTAATTATTATGCAATATGGTTATATAGCCACAGAGGGATATAATGTCAAAATGTGAACAAAATCAGTTGACGAGAAATACATTATATATATATTTTTTTATTATTGCTTGGTGTAACTATGTACACCAAGGGTCCAAAATGGTGGGCAGTCCCTGACCCTTTGTAGCAGGTTAAAGTCGTCAAGGTGACCAGACAATGTCAATGTTTTAAAAACATCAGGTGATATATGTTCTGTTGAGATAGACCCAGGATAATGTTTGTTTCTATTCTATTAAAGTTTCAGAGATTGTAATGAAAATTCCCTTTGTCTTGGCGAACATAGAAAAAAAATGTCAAAGTGACATTATAAACAAAATACCTTAGAAGTGTGAACATAACATTTGAGAGTAACAAAGCATTAAACTAGCAACACAGAATATATTGGTGTAAACATTTCATATTAGGTTATGTTTTCTTCAGTGTTTGTTTCTCCGTATCAGTTTATATACTTGTCAGTCTGCAAATGTCAAATTTACTAGAAACTCTCAATTATTAGCTCAAACTTAGTGGCTTGATTCACATTAACAGTTTCAAGTCTTAAATCTAAGCTGTTATTTGTTTTTTTTTCTACAATTTAGGGAATTTTCATTTTTGAAACAATTTTGGAATACTGCCAATTGTTTTGGATGTAGAGTGGAAAATGTAAATTACATACATTTGTAAAAGATCATGTAATCAGATTGTACCCAATCAAATTAACAGATTTGAATTAGTAATAACCTGCAAATATATATATTCTTATAACTGATCGTTGGTCGCTTATCATCGATCGCACCAGTGGAAACAAAGACTTAAAATGTTGTGCCTTTGCTGAAGGTTTCATTGATTAAATGCTCCGTGACAGACTCATTACAATCAATCTTATTAAGCACTGATTGGCTCATTATTGAGCAACTCATTTTGAAAAGAAAATCATAATTATCAAAGAAGATGGATCACACCCTCTAATGCTGTTACATCATTGTAACACAAGATATGACGCTGTATGTAGGACAATTGATTGTATGAAAACGCATGAAAGACAAAGACACAGTTGGGTTTTTGCATCCCTTCTAACTATTAGCACTGTAAAGCAACAAGTCCATTACATTTGTGCATGATTGTTAATACCCCTTTCACACTACATACAATATCCCCCCACCCCTGTCTTTTAACTCCTATATCAGGGCCCGTATTCACAAAGATTCTTATTCTTAGAATTTTTCTTAGAATTGTCGTTTTTCTTAGAAAAATTCTAAGATGAAAAAAATTTTCCTATTCACAAAGATTCTTAGAATTATACTTATTTTTAGAATTATTCTATGAATGGTCTTTATTCTTAGAATTTTTCTAAGAATAAAAATTTGCTATTCACAAAACTCTTATTTTTAGAATTTTCTAAGAATTTTGTTTAAATCTAAGAATGGCACATAGCATTGCTTAACTTAAGAAAAATAGTTGTTTTGATGATTATAGTGCAGCAACTATTTGCAAATCGACATTCAGAACAGAGTGTTACATATTAGTTGTCAATTGTGTGTACTGTAACGAAATGCAGCCTCTTTATATTATTTTAAAAAATTCCAGTTTTCTGTTCACATAGGCCAAGATCTGTATTCTTAGAATTTTTCTTAGAATTACACTTAGTCTAAGAAAAATTCTAAGAATTGCATACATTTACTTTTACTTCTATTCTTAGAATTATTCTTAGCTAAGAATTGTTTTGTGAATAGGATTTTATTCTAAGAATAAGAAAATTCTTATCAAAGAATTTTTCTTAGACTTAAGTGTAATTCTAAGAAAAATTCTAAGAATCTTTGTGAATACAGGCCTAGGTTTGTATGGCAGCTTGTGACACAATGGCGAAATGTCCATTACCTTGCCAGTCCCACAAAGTTTTAATTTTTTTTAAAGTTCTGCCTCTGATTTCTTACAGTGAGCATGCATAGACGATTCCGTGCATGCGCTTATGAATTTCTTACTACGGTAACTGAAGGCGTGCTCCATGGTGTATATAAATTGTGACTCGGTCGTCTTTCGGTGTAATACGTCAAAATAAGGTGAGTTCAGGTACTGAACACTTCACCACTGTGACAGAAAGTTGCATACAAATCTTGGACGGCAGTTGAAGGACAGGGGCGTTTCACCAAATGCCTATAAACCGCAAATTAGACGGCCTGTATTGTTAACAACTCAAATGAAACTTGGCAAACTGGGAGGGAGTTCCGCAACTGAGTAAAACTTCTAACAGTGGGACGTACTACCTTGGTGTGAAAAGTGGCGTAAGATGTGGGTTTGAAGTCAAAACCAGAGAGGCCAGAAATAAGTGATGCAGAAAGGAAATTCTTATTATATTAGTTATTATTTTAGTATTTCTTACGGCTGATGCTTTATCATAAAAAGAAAACTTGGAGAGGTCAAACCTCCACCACGGCACATAATAATAAGTAAATGGGAAGTTCCGGATCATTTTTCTTTGTATCCAGCCGGTGAAACAGATGACTCTTAAAATTTAATGAGATCCAATTTGCACCAAGACCCATCTTCTATTATTTTCAGGAAATTCAAACCAGTAGTATTTGCGTAATCGTGCTAGCAAAAGAAACAGACAAATGGTCAAGAAAACAATACCTCCTCCACAGAGATAAAAACCTCTAAACATCTCACATTTTTACTTCACAAAAAGGAAGTTTATTAACATTAAAATATGCTATGAAGACATTTCCTCTCAAAGCTCTGAAACCGTATTTTTGAAGGGTCTAAGCATTGGCCCCTAGTACCTGGAATGAACTCTCCTTTGTTATTTGTAATGCTTCATCACTAATACAGATGTCACAGTTCCCAGTATGGTTGTGTCTCTACATATTTGATTACTGTCATTCTTACACATCCAAACATTAACCTTCTATCTTGCCAGTTCATGTTGAATATTCCACCTCCCTTCACCCCTCGACCCTCATGAGCTCTTGAGAGGATATCACAGTTATTTAAAACATTTTAAAAAGAAAACAGCCTCAAAATTCTTTTCCAAGCTATATAAAATTGCCAAAAAACCTCCTACCCATATTCCAATGCCACCTAATCACACAGTATCTGTCCTACCAAAATTCAAGGTGGAAGGAAGAAACAGCCTATAAGCCTATTCATTTGTAACCTGTGACCGCAACAATGAAAAGTATGACTTTAGTATTACCGGTTTCAGGATAAGGCTTATTACTTACTCATTCACTATTGCTTTTCTACCTTAATTTTTCTTGAGTTAACAAACATATCTGGTTTATAATGCATTAAACGGCTGGGTGAAATATGAATAATAATTCTGTTTCTGCACCTAGAAATCAACTAGTAAAAGATTAAGTGTCATAAAACTGTGATTAGTTTACATTTAAATATGCTGTGGACATAGTTTGTGTGTACAAAGACAAACATCTGTTACACATAAAATTTCTTCGAATTATAATCTTTGCGCAAAGGCTGCATATTTTTTTTCTTTTATGCAAGAAAATCAATACATTGATGTTGTCAACAAGAGTTAATAGCTCAGGTAGAAAACTTTCAATCTCTTGTAATTGACAAAACATTCTAAGCACAATACAATGTAACACCTGTAAACTGCTTGCAGTAATTTTATGAATTCCTGTATTTATGAAGGTAAATCCTCATGACCGTACTTCAGCAATAAACCTTATTACCTATTATTGTTTGTTCATTTATTAGCAGCATTACACAAATACTACTGTTTGGATTTTAATAAAAAAATAAAGATGGGCCTTGGTCCTGCGTATATCTCATTGAACTTTGAGAGCTATCTGGATCACCGTCTGAATACAAAAATAAATACTTTTCACATTTATTTATCATTACATGCCTTGGTGGAGGAATGCACTCTTTAAATGTTCTTGTTTGCCCTTGTTTTGAGTATATTAACATTTATCTTATGAATTATAATTTGCATTGAGACAAGTGCAATGTATTAAAAATAATCTTATTTGAAAAAACATTAAACTGATAAACATTTCAGAGGGCTATGTATAGGGAATTTATATATTTCTTTACAAAATTGGTGCCCTAAACTGGCATGCAACCAGTCAACATATGCCTTATGAGGTATGCATTTGTATCGACGATTCTGATTGGCTCTAGTTTGAATTCAATGTTTGCTTTATATTTCTGCCAATTCATATCACATGCTAAATTGTGGAGAATAGCAGTAAAAAAGTAAAAAACAGTAAATGATTTGTTAACCTTTTTTTTTATATATTTTTATTTTTCATAAAACATAAACATACCATACAAAAGTACAATACAAACACAAACACAATAAGGCACAATACACAATTACAAGTTTACACAAAAACACAAGACAAATGTGTAATTTTTCCACACATAATGCCAACCACTGTTCTAACAATAAACAATATCAGTTATGGTGAAAACAAATTTACAACTCTTTCCTTTTTGTACTGAATTGGTTCACTGTAGACTGTTTAGTATTTTGTCAAGTAATATAAAGAATGCTTTATTATTATTCTTGTTCACTTCCAGTAAGACTTCTAATTTTGATTTTATAAAAACTAAATATTCTGAAAAATGCACCTCTTTATTCTCACTCTTTTTATTGTTCAAAAACCATTTTCCAATAAGCATTAGGTAATTGATTGCTTCAAAAATTACGTTATCAGATGGCCAAAAACCAAAAAGAACTTCACATACTGTAAAGTTAAATTTAATATCCAAGATACTTTTCAACCATTCTGACAGTTGTTTCCAAAACTTCACACTCACATTACAATAATACAAGTGGTGTTCTATTGTATCTACTGCTGTGCATGAAGTGCAGTTTGGATCACTGGTTACTTTCCATTTAAAAAGATTTTCTCTACAATTTAATATTCTATTCAAAATTTTGTACTGAAAGCTTTGATAGAAGGGTTCAATTGATATTTTAAAAGGTAGCAAAAATGTTTCTTTCCATGAATAGTTTTCTAAAAAAGGAAAAAGATTAGACCATACATTTATCGCTGATGGTAATGTGGTTTTTTTACCGAGTAACTGTGCAAAATATCCTTAGTTTTTGTATGTTCAATCGTAACCAGCTTATGTCCTAATTTTATAAAAATTGAGTCTGGGGACCTATCAATATTTTCAGTTGACGAAAACTTTAGCTTTTTCAGCCATAACGCTGGAATAGCACTTTTTAACATCAAAAACTGCATGTAGTTCAAGCAACACTTAAATTTGGTTTCTAATGCCTGTTTTGTCATTATGTTACGTGTAGTTTTATCATAAATGTCTATAAGTTTAAGGAAGTTATTTCGTTTATAGAAAGATCCAAACTTTGGAATATTCAGTGCATCATTGCCAGACGTTATTAAGCTTGAGTGAAAAATATATTCATTCAATATTTCATTACATGATAATGGTACAGTGTTTTTATAGATATCCAGCTCTCCATTAATTGTTTTAATTTTGTTTTACATGCATCAACATATGCTGGAGGCATTTTATATACAAAATATTGTCGATCTATGTTTAATAACTTATACGTTAAATCTTTCCATTTACCATCTTCCTCAATTGCTAAACGCTTTACCCATGTGATTTTTGCTGCTTTATTTATTTCAAATATATCTGGCATCTTCAGGCCCCCATCCTCAATACTTGCAATGATGGTTTCTTTTTTTACCTTTGGTGTTTTGTTCCTCCAAAGAAAAGACAGAAGTAGTTTATCTAGTTTTTCAACTGTAAATAAAAATGAAATCTGTGAAATTATCAGAGCTCTTAAAATTGTTATCTTACCTTTAAGTGACAGGTGTCTACCCAGCCAGATTTGAAGCAGTGTTTTAACTTTTTCAATTTTTGGAGAATAGTTCAAGTCAATTGCATCATTATGATTATTTGAAAACCAAATTCCTAAAGTTTTAAAAGGTCCCATGTTATAAGTGATCTTTTTCAAATTACCTGATAAATTTATGGGTTTTTTCTATCTCTTCCCAAAGGAATTATTTCAGTTTTTTCCAGGTTAACAGTCAAACCTGAAATCATTTTAAATTTATCAAATAATGTAATACTGTGAGCAATTGAATCAAGATCAGCCAAGAAGAGAGTAGTGTCATCTGCTAATTGATTTATTTATTTATTTGGGGTTTTACGTCGCTCTCAACACTGTACAGGTCATATCACGACGGGTAGTTGGAAGGGCAGAGGAAACCAGTACATAGAGTTCGCTAGGGTTCTGTACTGTAAACAGCCGACCAACGGCAAGCAACTACCAGCTTTCCCACATAAGGCCTTGACGGGGATCAAACCCCGGCCTCAGAGGTGGGAGGCGAGAGTGTTACCACTCTGCCACCGTGGCCCCTCATCTGCTAATTGAGCAATCTTATGTGTATGATTTATCTTGGTATTAAATTGGAGGCCATGAATATTTTCATTTGTTCTGAATGCTATTGCTAATATTTCTGCAACTAAAATAAATAAGAGGGCCGAAATAGGACAACCTTGTCTAATTGATCGAGACAATTTAAAGCATTCAGAGTAATATCCATTGTTAGTAACCCACGATTTTATATCTGTATATAAAATTTTTATCCAATCTAGAAATGCATCTCCGAATTAAATCTTTTTAAGCACTTAAACAAAAGATTCCACTCAATGCTATCAAATGCTTTCTCAAAATCTATTAATGTAATAAAGCCATTCATATTTTGTTCTTCTGTTAGATACACAATATCATGTATTGTGTGGATGGTTTCACCAATAAAGCGGCCTTTTATATATCCAATTTGATCACGGTTAACTATTTGGCCAATTACATTCTGCAGTTTTTGTGCTAAGGCTTTTGTTAGAATTTTGTAGTCGGTGTAAAGTAGACTTACAGGACGCCAGTTCTTTAAGAAGCGCAGGTCTTTGTCCTTTTTAGGAAGTAAATTTATTACTGCTATTTTTTGCTCTTGTGAAAGTTGATTGTTATCATAAGTATAGTTATAGCTTGCTACCAGTAAGTCACGAATATCTGGCCAGAAAAATTTGTAAAAGTTAGTTGTCAAACCATCAGAACCAGGGGACTTGTTATTGGCAAGATTTTTTAAAGCAGTGCTGTAGTCTCTTGACTGTAGCTTTTTATCACAAAAGTATCTTTCATCATTTGAAAGTTTTGGAATAGCCGTATTTCTCAAAAAATAATCTTCTATTTCAATGAAATTTTTAAAATGGTGTTGCTTTGATGAGTAAAGATTATCATAGTATCGTTTTTGTTCTTTTAATATAGCTACTGGGTCAGTTATTATGTTCGTTCCTTGTATAAGCTTTTTAATGTGCTTTATATTATAATTTCTTTTCTCAGGATTTAGAAAGAATTTGCTATTTTGTTCCCCATCTTCAACCCATTGAGCTTTTGACCGCAAAATTGAGCCCTTTAGTTTTATCTTTTGAAAATTTTCCCATTCTTGTTTGGCCTCGTAGTATGCATCTAAATGGCTACAATCTGTGGCCAGCGATGCTTCCAAGTTTTCCAATGTCTTTTTGATTGTTTCTTCTTTTAGTCTATTTGTCCTTGACTTTTGAATAGAATAAGCTATAGTTTCACTTCTTATTCTGCATTTTACAAAATCCCAAAGCTGTGACTTATTCTCCATCACATCATTATTTTTAATATCGCTGATAGTCTTTTTAATAATATCAATATAAGTATGGTCAGTTAATAAGTTATTGTTGAATTTCCAAAGCCTCTGCCCCTTTTTTTGAGTATCCAGTAACTCTAAATTGATAGAAATAATGCTATGATCAGAACTATTTCCAGGTTTTATTGTAGTTAATTTAATTTGATATTCTAGGGCAGTAGAAACAAGCCAAAAGTCAATTCTAGATTGTACAAATCCTGTTTTTGAATTCTTCTGCTATATTGGAGTAGGTCTGGATGCCTTAATCTCCATATATCGATAATATCTACTTCTTCCATAAAAGACTTTAAATCTTTTGCACGTAATTCAATTTCTCTATTTCCCCCCTTTTTATCATATTTTAAATTTAAACATATATTGAAGTCCCCACAATTGAGTAAGTTTTTACTGACAGTCATTTACCATACTTTTGAAATAGCTGAGAAAGTCCATGTGTTGTGTTGGTTTATCTTTAGTGGGAAAGTATACACAAACAATGACAAATGGATTAAGACAAATCTTACACTCTAAGACAATCAACCTGCCATTTTGATCAGCTTTTATATTGGTGATTTCTATATCAGAGAGTATCTTATCAGGAATTAAGATTGCTACCCCACTACTATTTGACCGACCATGTGAGTAATATATTTTACCATTCCACTCCTTCTGCCAAAGTTGCTCATCTAAGGGTGTGGAGTGAGTCTCTTGTAATGCTGTTATGCCAGAATGATTATGCTTAAGCCACTGAAAAATATTAAGTCTTTTTTTCCTGTCACGTAAAAGGCGACAATTGAATGAATTTAAAGCAAACAAAGGGGGGTTTGGTCTCCATGAGCGTGAATAAAAGACCAGAAATGCATAATATTCAAATGAATTGATTTATGCCTGTTGGGTGGACAGCTCCAATATTCCACATCCACCACTGCTCACGCCTTCTTCTGTGGGCTGTTGATGGTGTGTTGTATTTGGGAGTGCACCACTCTAGGATTGAGAACTGCATATCCTTAATAGAGTGACTTTTTCCAGTGAAATGTTTGGAAACTGGTGTCACTCTATTATCCTTAGGTTTGTTTACCGAGAGTCTGTGTTCATATATTCTCTGTCTGAACGCCCTCCCTGTTTCTCCAACATAATATTTACCACATTTTTTGCATGTGATTAAATATACAATATCACTGAGTTCACATGAGATTAGTTTTGGGAGGTTTTTAGGTTGGTATTTATCTCCACTGATGTTACAGGTAATTTCACTTATTTTAGTGATTAGAGGGCAGTAAGTGCATTTACCCAGCCGGGTGCAATGGGTGGGTATTAGTTTTGTCCTTACCATTTCTTTTGGTGGGTATGAAATGGAGGCTTTAGTAAGCATATCTCTTAGGTTAGGTAACCTCTTGAAGCCAAGTTATCAGCTCTGATATCTAATCCGTCACTGTGTATGTTCCAATTAGATACGGCAGAAACCAGGGTAGAGTGGCTGGATTATCTGTGAGCTTGGCTCTAGCTTCACTAAGGAGTTGCATTGTCTCCTCAGAGATTCTCTCTCTTGGCATAGGTGTGTCTGCAGCTCTGATATCTAATCCGTCACTCTGTATGTTCCAATTAGATACGGCAGAAACCAGGGTAGAGTGGCTAACACTTTCAGATATCACACTCATGATTAAGAAATAAAATAACAGCAAGAAAATTGAAGTGTTATAATGTCACTCAAGTAAATGTTCACAATAGATATTGTAGAGGTGCCTTACACAATATCTTTTAAACTATAGGTATTATGTTTCGAAAGCTATATGTTATTGAACTTTCTCATCAGAGGCTGGAGAATATGGGCTAAGGTCTCCCCTGAAGTACTTTTTGGGATGTGCAATTGAACCTGTTTTTTGCACCTGTGCACCGCTAGGCGGTGCATTGCACCTGTGCACCTTTTTTGAGGTGGTTGTTTATTCTGAAGGATTTCAGGTGAGTATCTTTTTCTAAGGTTGGAAATATAATATAATTATATTAAATATTATAATTATACTATTTATAAATTTTTAGGTTGTTATATCCTAGAATTATATTCTATATATAAAAAATTCATATTCTTTTTATATATAATCCACATTAATAAGCCCAGATAGAGTGTATCCTGAAAATGTTGTATGATCATAAGGGTGGATTTATATGTTAATGTTTGAGTCACATTTTAAGTAATAATTGTGCTTATGATAATTCAGGGTAATTCCTGTTCACAATGTAAAAGGTGGGAGGCACCCTATTATTTAATGTTGGTGCAATCCTATAACTGAGGCAGAAACTGGTCTGTGGTTATATCCTGTTTGCATTGGGCAGTTTTAGTAATGGCATATGCACTACAATACATCTTATTAGTTTCAATACATTTTTCGATGTATTGATTGTATTGGATAGATGTATTTATGCATGAACATGTTATTTATTTATATATATTTTATTATATTTATAATTTATGTCATCATATATACAAATAAATCTATCACACCAATATAATATGGTTATTTTATTTATAACTTATTATATATAAATAAGATCTTTATTAGAAAATATTTCATAGGTGGGTATGTAAATAATGCCTAGATATAAAATATAATTTATGCTATTTATTATTTTTAGGACAAATTATATTTAGAATTGAAAAGATTAATAACATCTAAAACATATTATTTTCAGACTGTCAAAAATAATAATGTCCGTGAAACAGTTATTATTTCTAGACGAGATCTGGTTTAATTATTGTCTTTTCTGTATTGGACCAGATGTGTCAATAACTTCTGTCTTTTCTGAGGGGGGATGAAAAGACTAGGTCGAGTTGGCTTTCTTGAGCACATCTCTTCTAGGGTGGGTGTTTTGCTGATGTCTGAAATGTGTGCATCAGTGATGGGTATATCCATCTGTGTGGTTGTGCTTGTGTCTTCACTAGATGGGTCGATTGTGTGAGCTGCATCTGGTCGAGTTGGGGGTGCTGAGACCATTGATGTTGGGTTCAAATCCCATTGAGGTATGGATAGTGGTTGATGTTGGTCAATTATTTTGGATGACTCATCTTTGGTTTCATCCCTTGTTTGGCTACCTCTATTAGCAGTGGGTTGGGCCGCTAGGAGTCCAATTTGGGTGGTTGGGCTCTTACTTCTGGCTAAGTTGGGTTTGCAGAACACTATATCTGAGTTCAGTGTATCCACAAAAATCTTTAGACCTTTATCAAAAGTTAGTAGTGAAAGTTTCTCTCCTAACTCCAGGACCTCGTCCGGTGAAATAACTATTAGAGGCTCTGTTTGGGTTGACTTTTCCTCAGTACTGACATTACTGATGTCAGTGTTCACCTGTCTGGAGACAGTGTTTTGTATCAACTTGCCCTCCAGTTTGTCAGCCATCTTCTGTAACTCTTCATCTTCTTCTGAGTCACTAACTGTCAAGTCCTGTATGACTCTGGTCAGGGCCTCTGATGGGGCGTTTGGCATGGGTGCATTGCTAGTAGATGGGATTACAGTTGGTGTCTGATTTTCATCCAGCCCCTTATTAAGACTATTTTTGAGGCAGATTTTTGAATGTTTGATCATGTCTTCACGCCTTTTGTATGTCTTGGGACAGGTCAAACAATTGTATCTGGTGCTAAGGTGTACACTTGTTTTATGCCTTTTAAGGCTACTGTTCTTAGTGAAGGCTTTTTGGCAAATGCCACATATGAAGTTGGCACGCACATCCATAGTGAAAATGTCACTAAACTCGCACAAATACTTTTGTATGTATACTAGATAATATTTATTATCCTTATATGGTCAATTTATATATGTGAATAAAATATTTAATTATTTTTTAATATTTTTTATTCTTTGTTTATTCATCACCAGTTAACTCTGTTGGCAAAATGAACTAGTTACATGTTTTGTGATTTGTTCAGACATCAGAAAAACACCCACCCTAGAAGAGATGTGCTCAAGAAAGCCAACTCGACCTAGTCTTTTCATCCCCCCTCAGAAAAGACAGAAGTTATTGACACATCTGGTCCAATACAGAAAAGACAATAATTAAACCAGATCTCGTCTAGAAATAATAACTGTTTCACGGACATTATTATTTTTGACAGTCTGAAAATAATATGTTTTAGATGTTATTAATCTTTTCAATTCTAAATATAATTTGTCCTAAAAATAATAAATAGCATAAATTATATTTTATATCTAGGCATTATTTACATACCCACCTATGAAATATTTTCTAATAAAGATCTTATTTATATATAATAAGTTATAAATAAAATAACCATATTATATTGGTGTGATAGATTTATTTGTATATATGATGACATAAATTATAAATATAATAAAATATATATAAATAAATAACATGTTCATGCATAAATACATCTATCCAATACAATCAATACATCGAAAAATGTATTGAAACTAATAAGATGTATTGTAGTGCATATGCCATTACTAAAACTGCCCAATGCAAACAGGATATAACCACAGACCAGTTTCTGCCTCAGTTATAGGATTGCACCAACATTAAATAATAGGGTGCCTCCCACCTTTTACATTGTGAACAGGAATTACCCTGAATTATCATAAGCACAATTATTACTTAAAATGTGACTCAAACATTAACATATAAATCCACCCTTATGATCATACAACATTTTCAGGATACACTCTATCTGGGCTTATTAATGTGGATTATATATAAAAAGAATATGAATTTTTTATATATAGAATATAATTCTAGGATATAACAACCTAAAAATTTATAAATAGTATAATTATAATATTTAATATAATTATATTATATTTCCAACCTTAGAAAAAGATACTCACCTGAAATCCTTCAGAATAAACAACCACCTCAAAAAAGGTGCACAGGTGCAATGCACCGCCTAGCGGTGCACAGGTGCAAAAAACAGGTTCAATTGCACATCCCAAAAAGTACTTCAGGGGAGACCTTAGCCCATATTCTCCAGCCTCTGATGAGAAAGTTCAATAACATATAGCTTTCGAAACATAATACCTATAGTTTAAAAGATATTGTGTAAGGCACCTCTACAATATCTATTGTGAACATTTACTTGAGTGACATTATAACACTTCAATTTTCTTGCTGTTATTTTATTTCTTAATCATGAGTGTGATATCTGAAAGTGTTAGCCACTCTACCCTGGTTTCTGCCGTATCTAATTGGAACATACAGAGTGACGGATTAGATATCAGAGCTGCAGACACACCTATGCCAAGAGAGAGAATCTCTGAGGAGACAATGCAACTCCTTAGTGAAGCTAGAGCCAAGCTCACAGATAATCCAGCCACTCTACCCTGGTTTCTGCCATATCTAATTGGAACATACACAGTGACGGATTAGATATCAGAGCTGATAACTTGGCTTCAAGAGGTTACCTAACCTAAGAGATATGCTTACTAAAGCCTCCATTTCATACCCACCAAAAGAAATGGTAAGGACAAAACTAATACCCACCCATTGCACCCGGCTGGGTAAATGCACTTACTGCCCTCTAATCACTAAAATAAGTGAAATTACCTGTAACATCAGTGGAGATAAATACCAACCTAAAAACCTCCCAAAACTAATCTCATGTGAACTCAGTGATATTGTATATTTAATCACATGCAAAAAATGTGGTAAATATTATGTTGGAGAAACAGGGAGGGCGTTCAGACAGAGAGTATATGAACACAGACTCTCAGTAAACAAACCTAAGGATAATAGAGTGACACCAGTTTCCAAACATTTCACTGGAAAAAGTCACTCTATTAAGGATATGCAGTTCTCAATCCTAGAGTGGTGCACTCCCAAATACAACACACCATCAACAGCCCACAGAAGAAGGCGTGAGCAGTGGTGGATGTGGAATATTGGAGCTGTCCACCCAACAGGCATAAATCAATTCATTTGAATATTATGCATTTCTGGTGTTTTATTCACGCTCATGGAGACCAAACCCCCCTTTGTTTGCTTTATTATTATATGCACAATAATTCAAATGACCAGGGTATACAGTATAAAATAAATAAATTTAAATCTATCTTATACTAATCATATAAATACCAATATACCTTATATTGACATACCAAATATTATATGGAGTTTGTGATGTAATAATCATATGACGTCACTTTACACATTTCGTCACGTCAAATTACATCACAAAACATGTAACTAGTTCATTTTGCCAACAGAGTTAACTGGTGATGAATAAACAAAGAATAAAAAATATTAAAAAATAATTAAATATTTTATTCACATATATAAATTGACCATATAAGGATAATAAATATTATCTAGTATACATACAAAAGTATTTGTGCGAGTTTAGTGACATTTTCACTATGGATGTGCGTGCCAACTTCATATGTGGCATTTGCCAAAAAGCCTTCACTAAGAACAGTAGCCTTAAAAGGCATAAAACAAGTGTACACCTTAGCACCAGATACAATTGTTTGACCTGTCCCAAGACATACAAAAGGCGTGAAGACATGATCAAACATTCAAAAATCTGCCTCAAAGATAGTCTTAATAAGGGGCTGGATGAAAATCAGACACCAACTGTAATCCCATCTACTAGCAATGCACCCATGCCAAACGCCCCATCAGAGGCCCTGACCAGAGTCATACAGGACTTGACAGTTAGTGACTCAGAAGAAGATGAAGAGTTACAGAAGATGGCTGACAAACTGGAGGGCAAGTTGATACAAAACACTGTCTCCAGACAGGTGAACACTGACATCAGTAATGTCAGTACTGAGGAAAAGTCAACCCAAACAGAGCCTCTAATAGTTATTTCACCGGACGAGGTCCTGGAGTTAGGAGAGAAACTTTCACTACTAACTTTTGATAAAGGTCTAAAGATTTTTGTGGATACACTGAACTCAGATATAGTGTTCTGCAAACCCAACTTAGCCAGAAGTAAGAGCCCAACCACCCAAATTGGACTCCTAGTGGCCCAACCCACTGCTAATAGAGGTAGCCAAACAAGGGATGAAACCAAAGATGAGTCATCCAAAATAATTGACCAACATCAACCACTATCCATACCTCAATGGGATTTGAACCCAACATCAATGGTCTCAGCACCCCCAACTCGACCAGATGCAGCTCACACAATCGACCCATCTAGTGAAGACACAAGCACAACCACACAGATGGATATACCCATCACTGATGCACACATTTCAGACATCAGCAAAACACCCACCCTAGAAGAGATGTGCTCAAGAAAGCCAACTCGACCTAGTCTTTTCATCCCCCCTCAGAAAAGACAGAAGTTATTGACACATCTGGTCCAATACAGAAAAGACAATAATTAAACCAGATCTCGTCTAGAAATAATAACTGTTTCACGGACATTATTATTTTTGACAGTCTGAAAATAATATGTTTTAGATGTTATTAATCTTTTTCAATTCTAAATATAATTTGTCCTAAAAATAATAAATAGCATAAATTATATTTTATATCTAGGCATTATTTACATACCCACCTATGAAATATTTTCTAATAAAGATCTTATTTATATATAATAAGTTATAAATAAAATAACCATATTATATTGGTGTGATAGATTTATTTGTATATATGATGACATAACTTATAAATATAATAAAATATATATAAATAAATAACATGTTCATGCATAAATACATCTATCCAATACAATCAATACATCGAAAAATGTATTGAAACTAATAAGATGTATTGTAGTGCATATGCCATTACTAAAACTGCCCAATGCAAACAGGATATAACCACAGACCAGTTTCTGCCTCAGTTATAGGATTGCACCAACATTAAATAATAGGGTGCCTCCCACCTTTTACATTGTGAACAGGAATTACCCTGAATTATCATAAGCACAATTATTACTTAAAATGTGACTCAAACATTAACATATAAATCCACCCTTATGATCATACAACATTTTCAGGATACACTCTATCTGGGCTTATTAATGTGGATTATATATAAAAAGAATATGAATTTTTTATATATAGAATATAATTCTAGGATATAACAACCTAAAAATTTATAAATAGTATAATTATAATATTTAATATAATTATATTATATTTCCAACCTTAGAAAAAGATACTCACCTGAAATCCTTCAGAATAAACAACCACCTCAAAAAAGGTGCACAGGTGCAATGCACCGCCTAGCGGTGCACAGGTGCAAAAAACAGGTTCAATTGCACATCCCAAAAAGTACTTCAGGGGAGACCTTAGCCCATATTCTCCAGCCTCTGATGAGAAAGTTCAATAACATATAGCTTTCGAAACATAATACCTATAGTTTAAAAGATATTGTGTAAGGCACCTCTACAATATCTATTGTGAACATTTACTTGAGTGACATTATAACACTTCAATTTTCTTGCTGTTATTTTATTTCTTAATCATGAGTGTGATATCTGAAAGTGTTAGCCACTCTACCCTGGTTTCTGCCGTATCTAATTGGAACATACAGAGTGACGGATTAGATATCAGAGCTGCAGACACACCTATGCCAAGAGAGAGAATCTCTGAGGAGACAATGCAACTCCTTAGTGAAGCTAGAGCCAAGCTCACAGATAATCCAGCCACTCTACCCTGGTTTCTGCCATATCTAATTGGAACATACACAGTGACGGATTAGATATCAGAGCTGATAACTTGGCTTCAAGAGGTTACCTAACCTAAGAGATATGCTTACTAAAGCCTCCATTTCATACCCACCAAAAGAAATGGTAAGGACAAAACTAATACCCACCCATTGCACCCGGCTGGGTAAATGCACTTACTGCCCTCTAATCACTAAAATAAGTGAAATTACCTGTAACATCAGTGGAGATAAATACCAACCTAAAAACCTCCCAAAACTAATTTCATGTGAATTCAGTGATATTTTATATTTAATCACATGCAAAAAATGTGGTAAATATTATGTTGGAGAAACCGGGAGGGCGTTCAGACAGAGAATATATGAACACAGACTCTGAGTAAACAAACCTAAGGATAATAGAGTGACACCAGTTTCCAAACATTTCACTGGAAAAAGTCACTCTATTAAGGATATGCAGTTCTCAATCCTAGAGTGGTGCACTCCCAAATACAACACACCATCAACAGCCCACAGAAGAAGGCGTGAGCAGTGGTGGATGTGGAATATTGGAGCTGTCCACCCAACAGGCATAAATCAATTCATTTGAATATTATGCATTTCTGGTCTTTTATTCACGCTCATGGAGACCAAACCCCCCTTTGTTTGCTTTATTATTATATGCACAATAATTCAAATGACCAGGGTATACAGTATAAAATAAATAAATTTAAATCTATCTTATACTAATCATATAAATACCAATATACCTTATATTGACATACCAAATATTATATGGAGTTTGTGATGTAATAATCATATGACGTCACTTTACACATTTCGTCACGTCAAATTACATCACAAAACATGTAACTAGTTCATTTTGCCAACAGAGTTAACTGGTGATGAATAAACAAAGAATAAAAAATATTAAAAAATAATTAAATATTTTATTCACATATATAAATTGACCATATAAGGATAATAAATATTATCTAGTATACATACAAAAGTATTTGTGCGAGTTTAGTGACATTTTCACTATGGATGTGCGTGCCAACTTCATATGTGGCATTTGCCAAAAAGCCTTCACTAAGAACAGTAGCCTTAAAAGGCATAAAACAAGTGTACACCTTAGCACCAGATACAATTGTTTGACCTGTCCCAAGACATACAAAAGGCGTGAAGACATGATCAAACATTCAAAAATCTGCCTCAAAAATAGTCTTAATAAGGGGCTGGATGAAAATCAGACACCAACTGTAATCCCATCTACTAGCAATGCACCCATGCCAAACGCCCCATCAGAGGCCCTGACCAGAGTCATACAGGACTTGACAGTTAGTGACTCAGAAGAAGATGAAGAGTTACAGAAGATGGCTGACAAACTGGAGGGCAAGTTGATACAAAACACTGTCTCCAGACAGGTGAACACTGACATCAGTAATGTCAGTACTGAGGAAAAGTCAACCCAAACAGAGCCTCTAATAGTTATTTCACCGGACGAGGTCCTGGAGTTAGGAGAGAA
Source organism: Sabellastarte sp. h YS-2021 (assembly GCA_964017235.1). NCBI lineage: Eukaryota > Metazoa > Annelida > Polychaeta > Sabellida > Sabellidae > Sabellastarte > Sabellastarte sp. h YS-2021. The sequence continues at coordinate 181,874,682 of OZ024929.1, read as the reverse complement.
ACTTTCACTACTAACTTTTGATAAAGGTCTAAAGATTTTTGTGGATACACTGAACTCAGATATAGTGTTCTGCAAACCCAACTTAGCCAGAAGTAAGAGCCCAACCACCCAAATTGGACTCCTAGCGGCCCAACCCACTGCTAATAGAGGTAGCCAAACAAGGGATGAAACCAAAGATGAGTCATCCAAAATAATTGACCAACATCAACCACTATCCATACCTCAATGGGATTTGAACCCAACATCAATGGTCTCAGCACCCCCAACTCGACCAGATGCAGCTCACACAATCGACCCATCTAGTGAAGACACAAGCACAACCACACAGATGGATATACCCATCACTGATGCACACATTTCAGACATCAGCAAAACACCCACCCTAGAAGAGATGTGCTCAAGAAAGCCAACTCGACCTAGTCTTTTCATCCCCCCTCAGAAAAGACAGAAGTTATTGACACATCTGGTCCAATACAGAAAAGACAATAATTAAACCAGATCTCGTCTAGAAATAATAACTGTTTCACGGACATTATTATTTTTGACAGTCTGAAAATAATATGTTTTAGATGTTATTAATCTTTTCAATTCTAAATATAATTTGTCCTAAAAATAATAAATAGCATAAATTATATTTTATATCTAGGCATTATTTACATACCCACCTATGAAATATTTTCTAATAAAGATCTTATTTATATATAATAAGTTATAAATAAAATAACCATATTATATTGGTGTGATAGATTTATTTGTATATATGATGACATAAATTATAAATATAATAAAATATATATAAATAAATAACATGTTCATGCATAAATACATCTATCCAATACAATCAATACATCGAAAAATGTATTGAAACTAATAAGATGTATTGTAGTGCATATGCCATTACTAAAACTGCCCAATGCAAACAGGATATAACCACAGACCAGTTTCTGCCTCGGTTATAGGATTGCACCAACATTAAATAATAGGGTGCCTCCCACCTTTTACATTGTGAACAGGAATTACCCTGAATTATCATAAGCACAATTATTACTTAAAATGTGACTCAAACATTAACATATAAATCCACCCTTATGATCATACAACATTTTCAGGATACACTCTATCTGGGCTTATTAATGTGGATTATATATAAAAAGAATATGAATTTTTTATATATAGAATATAATTCTAGGATATAACAACCTAAAAATTTATAAATAGTATAATTATAATATTTAATATAATTATATTATATTTCCAACCTTAGAAAAAGATACTCACCTGAAATCCTTCAGAATAAACAACCACCTCAAAAAAGGTGCACAGGTGCAATGCACCGCCTAGCGGTGCACAGGTGCACAGGTGCAAAAAACAGGTTCAATTGCACATCCCAAAAAGTACTTCAGGGGAGACCTTAGCCCATATTCTCCAGCCTCTGATGAGAAAGTTCAATAACATATAGCTTTCGAAACATAATACCTATAGTTTAAAAGATATTGTGTAAGGCACCTCTACAATATCTATTGTGAACATTTACTTGAGTGACATTATAACACTTCAATTTTCTTGCTGTTAATTGAATGAATTTAGTTTTATTTTATTAAGTGTCATTGTAATAACTCAAAAAGATTGCAAATTTATATTTTCTTTTAACATACACCATGAAGAAACATGATATACTAGCTACACGTTTACGGTTCTTATAGTTTCAATATGGCCTACAAGCACTACAATGTTTTAGTTCAGTTTTCACACAGTGAATAATATGGCAAAGAACAAAACAAACAAAATTACAAGTGCATAAGCTACACAGCTACACAACCTTCTTAATATTTCAAGGGAAAATTTCCAAATCAAACTATATACTGGGATTATTGTATTGTATTTTTACTCAAAAGTAACTGACATTCCCCTAACTGGAAGATTGAGGCTCAAGGATGACCATTTATCAACATCCTTGAGGTCCTTGACACTGGGGATAGGACCCAATGACAGAGGACCAGCATCTGAGCCACTATGTATCTGCCTGTACCTGGGTTTGAACCCACGTACTCTGAGTTTCTAGACAGGTGTGCTACCTGCTAGGCCACAGTGGGAGATTACATCATAATCTTTTACAAATAAGGTCAACTGTTATAGGATATGCATGATAAATAAATAAAAAAAAGTATTAGTAAAAAGGTTAAATTTTGGAAAATATCAGGATCATATTGTGGATACCAAAAGCTCCCAAATTTTCAAAGGTACTTTTTTCCATGTATTCTCCATGTGTTTTTGTTCTCTGGTTGACATTATTCAAAAATAAATGAGTAGGGCCCATGGTGGTACAGTGGTAACACACTCACCGCCCACCTCTGAGGTCAGCGGTCTAGGCCCCGAACCCTGTGTCGGGAAGTCAGTACCAATGGTCGGCAGTTTATAGTGCAGTAAATTGACCAACTGTTTGTACCAGTTTCTTCTGTCCATAAAGCAACCTCTCGTGATATGACCTGTACAGTGTTGAAAGTGGCGTTAAAAGTCAAATAAACAAAAATCAAATAGAAATGGGGGATCTTCATGAATTTTTTCACGGGTAGGGCCTTATGTCTAGGAATAAGCTGATGTAAATCCAGCACTTGTAAGGGTACATTATGCAAATTGAAACTTTGTCATGTAATTTTTTTTTTCCTAATTACGAGTGAAGTTAGATCTGCCCACTCAGAGATAGTCAGGAATAACAAAGATCTTGTAGAATCTCTTTTAATAATAAACCGTATCTCTACAAAACGTGGGACATTACTGGTGAATAAAAAATACTTCTTTTGGATTTTCACCATCTGTAATGGATACACACAGGTTGTTTCTATTCTCAAAATACTCCATTGGTTGCTTGTCAAATATCCCAGTCTGATCAAAACAGCCACTAGGGGGTCAACAGTGGTGACACACTCACCTCCCACGTCTGAGATCAGAGTTTAAATCCTGGTCTGGCCCTCATGTGGGAAAGCTTGTAGTTACTTGACATTGGTGGAAGTTAACAGTACAGAACCTTGACCAACTATCTGCTGAGTTTCTATATGCCCCTGTTCCACCAAAGGATTAAGCCCCGATCCTGTCTGGGACCCTTAATCGTGGGTAGTCTTGGAAAAAATGGAAAAAAAATTGACCAATGGGGTGGAAGACAGAATCGGTATGAAGGTCTGGGATTAACTACAGATCGGCCTCAGGACGCCCCAGGAGGCCCCAGACTGTCCCCAACTGGTCTGGGACTAAGAACCGATTAAGCCATTTTTCTAGTCGTAGACAAACCGACTGGGTCCCAGGACGCCTCAGGCCTCCTGGGACTAAGCCCCGACTAACACAGGATTAAGTCCCGACCCCACAAGGTGTCCTGAGGCGTCCCCAGGCGTCCCCAGACCAGGATCGCCGATTTTTGTTTGGCAATGGGACTAAGGGTCGCAGGAAGCCTGGGACTAAGTGATAGAGGTCTGGGACTAAGGGTCGGGGACTAAGGGTCGCAGGCGGCCTGGGACAACATAGGACTGTGTAAATTTGATCTGAGGAGGCCTGAGGACGCCTGGGACTGGACATTTTGTTTATGGCGGGAAAAAATAATCGGTTGGGGTCGGGAGAAATATCAAACATGTTTGATATTTCACACGACCCCAACCGACCACAACCGACCCTTACAGGACGCCTGGGACTAAGCATATTTCTGAAACCGACCCTCAAAAACCCTTAATCGGGAGCCTTAGTCGTGTGGTGGAACACCCACATTACCCATATAACGTCCCACTAGGATACTAAGCGTGACGTAAATCACTAAATAAATTAATTAATCAAAACAGCTACATTTGTCTATAACTTACTCCACAGTGGTTACCCCAGCTATGTTTGCCCTCATTTGTCTATTCATAGTGGTAGATACAGCACGAGATATAATCTACTAATCAAAAGGTTCTTGGGAGTTACTCACTACATCTAAGAAACACTTTGGTCACAGTTTTGCATTTGATGCTCCCACAGTGTGAAGTATTATAAATGTCCAGAATAGAATTACAACTGCTTGCCGCTATGTCCTCAACTACCCATGTGTCGTTGCAGCCTAGTGAATAACACAGGTTACCTAGGAACACAGAGGACGTGGGTTTAAGCCCAGGTACAGGCAGATACATAGTGGCTCAGATGACCACTTAAAATAGCCTTCCTCTGTCATTCGTCCTACCCCAATGGCAGACTAAAGAACTTCAAGGAAAATTGAGATATGGTCAGCCCTAAGATCTCTGTCTCTTACTTAGGTGAATATCTACCACTATAGAGCTTGGACTGTAGGTGTACAGTGGGGATAGGTGAAACAGTGCTTTGTGTCCTGTAGTAAAGGAGATATTATTTTGAGTAAAAAATACAATACCCATACTCATATAATGTATAATGTGTAGAAAGTGGTGCTAAAGCTAAATCAATAACTTAAACCAGCCTAATAGTTTTCAAAATGAACAGAGGAAATCGTGAGTAAAAGAAATTACCAGAGAAATTAATTTAAACTTGCACCACACAAGTGTCCTTAAATGTCAACAACGTCCTGATATATGATATTTTAAATAATATACATCCATAATGTACTCGTAAACAGTTTTTTGCTGGATGAATTGTTTTTATTTATTTTCAGTGTTTATGATATTTTCTCGCATTAAATTAATAAAATTTACCACCTTAGCCTTTGTTCCTTTTGATTGATCCACCCCCTCTGCTCAGTCCCAGCTCCCTCAGGTTTTTAATTAAATTTATTATTCAAGTCACTCCATAATTGGCCTAATTAACTTGAAATAAAGAAAAGACTATGTTTTGCACTGACAGCTCCCTTATATATTAATATTTAAGATTACAAATTCTCAAACAGAAATATAAAAGCTACAAATATCTGACGTGTGTCATCTTAAAGGTGCTTTACAGAGCTCCAGCTTGTTTTTGGTGCAAAAAAAAATAGAAAAGGCAGAAAAAAGCTAAGGTTAAAAATTAAAGTATTTATATTTGCTAGTTCTTTTTTAGAGAGATTATTTCTTTTTCAGAAAAAAAGGAAAGAATACCACTCAGCCTAATTGATATTTTCTTGATGTATTACTGTTGAATAGATTCAGAACATCATGTCACTTTTCGGACAAGTTTACATTAATGAAATGTTCCATGACTCCCTCATTACATCAATCTTATTGACAAATAAGAACACGTGTTCATTAATGAAGAAGGGCACTCACAGAGTGAATACCTCTGCCAACACCCAACCCCTCTAATATTGTTAATGAATGTAATGGTAAAAATGTCCTTTAACAAATTCCTGGCTTGAGCCTGTGGTCTGGATCCCCAACAAAATCAGCTGTATTTTAGACCATTATTGCCATTTCCTAAAAATTTGTTCAAAATCTCTCCATTATTTTTAGTTAATTTGCAAACAAACAGACAAATAAACTGCCAAAAACTGTCACCTTTTTGACAGAGATGATGATGATGCATCACTGTAAGATGGATTCAGAGCATCTTGTCACTTTCCAGACAAGTTTTCATTGATTCAATGCTCCGTGACCAGCCTCATGATATCAATCTTATTGATGGCTAGCTTGTGCTCATTATTGGACAATTCATTCTGACAGTCACCCACAATTATCAATGAAGATGAATTGCAAACCAAAAGTATATTGAACAGCATCATGTAAAATCTCCAGGCCTGGTTTTCCCAAAATTCTAATTCTAATGGGATGGTTATAGCACTTAATGGTCAATTTTTATATTAGAGGATTCAAAGTTGCAAAAGCATAAAAACAGTCAACAATTTCAGTATTCAGGAATAGAAAACTGGTTAAACACAGCAGAGAATGGCAGGGAAATGTATAGACACTAAGATGGGCATGGCTTGGTGTCAAGGTAGAATTTGAACTTTTTTTCTGAAAGAGGCAATATAATAGAGGGGGATGTACACATCTCATCAAGAAGAGCATTTTAAACAGTGGGAAAAGCTTTAACCAAGCCATTTGATAGACTTATGAGTAGATGAATGAAACTTTGGTACAACAAGAAAATTACCTGTACTGTGCCTGGTACCATAAGAACTACTGTAAGTAGAAAGATATGAAGCAAAATACTTAGAAAAACTGGTGTGAAAAAACCTGTAAACAAATATGGCGGACTTAAACACTTTCTTTCACAAAAGGGGGTTAGCAATAATGCCTGCAAGGAATCAACTTAAGGATACAGGTTTTCATACCAAATATAAGCAAATTTTTGGATGATTATTAGCTAATCCATTTCGTGAATGCTGCTCCAGAGGACTTTCTCACATATGGTTTGCTTGGTAAATTGGCAGCTCTCTCAAATTGGCGAAAATATAATGCAAAAAAATAATATGAAAATTTGATGCTCATCACTGATATCTAAATTATAGCTTTGAAAGATGTCATGTAGAAATTATATTACATCAAAAAGTTATGAAAGGTAAATTAATGGGTTGTTTATTCCCTCAAATCCCTCTCTAACTTGCACATGTGTTAATGCATATTTACTCCAAAAGAAATTCATGACACAACAATGGTACAATAACGGCCCCAAGAGATGTTAGACTGGAAGACTGTTACCCTTTGTTCAAATGCTGTGAAAAACACATACACTTCCAAAACTTCATGCAATTATTAATATTTTTTACATATTTTCATCATTAATATTGATGTAGTTGTATTCATAAAGGATAAATAACTATAATACTGTTTTTAGGGGAGTTAATTCTGAAAAAATTATTATTAGTCATCAGGCTAAATCTATACATTTGATTGGCTGAGCTCTCATCACATGTTGATATTCAGGCAAAAAAAAATAACAGCTCAGAAAGCTGTATGAATATTTATGGCCCTCCGCTCATGGAAATCTGCCATTAGGGCTATTACTTAAAAAAAATTTACAAACTGTGGAATTTTCCACAGACACACTTTATGCAACATGGGTGTCATTTTAAAGGTCTCAATGGGTGTAATTTTATTAAACATTTAAATTTTACATAGCTGTCAAACACAATGTGCAAAATTTGAAACAAATGATTTCAAAAAATGCTGGAATTTGATTGATTGAACTCCTATCACATGGCCTTTTCTCAAAATGGGCTTTTCATTTTGCTTCATCTCCCTTTTTCAAACGGAACTCAAAGGCGCAACAGAACCAAAACTGTCAACCGATTTTAGTATCCAAGGACAGAAAAGAGGTCAAGCACCACAGACAAATGCCAGGGGATGATAAAGACTAAGGTGGGTATGCCTTGGTGTGCAGATAGGTTTTAAGTGGCTTTCGGAAAAAGAGGCTAGGGAGGGGGGATGTTCAACTGGTGTCGTATTCAACCAAAGAGGTGGGGCATCAAAAGCAGAACTATAACCAAACTGTTTGAGAAATTTATGAACAGAAGGGCAACACTTTGGAATGACAAGGAAATTTCCACCACTTTGACTGCGCCTTGTATTATAAGAACTGCTGTAGGAAGTGAGATATGGAGCAAAATACTTGGGAAGACCAGTATGAAGAAACTTTCAGACAGGTGTGGCTGTTTTAAAAACTGATCGATGTTCCACAGGAAGCCGATGCAATTTCTTAAGCACATGAGTTATACCAGTGAATCTACTGGTGTTTAATACAATTCTTGCTGCACTTTTTTGGATCTACTGTAATCTATGTAGACTGAATTCCTGAAAAGTGAGATTACAGTAATCTAACCGAATACTAACCAGAGCATTAGCCACAAGTGCAGAAGTAAGAAACCGCCAGACATGTCTAAAGTCACTGAGTTGCACAAAACAACTTTTGCAGACATTTTGAACATCTTTTGACAAGGAAAAATCAGAATTCAACCAACCAATTCATGACTGATTCATGAGGGCAGAGAGGACCAGCCAATATGTCGATTGGGAAACATGCTTTCAACTTATCCCTCTGTCATTTTGAACCAGATACAATAAACTCAGTCTTGTCAGGATTCAATTTGAGTTTATCAGTTAACATTAACTCTACACCATCTAGGATCCTGTTCAAAGGCAGCAGATGTATTCTTCTAGAATAAATGGACATAAACTTGACTGGCATTTGCATAAAAATGAAGCTTTATTCCTTTATGTTTACCAATACCAAAACTGAGGGGAATAGTGTACAATGAGAGCAACCAAGGACCCAGGACAGAACCCTTGGGGAACACCAAATAGGAGTTTACAAAGATCAGAAACCCTATTCAGAGTTTTGCGCAACACATGCCATAATTTTCTAGAGTGGTGACTATTTCCTGAGATCAGTTTACTGTAAATAGTTTGACTTATCCTTGTTAACAAGGGCATTGCCCCGAACAATTTGGCGATGAAGACGACTTCTGTTCAGTGGATTCTTGGCCTTGCCCCAAGTTCCTTCAAACTGGTGCCTAAGGGACTTTGCATGTCCATAAGAATCAGACAACCAATCCGCAGAATCTTTCTTTGTCAGTGTAGATACAAGTGGTGCATGCTTGTCAAGCACATCACCTAAGTCATGTACATATTGTTTATGAAGGTCAACTATAGCATTGGCTGGAGACTTGACGGAGGAAGTATTTTGTGATCAGAGCAGAAGTCAGACATGTTGATATGGTTGTACCTCCTTGATTGCACTTTATTTGGAATATGAGCCATTTGATGAAGAAAGGCAATTGAACATTTCTGAAAGGGAGTTTTAACTATATAACACTCCGACATTTATGACTTGCCCTTGTGTCAATGGATATTTCTATTAAAAGAATCTACATAACTGCACTTAAAACAAGCAAAAATAAGATTTTTGTGTCCGAGTTTCATGCCAAATTAAGCACGGAGCAGTAGCCTACTTCAAAATCTTTTGTCACAAAATATAAATATTGTAACAGTGAAATTATTAAGATAAGTATGTTAAAAGCTCCATAAAAGGTCAATCTTTACAGAAAGCCCCATATGAATATTATATTTTTGGTTACACAAGATAGTATCCAAAGACCTTTTATTAACACAAATATTCCATTAGCAGTTTCCTGATAGCACGGAACAATCTCAGAATCCCTAGAAATCTATCACCCTAAAAGAAGCTTGTGATTTTTTAATATCCAGGGACGGTTTTGTGGTGGTGCATATCTTGAAATGAAATTGCTATTTGATTGAAATAAACTTAAACCCCTTTCACCCTTTCTCTGATAACTCGGACTAGGTGTCCAGGCACTAAGGGGTCAGTCCCTCAATTCCATGAGAGTTGGGGTACCAGTCTAATTGTTTATTTTGAGTGGGCATTCCTTGGTCATGGCAACCCAGGTGTTTAGGTTCAATTTTATTGGTACAGTCTGGTCTGTTGAGTAAATGTGGAGGTTTTCCAATTAAAAGTCACGTGTGGATTTGTGGTCACCTAGGCACCAATTGAAACAAAGGCTGCCATTGGTCCTCGTTGAGGGCTTCCTCTGTCATGTGTAATTTGATCCTCAGTCCTTCTTGGATTGTCAACCCAGCAGGAGCCAAAAATTAAAGATTTAAAGTGCCCATCCCAGCCCACCCATGAAGTAATGTATCTAATTGTAGTGGTTTAGTTAGACTGTCCTATTCAACTTCCAGCCCTTTTGGGCTGTTGCTCCCTCTTTCCACCTCTGTATTAATGGGTTTCATAGTATGACATGTCATTACTGAGATTGTGTTAGAGTGTTGGACATTTTTACAGTTTTAAACCTGACATGTCTATTTTATGGTTATTTGTTCTTTATTAACCTAAAGGAGGGTTTTCAATATTATATTATGTATTATTCTATGCAATTGCTTATTCACTGGTGTTTTTGGAGCCTTCCAGTCTGACTCTAACTCATTTTAAAATTCTAATCTTACATTGATGTGTGACCTTGTTTCACTGTAACCTTAGTAATTTCACCTTATATTGACCTTTATTCAAGGTCATTTGTAACTTTGTAACTTTTTTCTTCTGGAAGTCAAGAATTGTGACCTTCACCCTTTTCACGCTCTGGAGGTCAAGGCTTGTGACCTTCACCTTTTTCACCTTTGGCTTCTTTTCAAGGTCAGACTGACTGGCTCACTTAACTTAGTGTATTGAGTTTAACTTGTATTGTGTCTGCTATTTCTTCACATGTATACATGAATTGGATTTACTATGATCTATGTTTATTTCATGGGAAATGTAAATATTACTAGACAGTGTGAATGTATTTACACATGTTAAAGAATTTAAATGTATTAAGAATAAACTGAGTAGCCTCGGTAGTGTCCTTACTGTGTTGTGACGTGGTCAAGTTTAAAAATTTGTCAGAACATGTTTTATAAAGAATACATTTATCATACATTTGGATGTTTTTTAACGATGAAAACCACTTTAAAACATAAAAACCTGGTTTTTCTAAAGAAAATCAGATTGATTTCTATCCAGAAAATAATCCGTTTCTTTCCCTAAATTTACTCACTTCCTCCTTTGGTCATCCCATATTCACATAAAATATTCATAAAGATGTGTTTATCACTTTCGGAGAAATAACAAAGCCAGACAAACAAACAGACAAACAATTAAACAAGCCCAAAAACATAGCATGCTTGGTGACAGGTAATTAATTGGCAACAAGCAGACGACAAAGCTGAACCACATCCAGCCAATATAGTGTATTTTTTTCGTTCAACCATCATTCTCAAACGTGGGGGGCCACCGTGGCAGAGTGGTAACACTCTCGCCTCCCACCTCTGAGGCCAGGGTTCAGTTCCTGGCCAGACCTCAAGTGGGAAAACTGGTGTTTCCTTGCTGTTGGTCGGCAGATTACAGTACAGAACCCTGATGAACTGTATGTACTGGTTTCCTCTGCCCTTCCAACTACCCGTTGTAATATGACCTGTACAATGTTGAAAGCGACATAAAACCCCAAATAAATAAATTCTCAAATATGGTCTTGCTTAGGAAAACTTGTACTGTGTACAATGGGGTTAATGTGGGATTTTACCCACGATTGATGTCTTACTGTCATTGAATAATTGAGGAATGATAAAAGTAACTTTCAGTTAGATTGATATGTGGTTAGGTCAACACAGTACATTTGATTGAAACATTTGGGACGTGACATGGACAAGAAATAATAAGGATTTAAAGAGGGTTCACCCTTCTTCGATTGTGTGCCCTGTTGTATTCTTGTGGGGTACATCGGATACAGAAGCGTCAGCTTATGGGATTGTAAAGGGATTGTAACCAGAATTCAGAGATAAAAAACTTAATTATCTGACAATAGGCACCCCCACCCCCACCCTGCAAGATTCCATATGTTGTATTGTATTTATACTCAGCGCAATATCTCTTTGTACTACAGGACTCAAAGTGTTATATGACCTAGCCAATTGTACAAAGTACACCCCAACTCTCAAGTAACTGACATTCCCCTAACTGGAAGACAGAGGATGAAAGATTGACCATTTATCAACGTCCTTGCGGTTCTTTAGACTGCCATTGGTGATAGCACCCAATGACAGAGGACCCCATAAGGGGCCATCCAAGACACTATGTATCTGCCTGTACCTGGGTTTGAACCCACGTCCTCTATGTTCCTAGGCGAGTGTGTTACCCACTAGGCCACAGTGACAGGACTCAATGCTATATGACCCGATTGCACAAGGTACAGCCTAACTCTCATGTAACTGACATTCCCCTAACTGAAAGACGGGGAATCAAGGATGACCATTTATCAGCTTCCTTGAGGTTTTTTAGCCTGCCACTGGGGATAGGACCAAATGACAGGTTGTCGTCATTTTAAGTGGTCATCCAAGCCACTATGTATGTTCCTGTATCTGGGTTTGAACCTATGTCCTCTGTGTTCCTAGGTGAGTGTGTTACCCACTAGGACAGAGTGGCAGATAAAATGGTATTTTGCATCGGAGAAGTATGACAGGGGTCTTTAAAGGCAACAGAGAGATTTGAGGAGGGATTAACTAAGAACTCGTAGGATAGAACTGGATCAATCATATTACAATTAATCATGCTTAATCACACTCAAAAGTTGAGCATTAATACACTTATCTCTGCAAATGACAATTTTGATTTATTAGTAAAATTTTTGCTTTTATTTCTCTTTTGTTCTTGTGTTTCTCCAATAGTTATTGGTCTATGGCCGCATTCAGCGAGAAGGCTTATTTTTAAGGATGCTCTAAATTTGCCAAATTAATAAGTATCATCAGCATATAGTACAGATCTCTAGCTGAAATAAATACAACTTTCTAATATCTGCAGTGATCTTCAAAACAAAAATTCACAAACTTCCTATCTGAGCCTATATATTGGACTTCATAGGATCGGTTTCATGTGTAAGGGCCTTTAATGTGCCTTACTGTAAAATTGACAAAACTACAACAAAGGTCATTTACTTGTGTTTGCTTCCTGTCATAAAGGTAGATTTCTTTGGGAAAAAAATACACATTGACACAAGTGCACATTATAAATACTTGGTATTTATATTTGAGTGAAAAGAATGCCAACAAGTTTACACTATTGTCACTATAACTATAGAGCTAATAAGCACATACATGTACATGTATATATGATTTTTTTATGTGGATATGGCTTTAAAAAGGAAGAAGTAATTAAATTTTGGGAAAGATCGGAATTATTATCCCAGTACAAAAATCCCAATTTTTCAACAGTCCTATACTAATGATATTGGATTTCTGGATGACATTATTAAAAAAATGATTAAAAATGAATGTTTGGGTTTAATATTAGTACTTTCTAACATGTGCTTGTTTTGTGCAAAATCTCAGAATCTGTATACAGATTCTGCAATCAACTTATGTATGTCGTGTTTATGGCTACATTATATGGTATGTGGAAAGGCATGACTGTTGTCAATGACAAGTAACTGTTAAAATATATTGTGTTGTGGTTTGTGCCAAGATAGCACCTGTGCCAAATTACGGCTGGAAGATGATAAGCCAATGAAGTTATTGACCATCAGATTGAGGACAGCCATAGAGGGTGATTTGGAAAAGAACAAATGACTTACCAGAGCTGCAACCCAATGTTTCCTCCATTCCTATGGTCAAATATATATATATATTATTGTCTTGCCAGTTGATACTTCTTTACCACAATACTGGTTCTGCCAAATGAAACCTACAAATGAAAACAAAAATCATATTGCAAAACTAACAAATTCAACATGCTGAACCAACATGAGAAGAAGCAATCTATATGTTCTGATTCTAATTGAACCTTTATAGTATTTAATTTCTGTCTATCTATTCTAAAGGTCGTTGCACATTTGCGCGGCACGGTGCAGCGCGGTACGATTTTTACCACATGCTAAGCAGGTGAATTTTCTTTACTTTGCACATTTAGGCGATTTTTCCCAGCGGTTTTCAGTAAATTGAAAATAAAAAAATTTTAACTACAGCAAAGTGGCTAGAATAGTTAAGCTAACCACATATAATTAAACATTTAATACCCCACAGTACATTTCCACACCTATCATACCCTTACATGCAATTTAATCCCTTCACAATGAAGAGTCTTGCCCTTGACCAGTGTCCTTTTTTATAATACTGGTATTACACCCCCTTTCAATTAAATTCTGGCTGTGTTTTGTCTATATATATTGCCACACACCTAACTTGACATCCCTTCCTCCATTTAAGTACTTAATCCATCTACAAACAAGACCCTTGGCCAGTGTGTCCCTTCTAGAATTACTGTTAATTGCAATCTTCATTAAATTAAACCCTTTCCTGTGTCTATACTGACACACACCATATTTTGTCATCTATCTGCCAGTAGTTAATCCCTTCACAATGAGCCTGTGTGCTTGCATTTTGTTTTCCAATTAATATATTTGTGTAGAGTTCTGTGATATACTACAATTTTAAATATGTGGAAAATCCAAATATCTAGGAAAACTTGGGTAAAACAGAGAAAAAACCGCGCGGTTTTTTTTAAAAAATAGAAAATTTTCTAAATAGAAAAATCCGCGCCACACCGCTAGCTGCCGCACCGCACATATGTACAAGCAGTGAACTACTGCCATTATTTCTATTTTATTTAGCCGTGCCGCACCGCACCGCGCCGCGCCGCACTAGTGTGCAATAGGCTTAAGGTGTACAATCAAAAGCATACAATATAAATCAAATATCGGGGAGCATAAGAAAGAGGTGTAGTTGTACGCTGAATATGATTCGCTAAGAGATAAGATTTCAACGTCTTTCCAAATGCGGATTAGAGGCCTGACCAAGAGAACATCATTGGACAAATTATTCCGAATCCTTGGATCATCATAAGCAAAGTAAAAATTGTGTCCTGAATGAATGAATGAGTAAATTTCATCCAAATAGATCCTTTTTAACTCTAATAATTGGATAGCAGGAAAATAAAAAGAACTGTTACCACCGAGGCATTAAGCCACAGAGACAAATAAGGTATATATTCTGTTGGACAGAATGGCAAAATAAGTAACACACTTCCTCCCATCAATCAAGTCAGTGACCACGGTGGTGCGGTGGTAACATACTCGCCTCCCACCTCTGAGGTCAACAGTTCAAACCCCAAAACCGTATGTGGGAAAGTTGGTAGTAACTTACCAATGGTCAGCAGTTTACAGTTCAGAGCCTTGATCACTAACCATCGCAATATAACCTCTACAGTGTTGAAAGCGACGTTTAAACCCCCAAAACTTAAACCCACCAATAAAGTCCAGAGTTTGATTCCATGCCAAACTTGAAGTGGGAAAAGCTGGTAGTTTCTTGTCAGTGTTCGACAGTTTTAAGTGCAGAAACTTGACTAGCTGGTATACACAACTGTATAGTATACTACAACTGCCTTAACTGTACAAAGCAACATTATACACAAATTAATCAATTTGTGTCCAAAGGAGTCCTGTGGTAGTAAAGCTTGCGTATTTCTTCTGTGTGTAATAAAACAGATTTGCAAAAAGATAAGGGGTCTGTAAGTGGTAGGATTCATAAAATATAGGGCTAGTAAATACTTAGCGACAAGATAACACACCAGTAGTTAAGTTTGAGTTGATCAATGGTCGTGTATCGATTATATTGATGATAAATGAAGCAAATAATAAGCTGCAATAGCAATTTTGATTTAATCAAGCATATACTCTTAGGATTTATATTGCATACGCTCTTAGGATTTATATTGCAAGTACTCTAATGATAAGCACATGATACTTGATTTAATGAGGCATATGTACTTTGACTTTATATCTTTCATATTGATAATAAGCATATGATACATATTTAATGAGGCATATATACTTAGACTTTATATTGTAGTACTGTAAAGATATGTGGATCACATAACATATACATAACTGCTGATTGCAAATTTAAGCATATGTTTTAAAATCTTGCATATTATCAATACTGTTATGTTTGTCTGTTTGTTAGGATGAAGTACCACCAAGATATATAATGATGTAGCATATGGTAACCTTTGATGGCTTTTTTTTTAAAAATTTACTACATTCTCAAAATCTAGCAATATGAAACACTGTGTTCAAAAATCCCAACTAAGATGTGCTTTCCTTGCGGTCCGAATTTCTGTTTGTGAAATTTGCGAGAGATATTTTCACCCGTTCAAAATTCCCAACTGTGATGTGCTTACCTTGCAGTCCGAAATTCTGTTTATGAAATTTTACTCGAGTATTGAATAATTTAGAAGACATAGGGTTATTTATCAAATATATTTCAATGATGCATATAATGAATTATTGATTGGTTTACATATTCAAACCATATACAAGTCTATACATGTTTTTCCAATATGAATACCAAACAAAAATGTAATTTGTACTATTTATTAATACTCTACATCATAAATTTGATCTACAATAAGTAAGATATAGATCAAAATCACAAAACAAGTCTGTACATGTTTTGTTTTTTTTTAAATCAAAAAATGATTAGTAAACAAATCTTAAATCCTATTTAAACTCCACCTAAACAAAACTGTATATCTATATTTCCTTATGATTCATTTCATGTAAATATGGAAGATGGAAGAATTACATACAGGGATTTATACATCCAAGTGAGACGAATGAACCTGAAACATCCTCATATATTCCTGGCATTGGCATTACCTCATCTTTCTATATCCTCTGCTGAATCATTAGGAGTCTCAATTTTTTATGTTTCCTGTTTCATATGGCATTACCCAAGACATACTTTTGTCATAATGTATGCAGCAGGCAAAGTGTATAAGGATAAAATAACTAAATCTATTAAAATGTGGTGGTATAGAATGAATACATACTCGCCATATGCCCAGGAAGTTGCAAGGAGATATAGAGCAACTATGAAAAGAAGTCAATCTATGGAATCACATGATCACTCAGATGATGAATCAGTCCATAACATATGAATTGATTAAGAACAATATGCTGTGTCAAATCATCTGGAAAGTTTATTTTAAAAACCAGTCAAAAATATAATTTCTTCAATGAAGTATTTTTAACAATGGATGGAAATATTCAACAGTTTGAGTGTTCTAAATGCCACAGAAATCTAATTAATCAGAGGAATTTAGATGCTCATCAAAAAATGTGTGGAACTGATTATAAATCAAGGAATAATTTTTGTGAAAAATGTGATACATACCTCGCCACATCAAAGGATCTTACTGAACATTTATTGACATGTGGAAGATTTATGTGCTATGAATGTAATGTGCCCTTTATTCATCCTAAAGCTTTGAACTATCATATTGAACATTTTCATAGATCCAATGATAAGGAAAAACACTATAAATGCTCATTATGTAATAAATTATGCCTCACAAGAAAGGATCTTTATGTTCATAGAATGAACCAGCATGGAGGGAATGATAACCTTAATTTTATTCCACCGTATATAGTTCACCATGATAATGAAGAATTGAAACAGACATACATTACAAACCGCGAACACATATTGGCTGCAGATGACCATGGCGATCTCAAGAAGACATACAACTTTCAAACAAATAACCTTCATGGAGGTTATAGGGAGATAAGAGGACATATTAATCAGATATATAACGATCAAAATCAGACATTTAGAGTGAATTTTGCATTTGGAATGATACTCTTCAATAATGAGACTGGAGAATATAGATATTTTGTTCCTCATTTTAATAATAAAATATTGACACATCCCTATACAATTACTAATAGAAATAGTATTAGATTTTTTATGCATAAAATTACAGGAATAGATATCATAGAACAAGCCAGAGCTGTGCGCCCATCCACTGTATGGACTCTTGCATTTATTACTAACATCCAATATGTTATATTTTTGACAGATTTTCCTCTAGGAAATGCAACTTCATTACCTGGATATATCTTAAAGAACGCCTATATAAAGTCAATGTATTATAATAAGTACTCTGCAAAACCTCATAATGATAATTTTTGCTTTTTTCGATGTGTAAAACATCATAGAGGAAATATTAAAAAAGTTAAAGAATATGTGCATATATGGAAGAAGAAAAGAAATATTTCGAATGAAATATCTTTTCCTGGCGTAAGGATGAATGACATCAGTGAACTAGAAATCTGTTTTAATGTTAAAATTATGGTGTATTGTTTGAATAGTAACGGAACTGTTAGTCTAGTTTATAATTCATTAAGTGATAATGATGATGTTATGTATCTGAACCTGTATGATAATCACTTTAGTTATATAACAAATTTCGAAAAACTTGTTAAAAGGTTTCAATGTGATAAATGTCTGAAATTATTTAAACGTCAATGGAATTTGAAAAGACACTATGCTAACTGTTATGATAGAACTAAGTACTCATTTCCAGGGGGTTTTTATTCTAATTCCACTACATTATTTGATAAATTAAAATCACTTAATATTCATGTACCCTTAGATTGTCAATTTTATGATAAATTTATAGTATGGGATATGGAAGCGATATTACTTAAATCAAATGTAGATAAAACAGAAAAACTAACATGGATATCTCAACATCATCCAATCAGTGTAAGTATTGCCTCCAATGTAGAAAATTTTCAGGAATCTGAATGTTTTGTTAATTCAAATGCTATTCAACTAATCGATGAAATGATGAGTTATATATCTGAAATTAGTTTGTATAACAAAGAAATCATGATGGAAAAATATTCTGAAGTATACCATCAGCTGAATGAACTTATATCACAATATCATAACAATTCCGAATCATGTAAGTCAAATCATCAATCAAAAATCAAATCCCATTTTTTTAAATCCTTAAATAACATAAAGAAAGATTTGGATAGATATGTTTCACAAATACCTGTTATTGGATTTAATTCTGGCAAATATGATCTAAACTTAATAAAGAAATATATAATGTCATACATTGTTCAAAATTACGAGGAACAAGATATTCATACAATTAAAAAGGAAAATTCGTATTTATCTATTTCTACTGTTGATATGAAATTTATAGATATTTCAAATTATTTAGCTGCTGGATGTTCCTATTCTCAATTTTTGAAACCCTATGGATGTGATCAACCTAAAGGAATTTTTCCATACGAATGGTTTGATTCTTTTGAAAAATTGAATTATCCCAAACTTCCAGAACCTGAGGATTTTTATTCAAAAATTAAGAAAGATAATCCGATAAAATCCGAGAGCGATTATAAGAAACTACAAAAAATTTGGGAGCATAAGGCTATGACAAGATTTGAGGACTACCTAATATATTATAACAACCTCGACACTGGTCCGTTTGTTATTGCATTAGGGAATATGGTTAAGGTTTATTATGATGAGGGGATAGATATTTTTAAAGATTATATTACATTACCAGGTGTTGCTCGTAGAATGTTATATAATTCATCAAATAGTAAATTTTCACTTTTTAATTCAGAAAACGCTAATCTTTATTATACCTTTAAACAAAATATTGTAGGTGGACCTAGTATAATATTTTCTCGTTATCAAGAAAAGGGTGTCACTGATATTAAAAATATTCCTAATAATAAATGCCAATCAGTAGTTGGATACGATTGTAATGGGTTATATTCCTATGCAATAAGACAGGAAATGCCTACAGGTCTATACGTCACACGTCATAAAGGAAACGGTTTTAGACCGGAAGTGAGTGAAAGATATATTGATTCTTATGTTTGGATGGATTATTTAATGCTGACTGAAAATATTAAAATCTTACATAAATTAAATAATGGTAAAGAAATACGATTTGGAAATTATTTGGTAGATGGTTATTGTGTTTCCACGAAAACTGTATATGAATACAATGGATGTTATTATCACAAATGTCCCCATAACTGTTTCATTTTTAGAGGAATTAAAAGTGAAAAATGGCTTAAAAAGCTTGAGAAAACACAAGAGAAAGATGACATCAAAAAAAATTTTTTATTAATACAAGGTTTGAAGTATGTTTCTATACAGGAATGTGATTATATGAGAAAGGTGAAATCTAAAACACTGTCACTATATAATAATTATTTACCTACTTATTATCAAAAGAATAGATCAACTCTATCTGAATCTCAAATAATCGATGATATACAAAATGGTTTGTTATTTGGCGCCGTTGAAGTAGATATAGCAATTAATGATAATTTATATGATTATTTTAAAGAGTATCCTCCTTTTTTTTGTACATGTGAAGTTCCAATGAATGTTATTGGTGATCATATGTCCGATTTTTGTAAAAATAATGATATTACCTTTAAAAATAGAAAACTCTTGATAAGCGGTACTAAAGCCAAAAAAATCCTTTTAGCAACTCCATTATTGAAATGGTATTTGAATCATAACTGTAATATTAAGAGAATTTATCAGGTCATAGAATTTCAACCTAAAAAGTCTTTTACCTCCTTTATTGAAACAGTAACAGAGAACAGAATATTAGGTGATAGACATAAAGATAAGTCAATTATAGGTGATACGTACAAATTATTAAGCAATAGTGCATACGGATCAGTTTTAATTAATAAAACAAAGCATTGTAATATAAAATATATAGATAATAAAGGAAAAGCTGTTAAAATGATCAATTCCTCTAATTTTAAAAATTTAGACATTATCACAAATTCAGTTTACGAGGTCGAAATGTATAAGAACCAGATTAACATGGATAATCCTATACAGATTGGATTTTTTATTTTACAATATGCTAAATTACGTATGTTAGAATTTTATTATGACTGTTTAGAAAAATATTTAAAAACAAATTCTTTTGAATTAACCGAAACTGATACCGATAGCATTTATATGGCCTTAAATGAGGTTACCTTAGCTAAATGTATGAAAGAAGAATATTATGAGACCTACTATAAACAAATTTATAAACAATGTAATGATCACGATCAAGCCGTTTGGTTTCCTAGAAAATGCTGTGATAATCATATTGCTTTAGATAGGAGATTTACTGGAATTTTTAAGGAAGAATTCCTGGGAGATAAGATGATAAGTTTATGTTCAAAGTCATACATTATTCAAAACAAAAAAGGAAAGCAAAAGATATCCTGCAAAGGAATTTCGAAGAAAAATTTATCAGACCCTATGACAAAATTTGAAAACACGTTAAACAACCGTACTATTATTTCCGCCAAAAATATGGGTTTTAGATTGAAAAACAACAATATTTTTACTTATTCACAGGAAAAGATAGGATTTAATTACTTTTACTGTAAAAGAAAGGTTTTAGAGGATGGTATAAGTACAGTGCCATTAGATATAGAATTATGTCCATGGTCAACTCATATCGAAATAATCGAAAAGGTACAAGATCCGTTATCTAATCTATATCCCTGTAATTTATTGTATAATAATATTATTTTTCCTTCCTCAGAACACATTTTCATCTACCTTTTATGTGTACATTTCAATTATCATAATATTGCTGCCGAAATTTTAAAAATATTAGATCCTACAGAACTACACAGGTTCATTTCGGATAAAGGAGTAGATCTAAATAAAGACTATGCTATTATTGAAAGAACAATGAGATTTTCTATCCTAATAAAATTTAATCAATGTTCTTTATTTTATGATAAATTATCAAAAATGGCGGGATCATTAATATATTATAAACAGGTAAATCTTAAGAGAGACCTAGCTGGATATCTTGGAGTTATATCCAAATCTAGTTTACTGGAGGTATTGCCATCAGAAAATGTTTCAGGTGAAAATGTAGTGGGTAAGATATTGATGGATTTATTAAAGTATGAAAAATAAAAAGCAATTATTGTTATAACTTAGTTTTATTAACTGTGTTTTAATCTTTATACATAAAAATTGGTAAATACAAAGTCTTTAACTATTTCTTCATTGTTTTTAAGATCATGTGATAAAGTATCCAGTATCTTTCCCAATGTCCATCCTCTGCATGAATAATAACTGTAGTATAAGCAAAAGAATCCACATGTATCTGTGAAGTAGTTTTGAAGTCTTTTATTGTTATATTTATATGAAATTCTTTGATCTGTCAATAAATTTTGTAAAACTTCATCTGGTTTATTTCCTAATGAATCGAAATGTTCAGCACACTCGATATCATTGTAGTGTAATACAATCCAGTGACTTCCTTTTTCGTAAGATGTATCTAGGTTAACTACAATAATTGATGGAGGAGTTAAATCTCCAGGAATAAGATCTATTGGGTAAACTCCCTTGAATCGATTTCTAATGAACCTATCTTGGTTCATGAACTTACTTATTTGAATGGAATTCATTTTTTCCGTTTTTTTTTTTTAACTTACATTAACATTTCTAGCTTGATCAATTGTCATTATCTCCGGAAATTTAGCATAAACAATGATATTTATAGTTTCTGCTAATGCCTTTGAAAATCTAACACTTAACCTAACTCGCCCCCTTGGAGATTTCGACATAACACTTCCTGTTAAAAAGCTTTGTATATCAAATAAATATAAGGCATATCCATCTGGATAATCTGTCGGTTTTATAATTAATCCACTTTTTGAATCTAAGTCACTGTCTAATAAACTTAGATATGACGAAACATAATCATTTTCATCAAAATTTGGTCTGAAAGGACGACTTGGTACTGGTTGTCCATCTACATTAATTTCTAGGTAATTCACCCCCATATTCATAAAATTAAAAGGATTTTTTTCATAATCTCCAGAATATGCTGAATTAGAAACCATACCAATTATTATTTTACTTGGTACTTGTCCATGGAATATATTATCTGTCATAAATGTATGTGATCCTCCTGCTACACTAAAACTCTTAATATCACTTCGCCAGAATGGGTATAATGCTGGACTAATTTTTAAAGCCTCATTATGAGCTACAATCACACTTGGGTGCAAACTCACAAAACAAACTTTTATTATCGCAGATGTTATTTTTAATTTATAATTTTCTGCCCCTGGTCTCAACAATCTGAAGTCATTACTTGATTGAAAAAATTTTAAATTGACAGAAACTCCATTTAAAATTGATCTTTTTTGATCCTTTCCAAAATCTATATATAGACAACCTTCAATACTAGCTGTTCCTCCATCTTTTGTTGGCCTTGCTCTTTCTGTAAAAGCCGTATTGCTACCGATATAAGTATTAGAATCCATTTCACCAGGTTGATCTTTTAAAAAAAGTGCTGCATAACCCTGAGATTCTATCATTTCATTATTAAAGGTTAATAAAATATCCATAAGTGCTTTATAAGGGTAGTTAACTCCAATATCCGGTGATACAATTTTTTGGTTAAACGATAAGTCAATTTGTCTGAAGATGCTATGTAAAGGAAAATTCACAGGTCCTACTTGATCACTATCAGCAGTTGGTTGACCACCTAACCCTCTCTCATCATGAATCGGATCCCCATTTTCTCTGGTTATAACATATTTTATATGTAATTTTGTTTTACTTAAATTTATATAATCTACTGATGTTCCTGGGATGCTAAATTCTATAGCTCCACTCTCTGAAATTGCTGCAATAGGATTGAATTCTACCCAATATTCTCTTTGAATCGAATTATCGATTGGTGGTGGAACAAAAATAGATAAGGAATTTTGTACTACTTCCATAATGATTTGTAAGTTAAATTTTTCTTATTTCTTTCGCCCTTTTTTTTTTCTTTTCCCTTTTTATTGAGACTCTTGGATGATCCTTTAACTTTATACTGATTTTTCCTCTTTTTAACTCTTTGGATCTGCTCTTTGCCTCCACTTTGAACATGTGTATTTTTTTCATCCCTATTTATAGCATTTTCTTGCTTTAATTCACTCTTGGCTTGTTCTACAGCAGCTTTAGTAGGACTTACAATTGTGACGTCAATATTTTCTTTAGGAATATCTGTATTGTCCTTATGTTTTTTTTCTATTATGTAGAAATCTGGTTTAAAACCGATTTTTCCTTGAATACACTTTTTACAAAAATCCTCATAATTTGTCATTTTATTTTTTTCAAATGTAGTGTCAATCTACTTGTTCCAGTAATACTCGGTGGAATTTTAAAATTTTCATCTCTTATATATACCTTCAAGCGATTAAGGCAATAATTTTTAACTTTCACATAATAAATTTCTTTATAATTGAAATAAATTTGATTGTTATTAGGATAAATCATTCTTAATATAGGTTTTAAAGAATCCCCAATATAACTGTTATCACATATATCGCATAACACAAATATAGTTTCTAACAGGTTTGAACTATGATAAAAATCACATAAACCTATTACCCATTCACCCTCTAAATGAATTCTTTCTGGCAATTCTATTATAAAATTATAACTGTTATTGTCAGGATGAAATAACAGAGAATCACTAGAACTTAAGAAGAAATACATATCAGTATCCATTTTTACTTATTTTCACTCTATATGTCAGTGATATTTGCTTCTGGTATCCAGGAATTAAATCTCTTTGGCCACCCTTTCCACTTTACTAATACCTCACGAATTCCCTTTCTTTTTCTTTTAGATTCAATTTTTTCGATTTTATATATAGTATTCTCATCCAAAAATGCTAATTGAAGTTCAGGTTCATAAAAATATGAATGAATTATATCATTATTATAATCTTTAATTTGATACATAGGAATATTTTGATTCATTTTTTTATTAATTATTGTAAATATTTCTCCAGTCCATTTTTCTGAATATTCTCTGTCGAATTGATTCTTTAGATAACTTATTTTAACCCTATCACCTAATTTAAACTTATATCTTCTAGAGGTAGTCCCTTTAACGTTAAGATTTTTACTTTTTCTTTCAGTCCCATACTGTTTTTTCCATAAATCATATTTTTTTTATTCTTTACTTGCCTCAAAGGGTGTCATTCCGATAGATCTATGTTTGCTGTTATTGTAACTATAGGTTAAATTATCTAATTCATCTATCCATCTGAAGGTTTCATTAGCGGTCAAATATTTTATTATCTTTAATTTTATAGTTTTAATTACTCTTTCTGCATAATTTGCTTTAGTTTCATAAAAAGTATAAACATGTTTAACCTTTTCCTTTTTTAAAAAAATCCCAACCTCTCTATTTACGTATTCACTTCCTTGATCACTTCTAAGAATATAAGGTTGATCTTGTGATCTTTCAAAAAATTTTTCCATAACAGTAACCATTTCATGACCTGTAAGTGATTTCATCGCTTGAGTATATAAAAATCGTGTAAAAATATCAATGAAAACAGCAAAATATCCATATCCATCATTTTGTTTTTTATATTTTGTCATATTAGCCGTATCCGTATCCCATTGATAGTTCTTATAGAAGGCAAGCACACGAGGTCTTTTAAATCTTCGTCTCACAGGACGATGTGCTGTGTATGATTCTTGTTTACTTAACCATATTTTAATATCTTTCCTAGAAATCTTTTTATTACTATTAAATTTTATATAGTTATATAATTTTTCGATACTACTAAAGGATGCAGGATGTCTCGTATCATAATATATTTCTTGTAAATACGATTCATTCTCAGCTGATTTTTCTTTGCCATTTTTTAACCCATTTTGGTTCTGTTTTTGTTCCGCCACCCTCTTGTCCATCTCTGATTCCATATTGAAATATTTTTTTTGTTTTTTTAGTCTTTACTGGTATACCAGGCGGGGGTAGGAGTCTATCTACTGATTGATTATCATTAACGTTATCTTCATTTTTGTCTTTTTTTTTGTCTAATATATCCCCAGACAAATCATTTTTATTCAAAGTTTCTGTTTCTGATTTTATAGAAATATTTACTTTATCATTCATTTCATGTTTATCAGCATCATCACTATCAGCGATAACTTCCCTCTCTGCTTTATCCGAAGAAATACCATGATTTTTTTCCATAAGATAAGATTTAAAAGAGTAATACTGATCATAGGGAATTAATACGAATTTATTCATTCTATTATTACATTAATATATTTTTTTAGACTATGAAGTAAATCGGAAAAAATTTTATAATGCTTTCCTAATAGTTCTCGTCTCCTATGTTTATTATGAATAAACTGTTTCAATAACTTAATATGATTTTTTATTTCAGACCTCCTCTTTTTATTTAAGGGTAGATGCCATATGTTATATATCAGTTCTGTAATAGCTTTTATATGATTTTCAGTGATATAGCGAAACATATATCTGTTTAATCTATGATTATTATCTAATATCACTTTAATAATATGTTTTGATTTTTTTAAATTCTGAGACATTTCTCATTCCTTCATATTTATCTTAACAATCGTCTATTTATATACGATGAGATATTCATCTGGAAAAATATGCGACCTCAGCATATAGGTTGAATCACCAGATGGAGTTAAGTCTATCACAATGTACCCGTATGCTTCATTAGTCGCATCTAAATATACGTTTTCAAGTTCTTTTCCTAATCCGATCTGTGTACCTAAAATTTTAATGATATTTTTGTCTCTTTTATTTCTAAATAAAATAAGATAATGTGAATTTAGTGAAATATCTCGTCCATATTTTCCTTGATGAAAAAAATTCTGTAAGACTAGAAAGACAGTTAGGTTTTTATGATGAGATTCTCTACTAAATAAATTGGCAATAAAAGAACTATTTAATGCAGTCATTTGCATGTCATCTAAGATAAGTAGATTATGATTTGAATCACTTATTTTCTGTATTATATCCTCATTTGGTAATCCTTTTATAAACGAAACATTATTGTTTTGAAACCTTTCAAATAAGGGTTGCCAAACTGTATAAAAATAATATATTTTATAAACTTTTTCTTTAAACATAACAGAGACATTTTCAATTAATCTAAATATAAACGTAGACTTCCCAGATCCAGTAGGACCAGAGATAATAGCAGTCGTTGGCGAGTTAAACGGAATTACGCTCATTGTTATCTTAGATTCAATAAAACAATTATTTCTTCTTTATCTTATCAGGCAATAATGCAGTATATTTTCGATTTATGCCAATGTAAATACAATTCAGAGTCTCTGTATGTGAATCCCTCTGTTTACAGTCCTCCAAAATAAACACATTAATAGCCAAATATATCACTGTTGTTATCTGTTCTCCAGATTTTAGCTTTTATTAGCAAGTATTTATACCATGTACAGAGATCTGACTCACATGATAACAGGTTAACATTGTAGATTAAATTTCCTACTGAAAACATGGAGTTTCTGAGGCTGTTTGTTATTTTTAATTTATGTGTACAATTACATACAACCAGTTGTGACAAACAAATGTGTTTGTGTATGGATGGAATTGTATCATGTGTGGGAGTTAATTTTCCTAATTTTTATTACAGACCTTACATAACAATTCTATATTTTGAAAATGTTCAGGTGGATAATATGAAGGATATTATGTCTGCCTTTCCAAATTTACATTACATAACATTGAAAAATATGATATACTTTAGCTGTATATGGCTGGAAGAGATCCCCCCCTCAGTGACTGTAGTAACTGATATGTGTTTGGAAAGTACTCTTAGTAAGACTGTTGCTGAAACTAAAATCACAGAAAGATCAACCACGGGTAAGTTTTTTTTGTTTTGCTTTTGTCTTAAAAATTTATATGTGTTATCACTAAATGCAGTGAAATAATTGTCTCTCGTTCTCCTTTTTACAGAAATGAGGAAATCTACACCTGTTGACCCTTTGACAACAAGGTTGCATACCCCTGCTCAAGTTACTCCTTTTACAAAAATGAGAAAAATCACAACTGTTGACCCTGTGACAAGAGGATTACATACCTTTACTCAAGTTAATCCCACAACCAATAGGTTATACGAAATTATTTCTTCGAAGAAAGATGACAGATATTCTACTCCAATTTATACAAAGAGGTTTGACACCAGTACAAGTCAATTTACTGAAATGAAACCAAAAACTAATTTGATTGAAACTGAAATGGAACAAAAAACCACAAAAAGCCAAATTTTCAGAACAAAAACAAGTGCTTCCTCCTATCAGATTACATTTACTCCAAATCAAGTAGTAGTTAAGGAAATTCCAGGTTTTATGGTTTCATTAGCGTCTATCCCATCCGCTATTCTAGCGTGCTTAGTTCTATTTTATTTACTCATCAAATGCACAAAAATTATAAAAAAACAAAGATTATTGAGTAGACAAGGTAGAATTGTGAGAGACAGTGGGATGATTGAAATGTCAAGTGTGATCAACGAGCAGTATATGCCAAGTCCTGAAAGGTAAAAAAAGTGTACTTATTTTTTCCCGACTGAAATTTAAATCAATCACATATAACTTCATATCATAAAATATGTTTTTTTTTCTTCTATATATCAAATTCTAGCAATTATCTTGAACCCAGATGTTGCTCTGATCATATGATGGAACAGGAAATAGACGACAACTCTATCTTCCTAGGTATTATTGTTAGTTTCACATTTCCTACATATATATAATTTTATGTTGTGACATCACAAACCACATTTTGTGAGATCATCAGTCTTATACGTCATTAATGACGTTTCTGAATGTAAGAATGAATAATCTTTCTTTCACTATGTAAACAAAGTCAGGAAAGATAGATCAAGTTTCTAAAAATGTGTAAAATAGTAAACATGATTCTCGTAATAGTGTTGATATTTATCTTAAGTGATTGTGTAGCTTCGCAAAGTGTGACTTGCAGTAGAAATGGGATTGAAAAAAAAATTGAAGGAATTGCAGGACTTAACATTTTCCGTCAATATGAGGATCAATGCGGGGATGAGAGTACTGTTGTCTTAAAGTATATGAAATGTGATATAGGATCAATAGGACTTAATATTACAAGAATTAAACAACATTTCCCAAAGTTGAGGACATTATATTGGGGCTGTAAGGGTTATTGTTTTGTGATTGATTCAAACGTACGTGTAGACGTTATCGGATGTGAAAAAGGTAAATATACGATTATTTTATTTATCTTCAGGTAGTAGTTTCAGTGAGGATCACATATATGAGGATTTCGAGGAGAATCAAATCAAATCATATTGTGGGTAATTGCTTTTTAATCAAGTAATAGATATATTTGATTGCTATTGAAATAATAATAACATTAATTCATAAATTTTTCTTGTGTCCTTTGATTGTTCTATTTTTTGCATTTTTTGTGAACATTTTTCTTATAAATGTTCTCAATTTTTTCAGCTCAGAAGATGGTCACAGTAATGCCTGATTCGGATGATCAACAGATTGACAGGAATCGGATTGATAAATCAGATGAATCAGATATTAGATTTGAGGATGAGATTGAATATGTTACAAACAACGGATATGACTACAACAATCTATATGGATTATTAGCAGTTCCATTCTTGGGAATAGTGTTCTCAATTTTCACATATTTGCTGAAGAGATATCAGTGTCATGGGATAGTGAGATTTATAAATTTTTTTTTAAATAACGGTGATGGACATGGTGATGAAAATGACAGTTATGGATCTCGAAGTACTGCTACTCCACCTATCATTCTGTATCCAAGAGATTTCAGTGGCTACAACACATCCCAGACCTCAAGTTATGCAACTACTCAGTTTTCAGACAAAGAGATCCAAACCTCACTACCAAGTATTAACCTTGAGGATAGAAAATTTGATTCATCAGATGGTAGTAGAGGGTCCAGTCTTGCTGAAGAGGATGTAATTTACATTAACATTAAGGAACCAAATTTAGGTGACAGTGACCCATCACTTACAAGATCTGGGACAAAGTATAAGAAATAAAACAACATTATGTATTAGAAGAATTTATTGAATCAACATTTTTAAAAAAAAAAAACGATTTTACAATTATACTGTAACTTTTCAATGTATTAGACGAGAGAGTTTCTTTGTTGTAAGGAATAGTTAGATTATACGTATATTGGATTTTTATTGACCAAGGAGTGTTTAATACAGTAATTATTATGTTAATTTTTTATTATTATTATAATAATTAGATAGATAGATAAAGCAAAATAGAATTTAAGATTGGTAAGATTTAAACCAGATAAAAGGACTGTTAGCAGTGAGACGTTATTTCACCTTAGTACATTATGATCTGATTACATACGAGTAGTACTTAGGACGTTATGATTAATATTTTGTTTTAACTAGAACGTAATGAATACAATATATATCATGTTAATATTTGTTAAAATCAGCATTTTTTTAAATAGACTGTTTTTGAATTTTGAAATGAAAGAATGTATTAATGAAAATAACTGCATAGAGATTTGAAATGTATGATTGTTATAATAAAAATACATGCATATAGAAAATGCTTTTTCGATCTCAAAGGTATGATTTCAGTATTTGTTTTCTCGATATTCTGAATTTGGGATCTCAAAGTGGTCTAAAAAAAATAATTTCAGTGTTTGAATCCTCTATATCATGATTACATTGTGGACATTTCAGTATATCTTTGCCTCTCTTTTCTAATATGTAGGTAGAACAAACGGAACAAAAAAAATGGTTACATGTAGCACTGAATGCTTTATCAATAGATAGAAATGATCTACATGAAGAACAGTATAATTTTTCCTTTTTTTTTTCATAAATGTCAGACCAATTCTTATCCAAAAATTTTTCAGTATCATTCGGACCTCTATGTAACAGGAAGGTGTATCTAAAGGCTTCATCATAATTTTTTTGCTGTAAAGAATCTATTATGAGCTGATTCAAATTTTTCCCAATATAAATAAAGCTTGGTATCCATAAAAAAAATGTACTTTGCGTCAGAGAGGTCATATTGTATTGAATTGATTTGGCAAAAATTTGGTCTATCAATAAACTACGACACATTGGACATTTCTTATTATACTCTGGATTATCAGACCATATTTTAAGAAAATTACATGCACATTGTCCACATATAAAATGACAGCATGGAACAGTCATCAAAATGTCATCCATCAATAATGTATCTTGACAACAGCAACACTTGGCAGATAAAACCTCATCAAATGCATACTTCACGAAATCTGGGTATTTTTGTCTGTCAAAAGAAAAATAAATATAACTATATTATTAGGATGAGATTGATCTTAGATATCGAGAGTGCTGATGTTATTGTATTGTCGAGGAAAACCTCAAAACAGAATTTCGGACCGCAAGGTAGGCACCTCATAGTTGGGGATTTTGAACGATATAATATACTTGAAGAAAAAACTCACAAACAGAATTTCGAACCGCAAGGTAGGCACCTCATAGTTGGGAATTTTGAACAGGTGAAAAAGTGACAAAAAATTAAACGAAAAAATCAACTTACTGTATGTACACTGGTAGAACCTCTTTGAACATCATATAACAAGTAAATGCTGATCGAAATTTCTTCTTCTCTATCATTGAGATCAATTCGCAAATAGTAACAACAGCAGACAATATCATTGATGGTACATAACCATTAATTCTCCATCCAAGGAATGCATTAGGATCTTCCATACCTCTTTCTTTTTTTTGTTTTTTTTTTCCCAAAATTTCAGATAAAATAAAGTTTATTAGTGTGATTATTTCTATATATATATTGCAAATATTAAGTAAGTCAATGTGTGTTATCTTCCATATGGAGTTGATCTAAACTTCTTTTACAATGGAATGTCTACATACACCTCACCTTTTGAAAGATCTGTATTTTGCTTACATTCCTTACATGAAATCGGATTATGACCTGGTTGATTTGGCTGCAGCAGACATGATACACAATGAAATAGATCTAATCTTGCAACATACATGTCGTTGATAACATCAATTAATTCCATCCATTCGTTAATCTTAAGATTGATACCTTCATTGGTTGGAAACATTTTTACTGATCCTATTTTCCATAGCCTAATCCCAACAGATTTGAAAGGAGAGGCGCATGATAAATAATATCCTTCTCCTACATGTTTCTTAACATCTATATCTTGTTCACCATTAGCAATCTTCCCTATCTCGCTGGTTATTAACTGACCATAATGCATTATCATCATAAGTTTAGAAATATTCAATTTCACTCCTTTTTTAATAACTTTCTGACCATCCCATTCCTTAATCTGTATCTGCTGGATGAGACCCTTATCAGCTGTAAATATTATGTATTTATTTCCTCCTATATGGAAGGTTCTCTTAAAGGGTGCCTTCAGGTCAATCATCTCAATATCCTTGTCTTGTAGAATTTGATCATTATTTGTTTCCAGATTGATTATGCCAGTTTCTGATTGTTTACTAGTTCCTGGTTTCATTACAGATTTTCTTGGATCTTCCTTCAATACAATGACCTCCTCGTTATCTTGTGTTTTGAATAAAGAACTTATCTTCTTATTTTTACCGGTGATATTGCTATCATTTTCCTCTTTTTGGTAGAGGTTACTTTACTACTAACATATGCCTCAGCCATTATATTCGGTTTAAGATTTTATTGTTCTAACTATCTTATGATTTTAGTTTATCTGATTTTTGGGTTTAAATAGACTTGATTCTAATGTAAAATTTTATTACCTAAGCATATTATGATTATGAATATTTAATACCAAACATATGTATTTCATTTATTTACAGTCCACTGATTGATCTATATGGTACCATATGGTGATTTAATCTAGGAGAAATCTAAGAGAAAAACAATTTTTTTTTTCCTTTCAAACAATTTTTTATTACCTTACATTTCTTGCATTACAATCATACTTTAGGATAAAGTAATAGAATAAATTCACAATTTGGTGAATGTCTCCTATGTTCGTCCATAGGTATGTCGAATGTTTCCCATTCCACTAATGATATCTGACACCAGGGACAATATACTTTATCTCCTCTTCCAGTATAGATAAATCCACCTCTGGCAATAGTTCCTGGATGAATAGGATGAGATTTGGGCCAGGTATTAAATGTTAAAATTCTTTGATCATATTTCTGATATACACTTGGCGGCCATTGACTTGATAGATTTAGATATTCCATCTTATGACAAGATTCACATGATGCCTTTTTTGTTGATAATGCAAATCCTCCAAAATATGGCTTCTGATTTGATTGATTTGATAAGGTCAATCCGGTGGTTGATCTAGTTGATTCAATTGATCGAGTTGAATCAAATATATCTTTGGATGATGACTTATCTCGGGTAGATGCCGATTGAACTAAATCTTGTTGGTCAGGTAAACTTTTCTTCTGTAAACTAGAGGCTGGTAGTAAAACCTCATCCTCAAACTTAAATGATTCTTTAGGTTGATTGGCAAACATGTTGATTGATCATTATAAATATGAGTATAGATATAACTGATATATATACATATATTTTATGTTTATTCAGCAAAAATAACAAATAAAAAAAATGTACGGTGAAAATTCATAGTTCCTAAAGTTCATTGTGATTAGATAAAATAGGTTAACTTATATCTGACGTGTCTTTAACATGATCATTAAAAGTCATATTTTATCCATTTTCTAACTTACATCTGACGTGGTTTTAACTGACGTGTCTTAACATGATATAATAATGACATGTGTTCAATGTAATTGAAAAAATTTGTTTACATCTAGCTAATACAGATGAGTTCACATTACATTAGATATTCAGTTTGAAAAAAAAATTATATATATTTAAAATATGTAATTGAAAAAATTGTTTACATCTACAAATATGTAGATGATTAGCTAATATATTTGAGTACACATTGCATTAGATATATGTAGATGAAAAAAATTATATATATTACTACAGTAAAATAGAAAACTTGAAATATATTAATGGAAATAACAAATCTTGCTTTTTGACAGTTGATTGAATATAATTGATGACAGACAATCATTAGTCAGTTGATTATAGATTGATTAATTGATAACAGTCAATCTATAAAATCAAATATCTATCCTTTCCTATTGAGGTGATTGGAATGATGAGCAGATTTGTTATCATTTACATTATCAAATTATGCCTGATTACTCAGAAATTGTATATGAACATACAATGGCAACATAATGGTTATTACCTAAGAGTATATGCTTGATTAAATCAAAATTGCTATTGCAACATAATGCTTATTATTTGCTTCATTTATCATCAATATAATCGAGCAACATAATGCTTATTATTTGCTTCATTTATCATCAATATAATCGATACACGACCATTGATCAACTCGAACTTAACTACTCACACCTTAACTAAATAATTCAGGGAGTAAATAGATGCATTCTTCTGTAGTCATTACATGTCAGTACAGATCCCCTCCAGGTCCCAAATGCTAGTTGAAATATCTCATATACTGTAAAGCCTTTGTAATGACCATTTATGTTCACATTATCTTATTGCAAAACACTTCGGTAACCTTGTTTTATGTAGCAATGTTAACTTTATATTTAGATGGATACAAAAAACTGAAGATTTACTTAACCAATAGTTAATGACAGGGTCTGATTTCTCTTTAAATTTGTGGGTTTTTTACACAGAAAAATACTTAACCAACAGTAAAGTAACTAAGAATTTGATTTACTCAGAGGTTTTCTAACTAGGAGTAAACTAATAGCTAACATTTGTTAACAGCACGAAGGTTTTGATTTACAGGCTCCCTACCCAGTACCCCAGATGTTAGGTAACTGACAATGGTGTCTCCAGTGATTACAAAGCATATTCCCAAGTGAACAAATATTGCTTGTTGGGTATTTGCAAATTCTTACAAAGAATATTATTCAGAACTAAATAGATTTTCGAGCTTTACTTTTAGCAGTGAAATAACACAGTAAAGTCATTGAAAGTTTTTTACTTTCATTCTCAAAACTGTCCTTAAGTTTTATTGCAAATATGTCTAGAGAATAATTATTTTTACTATTCTCCATATGCCGTTATATATTTTTTCAAATGCACTAGTGTCTCTAACTGAGGTACATTTTGTCAATTTTCGTAAACAAATACGGTTTGTTTCTTTTTTTTTTTTGCAAAAACTCTTAAAACAATGCGATCGATATATAGTTAGGTATTAGATAAAATAGAAAGGTATTGGGCCAAAAACAGTATGTATAAGACTCACTAAGGGTGTAGTAGACCTGAAACAGCTGTAGTAGACCCGATATGGATAAGTAGACTCAATATAGATTTAGTAGACATAATTGAAACACAGTGGATCAAGTAAGGATGTAAAAGGCTAAAGATAGATAGGTAATTTTTTTGACAGTGTGTTATATGCATACAATACAATATCACAGCTACATACTGTCACACCCAGACTGAAAAGGCTTATAAGTCCGTATTAACCACATTGATAAAAAATAGTGTGTAATATATAGTAATAATAACATTTTGGCTAAATGGACATTTATCATTATAAACACAATTCATACCTGTTAATTTAACACAAGTCATATTTGTTAATTTAACACATTAACTAAAAATTTAACAAACTTTCTTAATTGACAATTCTGCAGTTTCATTAATTTCAAAAATGTATCATCAGGATCTAATTCTTGGAAGTCATAGGAAGTATTCTGAACAATAGCCATCACAACAGATTACAAAGTGTATTTCATCTTTGACTGCATTAGTTTGGCAATACAGGACAACATAGAGGCTAAAGAGTATGTTGTAGACTCAATTAGGATTCAGAACAGCTGAAACAAATGTAGTGGACCCGATATGGAGATAGTAGATTTTGTAGACATATAGTAGACAAAATAAGGACATAGTGCATGCAGTAAGGGTTAGAAGGCACAAGTATGTAGTCGACACAATTTGGATGTAGCAAGTATAAATAAGACTGGGATATCTATTTGCTATGGTCATATAGTTACTATATACAAAACTGCAAATACATGAAAAAGAGATAAAAAATATTCTTTTTATCATGCATGGAAGTTAATATACTGTACATAACTGGCATTTGGTGGAAAAGTGGAAAGTTTGTCATAAGCCCTTTATGTATTGGGATTCTGCTAAATATCCACCCATCATATTCAAGTTAATGTCATCTCATCTCAGCTGAATCTGACAGAACAATTACCCTTTGGCTGTGACTTGCTGACCCCAATGGAACACCCACAGTAAATTCTAAGAACAACCGTTAACCCAGGGTAATCTCATACAATCTAATCACACTTTATAAAGAGCTTAATCTCTGCCGTAACAAATTCTAGACTTCATAGCCATGGAGGGATGGATTCATGTTTTTGTTGGGGTGAATAAGTACCTCTACCAAGGAGGTATTGTTTTCATTACCATTTGTTTGTTTGTTTCTTTGTTCCTAGCAGGATTATGCAAATATTACTCATTGTATCTTTATGAAAATTTCAGTAGATGGGTCATGGTCCGACTTAGATCCCATTAAACTTTTGAATGATCTGGTTCACTGTCTAGATACAAAGAAAAAAGAATCAGGATCTCTCCATTTACTTATTACTATGTGCCTTGGCGGAGATATGAGTGCTCTCAGTGTCTTTATAAGTTAAAATATTTTTATTCAATTAAATTAACAATATAAACGTAGGGACGAGGTTAGTGTAATCGGGTCTGCTTGTCTGTCTGTCTGTTTTTCTATATACAGCACCATGGTATACTCACTCACTGGTTTTTAAGTTTACACAAATTCCTTGAACACTGCATCATCTCCAATTTCAGGAGCTAACTCAAGAGATACCTGTTCCGATTGGCAAACTGACCATCATAGTCGTTATTTTCTGGAGGGTGTCTGAGTTTGTATACCAGTGTTTGTTTGTTTGTTCCTTTGATAGCAGAAGTATGCAAATAGTGTTGGTCGGAGGAGTGTGGAGTGTGGTAGAGGTCCCACACTTTGCATCAATATACAAGTCTGAAAAGCATTTAGCCGCAGCTTTGCATATGGTGCTCAAAGGACTTGGAATGATCTGCCTGATAATGTACACTCAGCCAAATCTCTCTCTTCATTCAAGAAGATGAAAACGTATCTCTTTGCAAAAGCTTACCAACCCAAGTTTTTCTGATCTTGTTTTTGTCTTTCTCCATGGTACCGGGGGCCACGGCCTCAAGTGGGAAAGCAGGTAGTTGCTTGCTGTTGGTCGGTAGTTTACAGTACAGAACCCTGACGAACTGTATGTACTGGTTTCCTCTGCCTTTCCAACTACCCGTCGTGATATGACCTGTGCAGTATTGAAAGCGACGTAAAACCCCAAATAAATAAATAAATTCTCCATGGTACCGACCCCTGTAATGTCTGTGATTTAATGATTACGATCTCTGATTTCTGGCATTGTGCATCTTAGAGTCTGTTAATACATGGGGATAAAAGGACTATTAGAACTAGAATTAAAAAGGATTCTCCACCACATAATGTGTTGGAGCTAACTGCAGGAACGTACATAGCAGGTGGCATTTTTCTTTTGTACCAGCCAAAGTGTAAACAGTTTCATAAACATTGAATGTTTAAAACCGGATCAGTGTGAACTGAGTATTATCAAGAGCAATCGTGGGTTATAAATGAGCGATAATAAAAGTTTCCTGCCACAATTACCACGTCAGGCGCCAGAATAACCATCAGTAAAGATTTTCTATGAAAAGGGTTCCCCACAATAATTAATCTGGTCTGCATTCAAGCCAAATATATCTGTGAATAAGTTTTATGCATCATAAATTGAAGGTTTGTAGCCCTTTTGGTGCCCACTTCAGAAAAGGGTCAAGTTAATCCAGGAATTTTATTTCAGTTAATCATTGTAAAAGCAGATTAATTCTGACAAATGGTTTAGTGCTGTACTGGTAAGACCTCTACCCTCTATCTCCTAAATGTACGGGTTTGAATCATAACTATAACGTCTGCACCAGGAAAGTTTATAGTCATTAATGCAGGTTAGACAGTGGCAATGTTACCCCCCTTTCTTTACAGGAGTCATGAGGTACAACCAAACAGGGTCATGTACTTTCAGTTACTATGCCTTCGTGTGGATTCATATTTCAGTACGATGTCCTCATTACCATTCAAAACACAAGAGATCACTTTTTTTGTCCCGGATTTTCATGAATTGTGGCCCAGCGTGATGAGTATTTGTCTGCTCACCAAATTTAAGCAGCAATGGGGTACGTTAGTACTTGGATGGGTGACCGTCTGAGTTCTAGACCAGCTGTGGGTTGTGTCTGAGTTGGAATTTCTTTGTGTCACCAGACTTTCGTAAATTCTAGTGCACTACTGGTGTCTCTGATAGCTTTGTGCTCATGCTAGGGGACCAAAACACCCTTTGGCCTTGTTTTTAAATCTGAGAAAAACCTCCCATGAGCCCACATGAGCTGTACTCAAATTTACATACTGGGGAGTTCATGGGATAGATATTCGGGGCAGCTGATTTTTTAACGACCACTATCCAGATAGAAGGGTAATTTTCAGACTTATAAGAACAAGGTCATCAAGGGCAAAGCAAATGCACAGTTTGTTTATTTGGGGTTTAACATCACTCTCAACACTGTATAGGTCATGACGGGTAGTTTTATGGGCAGAGGAAACCAGTACATACAGTTGGTCAAGGTTCTGTACTGTAAACTGCCGACCATCGATAGGAAACTATCATCTCTCCCACATACGGTTCAGAGTTTGAACTGCCAACCTTGATGGGAGGCGAGCGTGTAACCACTGCCCCCCATAGCCCCCATCAAATGCTCAGGTACAACTGTAAGGAAAGATGTAGCCTCACAACAAAAGGTGTACATGTAGACATGGCCTCATGTTGAAATATGACCCTGGGGCCATGTTCTTCAACATTACTTTGCTAAGGTCACCTTAGATCCAAGTTAAGAAAGGTTTTCTACTTAGATTTTGTATCAACCTCTACTTTGGTAAGTATTACTTAGATTCTAAGTTAGAAAAACTTCCTATACTTTTTACTGTAAAGTTGGTAACCAGAATATTTAAGTTAGGAAGACATTTTTCCCCACATACTTCGAACTTCAGGTGTCCATTGTTTTTACTGTATCATTTGCTTGTTAAAGAATAGTAAAAAGGCTCATTTTCTTGACGGAAATACGGTTTTCAATTTTGTGTCACAGTTTATATATATATATTTTTAAAAACGTTCTATCCCCTAAGGTACCTATGTAGATTATTTGAAATCTAAGAAAATGTCTATAGTGACCTTAGAGTTAAGAATGTTGATGAATAAGTTAGTAAAACTTGAGAAAAAACTTAGAATCCAAGTTAGTAACAGTCTAAGTATTGTCAAAGAATACTGCCCCAGATATGTTGTACAGTGCTTTATTATGGGCAAAGACAAACAGACAGGCCAGTAAAGGCTGTGTTGGAAATGGAATCCCTGTATTGTGTACTTTGAACAAGTGTGGTAGAAACAAATGAAATGATTATATGGAACAGGTTCTTGGAAACCTTTTACACTTTCCTACGGCTGATATTTCATTAAAACTATAGAAACTGGTAAAAAAATAAATTAAATATCTCAAACATTTTGTTTCATTCAGGGACCATTTACAATCGTAGTGGATTGCTAATCGATACAATCACCAATATAATATATGACATTGCTATTTAATTTTGAAAGATGGCTGAAGTGTTTAGAGTGTATTGTCTTTAACTCAGTGCAATATCTCCTCACAATGCTATATATATAATTCGACTCTTCATGATTATACAAGTACAGCACAAGCCCTAATGACTGACATTCTCCTGACTGAAAAAAAGAGTCTCATTTCAGGTTCTTTAGCCTGCCACTGGGGATAGACCCCTATGATAGAGGATCTCAAATTTAAGTGATCATGCATGCCACGATGTTTTTCTCTGTACTTGGGATTGAACCCAAGTCCTCTGTGTTCATAAGAGAGTGTGTTACCATCTAGGTCACAATAGTAGATAAGTGTGTTAATTTCAAACCCCTGGAAATATGAACATCCATTTTTTTTAAATAATTAGATCCACACCACATGGATATTGCCTTCAAGTCGTGACAAATTCCTATGCCAAGTACTTTGATTTGCAATGAAAAGAAAATAAATCCCCAAAACAATGAGGCTTTTCAAAACAAAAAAAAAACAAAAACTTGTTGACAGCCAATGAACACATTTATTGCTTTGTAGCTGACTTTATTTACCGTGACTATATCAGTAATTACTTTTATGTTTCACTTTTTCTCTTTGTCTTATGGGGTCTTCACACCTCTCCAGATGAACAACTGTCACGAGACAGCAGCAGTAGTAGTAGTGGTAGTAGTAGTAGTTAGTAGTAGTGGCAGTAGTGGTAGTAGTGGTAGTGACAGTAGTAGTAGTGGTAGTGGTAGTGACAGTGGTAGTAGTGGTAGTGGTAGTAGTAGTAGTGGTAGTGGCAGTAGTGGTTGTGGTAGTGTTAGTGGTAGTGGTGGTAGTGGTAGTGGTAGTAGTAGTGGCAGTGGTAGTAGTGGTAGTGATAGTATGGTAGTAGTGCTAGTGGTAGCAGTAGTTGTAATGGTAGTAGTAGTAGCAATAGTAGTCGTAGTAGTAGCACCCTGAATACCCCAAAAATCCTAATTTTTTTAAAAAATCCCTACATGGCGTTGGTTTGCACTCTGTGAGTGTTTTCTAGTTGTTATTATTTTAACATTATACACCAAATAAGGAAGTAAACTGAGTGAATGTGCATCTAAATGTTCTTATTTCTTTCAAATTTGGTTGTTGTAGTATAATAGAGCTGGAGATTAAGGTGGTGTTAATAAAACTTTGACATCAAGCAGTCACACTGTAATGATAACAGGCTTTTAATCTGTTATCCACAACTCACTGTATTTGACTTAAATACTGGGACATACAGTCTGGGTAATATTTTTATATGTTGCACCAACTAAATATAATTAACATAACAAATTCATCAATAAGTACCAATTGTTTTGTTATATTTCTTTAATTATGTAAACTATAAATATATGACTACAAAGGTATTTTTAGCTTCTGTTCGTTTTTATTGCATACAAAGCAATAATAAAAGGACAGAGGAAAATAGCATTATAAATTGAAGAATTTACATTCATTGGTTCCCCAATATATGTTATAGCCTTTTATGTATTCTTTCATTGAATATAAGTTCATTCTATTTACAATCCTCACAAAATGGTCCATAATAAAATAAAACATCCCTCATTAGACATACACAAAATATATATCACTTATGATGATGAATATTAACATATTCATATAACATTGTCAATCTTCATTTGTGATAAATATGTATATTTGTGTACATCTTATTCAAAAGTTTTCCTATTTCACTTAAGGGGCTTTCACATTTCTCCTGATGGCTGGAACCTCAGCATTCAACATAGTTCTAACATAATCCTCATCACTGCAGAAGTTTTAACAACCAAAAACACAAAACCACTAGTATAGAAATGAAATGGAAACTTTATAACGGATTCATATAGAAATAGTACAGTATTTCAGTCTTTTGGTGTGCACTGCTGTTGGGATTCTGATAGCTGATTTTATTTTTAAGCTCGAGTTTTGCTAGATATCACTTTTTATATCGACTCTGGACTTTCATGTGGCGTATCATAAGTACCTGTCTCTTCACTGAAGTTAAGCGACAATGGGCTACATTAGTACTTGGATGGGTGACCGCTTCAGTACACTACCCATGTCTCTGATGGCTTTACAGATCACTCTAGTAGGTCAAAACCCCTTTTGGCCTTGTTACAGTTTACAGATGTGTCATGTGGGTGTGGCTTGCATCTTGCGTAAATTTTTTAAGTGGTGCTCAATTTTTACTGTAACTGCAAGCTCACGCAAGCATAATAGCGTCCATATATTTATAGGGATTGAACGATTCTTGGTATTAAAATTTAGGTCTGAAAATAATGATGAAAGAACTGTAAAGTTGGACAACAAATAAGGAAATTATGGTAAGATGCATATATTTACTGGGTGAACTAAAGATTTTGGTGTCCTAAACACTTCACATTTATTACTGCATTCCAAGCCAGAGTGGCCATGTGCCTCATATAGTAACTTACCTCTGAGGCTGGGGTTCGATCCCCGTGACGGCCTTAAGTGGGAAAGCTGGTAGTTGCTTGCCGTTGGTCGGCAGTTTACAGTATACAACCCTAGCGAACTGTATGTACTGGTTTCCTCTGCCCTTCAAACTACCCGTCGTGATATGACCTGTACAGTGTTGAAAGCGACGTAAAACCCCAAATAAACAAATCATATAGTAACTTCCACTAAACGAATTTTTAAGGGTGAGCTCTCTCCAAGGCTAGTGCTTCTAGAGATCCTTTTTTTAAAGATCCAGCTTTAGCAAGGCTCATGCTTCTGGAGGTGACCCACGGGGTAACAAACAGGCCTAGGAACACAGAGGTTGTGTGTTCAAACCCAGGGGCCAGATTCATGAAAGATCCCAAGTCTTAGCCAAATCTAAGTTGAGATTTTGCTCAAATCAGTATTGTTGAGATTCTGCTTAAGTTGAGATTCACGAAAGGAACCTCATCTGAGACCAAAATCTCAGATTTGAGACTTGAGACCTTTCGTGAATCCGGCCCCAGGTTCAGGCAGATACATAGTTGCTCGGATTACAACTGAAAATGGGGGTCCTCTGTCATTTGGTCCTATCCCCAATGATAAATGGTTATCCTTGAGGATCTGTCTTTCAGGTAGTCAAATGTATGTTACTTGAGAGCTTGGGCTGTAGTTGTGCAGTTGGATGGGTTAATGGCACTTTCAGTCCTGTAGTATATTAATATATACTACATACACCGAGTATAAATACACAGTGACAATAACTACTTTTGTTTCTGTGTCTCCTTGGCACGACCTGGCTATGTCCTTTGATTAACGCTAACTGCCTTGCTTTATGTTTAGATGCGCCTTAGAGTCCATCAGTGATGGAGATTAAGCGCTATAAATGTCCACATTAGATTAGATTAGATTTCTGAAGGCTTTTCAGCTTGTGCATGTAGACTGAAACAAATGTCAGGCTTGTTTTTAAATGAATCATCCTTCCCTGTTGACAGCTCTCTGTCAGTTACACTTACCTTGTATACAATGAATGTACATTTTACAGTGGGTTTAACAAATACAAATCGCCTTTGCTATCACTGGATAAATTAACATTGTGTGAGAGATGAGAGGCAAGAGTGTTACCACTCCGCAACCGTGGCCCCTATACAAAGGTGATAGGCGTGATGTAAAATAAATAAATGGGTAAATAAATAGGTAAATAGATAAATAAAAGCAGTAAACAAAACTATCACAACTCTGCATTTTTATTTAGGTTTTACTCAATTTTAAGCTCCTCAACAATTAGTGGCTCTTAAGTGGAAGAAATCAGATGCTTTTAATCATGTCTCATTTATCGGGGACGTGTGAATTGGGTATTATAACTCCCGACAAGAAGCAGAAGGAGAATCCAATTTAGTCATGCAATAATACACTTTGTGGCTTCCTTAATGATTAGTTGGCGTGACAGATAATAATTCAGAAACTAGTACTTATTGCCTGCAGAGCTGTGGCCTTGTTTCCCGGGCATGAGGGAAATATGTTTGAGAGAACAGACACAACACACAATATTAAGCACCCCCAAACAATCTGCTGTAAATATGAATGCATCACATATTTTGTGATTAAAATTTTTTTCTTGTTATAGAAAACAATCATTCTTAGTATATAAAAACATGGTTGTTACAATCTCTGAACTTGGCACAAACCTAATACCCCTTTTCCACTGTCGCGATTTAGCATCTTGTTTATGCCGAAATGTAGTCCCATCCAATATGTTACTGGTCCTACAACTTGCATTTTTAGTGGTAAAGGTTTGATACATAATTAGAACAATTGTGTT
Organism: Sabellastarte sp. h YS-2021; assembly: GCA_964017235.1. Lineage (NCBI taxonomy): Eukaryota > Metazoa > Annelida > Polychaeta > Sabellida > Sabellidae > Sabellastarte > Sabellastarte sp. h YS-2021. The sequence continues at coordinate 181,831,537 of OZ024929.1, read as the reverse complement.
GCTAGGGCCATGTTTAAACGTGTTTGGCAACCTTTGCGACAGGGCATTTCAGTCTGTTTTTGGTCAAAAGTTGCATTTGACTTTATATCATTATATTTCTATGACTTAGCTTGCTGGTGTTGCAATTAATATTTTACACACCTCTCTAACAGTGTACCAAATAAAGCTTCCAATGGGAAGATTGGTCCTATGAATCCCCCGATCGTTAATTTGATTTCTCCACAATTTGTGCATGGTTTTTTATGCCACAAAAACAGGCCAAAGCCTTGGAAAAGTACCTTGGTTCTAGAAGACATATAAACTGTGATACAAATATGGTCAATTGAGATGTAACATAAGTCAATCAACTATAAGTACTTTTAGTAGAAAACACTTGTAGAGGGCTGACCTCCTCCAAGAAAGTCAAGCATCCTCATATTATAATTCCTCCAAAATTCGGGCTTTTTTAAAAATTCTAACCCTAATAAAATGACACCTTCACCATAACAATACATTCAAAAAGGGACTTGTTGAAAGTTCATGCTTTTTTGTATCCAGATATAAACCGGATCTTGGGGGCCACGGTGGCAGAGTGGTAATACTCTCGCCTCCCACCTCTGAGGTCGGGGTTCGATCCCCAGCACGGCCTCAAGTGGGAAAGCTTGTAGTTGCTCGCCATTGGTCGGCAGTTTACAGTACAGAACCTTGACGAACTGTATGTACTGGTTTCCTCTGCCCTTCCAACTACCCATTGTGATATGACCTGTACAGTGTTGAAAGCGACGTAAAACCCCAAATAAATAAATAAACTGGATCTTTCCCAAAATCAAATGGCTTCGTCCTTTAATGAGGTCCTGCCAACATAAATGCATTTCCTAAAGATCTGTTTATTACTTTTGGAGTAATGTGTGGACATAAAGGCAAAAGCAATGAAGATTCAGTGAAAATGGGAGTTTTGTACATTCAAGATTTTTGTATGATTAGGATTATGATCCACCTCATTCCTAAAATTGTTGCATCCTTTTGTGGCACTCTGCCACTGTGGCCTAGCAGGTAACACACTTGTCTAGGAATTCAGAGGACATGGGTTCAAACCCAGGTACAGGCAGATACATAGTGGCGTTGATGACCATTTAAAATGGCGGTCCTCTGTCATTGGGTCTTATCCCCAGTGGCAGGCTAAAGAACCTCAAGGACGTTGATAAATGGTCATCCTTGACCCTCTGTCTTCCAGTTAGGGGAATGTCAATTACTTGTGAGTTGGGGCTGTACCTGTGCAGTCGGATAGGTTAGATAGCACTTTGAGTCCTATAATATATGGAGATAGTGTGTATAAATACACAATACAAAGATTACCAGCATACACATTTGATAATTAAAGAAGCATTTATTAGTTGTGGAGAAATCTCAGACACAAACAAACAAAAGAATGCACGCAAAAACATACCACAACTTGGTGAAGGTATTTAGTGAGAAAAACCAGATAATATTTGATTGTAGTTAATAAATATGTAAAAGTCATATATAAAACAGAAATCAGTTATTATCTAACTATTCTTTCTCACCTTTTAAAAATGTGCAAAATCCTCCTTTTTAACTAGAGTTTTCTTATTTGACACTGTTTTAAACATAGATTTTAAATCTTATTGCAATATCCAAATTGTATTTTTTACAAATACAATAATTTACTATCCAGTTAGCACAAAATGTTACAATTTATTCCACATCAATGCAGTTGGCTGAGAAATCACAGAATTTCTCCTGCACAATATACATTAAAGGGGCTTAACTATTGAATACCAGGAAAGCTTGCAGCATAGAAGCAGGCTTCCACGTGAATGGCTGTGTGTTTGGGTGAATGTATGGTTGTCTGGGCAAATCTAAAAGTCCAGGAGGATATTAATGTCATTTAACGCAGAAGTGTTTAAGTGAGGGCGTGAGATTTATAAAAAAAAACATTGAACTATTGCTTCAGTTAATTATGTGGTCGACAACTAAATTTGGCACAAAATTGAAACAAACAATAAATTGGATTCTGTACTGGTTGGCGTCATAATTTAGTACAAGTCTCAATATTAAAGAAACAAAACATAGAAATCATTACTTGTCATCGGCAACTCTCGTGTATTTCAGAGAATGTATCATACAATTGCAGGAAATTGGAGAAGAAGGGATGGCCTAATAAATTAAATATATTCAGGAATTTCTGAGTGAAGATTTTGAAAATCCATATTTAAATCAAAAGAAATCCACCTCATTGCACACAAAACTATCACAATGAAGTAGTGCTTGAGAGAATGCAAACCTTTGTCTATGGATCCACAAAAATATATTGGAGAAAATCCCTAAACCTTTGGCAGTCACAATAGGTCTTGATGATCTTTGAGGAAGATAGGGCCACAGGTAGATACACCCCTGTAAAAATATGACTCTAATCTGATGTTACAGTTTTTATGCAGATGAACAAACACACAAATAGACAAGGTTACAATACTGTCACCTGTCTCCTGTCCCTAAGTCATATCAATTTAGGGAAGTTAGTAGTAAGTCTTTTTTATCTTCTATGGGTCATATCATGCCATGCCGTTGAGTTTCTTCACTAAACACCCATGGACATGATTAACCAAATACCAGCGGGACCAATTAAGGCAGGACCAATTAAACACACACAGCCTTATACCACTGTTCCACTAATATGAATTTGCCTCCCAATCGAACACCCCGCCCACCTGTGATAATGTAAACCTAGTCGATTTTTTATAGGTTATATCACGTCTCTTTTTGGTTGTAACGGGGTGGGTGGGGGGGGGGGGGGGGGGGGGGGGTTGAGAATGTAAAGATATTTATATGTCCTGGTCTAATTTAGTTAAATACTGTTTATAGTGGATAATGAACATATTAAACAATTATTTAATCCTATATTCAACAAACGACAAATATTATTGCCTGGGGATTCCAACACTAAAATCCAAATTGAATAAATCAAGTGATTACACCAGAATTAGAAGTTTGTCATTGTAACTTTGGACCAGAAATAAGGAGGTTACGGTGTTTTAGAGTTCATTTAGTACAAAATAAATTTATTTATTTATTTATTTGGATTTTTTTACGCCGCTTTCAACACTGTACAGGTCATATCATGACAGGTAGTTGGAAGGGCAGAGGAAACCAGAACATACAGTTGGTCAGGGTTCTGTACTGTAAACTGCCTAGCAATGGCAAGCAACTACCAGCTTTCCCACTTGAGGTAGAGCCATGAACCGAACCCCAGCCTCAGAGTATTACCACTCTGCCACCATGGCCCCAAGTACATAATAAAGAATTTTCAACAGTTGTAAAATATAATAAAATAGGTTATCATCTGGAAATCTTGTATTGACAGGGATGTATCAACAAGGTCCTATATTTTTAGAGAAATGTGTATGCAAATGGTGCTAAGTTGGGACACTGATTTCAATTTTTACCAAGCCCTACATGGGCTTATATCTGAATTGGAACAGTGATGCATAGTTAAGATGGCAGATCTAATTAAACAAAAGAAATTTCAAATTTATTATTAATGTATAATTAGAGAAAATAATTTGACATCAGTTCTTTACATTTATAGCATGTTTTTAATTAGAAAATTGGTTGATTGATTGATTGACATTTCTTTTAACATGGTTTATAGTTGAGGAACAGACATAAAATAGTGTTTTTGAGATGGTCAAGTTTTTGCACTGAAAACGACCGGACACCAACAAGCATTTACCAACTTTCTCACTTCAGGTGGTCCAGCTTTAAATTATATCCAAACAATCAATAATAGAAGCGTTAGTAGATTACCTGCACAGCCAATTGGATCCCCACTGTAGCAAAGTGTCCCAGGAGCTTGTTTCACAAAAGGTCTTAGACTTAGGTCAGACTTAGGCAAAGCCAAGGACTTAAATATGAGAGTTTTGTCTTAGCTAAGTCTGGGACTTTTACCAAGGGTGACTTTTCTAAGTCCAAGCTTATCAAATTATCAGAGTGATTTCTAATGTTTTGGGACCCTTTATTTCATACTGTTGACATATTTTCCTTTTTTATTTTACTTTTTTTTTATTTGCAGAATAAGATAAAAATATATATACAAACTTGCATACTAGTACAAAGATAATAGTCTTATGACATTAACAAAAACAATAGCATAGTAATGTGTAATAATACAAGTAGCTAGATACTTTTTGGCAAGATTAACTTTATAATTACGCTAACATTGTTAAATCTTTAAAAACTGACTATGACACATTGAATCTTTCAAGACTATCATTTAATTTTGCTATATATTCTTGCTCATCGTAAATATTCTTCATACAGTACTTGAAATTGAACAGATTCAAAGATTTAGATTTGTTTAACTGGGTCCAAATAAACTTTATTTAAATAAAGAGATATTTTCTTTGGAAAAAATACTGTTATGCCATGGATAACCTTTTAACTGCATAAAAACGCCCACACATTCATTTATGGGGGCTTTCTATATGTTTTTTTTCTTTATTATCAGGTGTTTTGAATATTGAAGTTGAGCAGAATTTACTTCAGTCATGTTTACGTCATTATTTACAAAGGAAAGCCCCTCCCCTCCCAAGTGGCCTAAACTGTAAACACAAGGCTTAGCAAAAAAACTAGACTTTACTGCTTTGACTATGACCATAGACTAAGCTTGAGTTCAAGACGAAAATGTGAACTTTAAAAGCTTGAGTTTAAGACTAAAATGTGAACTTTTATAATGTGAAGTTTAAGTCTGTGCTAAGTCCTTTTGTGAAACTAGCCCCTGGTTTTGAGATACAGGTACATTTTTACACCTTATGTGAAAAGTGTAAAAGGGGTTAATATTATTTTATGCATTTGACATACAAAATTTGGTTAACCACAGAATATGTATATTTTTATTTTTTCTCCATTTTATTAATTAAAACTATATTGTTTTGAAAGTTTCCCACTGAAAGGACATTTAAGCAGTTTTAACACAGTTTGTGTGAAGGTCAAGTCCAAGGTCATATGTTCAGATGCATGGTTAGGTATAAAGATGCATGATGGATTGAAGCATTTTATTTACATGTTAGTATTAAAAGACATAAGATTTTAAAAGTAAGCATGAATTTTAAAATATTGACCCACACGGGTATACCTGGATAAGGTCACGACACACAATGACTACCATACTGGTCATGTTAGCTATGTACATTGATGTATTCTCACCATTATTAATATTCATAACCATTAAGGTCAAGACACAGTCATATTTATATGTTGACATAATTGATAGGGGAAACACAGGGTCAGCCTGGTTCGCCTTATTATGTTTCATCCGAAACTCGAAGCTGTGCAAACCAAAAAGGTCTGTAACTAGCCTCAAAATAGGAGTATTCCCTTAGATACCTAAGGGATCCTCAAAGCCAAAATTCTCTAAGATCTAGAAAATTCTTAGCATACGAAAGATAAGTCCCAATACACCCAGGGCCTACATCTATCCCAGTGGAGACCTCCCTTTGGTGAGACTAAGTCAAAGGGGTCCCAGCCAAGGGTGGAAAGTGATCAGATAATCTGGTCAGCCAGATCAAAGCCTGTGTGATCAGTACAGGTCCGAATGGCCAGATGTCAAAGCCAATCTGAGATTGGATCCCTACATACTCCCTGCCCCAGTAGGGATACCTGACACAGGGGTGTGCTTCTGTACTAGTGGTGGGTTGGTGGGTAAAAATCTTGATCCATTCACTTTGGCTTCAAATTCAAATGTGAGGAGTTACTGGCCAAAGGGCGGGCTAATGAAGCATGAAGGCCAATGATTGGGTATCAAAAATAGAGGTCAATACAGGTGGACCTAACAAAATTAATGCAATTAAGGTAACCCACAAACTGCCATAGTAGGCTCCTACATAGCCGTACTGTCAACAGTTTGTGTGAAGGTCAAGTCCAAGGTCATATGTTCAGATGCATGGTTAGGTATAAAGATGCATGATGGATTGAAGCATTTTATTTACATGTTAGTATTAAAAGACATAAGATTTTAAAAGTAAGCATGAATTTTAAAATATTGACCCAAACCCAAACTAAAAATAAGCAGGGACAGATGAGGTAAAGGTCAGGGGAATGGAAGAAAGAGACTGAGGAGAATTCTGCAGGTACAGCCATACAGCCGAACTCCGCCACAGGCCATGAGCCATAATATCCTGTAACGATGCATTGTGATGAAATGCAAAGGTAGCGCCAGATCTTCTGAAGGTATGAAAGCCATGACCATTGGATGGGATGGCAAGAAGTGTCAAGACCTTCCTCAGTGCATCTCTGACATGTGTATCGATAACTTGTGTGAATGGAGAAAAATTATTAGCAAATAAAGGGGCAGTTGGAGGTAGATTCCTGGAGGAAAGCAGGGCTGCCAGGGCTTTGACCGGACACAAGTACATATTTTCTAATTTAGGAAGTTGTACCCAATGATGAGATCGATTATCCTGTAAAGTCTTGGTCCATTTCACCAATAGGTGAGCTCCAGGGTGGTGAAAAATCAGATCCTGCCTTAAAAAATGTTTGGTGGGCTCAAAAGCTTTCGAACTATGAGGGGCTATATTTGACATACGCAAAAATGCATAAAATGCTGTAAGAAAAATAGCTCTGAATAATGGTGGATCTGACAGGTTATCACATGCTTTTGAAATGTGATACATTGTTCGGATGTCAAAGATTCCCCTAGGTGTAGGTCTGAAGGTTGAATTGATGGAAATACTTCTAAGATAATGGGACACTGCGACATGTGATAGATCCTCAGCTGGGATGTTATAAATTCTAGCCATAGAATTTAAAGAAGAAACATAGTTCTTTATAACCTGTGGGGATATGCAATTCTGATACAGGTATTCAAGGAATGCCAAGATGTTATGAAGGGAAAAGTTTACTGGTAATTTCATGAAAAGCACGAATGCTAAGAAAGTTTTGAAGTGTAGCTGATGAGCTCTGTTGGTTGAAGGTCGAAAAGCAGCAGAAATCCTTGTCCACGCTGACTGCAAAAGGGGTGAAGAAGATGAAGTTCCACCTGAAATTACAAGGTCAGATTAAGGTCAAATTTAGTAATATCTACTTTGTCCCAGATATACTTTTGTTTCAATAGAGTGAGAAGGGTGTTATTCACCCCTGCCGGTGAATGTATCCTTGATAGAAGGTCTGCTATGACATTCTTTTTGCCTTCAATATGTTCAATAATAATCTCAATGTCATTTGAGGCCGAAACCAACCAAATATTGCGGATGCAAGCTGCTAAAAATTTATCTTTAGTTTTGGAAGATTTGACCACCTGAACGACTGCTAGATTATCACAAAAAATTTTTATTCTGTGATGTTGCCAGTAGGGACCCCAGGTTCGCAAAGCCAGAACAATATTCAGCATCTCCAAATGGACAATCTTAAGCTGAAACCCTGGTATAGAAAATATGGCTGTACTATAGACTCTGTTATTCCATATTGCCCCTAAGCCAGTCAAGGATGCATCTAAGTATACATAATTTTCGCCTAATACCTCGGTTTTAACTAAATATGTGATCCCGTTGAAATTGGGCAGAAATTTTTGGAACCATAACAAATCCTGAAAAAATTCTTGGGTTAGTTTGATACGCTTTTTATGAACATTTTCCCTAAACAAAGCCAACATACGATTAATGAAAATTCTTGCTGGTGCCACACATTTATGAATATATATAAGCTTACCTAGCAAAGATTGAAAAGATTTCTTTGTAAGATATTTCTTGCCAGAAACACGTATACACTCCTCATAAATAGTTACAAGTTTTGCATTATCAATACTCAAGGTATTAGCTTCTATATCAATGGAGATCCCTAAGCAAGTTAAAGATTTAGTTGGAGGAGTTTTCTTGTCCAAATTCATTGGTAATCCCAGCTCAGCAAATAGGTTAGATAATTTGTTGTAGAATTTCAGAGCCATGTGGCGCTCGGCTACTACCAAAAAATCGTCCACGTAGGCCAGGACTTTGCAGCCCTCTTGGGCCATAATATGTGATATTGCATCGGCTACTAATTGAAAACTAGCTGTGCCATGTTTCCAGCCAAAAACAACTGCTGAACTTAGATAATACTGGCCACCCCAACTCATTCCTAACTTCAAAACATCTACAGGATCAACTCTTAAGTTTCGAAATGCCCTAGCGACATCAATTTTAAATATCATGGGGTCATGTAAAGCCAAAATTTCTTTAACAATGTCATCTATAGAGATGAGTTTGAGTGTGAAGGGTCTGCGATCAAATCTGAACTTGTCAACAAAATCGTTGACAGATCCCCCATCGGGGTGAGAAAGGTTCACAATGACCCTTCTTTTGGTACCATCTTTGGGTCTGGTCAGAAGGGGAGAGCAATGGAACATGTCCGACCCAACTTCAGTAACAGGGCCTAGAATGGCCCCTTGATCAAGCTCTTTCCTAAAGTATTCATCTACCTCTTGAGTGAATTGAATCGCTGATTGATGATTCACTACAGTAGTTATATTAAGGGCATCATTGTCTAATATAGACATAGGAAAACCAAATTTAAGATACTCAATTAGAAGGGGGTCTGGGTAATCCCTTAGGTAAGTTTCCCAAGCTTCAATGTTCAAACCCGAGACCAAAGGTATCCTGGCTCCACGATAATTGGGTACTCCAGTTGAACTTATGACTTCAGCAATTCTGATACATTGCTCAACAGTGGTTATGCTAACAGGATTCCTATCAGGGCCTATAAATTCAAAGTCAGAAGCTATATGACTAATAAAACCCTTAGTTTTTCTTGGGAACATGGGATCTCCGATATCCTCATACCTATCTGTTGCACAATAATCAAAATTCTCAAACATAGCTGGAACGACGGCGTCGACAAAAGCGTCACGATAATCTAACTGTGAATCATGCATACATGTGAATTGTTCAGACAATGAAGCCTGTGACTCCATACCACTAATCATCTTGTCTTGATGTGATATGATACTGGTTATCACTTGATCCATATACTGATCATACGTCATGTTAACACAATTAATATATGAAATATCTTTCTTAAAATTGTCAAAGACCACTCTAGCCTGTGCTTTTTCTTGATTCGTGATCTTCTCAACATTAATGTAGTTATTAAATACTACACACAACATACAAGAGAATACCACTGTTAAATAACCTGGAGAGGGGCCACTGTGTGTATGCAAAGACATGCTGCCATCAATATTACTCATAAATAATGAATAAAATCCGTTTTTGAAAGTACTATAACCTCGCAAGTATACTAGCCAACATTCATCTATATCATCATGATCCAATATTGAAATGAAATCACATTGTACCTGATCATATACCTCACCAAAATATTCGTCCTGAATACACCCATTGGCAGCCTTCTCTTTACATAAACAAAACCACCCCCTACCAGACATAGCTCAATCACAATATTGATCTTTAATATTATCATTAAACGCCAAAACATTATATGATCTATTGACATTTCTATCTGTCCATGTACAAGTAAATTGACCTTCAGTACTTTGGTTATCACACAAATTTATAACGTTACAGTTTACTGAAACATTGTTCACACTTCCCCCCTTCTGACCCCCATACTGAACAGTCACATCCAAACTGTCCTCAGGTGATCGTTTCCATTCCTATTTATCATTCTTCTCCAGTGATTTGACCTTGAAATGACATTTGACCTCAGGGTGAGCCAGAAAGCGTCCTTGTCGACTACAGAAAGCACAAAAATGTTTGTAGTTACCATGATGTGAGTCATGGGAGCAAGCTCCCTCGTTGAAAAATTTACATGTATTCCTCTGGTGAAGTTGTGACACGTTATTCGACGTTATATTCGCATTGGCCATTGCAATCTGCGATGAACTGAGTCGATTCAGTGACCATTGAGTCGCATCCGCCCAAGTGAGAGACCCATCTTCAATTTCATGCATGGAAGTGGCCCAAGCACTTTTGACCGCTTGCCATGGTAAGGACGTGGCATCTTTGAGTGCCAATATGACCTGCAGCAAAGCTTGCTTCGAAACTACAGCATCCTTCATTTGGTAAACATTTGAAAGTTGCCCAACCGCCCACTGTGTTAGCGATAAGTCATCATATACTACTCTTTTCTTTCCCTGCCCACTATGGAATCCCTCATTTGCCCACCTGGTTTCTGGGGGAGCTTGGACAAGATCAGTTGTATTGTAACGCCCTGAGCGTCGTACTGCTGACGCCTTACCTTGAAATGCCTCCATTCTTGCGTGGCCGTCATATGTCGCCATGATCCGTGACACAGCTTGTGATAACGTGGCATTCTGACGCAAGGATTCCAAACTGGGTACAACCGAGTCATGATGCGGATTCTGTTCACTTGTCCTCAGTGAATCTGGAAGCAAGGGATGGGGAATCTCCTGGTCACTATCAGTCCCCATATGATCTGCCCTTCCTATCATTGGATTCTGCCCTAATGTGTGATTCTCGTTCGTGGACCTACATCTTTGAGGAGCTAGTGATGTGGCCATGGTGGGTGCTGGGTTCGGATCAATGTGAACCCTTGGTTGCTGTTTTCCAACCAGAGGTGTCGAGTTGACTGCTTGTTGACGCTCCAGTGCATCTATGCGGTGAACAATGTCTTTGTTAGCTTTACTCATTTCTTGTAATAGTGTCAAAATGGCGTCATTTGTGTCCTTAGGGGCAGAGGATGAAGCGACGGTGTCCCTGACGCTGATATCTTCTGTACTTACAGTTTGTTGTAGGTATGACCCATTGTGTGCCGTAGGCTTTGTCCTTGATTTTCGTACTGATGTCTTTGCTCTTGCTGACGCCGTCACCTTTTTCCTCACATTGGTTGCAGGAGTTTTCTTGCTCACAGATGACATTTTATTCATCAGTAATATATAAAAACAACTTTAAAACCACTAAAACGCCACTAAAATTCTTATAACTAAAATAATCGTAAAAACTAAAAACCCTATATATTATCATGTAAAAATCTTGATCCATTCACTTTGGCTTCAAATTCAAATGTGAGGAGTTACTGGCCAAAGGGCGGGCTAATGAAGCATGAAGGCCAATGATTGGGTATCAAAAATAGAGGTCAATACAGGTGGACCTAACAAAATTAATGCAATTAAGGTAACCCACAAACTGCCATAGTAGGCTCCTACATAGCCGTACTGTCAAAACAAACTCAGAAAAACAGAAACGCACAAAGTTAGAAAAATTATGTGGGTTGACCTAAGCAAACCAATTACCCTTAGATGTCAAGTTATTCCCATAGAGTATGTGAAACTGACAGTTTGTTGTGTGACAAGAAAGTAATGGACAGAAACCAATAAGTAGTCATATCATGGACAAGAGAATTTAAGCTCCTGTCACACTTGATATAAAAGCGAATGGAGCTTTACAACAGGACATAAATTCCATCATCTGTCCCTTGTGCAATTGTTGCCATTTCCTAAAAATTTCATCAAAATCAGTTCATAACTTTTAGAGTTATTTTGCAAACAGACAGACAGATAAGAAACAAGCAAATTCATGCTGCTAGAAATATAACCACCCTGATGGGGGTGCTATATTGTTTATAATATTCACTTAATAAGCACGTGCTTGCACTGAGTACAACCTAATGGAAGCTTTTATGTAGTTAATTTAAAGGTGACAACTAGCAATTTAATTATTTATTTATTTGTTTAATATTTACTGATTTATGGGAGATTGTTGATGTAATTATGTGTCGGAGTTTATAGTTGGACAGTCAACATCTGATGATATTGTGGACTTTGAACTTTCCTAGTTTATATATTTGAATGTTCTGAAATAAACAATAATGTTGTATGGATTTATTTTATTTATTTGGGGTTTTATGTTGTTTTCAACACTGTACAGGTCATATCAGGGAGGGTAGTTTGTGTGGGCGGAGGAAACCAGTACATACATTTGGTCAAGATTCTGTACTGTAAACTGCCGACCATTGGTAAACAACTATCAACTTTCCCACATAGGGTCCAAAGTTTGAACCGCCGACCTCAGACCTGGGAGGCGAGTGTGATACCACTGTGCCACCATGGCCCAACTAGCAATATAAAATATTAACAGATATGGATTATTGATGTTAACATTTTTTTAGCAATTTTAATGGAAAAAGTTAGATATTTGAGCTTATTATGACGTCATGAGATATTATGCCAACAAAGACGCAGACATTATTTTATGGCAAAGTGAAAACAATACTTTTGCATGTGGACAAAAAGACAATAAATTCTGGAATGAAACTCAATAAAATAATCCACTCTCCCTCCAGACACCAGGTATAAAGAGTGTAAAATTATATATTTATTTCAGGTTTTATGAGACAGTCCCTTTTGTTTATAACATGTTCTATATCAACTATCCTATTGATATCCCTGTCCCACTGTCACGACTTATCATAAAACAAAGCTGATTTTAAACTCAGATGGCTGCTAACAACTGGTTCTGTTGCAAAATGACAATAATTCTTGATAAAGAGAATAGTCATATCGACCTTATGATCTGTTTCCAATTGTTTTGATGCATAAAGATCAAACGTGGATAAATCTGATGCAGTAATTAGGGTTACTCTGGCAACTTAGCTTCTCTTGGAAAAAACCCCACTCAGCCCCAATTTACTGTAGATTGTACAAGATTAGTAACACAACCACAAAGTACAATACACCCACAAAGTCCTAGAAACATAAAGATAAATTTTAACTAACTTATGATCGAAAGATTAGTTGTGACTACAGTTCGGGGCCTCATGAAGGTGTGGCCGAGGTCAGTTCTGAAGAAGTTCTTCAAACCTTAAATTATTTTACTTCATCCAAAATTTCTCGTGGCACTTTCTGATTGGTTGACCATTGGTCATCGCTTTTGAACCCTCCTTCACTCTGCCATTTTGAAGTTGGAATCACACGAGGCAACACCTATAAAAATTTGTCAAGACTTTGGAAGACTTCAGCAGACTTCTACCAACTTCTATGCAACTAAGTGTCTTTTACTTATTTTATAAACTCATTTTACGTAATTTATTTACATACATTGTTTTTATATATTTCATTTGAGATCCGTGGATTTGTGCACATAAAGTAGGGTGTTGTCATTGCTTCTGTGATATGTATATATTACCACTTCACATGCTGTGAACCATAACATTGTCTTCCAGTCTTGTGTTAATACTGTTTTAATACTGTTTGTGATACGGTCTGCATTGACATTCTGTATGCTGTTTACCGTTTCATATTCTTACTACTGAACTTTGTGTAACATTGTTTAAATATCATTGTGTGGTACTAAGCGAAATATTGTGAAAAATGGCAGAGAAAGGCAAAAAACAGTACAATTTACGTTCTGTTTCAAATTCAGTGCAGTTACCTGTGCAAATTCACATGAACAGTGACTCAGAATTTTTGTCAAAATTAGCAAAAAATCAGCAAAATTCGGATGCGGATGAATCAGATATATCTGACTTAGATTGCAGTGCAGTAGTGGAAAGCTCGGGTGATGAACAAAACCCCCACTTTAAAAACACACACAGTACTTCCAGTACTTCAAGTACTTTACCTGGGGCTAGTGCGTTATCCGATGTTGCCACTCAGCAGGCAATTAATCTACAGATACTTTCACAGCTTTCCTCCATTAGTGATAGACTTAACACTCTGGAAAAAAAAGGTGCAAAGAAAGATTTGGATCCGAAGAAGAAAAAGTCTTCTACCAAAAACAAAACTACTCCTCAAATGGCCCCGGTCACACTGCCACTTCAACAGCATGCGACTTCCACAATGCCAAATTTACTTGATATCCGGAATGATGCTCTTATCCAGAGGCAGGTGGATCAAAGATTGAAAGATCTCACAAATCCGGATACTACAGGTACAAAAATTAAATCTCTTAGGGGAGGTCCCGTCGAGGTGGTGGTCCCAAATAGGGTTAAATGGCCCCAAGAATTTGTCCTTTCAGGTTTTAAAAAAGAAAGAGTTCAATATGATCAGTTGTCGGTGGTCCAGTGGGTGGCTGGTTATTGTCGCATTCTGAGGGAAGAGCAGAATCCCCAGGTCAAGGAGCATATGGTGGATTACTTGATCGCTCTTATGGAGGATGCCCATGATTTTTCTTGGGATGCGGCAAGGGCCAGCCACGCAGTGCTTCTTTGTAGAATGGAACAGGATGAGGTCAAAAATTACAGTGAAACTGACAAATTAGATAGAATTAGGCGAGCCAATGCTCAAAGACACGTTTTTTCATCAACCAATGACCCCCAAAACTCACAGAAAAAGACTAAAGGTAAAATCCTCAACTGTTCATACTACAACCAGGGTACATGTGTTCATCAAAGGTCACATGACACTAAAGGTGTCACCTATAGGCACATCTGTGCTTTCTGTTTCCAACAACTAGGTAAAACATTCAATCATTCGGAACAAAATTGCAGAAACAAAAACAAGAAATTGTCAAAAAACGAGTAACGAGTGGTGGGTTCAAATCAGACCCCACCACAACATTTACTGCTAGATTGTTGTACAATTCTTCTTTGCCGGCTGGCAGATCTGAATTTTCTGCAAATAAAGAAACGGCCTTCCAGTGGTTTAAAAATTTCAAAGCTTTTGACACCATAGATAAAAATAAATCTTATGCACAGGCTTTGTTGTGTAATTTGCATCAAAAAACTCAGAAATCTGGCCAAGTTTGCCAAAACCCCAGAACACAGCGTACGCTATATACAACCGTTCTAGATACTCACAATTGCCAGTCTGCAAAAACAACTCGCAATGGTTGTAAACAAGCCAACTCTCAAAACTCACTTAGAAACCAAATGTTACCTAAGAATGGCAAGAAAAATGAAAATTGCCAACAAATTGGAAATAAGGGCAGTGTGACCGAGGCCATAGACACTAGAAAGCCATTGCAATTAACCAATAGGTTTCAACCCTTGCTGCAAATACCCATGTATGATGATGTTTGCGTTTCCCAGCCCATGTTGACTGGCCAGACAAAAAATACTTTGGTGGGAAAAAAAACAAAAATGGGTTTTTCGACAGGGGTTCTGACAATGGCAACATCATCCCTACACAAAAGCAGCCAATCCGCAATGGTCCCTCAAAAAATGTTGAAGCAAAAGACTCTTCCATTGATATTACACTTTTGCATCAAAGGTCAAACAAACACTTGCTGGAACAAGAAATTGCTTTACATAGGGATTGTCACAGTACAACCACGAATAGTCTCAGCATGCACGAGGCAATTGATAATGATACTCAAACCGGAAACTTAGAGCCTCAGTATCAACAGATGACTTTAGAGCCATCTATTAGTTTAACAGATCTTACATCACATGACCACATGTTTCAGCAGTCAGAAATCTATCACACCAAGGATTTTGGTTTCATTCCCAAATCTTCCCTTAAGTTATACACAGGACCTACAGTTACTTGGAATGAGATTCCACATATTTTCCAAACACATGCCCTAGTGAAAACCAGCAAATTTCCAAATTATATGGGTTGCCGGATACCTGTGAACTCAGGTCTTAATATCCCTAAATGGAGACATTATCTGGCTAATTATTGGGACCAACAACTATGTGATCTATTAGAATATGGCTTTCCCCTTGACTTTGATAGGGAGTGTCCATTAACTTCTGTGGAAGAAAACCATACTTCTGCCAATGATAACACAACTCATGTTTCCAAATTTATAGAAGAGGAACTCCAACATCAGGCCATATTAGGCCCTTTTCATAAGAAACCTATTCATATGCACATATCCCCCTTACTTATACGAAATAAACAAAACTCTACTGCAAAAAGGACCATCATGGACCTGAGTTGGCCCAAGGGCGCCTCTGTAAATAATGGGGTGGCCAAGGATGTATATCTTGGTACTCACTATGAACTTAAATTCCCTTCAGTTGATGTTATAACGAATTCGTTACGAAATCTTGGTCCTTCTGCCCAAATGTTCAAGATTGACATTAGCAGGGCTTTTCGTCATATAAAAGTCGATCCAGGTGATATTGACTTACTAGGCATAAAATTTGGTAATAAATACTTCTTAGATTGTTCTTTGGCGTTCGGATTTCGCCATGGTTCTCTGATCTTTCAGCGTTGTACAGATGCCATTCGTTACATTATGGCTGAACATGGTTATCCCCAATTGTTTAATTATATAGACGACCTAATATATACTGGTTTACCTTCACAAATGGATGCTGCGTTCCATTTTCTCAAGAACTTACTTCTAGAGCTAGGTCTGGACATAAGTCCAAAAAAATTAGTACCTCCATCCACCCTAGTTACTTGCTTAGGAATTCTCATAGATTCCATTAATAAAACCATATCAATACCCCCAGACAAATTAGCTGAAATCACGCAGTTATGTGTACAATGGAGTAGTAAAACTTACTGTGGTAAGAGAGATCTACAGTCACTGTTGGGTTCCCTGTTATATGTGTCAAAATGCGTTAAACACTCACGATTCTTCCTTAATAGGATGCTAACATTGTTAAGAGATAATCATGATAAAAATAAAATACTTATCACATCTGAATTTCATAAGGACTTAGCTTGGTTTAATGTTTTCTTATCCCACTACAACAGAGTCACATACTATGAGCAAAATAATTGTCATTCTGAAGTGCACCTAGATGCTTGCCTTTCAGGCCTCGGTGGCAGTTATCAGTCCATGGTCTATGCACTTCCCATACCCAAGGACTTTATGAATTATAACATTGCTCACCTTGAGATTTTAAACATAGTAGTGGCCTTAAAAGTTTGGGCCCAACAATGGGCTAACAAACGTATAAAAATCCATTGCGACAATATGGCAGTGGTGGAGGTATTACGTAATGGCAGGGCCAGAGATAATATCCTGGCTTTGATGGCAAGGAACATATGGTTAATTTGTGCAATGTTTAATATTCACATTACAGTGTTACATATACCAGGCAAGAACAACGTGTTAGCTGACCTGATTTCCAGATGGCAGTTCTCCACTGAAAATTACAAGGCCTTGCAGAAATTATTGCCTAACCCCATTTGGGTACCTACCCATTTGGACCTTGCATCGTTAAATTATTGTATATAACATACATTTTATTTTGTAGATTCAGTGGGTATTGCAGCCCAGCTTGCCTCATCTGCCTTTGCAAAGCTATTGTCTGGCTTTCGTCCATCCACTTTACACCAATATCGCAGAATGTGGGCGGATTTTATCAGTTTCCAGGCGGCAGCTGGGCTGCCATCCTACCAGGTGAATGTAACACTTCTATTGTCTTTTCTTGAATATTTCCATGAAAATAACATTAGTGTTGCTCAATTGCAAAATTATTTGTCAGCCATTAGAGCCATGCACATAACCCATGGCCTTGACACTGCTCCTTTTAAGGACGAGCGGTTGCCTCTATTTCTGAAGGCTATTAGGATGCACAGACCTCTTAACCCTAGGGTACTAGCTCACCTTGATATTCCTCTGCTTGAAAAAATTATCCATCTCTGTGACCATATGCAATTTTTCCAAGTTTTCAAGCCATTATACTTGCTTATGTTTTTCTCCTTTCTTAGAATGTCGAATGTTTTACCACATGCAGTCTCTCAATTCGATTTTACTAGGCATTTAGCCAGAGCAGATATCATTTTCGGAGCCACTGGGGCAGTATTGCTCATCAAATGGTCAAAAACCCTTCAAAATCGAAGAGATGTTGTAACCATTTCACTTCCTGACCTTCAGGGTTCACACTTGTGTCCTGTCTCAGCACTTAAAGCTATGTTCCACCTCTTTCCAGGATCAGATAATTCCCCAGTATTTGTCCTTCCTAGGAACAGAGGTTTGGTTCCTCTTACGGATTCAGTAGCTCGTAAGCATCTGAAAGATGTGTCTGGGTCACTGGGCTTAAACCCCTCCCTCACATTTCACAACTTCCGTAGGGGTGGGGCTCTTTGGGCTTTTCAAAATGGGGTGCCTTTAGAGCACATTATGCATCATGGCACATGGAAGTCTGATGCCATCTGGACTTCTCTTTCCTTTTCTGTCACTGCTGTGTCCCCCGTTGCCTTTGCATTTCAACAGGCTTTACGTCACTAGTCCCACTGGGGTTTGGGTGGTTTTTCCTTCACCCTGTACATTGTTTACGTATTATTCATAACAATTTTACTAAAAATACTTACATTTTAATTGTTAAATGAAGATTAAATACCATCAGCGATTTAGAATACACTGACTTTAGCTTCTGGCCTTCTTGCCTTTCCCGGCCACGTCTGTCAGATTGGGAATTTGACCTCTGTTTGACCTTGAAGGTCTTGCCTGACCTTGCATAACCTTCTGTGTCTTGCATGATTACTGCTCGATTGGCTGGCAGTTTGGGCAGTTTATAGAACCAAAGGACTTTAGATATGTTATTATTTACTACTGACCAAGCTGCTGACCTTTCGGTGACCTTGTCGTGTGATTTTGACCTTCAAGTGTCAAAGGTCGGGATGCCATCTTGGATCTGACCTCGGTTAAAGCTCAAACTCATGTTTCACTTGCTGGGCGGGTTTTTTGGCCAGATAAGGGAATACAACCATTAAAAAATGTACAATGTTTTAAATGATGTGCCTGGTAAAAATCAGGTAGATGTAGAAAACTTAAAATATTAAATTAAATAAAAATTTTTCTTCCCACTTTGCTTTTCATTGAAACTTTAACTTCTTGGGAACTGTTCGGGGCCTCATGAAGGTGTGGCCGAGGTCAGTTCTGAAGAAGTTCTTCAAACCTTAAATTATTTTACTTCATCCAAAATTTCTCGTGGCACTTTCTGATTGGTTGACCATTGGTCATCACTTTTGAACCCTCCTTCACTCTGCCATTTTGAAGTTGGAATCACACGAGGCAACACCTATAAAAATTTGCCCACCCTTCTAACCCTTCCCTGAATTAAATGTAAATATTATGTTCTTTGCTTGTAACAAATTATTGCTTGTAGATTTATATATTTCCAGATTGCTATATATAACATGGTGGTCAAGTGTTAAACTTCAACGTTGAAGGCTACCAGCTAGTTTTGCTTCTGGACCTTCATCCCTATGGACACAATATATGTGTTTTGCTTCACACGTGGTTGTGCTGTTAAGTGCTGCAATATCTTCAGCCTGCTGTTTTATTATGCCTGTCATCTTCTCATTTTGTGATGCCACCTGTGTGAAGATTAAGAAGATATTGTTGCTTGTGCCACCAAAAAATATTATAATGAACTGTCAATTTCGTATATTATCATGATGCCAATATATATCAATTATTTTGTACCATATTTTATATATTTTATACATGCTGTCATAATGCATACATACAACATTAGTTGGTAGGGGTGGTCTTCAAGCTAAGTTGTGATCATGAGCTAAACTATTGTTAAGCAGAGGCTGCATGGTGCAGTCACTAAGGCAAAATAAAATATCATTTAGTGAGGGGATCACAACGACCACCCTTTCCAACTATTAGATAGTAGTGTGTTCTTATTGCCTTTTATCTTCTAAGTCACTGCAATACAGTTTGATGGACCTGTATTCATCTTGACCTACCTTATATTAACACTGCATTGCACATATGTGCACTTGCAGTTGCCCATTCACTACTGCAATGTGCAATGATATTGCATTTTTCCTCAGTGCTGGCGTTACCCCCTTTTGCTTTACTTGTCAGCCTACACTGCAATGCACAGTGGTGCACTTGCAGTTGTTACCAATTTACTGCTACCCACAACAACATTGCAGTCCTCCTTTATCTATCTTATTTTATTTCTTATTTTACAACACTGCAATGCACAGACGTGCACTTGCAGTTACATTTTATATTTAACTTTTAGGGTGGTTTTTCCTTCACCCTGTACATTGTTTACGTATTATTCATAACAATTTTACTAAAAATACTTACATTTTAATTGTTAAATGAAGATTAAATACCATCAGCGATTTAGAATACACTGACTTTAGCTTCTGGCCTTCTTGCCTTTCCCGGCCACGTCTGTCAGATTGGGAATTTGACCTCTGTTTGACCTTGAAGGTCTTGCCTGACCTTGCATAACCTTCTGTGTCTTGCATGATTACTGCTCGATTGGCTGGCAGTTTGGGCAGTTTATAGAACCAAAGGACTTTAGATATGTTATTATTTACTACTGACCAAGCTGCTGACCTTTTGGTGACCTTGTCGTGTGATTTTGACCTTCAAGTGTCGAAGGTCGGGATGCCACCTTGGATCTGACCTCGGTTAAAGCTCAAACTCATGTTTCACTTGCTGGGCGGGTTTTTTGGCCAGATAAGGGAATACAACCATTAAAAAATGTACAATGTTTTAAATGATGTGCCTGGTAAAAATCAGGTAGATGTAGAAAACTTAAAATATTAAATTAAATAAAAATTTTTAATCCCACTTTGCTTTTCATTGAAACTTTACCTTCTTGGGAACTGAAAGCCCAACTCGTCAATGTCTTAAAACATGTGTAATATTTGGGAAGAAAATCTGTGATTGCCCACTGTGAAAAAAATAGAGGAACAAAAATCAATGAGATTGCAGTCAGCACAATGGAGCAGGGGTATAGCATTAGAAACAGCATCTGTAGTTTATATGAGTAAAGTAACTTTATAACTGAACAAATAGGCTCATAAAATGGGGCAAAATAACCATAACAAGGTTACCTCAGTTGGTTATTGAACAAAACAAATGATGTTTATTTACAGCTAATCAGAAAGCAATTGCCAATGAAATACTTTTATACTGAGTTCACACTGTTCTTGTTTGATGTCTCAAATTTGATATTTACTAACAATTTCATTCTGGGAGAATTCTTCTTATTAAGAATTATGTTCTCTTTACTTCCGCCTAAAGGGCTAAGCTTTGGTTCCATTTGTTAGTTTGCAAGTTTGTCTGCTTGTATGTTTGCAAGTTTGTTTATTTACAGCGTAACTCTGACACTGCTGAATGGATGGTTATGAAATTTCTAGAGTATCAGAACTGTTTCAAATTTGGGCATGATCAGGTCAATATCCTTGATTCTGAAGCACTTTTTTACCGTTTCGCCACTGTCACAGGGTCGCATGTGAACCTTGAACGATAGTTGAAGGACAGGGTCATTTCGCCCAATGCCTAAACCGCGGGTTATACTGCCTGTCGTGTGATGGAAACACCAAGGAAGATATGAGGCATTCTTGGAGGTTCTTCCGCCACCGAGTAAAACGTCTGACTGCAGGATGTACCACCTGTAGTGTGAATGTGGGAGAAAAATTTACTTACAATTTATCTTCTTTAAACCTATCAGCATTTAAAGATGTCTATAGGGTTGTCTATCTCTTCACATCTATAGTTCTTCCAAAGGATTTTTTCTTGTTTCAGTCCTTCTTCAACCTTTTTATTCCAGGTGTTCACTGGTCCATCTCTTGATCTTTCTCCAGCTAATCTCTGGAAATATCAGAATGTTGTCTCCCCAATAACAAGGGCAATGTAGTTTCATCTTTTTTCTTTAATTATGCTTCATAAAATATTTATGCCTGCTTTTTACCACCAGTATTTCTTTCTTTTCACCTGTTTGACTTTCTTTCAGGCAAGAATATATAAGACAGCCTCTTAAACATTTATTTTAGAATCTACATTTGTATTACCTTTCTCACAAGAGAGTTTAGAAGTTTAGACTGTAAGTTTCATCAATTATAGGCCTGTCTTGAATAAGAATGGCTTTAATGGGAGTTTTAGCAAGTAACAGTTTAAGGAGCAATGACTTATAATATTCCATTGAAACACTGGTGCAGTTGATAATTTTAATAGTATTTACTGTGTTATACTACAACAACTAGCTCTATACTTATTACATAATGCTTGTAACCGACAATGAATTACAGATAAAGCTGGACTACACACATTTTACATAATACTAAGTTAACTAGGGATGTATGCAGGGTCACCACAACAAATTATTTTATCACATCTAAGGTGACCATAAGTAATTTTTTTTACACTTCCCAGCTTGTCGGTTAATCAAACAGGCCTGTCTGTAACAAGTATCTGGCTTGTCGCAAATATGGACTTCCAGACTGTACGTGATGACTCACCGACTATGCGGGAAGTGTTACAGTACAGCCGGTAACTTTAGCCGGCCTGTCTGTAAGTGTTCCCGACAGGCCTGTAAAGTTTACAGAGGGATGAGAGAGAGAGGATTGAACAGGAGGAGAGGGACAGAGAGAGGATGGAGAGAGAGAGAGAAGAGAGCCCAGAAAGAGGAGAGAAGAGAATACCAACTGACACTGATACTGATGTAGAATCAACTCAATCCAGACAGAAGAGTGATTCAGATGAAGAAGCCATTGTGGAGTTCATTAAACAGCACAAGGAACTGTGTGACAAGACCAACGACAGTTTCAAAGACAAGCAGAAGAAAGAAAGACTGTGGGAACAGCTAGCAGCTACCAGAAACTTGCCTGTCAAGACTGTGAAGTGGTTCGATACTCAATGTACCAGATATGGCAAGCTCACTCAGACAAAGTCAGGACAAGCAGCTGAGAAGAGCACAGAACAACAGTCCTGGCTAAAGGACAGTTTCAGCTTTCTATGAGGTCACATCAGAAGGAAGGGAGTTTCCAAGTCTTCTGCATTCAAGTTACCCCAGAGGCCTTCTGCAGCCGCAGCCTCAGCTTCAGTTCCAGATACATCCCATGACACAGAATCTGAGATGGAAATCAGCATTGCATCAGATGTTACTCATCAGTCTTCGAGCACCAGTCCCAAGCGATGACTGCCTCCACATTTGTGGGTGCAAGTCAGGACCCCACTCCAAGTCCTAGACAGTCGTTCTGCAACTATCTTTACTCCAAGATTGAAAACCTGGAAGAAAGGGACTTTTTAACCTTCAGGAATGAGACAGTGAAGCTTCTCACTGAAATACAGTACAAGGCCGAAGAACGCAAGAGACAGGTCACCAAAGTCAAGAGGTCACCACATACCAACTACCAGAAGCATCACAGGCCACAGCAGGACATGTATACATACTCACCATACTGAAAAATCAATCAGTCTCCATTCCAGTTGTGCAGCCTACACAGACAGCCACAGGAGAACCTGTTACAGTGATTGCCAAAGTGCAGCAACCACCAAGGCCTTCATCAGCGTCAGCACAGCCAACTTCTTATGTAGTTGCGGATGACAGCCTGGGACTTCCAGATATATATTTTTCAACCCACCTTCAGTTGCACCTTCACAACAGGAGGAAAGTCAGCACAACACTTCTGGATTATCCAGTCTCTTTGCAGTGATTCCCAGTGTGCTTATGTATCAGCAGATGGACACACCACAGCCATTTTCACCCTCTCAACTTCAACCAGCACCGTCACCAGTGCCATCTTCCACTCATCATGAACAGTCAAGACCTCCCAGTCAGTCCAGCCAGCAGAGTCAGAGGCAGCTCAAATCAGCAGATTAGCCTGCACAAGTCGCACCAAACCCAGCCCTTATCAGGGCCACTGGAATCTTCCAAAAACATGTTTGTGCCCCAAAACATAAAAAAGCACATCGTCCAACACTTACACCTCCCCACAGTACACAAAAAAAATTGTGTGAATGAATGAGTGAATGTTAAACAAATATTAATGAAGTTCCACCATAAAACAACAACAACAAAATTAACAAAAAAATTCCCTTAAGAGAAAATAATCCCCCTAAGAAGTCAAAGTAAAACACTCCCCACCCCCCAAAAACCAAATCCACACTCAAACCCACATCCCCCAAAATCAAGATGGAGACTCAAACCAACGTCCCCCCAAAAATCTAGATACAGACTCAAACCCACGCACCTCCCAAAGCCCAACTTAAAATAAAATGCCACATCCACACTCACAGACAAACAAACATGAGCGCTAACAAAATATACAAACATATGAGTGGCAATGGACTGACAAACTGACTAAAAATAGTAAACTGGGACTGCAAACCTGTATAATTTTGTCTTACAAATTTCATAGCAATTTTTTTTTCTTGCCATGAAATATTTTCAGGTATTTATTTGGAAACTTTTTTCCCCTTATTTTGTTTTTTTTTCTGAGAATTAAGCCAGGTCATGTTGGGGTGGGATGACAACTTTGTAAATTGAGGACCTGGATTTAGTGCTTAAATTTATTTTTGTGAACTGAGTTTGGGATGGATTTGTGTTTGTGGTAGGTTAGGGTTTATGGCAAAACTGAATTTAAATTAAATTGTTGGAAAGTTGGGGTTATTCTTGGAGGCGACACTTTGCTAAATAAAAGTTCTTGGATTATTTGGGTAGTCCTGAAAAGGACTGATAGTTGACAGCATGCTCTCCCCCTCAGCCTTCTTAAACTCTGTCCTGCCCAGCCAGCGCCCCCACGTGATTGAAGTAGTCTTTCAGTAGGTCTCATTGATGTTTGGTCTCCCTCGACGGGTTTCTTAAGTTCTCATGATGTCTCTGTTCCCCCTGGTCTGCCTGTGGTGGTTGTATGTCATCAGCTGGTGTGGCTGGTCTGTCTGCTGCCCCCTGATGGCTTCTCAGCATGCTATGTAGTACCACACTTGTTAACACAATGTTTCTCACAACTTTTGGCCTCTGCTCCATGGTGGTCAACAGCACCCTGAATCGCTTGACAAATGTACCAAATGAGTTGTCGACCACCCATCTCCCCCTGGATATCCTGTAGTTGGCTATTCTCTCTTCTATGGTAAGCTGGCGTCTAGTGTAAGGCTTGACCAGCCAAAGCATTAGGGGAAAGGCGTTGTCCCCCAGCAGGAATTAGTGCAGATCTGCCCCCCCCCCCTCCCGGTCCAAGTGATTTAGGTGGTGGTAGTCCCAAGGTTCCGTTCTCAATTATTCTTTTCAGTTTCCTGTGGTTGAAAATCTGTGCACTGGCCCTCTCATTGACCCACAGACACTTGTAATTGCATTGACTAAAGCCAAAAGTACCAGGGAGAAGTAGCCCTTGTACTTGAAATATTCACTGCCTGACTTCTTGGGCTTCTTTATAGCAATGTGTTTTCCATCTAGTGCACCGACTGCATGGGGGACATTCCATCTGTTTCTAAATCTTTCTTCAATTTTCTTCCAGTCTTCAGGATCAGTGGGGCACACCAGATACTCTTGTTGATTTTTTTTCAAAATGGCTTTGCAGACCTGGGGGACAAATTTGCAGATGGTCATTCTTCCAACCCTCCATTGGTATTGCAGTGAGGTGTAACTTTCCCCTGTGGATAAGTGTCTCAAAGTAACAGCCAGTTTCAACCCCACTTCCAGTAGCTTCCTGAAGTTGGTGATTGACTTCCTGAGGTGGGGGTGATTCTTTCTTCAATCAAATAAAAAAAATGCTGGCTCCATCCTGGTAAAATTTCTGTAGCCTGCTATGTCAGTAGTGATTAACTCGTCCAAGAGTGTTCTGTAGCAACCTCTCTCCTCTCTCTGCAGTATCCAGGGCAGGACTCAAGGATTCTGTGGCTTCCTTCTCCTTCTGGGTGGTGGGGGTGATGGTGATGCTGGCTGGGCAGGTGTTGGGTTCTGCGGTCTTCTGTGTCTTGAAAATATCATGTACAATAAAAAGTTAAACTCAATAAAAACGGAAAAGACCCTCAAGTGATCTATCAGTTGCGCTTGATGTGTTCCTGTCATCTTTGAAGTGTGAAATGAATGGCACATCACAGAGGAGGGGGGTTTATATAGTGTGATGTGGATCCCGATTCTGGATCATGACTATAGATATCCACCCACCAACCCACCTGTCGGAAGGGTCGAGAACATGTTCCCAGCTTGTGTGCTTGTCTTTACGGCTTGTCTGTTTGTTATACAGCTTGTCTGTTAGGGGTTTAGGGTTTGTGGTAGTACTTCTATGACTGGCCATGCAAAAAACGTCCTCGACCCTACGTCTTGTCGGGAAGGTCATTACGGCCTGTCTGTACTTATACCGTCCTGTCGGGGATTTCATAACCGACCCAGCATTTACACGAGCTTTTTCTCACGACTCTACGACTTCTGCAACCGACCCTAGGGTCGTAGGGTTGGTTACAGGGTCGGATCCAGTGGAACACCTGCATAAGGCTCAAATTTGTACACAATATTTTTTTCCAACATCTACACTCATATTATTGTATTCATAAAGCACTCATACATATTAGGAGATATAAACTGTCTTAGTATGCTAATGTAAAAACCAACACATGTAAGAGTACATTACATAAAATGAAACTTCATTTTCTGAACTGAAAGTTTTCCCTAATTACAAAGAAACTTTAGCAAGGCTACACAAATTCTTACCCATAACAGTGAAACATGAACTGAAACTTCATTTTCTGAACTGAAAGTTTTCCCTAATTACAAAGAAACTTTAGCAAGGCTACACAAATTCTTACCCATAACAGTGAAACATTTTTCACCCTCATTTTGACTTTATTAGGACAAAAAAGATTAAAAAAAAGGTTACCATAGCAATACAGTGGAAATAAATTACACTTGATTGTAGTTTATGTGCACATTAGAAGCAATAAACAACCCCTTTGATTGCTACATCACAGGCACTTTTATGGAGAACAAAAAAGGAGGCAAAGGGGCAAGGTTTTAGTCGTTTGATTGGTTAATAAATACTGCAAAGATGAAAACACGCTACAAAAGCAATTGTTGATTGTTTGTTGTAAAAATGCCAAAATTATATTTGTCCCTGCCATAACTCAGCAAGCACCTTAATTTGGCACAAAACAGCAAGTATGAGAGCGAAGGACAATGTTTATGCCTACTGTCCACCTAAGCACTACTGACTTTACTTAATATTTACGCATGGGTCCATAAAACACCAAGATTTTTATTCTTGAAAAAAATATTATTGTAAATAACTGGTACACATAAAATCATTATAAATATAATTAACACAAAGCAGCAGTAAATATAATCAGGTTGTAAATATAATCAACACCAAAAAAATCTTACTGAAAACCTTTAAATGGGAATGAAAACAATTTATTTTGTCATGATCACATGGCCAATCAATATCCAGTTGACAAATCATCGTTTTCACATCAGCAATCCTAACTGGCTTGAGTTTATAGTCACATCTCTTATGTGCCAATTTCGACTCGTTTGCAAAAATTAATAAAACACAATAGCTGATAATTGTATGTAAAAAGTGTTTTTTTATACATTGCCTCATGTTCCCAGCATAAATAAGAAGCAGGGGTGGGGTAAAATATATATTTTATTTACAAGTTATACACTAATATACTAAAGATTATTTACAGTCCAAGTAACTTTGTAAAATGATATTTAATACATTAGATTAATATTTCAACTTTTAATACTATAATAATTTCATGTATTTAAAATTTTATGTAACAATAAAGGACACCTTAAAAATTGGCAACCTGAATGCTAGAAATGATGGAAGGTGAACATAAGGTCACCTTACCAGAATGAAATTTAAGGCACACTTAACAAAAGGGGTGGCCCTAAGGTCACCTTAAATTAGAAGAAAAATAGTTATGAGACGAGCATGAGGTTGACTATGATTTAAGGTGGCCTTAAGTGAATAACTAAGATTATAAAGATTAAGAATATGACTTTAAGATCAAGTGATTAAACTGTATTTTTGAATGGACATAAACAGTTTTAGAGTGTGTGAATAAAGGAAAATCGCCCAATGTGCCAATTTCGAAAATTAATAAAACACAATAGCTGATAATTGTATGTAAAAAGTGGCTTTTTATAGACTGTTTACTGTACGTCCTCTTTAATTAATTATTGTTGCGCCTTCTAAATTTAGAACTCTGATGGTTGTAACTAGCAGAAAAATTGCATGACAATTGGCAAAACTTAAATCATCTGTAGCAGAAAGGTCTTACAAGTGAAAAGATAACTCTAACAACAGAAAATTAAGTCATTATGATAGAGTAAATATTTTTGAGATTTGTAAAACATTTTGCAAAGGTTAAAAACGGTGGGTACAAAAGCCATTTATAATAGAAGATTTTTAAAAACATTTTATGTATGCCGTTTATTTAACGTTTAATGAAAAATGTTAGAAAAACGTTAAAATATTACTTTGGCATCGCTTAGCAATATTAACCTTAATTAGGGTCAGAGGTCAAATTCAATATCTAGGTTGGTCACAAATGAAAATATAATTTTTATGTCTAAAATTGTAAGATAGTGGCTTATAAATTTTGCCCCAATTCAATTTTATGTATACTGTTTATCAAACATTTCATGTGAATGTTTGAAAAACATTTCCAGAACAACCTTCATTTCTTCAGCTATTTTACAAATGTTTAAAAACATTTTCAGACAAACATAGTTTCTTGAGCTATTTTATAAACTTTTGATAAATGTTTTCAGCAAAATGTTTGTATAGAGAATCTTTATAAAATGTTTCTTGAACACTAAAGTGTAAACGTTTACTTGGAAATGTTTAGTAACCCAAAAGATAGAGTTCTAAACATTTTAAAAACGTTTTGGAAACGTTTAAACCATTTTTAAAAGTTTCTAATGTGGGTGCCAATCAGTAGCTAGATGATTGAGCCAGAAGTAATCTAATACTAATTGATCTAATAATTAATTTTTCTGCTATGCTTTCAGATATTGCAGAAAATTAAAAAAAAAATCAGGATAAGCAGCCTGTCTCCGGTTCATGTTTGAGTATCAAGCCACAAGTTTACCCCACCTTGTGTTAAAATATTATCTCAATCTGACGAATCAGTTTTAGGTTCTCCATGAAAAAGACAAGACAGTCAGACAAACACTCTCACAACATCCTGCTCCCCCCCTTTTTTTTGGGGGGGCACAGGTAAAATTTGGTCCTGCATGTAGGTGGCGGGCAGATCAGTCCTAGGGGAGTCCTATTATCGATCAGTAAAAATTTAGTCCAGCATGTGTTTTGTGTCCTGCCATCTCATTGATCAGGTTTCTTTCACGTGTAAGCTTGCCCTTTCCTTCTGCCATTTCAAATCTGGAGGGCAAGAAGGTGACATTGAGAAACAAAAAATTTACACTTTTTATTATTTGATCTTAGGTTTTTAGTTTTTTATGTTGTTTTTCTGTCGACATGGCTGGTACTTCCACTCGACAGTATAATTTGAGATCAGGCAACCAAGAAACATTACAGTTCCCAGTGCAGCTGGAGGACGTGAAATTTTTGACTGAGCTACTGAAGCAACAGAATGGGCAAGTGTCAGATTCTGAGTCGTCAATTAGTGAGTCAGACTGTGAAGCTCTAATAGCATCTGACCCTGAGTCCCAAGATGTTATCAATGAAAAAATTCTTGCACAACTTAATAAACTTGGCAAAAGACTTGACAGTATTGAAAGTAATGTTAGTAAACAAAGTGTCATTAAAACGAAGTGTAAAAAGTCAAAGGGGAAAGTTGATTCCTTGGTCACAGTGTCACCCCGTGACCAAGTTAAAAAAATTCCAGATTTGAATGTACTTAGGCAAGATATGTCGGTTCAAGCACTGGTAGATCAGCACCTCAGACAGCTGGCGAATGCTGAAAAAACAGGTACAAAAATAAAATCTTTGCATGGGGGTTCTGTAGAGGTTCTGGTTCCCAACCATGTGAAATGGCCACACGAGTATGTGTTATCTGGCTTGAGTAAAGAGTGTGTGTCATATGATCAGTTGTCAACCACACAGTGGGTGGCTGGCTTTTGTCGCATCATGAAGGAGGAAAAAAATTTAAATATTAGGGAAAATATGTTAGATTACATGATTTCATTGTTCGATGATGCCAACGACTTTTCTTGGGTTGCGGCAAAGGCCAGCCATGCGGTCCTCTGTAGAATGGAGCAGGGGGAAGTCAGGGACTATAGTCAAACTGAAAAAATTGACAGGATACGTCATGCCAATGCACAAAGGCATAATGTCACAACATTTGGTACTCAGAACCACAAAAAAACCAAATTCAAAAGAAATGAAGTCCATGCCATGCAATTATTACAATGCTGGAACGTGTTCCCACAGTAAAACACACAAGACCAGGGGTGTATTGTATAAACATGTGTGTGCAGCCTGCTTTGCAACAGGCAAGTCTTTTGGCCACCCAGAGACTGAATGTAGGTCCAAGAGTAAAAAACTTCCAAAAAACAATTGAATTTGGGTGGTCATACAAATATGACCACCCAAAGACAAAAAACAAAAGTGGACTACTCGTCTGTTGTGTCAAAGGCTAGGCAACATTCAAACATTGACAAAAATATGGCCATCAGGTATTTCACCAGACAGAAAGCATATCAAACAATAAGTGTAAACAAGTCTTATGCAGATGCTTTAAAGTTTGGCAAAGATAGTTCTGCTAAAGTCAAGGCTAATCCAAAAGAACTATAAACATCAAAAATCCGGATCCGGTAACACAAGTTGTACAACGAAGTATTGTCAAAACACCATCTAACCGGGTCAATGTGACCACATGTTTTACCAAGATCTACAAACAAGAATCCCCTGTACCTACCACCTTGCGTAATAGATTCAATGCCTTGCAGCTTATTGATACAACTGACAATGTTAATATGCCGTCCATATGCCACAAAGATGCATATTGTGGTGACAGTACTGGGTATGCAACTTCAGAAAGCGTACAGACACAGCTTGGTGAACAATCCTATCCAGCTTTGGAACATAAGTCGAAAACTTCTTTGGTGGGAAAAAAAACATAAATGGGTGTTCTGATGGGGTTCACACACACACAAAGCTGGGTAAGACGGCTACAAATAATTGTGTCACTCCAACTTCCGTAGTACGGGATCTTTCAAATGACGGACATAGTCGTACTCATATTATTGATTTTAAACAAGCATTTGACAAAAACTACGTCCTCAATAGTTGTGATAATGTAACTCACATTCAATGTATGATGGGTGTTGAGAATGAAAGCAACCATTCGAATTCTGTTGTCCACAACCTACAGTTTGGTTTCCTGCCTTCAGAAACCTTAAAACTTTATACAGGTGATCCTGTTTATTATGAACAGATCCCAGATATTATATCAACACATTTTATGATCAAGGAAAGTGGTTTACCTAATTTCCCTCAATGTTGTATCCCAGTTACATCCAATTTGATCAACAGCTCCCAGACCTACTGGAGTACGGTTTTCCCATTGATTTCGATCGGAATTCTGCACTTACCTCCACATTTGTCAATCATACTTTGGCACTTCAAAATGTTGATCATGTTGTCAAATATTTAACTGAGGAACTTCAACATGAAGCAATCACGGGTCCTTTCATCAAACCACCTTTTCCCATTCACATTTCCCCTTTAATGATGAGGGATAAGCAAGACTCACTACAAAAAAGAACTATTATGGACCTTAGTTGACCAAAAGGTCTGTCAGTTAACAATGGGGTTGACAAAGATAAGTACTTGGACACTCCATATACCCTTAATTATCCATCAGTAGATAATATAACTGCCTCCCTTTGTAAACTAGGTCCAGCAGCTCAGCTGTTCAAAATTGACATAAGTAGAGCTTTCCGGCAGATCAAAGTTTATCCTGGGGCCATAGACCTTCTAGGCATAAAATTTGATGACCAGTATTTTATCAATTTATCGGTTCTGTTCGTACACAGGCATGATTCAAAAATTTTTCAGCGTTGCACCGACTCAATTCGCCCCATTATGGCCCAACATGGGTTTCCAGGTCTGTACAATTACATTGATGACCTCATTTTTACTGGATTGCCCTCAAAAATCCATCTTGTGTACGAATTTCTCCAGAATCTATTGTCAGAGTTAGGCCTGGACATCAGTTACAAAAAATTGGTACCTCCAAGTACGTCCATAGTGTGCCTGGGTATATTGATTAATACTGTAGACAGAACCATATCCATTCCTCCCAAGAAACTTCAGGACATCGTTCATACCTGTACAAATTGGGAAACTAAAACATATTGCAGTAAAAATCAACTTCAGGCACTCCTGGGTAGTCTCTTGTATATAACAAAATGTGTCAAACCTGCCAGGATATTCCTCAACAGAATACTTCAATTACTCAGAGATAACTTTTGAAAATGAGATTTGGCATGGCTAATGTCTTCTTATCTCAATTTAATGGAGTTACATACTATGACCAAAAGTTTTCCAGAATTCCCATTCATCTGGACGCATCCCTTACAGGGTTGGGAGGTCATTTTGGTTCAATGGTTTACTCCCTTCCCATACCTCTAGGCTTTATGGATTATACAATTGTCCATCTAGAGATACTCAACATTATGGTAGCTGCCAAAATATGGGCGACCCATTGGTCAAACCAAAAAGTTCAAATTTTCTGTTGACAACATGGCAGTGGTAGAAGTCTTAACAACTGGCAAAACTAGGGATAAAACCTTAGCCACGTGTTCGAGAAATCTTTGGCCCATCGCAGCTCTATTCAACATTGATTTCATTTTCTCTCACATTCCTGGTGTCGAAAATACTGTAGCTGACCTACTATCCCGTTGGAAAAATTACCCACAGCATACACAAAAATATTATCACATTTTATGATCAAGGAAAGTGGTTTACCTAATTTCCCTCAATGTTGTATCCCAGTTACATCCAATTTGATCAACAGCTCCCAGACCTACTGGAGTACGGTTTTCCCATTGATTTCGATCGGAATTCTGCACTTACCTCCACATTTGTCAATCATACTTTGGCACTTCAAAATGTTGATCATGTTGTCAAATATTTAACTGAGGAACTTCAACATGAAGCAATCATGGGTCCTTTCATCAAACCACCTTTTCCCATTCACATTTCCCCTTTAATGATGAGGGATAAGCAAGACTCACTATAAAAAAAACTATTATGGACCTTAGTTGACCAAAAGGTCTGTCAGTTAACAATGGGGTTGACAAAGATAAGTACTTGGACACTCCATATACCCTTAATTATCCATCAGTAGATAATATAACTGCCTCCCTTTGTAAACTAGGTCCAGCAGCTCAGCTGTTCAAAATTGACATAAGTAGAGCTTTCCGGCAGATCAAAGTTTATCCTGGGGCCATAGACCTTCTAGGCATAAAATTTGATGACCAGTATTTTATCAATTTATCGATTCTGTTCGTACACAGGCATGATTCAAAAATTTTTCAGCGTTGCACCGACTCAATTCGCCCCATTATGGCCCAACATGGGTTTCCAGGTCTGTACAATTACATTGATGACCTCATTTTTACTGGATTGCCCTCAAAAATCCATCTCGTGTACGAATTTCTCCAGAATCTATTGTCAGAGTTAGGCCTGGACATCAGTTACAAAAAATTGGTACCTCCAAGTACGTCCATAGTGTGCCTGGGTATATTGATTAATACTGTAGACAGAACCATATCCATTCCTCCCAAGAAACTTCAGGACATCGTTCATACCTGTACAAATTGGGAAACTAAAACATATTGCAGTAAAAATCAACTTCAGGCACTCCTGGGTAGTCTCTTGTATATAACAAAATGTGTCAAACCTGCCAGGATATTCCTCAACAGAATACTTCAATTACTCAGAGATAACTTTTGAAAATGAGATTTGTCATGGTTTAATGTCTTCTTATCTCAATTTAATGGAGTTACATACTATGACCAAAAGTTTTCCAGAATTCCCATTCATCTGGACGCATCCCTTACAGGGTTGGGAGGTCATTTTGGTTCAATGGTTTACTCCCTTCCCATACCTCTAGGCTTTATGGATTATACAATTGTCCATCTAGAGATACTCAACATTATGGTAGCTGCCAAAATATGGGCGACCCATTGGTCAAACCAAAAAGTTCAAATTTTCTGTTGACAACATGGCAGTGGTAGAAGTCTTAACAACTGGCAAAACTAGGGATAAAACCTTAGCCACGTGTTCGAGAAATCTTTGGCCCATCGCAGCTCTATTCAACATTGATTTCATTTTCTCTCACATTCCTGGTGTCGAAAATACTGTAGCTGACCTACTATCCCATTGGAAAAATGACCCACAGCATACACAAAAATTAGAGAAATTAGTAGCAAAACCTATCTGGGTCGACACACACATTGACTTGACTTGTCTTAATTATGTCATATAATTCTACACCAGTTATATATTTTTCAGATTTACCTTCCCCAGCAGCCCAGCTGGCCACCCCAGCAGCAGACAGAATGGTCCATGCCTTTAGGCCCAACACTCTAAGGCAATACACTAGAATGTGGGATGATTTTCAGGCTTTTAAGGTGGCAGCTGGGCTGCTCACCTCACAGGTAAATACACATATTTTGCTTGCTTTTATGGAGTATTTACACTCCATTGCCCAATCAAAATCCAATATTTCGAATTATATGGCCGCTATCAGGGCCTTTCATATCATATATGGCCTTTCCACTCATTGCTTTAGGGATGAGCGTTTGTCCCTTTTCCTCAAATCCATCCAGAATTCAGCTTCCCTTACTCCTAGAAGAAGTTCTTTCGTTGATATTCAAACCCTTTACAATATTATCCAACAATGCGAGAAAATGGAAAATCCCATTATTTTTAGGCCCCTGTACCTTGCATGTTTTTTTTCCTTCCTTAGGTTGTCCAATATTTTACCCCATACCACTCATTCATTTGATGCAACTAGGCAGTTGGCTCGTGGAGATTTAATAACACAAGAACAGGGAGGTTTGCTTCTCATCAAATGGTCCAAGACTATCCAGAACCGTAGAGATACCGTCACATTGTGTCTTCCCTGCCTGAGATCCTCTCCATTGTGCCCAATTGCTGCCCTTACATTAATGGTCCAGATGTTTCCAGCTGAACAAAATGATCCACTATTCCTGCTTCCACGTAAACGTGGCTTAGTACCACTCACAGATTCAGTGGCTCAAAAACACTTAAAGGCTGTATCACTTGCTCTGGGAATAGCCCCTCCTTTAACATTCCATGCTTTTCGCAGGGCAGGAGCTTCCTGGGCGTTTCACAATGGTGCTCCCCGTGAATATATTAAAAAACATGGCACTTGGAAATCGGATGCCATTCATACATATCTAGTCTCCTCCCCCTCCTTGTCATCCCCTGTTTCCCAGGCCTTTGCTGCTTCCCTTTCTTCCTAGTTCACTACTTCCGACTTGGCACTTGGGTGCTTTTCCATCTTTAAAACATTAACCACTTGCCAGCCACTTTTCATATCTGGCTTACTCACATGTGTCATGGCTTTACTCCACTTAGTATAAAATAATTTAATAACCTTACAGGTTAAAATTCAAATTATTCACATAAACATTAGCCATACTCTTTTCATATTTTGGTCTACGTCTATGTAGTATGGCTTTCCTCCACCTTGGAGTAAAAATCCATTATAGGCTATCATACCTACAGTTCACATCCACCTTCCTTTCTGCCATGGGATCTATCTATAACCATGTAGTATTTAGTTAGATACACTGTTTCCACTGGTTGCATGTTCTCACTCCTTACATGGGTTTGAACCCATGTCCTTATGGCTATGCCATCTTCTGGGTCACCTCCCACTTCTTTCAAGGTCAAGGAAATTGCTTGACCTTGCAACAAATTTCACCCCTCTCACTTTGGTTCGTGGTGACCTCCCTCTTTCAAGGTCAAGTTGAATTGACTGACCTTGACAAAATTATTCATTTTCATTAGATCTTTTCTGTTGGTTCCTGCAATCAGTGGTACTATAAAGCAAGTTCAGTAAATATTAAGTTCACAAATAAATAAAATGTAATGTAACATTGTTATGTGCATATTTGGTAGATTGAATAGATATTTAAACCCATGCTTGTGTTTTTATGTCTTGGGGGGACGTACTGGGGACTGATATTATTGCAGCAAAAAAATATGTGACAGAACCCTCACAGCAAACTGCCACCACCAAGGACCTAGTGTATTTTCAAATTCCAGCCACGTGTAAACAGAAAACCTTGGTCTAACTAAAAACATGTCTGCTCAGTGATGTAACCCAAAGTCTGAAGTGACGTGATTCAATTTCCTAAGATTATGGTGGGCAGACAAAATTACCCTTTCTTCTGGCGTACAGGAAATTATATCAAAGGAAACCAAATGAAAAAAAACTGTTTAAAAAAGCAACTGTGGTCTAGTGGGTAATACATATGCCTAAGAACACAGAGGATGTGGGTTCAAACCCAGGCACAAACAGATACATGGCAGCTCAGATGACCACTTAAAATGGTGATCCTCTGTCATTTGGTCCTATCCCTTGTTGCAAGCAAAATACTTTGGGGATGTTGATCAATGGCCATCCTTGAGCCTGAGGGGAATGTCCATTGAGAATTTGCGGCTGTACTTGTACAGTTAGGATGGGTCAAATAGTACTTTGTGCCCTGTAGTAAAGGAGATATTTTGATGAATTTATTTCTTTCTTTGGGGTTTTATGTCGCTTTCAACACTGTACAGGTCATATCATGATGGGTACTTTTGTGGGCAGAGGAAACTAGGCATACAGTTTGTCAAGGTTCTGTACTGTAAACTGCCGACCATCAGTAAGCAACTCCCAACTTCTCCACATAAGGTCCGGTGTTTGAGCCACCGACCTCAGAGGTGCAAGGCAATTGTGTTACCACTGCACCATCATGGTCACACAGTACGATGCAATTATTTCTATAATTGGAATGGTTTTGCATTGGCAAGACACCCGTAAGGATGATATGCTATTCTGTCACCCCTAAAAGTGATTAAATCACCCTCTTCCAATAAGATACCATGATGCACACTCATTTGTACACCCATTTAGTCATATTGGGACCAGTGCAAAGCACTGCCACTTTTGGGAATCCAGCCACATGCAGTGATGTGACTGCCTATGATTATATGCCAAACTTGCTGACTAATAGATTGCTGATTATCTAATAATGTTGATTTGATTCAATTTATTTGAGTTTTAATGTCGTTTTCAACAGATTGTATAGGTTATATTATGGTGGGTAGTTCTAATGGCAGAGGAAAAAAGTACATACAAAATTCAACATTCTGCACTGTAAAATGCCGGTCATTAATAAGCAATTATCAACTTTACCACATATTGTCTGAGGTTTGAACTGCAGACCTCAGAGGTGGGAGGGGAGTGTTTTTCCCACTACACTACTGAGTCCCCCCCCCCCCCCCCCCCCCCCCCCATTAATGAATCACCAGTTTTGTGTAAATCGGGGCAGAATTTTTTGGACTGAGACTATGACCCGACTGATGAGTGGCACTAGCAGTCATGAAGTGACCTAGATAATAAGGTATAGGGTTCTTACTTCTCATTGGCCAACTTGTTGGATAATACACATTTTAAACTGCCAGTGCCACAAAGCAGAGGGCTCGGACATTGAAACTCATTTATCTCGAGTTTGCCGGTCTGGCAAACCTGGCCACCTGATAATAGCACTTAGTCCCAGATGGTAAGCTTGTTATAAAAACTACATTTAATCAATTAGATTTCCCCTTTTATCTGTTCTCATCTATTGGGCAATTTAAGGTGTCTCCCGAATCCATATATCTGACTGAAATAGTTTACTGGCATGAGTCGAGCAAAAAATGGGCCACAGAAAGGCTATATGTAACATTGGAGACTAAAATAACATCAACTGATTAGGTAAAGTCAAATAGATGAGATGTATCAGAGGTTTCCAATGAAATTGATACAATACATCCCCTTCCACTGTTCCAAACATTATTTGTTTCAATTCATCTAATATTATTATAAAGCGCCTGTATAAACTCATATATGGATATTATTGTTTTAAAAAAATCAATAGTTTGCTGTTGTTTCTTCACAATTCATAACGTCCTCAGTCAGACTTCTGACACTCCAGGTAGAACACCCAACAAACCATAGTATGAGCATTATTTTGCCATTATTAAATTATATTACAATACCTCCCCCCTAAGGGGTGGGGTGAGGTGTTGAAATAGGGTCTGTCTGTCTGTGCCCATAACTCTAAAACAATACATCTGATCAGGCCCTTATTTTCATATCTTAAGGTGGGAGGGGGGCTACACGTAAGCAAGGTCCTCCTCAAAGACAATTGAGATCCGGGTCTGTGACAGTGCCACAAAAGCACCCTTGTTTTGCACTACCAGTGGGCGAGGTTTTCCTGGTTCTCAGACAATGTTTGTATTAGGTAATTACCCATGAAACAACATAAAGAAAATTCATCAAAAGGATACACTTCTTTTTCCAACAGGTGCATAAGCTCTCAGCCAATCACAACCATGAACATAAAGCTGTTATGTTATAATGTTAAATTAAACAGAGATCAGTTTCAAGTCGTTCTTATTGGGGTGTCCCACTAGAATCGACCATTTCTAATTTTATTTTAGTTCTAGTATGACTGTAATAGCACTTAATCTCTATCAAAAGACAGATTCTAAGGCTCGACAACTAAGAAACAAATCCAAATAAATCATAGTGCAGAGACACAGAGGGGGGGAACCACACCACGGAGATAATCCGAAAATACAATAAAAACCTTAGGTGGGTAGGCTTTTGTGAAGAGATAAGCTTTTAGTTTCTTCCAAAAAGAGAGAAGAGATGTGGTAGAGCAGATGTCATCCTGCAACTCCATACCTTGGAAGCATCATAAGCAAAATTAAAGATAAATTCACCCTCCATCTGGCTACTCCTATTATTGTAAAAACTTTTCCTGGGATTAAAAAAACTCTGAAATAATTAGGATAACCAGTCTGAAGGAACTTATAGACAATTGTAGCTGTTTTGAACACTGACCGTTGTTGAACAGGCAACCAATGCAACCTATTAACGATTGGAGTGATATGTGAATATCTGGGTTGGGGACAATCCCTAACTCTAGAGTTGGTTTTTTGTTGTTAAAAGTGTGAGTTTGGGTCGGTTAGCAGTTCCCAGCTTCATTTGGAGGGTCAGTTAAATATCAATTTCTGTGTACATTTACCAAATAAACTCTCTGGGAACTACCCAATTCTGGAAGTAAGGATAGAAGATGCAATGACGATTAAGTGATATTACTTTCCTTAATTTATTTATTTTTGGAGGTTTTACATGGCATTCAACACTGTGCAGGTCATATCATGATGGGTAGTCTTGCGGGCAGAGGAAACAAGCACAGTTTGTCAAGGTTCCGTACTGTAAACTGCCAACCATCAGTAAGCAGCTATACCTACTTTTCCACATAAGGTTCAGGGTTAGAACCGCCGACCTCAGGGGTGGTAGGCGAGTGTGTTACCACTGCACCAATGAGGCCCTTTCGACTGTCCTTAAACTAGTTTTATAGGGTGATGCTGTTTCGATATTTGATTGGCTAACATTTGATTCTGCTTTTTTAACAGAAGTTGTTCTGTTTGAATAGGCCGAGAACTTTGTTATTATGTGACAAAAATATACTTTGTATTGAACTTTCAAAATTGCCAATCCTGATCATTCTGTATAGAATGGAATCTGTAATCAATTGGTATTGCTAATATCACACTGTTCTGTACCAGCCTCATAAGGCACATATGGGGGCGTAATATTTTACTCATTGGAGCTTATTTCTGGCTCAGTGCATTTTATGTTTTGGTAGCATCCATAAGATTTCAAAGTCGGGATTTATATCTGAGTTGGGGGTGCATATGACACAACACGGACAGCCATTTCAACATGTAGCAAATTTTCTAAAATGTTTGAGAAGCCTCTGGCAAGCTGTCACCTGATAAATAAAATGCACATCCCAGAGGGGGGAAGGGGGGAAGCAATATCACTTTTTGAGGAGGCGAATTTTTTAAACTTTCATTACCCCCATACAAAGTTCATTTACAGAATCATAAGAACAAAGTCATGAGCCAAAATTGTTTATACAAATACACAGAACTGTGTACGTGTGAACAGACCTTTACCAGCAAGGACTGTATTTATAGGATATATTTATCAGATTTTGTCATCTTCACTTGCCCAATCCATGAAATTTGCCCATTTTGTGAAATAGGCAAGAATTTTGCCCATTTCGTTAAATAGGTAAGTGACTTGCATATTTCATGAAATAGGCAATTTTTCTAGTATTCACTTGCCCATTTCATGAAATGGGAAGAATTATGTTGTCTATCACATGAAATAGGCAATAGCATGTACGAAAAATAAAGTTTCATGCATAAAAGTATGTTATTGATTTAATGTTACTGTAAACACTTAGTTACACTTTATTTTCATATTTTGCTGAAAAATAGCATATTGTTAATTATAGTGCTATACTTACCATAACACTACATATTTCACACAATTAGACAATAAGATTGGTTAGGATTAATTATTGAACTCAAACATCAACTAGATATTAAAACACACTTTTTTATTGTCCATGAACAGTATTATAACAGTGTCTTCTGTGTTTATGATTTACAATTTAATGTATATTATCTTTGTTATATAACTATATTGTCACGGGATTTGTTAAGTGCCTTTACCGACCTTGACTACTCAGGTAACCTATGCCACAGACCATAGATGTGATTATAGTATAAAACTCCTTTGTACAGATTTTGTGAAAACTGATCACAAGTATGATCAAAAAGCCAGCTAAACCTATGTAGCTACAGAACCCAATTGCAATCACATCTCAGGTTCAGTTCTTGCAGAGGGCATAATGGCTGATTGTAATACACTACACAGTTACACCTTAACCCCACAAAACATAAAAGCTGATCTTACAAAAAGAGGCCATTTCTGTTAACATTTAATCTTTTCTATAATTAGAGCATCTAAGATAAATTAATGTAAATTTGATCATATATCCTTTCATTTCAGATATTTATGTCAATCCTCCTGGGGTGGGGTAGGATATACTACTTTATATATTTTATGACGTAATGTAAATTTTTAAGCTGGAACTAGTCGACTGTTATAAAGTAGATATTCTGATTGTACTACTTAGATTTCAGAATATTTAGTTGCATTAAAATGCAAACAAATATATAACATATTCAAACACAATTTATTTATTTATTTTCTTTAGACTGTAATTTTTTGAAGTAACATAGTTTCAATATTTCTTACATATCTGTAAACTTTCTGTTAATAAAGTTTATAAAAGTATCTTTTGAAAGGTGATGCTAAAGCTTTTCCTTTATCTATGCATGAAATTTTTAATTCCATACACAATATTGCCTATTTCATGAAATGGACAAGCCAAAGTTGAATAAATTACCCATTTTACAATCAATGTTTATGTTTACAACACAAACTCACCCTTATTTAAATTTTACAGCCCGAAATTAGCAAGAAGTTAACTCTTTACTGTAGTTTCATGTGTACAACATTTTCTCCCTATAGAAATTCTCAGCACCAAATGGAAAGCTCCTATCCCGAAGAAAAGTTAGAAATTGTGATTTAAGTAAGTTCAGCTGCTGTCAAATTTCTGTTACAAAGGGCAGCTTAATATTGGACCATAAAATAGTAATGCTGTATGTTGGACATAAAAACTATAAACCCTTTGAGATTTAGGATCAGTTAGATAAACTGTCTCTAAATCTGGCTGTCTAACTAGGAGTAATAAGCTACACAGACTAGCTGCATTAGATAAAATTGGATATACCAGTCCCCTGAGGGAATAGCTTTGCCCTTATTCCTTAAACAAGAATCATCTTTAAAAATGCAGATTGAACAAAAAAAATTCTTATTTTTTATATTAACATAATATTACCTTGCAATACAAATATAATCAAATTTAAGAAATAAAATAAAATCAAAGACATGGGTTTTCTTTCAAAAAGGAACCTATGTATGAAAAAGTTTTATTTGAAGTTTAAATAGTCTGTTTTCATTTGACAGATACTCCAGCACATACTGCAGAAGATATAGGGAGGTGGGTTTTTGTCTCACACAGTAGACTCAAGGCATATATGTAAAATGCACTTAAACTGGTCTCGACCCCAGGCACACACTGAACTTAATCCCATGTACTACAAACTTTAAATGAGCTTATTTTGAAATTGGAAAATATATTACTGATAGCTGCACACAATTCCTGCACAGATATGTATTGTATTGGTCCCCTATTACATTACATGCTAAATGGGGAATGGTCTGGTTTCAAAACCTAAAAACAGCTGATCAAAAATAAACATTTATTGTGACGGGGGCCTTCACATTACATGGTCACCAAGACATCTGGGATATTTTAAGGTAATTTCTAGCCCATTATTTACTAGGGCTAGAATTTTTTACAAACATGTTTTTGACTTT
Source organism: Sabellastarte sp. h YS-2021 (assembly GCA_964017235.1). Lineage (NCBI taxonomy): Eukaryota > Metazoa > Annelida > Polychaeta > Sabellida > Sabellidae > Sabellastarte > Sabellastarte sp. h YS-2021. Next base: position 181,789,415 of record OZ024929.1, on the reverse strand, counting down.
CTTCAATAGTTTTTTAAAAAAAAATTTCTTCTAAAGGTTTTTTTCTATATTTTTCCAAAATGGGCATCACAGAATTGCTATCTTTGACATCACATCCAAAACAAAGTAAGTCTACTGCTGTTGGGGAAATGGCTGTTGCCTGCTCATCAGCTAGTTTAATACTTGGGACACTGATGGCTGCAACTGTTGCTGCTGTCGTTCGGGGGTGTATTTATTCATTTATTTGGGTTTAAACATCACTTTCAGCACTGTATAGGTCATATCATGTCGGGTAGTTTGATGGCCAGAGGAAACCAGTATATACAGTTGGCCAAGGTTCTGTACTGTAAACTGCTGACCATTGGTAAGCAACAACCAACTTTCCCACATAGAGTCTGGGGTTTGAACCTCACCCTCAGATATGTGTTTAGGGATGTAAACGACACTCTCTGTTGGGACAAAAGTGGAACTTAGTTGGGGTCTCAGCCATGATGGAATAGTGGTGCATGCACTCTGCTATCGCTAACAGGTCTGTGTTTTAAATCCTGGTCAGTAAAGCATATGTTTTAGTTCTGAAAGCAAATATGTCAACTTATGAGACTTCTGCTTCTTTGGCCAGAAACCTGAAAAATGCAGTATGGCTTGAATAGGGCTTCTTTTGTCGGTCACTCTCTATGAAAGTGTTCATTAACCCCATATGCCCAAGATATTCAACACTGACTGCTGAGATCTAACTTTGGTGTTCCTGGGAACTTGGTCTTTCACTTCTCATGCTTATCTCCATGCTTTTCCATGATACTAGATGATCAGGATATGTTGTGACTTTCTGAGTAGGCAGCTCACGAGACATAGGTTTGAGATCTTCTTGCTGCACATTTGAATACTTAACTTTTCATATGTGGGACTTGACAGAGGCAAATCTGTTCTGCAGCCCATGAGTCTCTTTGCGTCATTTCTTGGGGGGTGAACATCTAATATGTCTCCAACGTTCATTTAAAAGTTGAGTACAAGTCTACAGCATGTTGAAAACTACCAAGACAGTACAGGGAGGTGTTATTTTGTTGGAAAGACATCCTGGCATATCTGAGCTAAAAGGCTGGATTTTTATCTGTCAGGAAAAGATTACATCTTATCAGGATCTGACCTATCAGGTCACATATATTTCTGTTAGGACATGTCTGACAATTCATCCTAATTTAAGAGATCAGTGTGATGGCATGGTCACTGACCATTGCCTTGTTTTAATTAGTTTATTATTTTCTTTATTAAGTATGTTGCTTACATTTGGTATTTGATATTGTTTTGTACTCATGTTGGACATTTAGAGTTTTGTGACTAATCTGTCTTTTTTTAGTTCAGTAAATTTCTGTGTACTGATGTGAACTATAATAAATCACCTACAGTTGGGTAAGTTGTGCAGGCAGCATGCTAGCCTGTTTTTGTATGTTTTTGTTTTAAATTGATATTAACTTGAAACTTTAGATGGTTTATTTAACATGGGTTTATTGTGTTTGATATGGAATATTGGTGTTATTTTACCTATGTGTTTTGGTGGTTAATTGTAGTATAATAATGCTTTCTGATAGGGTATATTGTATGTTAATCTGTTAATTGCATAAAAAATTATAAGAATGTAAATTTGTTTTTATGTCAGTGGCTGGCTACATTTTGAGTCAGGACTGGATGTATCCATTTACAGTAAAATTTATGGGGATCTTCCGGTGTAGAGCTTGGTATTAAACATAAGGAATTAAATTTTTGGAGTCACCAAAATGACTGACCAAAGGACAGAAATTCTATGTCACATTTGATGAATCATACTTTTGTGTAGGTGGATTTTGTCTATAAATATGGCAAGCATGGTAAGCTTATCCCCCTGTTCCACCAAAGGACTAAGCTCCGATCCTGTCTGGGACCCTTAATCATGGACAGTCGCTGAAAAAAAAGGTAAAATGGGCGAGAATACTATATCGGTATTGAAGCCTGGTATTAAGGTCAGATAGGTCTCAGGAAGCTTCAGGAGGCCCCAGGTGGCCCCAGACAGTCCCCAACTGTTCTGGGACTAAGAACCGACTAAGCCAGTTTTCTGGTCAATTTGAAACACGATCTTGTCGAACACATACCGACTGGGTCCCAGGACGCCTCAGGCCTCCTGGGACTAAGCCCCGACTAACCCCCAATTAAGTCCCGGCCTCCTCAGGCGTCCTGAGGCCTCCCCAGTCTTCCCCAGACCAATGTGGCCAATTCTTGTTTTGCAATGGGACTAAGGCACTAAGGGTCTGGGACTAAGGGTCGCAGGCAGCCTGGGACAGCATAGGACTGTGTAAATTTGGTCTGAGGAGGCCTGAGGAAGCCTGGGACTGGACATTTTGTTTATGGCTGGAAGAAAGAGTCGGTTTGGGTCGGGAAAAATATCAAACATATTTGATTTTTCTCACGGTCCCAACCGACAACTACTGACCCTTACAGAATGCCTGGGACTAAGCAAATTTTTGAAACAGACTCCCAAAAACCCTTAATCGGGAGCCTTATGTGGGTGTTCCACCACACGACTAAGGCTCCCGATTAAGGGATTTTTGGGGTCGGTTTGAAAAATATGCTTAGTCCCAGGCATCCTGTAAGGGTCGGTTGTGGTCGGTTGAGGCCGTGTGAAAAATCAAACATGTTTGATATTTCTCCCGACCCCAACCGATTATTTTTTCCCGCCATAAACAAAATGTCCAGTCCCAGGCGTCCTCAGGCCTCCTCAGATCAAATTTACACAGTCCTATGTTGTCCCAGGCCGCCTGTGACCCTTAGTCCCCGACCCTTAGTCCCAGACCTCTATCACTTAGTCCCAGGCTTCCTGCGACCCTTAGTCCCATTGCCAAACAAAAATCGGCGATCCTGGTCTGGGGACGCCTGGGGATGCCTCAGGACACCTTGTGGGGTCGGTACTTAATCCTGTGTTAGTCGGGGCTTAGTCCCAGGAGGCCTGAGGCGTCCTGGGACCCAGTTGGTTTGTCTAGGACAGGATCGTCGGGCTTAATCCTTTGGTGGAACAAGGGCATCAGTCGTGTGGTGGAACACCCACATTAGGGAGAGAGGAAAAAAATTTTGGAAAAGGTAGTTAAAGAAGAGAAGCTTTGACAGTTGTTGGAAGCAGTGTTTTTTGTGTGTGGATCGTCGGGCTTAATCCTTTGGTGGAACAAGGGCATCAGTCGTGTGGTGGAACACCCACATTAGGGAGAGAGGAAAAAAAATTTGGAAAAGGTAGTTAAAGAAGAGAAGCTTTGACAGTTGTTGGAAGCAGTGTTTTTTTGTGTGTGTAAACTTTGGAGCAAGTTTCCAAGTAAGTTCTAAAAATGTGGTTATTTGATAATGGGTAAATGATTTCTTTTAATTTAATTTTGTCATTGGCAATGAATTTGGAATTGATGTTAGGATTAAGAATATGGATTTGTAATTTAAAATGTAAAATTTAATTTTGTATTTGTAGTTTGCTTTGCTGTAGTACATATATTTTATTCTGTATATTTTTATGAAGTTATAATGAGATTATTATTGTGTATTGAATTTTAAAGTAAATGTCAAATTGGTGAGAGTTTAATGTAGTGTCATGTTTATTCTGCTTCTGATATTTTGGGAAATTGATCAGTTATCTGGTGTATTTCTAAAGTGAAGATGCTCATATAGGACCAGTATTAGATGTGCAGATGAATGTGCATTTATGCTGATTCATGGAGAGTATGTCTATGTCTGCATATGAGTATATCTTAATTAGGATAATATAAAAGTACTGAGTTTAAGTCATAATAAATAATATAATGTTTACTGTATCTGCCAGTATGTGTATACAATAAAACTTTCCTTGTGAACCCCATATTTGCAGAGAATGTGTATATGGAGTCACAATATTCTATGATAACTTTACTTTTGGGTAAATCGAATTAAGACTTTTAGGTAAATTAATGCATATAGAAGGAATTTGCAGTAATGTGTATTCTGCTAATATCCATGGGTTTACTCTGTGCAGAATGTGCAGGCTGCACCCTCATTTTCAGAAAATAGAGTATTCTAAAATATGAATCAGGGGTTGGGCTGTCAGGGGCAACTTTATATCTCAGTCCCCACCCCCAAGACAGTAAAACACAGAGTTGAGGGCACTTTGTTTTAATACATAACGAGAGTATATGATATATATGTGTTCTATAGTAAAATGTATATACAGGTCAGTAAGAGTATACAGATTCTGAGTAAGATAAATGCAGTAAATAGTGACTAGTAAAGTTAAAGTTCATAGTTCATAAGAAGTCACTATCAGACTCATAAGACTTCAAAAGTTACTGATAAATACAATGAATAGTGACTGATAAGTTAGAGGTCATAGTCCATAGGAAGTCACTATAATAATTCAGAAGCTTTTAATTTAAAATGTAGAACACTAAAACAAATTAATGGCCTAAAGGTCTACTTGAACCCAGCAGGAGGGTATGACCTTGAAAGGTCACAGCATGTCCATACAAGGTGACCCCTTCCCAGGGTCACACATAAAAGTACAATTGACCTCAAAACGAGGTAGTGGTTTGAAATTTCAGATTGGGTTGAAATTAAGGTCACCCTAAGGCTGGAGACCAGAAGACCTAAAGGTTACAAAATTGTGGACAAGATACATAAGATAAAGCACTATAAGAAGCCCTCAACCCCAACAGTAGGAGCATTTATGAATTAATTGCAGTAGCTAGTGATAGAGTGGTCAGCCTGTATGTATCGCCAGACACACTCTGAAGTCCAAGTGCCATGGCGTTTAATCTGTTGAACAGGGATATGCGCATTGTAAGCAAAGGTCGCCCCTGACCTTCTGAAAGAGTAAAAAGTATAGAAGTGAGGGTTCAAACCCAGTGTCTTATTAATGGATTTGAGGCATTTTCTGATTTTACTATCAGTAATGGGCTGCCAACCCGTTTTAACCTGGAAGGCAGAATGATCTGCAGACATGGAATATAGTGAAGCAAGGGCCTCAAGGGCCCGAAAAGGACAAATTAATTTATTCTTCAACTTTGGGAGAGAGACCACTTGAACAACATCTCTGGTTTGAATGGTTTTGGACCATTTGATAAGTATTCTGATCAACTTTCTGGGAAAGAACAGGTCCTGGCCAGTAAAATGCCTAGAGTCAAAGCCTGCCAGAGAGTGAGGGGCCAAATTTGAAAGCCTAAAAAAGCAAAAAACCCAGTTAAAAAGACAGCTCAAAGGACTTGGCCACAAGAAAAGTCATGACAAGCTGCAGATATTTTTTCCAGATTATCCAGGTCAATGGTGTTATGTGAGATCAAGGTCAAAGGTCGATTGATTTTGACAGATTTTTAAAAGTATTTAATCTTTGGATGGTCCAGGATCTGAAATGGTAAGTCATATGAAACAAAACAAGTCTTTATGGCTGACACATAATTTGATACCATGGCAACAGAACACTTGTTACATATCAAACATTCCAGAAATAACAAGATTACTTTGACATCAACCCTGGCTACTGACACATCCATACAAATACAAAAAGCCAGGAAGATCCTGAACATTCTGAGGTAGGCTTGTCTTGTCTTAGGCCTGAAGGCAGCATGGGTTCTATTGGCTGCTTCCTTAGATAATGACCTCAAAGCCACATTATCTGAAACAAAGCATAGCAACTGCATTTTAGTTATATGTAAATTAGCAATAACGCCCCTGCCCCAGGAGCATAAAATGACACACAAATACTACAAATACCAGTATTTTCAGTAAATTACTTGACAACACAATAGCCCCCAACAAGGGAGACATGCTTGAAAACATAATACAATTCTGAATCAATGTTTAACATTTTCAAATCAACATCCATATTGGATCCTGAACACTTGCACACAATTCAGTAACATCTTTGTGACTGCCTGTCCATCTAGACAGTAAATCAGCCACCCTGTTGTCCAACCCCCTAATATGGACATATTGGATGTCCATATCTGATAAGGGACTGACATACCATATGTTCCTGGCACATGCCCCTAGAAAAGGGTTTCTCGCCCTACCTGATCTGAGGATCTGAGTACTGTGACAACTGCTTCATTATCACACTTTATTAAGACTTTTCTTCCAGCCCACTGGGTCTGAAACAGCCTGACTGCTAATAGTACTTTTACCCTCTCCAGATGCACAATGGACCAGCTCATATAGCCTTCACTTATGGGCAAATGGTAAACAAAACTGCACCAGCGGCCACCCAGGCCTGTTAAGCACACATCCAGCTCAAGAGTGTGATCAATGGGCCTATGGCCATAAAGTGACCACATTATACAGAGGTAGGAACTTATCAAACCATCTAAGGTCACGTTTGAACTCAGGAGTCAAGGTGATTTTTTGTGCAGCATGACTAGATCTCAGCAAAGCCAGCATCCTGTTCAAAAAGGCTCAAGCTGGCTTCACACATTTGTGTACATACAAGAGTATACCCAATATGGACTGCAACTGCTTTTTGGTACAAAAAGTTTTTCCAAGCCATTGACGCACAGCGTCACAAATCTGAGTGCCATTCTCAGCGTTGATAAGTATGTCTATACACACAACTTGAGTACTAGGGGAACCAGCTTCTTGTCACTAATGGTGAGACCTAGGTCTCCCATGAGTTGAAACAACGTATTGAACGACACATGTGGGACGTCTGGAATGCCCATTCCCACGTAGTCATCAATATAATCTATGACACAAAAACCCTTCTGATGCATGACGTAACACACAGCGTCGCTGAGGCATTGAAAAATCTGGCTTCCGTGACGCATCCCGAACAGAAGACACGTATAAATGTATGTGTCATGCCCATGAAGCCCTAAAAGATCAAAATCACCAGGATCGATCCTCATGTGATGGAACGCTCTGCTAACGTCAATCTTATAAAGAAGGGCGCCCCTGCCTAAGCGTTTTAGCTGGGACGTAATATCATCGTTCTCCGTGGCCCCTGCTATGCCCCTGGATACAGAAATTTTGATGTCTGCTTATTGCTTAGTTGCGCCTTAGAGTCCTCTTATTTGGGGAGATTAAGTGCTATAAAAGTCCAATTAGAATTAGAATCTACAGTGGGGAAGGTCAAAGCAAAAGGACCATTCAAATATGTGTCCTTGTCAATGCCAGCATTCACAGAAGCCCTAATGGGCCAGCTCAGATCAATGATGACCCTACGTCTGTCAGAATTGGGTTTGTTCCTAGTCATGAATGGCGACGTATGACAATCTACAATTGGATTTTCTTTAAATGGACCCAATAGGGTGCCATACCCACACTCCTCCTCAATATACGCATCTAGGGGAAACTGGGTAGCTGAAGTATGGTTACCTTGTTCATTGTGCAATGTACAAGTCCTGTTAAAATCAAGAGGAAACCCAAACCTAAGCAGCTGTAACAGCTGCTGATCCCAGTAACCCTTGAGAAGTTCTTCCCATTTGTCAACATTAATCTGTGATGTCACAGGTATGCGAGCCCCCCAAAAATTAGGCTTACCAGTCTGCCTAACCACATAATGAGCATCAAGGAGGGATTCATTGAATGAGGTATTGCAAGTGAATTGGTCTGGCATTAATTGCTCGCCCAAAGGGATGAACCCAAACTGGAAATCCAACTGTTCAGTCCATTTTTTTGAAAATAGGGCTATCAACCCCAAGAGGGACCTGGGATTCATTGAACTGCTTGAAGTGCATTATGGTATTTGCAAATTTTTCCTCAACACCCACAGAATTGACATCATAAAGTGGTAGGTACAGCCACATCACTTAAAGATGAATTTGCACTGTCATGATTTACCAGATTTGAATCCGAGACCATGTTTTTCATGTGAGTACTTGGATTTAAACTCATGGACATACTAGGAATGTTTTTACAGGCATTACTCTGACTGTGGGAACTCATGCCACCCCTACCATTGACATGTTTGTCTCTTTGTACAGTATCACACCTATGGTTGCTAATCCGTTTGACTTCAGTCAAATTAGATTCCACAAGTTGCTGAACTCTAACAGGATTCAAACCCAAACCCGTGACTGGTGAGACCTGAGTGTGCTACCAATTGGTGGTATTCAAACCGCGACCCTGACCGTTGACCGCTTTTTGGGTGACATTACACTGTACACTATTTGCATACTCACGTTCGGGAGAGTGTGAATGCAGCTGAGGTTGGACCACAAGGGAACTCAACAATTTGCATTGACCACCAGATTTTTTGTCTGTGACTTCTTTTGAATCAACCTTGACACTAGGATTGACCCCCGTCCAAAAACATTAGTTTTAACTATAATTGTTGAACTCTCAAGAGCATTTTTTGACTTTTTTGCAAGCAAGTTATCAATGTCTCTGGGTCTGACAGCTGAGTTATAAAAGAACCTAGCCGCGTATCTGGTGTTCCTGCAACTATATACAGAGGTATCAGAATTACTGTTGAATTCATTACCACAAGCCATAAACTGACCAGAGATGGGTTTTTTATAACTTTGAAGAACAGATGCATCCAAACAGCTGCTCCACCCTCGTGATGGGCAGCTGCTTGCTCGTTTTTTGCCTGCTTTTTAAAATTACAGTCTTTTTCAGGATGGTTAAGTTGCCTACCCCCCATAAGGCAGTAAGCACATATGTGCTTCTGCAACTTCCCATTGCTTTCATGATCACGTGTGTGTGTACAAACACCTGTCTGGAAACCTTTACAAAACCATGGTTTCCTACCCCTAGTACCCCTACCTATGACATGTTTCTGAGCATGGGCCCTTCGGATCCGATCAATTCAGTCCATGTCTTCCCACTGGAGGGAACCCCGCTCCATCTCACAAAGTAAGACAGCATGCGCTGCCTTAGCACTCTGCCAAGAAAAATCTGTGGCATCTTCTATCAAATCACTCAGGTACGACACCATTGTATGCTTTATTTCATTGCATTTTTCCTCCATGATATTCTTACAAAAACCCTGTATAAATTAAGTAAGCGACAGTTGGTTGTAAGTGACCCTTTGCTTGGTGACGCCACCCAGTATTGCCTCGTGAGGCCAAGATACTTTATTTTTCACACTAACTTCAACAGTACCTCCTCTTTTGGACTTGAGTTTTACAGAATTGTCATTACCTGGGAGGTGTGAACTATGATTTAAGTCTCTAATTCTTCTATCAACCTTTCTTTGAATGGTACTAGACTTTAACCTTTCCATGGAGGGAGTGTCACTCTCGTTCGAGGACGAATCACTGGTTACATAAGTGGGTCTGAACTTTTTACTTTTGCTACTTTTTTTGCTAGAACTTGACAATACAGTATCTGTACTTAACTTTCCAGTGTCCACTCCAGAGGTTGACGCCTGTACTGTCTGTTGAGCTGTAGCCGCCACTTGATCTTCTACCAGATCCAGTCTGTTTGACATCTTCTTTAGCTGCTCCAGGATTTCCATCTGGATCCGCTGTCCGCCCAGATCCTGACTCTGATCTGTAGCAAGTGACTCACTTGCAACGGCAGCATCACTTAAATGTCCCATCACATCATCATTTTTAGCATTTTTGAACTGGCATTTTTTCCCTGTAGGGGGAGCATGTCTGTTCTTACAATTTTTGCACCTCTGCTTATTATCTGGCATTTTTATAACTCAACAATCTCTGTCTCTGTAGAGAATATATGCAAAGAGATTCAGGTACAACCTTGGCAATCTCAGGCTTAAATCAAAGGGAAAAATTCTAAAAATCACGACCAAATTGGCATAAAAATGCAAGGAAATAATATAGGTTAGACCTTCCCTTTGTACACCACTGTATAAAGCCTGATCTTGTCAAGATGACTAGAATCAATCACAAAGGCATCAAAAACTTGACGTGTCACATAAAGTTCATCCTGTGGCCAAAACACTGACAATTCCCCACAATTGCACACATAAAAGAGCTTGTTACAAGATAAATGACTGTCTTTTATATTTACACTATCATACACTTTAAAACCTAAAACTGTATAAAAAACTAAAATATAACTCAAAGTAAAAGAAATTCCAAAAATTCAAGTTCTTTAAACATGTCTTCCATTCAATGTCAAGTTTGAAAGTGACTTTGCTTCAAGGAAGAAAAGACTGTAAATCAGGGGCAGCCAATAGAAAAAGTTGTTTACTGGGCTACTTGGCAACTGACATTGGTTTACATAACCTTTAGCATTAGACTGGTACCTGAGCTACTTTTGAGGTACAAGATGCCATACTGTCTCTGGGGCAGGACTAACATCTGGGGCGCCTAGACGCCCCAAGTGAATTTTAAATATTGATATATTTAACTATGTAATTCTGATGGATTTTATATAAATGACAGATTTTATACAAATATTTATTTCTTGACATGACATATTTTAGTGTAAATTCTATGTTGCTAAGATTTACATTTCATTTGTTATATTCTGCTATTGGTTGATATAACTTAGGATGTGTTTTATTTAAGTTTATGCGACTAAGCTAAGGCTAAGAGTCTGGGAAACTGTAAGGATAATATTAAGTGTTTTTTGTTTCATTTGATTAGTGTCATTTGGGTAAGAATTTTATAAACTAAGTGTTTTAATTAAGTTCTTGTAAGTTGATTGACTTGGTGCATATTTTGTTTTAATAAATATAATATATTCCAATTATTCATGACTGTTTCTTGTTTGGTACGAGCCATTGATTTGTGTTTTGCTCAATAATACATTTATTTGGAAACCATTCTAGATAGAGTGATTTTGATGAATGATTTTTTACCTACGGAGTCATATGCCACTTCTTGTCAAAAATCATTTCCATTCAATTTTTCAGCCATCTTGAAATTCTACATACATTACAAAAATGCATTTATCTCAGAAATGGCGCAACATAGAGCAATTTTGATGAAATTTTACCTGCAGATTGATATTCCATTTTTTGTCAAAACTCATTTTCCCACCATTTTGGCAGCTATCTTGAATTTCTGCATAAAACAATATTGCATTAATCTCAGAAATAGTTCAAGATAGAGCAATTTCAACAAAACTTTTTGCCAACATGTTATAAACAGGGTCATTTGTCACTTTTTGCAAAAATTAGTTTTCCCCACCATATGTGGTGGCCATCTGGAACTTCTGCATAAATGACCAATATCTTTAGTGTGTGCAAACCTCCATAAGTTTCTTTCCAAGTTTGTTTTACCTCACTAGATTCATGTATACCCCGCCCTAGAATCTTTTAGAAAGCAGGTCAAAACCTACCTGTACACCAAGGTATACCCAAGTTAGTTTTACTCACGACCTGGTATTCTCTATGGTGCTTGGCCTTTTTCTGTCCCTAGATACTGAAATTGGTTGATTGTTTCTGTTTTGTTTCGCCTTAGAGTCTCCTTGAATAGGGGAGATTAAGCACGATAAAAGTCCAATTCGAATTAGAATTACTGTGATCTCTGAGCTGTTTAAAGATTTAAATTGGTTTTTACTTTTTGAAGCAATTCGATGAAATTACTTTTTATGATGTTAAACCAATTCAGGCTGAGCTTCCCTTACAGGTTTTGGTTGCCATTATGGCATTCAGTGCTATGCAGTCCCTTTATCCAGGAATTTTCAAATTATACCATTGTACTCAAGGAAATGCTCAGTATAATTGTAGCTATGAAAATTTGGGCTTTTTAATGGCGTAATTTAAAAATTTGTATGAAGTGTAACAATATGGCTGTGGTGGTAATCATGGCTTCTGGACATACCAGAGATGAAATCCTTGTTACTTGTGCCAGAAATATCTGGATGTTACCAGCTTTAATAATATCAGTATTCATGTAGAGCATATAGAGGGCAAGACCAATGTTGTAGCTGGCCTTTTATCTAGATATACATTTGATAATATTTTGTGGGATAAATTATCAACTTATTTGCCTGATCCTGTTTGGAACCTACACACATAGATTTGACTTGTTTAAATTATGATATATAGTTTCAGATTCTGCCTCAGTTACAGCCCAGCTCACCACCAGGGCCTTTGATAGATCGACGTTTGCCTTTAGACTTGCCACGAGAAGGGTCTATGATGGGATATTTCTTTATTTTTGGGGGTTTCCTGGTGGTGACTGGTCTGTCACTGCCTCAGGTAGATATAACTATACTTCTCTTGGACCAGTACTCTTCACTTTACATGTTGCTCCTGTGGCGGACATTGCAAATAAACATGGAGTGAGTCACATGCTATATGCAGATGATACTCAGCTATATGTTGAATTCAACAAAAGCTCAATGGCTGCATCCTTACAACATCTGGAACTTTGCATTGATGGTATAAAATCTTGGATGTCACAAAACATCTTGAAATTGAATGAAAACAAAACTGAAGTTATTGTTTTTGGATCTAGAAAATATTTGGAAGGAATGCCTTCTATTTCTATCAGGGTAGGAGACTGTAGAATCACCCCGACAAGGTCTGTTCGCAACCTAGGTGCCTATTTTGATTCACGGATGAACATGGAAGAGTTTATCATCAAAAAGTGCAGAGCCTGTCAATTACAACTTCATAAAATTGCTAGAAATCGTAAATATTTGTCAAATGATACATGTTCCTGCATAATTCAAGGCCTGGTAACATCAAAACTAGACCATGCCAACTGCCTGCTTTATGGAGTAAATAAAGTCTTTTTGCACAGACTACAAATTGTACAAAATTCAGCAGCCCGAGGCATCCTCAAAATGAGAAAGTATGACCACATTAGTAGAGCAAGACAAGAACTTCACTGGCTTCCAATACAACAGCGGATTGCTTTCAGTATTCTCACTGATGTGTACAAAGCGTTACATGGCTTAGCACGAACATACATCACTGACCTCATTTTGTTAGCACAACCAGCAAGATTAACAAGATCATCCAAAAATTTCAATATAGCATTTCCAGTTAAGGTTCCTAGAAACAGCTATGGAAAACAGGCTTTTGTTCATGCTGCTTCAGCTCTGTGGAACAATCTACCTGTTAGCATTAGATCTTCAAATTCACTTTTAGATTTCAGAAGACAGCTCAAAACATACTTTTTCAGACTTGCATACAATGTCTAGATCCTACAGCGCTTAGAGACATACTAAGTGATAAGCGCTATATAAAAATCATGTGTTATGTTATGTTTCTCACATTTATGGAATATCTAAATACAAATCAAACCAAAGTGCTAGTTATATCTGAACTTTAAGGTCTTCTTTCATACGATAAATGCTTTATGTTGCCCCTTTTAAGGATCAAAGGATTTGTATGTTTGTAAAGGCCCTTAAGTTTAATAGTTACTCCTGTGTTCTCTGAGGATGTTCTCTTGAATATTATAAAGGTCTCCTAATCCTTAGAGTCCCCTCATGTGTTCACCAAATTGTATATGATTGCCTTTTTCTCCTTTTTAAGATGGTCTAACTTAGTTCCCCATTCTAGGGCTCATTATGACCAGAACTCAAATCACTACTATACAAATACCATTTCTGCATCCCCCCAGTCCTGTTACTGCTCTTTAGGTTATGTTAACAATGGTACCACATCCTTCTAATGACCCATTATTTTCTATCTGTGGTAGCAGCCTAGTATATCCCTTGACGATAATATGGTAATAAAACACCTTAAGCATGTCTTGTCTCTCCTCAACTTGTACCTTTGTGGCTATACAATTCATACATTCATGTGATCAGCCTCCTGGGTGCATGACCATGGAGTGTCAATTGAAGTCATAAAAAGACAGGCGACTTGGCCCTCTGAATGTGTATGGCATTATGTTCACTCTACTGCTCCTGCTCCTGCTCCTTGTCTGCTATTTTCTGCATTTTAACAGCACCTACATTCCTAATGGGTATTTGGGTGATTCCATTGTTTATTCTACACTAAACTTATAATTTCCTGTCAAATCTACTTACATCCATTTATAAAGAGGATGGCTTCTTAAGATTGGGTTCTTATCAGTTAAGTGTTCTGTATACTTAGTAGTTCGTATTAGAGGGTTCATCTTTTCCTTGCATAGCCACTGTCTCCGTTTGCAGTACTATTAACAATTGCCACGAATCATATTTTAATTTTTAATTATTGTAAATATCATTGTTATTGCCTGTGCATTATTATTGTAATATTATGTGGCTAACTGTCAATATTATATTTTGTCATTGCATGTACACTTTATTATGGCAATGATATATGGTCAACTATACTTATTACAGCAAATTATATTATATTATATGGTCATGTACTGATGCTACATTTACTCTTAATGCAAAGAATATATATTTTACAAAAAACATTTTAGTGTACAGTTATTAGTATTTTGTATACTAACAATAATAAATGTAAAAAAAAACAATCTGGTTTTCTCATTGTATTGTGCTCCATGAGAGCTCTTGATATTATGGATCTTGATCTTGTGACATTTGACATCAATTTTATATCTATGTATAGGACTGGGCTTTGCTTGCTTTGTTTGGAGTTAGAACCTAGAAAGAAGTTAAGACATTGTATTAATCTCCGTTCCAAAAAAAATATTTGTATGGCACTTTGATTTGACCTTTTGGATCAGCAGGAACCAGTTTCTTGTGGATTCCACTAGAGATATCCACTTGTGGAACTTCAGGGTTAGGTCTTGTGGGCTTGCCCTGGTCAGGTTACTATATAGTGCTTAATCTCCTTGGAGGCTCTGAGACCTCATGGGTCTCTTGGTGAAAGCCAATTTGAATCCTGTATGCCTATATCTTAGGCTGGGGGAATGCAAATTAAATTTGATATTAAATCTCTTACTTCTCTAAAGCTTTGTGCAAGTCTAATTACCCCACTACTGGCATATGCCATAAACAAAGTGAGAACATAATTATGCTTGTTTAACACATGCTGCATTGTAATTAGTTCTTATCTCAAACACTGTGCTTTCTGTATGTGTTCTGCATATCTCATGTACTTACTTTATTTTTTTTTAACTATTCCACATATTCACTGAGACTTGGTTTGAATAAAAGTGTGTACAAATGGTGAACAGGTTAAAAAGTTATAAACATAAAAACTTTTAGGACATTTTGTAACAAATAAAAGAGTTATTTTTTACTGTGCAGAGAATGCCCCAAGTAAATAATACTGGGAAATCGATGGTTATTTTAAATGCCGGTCAAATGCTCAATGGTTAAACAATTTTAATGAGACAAACACCAAAGTGTTCATTATTAAGTATAGAATGCTTGTTTGTAGATAATTAAACTGGAAACTTAACATAAGATATCTTAAAGTTAAGATGTTAAACAATAACACTTAGTTAAAACATTGCCCCAGTAAATAACATTGTGAAATCAAAGACTTTTTAAAAATGTTTAATAATTAAGAAATTTTAATGAGATAAACACCTAATTGCTCATTATTATGTATAGAATGCTTGTTTGTAGATAACTAAAATGGAAACTTTACATAAGATATCTTAAAGTTAAGATTTTGAGTGGCAATTTTCCTAGCCATTTCACAATTCTGGCTTTCAAAGCGGCCAAATAATTCATCTGGCTCTTTCAAAAGTTGTCTGAACAGAGGAAATAATGCTTTATTTGCGTTTGTGCTCAAAGTATTAGAGCTAAGTAGATGAATTGTAATAATAACGAACCTTATTCTTAACTATGTATATTTAGATCATTTTCATGAGTAAATCAGCCTATTTTAATACATTTGTTACACTCTAAAACTGGGCGAGTTAAATTTACTTAAAAAAATTAGATGTAACTTCACTGAAAACATCTGACAAATATTAATTTGTTATTTATTTGTCAAAATGGTGCCTAAAACGACAAACTTCCTAATTAAAACTTGTCATTTTCTTGTTTGACAAATTAACTGACAAACTTATGACAAGAAAATAAGCCCGGCAGTCCAATTAATTAGTCATTTTAGGCATCTGTTATTGGTGACATTCCTGTGAAATTAATTTTAAGGGCACTAATTTTCTTGTCATAAGTTTTCTAATAATTTGACCTATAAGTTATCAACATTTGACTATCATTCAACAAGAAAATCTCATTTGATTTTGTCATTTAAGAAACTTGTCGTTTTAGGCACCATTTTGACAAATTAATAGTTTTCAGTGTTGGTGCGTCATAATAACCAAATGTGTCACAAAAATTTAATGTTTGTATGTACACTTAACTAAAACATTTCAATCAATCTATCAAAATTTATTAGCAATCAAAATAATTGCTTTTAGTACATACTACTTAAAAATTTTGTTGTGATTATTAATTTCACCTAAAAAGGAGTTTTTTTTAACCTAAAGATTTTTGTTACATTTACTTAAACTCTTTCAGTAAAACATGAGAAACCAAATATTTTGGTTATTATGATGCACCAAGTTACACCTAAATTTTTAAGTATATCCACTCCTGAAGTTTGATTTCTTATGACTAATAGAAATTGATAATTAAAGCCATACTTTACTTTTCAAGAATCATTTATTTATCTTTAGAACATTAATTACACAACTTGTAAATAAAAAAGATAGATATAGTAACAAAATAGCACTAGAGATACTGTACCCCACAGCCCAGGGTAAAGTCACAGGGTCAAGATCTGACATCAGACCAAAGTCACACCATCCCCTTGCTCAACTCCATCCCTTTATGAACATCCCTGCCAAGTTTGATTTTTTTTCACACAGGAGTTATACCGAGATATAATCTAAATGATGTTAATGTAAACATTGCACAGTATAAACTTCTTTCACCTTATGGGCCCTCCCGCCTGCCCAGCCAGATGACAGGTGTAAAAACTACCCACACAGCCATTAATGGTTGTCGGGTAAAAAGGCAAATTAAGGTTGAAAGTCCTTTAATAACTGGTATTTTTCGTAAAACAACAATGGTAAATTTATTATGAAATGTTTGTACCTATTAAATTTACCTGTTTCTATTAAATATAACATAATGCAAAAATACTTAAAACTACACACCATGCATATTTTCCTATTTGCAATACTCCTGAGATTCTAAACAAGGTACGTCAATAATAATGGCAATTACTACAGTGAATATATTAATGTAAACTACAATAACCTCAAGATATATCTGACCTGGCCCAAGCACAAGATTAAAATAGATTTTACAGAGGCACAAAATTTAAGTTATAAATTACAAACTTTGTTACTATTTTCTCCACTTTGTTACACATTTTCTCCATAGGCTGATCTCTATTTATTACAATTTATTTGGACACCTACATACATGTTTAAGTTAACTTCCTCTAATGATTCATTCTGAAGCTAACAGAATATAGCAAAAATAGCGTCAGAGATGCTGGTACTCCACAGCATTGGTTAAGGTCACATGGTGAAGGTCAAAGGTCATGTCAAAGTCAGACCCTTATTGGCTGTGGGGTAATAACTAAGATTGTATTTCATGATATGTTCATGATTGTAACTCTCTTATACTTTGCATGGATATCCATACATGCATTAAAGTACACCTATAATGATACAATTTTAAGATAACTTAAGAAAACAATGGCAAAAATACAAAACAGTATAAAAACAAATAATACACATTTGTATGGGCATCCGCGTATACATGTTAAGGTACACTTCCTCTAATAATCCAATATAAATGTATAACCTTATATAACTAGCTGCTAATATTTCAACATTCTGTATATTACCCCTGTCAAAATCCAAATTTATGCACATCTATTGGCATGTGTACAACAAACCTGACCAAACAGATACAGCTAATTGTGACAATGTACCATTAAGACTCAGGTTTAATAATACTGTGTTTACAAGTGACAACTGCATAAAATTCAATAAGCAGTTTCCTAGACTGGATTGGTCAAACACCATGCAGTGCCAACGCTACACTCAGAACATCACTGAACTAGCAGCTGAACATCTCTCAGATGTTGAAATTAACAGCATAACAGACAAGGCTGATGCTAAGTTACAACTGAATATGCTGTGCGATAATATACAAGATGTCATTCATAAAGCAGTGAAACGAGTTCAAGATCAAATACAAGGATCCAACTCTAAAGGCAAAAAATCATGGTGGACCTCAGACTGTAAGCTCTCCAGAGACAGACAGAGATTCTGGCACAAGATTTGGACTTCCGCTGGTCGCCCCAGGTCTGGCGAACTATACTCTTGCTACAAACATGCAAAGAAATCATACCGATATGCTTGCCGCAATGCAGTTAACTGTAAGAATCAAGCAATGTACAGGCAATTAAATCATCATTTATGTACTCGTAATATGAAAAAGTTTTGGAATCTAGTTCGGTTAAACAAACCCTCATCACATGCAAACTCTTCTGACATCACTATAGACAAACTCTGTGAGTTCTACACCAAAAGATTTGCAGAACCTCCTGAAAAGTCCAGCAATAAAATTAAAGAAGCTGAAGAAACAGTATCCAGTCACTACAATGCAATAAAGATGAAATACATGGAAGCTGTCTGATATGTGAAGATGATCTGAAATTATATTTGTCAAAAATTCGCTATGGATGTGCCGCTGGTGTGGATGGTATCACTGCAGAACATTTAAAGTTTGCCCAAGAAACCAAAGTTCTATCGCACATCTGCGTAATCCTCTCATTATGTATCAAATTTGGAATTGTACCTGACAGCTTCACTCAAGGACTTCTCATTCCAATTCTGAAAAAACCACAAATTGACGCCGCTAATCCAAAAAACTACTGACCAATCATCATTTCCACAACATTTTCTAAACTGTTAGAAATGCATATCCTGCAGGAATCAGACGAACATGAATTGCATGATCTCCAATTTGGTTTCATCAGTAACAGAGGAACATCCATGGCAGTTGCTCTCACTCATGATGTGTTGGACTATTGCAAAAGCAATGGGTCTCCAGTATTTTTATGTGCTCTTGATGCTGAGGCAGCATTTGATGGCATTCCACATTCAGTTATGTTTATGAAAGCCATTAACATTATCCCTATGCATTTATGGCGAATTTTGGTACATTGGTATCGGCGTCTAGAAGTGATTGTAAAATGGGGCGAACAAAGTAGTACCCCAATCTCTGTATCAGTTGGGACCAGACAAGGAGGATTATCCTCTCCTTATCTTTTCAACATATTTTACCAGGAGCTTATAAATATCCTGTCGGTCAAGCGATGTGGAATAAACATTGACAGGACCACATACAATGTATGTTGTTATGCAGATGACCTTTTACTCTGCAGCCTCAGTATTACAGGCCTGCAGTCTCTTATTGATGCTGCAAATGACTATATCACAGAACACGGCCTCCGCTTTAATCCCTCAAAAACAAAGTGCATGACTTTTGGCAGCTGTAACCTGAAAAAAAGCAGTGGTTTCTCAATGGACAGGCTCTTGTACAAGAAAACCAAATAACACATCTTGGGGTTGTGTTAGCTAATGACAATCACAGCCACACAAATTCTCGTTTTCAGGCTATGCGCAAAGCCTTCTATGCCCTCCAGGGATCTGGATTGTGCTTAAATGGTTCCAACCCAGGGACTATTGCTCACATCTTCAAGGCTGCCATCCAGCCTGTCTTATCATTTGGAATGGAGTGCGTATTCCAGTCAAAGTCTGTAATCACTGAAGCCCAATCCACCCTGGCCAAGTTACTGAAAACAGCCCTTGGTTTGAAAAGCTACAGTAGATCTACTCCACTGCTGAAAGCCTTGGACATTAAGCATTTATAGCAATCTGTGTATGTTCAAGAACTAGTTCTATTTAAATCATTGCTACTGTCAACATCTTGTTCCTGTAAGTTTTATTCTTTTCTTTTATCAAAAGTAATCAGTGGCAATGCTCCCAGTACAAAAAGTATTGCATATAGGGTGTACCAAACTTGTCACAGGTACAATATAAACTTCAGTGACTATATATGTGATACCCGCTACTTTAATAGTTGCAAGAGTGACATTGGAGGATATTCGCATGATGGACTTTCAGATACTGTCTCATTTTTATTGCATGCTAACTGTGATGCTTCTAAGAGCATTTTACAAACTCTTTTATCTCCATTTTAACAAATTAGTAGAATTTAGTATTCTAAAGCATTTATTTTTTAATTTTTATAAATTGTGTATCATAGAATGTATATGCTGTTTTTGCTGTAACATACATATCTCCCCTCTCGAGGCAATAAACGATCTATCTATCTATCTATCATACATAAGTAAAAGATCAAGAATAACTTAATATGTAATTACACATTACAGTAACTAAGAATAAAAAGACATCAATCAAAATTGAACTTCCTCCGTTCATTACACTTTGTAAATGTTATAGGGAAAAATCCAGTCCAGTGTTGTTTCTAATTCCACTAGTGGAGGTTCTAATTGGAAGTACCAGTGGTTGCATTTCTATACTATTCTTTGTTTATCTGCTTGAAATTAGAAGGAAGAAATACTGGTGCTTCTAATTTGATGTTGCACTAGTACCACTAGTACCAATTTAATGTAGAAATAATCCACTCGTGCTCATGGTTTTACACAGCATTTAACCATGGCACTTCCGGTAATAATTTTACGAAGCCGAAGGCTGAGTAAAATTATCCGGAAGTGACATGGTTAAATGCCGTGTAAAACCATGAGCACGAGTGGATTATTTCTATTCTAACATGACATTTAAGCTTATTTAAGAGGGTTTTTTTCATTTTTAAAATTTTTTACAAGAAATAAATTGTTTTACGTAGGTTTGTTTACATTGTGGGGACCTTAGCAACCAGCTGTTCCATCCATTGTACCTGGAAACCGCAGATTTAAAATTTCCTGATACAGGAATATTTAATATGAATATAATGCATAATATTTATTATTCAATTAATATTTAATATTCAGTCAAATATAAATAAAAACAATACAGCAACATTACCACTAAAACCTAAAGATGAAATATGTACGCAGAATGGAAGGGCAGTGCGATTGTTGCAGGATAATTGTGTGCGCATAGAGCTAAAACTCGTTTCTGCGCAGATCGTCATGTTAGAATAATAATCAAAGGCTATTTTAACAAGTCTGTCAATTGCTGAATAATTAGGCAATTTATTGAAACAAGTATCAAATTGTAGAAGTTCAAAACCTCAGATTTACAATGAATTAAGTCATCAAACTTATTATTGATATCATTAATCATTTTATATCACCCCAAACCGGATTTTTGGTTGCACAACCCTAGTCATCAACTGTACAGGATAACTTTTAACTACTGATACTTACCTGTTTTGCCTTTCTGTCTATATTTGGTTCAGTGGGCAAAAATTAAAGAAGGTAGAGTTTTCATATTGAATAGTTGAATTCTTGTTGGAATGCACAAAATTATCACTTTGAATCACAGCCTGTTTACATCGAGAATCACATCCGACTCTTGCTAGAATAAAGTAAAAGTCTTCAGCTTATATTATTCTTGAATAATGAACTTCGTTAAATAAAACAATTTTCGAGTTTTGGTTTGTTTCGGAAAAATATTTTGGCTCCGGATACTAAAATATACCATCTACCTTAAATACCAGAATAAAAAGTGAACTTTGTTCGCCGGAAGTTTACGTTTTTAACCGTGTCGGTGCTGTCAAGTTGTGCAGAAAGTGCTTCTGTTGATTAAATTATTTAATTTATAGTAATGGTGGAGCTAAGTGATCCAAGTGGTCCTATCAAGGAGGGCATTGACAATTCCATATTTATTGTTCCATGTATCATCGTCGTCGTTTTAGTGTGTAAGTAGATTAATTGGTAACATATGGTTTGTGTTATAGAAACCAACAAGACCCGTTACTGTACCAGATTACCAGACGTTTCGACCCTCCGGACATTTCGACCCGCTTTTTCCCAGACGTTTCGACCTACTTTTGCCCAATTGGATTCGATCCAATTTTAAGGTGGTTTGTATACGGTAGTATGAGAAGATACAAGGTGATAGTGGTGGTGGACCAGTTCACGCCCACCCTCAATTTTCTTGAAGATTGATAATTTTTCATAGAGAAGATGTTTACCACATTATAGATAATCATCAAATTGATCATATACATTTGTAATTTATTGTTAACTGTGGTTGTTTGGGATAAATTTAGGGGTGGGCGTGAATTGGTATACCCGGGCGTGAACTGGTCCACCACCACTAGATATTTATATTAGAACATTTTTATTTCAGCTCATGGCCATCGCACCCAAGTCATGAATATTCAATAGTCTTTATTTTGAAAAACATTATCAGCAAAAATGCCCTGAGGCATTGTGACACTAGTAGTCACACTACTGTATGTAGGTTTACCCAAGTTTCACTTTACCAAAAATTAACATTATGCACAAAGACAAAAATTTTCAATCCAAATGAAATTAATTCCAAAGAAATGTATGTGGTACTTTTGGGCAAAAAAACTGAAAGACCATACACAGAATACATGTGGCAAAGGAAATTTCAGGCTGAAATAAATAAAAATGACTGGGAAAATATTTATCTCACCAATTTTAAAACACTCAGATACAAAAAATTTTCAGAGTTTAAGTACAAAATATTGCTAAATATACTGCCGTGTGGGGAAAAGCTAGGAAAATGGGGGAAAAGTTCCTCAACAAAATGTACTTTCTGTGGTGAATCAGAAGATATTAGTCATCTGTTGTACAGTTGTCCAAGGATTAAACATATTTGGTGTATACTGAGCAATTGTCTCAAGCTAAATATTACCCTTAAGCATATAATATTAGGTATACCTTGTCAGAATTATTTAAGTGAAAATGGAAACATATGTATAGTTATTGTGAGTTATGCCATTTTCAGTACATGGTCTAAATGTAGTTGGAACAATTCAGACTATAAATCGGTGAATATTGCAAACACAATAAAAGAACGGTTATCTTTTTATGGAGAGGTTTTTGATTCTTCATTGCTTAACAGTTATCAAAGAAAAAGCATGAAAAATATGATTAAATGTATGCTGTTTCACTTATGATAGTTATAAAACTGCTTATTTTTGGTCCTTCGTATTCATTTTAACTGTCCGACTGTTCTCAAATGACTTTAGAAAAGGTTCTTGCAAATATTAATTGGATGTATTGGTTTTTTGAAGTGAAACAGTCGGAATAGTTTTCCCTACTTCAGCAGCAAAAGGCTTAACTGGGGGTGGGACTATCCTGCTGTGCTTCACTTCTGTGTGAATTAGAATGTACACTGTATTACAAGTTTTATAAAAACAGTTTATGTGCTAATTTAAAAACATTCTTGTAATTATGTCCACCCCCCTGGGGGGTGGATATATTATTTTTGCTTTTTTCGCCGTCCGTTGTCCGATGTCCGGCGTCCGATGTCCGGCGTCACGCATGGTTTCCGCTCATTTAAAGGAAAAGTATTAGAGCTATTGTCACCAAATTTGGTATGCAGGCTTATTGGGTCAGTAGCTTGCTTGGGATTGCTTTTGGCTGTTGTACCTCTTTTGCTTACTGAGTAATACTTAAGTACAGCTATTTTCAGTACCCATTGGTTTCCGTGCATTTAGGCCAAAATAATTAAAGATATTTTACTACAATTTTGAATACAAGATTGTTATGTCCATAGCTCGCTTGGTATTGCATTTGGGACTGATAGCTTTGTCAGTACATGAGTAATAGCCATTTAGGTACTTCATTGTGTATTTTCAGTACTACTTTTGAGTAGTTTGCTTCTATCTCCTTAACCGTGCGAGATAGAGCGATTTCGGCAAAATTTTCGACCCGCAGGGTATCTCAGGAGTGTACTCTTTGCAATTTTCAAAAAATTTTCCCCTCCCCAAAAATGGCGGCCATTTTGAATTTTCGAATTTTTGCCAAAAATGGCAAAACACAAATTTGCTTCTATCTCCTTAACCGTGCGAGATAGAGCGATTTCGTCGAAATTTTCAACCCACAGGGTATCTGAGGAGTGTACTCTTTGCAATTTTCAAAAAAATTTCCCCTCCCCAAAAATGGCGGCCATTTTGAATTTTCGAATTTTTGCCAAAAATGGCAAAACACAAATTTCCTTCTATCTCCTTAACCGTGCGAGATAGAGCGATTTCGTCGAAATTTTCAACCCGCAGGGTATCTGAGGAGTGTACTCTTTGCAATTTTCAAAAAAATTTTCCCCTCCCCAAAAATGGCGGCCATTTTGAATTTTAGAATTTTTGCCAAAAATGGCAAAACACAAATTTGCTTCTATCTCCTTAACCGTGCGAGATAGAGCAATTTCGTCGAAATTTTCGACCCACAGGGTATCTAAGGAATGTAATATTTGCAATTTTCCAAAAATTTTCCCCTCCCCAAAAATGGCGGCCATTTTGAATTTTAGAATTTTTGCCAAAAATGGCAAAACACAAATTTGTTTCTATCTCCTTAACCGTGCGAGATAGAGCGATTTCGTCGAAATTTTCAACCCGCAGGGTATCTGAGCATTGTAATATTTGCAATTTTCAAAAAATTTTCCCCTCCCCAAAAATGGCGGCCATTTTGAATTTTCGAATTTTTGCCAAAAATGGCAAAACACAAATTTCCTTCTATCTCCTTAACCGTGCGAGATAGAGCGATTTCGTCGAAATTTTCAACCCGCAGGGTATCTGAGGAGTGTACTCTTTGCAATTTTCAAAAAAAATTTCCCCTCCCCAAAAATGGCGGCCATTTTGAATTTTAGAATTTTTGCCAAAAATGGCAAAACACAAATTTGCTTCTATCTCCTTAACCGTGCGAGATAGAGCGATTTCGTCGAAATTTTCGACCCACAGGGTATCTAAGGAATGTAATATTTGCAATTTGCCAAAAATTTTCCCCTCCCCAAAAATGGCGGCCATTTTGAATTTTCGAATTTTTGCCAAAAATGGCAAAACACAAATTTCCTTCTATCTCCTTAACCGTGCGAGATAGAGCAATTTCGTCGAAATTTTCAACCCGCAGGGTGTCTGAGGAGTGTACTCTTTGCAATTTTCAAAAAAATTTTCCCCTCCCCAAAAATGGTGGCCATTTTGAATTTTCGAATTTTTGCCAAAAATGGCAAAACACAAATTTCCTTCTATCTCCTTAACCGTGCGAGATAGAGCGATTTCGTCGAAATTTTCGACCCACAGGGTATCTAAGGAATGTAATATTTGCAATTTTCCAAAAATTTTCCCCTCCCCAAAAATGGCGGCCATTTTGAATTTTAGAATTTTTGCCAAAAATGGCAAAACACAAATTTGCTTCTATCTCCTTAACCGTGCGAGATAGAGCGATTTCGTCGAAATTTTCGACCCACAGGGTATCTAAGGAATGTAATATTTGCAATTTTCCAAAAATTTTCCCCTCCCCAAAAATGGCGGCCATTTTGAATTTTCGAATTTTTGCCAAAAATGGCAAAACACAAATTTGCTTCTATCTCCTTAACCGTGCGAGATAGAGCGATTTCGTCGAAATTTTCGACCCACAGGGTATCTAAGGAATGTAATATTTGCAATTTTCAAAAAATTTTCCCCTCCCCAAAAATGGCGGCCATTTTGAATTTTCGAATTTTTGCCAAAAATGGCAAAACACAAATTTGCTTCTATCTCCTTAACCGTGCGAGATAGAGCGATTTCGTCGAAATTTTCGACCCACAGGGTATCTAAAGAGTGTAGTCTTTGCAATTTTCAAAAAAATTTTCCCCTCCCCAAAAATGGCGGCCATTTTGAATTTTAGAATTTTTGCCAAAAATGGCAAAACACAAATTTGCTTCTATCTCCTTAACCGTGCGAGATAGAGCGATTTCGTCGAAATTTTCGACCCACAGGGTATCTAAGGAATGTAATATTTGCAATTTTCCAAAAATTTTCCCCTCCCCAAAAATGGCGGCCATTTTGAATTTTCGAATTTTTGCCAAAAATGGCAAAACACAAATTTGCTTCTATCTCCTTAACCGTGCGAGATAGAGCGATTTCGTCGAAATTTTCGACCCACAGGGTATCTAAAGAGTGTAGTGTTTGCAATTTTCAAAAAAATTTTCCCCTCCCCAAAAATGGCGGCCATTTTGAATTTTCGAATTTTTGCCAAAAATGGCAAAACACAAATTTGCTTCTATCTCCTTAACCGTGCGAGATAGAGCGATTTCGTCGAAATTTTCGACCCACAGGGTATCTGAGGAGTGTACTCTTTGCAATTTTCCAAAAATTTTCCCCTCCCCAAAAATGGCGGCCATTTTGAATTTTCGAATTTTTGCCAAAAATGGCAAAACACAAATTTGCTTCTATCTCCTTAACCGTGCGAGATAGAGCGATTTCGTCGAAATTTTCGATCCACAGGGGATCTAAGGAATGCAATCTTTACAATTTTCCAAAAATTTTCCCCTCCCCAAAAATGGCGGCCATTTTGAATTTTCGAATTTTTGCCAAAAATGGCAAAACACAAATTTGCTTCTATCTCCTTAACCGTGCGAGATAGAGCGATTTCGTCAAAATTTTCGACCCACAGGGTATCTGAGCATTGTAATATTTGCAATTTTCAAAAAAATTTTCCCATCCCCAAAAATGGCGGCCATTTTGAATTTTCGAATTTTTGCCAAAAATGGCAAAACACTAATTTGCTTCTATCTCCTTAACCGTGCGAGATAGAGCGATTTCGTCAAAATTTTCAACCCACAGGGTATCTGAGCATTGTACTCTTGGTAATTTTTAAAAAATTTTCCCCTCCCCAAAAATGGCGGCCATTTTGAATTTTCGAATTTTTGCCAAAAATGGCAAAACACAAATTTGCTTCTATCTCCTTAACCGTGCGAGATAGAGCGATTTCGTCGAAATTATCGACCCACAGTAATATTTGCAATTTTCAAAAAATTTTCCCCTCCCCAAAAATGGCGGCCATTTTGAATTTTCGAGATAGAGTGATTTCGTCGAAATTTTCGACCCACAGGGTATCTAAGGAATGCAATCTTTGCAATTTTCCAAAAATTTTCCCCTCCCCAAAAATGGCAGCCATTTTGAATTTTCGAATTTTTGCTCAAAATGGAAAAACACAAACTGGCCTTAACCGTGCAAAATAAAGTTATTTTGTTGAAATTTTCGACCCATAGGGTATCTAAGAAATGTACTCTTGGCAATTTTCAAAAAAATTTCCTTTTCCCAATAATGGCGGCCATTTTGAATTTTCAAATTTTTGCCAAAAATAGAAAAACAGGAATTTGCTTCTATCTTCTTAACCGTGCAAGATAGAGTGATTTCGTCAAAATTTTCAACCCAACCAATGCAAAAAGGCATGAAGCTGAAATAATTTACATCTACACTAACAAATATTTAAGCATCATTGATATATTTTACAAATGAAACAGGGTCTTGTAAGACTACTGTACAATTTGGGCAAAAGGTTCATGGGTGGACATTACACATGATAATGTGTGTTCTTCTATGCTATCCTGTTTCTATTCGCATCTACTGTCAACAGGGCGGCCTATTTCTAGTTGTTTATCTTTTCGTAAATCTTTACAATTATCTTAGTTTTAGAAAACAATCTGTCTTGATATACATGGTATATTTGGTAACAGTTATTAAGACCGTGTGAACAGGGTTTTCTTTTATTAAATCAATAAATCAATTTAACAAACACCCTACAAAGTATCAATTTGAAATATCTTTTGTTAGTATACTAAAATTCATTTTTCATACTATGTATGAAATGGCACTGGAAATACACCTTGACGGAGGGTTTGCTACCCTCGCCCTCCCAAGGTTGTCTTGCACTAATATTGTTACAAAAGGGTAAATAAATTTTTATTGTTTGAAAAAAAAAAAAAAAAAATGAATATTTATGAAGGACACAGATTTCCCCTGGGATTTCCTTGCAATATTTTATAAAATAGAAGCATAGACGAAGATCAGATACTTTAAACTACAGAACTCACGGCCATAGCACCCTAGTCATTGAGAAGATATGAGGACACAGATTTCCCCTGTATGTAGTTTCCTTGCAAGATCAAATACTTTAAACAACAGAACTCACGGTCATAGCACCCTAGTGGTAGTGGACCAATTCACGCCCGTGTACCTATTCACGCCCACCCCTAAATTTATACAAAACAATCATAGTTAAACAATATATTACAAATGTATATGACCAATTTGATGATTATCTATGATGTGGTAAACATCTTCTCTATGAAAAATTACAAATCTTCCAGAAAAGTGGGGGTGGGCCTGAATTGGTACCCGGACGTGAATTGGTCCACCACCACTAGTCATTGAGAAGATATGAGGACACAGATTTCCCCCGTACGTAGTTTCCTTGCAAGATCGAATACTTTAAACTACAGAACTCACGGTCATAGCACCCTAGTCAGTGAGAAGATACGAGGACACAGATTTCCCCTGTACGTAGTTTCCTTGCAATATTTTATAAAATAGAAGCATAGACGAAGATCAAATACTTTAATCTACAGAACTCATGGCCCTTGGTACCTTAATAACATTGGTTGAACTGTCTGATAAAAGTAGGTTGAAACGTCTGAAAAAAAACACGGTCGAAATGTCTGGTGGGTCACTGGGTCGAAACATTTTGATACCCTGTACAAAATGAACTTATCCTCAAACCACCAGTTACCGTGAACCTAACAGAAAATGACCTCACATATGTTCCAGTTAACCTAAGTATCACAAACTATCCATGTATCTCTATAAAAGCCTTGAGACGTTGACCAAAAAAAGAATGGTGAGGCTTATGTCACGGATCCGTGAATGCAAATTAATAGGCTTGTGTCACGGACCCATATTTTATTGTCACGGACAACTCACTTCCATAGCACCAACTCATTAATATGCATGAGAAGAAAAATTTGGTTTAAAATTGGTTGATTTTTTATTGTTAGTTTTCCATATTGTTAGAAAATCCAGGAAATCTGTGTCCTCATATCTTCTCATGAATATTAATGAGTTGATGCTACTGCCGTGAATTCTCGAGTGTAAGGTATTTGATCTTCAATGAAGTTTCCATTTTACAAAATATTGTTACAAAACCCTGGGAAATCTGTGACCTCATATCTTCTGATGAATATTAATGAGTTGATGCTACTGCCGTGATTTCCAAACCCACCAACA
Organism: Sabellastarte sp. h YS-2021; assembly: GCA_964017235.1. NCBI lineage: Eukaryota > Metazoa > Annelida > Polychaeta > Sabellida > Sabellidae > Sabellastarte > Sabellastarte sp. h YS-2021. The sequence continues at coordinate 181,760,450 of OZ024929.1, read as the reverse complement.
AAAACACTCAAGTCCATGAATATTGACATTTCCGTGACACAAGCCCATTTATTTCCGTTCACGGGTCCGTGACATGATTAGCCACTACAAAAAAAAAAAAGACACTATAGCGAATGTGCGGGTTTTCGATATATTCACATTTTCGATCACTTAAACTATAAGCTTACAGTCTTGTTTTTGGATGACGTGTATTTAATATTTTAGAATGGATATGCAATCACACTGAATCAGACACTTTGTGGATTTAATATTGTTGTTATATTTCTGATCATTTTGGTTGCATGCATTTGGATATTCATCATTCTCCATTTACGTTGTCATATTAAAAACCCATCCATCAAGGATACTGCTCCCGCCATAACTTGCAAAAAATAACTTACTTTGCTTGTTTTAAGTGTAGTTGGATAGATTTCTTTTTATTAAAATATGCATTGACAAAGGGCAAGTTATGAAAGTAGTTATTTGGTATTTTGTCAAAACAGTACACCTGTTAGAATCAACGCCGTGGCTAATGTCATGGATCCATGAACATATCAAGTTGGGGTAGTTCTGAACCTCGGAATGGCATTTGCTCCAGGGCGACAGTCCAAATATCAAAAAAAGCCCTCGTAGTGAAGAATTTCAAAACTACAAGTTAGGCTTGTGTCACAGAAATGTCAATATTCAAGGATGCCCTTGAGAAACATATTGCGGTGGATTTGGAAGCAAAGTAAAGGCTATGTATTATAACTGACAATTTTTATTTATTGATTTAAAGAAATACTTCAACACCATGCATCATATGCTGTTAATAACATCATTTGTAAAATAAACAGGCCGTGACACAAGCCTAACTTGATGCGTAAACGGATCCGTGACAATAGCCACTAGCCCACTACGTATTTTATTTGTGAGAATCAATGGTATTATGACTGAATTTGCGATCCTGTGACTTTAAAAAAAACTTAAAACCATGATGCCGTGACAGGATCGAGTCACTTCATAAATATTGTATCTTATTTGTTTTGGGCAATGTTCAGGTTTGTGCAAAGGTGGGGAGCAGTATGTCAGGCAGTTTATTTGCATGCAACTCACTTCTGCTCGAGCCAGTGAAGCTCATCACCCAAGTGAAGTTTTGTCCCTTGTATTTTATTGCAATATTAAAACTTCTTTACTGTGAACCTTCACTTATACCTTGCTGTCAGAAGTAGGGATGTCACAACTCTGAATATTTCATGCCGGCTGAGCACTATTCGTGTCGGTCCCAGATAACGGTCAAATTTCTAAAATACCAAAAATCCTATGCTTCATGTTCTATAACTCAATAAAAATGGTTACATATGTGAAATAAAAATGAAAATATGTGTCCATAATCTGTAAAATTTGGCACAGAACTCAGAATTAATATATGTGAAAATTGATGTTGGTATTTCAAGTTCAAGGAAAGGTTGACGCGAAGCAGTAAATTCAGCTACTGGTATCTACCCTTGTGCTGGCCAACAGGTGACTTTTATCGATCATTGCTCGACAATGAGTCAGCGAGTGCTAATAGCAAAGTTTGCAAAAAATCGTCCCAGCATTACCTACAACTAATATTTAGGTGTAAATATTACAAGAATAGAAAGATGGTACTCAACAAATTTGTATGACTATACAGTTTACATATGAAGGACATAACAACAACAGTAATAGAGGCCAATTTTTTTTTTTTTTGTTTAAACATGATTTTTTTTGTTTCAAGAAGGTTTTTGTGTGACTTGGATCTAGTGTAGAAGACAGTAAACTGGAAACCTATTTGCCAACCAAAAGACACTGATCTGGCTGCCTTCTGTTTTCTTGTAATCCAAACCAGTGGATTCATATATATTCATTATATTAACACAAGCCTTTCAAATTATTCAACAATAAAAATAGTTCAAAGTATGTTATAATTTTGTATCAATAAGTAAGACATGTCCTCAAAAGTCTTCAAAAGGCGAATCACTGTTCATATTTATATACAGCCATATAGCTCATGTACACATTGAAATACTTATATCATGGCCTTTCATTTAAACCTGGTTTTTCATTGAATTTCCGCTTTTGGCAACAGGTTCTAAACTTTGCATTTAACCACAACACTACTTGGATGTTTGAATTTACAAGTTAATTAAGATATACCAAATGTTTGGTGTTGTTAAATAATCATCCAAGTCAACCGGTTTTCCAACTAAAATAGACTTTTACCTTCCCACAGCATTTTTGTTGTTTTTTTTTATTATTTCATTTTAATCACACAAAAAGTATTTACATAAGATAAGATTACATGATCTTCAAGAGGAGCTGCTGTAAAATGAATATTAGAGATTTTTCTGTTTGGCTTTTAATTTTCTGATATTAAACAACACATTCTTGGTAATACTACACATTCATTGTTTGTACTATAATTTTAAACCCAATGAAAGACAAACTAACCCATTAAGCATCACAGAAGCATGCTTTCAGATCGATACAAGTCATTGGAGATAAAACAGCTGCATATTTCCCACAGCTGTTGGTATATTTTCTTATCAACCTGATTTTCTGTAACTCTACTTTTACTATGATAAGAATTTGTGAAGTAGCAGTTAGATTCCCACATTAAACTCAGCGTAAATTGGTTTCATACACATCTTGCACTACTGCCACAAAACTGCTTTCTTAGATTTAATTGAAATTTGGCCTGCATATGGTTATGGGTCAGGAGAGTAAACATATTTTAAGGTGGCCTGTTTATTAAAGAGCGTATATCACCTTAAGAAAGTGAACATTTTACCACCTTAAGCCCTGCAGGTCTAGTACTATGTGGCTCGTGCAACCAAAATTTCACCTCAGAAGATATCAATATGTCTTATTCACATATATGCCAAATATGAAGGCTTTAAGTTGACATATAAGGTGATGGTTCTTCCCAAACTTGAGTTATACTTGTACATTAACCACATAAATATCTTCACCCCAGTTAATTCACACATCAATCAGATCATAAGTGACTGATTTGAGATTGATTATTTGTTTATACCAAAATTTCACCAATTTTGTTTTAATTTTTTCTCATAAGTTTTGAATCAATTTGATACTAAATAAACTATGCAAATCATAACAATTTAAATATATCATATATACTCACTGTCCTGTTTGCTGTTTTTGTAGCATTTTTTGGTTACAAATTAGTGCGAAGTATACGAGACAAACAGATCGCCAAGGATGAAAAGAAGCGACAGAAACAATTGCGAAAAGAAAAGGAACAGGTATGACAGGATTTATGTCATCCTCCTCCCATGTGTCCTGCTAAATGGTTTTCAAGTTTTTAGATGTCAGAATCCTCATAAATAAAGTTCTGAAAGTATTTTTTTAAAGTAACCGTTGTTTTTATGTCAGCTGACTTATTAGTCAGCTGACATTATGTCGTCACTCTGCGGCGTGGGCGTACGCGCACGCGTCTGCGTACGCGTCTGCGTGAACAACTTCTCCTCCAAAACTACAAGGCCTAGAGACGTGCTGTTTTTTTTTAAAAGATACCTTATCTATCGAGGATGAAAAATTGTTCAAGGCATGCAAATCTGTCTGTTCGTCTGTTTGCTAGAGACATTACAAGGGGGGTACCCCCACCAAAAGTGTGAAAATTTCAACACTTATCACAATTTTCTCAGTGACTATTGCAGGGATTTCTCTCATATCTTGCATATATGTACTAGGCCAGAGGTAGATTCTCTTGTGTGAGTATAAGACCTGGATCTGTCTTACTTTTTTTTTTAATAAATTTTTTTAATAAATTTTAATGCATTAAAATTCATGAAATCCTGCACAAAATCATTTATAACTTGAAAACTGTTGCATCTAGAGCATTTTGTTAAAATATGTTATTCAGCTACTTTTTTCATAGCTACAATATGGTGAGTAAGTTGGGTGCCTGTCTCAATAGCTAAGTGAGTAATAGCTACTTTTGGGCTTTTCAGTAACTTCCATCATGAGTAGAATCACTTGTAACTTAAAAACTATTGCATTTAGAGAATTTCGTATAAATATGTTATTCAGCTACTTTTGGGTCAGCTATAACATAGTAAAATTTTAGACCTGTAGCTCATGGCATAGCTGAGTAATAGCTACTTTTAGGTTATCACTGTTGAGTAAATCGCTTATAACTTCAAAACTATTGCATTTAGAGAATTTCGTATAAATATGTTATTCAGCTACTTTTGGGTCAGCTATAACATAGTAAAATTTCAGACCTGTAGCTCATGGCATAACTGAGTAATAGCTACTTTTGAGTTATCACTGTTGAGTAAATCGCTTATAACTTGGAAACTATTGCATTTAGAGTATTTTGTTTCATATGTTATTCACCTATTTTGGGATCAGCTATAACATAGTGAAGTTTCAGGTCTGTGGCTCATTGCATAGCTGAGTAATAGCTACTTTGAAGTTCTCACTGTTGAGTAAATCAGTTGTAATTGGAAAACTATTGCATTTAGAGAATTTCGTATAAATATGGTAGTCAGCTACTTTTGGGTCAGCTATAACATAGTAAAATTTCAGACCTGTAGCTCATGGCATAGCTGAGTAATAGCTACTTTTAGGTTATCACTGTTGAGTAAATCGCTTATAACTTGGAAATTATTGCATTTAGAGTATTTTGTTTCAAAATGTTATTCACCTATTTTGGGGTCAGCTATAACATAGTGAAGTTCCAGACCTGTGGCTCATTGCATAGCTGAGTAATAGCTACTTTGAAGTTCTCACTGTTGAGTAAATCAGTTATAATTGGAAAACTATTGCCTTTACAGAAATTTGTGCAAATATGTTATTCAGCTACTTTTGGGTCAGCTATAACATAGTGAAATTACAGACCTGTAGCTCATTTCACAACTGAGCAATAGCTATTCTCAGGCACTGACTGTTGAGTAAATCAGCTATAACTTGAAAAATATTACATTTGGAGTATTTTGTTAAAATATATTGTTCACCTACTTTTGGGTTAGCTATAACATAGTGAAATTACAGACCTATAGCTCATGGCATAGCGGAGCAATAGCTATTTTCAGGTTCTCACTATTGAGTAAATCAGTTGTAACTTGAAAACTATTGCATTTACAGTATTTTGCTTAAATATGTTGTTCACCTATTTTTAGGTCAGCTATAACAGAGCAAAAATTCAGACATGTAGCTCATTGCATAGCTGAGTAATAGTTACTTTGAGGTTCTCACTCTTGAGTAAATCAGTTGTAACTTGAAAATTATTACATTTAGAGTATTTTGTTAAATATGTTATTCACAGACGTTTTGGTCAGCTATAACATAGTGAAATTGCAGACCTCTATGTCATGGCATAGCTGAGCATTAGCTTCTTTCAGGTTCTCACTGTTGAGTAAATCATTGTATCCAACCTGTAGGAAATCATGGGCTGGGAGTCTGTTCATATGGTCCGATTTGACCTTGGAACCCTCCTTCAAAGTCAAATGAGGATAGCCAAACATAAAAGTGCTTATAACTCGCTTATTATTGGTCCTAGAGGTTGGAATGAAAACCAACCTATAGAAAATCATGAGCTGGGAATTTTTTGGTGTGGTCGGATTTCACCTTGGACCCCTCCTTCAAGGTCAAATGAGGATAGCCAAACTTAAAAGTGCTTATAACTAACTCACTTATTATTGGTCCTAGAGGTTTCGAATGGAAAACCAACCTATAGAAAATCATGGGCTGGGAATCTTTTGGTGTGGTCGGATTTGACCTTAGACCCCTCCTTCCAGGTCAAACGAAGATAGCCAAACTTAAAGTGCTTATAACTCGCGTATTATTGGTCTTGGAGGTTTGGGATGGTAAACCAACATATAGGAAATCATGGGCTGGGATTCTTGTGGTGTGGTCAGATTTGACCTGGGACCACACATTCAAGGTCATTTGAGGATAGCCAAACTTACAATTGCTTAGAACTCGCTTATTATTGGTCCTACAAGTTTGGGATGGTAAACAAGCTACAGGAAATCATGGGCTGGGAATTTTTTAGTGTGGTCGGATTTGACCTTGGACCCCCTCCTTCAAGGTCAAACTAGGATAGCCAAACTTAAAAAGTGCCTATGACTCACTTATTATTGGTCCAAGAGGTTTGGGATGGTAAACCATCCTAAATTCTTTGTCTGGGAATCTTTTGGTATGGTTAGATTTGACCTTTGGACCCCTTCTTCATGGTCGAACGAGGATATTGCATTTATAGCATTTCTTTAAATATTTTTAACCTACTTTTTACACTTAAACAATTACCTTGTTACTTTATTTCATAATACCATTTGCAGGGCACAACTTTTTTGTCCTTTTCTTCTGTCAGCTTCGGAATATCTTTCGAACATGCTGTTCAGTTACCATTTACTGTATTTCTGTACAGCCCTTTCCCTGATAATTATGCTTTCCTCTCATTATCACCATCACAAATCAAAAACATTCAGTCAGCTGACACAGTGCCTGTTCACGGGCACTCTCCTCTTGTTAAGAATGACAAGAACACTCCATAAAGGGGAAAGTTTTGGTGGCAGAACAAAAATGCTAAGTAATTTCACAATGGCATAGTTATAGGTGTTACATACAAGAATAAAGTAGGTGCTGAGGACCTGTCCCAATATGACCATGGCCAAAAATAGGATAGTTTGCGTTGAAAAGTGGCATAAATCGATAATTTTATGCCAATTTTATAATTACATTTACATTTAAAAACCCAAGAATAAGTTATAACCTTTTCCTAATTGTAGTGCCTGGTTTAATCTTTTACAATGATCTTTATATTTTTCACAGCTACAGACTGCATTTCCTGTTAGTAGGTCTATTCGTTTGGAATGATTCTAGATTTTATTTTTCTTTCTTTTTTATTTTATTTATGTACCTTTTTTTTTTTTTTTTTTTTTGTAACACAGAATTTTAAGTAGGGTAGCCTTCTGTCCCTTGCATAATGACAAACAGAAGCAGGTGAATAGTGAGGTTTCATTCATCAGTCAAAATGATAACTATTGAATCAGAAAAATTGCGGTAATTCTCAACAGTACTTCGTTTGACCAATATTCTGTAATTTTTTTCAGGCGAAAAAGATGAAAAGAAAATGATGGACAGAAGAGAATAGTTAACCCAACCCTTCATTCCTCATGTTTATACAGTCATATAGACGCCTCATACATATGACATTGCATAGATTTATATAAATATATATGAAATATATATACATCTAATTATAAATTATGAAGTGTGTGAAAATGTGTGATAATGTGAAAAATAATTTGCCCACTTGTGATGTGCTGATGCTAAGAAGTGGGCCAAAGTTGATTCTCAACCCCCCAGAAATAAATATAAAGTATTAACATTAATACCCCATTCACCCTACAGGCAGTATCACCTGTGGTAACCCGCGTGTGGTGGAACGAACCTGTCCTTGGATCACCACCTGACATCCATTTGGGACCTTGGAAGTCAGTGGCGAATTGTCCATTACTGTACTTGTACTATGGAAGTTATAAAATATTTGAATTTTCAGCCTCTAAATTCAGTACCGTGGGCATGCGCAGACAATTTCACGCATGCGCATATGAATTTCTTATTGCAGTAACTGAAGGTGTGGCCCACAGTGTACATAATGTTGTGGCTCGGTTGTCTTTCAGTTTAATACGATAACATAAGGTGAGTTAAGGTATTGGTTGTTTCGCCACGTGTTCATCCGACAGCTACCGAAAGTGATTTGAGGTTAATGGAGGTTGCTTCTCAGTGACCAACATTTGTAATATTGTCATCGTACTGTTGTTGACGGTTAAAAAACCGTGTCCAATCAGTGGCCATCCACTTGTAGTGTGAACAATTGGGACAAAATGGAGCGACCTGAGGGCAGTTCTGCCGCCGAGTAAAATTTCTCACCGCCGGACGTACTGCCTGAAGTGTGAATGGGGCTTAAGCTTCTATTTTCTCTGAATATTTAGCTGCTGTTGTAAGCAATAGTCTGTATTATTCTAATGTACAGTAAAATACCTCATGTATTTGTGATGTAATCTTTTATGAAAAATTGAAAATCAAAACCAGTGTCCCCCCCCCCCCCCCCTCGCCCCATGAAATTAGTGTATCAGAAGCTATTGTTTCTGTTAACATTAAAATTAATTATTTGGTGTTATTTTTCTTTCAAATTTATAAAAGGCTACATATCTGATTGAATAACATATTAATTTTAACCTTCAGGGCTTTTAGTAGCAAAAACTGTAACAATAAATTCACCAAATTGAAGAAACTGTATGTTTCATTTGTAGTTTTTCAGGAGACTTATCGTACATTTTCAAAACAATAACCGGTTAGCACCTTTTTTTTTTTTTTGGAAACCAGCAACCGGTTTTGGAAAATTAAAAACAGACTGCAGCTCTATTAAATGTAATGCAATACAAATGCTCTCAATATGCGATATAACAATTCGTGCACATTTGCAATAAGCAGAAAAACGGCAAAAAGGAACTAAATCAACATGAAGTTATATTACAGGAACTAGACCCATGTAACCATATTCTATACACCATATTTTTTATAAGTTGACATGCTTTCATATACTAGTATTTTGTTAGGTTATCTGGCCTGCGTTTGGTGGAAATTAAGTCACACCAAGTTTGGTGTGAATTGTTTCACTAGTTTGAAGGAAATCTTTGTATCCTACAAGTTGTCATAATCAGTACACCAAACCAGTTGTGAGTCTGTAAGATCATTTGAATGCAGTCTTTGTTGATGCTTTTCAAAGTTCAAACTAGCTATCTGTTTTCACATTGTATTTGCAATTTATTTCATCAATTCCATGACAGTTGCGTTCTTAGTTAGTCTATTTTGTTTCTTTTTATTTTGTTAAACTTTTATTTGAGAAGTCATTATTTTAAAATGTGTGTATGTGTGTTGATATATACATGATGTACTGTAGACCCTTTATTTTCCAAACATCTTTGAGGAGGAAAGGGAACCTGTTCCGTTCATGCAAGATCATAAGAGAAAACCAGTAACTCTATATGAAACTAGAAAAACACTCAAAGAGTGCAGACCTCCACCAATGGGGGGGGGGGGGGGGGGGGGGGGTAATTGTGAAAATTCTTCTCTTGTTTTTTCAAAAAGAAAATTCAATCGCTTAAGAAATTCAGAAAGATTTGTTTAGAGCAAGAAATCTAAAATTCACCAGGAATCTAAAATTCGCCACCTCTAAAACCTTAGTTAATTTTATGAAGAAAATGATGTTTTTGTCTAAAAATTGGTATTTTTCAGTTCAAAAGCCTTAGTATACTATACAGTGAACAAATCTCACCACAATTCATTTATTTTATTAGTATTTTCACATGTGGCGAATTTCAGGTATGTGGCGAATTTTAGATTCCTTACTCAATTCCTTTTGGAGAAAGCTTTTTTGGAGTTTTTACAATGAAGGTTAATAGATTTGACAAACTTTTAAATCTTCTTTTTCAATACAATCAAATAAAATCATTGTTATCCCAGTCATTCATGATAAGGTTTATGTTGGTAAACCATGCAAATTCAAAAGTAAACAGACTAAATTGACAGATTTTACATATTAATTTATACTTTTGGGTGAGACTAGTCTCAGTTGAGTAAGCTATTGTGAAACAGATTTTGTCCCCAAAGGCTTTACTGAGGCCAGAAACTCCGATTTGACCCAGTGACTAAGACCGTGTCTGAAACCTTTTTAAGTGTGAGCTCTATCAAGGCTTGTACTTCTAGAGATCACTTTTTTATGTCTTCAAACTTTTATAAATTGTGGCATAGTGTGGTGAGTACCTGTCTCTTCACTGAAGTTAGTCGGCAATGGGCGACATTAGTACTGGGATGGGTCTTTTCAGTTGGTCTTTTCAGTTCGTCAGTTTACTGGAAGCCAGTCATTGCAGTTCATAATGTATGTTACATTGTTCAGTTCACAGGTAATTTCCAGGTTTTATGGTTGGGAGAGTTGAAATGCAAAAATGTTTGTAAAAAAAATTCATTGTAGTTTGGATAATAAAGCTTCTATGTACATTGTCTGTGAAGGGTTTTGATGTTGTAGGAAATTGTAAATATAGATATATATATATGTTCATCATATTGTATAGCCATTTTAAAGTCAGAAAAACGTGCAAAGAGTAAATAGAGTTTGAAAGGTAAACATAGTGTTTTGTGTTAATAAGAATTTTAGCTTAGCTTATTTTAACATACCGTAATGTCTGTAACAAATGCCTTGGAGCTATGTAATTTTTTTTCCAAAAGTGGGGCATTTGTAACCACAAAAGCACTAAAATAAGGTGTTTTACTTGATTCCTCTTGGACTACAGGAAGCAAACACAGCCGACAAACTTAATATTGCAAAGTAATTTGCTACATACCCTTGTTTGTGTACTGTTACTATCAAAAGACAATCTCTATCTGGGTTCTTCACAACTTAGATCCATTCGCTTTAATTTCTGTGAAATTGTTAATAAAAACTTGTTGAAGGGCAAAATTAAAAACGGGGCAAGTATTACAGAAATTACGGTAAAGTAGTTGGTTTAACACCCATGTTTTGCCACTGTCAATTTTTGTAACAATGAAAAGCATTGGTGTAAGACTTTTTACGTATTAAGTTAAATAACTACCCTAAGATGTTCAATTAGTTGTCTCGAGTATTTTTTTAGAGTCACTTCCTGTTGATAAAAAGGTGACAAATATGACTATGACAAAATTAAAATGCAAGGTATTTCATTACAAGCTGTTAATTATTATGTACAGACATATAATGAAAAGAAGATCTCAGAAGGGGTGTTTACTTTAAGATTTGATCCTTTTTCACTTATAATTGCCATCAAAATCTTCTTTGAGTTCATAATTAAAGGGGGGGGGGGGGGTATTTATGACAGAAATATGCCTAAAGTATTTTTACCAACAATGTGTACCACATTGAAAGTAAAAGTGGTTTTGACCATAAAACTGCTATTTATTACCACCACATGTCGTATTTGACCCATATAGAGGGATATACGGAGCGGGATGTATATTATTGATATACAACGGCACCTCCGTACCATGGATAACTTGTGTCAGTAACTTCCAGTTTTTCACAAATATTTCAGAAACTATGTTATGTATTATATATCATTAGAAAGCTTGTTTTATAGTGCTTCTGCTCATGTGTATTGCATAAAAATCAATGCAGAAATGAAGGAGCTATTGCAAGTTAAAGACTGAAGTTTTTACATTCACCGTTGCCTGGGCTTTTTGACAGCCTTTTTCACATTTCTCTCATTAAATATTCATGTTAAGTAACCCATAAATGGTACAAAATGGTGGATAATAAAAGTAAAGCATTCCTCATGAGACATGTACAGAAAAAATATATCACTCATGAAGGTTAACAATACTCGTGCTGCGCTCTCGTATAATATTGTTCTCTTCATTCGTGACATATTTTTTCTGTATATGTCGTTCAGGAAATTTTCCTATTGTATATGTTTTTGTTTCGTTATAACCATCAATTATAACCTCGAGGTTTTGCTTCAAAATATATTTTAATGGTCAGAATTTGAATGACTGCAATTCAATCTGTTTTAAGGTTGTTGCACCAAACAAGCAAACAGTAGCTAGGTTCACTCAAAAAACACAAGTTTTAGACTTAAGTTCCTGACTAAATTCCTTTAAGAATCAGAGTATTAATGTTTGTTGTTTGTGTACTGTTTTGTAGATGACATGTGTTGATATTTTACTCTCTGGTACTTTGATAATTAGGTATAAATGTATCAGTATTTATTGTACACTGAAGCCAAAGTTTTCTTGAAACTTTGGGAAATGCAAAGACATTTTGCACCCCCATGCTTGTGTGTTTTAGTGAAATTGGCTTTTAGACGTATACAGAAAATATATCATGATGTACAATATTATACTTGTCCTGCTAGTACTTGATCGTTTTCTTCCTTTATGTCATTCTCACAGATATCATTTGGGAAGTATTCCTATTGTATAATCTTTGTGACATAATAAATATATATATATATATATATATATATATATTCATGACATTTAACTTTCTTTTTGTTTCTATTTTTCATCTTTTTGGGCATAAAATGGACTGGGCATTAAAAAGATTCGACCTGATCTGAATAACAATAGAAGGCAGAGATGGGGTCAAATGCAAATGCATTTGAAAAAAAAACTTCTATTAGAAGGATTTGTAGAGCCCAAAATTGATACAAATCCTCCAATGTCCTTAAGTCCAAGAAGGGAGAGTCCAGGGACAAACATGGGTCAGTATCCAAAAAGCGCCCGCCAGGGTATAACTAAGGTGGAGGGTATGCCAGGTTAAACAAGGGAGTCTTGAGCTGGCTTCTAAAACCAACTTCTGTCTGCTCGGATCTTCCAGTTTGTGGTAGCCTGTTCCATTCAACTGTTACAGCAACTACAAAGCCATCCTACCTATGAGCTTCTTGGGGTGGGTTGAGGAAATAGATAGCCCATTGCCACGAGTAAGACTGCTGGACTTGATCAAAGCTGACAGATACAGGGGATGGGAAAAGTTGATGGCCTTGAAAACCAGAAGATTGTATTTGAAAAGGATACAATATTGAATTGGATATTGAATTATTACATAAAAATCCATGCAGAAATGGCTGAGAAATCGCAGGTTAAAAGACAGACTTATATTCATTGATCCCCATGTTTTTGTAACAGCATTTACACATAGATCTCTCTTTTAATATTGATTTATATAAATCAGACAAAATGGTGGATAAAAGTAAAATATCCCTCATCAGAAATGTACAGAAAAATATTTCAATTGTGAAAATCAACAATATAATACCCGTGCTATGCACTCCTATAATTTTATCTTTATTGGTGATATATTTTTTCTGTATATGGAAGTTTTCCTATTGGACAACTGGTCTGCCAAATAAGACATTCCTATAGCCAGCTGTTTAATACATTCTAACATCCATTTGTCAAAAATGAGACTTTCCCACTGTTACACATTGTATATCGATTCTGCTAAAATGCGACTTTGCAGCTGTTTTATAATGACATACCTATATTATCTTAAAAAACATTCTTTTATCCAAACTAAATGATGAATTTGATTTATTATTCACTACTTTATAAGCTCAGACAAACAACTGACTGATGTAACAGCATTAAAGTGTAATTGGTTATAAAAAGAGAGGTTTTCTTCAGAATATTGGCTGATTAAAAAAAAAGACAAGACTTTAAATAGAAGGCCAGATGATGTATACTATAGAGTTGCTGATAAAAGTTACTGGCATGTATCATTACGGTTGTTTCTAAAGTATAAAAGTATAAATCATGTTATTGATAGAGAAAAACAAAAGACCCAAGGACTTCAATTGTATGTGCAAGATACTGACACTTTCACTCAAAAGACTGTTTAAAAGATAACAGAAAGCATCTCATGACTTCAAACACATCTGTACAATTTTTATCAGACTAGGATATATCAGCTTTCACTTCTCACTCAAGGTTGTGGACTATTGTTGTTTCAAACTATTTCCCCAGTTGAAATAAATGGTTCAAACTAATACCCGATTGAAATAAATATCTTGTTTAAATTAATGCCTTCTTCAAGTTAACACAATGTTCTAATAAATCCCGGATTCAAATAAATATCGGGTTTAAATATATATGTCCAGTTCAAATTAATGCCCGGCTTAACTTAATGCCTGTCTCTATCAATGCAAGGTTCACATTGATGTCTGCCTTAACTTAAGGTTCAAATAAATCCTTATTTCAAATAAATGCCTGTTCAAATCAAATGTCTTTTTTTTTTCTTCTGTTTTTATGTCGTCACTCTGCGGCGTGGGCGTACGCGTCTGCGTGAACAACTTCTCCTCCAAAACTACAAGGCCTAGAGACATGCTTTTTTTTTAAAAAGATAACTTATCTATCGAGGATGAAAAATTGTTCAAGGCATGCAAATCTGTCTGTTCGTCTGTTTGCTAGAGATATTATAAGGGAGGTACCCCCACCAAAAGTGTGAAAATTTCAACACTTTGTCACAATTTTCTCAGTGACTATTGCAGGGATTTCTCTCATATCTTGCATATATGTACTAGGCCAGAGGTAGATTCTCTTGTGTGAGTGTGAGACCTGGATCTGTCTTTTTTTTTAATAAATTTTTTTAATAATTTTTAATGCATTAAAATTCATGAAATCATGCACTAAATCACTTGTAACTTGAAAAGTATTGCATTTAGAGCATTTTGTTAAAATATGTTATTCAGCTACTTTTTTCAGAGCTACAACATGGTGAGTAACTTGGGTGTCTGTCTCAATAGCTAAGTGAGTAATAGCTACTTTTGAGCTTTTCAGTAACTTCCATCAGGAGTAAAATCACGTGTAACTTGAAAACTATTGCATTTAGAGAATTTCGTATAAATATGTTATTCAGCTACTTTTGGGTCAGCTATAACATAGTAAAATTTCAGACCTGTAGCTCATGGCATAGCTGAGTAATAGCTACTATTAGGTTATCACTGTTGAGTAAATCACTTATAACTTGAAAACTATTGCATTTAGAATATTTTGTTTCAATATGTTATTCACCTATTTTGGGGTCAGCTATAACATAGTGAAGTTCCAGACCTGTGGCTCATTGCATAGCTGAGTAATCGCTACTTTGAAGTTCTCACTGTTAAGTAAATCACTTGTAATTGGAAAACTATTGCATTTACAGAAATTTGTGTAAATATGTTATTCAGCTACTTTTGGGTCAACTATAACATAGTGAAATTACTGACCTGTAGCTCATGGCACAACTGAGCAATAGCTATTTTCAGGTACTGACTGTTGAGTAAATCAGTTGTAACTTGAAAAATATTGCATTTGGAGTATTTTGTTAAAATATGTTGTTCACCTACTTTTGGGTCAGCTATAATATAGTGAAATTACAGACCTATAACTCATGGCATAGCTGAGCAACGGCTATTTTCAGGTTCTCACTATTGAGTAAATCAGTTGTAACTTGAAAACTATTGCATTTACAGTATTTTGCTTAAATATGTTGTTCACCTACTTTTGGGTCAGCTATAACATAGTAAAAATTCAGACATGTAGCTCATTGCATAGCTGAGTAATAGCTACTTTGAGGTTATCACTATTGAGTAAATCAGTTGTAACTTGAAAACTATTGCATTTAGAGTATTTTGTTTAAATATGTTATTCATGTAATTTTTGGTCAGCTATAACATAGTGAAATTGCAGACCTGTATGTCATGGCATAGCCGAGCAATAGCTACTTTCAGGTTCTCACTGTTCAGTAAATCATTGTATCCACTGGATAGCCGCAGTGTGTAGAGAGATTTCACCATTACCACTCTAACGAAAAAAATATTATAGCTAGCCTTCTCAAGTTTGCAGGATATATTAATAACCATAAAATGTTGCCTGGGAATATTTTTGGCCTCATTTTGAAAAACAAGATGGCCGCCAGGGACGTTTATTCGACTTTAAACAAGGATTTTTGTTGGCCCTCTAGAGCACAGGGTATTATAGGTAGAGATCTCAAATTCGCAGGATATGTTCCTCATTATAAAATCTTGACTCTAAATATTTTTGGCTTCATTTTGAAAAACAAGATGGCCGCCACAGGTGTTTCTTTGTCAGTCATGAAAATTGCTTATATCTCCCTTATTATTGGTCCTAGAGGTTTGGGATGGTAAACCAACCTGTAGGAAATCATGGGCTGTGAATCTTTTGGTGTGGTCAGATTTGACCTTTGACCCCTCCTTCAAGGTCAAACAAGGATAGCCAAACTTAAAAGTGCTTATAACTCGCTTATTATTGGTCCTAGAGGTTTGGGATGGTAAAAAGACATATAGGAAATCATGGGCTGGGAATCTGTTGATGTGGTCCGATTTGACCTTGGACCCCTCCTTCAAGGTCAAACAAGGATAGCCAAACTAAAAAGTGCTTATAACTCACTTATTATTGGTCCTAGAGGTTTGGAATGGAAAACCAACCTATAGAAAATCATGGGCTGGGAATCTTTTGGTGTGGTCGGATTTGACCTTGGACCTTGCCTTCAAGGTCGAACAAGGATAGCCAAACTTAAAAGTGCTTATAACTCACTTATTAATGGTCCTAGAAGTTTGGGATGGTAAACCAACATATAGGAAATCATGGGCTGGGATTCTTTTGGTGTGGTCAGATTTGACCTTTGACTCCTCCTTCAAGGTCAATTGAGGATAGCCAAACTTAAAATTGCTTATAACTTGCTTATTATTGGTCCTACAGGTTTGGGATGGTAAACCAACCTACAGGAAATCATGAACTGGGAATCTTTTGGTGTGGTCAGATTTGACCTTGGACCCCTCCTTCAAAGTCAAACGAGGATAGCCAAACTTAAAAGTGCTTATAACTCGCTTATTAATGGTCCTAGAAGTTTGGGATGGTAAACCAACATATAGGAAATCATGGGCTGGGATTCTTTTGGTGTGGTCAGATTTGACCTTTGGACCCCTCCTTCTAGGTCAAATGAGGACAGCCAAACTTAAAAGTGCTTATAACTCGCTTATTATTGGTCCTAGAGGTTTGGGATGGTAAACCAACCTATAGGAAATCATGGGCTGGGAATGTTTTTGTGTGGTTGGATTTGACCTTGGACCCCTTCTTCAAGGTGGAACAAGGATATTGCATTTGCAGTATTTGTTTAAATATGTTTTAACCTACTTTTTACACTTAAACAGTTACCTTGTTACTTTCCTTTATAATACCATTTGCAGGGCACAACTCTTTTGTCCTTTTCTTCTGTCAGCTTCGGAATTTCTTTCGAACATGCTGTTCAATTACCATTTACTGTACTTCTGTACAGCACTTTCCCTAATAATTATGCTTTCCTCTCATTATCACCTTCACAAATCAAAAACACTCAGTCAGCTGACACAGTGCCCGTTCACGGGCACTCTCCTCTTGTTTATATATATCTCCATGTAATGCAGGACTCGAAGCCCTATACGACCCATTTGACTGTACAAGTACAGCCTAGCTCTCAAGTAACTGAGGTTCCCTTAATTGAAAGACAGAGGCTCAAGGATGACTCAGGCATCCCAGTGAATTTTAACGGGAAAAAAAGGTTTTTTAGGCGGGTTGCATGTAACCAACCCGCCTATTAGATTGATGTGTCCGACGTCCGTCTGTCCGTCTGTCTGTCTGTCCGTCTGTCCGTCCACATTTTTCGTTTCCGGACTCTAACTTTAAAACGGTTTGACCAATCAAATTCAAACTTCACAGGGAGATAGATCACCATCATAGCTAGGTTCCTTTCGACATTGGTGAAATTCCGTGTGTTCGTTTGTCCGTTTTTCGTCCGTTTGTCTGTCCATCCATCTGTTTGTCCACATTTTCGTTTCCGGACTCTAACTTTAAAACGGTTTGACCAATCAAATTCAAACTTCACAGGGAGATAGATCACCATCATAGCTAGGTTCCTTTCGAAATTGGTGAAATTCCGTGTGTTCGTTTGTCCGTTTTTCGTCCGTTTGTCTGTCCATCCATCTGTTTGTCCACATTTTCGTTTCCGGACTCTAACTTTAAAACGGTTTGACCAATCAAATTCAAACTTCACAGGGAGATAGATCACCATCATAGCTAGGTTCCTTTCGAAATTGGTGAAATTCCGTCTGTTTGTTTGTCCGTTTTTCCGTCCGTTTCTTCGTTTTTGTCCGTTTTTCTGTCCATCCATCTGTCCGTCCACATTTTTGTTTCCGGACTCTAACTCGAAAACGGTTACTCCAATCTAATTCAAACTTCACAGGGACATACATCACCATCATAGCTAGGTTCCTTTCGAAATTGGTGTAAATCCGTCCGTTCATTTGTCTTGTTTTTCTGTCCATTTGTTCGTTTTTAGGCGGGTTGCGTGTAACCAACCCGCCTATTAGATTGATGTGTCCGACGTCCGTCCACATTTTCCATTTCCGGACTCTAACTTGAAAACGGTTTGACCAATCAAATTCAAACTTGACAGGGACATAGATCAACATGATAGCTAGGTTCCTTTCGATATTGGTGAAATTCTGTCCGTTCGTTTGTCCGTTTTTCGTCCGTATGTCTGTCCATCCGTCTGTCCACATTTTCGTTTCCGGACTCTAACTTGAAAACGGTTTGACCAATCGAATTCAAACTTGATAGGGAGATAGATCTCCATCATAGGTAGGTTCCTTTCGATATTGGTGAAATTCCGTCCGTTCATTTGTCTGTTTTTCGTTCGTTTGTCCATCCATCTGTTTGTCTACATTTTCATTTCCGGACTCTAACTCGAAAATGGTTTGACCAATCGGATTCAAACTTGATAGGGAGATAGATCTCCATCATAGCTAGGTTCCTTTCGAAATTGGTGAAATTGCGTCTGTTCGTTTGTCTGTTTTTCGTCCATTTGTCTGTCCATCTGTCTGTCCGTCCACATTTATCCTGTACATATGGTAAATAATACTATGACTTACATTTATTTTAATAAATTATCTTTTGTGATTAGGTGCCATGCAATATTATGGTACATTTTGTAAGTATATGCTATAGCCAAATTTCCCAAGTTCTCACTAAAATAATTTCACCAAATTTTTTGTTATTACCGTTTCATATAGTTTTTACTCTTTACTTTATTATTTTATAGCATATACTTACATTGTTTTGCAGACCCTTATAAAGATAAGAAAAGGCACCTAATCATATACACTTTTAGCCAAATGAGTTTATTAGTAAATAATTATAGTTACTAACCAACTAGTATTGAATTCCAAATAATATACCATTTCGGTAACACTTTTTGAGGTTCTGCAATGCATGTCAGCAGCACCTCCTCGTGGTTGTACCGGTAACATGAACAGTGATACATTTTTCCATTTGCACTAGGTATTGTACAGTTCTTACATTGTCAAAAATGTTTGTTTCTGCATGTATAGTAGTGGTAACTAGTACATAATTTGTAGTGGTTTGGCTATCACTTTTCATGGCAAAGCTGCTAATCACTGATTAATATTTATAACTCTTTTTCTGTACAGATTACACTTAGTATGTTTTTAATTATGCATATTTTTCATTCTTGATTTAGTGGGTCCATGTGCTGCTGTATAACCTACATTATGTAATAACATTTCCTATTTTTTTCATTCTTGATTTAATAGGTGCATGTTACATGTAGTGCTTTTATTTTGGTACGTGGGTTCTTCTGTCATTACTTACTACTTACTTTGCATATTGTGTTATATTGTCATCTTCACTCGTGATATATTTTTTCATATATGTCGTTCATGACGTTTTCCTGTTATAGATGTTGCTGTCAGTTATTGCTGTTATTCCTCCTCAGTTGCTATCTATGTTCAATGTCAATATCTATGTTTCTAGTGCGCAACCCGCCTTTTGGGGCACCTCTGACCCTCTTGTTAAAAGGCTATTTTAGAAGAAAAAAAGGTTTTAAATCTGAAAAAAAAGGTTTTTCCCCCGATTAATATTGCACTCGCGTTGTTTTGAAATAACAATTCTGAAAGATCAATTCATAAGTATAATTTTTGAAAGAGAATGTCTGGATTTACCTTCCACCAATAACAACTAAATTGCAACAACTTGGCACCAACAAATATCAAGACAGACCATCTCTCACACCACAGACATTCATTGGGTATTTTTGTAGCACTAACTTTGTGTGATGCACAAGTACTATAAATAATTTTTCATTATTTTTAGTCAATCTTCCTACAATGATAAGACTGATCCTTAGATGATCCTATTTCTATATAATCTAAAACAGTGGAAAAAAGTTTTATGGGGATTGTATGCCTTTAATATATTGGTGGAGAGATGAAATACCATAAAATACTGTGATTAGACTTCAGAGGAGATTGACTTATATCTGAAGAATTTTGGATCTCTTTCTTATTAATAGAAAAAAGGCCAGCCTCAGCAGGCAAGAACCCCAGCCCACAGGTACAACTAAATGGGCAACAACACTGAGATTTGAGAAAACTTTAGAAACAACTTCAGTTGTAAGACTACAGAACCCATGAGATGTTGTCAAATGTAAGATTCACAGGCCATGATTTCTTACAAGTTGTTTTCACATTTTGAAGCCCTAGAACCAATTATAAGGGAGATATAAGATTTGTTTAGCACGATGACCCTACATGACCTTGAAGCAGGGGTCAAAGACACACCACGATTTTCTACAAGTTGTTTCCTCATTCCAAACACCTAGGACCAATGATAAGGGAGATTTTTAGGCCTTCTTGATAAGACACCCATGATTCGGCCCCATTTGACATTAACGATGTGATATGGCAGCCATTTTGTTTTCAAAACAACTCCAAACTCTCAGGCAAGCTTTCGTCCCACCAGGTATTAAGAAAAGGTGGAGGCGGTCTGACCATGAAAAGCCAAGGCAGCAATAATAAGGGAGATAAAAGGCCCCTTCAATATGATGACCCAACTGAACCTTGATGCAGGGAACAAAGATCAAATCTGACACTTGCAAAAGACTGGCAAGACATGATTTCCTATGTGTTGTTTTTCACATTTCGAGGCTGTAGAACCACCTCGTCCCACTTCCCCTCACAGTTTATGCAAACAGAAGCACCACTCATTAAGGGATATATCTTGAAGGAATATGCATACCAAAATACAGTTTAATACAAGGGGAAAAGTAGATATTGAAAGGAAAGGGCTGCCAGAAAAAAGCTGATATTTGTCACAGTACACAGGTCAAATTCTGGTTTAAATTTAAATACCACCAATACTGAATAAGTATTACAGCTAAAAAGCTTAGATTTTAATATGTTTTACATATATAACTAGATAATTAATCACTTTCCAAATAATCAAAACATATGAAAAATACAGAAAAATACGTTACCAGGTGGCATCTTTATGGACTTTAAAAATTACCTAAATGTCAACTTTGAAGTTGCCACATATGAACAGGAACAACTGTCCCCAGGTGAGATTTTACCTGGGTAAACCGCATAAAAGTGGTAAAAAGTGCAGAAAATGGGTACTGGTGGGAATGTTTTAGAGACCTTAAGGTGACCTTAAAATTTAAACTACAGAGCTTTAGACAAAGGTCACATATACAAGTTATATTTAGCACAGTTTGAGGCTGGTCAGACTTTTCATTTCTAAATTACAAAGCAGAATTTGTAAAAAAAAACAGAAAAATTTCCCCGGATAGGGTCTTTATGAGCATGATACACAGGTTCAATATCAATTTTAAGCCTTGATTTTTGGCATATGGAAAAAGAACATGTTAATATATTATTAGAAAAGATATTAGGTGGGTGATGGACAGAGTTTGAAAGCCAGAGGGCTTAAAATGGGAAAATTTGGACATAGCTTATATGGAACTTATGTTTACTACAGTTTAAGTCCAGTTAGACTTGCCATTACAAGGCAAAATGTGAAAAATGGAGAGAAAATCTGCAAAGACTTTATGGGCCTCAAACACAATTTTTACCTTAATATAAATTCTTGATTTTTCGACACATGGAAGAAGACTTAGAAGAATATATTAATTTGTTCTCAGAAAAAAAAATTAGCCATATGAGCCACATAGTTTGTGACCTAGAGGGCTTTAAGTGACCGAAGGGCCACCTCTGCCCTTAAAGTGGCCATAACCTCTGTATTATTGGGCATTTAAGGTCACCTTAAAATTCGGTTCATCTCCAAATACATGTGTGTGCCAAGTTTGAATGAAATCCATAAAAGTGTTATCGGACACACAAAATGCACACCAGCAGTGCAACAAATGTGAAACCATGATATCCCCAACTTTCAGCTGGGAATATAACAACTGTAGATCTTCCTACTTTTTAGGTTTTCTTGGAGACTGATAACTGCTGTTACAGACTGCTAACTCCTCTCAGACCAAACATTTTTGTTGGTATCACAATGTCAACTTCACTGTATGATATAATCAAAAGTCAAACAGTCTGAAATACTCAATTATAGCTGTATACACAATTAAATGTATGCACAATAAAATTTAAGTTTCATGGACAAATTTGACTGCTGGCAAAAAAAAGGTTTTAGCTTGAAAAAAAAGGTTAAAAAAGGTTTTCACGCCATTTTTCAGCTTAAAAAAAGGTTTTTCTTGAAAAAGTGAGAAATAAAGTTTTTTTTAGCAAAAAAAAAGGCTAAAACCTTTTTAAAAGGTTCCCCTGGGATGCCTGATGACCATTTATCAATGTCCTTGAGGTTCATTAGCATGCCATTGAGGATAGGACCCAATGACAGAGGACCGCCATGTTAAGTGGTCATATGAGCCACTATGTATCTGCCTGTACTTGGGTTTGAACCCATGTCCTCTGTGTTCTTAGGCAAGTGTGTTACCCACTAGGCCACAAGTGGTTCAACTAAATGCCCAGTTCAAATTGATATCGGGCCCTTCAGAGAAAGGCAGCACAGGCACCACTACTACCTTTACAGGTCAGTTGACTCGAGTTGCTAGTCATTGCCTTAAGGCATTATTGTACGCATGCACATGAAACTGACTTTGTATTTTAAATTTAACGCCCAGTTCAACTAGATATCCGGTCCACCAGCATTTCAAGATGAGTCCTGCCCAAGCTTTCTCTTGGAAAATAAGGTAATTTGAAAGTCATTAAGAAATGAGCACTAGAGTTCATGATTCACATTGGTTAACTACATAAAAATAAGGTAACCCTGAATTTCTTTTTGGAACATTCATGTGGAGAGGTTTCTCATATGGATTATTGACCTATTCTCTTGACTATGAATTTTTGAACATTTTTTTCAAGTTTTGATCACACAGTTTCACTTGGGGGAGATATTGTGCCTGCGAAGCAGTAGATGAGATCAAACAACAGAATAAAACAAGTGGTTTTTTTTTGTATTTTTCACATTGTATTTACACCACATCATATGCACAAACACAGGCGAAAAATGAGAGGAAAAAACCTCAAAAAAGAAACCTAATACACAAATATGCTGTAAAGTAATGAAACACAGACACTGAGACAATTTCTATGGGTCAGTATTTAAGTAATGTACAATTAACTTGACATTCATATCTTTATCTCAGCTTTGAAGTTCAGCACAACCTGAATGGAAAATAGTGATATGCACTTGCTTGGTATAATTTATTTTGATTTAAAATAGAACTGACAAAGTACATCATTTACATCAACCCTCGTACAGAAAAAGACAAAAATTGAACTTTCTACCCAGATTTTAAGGGGGTGATAACTTCAATCTTGTACGAAATTGGCTCTTTAAAGTGACATGCATACTTCAACGTATCATTCTCTAATTTTCTACGAGTCATTCTGATTGGCTACAAATTGAATTGATAGATTCCTTCATTTTTTACACCAATTTAAAGATGTGTGCAAAACTATGACAAAAAACAAAATCCAATCTAAACACTTCTCTTTAACCTTTGAAAAACACACAAAAAAATACTTTATGAACAGGGCTAAAGGGCCATTCAGAATCAATCATTTTTTATTCTGCCAGATGAAATGCTAATGTAAAACACATCCTAATATAAACACATGCAATAAGTGCCACCTAATTAATACACTTATTGAACCAATAATACTGTTAAACAGATACGAGGGTTTTCAGATGATGTCACTGGTGTCACAACTGATATGTGAGACCTACATGGCAAAAAAATTAAGACAAAAATTTTGTGAAAACTTCAACTTTGCAATGGTCACTGTAGAATTTCCTCAAGTCCTTTTGTCTTAGGTATTATATGAGGACTAAATTACTTTTTTTTCAAGAATTTGGTGCTGACAAAGTCTTTGTATTTTGTAACCATCAGGTGGATTCATAATGAGTCCATGTATGTCAGATTTGGTGGAATAAGAAATACAAAGACTTGGAGGAAGTCTATGGTCACTGGGACCTTTTGCTCAGATTGTTGGACTCCAGAACAGACTGTCCTGGGTTCAATCCTTGGCCAATTCATGGAGATTATACCCTTGAACAAGTGTATGTTACACATGTGGTCCCTCTGTACTCAGGAGTACAAAATGGGTACCAAAATTAGCTGGTGAGGTACACCAGTGGTAGACAGGTACCCTGTTCAGTGGAGTAAAAATACTCTTGAGTTGCTTCTTGCCCCAGATACCGGAAATAACCATTAGCTGTATTGGTCACTAGGTCCTTAGAATGACTTTCCTTACTCTTAACTGTGACTTTGCATTCAATATTAATTGAAGATTTATTTACTATAGGTGGGACTTCCTGTTTTGACATAGCAGAAAATGCAAAAACAATTTGACACATGATCGGAAAATACTGAGAACATAGAAATAAAGTGTGAGCTTTCGGAAGATAGGGACAGGCAATGAAGAACTGGCACAGGATAGTACAGGAAGCGAATAAAGCAAAACATAATACCCCCAGGTCTTCTTGCAAGACTTATCACAAGACTTCTCCAATTTATAATCCAGGGCCCATATTCACAAAAGGTCTTAGCCAGGGCTTAGGCTTAAAGTTGAGACTTTTGTCTCAAGTTTCTGCCCAAAAACTTTTGTCTTAGGCTTAGTGGTATTCACAAAGAATTTAAGACCGGTCTTAGGCTTAGCCAAGGGCTCAACTTTAAGACTGGTTGGTAGTGGGCTTAAATTTTGTAAAGAGGACTTAAATATGGCCGCCAAAAACTTTTCTCCACTTCAAAATTTGAAATGGCTGTAAATAAAATATAATTACACAAAACACCTCACTAAAGCAGTCTTCGGGAAGTTTATATGTGGTAACAAGGTTTTCCATTTCAAAACAGCACTTTTCCTCAGATAAAATGCATTAAATGAAGGATATATGTCACCAACAGTATAGTTTGAATAGAAAAGAAAGGTCACATGACACAGATAACCACTGTGGTTATTCGATAATCTTGGACTTAGCTAAGTCACCCTTTGTGAATACGGTTTTAAGACAAAACTTAGCTGAGACAAAAGTCTTAACTTTAAGACTGGATTTAAGCCTAAGACCTGGCTAAGTCTAAGACCTTTTGTGAATACGGGCCCAGGAGGTTGCTGAGAATGATCCTTTTGAAGAAGGGTGGAGAAACTGACGAAATATGTGACTTGTTTCAAAACAGTTAAAAACTACAAACATACACACATATATTTGACACAAATGTAAAATATTTGTCAGATCTATGACATTAATCTCACTAAGGTGTCAGTACATGATATTAAATCGTTACATAAAAAAAAACCTGCATAAAATCTGATTGTGCTGGGTGTATGAATCTGTGTACAATAATTTAAGTGTATTCACATATAGAACTTTGATTATCTCAAAGGTAGTGAGAAAACATTTTCTCCAAAGTATAGAAGGTTTGCAATATATTTTACAAGGTAAACCTGCGTGGACATTAAATTACAGTAGTAGAACCGAGTTTGTGAAATTGAATATCAGATGATATCAGTTCAAAGGTTATACTTTACAAATACCAAATTCTATATGAATGCTAAGAAACTTTTGAAAATACAGAAATATTAACATGAAAAGAGTGTTCAAAATACAATAATTATTCTTTACAAAAGTACACATATTTTAAGAAAATTTCTAATAAAGATTAAAACCATCGTCAATTTGCAAAAAGCATTAATTTAGAATATAAACACAGTTCTGATAATTACATTTTGTACATTTTGTCTTTTTAAATCTGGTTGGTACTATTTCTTCACAAATGTACAATATTTCTCAAATTTTAAGAGACAAGATAAAAACGGCTTGAAATTCTAAAACACAAAATGCCAAAAATAGTCTTTAACTCGTTAAAATTACACTTAACAATATCACAGTAAGAAATCTAAAATTTGCCACATTCATGAATTTGTCCACCAAGTAAGTTTGAAGAATGTGCGCATTTCTTTCCAAATTTGCAATTTTTGTGAAAACTTCACACACTTTATCTATTACTTTGGACAGACTGTATTTCTGCACCTTTGTTTTTAAATTGTCAAAACTTTTCCGATATTTCCACAACCCTACCACAGTTTTATTAGCCAAATATTCAGGAGATCTGTAGCCGTCCAGGCCAGTAATACATAAAAAGCTTTATGTGTGTATTTCACTTAATACAATGTAACTGAAGCAAAAAGAAACTTTAACAAAAATTTAAGGTCATTTATGTCTTGGCTGAAGCTAAAATAAACTTACAGAAAAGAATTTTTTAACAGTGCAGTAATATAGTACCTCATATGACTTAAGCTAGGTTAGCACAAATTGAGTCGTTAGAGCCTAAACTGTAAAACTAAGCAC
Source organism: Sabellastarte sp. h YS-2021 (assembly GCA_964017235.1). Classification (NCBI taxonomy): domain Eukaryota; kingdom Metazoa; phylum Annelida; class Polychaeta; order Sabellida; family Sabellidae; genus Sabellastarte; species Sabellastarte sp. h YS-2021. The sequence goes on along the minus strand of OZ024929.1, from coordinate 181,734,206 downwards.
TGATATTCTGCTATGTGTACGTGACATGCAACTTTTCAAATCCAACTCAATAAAATACTTAAATTAAACATAGAAAGAACACGCAACAGTGTGGGTGGAGAGGGTTATTTGCATTTCTCAGTGCATTTTCATCACAACAAATAAATAAACAAGTAAACAAAGATAATAAATACATTTTTTAAACAAAATATTTCTCCAATTTTCACAGACAAGATAAAAACCATTTGAAATTCCAAAACACAGAATACACAAAATGGCCAAAATAATGTTTAACCCGGTAAAATTACACTAAACAATATTACAGTAAGAAAACTAAAATTTGCCACATTAATGAATTTGTCCACCAAGTCTGAAGATTTTATTTGAAACGTGCACATTTTTTACCAAATTTGCAATTTTTGTGAAAACTTCGCACACTTAATCTATTACTTTGGACAGACTGAATCTCAACACCTATAACTACTTGTACACCATACCTTGAAATAATTAGGAAACCGATTTATTTTGTTTTTAAGTCCATCAATGAGGTTATGTTTTGGGCGGCATTTGTCAGTCTGTCTGTGTTGGCAATTACTCCCCAAAACTAATGAACCCATCTTTATGAATATATTTTTTCTGTGGATACGGCGTGACCAATGGAAGAAGTGATTAAATTGTGGGAAAGATCTGGATCACATTCTGGATCTGTTACAAAAAAAAAAATCCCGAATTTTCCAACAATTTTATTTTCAATATTTGGGTGAAATTTGAATATGGGGACACTCGGCAGAGGTTTGTGCTCTCTCAGTGCTTTCTAGTTCTCAACGAATTTTCCATGACTACACGTTTGAATTTTTAATCATTTTTTTTTCTGCAAAAGCTGTTCACCTCCCTACACTAGAGAGTTAGTCGACTGACAAAAATTTATGCTAAATGTGTAACAGCTGGACTTCAAAACTGTAGAAAAAGCATCTCATTGATATAACAACTACATGCCATATAGTACATTAAGGCATGCAGTCAGAGAATGTTGGACATAGGTCAGTGTCTCCCATGGTAAGCTTATACTGAACAATAACTAATGCTAGCAAATATTGAAAACTGGACCTCAAACTAAGCTTTAAGTAACTTTTGATTGCAAGCCTATTGTTTCCATGGCAACAAAAGAGGTTGTATGTCTGTAAGAAACCAAAATGAAGAATAGAATGAAAGAAAAGGGACAAAAACTGACTGAATTCACATTTTTACACTAAACTCTGTTTAAAACAGAAAAAAAAACTGACATTTAAAACCATGTATCGCCTCGTGGCAGAAATACAGAAATGTAATGCACTTATTATCTCTTCTCAGTAATTTTGTTTTTATGGTCTAGCAAAGCACACCAAATATGTGCAAAAATGTTCACAAAATACATAAGTGGTTGGTAAATCGTCTTTACTGTGGTAAATCCTAAAGCCGTTTTATTTAAGTCAAACAGATGTCAATCTGGTACACAACCAAATACACATCGGAATACACCTCTATTACCTTGGTAACGTTAAATTAAATACAAATATATTGAGGTATGGGTATCGTTTGAACATGACTGTTGAATATATAACAGTTAAATATACATGCATGTATATATAGATAATGTAAAATAATCTGATAGAATCATTTATTAAAATGCCTACGTATGATTGTTATGAAGTTATTTCACAATTTTACATTATATAATACTGTACATATTTGAGAATTTTCAAACAATCCATGTTAACGACTGCTAGCGTTCATGGTAAGACTGTCAAACTCATTTCCGGGGCTTTTGAAGAAAAAAACTCTGGTATTTTGTATGTTATTGGTCTGTTAATAACCACACACCCGAGCCATAATTTGAAAATAGTTAGTAAACCACCTTTTTGTCCCTGTGCAAAGTAAAAAAATGCAATAATTACTAAAAATTGTAAAGGTTTTAGTGTTCGGATAAAACAGCAAAACATCACTATTTTAAAGGCTGATATTTTATGAAAGCAATAAAAAAATTTTATAAATTTTTTGACTTTTAAAATATCTCATGCAGAAATTTCCAGTTTTAATTTATGGCTCATGTACACTAGTAGGTACATCATTTAGCTGTGCGGACATGGATACTGAATGTAAAAATATTTCAACATCATCTGACAGAGGGTGATAACCTTGTCTGCTAAACAGTCCAAATCCAGGATTCTGAAAAAGTTTACTCCAGTATATCCCCAAACCCTAATAGGAAGTGAAGTTTATAAAGACAAAACATGGTAGTTGCGATAATAAACCTACAAAAATATGAGATGAAAGTATACAATTTCCTCAAATTTAAAATTCATATCAAACATTTGCTGTGTAAGATTAGTGTAAGTTTATAGCTACCTCCGCCAAGGAAGTTATGTTTTCGCTGGGGTTTGTCCATTTGTTTGTGAACAAGATAACTCAAAAACTTATGGACAGATTTTGATAAAATTTTTAGGGTACGTCCGAAATGGTAAAAGGAAGAAGTGATTCGATTTTGGGAGTGATCCGGATCACTGTCTGGATCCATGAAAAATAAATTGGGAGTGATCCGGATCACTATCGGCAAAAATGTGAACTAGAGGGGGAAATATCAGTGATAATGGCAGGTTCTGAAAGTCCAGGAATTGAGCTCCCGTGGCAGAGGTCTGCACTCTCCGAGTGCTCTTGTTGTACATAAAATGACGATACTGATAGTAGATACAATATCTAGCAAAGATGTTTCCCATTGTAAATTATGACCCGTGTACAATAGCAGTGATATTTCACTTTGCCAGCAACATGTGTACAAAATACTACACTTTGTTCCAATTTCACAGCCCCGCAAACCAATTTTGAATTTCACGAATTGTCCAACCATTAGTTTGATGTGCAAGTAGAATCTGGTCAAATGTAGATTACTTTACACATTCTTACCATTTGCAGTAGTCAAAACAACGCACTCTACAATGGTCTTCAATGTATTTTAAATAGTAAAACATAAAATCTAGTCACATCAATGAAATTCACTTAATGTATGACACCGTATAAAATATACCATTTTCTTAAAAGCTAGCTCGTCTGAATCATAAAAATTCACATTAACATTTCTAAAATTATTATTTTACCAAAGGTATAAGATAAAAATCATGATATAAAATCAAATTTTAAAAACTTATCATTTTCACAAAATTTCTTAGCAAATCCTTGGGCGTTTTATATTAAACACCATAAAACCATTAAAAACTTTACTTCAGATATTCGCGCCATGTGCAAACAAAGATTAAAATCATTTACAACACTAAATCTTAAACCTAGATATGATTAATACAAATAAACAAATTTACAACAAAGAAATTGAAACCAAAAACTTACCTAATTTAATGACAACAACATAAAAATTTAACAAGAAAGAATATAGTATATTTCCAAACTACAGTAGACTCTGTTTAGGCTCAAAAGCAAAAAGCAATTTAGCTTAATACATAAGGTTTAAATTTAAAAAGCTAAATTTGGTTGACTAACTGAGTAACTGTTTCTATATAGCATCTTTAAGGAAATACTGAAAATGTCAGATGTAGCAGGCCTCCCAACTCAAAATCTCAAACATATAGGAAAACATATATTGAAAAATCACAAAGATATAGGAAGAATGTAGGAATATACAGATATAATATAGGAAAAATGCAGGCATTAAGATACAGAAATGAAGCCTTTCTGTGTTTTCCTTTTTTTTAATAAATTATTATTTTTACACTCGCCGGAGCAGAGAAACTGTTCTCTACCTATATAAAAAATGGTGCAGTAGCACCTCTATTATCCGACCCTCTATTATCTGAATTTTCACTTATCCGACCTCAAACCCACTGTCCAAACTCCATTTAATCCTATTATTTAAGCCCTTCTTATATCCGAACCATCTATTATTCGATCTAATTGTTACCCTCCCAAGAGGGTAGGAAAAAAGAGGTTTCACTGTATCAACCATATTTCAAAAGGAATTCACTTCCATCCCTTTTTTGTTTTACTTGAGTAGGATTTATCAGACTTGTGGTTTCCTTGAGTAGGATTTATCAGACTTGTGGTTTCCTTGAGTAGGATTTATCAGACTTGTGGTTTCCTTGAGTAGGATTTATCAGACTTGTGGTTTCCTTGAGTAGGATTTATCAGACTTGTGGTTTCCTTGAGTAGGATTTATCAGACTTGTGGTTTCCTTGAGTAGGATTCATCAGACTTGTGGTTTCCTTGAGTAGGATTCATCAGACTTGTGGTTTCCTTGAGTAGGATTTATCAGACTTGTGGTTTCCTTGAGTAGGATTCATCAGACTTGTGGTTTCCTTGAGTAGGATTTATCAGACTTGTGGTTTCCTTGAGTAGGAAAACTTGCTAAACTTTGCTAAACTTACATTCATTTATTATGTGGTCAATTGTTTCAGCAACTGGTCATTGTATATTGTAAATATTAAAATATTTATTTCAGTTTTAACCCTTGTAATGCTAAAAGCAGAAAGATCCAAATGTTACTGTAATGCTAAAAGCAGAAAGATCCTCTTCAACAGGGTCAGCCTGTTTTGAGGTACCCCAATATCAAATTAATGCACTAACTTATAGACTTAAAAAAGCAGGTTCAGCAATTATCTTAAAACTGGTTCCGCTAAATCCTAAAGTTCAACTTAAACAATGTTGTCTTATATGGAGTCTACTGTAATTCATTTAAAGCCTAAAAACTACACACACATATGGAAAAAATGTTTCTCATCTCAAGTCACCGCTCCCAGAAAGGCCCATACCTTTGTAAGTGCCCCTCCCATACCCTAATCTTATCACCCATTAACTGTTAATATGTTGTTGTTCCAAGGCAAACTGACCCTACTAAACCCTTAAGGATTGTTAACAGCAAAGTGTACTCATCAGTGGCATGACTGTTGATTGGCAATCGACACCCTCTATATGGTTAGTTTATTTTCTTTCGACACTATGGAATTAAAACCCTTGGTTTACTGAAATACATTGCTTAAAATCTCATGTATGAGGGCATTATGGATGACGAAGAACACCCGTGATGAGCTTAATAACAATCTTAACAGTCTGTGGTTCTTCATCTTTTAGTTTCATTTGAAACAGTTGAATTTTGTTTCATCGTTGGCAAAGGGGTTAAAACAGATAATTGATTAAATTTATTTACCTTATTTGAGTTTCAAACATAATTTCTGGAACACCCGGCCTGTTTTCATTCCAGTAACTGCCCACACCACAACGTTTGCAAAATATTGGTCAGATCGCCCACAAGCTTTCTGCGAGCGGTAACCTTAAATTCTTTAATATCGATTTCATAATAATATCACTCTATTTACATCTATATATTGACTTGAGTATCCATTTCACTTGCATTTTTACTGCTTTTAAAAACACACACACATTAAAAATTGACCTACAGAATTCCAAACTCTCAAGAACTTCATTGAGATTTCTTTGATTCAGCTGAGACTCCGTTAATGGAAACCTCGTCAGCTTCGAACAATGCCTTCATTTCTTGGAAAGTATTGAACAGATGCTCCATAAAACGTTTTGAATCTGTGCCCGGTGCGGAATTCTTTGAGGAAACGTGGAAAAAGATGCGGTCTTCTCCAGGAATCATGTACGAGACACCATATCCTTTGTCAGAAACTGGTCCGAACCCACCCCCAGGCGATACCTACAAAAGCATTTAGGAAATGGTATTATCGGTACACATTGTTAATATGTATTGTCAGCTTTCATGGAGGCATTCTGCAATTTTGAAATATTTCTAGAAAGTCTTGGTTACCTGTCTATATTGATTCCACACTGGTATAAAAAGAGGTATAAAAAGAGGTTTCCAGGTTTTTCAGATGAATCTTAGTTACAGAAGAACCCCGCTAATCCGACCTCCGCGTAACCGAATCTCCGGCTTATCCGACTTCAAAGCATGTCCCCCAACATTTTACACACTACGCAACCGAATCCGGTGGGCGATATACAGGGATGTTATAAAATTTTATAAAAGTCGCCATCAAAAATGCCTGCATACTCAGCACATGTCTTTCGGTTATCTTACCTTTGATCTTTTATTGTTTATTCAATGAAAAGACACAGATTAGTGCAGTATTTATTGAATGCCGCCATGTAGCATATTTCTGTTGATCAACACTTGAAAGGGCCTATTCGATTGGCTGATTGCAATTCTAGAAACCTAACAAGGTGTCACTTTATTGGCCGGAGTAGTCTATCAAAGACTTTTGTAACAATTAATCTGTTAAAGAATAAAATCAGCACTGATGTATATCTTGATTGTTTATAGGCTTTATATTTTATATGTTTTTTTAACTTTGTATACAAATTATTTCGTCTGTCATTCTCTTTAAAACTGGTACAAAATTTATTTGATCTCCGAAAAGAACACCCTCATCTCCCGTCGCTATCCCTTGTCAAAGTTGCATCAAAATAGTTGAATTTTAAAACTTAAACAGTAACATACTACAAAAACTAATTTGTGTAGGTTAGTAAACATTTTTCTGTTGAATCTTTACAGGAAACTGTGTTACTGTTACCGGAAACGCATATTTATTCAAAATATTGTATTATCGCCCAATTACAGGCCTCCCAGCAACTGTTTTTCGTCTATCCGAACCCCCCGCATATCTGAACTGAGTGAATGTCTCCGGAGGGGTTCGGATAAACGGGGTTCTTCTGTATTTCCAATCGAGTTTCAACATTCTGTATATACTATTAATTCATTTAAAATGAACAGAACACCAAAGTACTTTCTTTTACAAAAAAAATAAATATCCAAGTGTTTCTTACTATTTTGTGCAGTTTTATTCATTAAAAGGATGAATTTATCACAGCTTTTTGCTTTGTTTAGGATTTCCAATGTAATCAAAGGAAGTGTCTATGTGTGGTAGATTCGCTTTGTAAACAATGTAAATTTGTCTGACAACTAACAAATCTTTTCGATATCAATGTAGCATACTGATAATCAATATTTAAGGGTAACTTGTTTAATCAGTATTTCAATACCGGATGAAGTATTTTGAGTGTGGCTATTTTTCAGATGGTTTCTTTCCTTATCTTATTTCTCAACTGTACCACTAAACTCAGGAGACCTACTAGTAGAATATACCAGAGGGGTATTTTCAATTTGCATATTTTTCATGCTTTTTTTCCCCTTACCTTATTTCTAAACTGTGGCTGGTTACAGTCGGGGGAGCTGGCAATCTGCTGTTGGGGTTGTTGACTGGTGGATAATGTCCAGGGCATCGTCAGTGCTTCTTGCAAAAATTCGCTTTCCTGAAAGATAGAACGTACAAGGATTGTGGGTTTCATCTCATCGAGTGTTAAAACTTTAACCCAGCACTTTACAAGCCAAAAACATATGCTTTTTATGTTGGCAGTTAAATTTTTTTAAACATATTTTGGAGAAATTAAATAAGATACTAACATAACCTATTCCCTTACAAGCGAGAAACATTGGTGATAAACATACTAGAGAGTCACTTGTACCATAATTTCCTGTGTTGATCCTTCCAAGCCCTATTTCAGTGGAAGTAATACATGTAGATGTCACTTTTGACTCAGAAAACACTTTTGACACAATTTTATAGCCAAAGTGTGCCATGCTTGTTACTATCTTCTCAGGGATTTGCGACACATTCGTAAATTACTAACTGCTGATACTGCAGTTCTTGTGGCAAACATTATGGTCAGTAGTCCCTCTCATAAGGGGTAGGCAGGGCTAAACTTTAGAAAGTTAAAAAAATGCTCCCTGCCATATTGTGTTCAGACTGGACAGAATGAGTCTTGTTACGCCCTATCTAGAAAAACTCCACTGGCTTCATATTTCATGTTGTATCCTTTTCAAGTATAACTTCATTACTTGTAAGTATTGGTTGGACCGGTTCTGAATATGGAAACCGGTTTTTGGGGCTTAGAAACCGAACAAAATCTGGGATTGCAAATGCCTGCACTGATATGGCGAAAAGTTCTCACTAGCGTACATGAGCCACGATTGAAACAAGATATATTCGCGAGATATTTCGAAGCTTACAAACTTCATTCATAATACATCTAAGTTGAAAAAGTGAGATATTTCCTCAAATTCATATGTTTTTGAATGTCTTGACGAAATATTAACCAGTAGAAAGCTTTATATAATGACGTTTTCAATTGTCAGTACTTGAATATTCTTTGTGGATTTCGTCAAACAAAACGAAATGCGGTATACCGTTTTATCGTTCACACCACTACTTGTAAGGTCATAAATTTCCCCCAGTCTCCTATCTGTCACCTTTGACTAGGTATAGTCATGTGACTCATCAAAGTAGACTATCAGATTACTCAGTTCATCCAAGAAAGGCCAGAGGCAAGTGAGGTTGGCTAAAGCTGTACCAGTGGAATGGTACAGGCTCCCACCTGATAACAGATCCCAACAGACTTTTTCAAGCTTCAGAAGCCTATTCAAGACATACCTATCTAGACTAACTTACCCACCATTGTCATCCTCCCCCAGCGGGTGCTTACTGGGTTATGATTTTTGCTCGGTTTTTGCACTGTTCCTCTTTGAATTCCAGCACATTAGGAGAGCCTCGTCATTTTTTGCGCTATACAAACATTTCTATTATTATTAGCAGACCAAAAATACGTATATGAAGTTTACAAGTTTTTACTATCCCACCATGAGCCATATTGGGTAACATATTGATGGTTTTATAATCACTGATGCCCCAATGACAGTCTTTCGTGCATTGTCTAAATATGGCTTAATTTTAGCTATTGTTCATCTGAAATGGTGGGTAATAACAGTAGTTTATCCCTCATTAGAGATATACAAAAATAAAACTAGATACTTACATAACCCAGTCCCTTACAAGCCACAAAGAGACCAAACATGTGTCTGTCGATACCCTTTCCATTCATAGCGTCTCTGTACAGGCGTTGATGTCGCCCACAGGCACGTTGCAGTAATTCAATACAACGCTTCTTGTCAGTACTCCCATCATGCATTGCTCTGAAGGGGGAAAAAACATGGACAAGGAATCTTAGTTTTTGTTGACAATACTTAAGCACGCTGTTCTGTGCTTGCTTTTAAGAGCTACATAGGAGTCCTAGTCCAAACTGGTTTGTAACTCAATGTGTCTTTATTTTTATTTCGAAAGTACACGGGTATAATTAATGTTAGACGTCATTAATGTGAGACAGTGACACAAAACAGGTAGCTAAATCCATTCTATGTGATACATATACATTGAGACATATAAACCTGTGTTCATTTATTGCCTTTCTTCATAATTTATGGAAATTACGTGAAATCAGACAATGTAATGACAACTTGTCTAACATTAATGACGTCTAACACTAATGAGACCCGTGTACCCATTAGGTCTCATGAGTATAAATAAGTTGGGATTCATATGTAGGTAGGACACATTTGACACAACATGGAGAGCATTTCTGGCACATGGCAGAGTTTTTTTAACTGTTTGAAATAGTTGCGATGTCTTCTCACAAGAAGTATTAAAATATACAGGCAGAAGGAGGGGGGGGGGGGGGGGGGGGGTGTGTGTGTGTGTGTGCGATATGGTTACTCGGAGTGGGGCTAATGTTTAAACATGCACTACCCTGGAGGGGGGGAGGGGGGGGGGGCTCTGAGTTACTAAGTATGTTAGGCCTTTACCTGACAAAATCCACAGTTTCTGTTGTCAGTGACCTCACTGTTTCAGTCCTGCCAGCCAGGTAGAGTCTTGTCATGGAAGACTCGTAGGTCAGTGCAAACTTCCCACCGGAGTCCTTGAAGTAGGTCATGTGTAGGGCCAGCTGGATATAAGCATCGGGACTGACCTGGATAATATTGGATAAATGCTAAAAATTATAATGTCGAGGTTCTTAATTCAATTGTTTGTCCACTTTCTTAAGATCTGGATAATTTTTACTTGAGCTTTTTTCATCTCCACCAGTTGGTTCTGTCTGTCTGTCTGTGTTTGCCATAACTCCAAAAGTAAGGACTGGATCTTTCTGAATACTTTATGTGGGTAGGGCTTGGTCAAAGGCATACATGATAATTTGGGGGGAGAAACCTAGCTCACATTCTAGGTTAAAAATATGCAGAATATTTGGATAGACAACCTGGTGAAGGTCTGCACTCTACAAATGCTTTCTGATTATAATATTACAGGGGATATTATATCTACTCTATTGCTCTGAGGTGCAAATTCTGCCCCTGCATTGTGTGGGGAACTTGGTGCCCTAAGCTTTATAAATTGTTAACTTTAAACTCATATTTTTGTAGTTTTCAATGCGTTTTTTATTAGAACTGCCATTGTTTTGTTTTGGAAAAGTTCACTTCCTGTTGGCCATTGGGGATATGATAGAATAAAATGTTTTCATTATCCTCGATTCGGACTATTTAGTAGACAATATTAACCCCCGATATTGGCCGATATTGAAATATTTTACATTTAACATTGATATCCACACTGTCAAATGATTTACCCACTTACAGTTGTAGCTGTAAACTACAGAAACTTTCAAGATACTTCGTGGGTAAGCTTGAGTTAAAGAGAGGAGTCTTACAATGCTTCCTAATGATATCATTGAGGCATTTGTTCTTACTTAAACAGGAAGAGAGTAACGCCAATTTGGTGCATAATGACTGAAATACCTGGAAAACTGTTTCAGTGAACTAGATCAAAGTTTGCTCATTTGTAGAGAAATCTAACATTGATCCTAAAATCAATGATTTCACAGTAGTAACTGGAGGACTGAACCTTGGATGTTCTCACCTTGCAGGTTTTGATGAAGCCTTTCCCGTAAGCCGTGTGAGATTCCACCACCAGGTCAAGGTCATCATTATTCTACAAAACAAAACATCTTCTGGTAAGGCTGAAAAGGCAAAACAACATCAATAATGGAATATTTGTGCTCAAGGTATTAAATGCACATACCGATATGTAACAAAGCAGAACCTCAATTATCCAACCCTCTTGGGGGATAACAATTAGGTTGGATAGTAGAATGTTCAGATAATGAAAGGCTAAACTAAAAGGCTTAAATGGAGTTGGGAGAGTTGGGTAATTGAATATTCAGATAATAGGAGGGGTCCCATAATAGAGATTTCTACTGTAACTGTTTTAAGTATATGTAACTGAACTGGTTTTCTTTACACCTAGGTCAAATATTTCCGTACTGGGGTTAAAGCCTACAAACTCGTGACCTGTCAGTGTCATGGCAGAACACATTTGGTGCAGGTTAATGGGATTCGTATTTGGGCAGGATGTGTTCGACACACATGGAACACGATTTGCATTTCACAAAAACCCATCCACATCCTGTCATGAGTTGTATCAGAACTTCAAGAGGAGTGAAGGATGGGACTGCTATACTTGATATACAGGATGGCTCCTGTACTACCAAGATACAAAATTCTCTTTCCAGTGCCGTAAGGACAAGGTCATCAGCAAGAAATCAAATACATACAGATACAACCACACTGAAAGGCATGGCCTAGACATATTATTTTCCTCAAATCAACTAAATCTGAAAAATCACCACAAAACATAAGTCAATTAAATGGCTCACACTTCAATATCTACATCAAAGAGCTCAGATTCACTTCTAATTGCATTTGATATTTTAGTCAGAAAACTGAAACTAGGGAAAGCTGGTACCAAAGAAATTTTTGTTGATACAAAATTTTAATTTTTTTTTTACATAAACACTTGACAAAAAGAACCTTGGATGTGTTAAGTTTATAGGTAATTAAAATTTACAAAATCATGTGTGGTGCTTAAATGACATTCGAATAGTATTGCTATTGAAAGAATAATGAATATCTAGTATTTGCCCCTCTCTACTTACAGCTCTAGCAAAAGTCAGAGCCTTCTCTATACTGGTCTCCAGCTCAGGGCTGACATCCCACAGGAGTCTCTGGGGCTCAGTGAGGGGGCCTTGTGTGTACCTGATTCCATGTGTGGGCATACAGTACCCGTCTTCATCGTACAGACGCTCTAGTACCCTGAAAACAGACACAAACAAAGGATTATATGATACCCCAAAAACCATGCAATGGTGTGGTACACTGCAGGTACGCTGCAGTACCTCAGTACCTGGGTGGATAAACAGTAACAACCTTCATTGTAGAAACATTCTCATACCCTGAAAAGTAGATTACATTCACTATTTTACAACTAAAATTAATTTCAAACAATTTTGTCAACAAACCATGACTATTACTTATGAGTTGGGAACAAAGCAAAAAAGTACACATTTTTGGCCAAAAGTTTGGTTATCAAACTCCTGTTTACATTTTGATGACAAACTCGCGGCACGAATATCAACCCAGCTCCGTTTTACAGAGTTTTGACACTATAAAAGCTCCCAATTAGATCATATACTCACTCTGCTGTCATGTTGAATTCGGATATATGTGCTATGACAGGTGCATCTCCCCACGAGTGTTCGGCATTCAGCCCAAATTTCCCGTTGCTGAAGATCAGCAAGCTGAAAGACTTGTCGAACCAGAAGGTGGCGCCATCTCCATGCATCAGGTGCTTACCCTGATCGGACCACGAGTCACCGTTACGGGTGTCCAGGATCACCTAAAATAAAATTTTTTTAAAAAAACAGCCATGACTTAGGCTACGGCTTATCTAAGCATGGTAGATGGTCTTTGTCTTTCCAAACAAGTGGCAAGAGAATGTTTAAAGAGGGAAAACTGGAAAACACTGATAGAGCACAAACCTCTGCCAAATCAGCCAAGTAACTAATGCTGTGAAATTGTTTAAAACTTTGGGTTTCGTTGTTTGGTAAAATAAAAATATATAAATAAAATGGTATGATAAAATACTGATAAGAATCCCCACAGAATTCTGTGCCCTCATATTTGCTGTATATAATGTGCGTTTTATTTTACCATGACTTGTTTGCTTACATTTATACACCAAGGGACAATGCATGTAGAATTCAACAGCATTACTTTATTTACCGTCTGTATTTGTGATTCCAGGACTACGCAAAACACATGCTAGTGGTCGGACCGGTTCTGAAAATTAAAAACGGTTTTCGGGGCTTTGAAACCGAACGAAATCCGGGATATCGAAAGTGTACAGAGATATGATAAAAAGTTTTACGCGAGCGTACATGAGCTGTATTCTCAATAGGAAATATGGATTCGCGAGATATACTGAAGTTTGTAAACTTCATTTACCATGAATATAAAGCAACAAAATGTAAGTTATTTCCCCAAATTTATATGGTTTTTGTTGTTTTGACGAAATATTAACCTCTAGAAAGCCTAATATAATTACCTTTTCAATAACCGGTACTTAAATATTCTTTGCGGATTTCGTCATTTCTACCTAAACGAAACGAAATGCGGTTTACCGTTCACACCACTAACACATGCCCACAATCACTGCACAGCCTACCATTTTAGAATATACATAAGAACTAGAAATAGGCCGCCCTGTTGATAGTAGATGCGAATAGAAACAGGATAGCATAGAAGAACACACATTATCATGTGTAATGTCCACCCATGAACCTTTTGCCCAAATTGTACAGTAGTCTTACAAGACCCTGTTTCATTTGTAAAATATATCAATGATGCTTAAATATTTGATAGTGTAGATGTAATTTATTTCAGCTTCATGCCTTTTTGCATTGGTTGGGTTGAAAATTTTGACGAAATCACTCTATCTTGCACGGTTAAGAAGATAGAAGCCAATTCCTGTTTTTCTATTTTTGGCAAAAATTTGAAAATTCAAAATGGCCGCCATTATTGGGAAAAGGAAATTTTTTTGAAAATTGCCAAGAGTACATTTCTTAGATACCCTATGGGTCGAAAATTTCAACAAAATAACTCTATTTTGCACGGTTAAGGCCAGTTTGTGTTTTTCCATTTTGGGCAAAAATTCGAAAATTCAAAATGGCTGCCATTTTTGGGGAGGGGAAAATTTTTTGAAAATTGCAAAGATTACATTCCTTAGATACCCTGTGGGTTGAAAATTTCGACGAAATCGCTCTATCTCGCATGGTTAAGGAGATAGAAGCAAATTTGTGTTTTGCCATTTTTGGCAAAAATTTGAAAATTCAAAATGGCCGCCATTTTAGGGGAGGGGAAAATTTTTTAGAAATTACCAAGAGTACAATGCTCAGATACCCTGTGGGTCGAAAATTTTGACGAAATCACTCTATCTGGCACGGTTAAGGAGATAGAAGCAAATTAGTGTTTTGCCATTTTTGGCAAAAATTCGAAAATTCAAAATGGCCGCCATTTTTGGGGAGGGGAAAATTTTTGGAAAATTGCAAAGATTGCATTCCTTAGATCCCCTGTGGGTCGAAAATTTTGCCGAAATCGCTCTATCTCGCACGGTTAAGGAGATAGAAGCAAATTTGTGTTTTGCCATTTTTGGCAAAAATTCGAAAATTCAAAATGGCCGCCATTTTTGGGGAGGGGAAATTTTTTTGAAAATTGCAAATATTACATTCCTTAGATACCCTGTGGGTCGAAAATTTCGATGAAATCGCTCTATCTCGCACGGTTAAGGAGATAGAAGCAAATTTGTGTTTTGCCATTTTTGGCAAAAATTCGAAAATTCAAAATGGCCGCCATTTTTGGGGAGGGGAAAATTTTTGGAAAATTGCAAAGATTGCATTCCTTAGATACCCTGTGGGTCGAAAATTTCGACGAAATCGCTCTATCTCGCACGGTTAAGGAGATAGAAGCAAATTTGTGTTTTGCCATTTTTGGCAAAAATTCGAAAATTCAAAATGGCCGCCATTTTTGGGGAGGGGAAAATTTTTTGAAAATTGCAAATATTACATTCCTTAGATACCCTGTGGGTCGAAAATTTCGACGAAATCGCTCTATCTCGCACGGTTAAGGAGATAGAAGCAAATTTGTGTTTTGCCATTTTTGGCAAAAATTCAAAATGGCCGCCATTTTTGGGGAGGGGAAAATATTTTGAAAATTGCAAAGATTGCATTGCTTAGATACCCTGTGGGTCGAAAATTTTGCCGAAATCGCTCTATCTCGCACGGTTAAGGAGATAGAAGCAAATTTGTGTTTTGCCATTTTTGGCAAAAATTCGAAAATTCAAAATGGCCGCCATTTTTGGGGAGGGGAAATTTTTTTGAAAATTGCAAATATTACATTCCTTAGATACCCTGTGGGTCGAAAATTTCGACGAAATCGCTCTATCTCGCACGGTTAAGGAGATAGAAGCAAATTTGTGTTTTGCCATTTTTGGCAAAAATTCGAAAATTCAAAATGGCCGCCATTTTTGGGGAGGGGAAAATTTTTGGAAAATTGCAAATATTACATTCCTTAGATACCCTGTGGGTCGAAAATTTCGACGAAATCGCTCTATCTCGCACGGTTAAGGAGATAGAAGCAAATTTGTGTTTTGCCATTTTTGGCAAAAATTCGAAAATTCAAAATGGCCGCCATTTTTGGGGAGGGGAAAATTTTTTGAAAATTGCAAAGAGTACACTCCTCAGATACCCTGCGGGTCGAAAATTTTGCCGAAATCGCTCTATCTCGCACGGTTAAGGAGATAGAAGCAAATTACTCAAAAGTAGTACTGAAAATACACAATGAAGTACCTAAATGGCTATTACTCATGTACTGACAAAGCTATCAGTCCCAAATGCAATACCAAGCGAGCTATGGACATAACAATCTTGTATTCAAAATTGTAGTAAAATATCTTTAATTATTTTGGCTTAAATGCACGGAAACCAATGGGTACTGAAAATAGCTGTACTTAAGTATTACTCAGTAAGCAAAAGAGGTACAACAGCCAAAAGCAATCCCAAGCAAGCTACTGACCCAATAAGCCTGCATACCAAATTTGGTGACAATAGCTCTAATACTTTTCCTTTAAATGAGCGGAAACCATGCGTGACGCCGGACATCGGACGCCGGACGCCGGACATCGGACATCGGACATCGGACAACGGACATCGGACATCGGACATCGGACGGCGAAAAAAGCAAAAATAATATATCCACCCCCCAGGGGGGTGGACATAACTACTCACTATTCAATTGGTTGTTCAATTAAAATGGTGGATAATAAATAAAAAAGAACACTTACATGGAAGAGAGCACTCTCCACAGCATACAGAATATCTTTATTCTGTTCATTCGCCAGATGGCGCTTTCGTATTGCCGACCACTCACTCCTGTCAATGGAGGTCAAGGCTGCCACACTTCTACACGCAGTGCTGGTTTGACCTTAAAGAAATATAACAAAAGGTCAAGGTGACATCATTTTAAGGTTGTATGATACGAGACAGTTATGGGAGTGAAAAGGCAAATACAAATAGAAAAGTTTTTAGTGTCATTCTCATGGAGCCAAGGATGTAGGTGGTAACCTATTCCACTCATAGTGTGCTGTAACTGATGTAAGGGATGGTCAGATTCAACCAACAGTATCCCCCACCCCCAATCACACGTACCCTCCCCTTACCTTCCATCTGGTCTGCATCTTCTATTATCCATTCCAGCTGTTTCTCCAGACTCTTTGGAGTGAGCAAGTTTCCAGTGCGATCCAAAACATTCAGTTTGTACAGCAATCCCTTCCTCTGAACAACAATGTGCTGAAATGAAACAAGAAGAGCTTTTTAAAACTAGAAATAGGACGCCCTGTTGCTTGTAGCTGCGACATATGAATAGAAACAGGATAGCATAGAAGAACACACATTATCATGTGTAATGTCCACCCTATCAACCTTTTGCAAAAATTGTACAGTAATCTTACAAGGCCCTGTTTCATCTGTAAAATATATCAATGATGCTTAAATATTTATTAGTATACATGTAAATTATTTCAGCTTCATGCCTTTTTGCATTGGTTGGGTAGAAAATTTTGACGAAATCGCTCTATCTTGCATGGTTAAGGAGATAGAAGCGAATTTCCGTTTTTCAATTTTTGGCAAAAATTCAAAATGGCTGCCATATGTGGGAAGAGGAATATTTTTTAAAAACTGCCAAGGGTACACTGGTCAGATACCCTGTGGGTTCATTGAAATCGCTCTATCTCGCACGGTTAAGGAGACAGAAGCAAACTTGCGTTTTTTTCATTTTAGGCAAAAACTAAAAAATTCAAAATGGCCGCCATTTTTGGGGAGAGTAAAATATTTTGAAAATTGCCAATAGTACATTGATTAGATACCCTGTGGGTTGAAAATTTCTACGAAACAAGATGACTGCCAAAAGTGGCGAAAATTGAAATGTTTCAAATTCACATAGAATACTCCTCTACTACCATATGGGTTAAAAATTCAGTCGAAATCGCTCTATCTCTTACGGTTTCCGAGATATTAACATTTTTGGGTTTTCTGCAAAAATCCAAGATGGCCGCCAAAAGTGGCGAAAAAATTGAAATTTTTCAATTTTGTATAGGATACTTTGCTATCACCCTACGGGTCAAAAATTCTGTTAAAATCACTCTATCTCTTGCGGTTTCTGAGATATTAACATTTTCAGTTTTCCGCAAAAATCCAAGATGGCCGCAAAAAATGGCTCTATCTCTTACGGTTTCCAAGATATTAACATTTTTTTTTTTTCTGCAAAAATTCAAGATGGCTGCCAAAAGTGGCGAAAATTGAAATTTTTTAATTTTGTATAGAATACTTTCCTACTACCCTACAGGTCAAAAATTCTGTCCAAATCGCTCTATCTCTTACGGTTTCTGAGATATTCAGATTTTTTCGTTTTTCGCAAAAATTCAATATGGCCGCCAAAAGTGGCGAAAATTAAAATTTTTCAATTTTGTATAGCATACTTTGCTACTACCCTATGGGTCAAAAATTCTGTCCAAATCGCTCTATCTCTTACGGTTTCTGAGATATTAATATTTTTTGTTTTTCGCAAAAATTCAAGATGGCCGCCAAAAGTGGCGAAAATTGAATTTTTTCAATTTTACATAGAATACTCTGCTACAACCCTACAGGTCAAAAATTCTGTCGAAATCGCTCTATCTCTTACGGTTTCCAAGATATTAACATTTTTTGTTTTTCCGCAAAAATTCAAGATGGCCGCCAAAAGTGGCGAAAATTGAAATTTTTCAATTTTGTATAGAATACTTTCCTACTACCCTATGGGTAAAAAATTCTGTCCAAATCGCTCTATCTCTTACGGTTTCCGAGATATTAACATTTTTTGTTTTTCCGCAAAAATTCAAGATGGCCGCCAAAAGTGGCGAAAATTGAAATTTTTCAATTTTGTATAGAATACTTTCCTACTACCCTATGGGTGAAAAATTCTGTCCAAATCGCTCTATCTCTTACGGTTTCTGAGATATTCAGATTTTTTCGTTTTTCGCAAAAATTCAAGATGGCCACCAAAAGTGGCGAAAATTGAAATTTTTTAAAATTTTGTATAGAATACTTTTCTGGTACCCTGTGGGTCAAAAATTCTGTCGAAATCGCTCTATCTCTTACGGTTTCTGAGATATTAGCAAATTACTCAAAAGTAGTACTGAAAATACTCAATGAAGTACCTAAATGGCTATTACTCATGTACTGACAAAGCTATCAGTCCCAAATGCAATACCAAGCGAGCTATGAACATAACAATCTTGTATTCAAAAATGTAGTAAAATATCTTTTATTATTTTGGCTTAAATGCATGGAAACCAATGGGTACTGAAAATAGCTGTACTTAAGTATTACTCGGTAAGCAAAAGAGGTACAACAGCCAAAAGCAATCCCAAGCAAGCTACTGACCCAATAAGCCTGCATACCAAATTTGGTGACAATAGCTCTAATACTTTTCCTTTAAATGAGTGGAAACCATGCGTGACGCCGGACATCGGACGCCAGAAAAAGCAAAAATAATATATCCATCCCCCAGGGGGGTGGATATAATAACTGTTCACTAAAAACTAGCAATTAAATATTATGGTTATCGGGTCTGTTTGTTTGTCTGTATGTGCACTATTCCAAAACTATACATCGAATCCAAGTCATATTCCTACGTAAGGTGAGGTTTAACGGTGGCTCAGTCGTCCACACAGATGCCACTGCCCCAAAGCTAAATTTGGTTGAAGCGTTAAAAACTGTGCACTCTACTAATCTAATCTAATCTACTGCTTTGCAAGCGCAATATCTTCCCCGCAATAAGGAACTCAGTGCGCTAATTAAACAAAATCATTATCATATGGAAGTCGAGGGGCGTTCAAGGTCAGTAATCCAGGATTGTGGGTGTGACTGGGAGGGAAGGAAGACTAAGTTGGGAAGCTAGAGCTGAAGAGGTGAAGTTTTGATTACTAAACATTTAGAAATCACCAACATGGCATAAAAGATGCTATTTTTGCCCAACAAAGCACTGACTCAACTGATGTAGAATAAAGTGAATATCTTAAATATATCTGAGGGATATTATCTGTTTACCACATTTTTCAAACAATTAAAGCTTTTATACTACATTCTTGTAGTTTTACTAGATTGGAAAGCATTAATCAAATGATTTGGCTGAGGTTCGTTAGTCTGAAGAGAAACAGAACATGGAACCCATAATTCTAAGCAATTTCACAGCACTATAGTGTATGTATGTTACAGGTCACTATAATCAATAAAGTTTTATTTTCGGTGGCATTTTTTGGTGGTGGGTAACACACTTGCCTCCCACCTCTGATGTCAGTGGTTTGATCCCCAAACCCAACCTTATCTGTGAAAGCTGGCAGTTCCTTACCGATGCCGGCAGTTTACTGTGCAGAATCTTGACCGACTAGTATGTACCAGTTTCCTCTGGCCTGAAAATTAGCCATCGCGATATAACTCATACAATGTGTTAATAGCAACGTCAAACCCCCCAAAAATTAAATCAAACTAGAAGAATGTTTTTGCTGACAAAAACGAAGCGGCCCTGATGAAAAAGAAGTCACCCACAAAAGATGGCAACTTATGCATCATAAGCAATAGAAACTGTGAACTTCATTGCATTGTGTATGTTACTTGTCCCTATTTTCATCTTTAATAAGTGTGCACAATTAAAGTGAGGTCAGCTGAACAATATAATAGCTGGAGATTAAAAACTCCATAATTTCACTGCAAGATGGCCATAACTTCATTCATATTGGGACTTTAAGGTGACCATAAAATAAGAATGTCCCTTTTCTCATCCTTTATAAGTGCATAAAGTTTAGCTCAGGTCAGTTGAACAATAAGATAGCTGGAGGCTGAAACTTCCTTTTTCACTATAAGGTGACCACAACTTCATTCATATTGCGACTTTAAGGTGGCCATAATATGAGAATGTCCCTTCAATATCAATATATGTTAGATATGGAAAAAGAAAGGAGCCACATGGCTTTATTCAAATGTTTTGACTTTAGGGGGGCTAAAATTATATTAGCAGTTTAAGGTCACCTTAAAGTCATGATAACCCTTTGGTTTGCAAAGGGTTATAGGTGTGCAAAGTTTAACTGAGGTCAGTCGAACCATAACATACTTGGAGGCTGAAAACCCCCTCATTTCACTTTAAGGTGGCTACAACTCCATTCATACTGAGAGTTTAAGGTGACCATAAGTATTATTTTTATCTAGTTTAATACCAGTGATAATTTCGACATAAAAAATGGAAAAAGAAAGGAGCCAGAGGCTTTTATTCCAATTTGATGACTTTAAGCAGGCCATATGTCCATTAACATTTTGAGTTTAAGGTCACCATAAAGTCAGGATATTCCTTTGGCAAATCTTAATATATGTGCCAAGTTTGGTTGAAAAAAGTGAAAAACTAAGTGAACTGGAGGACTAAAACCCACTTTTTTGACATTAAGGTGACCTTAAGATTGCAGATACAGGGCTAAAACTTAGGCATGTGAAAGAATATCAAAAAGTAGCTGAATAAGTTATTCCAACAAAACGCTGAAATCCTGACCGTTTTTGAGATACAGACCAAGTACCCATTTTTAAAAAATTTACGAAAATAAAACACCTCCCATTCAGGCATCTATGGTCTGATTAATGAGAAAATCCTTTCCGACCTTGGAAATTTGGTCTAGAATGTACCTGACAAATTTTATAGCACAGGTGTGTGTGGTTTTTTCCGAAACGCGATGACGAGGTGTTTTGGAGTTATGCTTAAGGTTACCTTAAGTAAAGCTTAAGGTCTGCGCAAGTATCCCAAAAAATTTTCCCGCCCCTATAGTTTTAAAGAAAGATAAGAAGGAAAGAAAACTTTGAAAGGCTAAGAAGTTATTCAAGGGAGACCATAATCCTGCGGCGACGGCGGCGGTATTCAGTCGAGCTTCGGTGAAAACAAATAATAAGTTATCCTTAAGGGTTCTTACTAGGGGTGTTGCGGTAGTACCGATATCATGGGTACGGTAAATAAATTATTGCAAACTGCCATAAGTTCAGCTACCGGTTTTCCGCTTACACTTCAATATAAACTAACTTTACTAACGCCTTCGTGATCTAAACCCAGAATTTGTGCTCTAAATTTGCATGGATTTTTACATGGTATATCCCTATAGTTAAGAACAGTGAACCGGGTCTTTGAAAACAACTAAAAACAGACATAAAATCTACTACAAAATAAAACTTTTCTTTAAATATATTTATATATTTTTTAACAAAAGGTGTTTCCGTTTTCAGTTTTTATATTTTATGCATTTGCAATCTTTAAATTTGTGTGTGACAATGTTTTTATAAAACGGCATTTTAACAAAATATTTTGAAGATGCCTCAAATCTCGCAATATAAAAATGGTTATCAACATTCTTTCCTGTTGTACACATTTTAATCCTTTTATAAGGTGCAATATGTCAAAATATGATGAAGTTCTTATGTTTTGTTTAATAAGAGACGGTTAACCGGTAACCGACCGAGAAGTACAAGACGTAAAACCAGAAGGAAAAAATCGCTCCCACAACACCCCTAGTTCTTACATCTCTCTTTGGTTTATAAATCAAATTACCACAGGACTAAACCGATTACTCCAAATCAAAAGACAACAGTTTACCTTGGAGCGCTTGAATGTCTGAAGCTCATCAAAGTCATCCCCTGGTATCCTGTGAACATGAACAACAAAATTTAATAGAAGTATACATACACTTCCTTTCAACAGTTTAGATTAGATTAGATCCTTTACATGCATGTGGATAAGATGCATTCATTCTGGTTCCTACAAAATGGTATGGTATTTCCCTTGACAAGAGTTTTCACTGTTTCTCTCTCACTTACATTAGGCCCTATACAATTTATATTAGATCAGATTTATTACCTCCTTACCTAAAAGTGCAGGGGCCGATTTCACTAAAGGACACTAAGTCCCTTTATTGGCTAAGTCAGGGACTTAAATCTAAGACTTTGGTCTTAACTAGGTCTGGGACTTAAATGGATTTCACAAAGGATGACTTAGCTAAGTCCAGGCTTATCATAAAACCACAGTGGCTTTCTGTGTCATGTGACCTTTTATTTTTGTTCAAAATATAATATTGGTGATATATATCCTTCATTTAATGCATTTTATCAAAGGATAAGTGCTGTTTTGAAATGGTAAACCTTGTTACCACATATAAACTTCCCGAAGACTGCTTTAGTGAGGTGTTCTGTATAATTATACTTTATTTACAGCCATTTCAAATTTTGAAGTGAAGAAAAGTTTATGGTGGCCACATTTAAGTCCTCTTTACAAAATTTAAGCCCACTACCTACCAGACTTAAAGTTAAGGCCACTGACTTAGCAATTTCATGGACTTAGCTGCTTGTGAAATCCACTAAGTCTAAGACCACAGACTTAGCATTCTGTTGACAAAATTTAAGACTAAAGTCTCAAATTTAAGTCTAAATCAAAGTCCCTTTGTGAAATCGGCCCCAGAGGTCCTACATGCGTCTGTTCTGATCCATACAGTCATATGGAGTTTTCTGTGAGAAGAGGTTTCACAGTCTCTCTTTTCCAATCAACAGCACTTACATTAGGCCCATACAATTTGTATTAGATCAGATACCTTACCTGTATGTAGAGAAGATGTGTTTGTACTGGTTCATACTGGTTCATACTGGTGCAACAATGTATCTACTGGTCAGAGGTTTCACAGTCTCTCGTTAAATCCAAGTGATATTAAGCTCTATACAGTCTGTATTAGATCAGATTCCTTACCTGCATGTGTCAAAGATGCATTCACTCTGGTGAAGACACAAAGGGATGATGTTTGTTTTTTTATTAATGCTGTCATTCAACAGAGTACAAACATTTGTTGACTTCATGAGAATCTCCTCAAAATGAAACTATTGTTCAGTATTAAATGCACAACAATATTGTTTTTCCACTTATATATGCCATTTATTAGAGCTGAAACGATTATTCGTACTAATCGATTAGTAGGTTATCAAAGCACTAGTCGACGCCAATATGATGAAATCGATTAATTGTTTTCTTGTGTATATACGGATTATACGCGATCGTTGGAACTATGAGTATCTCGAGATAAGACCTTAAAACGTATCAAATTAAAGCAGTTTATATGCATTTTATTTTTTAAATATCAAAATATTGCATTATTTGCCAATTTACCCAATAATCTGATGAATTCTTTGCTTTTCAGCATCTCGCGATCGGCCATTTTGTTAATTTACATCCGGAACACACACGTTTTCGGTATTTCTCATACATGCTAAACGTCAGAAACAATTAATCGGTTAGTCAACGGTTAATGCAAGCGACTACCCGGCTACCAAAATTTGCTAATCGTTTCAGCCTTACCATTTATGGTATTATATTTGGTTTTATTTCAGTTGTTATGCAATGTCAGTTATAGGAAGCCTCAGAAATTTGTCAGTATATTAAAACAATTTTTTTCATTCCAAACACATAAAAGGGTGCATAACTGGCTATATGACATATAAACCTCAAACAACTAAAACTTTAATGTTTTCCACACAGTTTTTAAAAGCTTTGCATCAATCTATTTAACTTACCGAACTGGAAAAAAATAAAAGTTGTGGTTTAAAACTACATTCGAGCAATGCTGTACTGTTTTTCTCACAGGTCATGTGACTTTATTTGTATAGACTGGGATGTCGAAACTCAAAAAAAAAAAAAAAAAAGTTTTAGGTTGAATCTTTCACCTTTTAAGGATATCACATCATAACTATATAACTATTCTAATATCGTTGTAATCAGGTTCGGGAAAAATACATCCACTTATGGCTCAGACACAAAAATATTATTGGAATGTTGAGACGATTCCATTAATGACGACAGGTATCACTCTCTCTGTTGTCAAATCACTGTCACAGAGATTAAGCTTTGTATAAGTGATTCCTCACCTGCATGGGGAGAAGATGCGTTCATGCATGTTGATAAACAGGAGGATAGTGATATTGATGATTTGATAACCATAGGTTTTACAGGTTTTTTTTTTTTTTTTTTGCAAATCAATGTCACATAGATCAAGCTTTACACAAAAGGTATTAGATCAGATTCCTCACCTGCAAGTGGAGAAGATGCGTTCATATTGGTTCATACACAGGGGGATGGTGTTTCTAATCACAAGTGGTTTTACACCCTCCCTTGTCAAGTCTTGATGCACTTTGATGTACTGGTAAACACTCCTTGCCGCCCTACGTTATAAACAAAACAAGTCAGCATCAGTGTTAGGGATGCAAATGAGCCGTCAATTCTCTCTGAACAAGCCAAATTGTATAAAATTTTGATACCAATTCTGAGGGTTAACTGTCCAAGTGTACATAAAAATACCACATTGAACCGGTTACATTTTTACATAAAAAAGTCAATAACCCACTTTACTTACATTAATAAATCACATATACCGTATTTGACATAATATTCACTATTTCATGCGGTGATATCAGCTAATTTAATAGAATAAAGACGTTTTTTCTGCATAATTTTTTTTTTTCATTTACAGGAACCACCACATTGGATGTTGTATCCTATCAAGGTACACATTAAACTTCATTGGGACTCAATGTGAACCCAAAAATTTGTCCAAGAGCAACAGACCCCAATTATCTGTACTTGTCACACCCCTATTTAGTGTATGTCTCCATCTGCAAGTACTGCAGATACACCTTGTGTAAAAACTGATAAAATCGTCAGCCCTGGGCAAATAGTTAAGAGATATATAAAGTACAACATGGGTGTTTATGTGAGCACGGGCGATAAAGTGAACTAGAGCAATAGCCTGGACATGAGTACTCATTAATTAGTCTTATTTTTACTCGGACATAAAGTTTATCAGAACAGTTGGTGGTATTCTTTAAGTCTTATAGAGCAGGCTCGGTGGTGTTGCAGTTAGAGCGCTCGCCTTCAACCTCTGAGGTCACCGGTTCGAATCTCGGCCCAGGAGCTTCATGTTGGAAAGCCGATGCCCCAGTGGTTTACAGTTCAGAATCTTGACCAACTATGACACACTGGTTCCTCCACCCGTAAACTACCTACCACAATATGACCCTGACTGTTGAACGCGACGTAAAACAAAAAATAAACCTAAAATCTTTTAGTTGCTACTGAAACCTCCTTACCTAGAAACTTGGCGATGAGTTGGCTGCCAGCTGGCATGAGCAAGCACGTAGTAGTTGCTGTTGATTGGGGTGGGAGTGCGGGACATCAAGTACACATACTTCTCCCTAAAATCACAAAATTATTATTATTATGCATTTATAGTCAGCGCATTATCTCCATGTACTACAGGACTCAAAGTGCTATATGACCCCTCCAACTGCACAAGTACAGCGCAAGCCCTTCAGTTACTTACATTCCCCTAACTAGAAGACAGAGGTTCAAGGATGACCATTCATCAACATCCATGAAGTTCTTTAACCACTGGGGATAGGACCCAATGACAGAGGACCGCCATTTTTAAGTGGTCATCCCAGCCACTATGTATCTGCCTGCACCAGGGTTTGAACAAACATCCTCTGTGTTCCTAGGCAGGTGTGTTACCCACTAGACTACAGTAACATATTAAATAACATGTAAAATTATTAAATTTATAATTTTAGTGGGGAGCTAACCTGGATTTGATATATTTGGTAGACAATATTACGCTCGATATCAGCCAATATTTAAATATTTTTACATTCAATATCGATATCCACAAAGCCAAACCATTTACTCACTAGGAAAAAAGTATTGTTTGTACTGTATATTTATACTCGGCACAATATTTTCTTAACTAAGAGGACTCAAAGCATTATTTGACTCATCTCAACTGCACAGTATTTATCAGAGAAATGTTCACTTGCAAAGATTTTTAAACTTGTTTTACATTTTCAACCAGAAAATTTACAACCATCACAATTAAGCGCCCAATCTTCACAATTAAAAAGATACGTTATGCAACTATTAAGATTACGATCAGGACATTATCCTGAGAGGCAAATTCAGGACAGTCTAACAGGGGTTTTACTTTCATGGTTGAAAAGTGGTGGGACAACTACTTGTATGATCAATGAATCATCTCTGAACACTATTGGTCAATGACAAATTTTAACAATCAATTATTCAACATAAATCTTACTTTCACACATATATTTGAATATCAGGGGCTTTTAAATGATGCAATCAGTTTAATTCAATAAATTGCTGGACTTACAACTATTGGGTCTATTTAAATGTTTACCGCCATATTTACAGACAGTGAGCATTTCTGGTAGTTGCAACATTTTGGGAACTTAGAAATTATTGAAATTCTTACAAGACTGACATCCCGGAAAGTGGTTTTACTTTTTTATTATCGATTTTTTTAATAAAGCCAAATAATTGATTGTGTCTCAATCGTGTATCAGATGATATAATGCTGTATATAGTTACATTTAAACTTGATTCTTTGGGTGATAAATGTTTTGCATGTGACACTGTTCTCTTTGAGGCAACATTATCAACACATGCTTACCACCAGTCAGTGACCCAGTTTTCAGCCCACAATGACTTGAGATACAGCACCCTCTGCAGTTTGGGACCCAGTCCTTTCTGAAACATCTGTAACACAAACAATTCTGTGAAGGACTGAGAAAAAAAAAACCAAGTAATTAGCTATCAAACAACCGTTATTTACTTTTGTTTTTCTTTAATTTCTTCTCATCTCTGCCTAATATTGATCAGATTTAATTTTGGAAAAAAACCACAGCCAATTCTGGATCAGGATTTTTTAAAGGATTTTTATCATTGATAACAGAGATAGTGTTGGGTCTTGGCAGAGATGTGCACTCTCTGAGTGCTTTTATATATTATGTTGTCTACATACCACCATGAACAAATACCTTAATATTTACCCTTTTTTATCTTCCAATTCTTCTGTCACTATCCTCACTGTACTAACTACTATAAAATATTTGGCAAAAAAACCCAGAAAAATTAAACATAACAGATAATTTTCATGGGGGTGGCAAGATATCCTGTCAAACCTGTTCCTGATGTCACTATGCTTCTCATACCAACAACTATAAATCATCACATAAAACTTGCATGGCGGTAGAGACGTCATTGTGTGTGTGATATCATCATATCGCCGATGGTTCAAGTCCGCACACAATATTGAGTCTTATATTCATAACCCGATTTTCGGGGTTTAGTTATCACATTAGTGAAAATTAAATATGTGGGTGTACATGATTCCGAACTCGTCACTGGAAATGGCTCTGGAGTTTATTCTAAAGTGAACATCCTTGAATTTTCCCTTAATAAAGTAAAAATTTATGTTATTTTGGAAAATTTACAGGGTTTATAATGTTTTGAATTAAAACTAGAGGATCGCTCGCAAAAAAAAAAGATAATGTTTTTGCATAGCAAAAACAAAGCGTCCCGAAAAGGATATAAAGGTGAGTGCTAAAGTATTAAGAAAATGCTTCGTTTCTAGCCTTATACTGTTGTGGCAACCAAAGTCAGCGCAGTCTGCTCTATCTAGCACGGTTTTCAAGATATAAGCATTTTTGTGTTTTGCAAAAAATAAAAAAATTAAAAATGTCCGCTATATTTGGCGAGACAAAAATATTTTGAAAATTGGCATGGCTACTCTGCAGAGATATCCAGCAGGTCCAAAATTTTGTTGAGTTCGCTCCATATAGCACGGTTTTCGAGATATAAGCATTTTTGGGTTTTGCAAAAACTTTGAAAATTCAAAATGGCCACCATTTTTGGGGAGACAAAAATTTTTGTCAAGACCACTGCCGCGGTGTGTATCTCCCGCCGAGCATTAAAGCAGAAGAAATAGCTTTTCCGAGATATTCACAATTTTTCAATTTCGTGTGTGAAAGGTCTTCCAAAAGTAGGTGAATGAGTTATTTGAGAAAAATTGGCTATCTGCAATACTATTAAGAGATAATTCACATTTACTCATTTTGAGTAGGTGAATAATTATCTATGGGTCTGAAACTTCACCAAGTGAAAGCTCTCCCAAAAGTAGGTGAATGAGTTATTTGAGAAAAATTGGCTATCTGCAATACTTTTAGAGATAATTCGCATTTACTCATTTTGAGTAGGTGAGTAATTAGCTATGGGTCTGAAACTTCACCATGTGAAAGCTCTCCCACAAGTAGATGAATGAGTATTTGATAAAAATTGGGTATCCGCAATACTTTTACAGATAATTAGCATTTACTCATTTTGAGTAGGTGAATAAATAGCTATGGGTCTGAAACTTCACAGAGTGAAAGCTCTCCCAAAAGTAGGTGAATGAGTTATTTGAGAAAAATTGGCTATCTGCAATACTTTTAGAGATAATTCACATTTACTCATTTTGAGTAGGTGAATAATTAGCTAAGGGTCTGAAACTTCACCAAGTGAAAGCTCCGCCAAAAGTAGGTGAATGATTTATTTGAGAAAAATTGGCTATCTGCAATACTTTTAGAGATAATTCGTATTTACTCATTTTGAGTAGGTGAGTAATTAGCTATGGGTCTGAAACTTCACCAAGTGAAAGCTCTCCCAAAAGTAGGTGAATGAGTTATTTGAGAAAAATTGGCTATCTGCAATACTTTTAGAGATAATTCGCATTTACTCATTTTGAGTAGACGAGTAATTAGCTATGGGTCTGAAACTTCACCAAGTGAAAGCTCTCCCAAAAGTAGGTGAATGATTAATTTGAGAAAAATTGGCTATCTGCAATACTTTTAGAGATAATTCGCATTTACTCATTTTGAGTAGGTGAGTAATTAGCTATGGGTCTGAATCTTCACCAAGTGAAAGCTCTCCCAAAAGTAGGTGAATGAATAATTTGAGAAAAATTGGCTATCTGCAATACTTTTAGAGATAATTCGCATTTACTCATTTTGAGTAGGTGAGTAATTAGCTATGGGTCTGAAACTTCACAGAGTGAAAGCTCTCCCACAAGTAGATGAATGAGTTATTTGATAAAAATTGGGTATCCGCAATACTTTTAGAGATAATTAGCATTTACTCATTTTGAGTAGGTAAATAATTAGCTATGGGTCTGAAACTTCACAGAGTGAAAGCTCTCCCAAAAGTAGGTGAATGAGTTATTTGAGAAAAATTGGCTATCTGCAATACTTTTAGAGATAATTCGCATTTACTCATTTTGAGTAGGTGAGTAATTAGCTATGGGTCTGAAACTTCACCGAGTGAAAGCTCTCCCAAAAGTAGGTGAATGAGTTATTTTAGAAAAGTTGGCTATCTGCAATACTTTTAGAGATAATTCACATTTACTCATTTTGAGTAGGTGAGTAATTAGCTATGGGTCTGAAACTTCACAGAGTGAAAGCTCTGCCAAAAGTAGGTGAATGAGTTATTTGAGAAAAATTGGCTATCTGCAATACTTTTAGAGATAATTCGCATTTACTCATTTTGAGTAGGTGAGTAATTAGCTATGGGTCTGAAACTTCACAGAGTGAAAGCTCTCCCAAAAGTAGGTGAATGAGTTACTTGAGAAAAATTGGCTATCTGCAATACTTTTAGAGATAATTCGCATTTACTCATTTTGAGTAGGTGAGTAATTAGCTATGGGTCTGAAACTTCACCAAGTGAAAGCTCTCCCAAAAGTAGGTGAATGATTAATTTGACAAAAATTGGCTATCTGCAATACTTTTAGAGATAATTCGCATTTACTCATTTTGAGTAGGTGAGTAATTAGCTATGGGTCTGAAACTTCACCAAGTGAAAGCTCTCCCCAAAAGTAGGTGAATGAGTTATTTGAGAAAAATTGGCTATCTGCAATACTTTTAGAGATAATTCGCATTTACTCATTTTGAGTAGGTGAGTAATTAGCTATGGGTCTGAAACTTCACCATGTGAAAGCTCTCCCACAAGTAGATGAATGAGTTATTTGATAAAAATTGGGTATCCGCAATACTTTTACAGATAATTAGCATTTACTCATTTTGAGTAGGTAAATAATTAGCTATGGGTCTGAAACTTCACCATGTGAAAGCTCTCCCAAAAGTAGGTGAATGAGTTATTTGAGAAAAATTGGCTATCTGCAATACTTTTTGAGATAATTCGCATTTACTCATTTTGAGTAGGTGAGTAATTGGCTATGGGTCTGAAACTTCACCATGTGAAAGCTCTTCCAAAAGTAGGTGAATGAGTTATTTGAGAAAAATTGGCCATCTGCAATACTTTTAGAGGTAATTCGCATTTACTCTTTTTGAGTAGGTGAGCAATTAGCTATGGGTCTGAAACTTCACCAAGTGAAAGCTCTTTGGGATAGCTGCTCTGCAGAGATACCCTGAAGATAAAAAAATTTCGTTGAAATCGCTCTATGTAGCACGGTTTTCGAAATATTAGCATTTTTGTGTTTTGCAATTTTTGCGCAAAAATTCGAAAATTCAAAATGGCCGCCATTTTTGGCAAGAAATTTTTTGTTTGAAAATTGGCAGCTACTCTGCAGAGATACCCTGTGGGTCAAAAATTTCGTCGAAATCGCTCTATCTAGCACGGTTTTCGAGATATAAGCATTTTTGTGTTTTGCAATTTTGCGAAAAATTCGAAAATTCAAAATGGCCGCCATTTTTTGCGAGAAATTTTTTGTTTGAAAATTGGCAGCTACTCTGCAGAGATACCCTGTGGGTCAAAAATTTCGTCGAAATCGCTCTATCTAGCAGGGTTTTCGAGATATAAGCATTTTTGTGTTTTGCAATTTTTGCGAAAAATTCGAAAATTCAAAATGGCCGCCATTTTTGGCGAGACAAAAATTTTTTCAAAATTGGGATAACTACTCTGCAGAGATACCCTGCGGATCAAAAATTTCGTCGAAATCGCTCTATCTAGCACAGTTTTCGAGATATAAGCATTTTTGTGTTTTGCAATTTTTGCGAAAATTTCGAAAATTCAAAATGGCCGCCATTTTTGGCGAGACAAAATTTTTTTGAAAATTGGGAAAAGTACTCCGCAGAGATATCCTGCAGATCAAAAATTTAGTCGAAATTGCTCTATCTAGCACGGTTTTTGAGATATAAGCATTTTTGTGTTTTGCAATTTTTGCGAAAATTTCGAAAATGGCCGCCATTTTTGGCGAGACAAAAATTTTTTGAAAATTGGGAAAAGTACTCCGCAGAGGTATCCTGTGGATCAAAAATTTTGTCGAAATTGCTCTATCTAGCACGGTTTTTGAGATATAAGCATTTTTGTGTTTTGCAATTTTTGCGAAAATTTCGAAAATTCAAAATGGCGGCCATTTTGGGCGAGACAAAAATTTTTTGAAAATTGGGAAAACTTCTCCGCAGAGATACCCTGCGGGTCAAAAATTTCGTCGAAATCGCTCTATTCTAGCACGGTTTTCGAGATATAAGCATTTTTGTGTTTTCCTTATTTGGAAAATTCGTAATGATTAATTAATCATTAATTACTCGGCCATTTCTTGACCAATCAATGCCAAAATCTAATGAATTCCAGATTTTAATAGAATGAATGTATTTGCCAAGTTTCAGGTGAATTGATAAAATTCCTTTCAAGTTATCATCCGGACAAGCTTCCCCATCGAAAAAAGACATTTTTGGTCATGTGACCTCTCTGATTGGTTGAAATGTCACTGCAGCATATTCAAAAAAATTCCCCAAGGCTACTGCCTAAACCTGCCAAATTTGAAAAGAATCCGCCTAACGGTTACAGAGTTATAAGGAAAACAAAATGTGGAGCCGGCGGAGCCAGAAGCTCTCCCATACACAAACAAGCGTCCCTTGTGGGACGCTTAAATATGAAGTTGAAATGTGGATATCAACTTAGCGATTAATAACGCGATATCACCCACTGCTTTGGTCACGGTATCGAGACAGCAAAATTCTACACGATGACGTCCCTACATGGAGGGGGATCAAAATCTCCTCTCACACCGGTCCAGTAAAATTTCCGTTTACCTCAGCATCTGCCTTGTACTTCTTGTACATGTCACTGTCCTTTCCATACAGCGGCTCTATGGATCTGAGGAACCCGTCCATCGTGTCACGGAGTCTGGGTACAGGAAGAAATGGCAGAGACTTCTGACAGCTGTATGTAGAGGGGCTGTAACCAGAGACCAAACGGACAACAGCTCCCCACAGCACAGTACTCCAGGACTGGGTACGAGGGGGCTCATCTATACAAGAAAAAGGTAAACAAATTTGTTAACAATCAAAGTACACACAGATTCTTTTAGGGGAAAATCAACAATTACAACTATAGTTATGAGCTGGTATTTTAGGTAATATATTTCAAAGACCTCTAAAATCTTGTAATATAAAAATTTGCCTAGAACAGTGAAATTTCCTATATTGTGAATTATAACTGTATTTTAATCTCATAATTCAACAAATTATCAACATCCTTTAAATTTTCTGGACTTCAACAAATTTTGAAGTTATTTGTTGGATGATAATCAAGCGATTAACCACGTATAAGTTAATTGTTCCCAAGCCAGGAAATAAGTCACATTTTCACGTTCATTTGCAGCCATAGCTTGCACTGCAATATTTTGGACTTGGAAAAGATAACACTTCTTGATATTTACCACACTGCAGAAGTCTTAAAGTGAGTCAATACTCTACTACTCAGAGGGCCCAAAATTCGCCCGAAATTGCTCAAGATAAATGACATTTTCGATTTCCACAAAAATGTTCAAGATGGCAGTCGAAATTCAGAAAATTTTAATTTTTCAGACACATGACATTGTGTGGAGGAGGAATCACATATTAATATTTTAATACAGATTAATATCATTTCCTGGATTTAAAAATAGATACCAAAATGCTCATTTCAATATTGTTTGAAATGGATTGGTCAGAATTAAACATATGTAGAGTAAGAAATATAAAATTTGCCACATATCTGAAATTCGCTACATGTGGAAATACCAATAAAATAAATGAATTGAGGTGAGATTTTTTGAATGTACAGTAAATTAAGGCTTTTTTCATAGAATTAAGTAAGGTTTTTAGAGGTGGCGAATTTTAAATTTCTGGTGAATTTTAGATTCCTTACTCTATATAAGGAGACCACCAATGTAAAACACTTCCAATTCTGGAATTCTGAAAAAGATGTGTTTTAGTACACCCCAAGTCAAACAGATCACTGACAGGAAGTGAAAATCATCATGACACAAAAATATACCAGTTTCGTCTCATTGAAATCACAACAGAAATCCCCAAATGTACATAAGTATGGGGTAAATCAAGAAAGTACACAAATTATTCAGATTTAGGATTTGTTTCCACTATTTTAAGTTTTCCTTCGACTATATGTGTTGACAGGCACGGTGGCACTAGTAAAATGCTATTACAGTATTTCAATAAAATGCTCCCAATAGTCAATACCAAGATACCAGTGCAACCAAACAATCCCCAGTACTTACCAAAGATGTTGTATTTTACATCTACTTTATAATTCTATTATATTCATCAATGTTAGATAGGTTGATGCTGAACTCTGAGGTCTTCAAGAGAATTAGATAATGTTACAAACTTACAACCCAGAGTAATGTTGGATACTGGTTCCTGAAAACAAAATTGGATGACAACCAGATTCGTTCCAATTAGTAAACGCCAAATTGTGAAAGCTTCTATTGGTGTATATAAAACATAACCACAACTAAAATGATGTTTATTAGTGATTTAAATGTAAAGTTTTGGATATTAATTCCAAGGTGTATTGACACAATATATATACGAGTACACATTATTAAGCATTTCCGTGACATATTTTATACTTTGATTGCGAGGTATGTGGCTTTTTGGGAACCGGTTCTTGGAACATGACTGAGGGGATCTGATTACTAAGGGGATCTTGATTTTGTTTATATGAACTGAATAGATACCAACTATCTAGCGTGCCATCTTGAATCTCTATTATTAGATGACTTTTATAGCGGTCTTAAGTTAACCTTATGATCCCTCTTAAGTACACAAGGTTCTAAATGAGGCACTACTGGTTAAGAAATGATACATTTTCCAACCGGTGAAACAATATTTCATTATCAATTGACACACAAAATTGCAAATTTTAATTAGTAAATTGCAAATTTTAATTAGTAAATTAAATTTTTATTAGTTAATACCTTACCTAACAGACGATAGCTATTGTCCGGCGCCAGCCGGTCCCGCCAAACGCCAGAAAAAGACGTCCTGAGTTTCACCTCCGGCCGGACCGGTACACTCCACTCCACTCGCCAGGTGGCCTAGTTCCTGCTTTATTCGCCAGAGGGACGTGACGTCATAGCATCTTTTTCGTCCCAAATTAGGTTAATTGAAGCTGAAAGCGGGGAAGGCCGGGTGGGAATCTCCCGTCTGTTAGGTAAGGTATTAACTAATAAAAATTTAATTTACTAATTAAAATTTGCAATTTCATTGCGTTAATACATCTTACCTAACAGACGATAGCTAGAATAACTACCCAGTGGAAGGAGGGCAGCTTCCTAAGGACTAGAAGGAACTCTATAAAATAGGCACGTAACCTCTAGCCCGGCTGATAAAGAAGCTAACAACTGCTCCTTAAGTTACCAAGCAGTGCCATTCCCCCCCCCCCCCCCCCCCTTCTTTTTTCTGCTCTGAGAGGAGGAAGAGAGAAGAGTTCAGTCCTAAAGATTCCAATTAGCCTGTAAGAGTGGAATAATGGTCTCATACTCAGTGCCTCAGGCACCCTAGTAAAAAACCTTAATTATTATGTACACTATTTACAAAATAGGAGCCAAGAAGGTTCATTGGTGGATCTGCTGTGCAGCCACCACTGGACCTAAGTGAAAAAGCTCCGAATCTGCCCACGCCACATCTTTAAGATAAAACTGAGTAAAGGTGTTGTGGGACTTCCAGTGGCATGCAGCTAAGATCTGGTCTAGTGAGATGCCACCTTGAAAAGCTTTAGAAGCCGCGAAGGCTCTAACGTCATGCGCCTTCACCTGGTGAAGGGTTAGAGACTCCTGATCTGAGAGATCATAGCAAAGGATAACCGTCTGCTTGATCCAAGACGAGATCGTAGCAGGAGAAATATCCTTCGTGAAACCCTTTTTGAAGGAGACAAAAACCAGCTCCTTTCCTTGTCTGACATCTTGAGTTTTGTCCAGATAGTAGCGCAGAGCTCTCACTGGGCAGAGTGACCTGTCCTCCTTCAAGGACTTGTCCAGAGTAGGAGCCAGGGCTGGTATAACCACTGGCGCCACGCACTCTGGACCTTCTTTTGCTAAGTGGTTTTTAGCCAAGAACATCGGAGACGGGTAAAGGGACACTTTTGACCAGTCAGCTTGGTGTCTAATATTTTTGTTCAGCCAAGCGTGTATTTCGCTCCTACGTTTTCCAGAACCTAGAGCGAGGAGGAAAACCGTTTTAAAGGTCAGATGTTTTAATGAGGCCTTTCTGAGAGGCTCAAATGGTGGTTTGGTGAGCTGATGTAGAACGAGAGAGAGATTCCATGAAGGAATTCCTCGCCTACCCTTTGGTCTATCTCTGTGAAAACTGTCCAAAAGACGAGTTAGGTTTTCATCTTTGCTCACATACAAGGAAGAATTTCCTAATTTGTCCGCAATGGCCGATCTGTAACCATCAATGGTACTGGGTTGGAGATTCTTTTCCTGGAATAGATGCAGGAGAAAATCTGCTATTTGTTTGACAGATGGCGACCGGAAGTCCACCTGACTTGATTCACACCATCTGACAAAAACGGCCCACTTTGCCTCATAGACTGTTCTGGTTGAACTTCTTTGAGGAGCCTCAATTCGTGACGCCACTGGACTAGAGAACCCTTGCTCCTTGATAGCCTCGGCTCTAGGAGCCAGGCGTGTAGGTTTAGATTGGTCAGATTCCTGTGACGCGCCTTGTTGAATGGCTGTGTCACTAGGTCGGGATGACTGGGTAGGCAAAGAGGGATCTGAGACGACAGTTCCACCAGGTCCCAGAACCATGGCATGTTGGGCCAACCCGGAGCTATGAGGATCACTCTCTTGTAAAGATGGTCCGACAGTTTGCTGACCACCTTGCCCAGTAACGATACTGGGGGAAAAACATACATGTCCAGGTTTTCCCACGAGACTGTTAGGGCGTCCACTGCCCAAGCATTGGGGTCCGGCACTGGAGACACATATTGGGCTAGTTTGCAATTGTACTTTGTTGCAAACATGTCCACCTGGGGACGGTGCCAGGTCTGAACTATGAGGTCGAAGACCCCTTGGTGCAGTGACCATTCTGTCTGAATGACTTGGCCTTGATGAGACAATTTGTCTGCAATCACATTCAGACGACCAGGGATGTGTCTGGCCTTTAGGACTACCTGTCTCAGATTGCACCAACACAGGAGTCGCCATAGAAGGGCACAAAGTGAGCCTGACCTCATACCTCCTTCCTTGTTGATGTATGCCACAACTGTCGTGTTGTCCGTGGCAACTAGAACTACTTTGCCTTGTACCAAGTGCTGGAACCTTTTCAAGGCCAGTAAGACCGCTTTTAGTTCCAGGAAGTTTATGTGAAGATGACTTTCTGGAACTGACCAAACGCCTCTTGTTGTGAAGTCTCCTAAGTGAGCACCCCAGCCTTCTTTTAAGGCGTCTGTAAAGATTTGCACGGCATGATTCAAAGGGTGCAAGGGTTGTCCTGTCAAGACATTTGTCTCCTTGGTCCACCATAGAAGGTGTGGGTGAAGTGACTTTGGTACAGGAATCTCCTTTTCCAGGGATTCTGGAACTCTCCAATGTTGTTTTAGGTGCCACTGGATGGGTCTCATGTGGAGTCTCCCCAGGGGAACCTGTTTTTCCGTCGCTGTAAGTAGGCCTATCAGGGACATGAAGTTCCTGACTCGGCAACTTGGTTTGGATAGGATGGATTCCAACTTTTGAAGGATCAACTCCCACCGGTTCTGGGTCGGTAAGACCAGTCCCTGGGAGAGATCGTACTTGTAACCCACGAACTCGAAAGTCTGTTTGGGTTCTAGTTCTGACTTGTGTACATTGATTATCCAACCCAACTCCTGGCAAAGGGCGAGGAGGGATTGAGTGCCCTGGTGGCAGGATTCTTTGGTAGGGGCTCGAATCAACCAGTCGTCTAGGTACTGGTGGATCCTTATACCCCGGGATTGAGCCATTAACTTGACCTCTTTGACCACACAAGTGAACTCCATCGGAGCGGTGGAGAGGCCGAAGGGAAGGGCCTTGAACTGATAGGACTGATTTTGGAAATGGAACCTGAGAAATTTCCGGGACTGCATATGAACTGGAATGTGGAAATAGGCGTCGCTGAAGTCCAACGATGTCACCCATTCCCCTTGTTGCAAGGAAATCCGAATTGTTTCTGGGGTTTCCATTTTGAATGTTTTTACGCTCAAAAATTTGTTTAGAGCACTGAGGTCCAAGATTGGTCGCCATTTTTGGTTTGGTTTTGGAACTATGAACAGTCGGTTGAAGAAGGCTAGAGATGTTCGAACCCTCACCATCTCTACTGCCTCCTTCTGCAGCAAGGCCTGCAAAGCCTCCTTCAGGTAGAGGTTCCTGAGGGGGTTTGCATAACCACTGACTATCCACGGATCCCTTACCAAAGGGGGTCTGATTTTGAATGGGAGAATGTAGCCGTCCCTCAAAATGGACACTACTCTCGGATTTGCACCCAGGAGGGACCACTTCTGCCAAAATTTTTGGAGACGTCCCCCTATCAGGTGAGCATTGACAACATTGTGGACATTTGGAGCAATGGGGGCAAAAACGCAATGATCTACAGAAAAAACACTTTTCACAAATTTTATTTCTGCTTTCACTTTTGATGAGGGACTTCCGCCTTTCTTTTGTGGCTGCCCTCTCACATTTAAGACAGAAGGTACAGGACTGGCAACAGGACACAATACAGGTTCTTGACGTACATGAAAGTTCTGTCCCAACACTCTTAGTACACAATCGACCGGCCGGGCCATCGGCTCCGGACTTAGTAAACAGTAATTGTCATTTATATGGATGGTTATCCTTGGCCGGGCGGGTGCCGCGTCCTGGTTGACCACCCCTGCCACGACCCCTAGCTCTTCCTCTGCCTCCAAAGGATTTCCATGCAGGCATATCCTTGCCAGTTGGACCTCCAGATCTGGTCGTGTCCTGAGATTTTGTCCAGTTTGTAGGGTAAGGTTGGAAACGCCCCTGTTGCTGTTGCTTTTTAAAGCCACCAGTGAACCCCCCACGGCCCGGTCCGGGCTGGGAAGTACGCCTGGCGTTTTCAACATGAGTGATTTCGTCCTCAGCTTTCCTTATGATATCATCAGGAAAGAGTGCGTATCCATTGAGAGGACAGTTGCGAAGAGCTGAGAATGTATCCGGTTTAACTCCGGCTTTCAAATTCTCCAGGTATGAGTCCCTGCGAGTCAATGTCAAGTTGGCCATCTGAACAAAGATAAAATCTGACAAATGTTGCAGAGATTTTCCAATGGCAAAACTGACGTTTTGGTTGAATGAAGCCAAGTAGTGCAATTCATCTAAGGAGGCCTGAGCCTTGGAAGAGGATTTTCCTTTTGATAATTCTGCTTGTAAAGACTTTAAATGCTCTTGTACGGAATCCTGGATCTTTGTTATACACCGATTAAAACCAGCAGCTTGGTTACATACATAGCTTGTTTCCTTAGCTGATTTCTCCCACTTGCGTAAGGTGTCCTGGTTAATGGGACGGCTTGGAGGGTGGGAATTTGCAACAGCAGGCTTACAGATTCTGGGGAAGGCACTGTTTAATTTTGCCGCATCGTTGGGCCATGTATTTACAGATTTCCTAGGCCTCAGAGGGTCTGTAGGTTCTGCAGGATGGATGCCATACCATCTATTCTGTGATTTTGGTGGTCTAAGAAATTGATCCACATGGAGTCCTCCGGGTTCACTAGACTTGGAGGGGTAACCCTCGAGCAACACTAAATTCAAAGTTTCTAGTTTACGACATAACCAGTCTTCAGGTGGAAGGTCTACAGAAACTTTTCCCACTGGTTGTGCACGGTGTCCTACCCAGGGGTTATCAGATTTTGAGGAAGGGGAATACTCCAAGTCGGGGATGTGTGTCCACCCCATGAACGCTCTCACTCCTCTTACAGTTTCTCTATAGTTCTGTTCTTCACTCAGTACTTTGTCAGAATCCCCGGCTTCAAAATCCGGTTGTTCTTCCGGGTCTGATACTTCCCCTTCCTCAACAGGTTCCGGAGGCAGGTAATTGGAACTGGAGACCGGAACAGAGTGAGATAACAGGTCACCATAAGACACCGGACCGGGCTGAGAGAACACCGGTTCGGTAGAGTCAATGTATGCTTCTGGTTCCGGGTAAATGTTTTCCAGAGGAGAAGTCATGCCCACACTTGTAGTAGTTGTAGTATAGCTAGTTCTATCCGGACCGGAGGCCGGACCGGCCTGGCCAGAAAGAACAGCTGAAAGTAGAAAGGGGGCTTGAGATAGAGAACCTGCGGGAGGTGCATGAGAAACCGGTGCCTTGACCGGTGAGAATGTAGGCTGTTGGGGACACTGTCCCATAGTTATTAATGCTTCAAGCCTAGCCATGCGCAGAGACCATTTCTCGTCCAAATCCTGTAAGTCTTTCTTAAAGGAAGGCTGAGGTAAGGACAGATCTTGAGAAGTAGATAAAGAAGATGAAGCACCCACCGACTTGTCCTGATCCACTGAAGACAAAACAGTAACAGTACTGGGATCAATAAGGGACTCACGCTCTAGTTTCTTTTCCTTTCTGAT
The DNA here is from genome assembly GCA_964017235.1 of Sabellastarte sp. h YS-2021. Classification (NCBI taxonomy): domain Eukaryota; kingdom Metazoa; phylum Annelida; class Polychaeta; order Sabellida; family Sabellidae; genus Sabellastarte; species Sabellastarte sp. h YS-2021. The sequence goes on along the minus strand of OZ024929.1, from coordinate 181,694,130 downwards.
TTTATAAGTAGGGGTTGAAAGTTGTAAAACCTGCTCCTGCGTTAGCAACTCACAAAATTCGCAAGGTAGTTTCTTCACGCATGCGTCATCCCCCAGACTTTTGTCCCTGCATCGAGCACACCTAGAATGTAGGTCAAATGAAGCCATAATATGGCCACAGGCTCCCTTCTTTTGTCCTGGTGATGCCATGATAGATAAAATATCCGTATATCACACCAAGAAAAAAAAAACACACTGAAATTAAGGTTGTATATCCAATTTGAAAACTTTGTGAAAAAATTCACTACTTCCTAATCGCGCCAAACGAAAAAGATGCTATGACGTCACGTCCCTCTGGCGAATAAAGCAGGAACTAGGCCACCTGGCGAGTGGAGTGGAGTGTACCGGTCCGGCCGGAGGTGAAACTCAGGACGTCTTTTTCTGGCGTTTGGCGGGACCGGCTGGCGCCGGACAATAGCTATCGTCTGTTAGGTAAGATGTATTAACGCAATGAAATTAAATTTTTATTAGTTAATACCTTACCTACCAGACGATAGCTATAGCCCGGCGCCAGCCGGTCCCGCCAAACGAAAGAAAAAGACATCCCGGGTTTCACCCCCGGCAGGACCGGCACACTACAATCCACTCGCCAGGTGGCCTAGTTCCTGCCTCACTCGCCAGAGGGACGTGACGTCATAGCATCTTTTTCGTCCCTAAGGTTGAATGATGAAGGCTGGAAGCGGGGAAGGCCGGGTGGGAATTTCCCGTCTGGTAGGTAAGGTATTAACTAATAAAAATTTAATTTACTAATTAAAATTTGCAATTTCATTGCGTTAATACATCTTAGCTACCAGACGATAGCTAGAATAACTACCCAGTGGAAGGAGGGCAGCCTTCTGAAGATTGGAGAGAACTCTTATATTATACCTAGGTGTGAGGTTCTAGTCCTTTGAGGAGACAAGTTAGTCTCAAGGGTATCTAGACCTACCTGCCCCCCCCCCCCCCTTTTTGACTGCTCTGAGGGGAGGAAGAGAGCAAGAGTTCAAGTCCATGATTCCCATGGTTAACCTGGAAGAGTAGGGAAAGTCCTATACCCAGAGAATTACTCTGAAGTAAAAAACTTTGAGAAGCCAAGGCATAGGCTAAAAGTGAGCCTGCACCTAAAACTAACTAGTATGTACACTATATATAATTATAAACAAAGACGCTTAGGGGACTAGTGGTGGATCTGCTGGGCCACCACCACAGGACCCAAGTGAAAAAGCTCCTTATCTGCCCAGGCAACATCCTTAAGGTAAAACTGTGTAAAGGTGTTGTGGGACTTCCAGTGGCATGCTGCTAGAATCTGGTCCAGAGATATGCCACCTTGAAAGGCTTTGGAGGCCGCAAAGGCCCTAACATCATGGGCCTTGACCTGATGTAAGGTCAAGGACTCTTGGTCAGAGAGATCATAACACAACACTACTGTTTGTTTGATCCAGGACGAGATAGTGGCAGGAGAGATGTCCCTGTCAAAACCTTGTTTGAATGAGACAAAAACTAACTCCTTTCCCGTTCTTAGGTCCTGTGTTTTGTCCAGGTAGTAGCGCAGAGCCCGAACGGGGCAAAGGGATCTGTCTTCCTTTAAAGACTTATCCAGAGTGGGGGCTAAGGCCGGGATGACCACAGGGGCCACGCACTCTGGTCCCTCTTTTGCCAAGTGATTTTTCGCCAAGAAGCTTGGTGATGGGTAGAGGGAAACTTTGGACCAATCAGCTTGGTGTCTGATATTTTTGTTTAACCAAGCGTGTATCTCACTTCTGCGTTTTCCTGAAGCCAGGGCTAGGAGAAAAACAGTTTTGAAAGTAAGGTGTTTCAGAGAAGCTTTTCTGAGGGGTTCAAAAGGTGCTTTTGTAAGCTGGTGTAAAACTAGGGAGAGGTTCCAAGCAGGGACCCCCCTTCGTCCTTTGGGTCTATCCCTGTGAAAACTGTCTAACAGTCTAGTCAAATTTTCCTCCTTGCCGACATTAATCGAGGTATTTCCCAGTTTGTCTGCAATGGCTGACCTGTAACCGTCAATGGTGCTGGGCTGGAGATTTTTCTCCTGGAAAAGGTGCAGGAGGAAATCTGCTATTTGTTTTATAGATGGGTTCCTGAAGTCCACCTGACTTGTTTCGCACCATCTGATAAAAACGGCCCACTTCGCTTCGTAGACTGTTCTGGTTGAACGTCTTTGAGGCGCCTCAATTCTTGACGCCACTGGGCTAGAGAACCCTTGCTCCTTGATTGTCTGGGCTCTAGGAGCCAGGCATGGAGATTTAGGTTTGTCAGATCCCTGTGACGTGCCTTGTTGAAAGGTTGGGTCACTAGATCTGGGTGGTGTGGAAGACAAACAGGAACCCTCGCAGAGAGCTCCACTAGGTCCCAAAACCAAGGCATGTTGGGCCATCCCGGGGCAATCAGGATTGCTCTGCGATACCAGTGATCTGACAGTTTGCTGACCACCTTCCCCATCAGAGACACTGGGGGGAAGAGGTACATGTCCAGGTCCTCCCAGGACAATGTCAGAGCATCCACTGACCAGGCCTTTGGGTCTGGAATTGGGGACACAAACTGAACTAGCTTGCAGTTGTACCTTGTTGCAAACATGTCCACTCGGGGATAATGCCAGGTTTGACAAAGGAGGTCGAAGGTCTCTTGATGGAGGGACCACTCCGTCTGAATGACCTGCCTTTGGCGAGACAATTTGTCTGCAATTACATTCAGACGGCCTGGAATGTGTCTGGCCTTCAGTACAATTTGATTGAGGCTGCACCAACATAGGAGCCGCCAAAGAAGGGCACAGAGTGAGCCTGACCTCATACCTCCTTCCTTGTTGATGTATGCTACAACCGTAGTGTTGTCTGTGGCAATCAGGACGACCTTTCCTTGCACTAAATGTTGTAATCTTTTTAGTGCTAACAACACGGCTTTTAGTTCTAAGAAGTTTATGTGCAACTTGCTTTCGGGCACTGACCAAGTACCGCTTGCTGTGAAGTCGCCTAAGTGAGCACCCCAGCCTTCTTTTGAGGCGTCTGTAAAGATTTGAACTGCGTGTCGCAGGGGGTGTAAGGGCTGACCCTTTAGGACATTTTCCTCTTGGGTCCACCACTGCAGGTACTGATGGAGAGACCTTGGAATTGGGATCTCCTTTTCCAGAGATTCTGGGACTCTCCAGTGCTTCTTGAGGTGCCACTGAATAGGTCTCATGTGCAGTCTGCCTAGGGGCACCTGTTTTTCTGTCGCAGTGAGAAGACCTATAAGAGACATGAAAGTTCTCACTCGGCAAAATCTGTTCTGTAAAAGCACTGTTATTTTTTGTTGAAGGGCTTCCCAACGGTTTTGAGTAGGCCTGACTACTCCGTTGAGTAGGTCGTACTGGTAGCCTACGAAGTCGAAGACTTGTTGGGGTTCTAGTTCTGACTTTTGCATGTTTACCATCCAGCCCAACTCCTGGCAAAGGGCTAGGAGGGACTGGGTTCCCTGGTGGCAAGATTCTTTGGTAGGGGCTCGAATCAACCAGTCGTCTAGGTACTGGTGGATTCTTATACCCTGTGACTGAGCCATTAACTTGACCTCTTTGACCACACCAGTGAACTCCATGGGAGCTGTTGACAGGCCAAAGGGAAGTGCCCGAAACTGGTACGACTGGTTCTGAAAGTGGAACCTGAGGAATTTTCGGGATGTGAAGTGAATTGGAATGTGGAAGTAGGCGTCGCTGAAGTCTAGCGATGTCACCCACTCCTCTTGTTGTAGAGAGGTCCGGATTGTCTCTGGAGTCTCCATTTTGAATGTTTTTACGCATAAAAACTGATTTAGAGTACTGAGGTCCAAGATTGGCCGCCACTTGTGGTTCGGCTTTGGGACAATGAACAGTCTGTTGAAAAAGGCTAGTGAGGTTTGAACCCTGACCCTCTCTACTGCCTTTTTCTCGATCAGAGCTTGTACAGCTTCTTGCAAGTGGGAGTCTCTGATGGGGTTTGCATAGCCGCTTACTATCAGGGGATCCCTTACCAAGGGAGGTCTGACTTTGAAGGGGAGAACATAACCCTCCTTTAATATGGACACTACTTTTGGGTTTGCACCCTTGTGAGCCCATATTTCCCAAAAACTCTGAAGACGTCCCCCCATTGGACCCTTGCAACATTGGGGACATTTGGAACATTTGGAGCAGAAACAAAGTGACCGACAAAAGAAGCACTTTTCACACACTTTATTTGACTTTTGATCTTTGATTTTGGCCTTACGTCTTTCTTTTGCGACAGCCACCTTGTTACAGTAGGTACACGACATACAACATGATAAGAAACATTTGTTGGAACAGATACAAAAGAGTTTCTTGTTATGACACTTTCTACAGAACTGACTGGCCGGGCCACCGGCACCGGACTTGACTTGCAGTAATTGTCATTTATACTGTGTCTTCTCATGAGCCATCTTGGTACCACGTCCGGGCTGACCACCCCGGCCTCTGCCCCGGCCTCTATTGCGGGAACCAAACGCTTTCCAAGCTGGTAGTTCCTTTCCGGCCTGAGAAGTCGATTTAGCAGTGTCTTGAGGTTTCCAACCAGTACTGTAGGGTTGGTATCTCTGCTTTCTGCCTCTACCGGCGAACCCCCCGCGGCCCGGGCCGGGCTGGGAAGTACGTCGGGAAGCTTCTAACTGGTTGATTTCATCCTCAGCTTTTCTAATAGCAGCATCTGGAAATAACCCATATCCATTCAGGGGACAATTTCTCAAGGAATTGAAAGTATCTGGTTTAATTCCCGGTTTCACAGCTTCCAAGTATGAGTCCCTACGGAGTAGGGTCAAATTCGCCATCTGCACAAATGTAAAGTCTGCCAAATGTTGTAAAGATTTGCCCATGGCGAAACTGACATTCTGGTTAAATGAGGATAAGTATAAAAGTTCATCCAATGCACCTTGAGCTTTGACAGAGGACTTGCCTTTCTTAAGTTCACTTTGTAAAATATGCAATTGTTCTTGGAAGGCATCCTGTATTTTGGTGATACAGCGATTAAACCCCGCTGACTGGTTGCAAATATATGAAGACTCTTTTGCTGCTTTCTCCCACTTACGCATAGTGTCTTGTGATAGTGGGCGGGATGGAGGCTGAGGAGATGTAGAAGATATGGTTGAAATCCTGGGGAATGAACTGTTGATCTTCGCCGCATCATTTGGCCAAGAATTCACTGATTTACCCGGCCTAGTTGGATCTGTAGGCTCCGCCGGGTGTATCCCATACCATCTGCTCTGGGATTTTGGGGGTCTGAGGAACTGGTCCACATGCAGGCCACCTGGATCACTAGATTTTGAAGGATATCCTTCTATCAGTACAAGGTTTAGAGTTTCTAGTTTTCGGCACAACCAATCTTCCGGTGGAAGATCCACAGAAATCTTGCCCACAGGCTGAGAACGGTGACCTGCCCAAGGATTATCAGTGCGGGATTGCGGAGAAAACTCCAGGTCAGGAATGTGTGTCCATCCCATGAACGCGCGGACGCCTCTCACAGTCTCGCGGTAATTTTGATCTTCACTGAGGACCCGGTCCGGGTCTGAGGTTTCCAAGTCTGGGGATTCCTCTGCATCAGATAACTCACCCTCTTCAAATGTTTCCGGAGGATTGACATCGCGGAAGGTGACCGGCCCGGAGCCGGAAGAAGGTTGTTGAAATGAAGATTGAGAGGAAGCAGACATAGCAGCTGACGAAACAGTAGCCACCGGAGCAGGGTGTTTAAACATAGGTTCTGCTTCCGGGTAGAGGTTTTGAAGTGGAGATTGTCTGTCAGCAATTGAAAAATCCTGATCTCTAGGCTCATCCGGGCCAACAGCCGGACCGGCTGGACCGGAAGAAGCCGAAGTAGTGACAAAAAAGGGTGTCTGGGAAAGAGCACCTGCTGGAGCAGCATGAGAGACCGGTACTTTGACCGGAGAAAATGACGGATTTTGTTGCACAGAAGGTGAGGGGCGATGTCCTAAAGTAAGAAGTGCCTCAAGCCTGGCCATACGAGTGGACCATTTTTCGTCCAGTTCTTGAAGATCTTTCTTAAACTGAGGCACAGGAAGGGACAAATCCGGAGCAGAAGACACAGAAACATCAGGTTCTTGTTCTGGCTGGGTATCAAGTACTACCACAGAAGACGGATCGACTAACACTTCCTTTGCTTTAGCCTTTTCCTTTCTGAGTTTATAGGTTGGAGTACTTAACTTGAGCACTTGCTCCGGGGTAAGGACACTGCAAAAGTCACACTGCAGATTCTGAACACAAGGGTCATCACCATGTCCTTTCTCGCGACAACGCGCACACCTACTATGTTTGTCAAATGAAGCCATAATATGGCCACACGCACCCTTTTTCTGTCCTGGAGATGCCATGATAGAAAAGTCAACTAATGGCAACTATTCCGACACAAATTAAACAGATATAACACAAATATAAAACCAAAAGGTTCACAGATAAAAATTCACAACTTTAAATATCGAGCCAAACGAAAAAGATGCTATGACGTCACGTCCCTCTGGCGAGTGAGGCAGGAACTAGGCCACCTGGCGAGTGGATTGTAGTGTGCGGGTCCTGCCGGGGGTGAAACCCGGGACGTCTTTTTCTTTCGTTTGGCGGGACCGGCTGGCGCCGGGCTATAGCTATCGTCTGGTAGGTAAGATGTATTAACGCAATGAAATTAGAATTTGATATCAATACTGCACTTCAATGCCTACATAACTTCAGTTGCATACTTACACATCCATCCTCTGTAGGAGAGTAGGAGACGAAGTGTCCAGCGTCGGACGTACATCAGACCCAGGAAGAAAGTGAATCCCCCACATACTGAGATCAGAGGTACACGCAGCCAGCGAGGTACTCCTGCAAATACAAATGTTTTATATTATACCCCTTTCACACTACAGGCGGTATCCTCCCCAATAGGCCGTGTATGGTGAAACATTCCTGTCCTTGGATCACCATCTGACGTCTGTTTGCAACCTTGCGAGTCAGTGGCGAACCGTCCATTACCTTGTGTATCCTGTGGAAGTTTTGAAATGTTTAAAATTTCCACCTCTGATTTCAGAACCATGTTCAGATAAACTTCTTGCTATGGTAACTGACTGTGGTCCACATTGTACATAAGGTTGTGATTCGGTTATCTTTCGGTGTAATATGGCGACATAAGGTGTGTTAAGGTATTGGACGTTTCACCACTGTGTCACAAGGTCGCATACGAACCTCGGACAGGAGCTGAAGGACAGGGGCGACTTTTGCCCAACACCTATAACCACGAATTATACCACCTGCAGTGTGAATGCTACACCAAATCTCGGACGATATGGGGCGTCTTTGGAGGCGGTACCACCACGAGTACCATGGGACATACCGTCTGTAGTGTGAAAGGGGCAGTAGTTCTTAAATAAAGCCTCTCTTACATCCCGTCGTACGTGTATAGACACGCAAGTGTATTGCAAATATTGTTGAAAAATATGAACGCAGCCTGGTAGTGGGGTAGTAGAGATTTGCAGTGCAAACAGGGTGTGTTCTCCCAACAAGAGTGTCCCTTCTTAAAGATCGAAGAACAAATTGCGACTAGCTACAGGTCGTACAGTGGGTTTATATACATGCAAGGTACACTTGAGTGTATCTTACAGTATGTATAAACAATGTAAATAATTGGGGAGAACCTACAACACTTGCAAGGAGAATGCACGTGCCTAAGTCTCTCGTAAGTTACCCTTGAGGCATGGATGCGTTTGTAGACATGCTGCATGCACGCAGAGATTAATGTGCATGCCAATTTTCATTGCAGTTTGTTCTAAAATCGCAAGTGTGTCTTGAGGGTCCCTTGCAAATCAGGCAATTTTTCTCTGTAACCAGGACGTACGTGCACGTACGATGGGATGTAAGAGAGGCTTAAGTGACAAGTTATGGTATACATAGCCATGAACTGCTACAAACTAGAAATAGGATGCCCTGTTAAGAATAGCTGCAACATATGAAAAGAAACAGGATAGCATAGATGTAATATCATGTGTAATGTCCAGTACAGTAGTCTTACAAGACCCTGTTTCATTTGTAAAATATATCAATGATGCTTAAATATTTATTAGTATACATGTAAATTATTTCAGCTTCATGCCTTTTTGCATTGGTTCAAAAATCTGCTCAAAATCACTCTGTCTCTAAAGGTTTTTGAGATAACCAACATTATTGATTTCCGATAAAACTGGCAAAATTTGGTGGGCAAAATTTGAGAAATTTGACATTTTTCAGAGGCAATATACCAAAGATCTCTAATATCCAAATGGTCAAAAATTAGCTTGAAACTGCTCTATCCCTTACGTTTTTTCGAGATTATCGACATTTCCAATTTCAGCCAAAATTTAAGATGGCTGGAATTCTGGAAACTCAACTTTTTTCACAGGCACTATTTCTAAGGTCTCTAGTACCCAAAGGGTCCAAACATTGCTTGAAATCACTTTATCTCTAAGGGTTTTTGAGATAAAAGACTTTTCAATTTCTGCCAAAATTCAAGATGACAGCCAAAATCTCGTTCCCACGATAAATGCATTTTTGCATTTTATGCAGAAATTCAAGATGGTCACCAAAAATGGTGGCAAAGCGATTTTTGTGAAATGTCGCTAGTACACTCTGCAGATATCCTGCAGGTTAAAAATTTCATCAAAATCGCTCTATCTCGAACCGTTTCCAAGATAAATGCATTTTAGCAGAAAATCAAGAAGGCCGCAAAAATGGCGGGACAGTGATTTTTGTGAAAAATTGCCATTAAATTGTGCAGATAATCTCCAGGTCAAAAGTTTCTTCAAAATCACTCTATCTGGAATGGTTTCCCAGATAACTGTGTTTTGCGTTATACGCAGAAATTCAAGATGGCCACGAAAAAATGGCGAGAAAGTGATTTTTGCAAAATGTCACCAGTACACTCTGCAGATACCCTGAGGGTCCAAAATTTTGTCAAAATTGCTCTATCTTGCACGGTTAAGGAGATAGAAGCCAATCTGTGTCTTTCCATTTTTTGGCAAAAATTCAAAATGGCCCCATTTCTGGGGAAAGGAATTTTTTTTTGAAAATTGCCAATAGTACATAGCGGTTAAGGAGATAGAAGCAAATTTGTGTTTTTGCATTTTTGGCAAAAATTTGAAAATTTGAAATGGCCGCCATTTTTGAGGAGAGGAATTTTTTTTGAAAATTGCAAAGAGTAGTTTGCTAAGATACCCTGTGGGTCGAATATTTTGACAAAATCGCTCTATCTTACATGATTAAGGAGATAGAAGCAAATTTGTGTTTTTGCATTTTTGGCAAAAATTCAAAAATTCAAAATGGTGGCCATTTTTGAGGAGAGGAAAATTTTTTGAAAATTGCCAAGAATACATTGCTTAGAAGCCCTGTGGGTCAAAAATTTTGATGAAATCGCTCTATCTTGCACGGTTTAGGAGATAGACATATTTATGTTTTTTGCTATGTAGCTATTACTCTATTACTCAAGAGGTTAAAGCTTTAACCATCAACAATACCCAGCAAGCAATTGACCCTATAAACCTTCACACTAAATTTTACAAAGATGAGTTAAATATGTTTCCTTTAAAAGAGTGAAAACAGAAATGCAATTCAGAGTAGGCTCAAAGTAGCACAGCAGCTATTACTCAGATAGCTACAAAGCTATCATCAACCAAAAGCTATCCTGGCCAAACTACTGACCCAATTATCCTTCACATAAATTTTTGTGAAGATAGAAAACATTGTTTCATTAAAATGTCCAGAAAAAAAGTCAACTCAAAATAGCATAATTGCTATATCGCCCAATAACTATTACTCACTTAGCTATAAAGGTATTACCACCAAAAGCAATCCCAAGCAAGCTACTGATCCAATAATCCTCAAGTAAGTAGCTATTACTCAGTCAGGTATGTAGCTATTATCACTAAAAGCAATCCCAAGGAAGCTATTGATCTAACTATTGCTCATACCAAATTTGGTAAAGATATGTCAAATATTTTTCCTTAAAATGCCCGGAAACAAAAGAAGTACACAAAAGTAGCTAAGTAGCTATTACTCAGTTAGCTATACAGTTATCTTCACCATAAGCAATCCCATGCAAGCTAGTAACCTATTAAACACCCGTACCAAATTTGGTAAAAATAGGATAAATACTTTTCCTTGAAATGACCGGAAACCAAGTGTGACGATGGACGGCGGATGCCGGAAAAGCAAAAATAATACACGTGTAATGTATCAGTGCTTTAACAATTGACCCAGTTTTGGCCCGACAATTACACACAACCAATGGGATTGTCCTATAAATACAAGTGTAATGTATTAGTACTTTAACAAGCAACCAAAAAGTGGCAATGACCAAAACATGCACAGGGTTTAATTTGATCGATTAATGATGAAAACAAACCAGATTTTTGGGAGCTACCAAATTTTAAAGTTCCTGGACAAAAAAGTGTTCTACTATAACATTGAAATATAAAAACAAATACATTAAACAAGTTAAGCTGTAACTTAAGTATGTGAATATTTGATTACATACAAAATTACGCAAAAACACAATTCCATATTTTATACAACTTCCTTGGATACCAATTTTCCATTTCAATTTTAGCTTTAGGCTAAATATAAAATCAATGCAAAAGTGAAACTGATTTATCATTGTTATAGATGTTAAACTGTTTGGCAAAGTTTATATTGTCTGATAAATTTTCTGATATATATGAAGAAGAAAATTTATTATCCACAGCAAGCCATATTTGACCCACCCGTATAGACTGGGATAAACGGAGTGGGATATATATATTTTTTTGTATACAACAGCACCTCTATACCATGGATAATAAGGGTCAATAAATTCCAGTTTTCACTAATATCTCGGAAACTATGCAACCTACACATATGTATTATATATCATTAGAAAGGTATTTTTCTAGTGCTTCTGCTCTTTTTGTTGCATAAAAGTCGCTGCAGAAATGACTGAGAAATCACAAGTTTAACACTAAGGTTTTATATGGCCTGGTGCCCCTATATATACAAGATTGTTTTTCACATTCTCTCTTTAAAAAGTTTAAATATGGTTTTATTTAGGTCATAAATCATACAAAATGGTGGATAAAAAAATTAAAGTATCCCTCATTAAACATGTACAAAAACAAGAGGAGAGTGCCCGTGAACGAGCACTGTGTCAGCTGACTGAATGTTTTTGATTTGTGATGGTGATAATGAGAGGAAAGCATAACTAGAGGATCGCTCGCAAAAAAAAAAGATAATGTTTTTGCATAGCAAAAACAAAGCGTCCTGAAAAGGATATAAAGGTGAGTGCTAAAGTATTAAGAAAATGCTTCGTTTCTAGCCTTATACTGTTGTGGCAACCAAAGTCAGCGCAGTCTGCTCTATCTAGCACGGTTTTCAAGATATAAGCATTTCTGTATTTTGCAAAAAATAAAAAAATTAAAAATGTCCGCTATATTGGGCGAGACAAAAATATTTTGAAAATTGGCATGGCTACTCTGCAGAGATACCCAGCAGGTCCAAAATTTTGTTGAGTTCACTCCATATAGCACGGTTTTCGAGATATAAGCATTTTTGTGTTTTGCAAAAACTTTGAAAATTCAAAATGGCCACCATTTTTGGGGAGACAAAAATTTTTGTCAAGACCACTGCCGTGGTGTGTATCTCCCGCCGAGCATTAAAGCAGAAGAAATAGCTTTTCCGAGATATTCACAATTTTTCATTTTCGTGTGTGAAAGGTCTTCCAAAAGTAGGTGAATGAGTTATTTGAGAAAAATTGGCTATCTGCAATACTATTAAGAGATAATTCACATTTACTCATTTTGAGTAGGTGAATAATTATCTATGGGTCTGAAACTTCACCAAGCGAAAGCTCTCCCAAAAGTAGGTGAATGAGTTATTTGAGAAAAATTGGCTATCTGCAATACTTTTAGAGATAATTTGCATTTACTCATTTTGAGTAGGTGAGTAATTAGCTATGGGTCTGAAACTTCACCATGTGAAAGCTCTCCCACAAGTAGATGAATGAGTATTTGATAAAAATTGGGTATCCGCAATACTTTTACAGATAATTAGTATTTACTCATTTTGAGTAGGTGAATAAATAGCTATGGGTCTGAAACTTCACAGAGTGAAAGCTCTCCCAAAAGTAGGTGAATGAGTTATTTGAGAAAAATTGGCTATCTGCAATACTTTTAGAGATAATTCACATTTACTCATTTTGAGTAGGTGAATAATTAGCTATGGGTCTGAAACTTCACCAAGTGAAAGCTCTGCCAAAAGTAGGTGAATGAGTTATTTGAGAAAAATTGGCTATCTGCAATACTTTTAGAGATAATTCGCATTTACTCATTTTGAGTAGACGAGTAATTAGCTATGGGTCTGAAACTTCACCAAGTGAAAGCTCTCCCAAAAGTAGGTGAATGATTAATTTGAGAAAAATTGGCTATCTGCAATACTTTTAGAGATAATTCGCATTTACTCATTTTGAGTAGGTGAGTAATTAGCTATGGGTCTGAAACTTCACCAAGTGAAAGCTCTCCCAAAAGTAGGTGAATGAGTTATTTGAGAAAAATTGGCTATCTGCAATACTTTTACAGATAATTCGCATTTACTCATTTTGAGTAGGTGAGTAATTAGCTATGGGTCTGAAACTTCACCAAGTGAAAGCTCTCCCAAAAGTAGGTGAATGATTAATTTGAGAAAAACTGGCTATCTGCAATACTTTTAGAGATAATTCGCATTTACTCATTTTGAGTAGGTGAGTAATTAGCTATGGGTCTGAAACTTCACCAAGTGAAAGCTCTCCCAAACGTAGGTGAATGAGTTATTTGAGAAAAATTGGCTATCTGCAATACTTTTAGAGATAATTCGCATTTACTCATTTTGAGTAGGTGAGTAATTAGCTATGGGTCTGAAACTTCACCAAGTGAAAGCTCTCCCAAAAGTAGGTGAATGAGTTATTTGAGAAAAATTGGCTATCTGCAATACTTTTAGAGATAATTCACATTTACTCATTTTCAGTAGGTGAGTAATTAGCTATGGGTCTGAAACTTCACCAAGTGAAAGCTCTCCCAAAAGTAGGTGAATGAGTTATTTGAGAAAAATTGGCTATCTGCAATACTTTTAGAGATAATTCGCATTTACTCATTTTGAGTAGGTGAGTAATTAGCTATGGGTCTGAAACTTCACAGAGTGAAAGCTCTCCCAAAAGTAGGTGAATGAGTTATTTGAGGAAAATTGGCTATCTGCAATACTTTTAGAGATAATTCGCATTTACTCATTTTGAGTAGGTGAGTAATTAGCTATAGGTCTGAAACTTCACCAAGTGAAAGCTCTCCCAAAAGTAGGTGAATGATTAATTTGAGAAAAATTGGCTATCTGCAATACTTTTAGAGATAATTCGCATTTACTCATTTTGAGTAGGTGAGTAATTAGCTATGGGTCTGAAACTTCACCAAGTGAAAGCTCTCCCAAAAGTAGGTGAATGAGTTATTTGAGAAAAATTGGCTATCTGCAATACTTTTAGAGATAATTCGCATTTACTCATTTTGAGTAGGTGAGTAATTAGCTATGGGTCTGAAACTTCACCAAGTGAAAGCTCTCCCAAAAGTAGGTGAATGAGTTATTTGAGAAAAATTGGCTATCTGCAATACTTTTAGAGATAATTCGCATTTACTCATTTTGAGTAGGTGAGTAATTAGCTATGGGTCTGAAACTTCACCATGTGAAAGCTCTCCCACAAGTAGATGAATGAGTTATTTGATAAAAATTGGGTATCCGCAATACTTTTACAGATAATTAGCATTTACTCATTTTGAGTAGGTAAATAATTAGCTATGGGTCTGAAACTTCACCATGTGAAAGCTCTCCCAAAAGTAGGTGAATGAGTTATTTGAGAAAAATTGGCTATCTGCAATACTTTTAGAGATAATTCGCATTTACTCATTTTGAGTAGGTGAGTAATTGGCTATGGGTCTGAAACTTCACCATGTGAAAGCTCTTCCAAAAGTAGGTGAATGAGTTATTTGAGAAAAATTGGCCATCTGCAATACTTTTAGAGGTAATTCGCATTTACTCTTTTTGAGTAGGTGAGCAATTAGCTATGGGTCTGAAACTTCACCAAGTGAAAGCTCTTTGGGATAGCTGCTCTGCAGAGATACCCTGAAGATAAAAAATTTCGTCGAAATCGCTCTATGTAGCACGGTTTTCGAAATATTAGCATTTTTGTGTTTTGCAATTTTTGCGCAAAAATTCGAAAATTCAAAATGGCCGCCATTTTTGGCGAGACAAAATTTTTTTGAAAATTGGCATGGCTACTCTGCAGATATACCCTGTGGGTCAAAATTTCGTCGAAATCGCTCTATCTAGCAGGGTTTTTGAGATATAAGCATTTTTATGTTTTGCAATTTTTGCGAAAAATTCGAAAATTCAAAATGGCCGCCATTTTTGGCGAGACAAAATTTTTTTGAAAATCGGCATGGCTACTCTGCAGATATACCCTGTGGGTCAAAAATTTTGTCGAAATCGCTCTATCTAGCAGGGTTTTCGAGATATAAGCATTTTTATGTTTTGCAATTTTTGCGAAAAATTCGAAAATTCAAAATGGCCGCCATTTTTGGCGAGAGAAAATTTTTTTCAAAATTGGGATAACTACTCTGCAGAGATACCCTGTGGGTCAAAAATTTCGTCGAAATCGCTCTATCTAGCACGGTTTTCAAGATATAAGCATTTTTGTGTTTTGCAATTTTTGCGAAAATTTCGAAAATTCAAAATGGCTGCCATTTTTGGCGAGACAAAAATTTTTTGAAAATCGGGAAAAGTACTCTGCAGAGATATCCTGCGGGTCAAAAATTTCGTCGAAATCGCTCTATGTAGCACGGTTTTCGAAATATTAGCATTTTTGTGTTTTGCAATTTTTGCGCAAAAATTCGAAAATTCAAAATGGCCGCCATTTTTGGCGAGACAAAATTTTTTTGAAAATTGGCATGGCTACTCTGCAGATATACCCTGTGGGTCAAAATTTCGTCGAAATCGCTCTATCTAGCAGGGTTTTTGAGATATAAGCATTTTTATGTTTTGCAATTTTTGCGAAAAATTCGAAAATTCAAAATGGCCGCCATTTTTGGCGAGACAAAATTTTTTTGAAAATCGGCATGGCTACTCTGCAGATATACCCTGTGGGTCAAAAATTTTGTCGAAATCGCTCTATCTAGCAGGGTTTTCGAGATATAAGCATTTTTATGTTTTGCAATTTTTGCGAAAAATTCGAAAATTCAAAATGGCCGCCATTTTTGGCGAGAGAAAATTTTTTTCAAAATTGGGATAACTACTCTGCAGAGATACCCTGTGGGTCAAAAATTTCGTCGAAATCGCTCTATCTAGCACGGTTTTCAAGATATAAGCATTTTTGTGTTTTGCAATTTTTGCGAAAATTTCGAAAATTCAAAATGGCTGCCATTTTTGGCGAGACAAAAATTTTTTGAAAATCGGGAAAAGTACTCTGCAGAGATATCCTGCGGGTCAAAAATTTTGTCGAAATTGCTCTATCTAGCACGGTTTTTGAGATATAAGCATTTTTGTGTTTTGCAATTTTTGCGAAAATTTCGAAAATTCAAAATGGCCGCCATTTTGGGCGAGATAAAAATTTTTTGAAAATTGGGAAAACTACTCCGCAGAGATACCCTGTGGGTCAAAAATTTCGTCGAAATCGCTGTATCTAGCACGGTTTTTGAGATATAAGCATTTTTGTGTTTTCCTTATTTGGAAAATTCGTAATGATTAATTAATCATTAATTACTCGGCCATTTCTTGACCAATCAATGCCAAAATCTAATGATTTCCAGATTTTAATAGAATGAATGTATTTGCCAAGTTTCAGGTGAATTGATAAAATTCCTTTCAAGTTATCATCCGGACAAGCTTCCCCATCGAAAAAAGACATTTTTGGTCATGTGACCTCTCTGATTGGTTGAAATGTCACTGCAGCATATTCAAAAAAATTCCCCAAGGCTACTGCCTAAACCTGCCAAATTTGAAAAGAATCCGCCTAACGGTTACAGAGTTATAAGGAAAACAAAATGCGGAGCCGGCGGAGCCGGCGGAGCCGGAAGCTCTCCCATGCACAAACAAGCGTCCCTTGCGGGACGCTTAATTATCAGGAAAAGGGCTGTACAGAAATACAGTAAATGGTAACTGAACAGCATGTTCGAAAGATATTCCGAAGCTGACAGAAGAAAAGGACAAAAAAGTTGTGCCCTGCAAATGGTTTTATGAAATAAAGTAACAAGGTAATTGTTTAAGTGTAAAAAGTAGGTTAAAAATATTTAAAGAAATACTATAAATGCAATATCCTCGTTCGACCATGAAGAAGGGATCCAAAGGTCAAATCTGATCATACCAAAAGATTCCCAGCCAAAGAATTTAGGATGGTTTACCATCCCAAACCTGTCGGACCAATAATAAGTGAGTCATAGGCACTTTTTAAGTTTGGCTATCCTTGTTTGACCTTGACGGAGGGGTTTAAGGTCAAATCCGACCACACAAAAAAATTCCCAGCCCATGATTTCCTGTAGCTTGTTTACCATCCCAAACCTGTAGGACCAATAATAAGCGAGTTATAAGCAATTGTAAGTTTGGCTATCCTCAATTGACCTTGAAGGAGGGGTCCCAGGTCAAATCTGACCACACCAAAAGAATCCCAGCCCATGATTTCCCATATGTTGGTTTACCATCCCAAACCTCCAAGACCAATAATACGCGAGTTATAAGCACTTTAAGTTTGGCTATCTTCGTTTGACCTGGAAGGAGGGGTCTAAGGTGAAATCCGACCACACCAAAAGATTTCCAGCCCATGATTTTCTATAGGTTGGTTTTCCATTCCAAACCTCTAGGACCAATAATAAGCGAGTTATAAGCACTTTTAAGTTTGGCTATCCTCATTTGACCTTGAAGGAGGGGTCCAAGGTGAAATCCGACCACACCAAAAAATTCCCAGCTCATGATTTTCTATAGGTTGGTTTTCATTCCAAACCTCTAGGACCAATAATAAGCGAGTTATAAGCACTTTTATGTTTGGCTATCCTCATTTGACCTTGAAGGAGGGTTCCAAGGTCAAATCGGACCATATTAACAGATTCCCAGCCCATGATTTCCTACAGGTTGGATACAATGATTTACTCAACAGTGAGAACCTGAAAGAAGCTTTGCTCAGCTATGCCATGACATAGAGGTCTGCAATTTCACTATGTTATAGCTGACCAAAACGTCTGTGAATAACATATTTAACAAAATACTCTAAATGTAATAGTTTTCAAGTTACAACTGATTTACTCAAGAGTGAGAACCTCAAAGTAACTATTACTCAGCTATGCAATGAGCTACATGTCTGAATTTTTGCTCTGTTATAGCTGACCTAAAAGTAGGTGAACAACATATTTAAGCAAAATACTGTAAATGCAATAGTTTTCAAGCTACAACTGATTTACTCAATAGTGAGAACCTGAAAATAGCTATTGCTCCGCTATGCCACGAGCTATAGGTCTATAATTTCACTATGTTATAGCTAACCCAAAAGTAGGTGAACAATATATTTTAACAAAATACTCCAAATGCAATATTTTTCAAGTTATAGTCGATTTACTCAACAGTCAGTGCCTGTGAATAGCTATTGCTCAGTTGTGCCATGAGCTACAGGTCTGTAATTTCACTATGTTATAGCTGACCCAAAAGTAGCTGAATAACATATTTGCACAAATTTCTGTAAAGGCAATAGTTTTCCAATTACAACTGATTTACTCAACAGTGAGAACTTCAAAGTAGCTATTACTCAGCTATGCAATGAGCCACAGGTCTGGAACTTCACTATGCTATAGCTGACCCCAAAATAGGTGAATAACCTATTGCAACAAAATACTCTAAATGCAATAGTTTGCAAGTTATAAGTGATTTACTCAACAGTGATAACCTAAAAGTAGCTATTACTCAGCTATGCCATGAGCTACAGGTCTGAAATTTTACTATGTTATAGCTGACCCAAAAGTAGCTGAATAACATATTTATACTAAATTCTCTAAATGCAATAGTTTTCAAATTATAAGTGATTTACTCAACATTGAGAACTTCAAAGTAGCTATTACTCAGCTATGCAATGAGTCACAGGTCTGGAACTTCACTATGTTATAGCTGACCCCAAAATAGGTGAATAACATATTGAAACAAAATACTCTAAATGCAATAATTTCCAAGTTATAAGCGATTTACTCAATAGTGATAACCTCAAAGTAGCTATTACTCAGCTATGCCATGAGCTACAGGTCTGAAATTTTACTATGTTATAGCTGACCCAAAAGTAGGTGAACAACATATTTAGGCAAAATACTGTACATGCAATAGTTTTCAAGTTACAACTGATTTACTCAACAGTGATGACCTAAAAGTAGCTATTACTCAGCTATGCCATGAGCTACAGGTCTGAAATTTTACTATGTTATAGCTGACCCAAAAGTAGCTGAATAACATATTTATACTAAATTCTCTAAATGCAAGAGTTTTCAAATTATAAGTGATTTACTCAACATTGAGAACTTCAAAGTAGCTATTACTCAGCTATGCAAGGAGTCACAGGTCTGGAACTTCACTATGTTATAGCTGACCCCAAAATAGGTGAATAACATATTGAAACAAAATACTCTAAATGCCATAATTTCCAAGTTATAAGCAATTTACTCAACAGTGATAACCTCAAAGTAGCTATTACTCAGCTATGCCATGAGCTACAGGTCTGAAATTTTACTATGTTATAGCTGACCCAAAAGTAGGTGAACAACATATTTAAGCACAATACTGTACATGCAATAGTTTTCAAGTTACAACTGATTTACTCAATAGTGATGACCTAAAAGTAGCTATTACTCAGCTATGCCATGAGCTACAGGTCTGAAATTTTACTATGTTATAGCTGACCCAAAAGTAGCTGAATAACATATTTATACTAAATTCTCTAAATGCAATAGTTTTGCAATTACAACTGATTTACTCAATAGTGAGAACCTCAAAGTAGTTATTACTCAGCTATGCAATGAGCTACAGGTCTGAAATTTCACTATGTTATAGCTGGCCCAAAAGTAGCTGAATAACATATTTATACGAAATTCTCTAAATGCAATAGGTTTTAAGTTACAAGTGATTTACTCAATAGTGAGAACTTCAAAGTAGCTATTACTCAGCTATGCAATGAGCCACAGATCTGAAACTTCACTATGTTATAGCTGATCCCAAAATAGGTGAATAATATATTGCAACAAAATACTGTAAATGCAATAGTTTCCAAGTTATAAGCGATTTACTCAACAGTGATAACCTAAAAGTAGCTATTACTCAGCTATGCCATGAGCTACAGGTCTGAAATTTTACTATGTTATAGCTGACGCAAAAGTAGCTGAATAACATATTTATACGAAATATTTTTGAAGTTATAAGCGATTTACTCAACAGTGATAACCTAAAAGTAGCTATTACTCAGCTATGCCATGAGCTACAGGTCTAAAATTTTACTATGTTATAGCTGACCCAAAAGTAGCTGAATAACATATTTATACGAAATTCTCTAAATGCAATAGTTTTTAAGTTACAAGTGATTTTACTCATGATGGAAGTTACTGAAAAGCCCAAAAGTAGCTATTACTCACTTAGCTATTGAGACAGGCACCCAACTTACTCACCATATTGTAGCTATTAAAAAAGTAGCTGAATAACATATTTTAACAAAATGCTCTAAATGCAACACTTTTCAAGTTATAAATGATTTTGTGCATGATTTCATGAATTTTAATGCATTAAAAATTATTAAAAAAAATTATTAAAAAAAAAGTAAGACAGATCCAGGTCTCATACTCACACAAGAGAATCTACCTGTGGCCTAGTACATATATGCAAGATATGAGAGAAATCCCTGCAATAGTCACTGAGAAAATTGTGATTAAGTGTTGAAATTTTCACACTTTTGGTGGGGGTACCCCCCTTGTAATGTCTCTAGCAAACAGACGAACAGACAGATTTGCATGCCTTGAACAATTTTTCATCCTCGATAGATAAGGTATCTTTTAAAAAAAACAGCACGTCTCTAGGCCTTGTAGTTTTGGAGGAGAAGTTGTTCGCGCGGACGCGTACGCCCACGCCGCAGAGTGACGACATAATGTCAGCTGACTGACAAGTCAGCTGACATAAAAAACTATCTCACTCATGAAGGTTAACAAAATAACACTTGTGCTACACACTCGTATAATATTGTTATCTTCATTTGTGATATAATTTTTTCTGTAAATATCATTCAGGAAGTCTTCCCATTGTATGGTGTTGTATATGAAACCAGCTTCATTTTATAAACTTAAAACAGACACTAAATATTCAAGTATTCACCAAACACCACATTCAGAATCAGAAATATGTAGGGTGGTTTCACTTTTGGTTTTGAACCTTTATTAACAGGCATAGATTAGAAAACATTGTTTTGAAAAATTCTTCATTAATTTCTGGGAATGCTATTAAAATTAACTCCTTTAGTATGGAAATTAAACATCAAGATACATTAACTAACAATGTTATTGCATGAATTTATTATCATCTTAGCTCTGCATTTGAACAATATATTGTTAAATAAAGAAGATTTCATGTTTCCCCAGCTCCCCTTCCACACCACTGACCCACACCTTCTCACAGTGTCCTGTACTATGAAAATGTTTTGTTAATTCTCCCTGACGCCACTGTTCCACCAAAGGACCTGGGACCCTTAACCATTGAGAATCTGTGAAAAAAAATCTGAAAAATGGGCAGAAAAAATGGAATCTTTATCCAGGTGTGGGATCAAGCACAGATCGTCTTCAGGAAGCCTTGGGAAGCCTCAGACAAGTCACGATCGTTCCCCGACTATGAGGTGATTAAGCCACGTTTGTGATCAGTTTCAACCCCGATCCTGTCGGGGATATAATGACTGGGTCTCAGACTGATCTGAGGCTTCCTCAGGCCTCCTGGAACCAATAACAGATTTCCAAGACAGCAGTCAACGATTTTTGTTGAGGTCTGGGACTAAGTCCAGGCCTGGGACTAAGTGCAGGCCTCTTGGGATAAGAGTCCTGAGCTTAAGAGTCGCAGAATGCCTCAGACAACATAGGATTGTGTAAATTTGGGTGTGAGGAGACGTTGGGAAGCCTGAGACTGGGAAATTTGTGGGTAGGGGCTTGGGCTATGTGGATTGGTTACAGTTATCAATATATAAAATATACATAAAATATCACGTTTATATTTATACTGACCACAACAGATCCAAATGGACTCGGACTGTCCAGGACTCTCAATCCTATCCCCAAAAGCCCTTTATCGGGACCCTTAGTCTTGTGGTGGAACAGAGGCAAAAATAAGTGTCAAGTTCTAAATATTTCCATCTTTCTAAAACTGTTTAACCTATATATTGTAAAATCCATTCATAAAATTAAAGAAATCTCAAGTCAAAAATTGAAGAGGAGCCCCCTTACTTACAATGGAGGTGTTTCATGGCATTTTTTTCTTCTTCTTTTGTAAACATTGAGTAAATATTGACTGATTTTACTTAGTATGGACTTACGGATTATTTTATAAATTTGTCTTCTATTAATAACACATAATGTCTCTCCATTCATTTCCCCATTATATTATACTAATACTGAAATATTACTGTATATTTTCAACCCACAATGTTTTTTTTTCCTAAATGTAAGTTGTGCAAAAAACTCTGAAACTGATAACTTAATATAGCCAGTGTCTATCAGAATTGAGTAAATGAAGCAAATGAAGATTATTCCAGATTTGTATCCAAATACACCAGATCTTTGTAAAGTTTGTATATATGGAGCACTTAGTTACACTAAAGTGAGTGAATGATCAAAATTTTTCTATTGTTTACAAGAGTATAAATGTCCTTGTTTCAGACAAATACTTAAGTGGATTATTAGGTTCATGCTTCCATGAATGGAATAGTCTCTGGTTGGTAGTAAGGAAACCACTGCTAAGTGTTTTGTTTATTTATTCTGAATACTTTTAGGTATGTACAACATTTGTCAGCCTCTCACAAAAGGCGAGAAAGATTAACTCTTTACGTTTAACTCAGTTCAACAATAAATTTGATAATCTGGTATATGTTTGGCCAATATTGTAAATATCTGCAAGGAAATCCTAGGGGAAATCCATGTCCTCATAGCTTCGCACGAATATTAATGACTTGGGTGCTGTGGCCGTGAGTTTTCAAGTTTAAAGTATTTGATCTTTGTCTATGCTTCCATTTTATAAAATATTGTAAGGAAATCCCATGGAAAGTCTGCGTTTTCATATCTTTTCATGAATATTAATGACTTGGGTGCTATGGCCGTGAGTTCTCGAGTTTAAAGTATTAGATTTTGTCTATGCTTCCACTTATAAAATATTGCAAGGACATCCCAGGGAAAATCTGTGTGCATTATTAAAGAGTCAATTTCAATATTATATTTATGGACAACTTTTTCCCAGCAGTCTCTTTCAGCAATTCAATTTGCATTACATTCAGAGGTTTATTTAGTGCAAACATTGAATACACAATTACACACATATATCATGGATTCTTTGTTCACATCATATGTCCTATGCATAAAACATTTCAAGGCCACATAAGATAATTTTCCGCACTTTAAATTGTAGGCTGTTGGTGTTGACTAATTACACACAATGCATGTAAACTTCTTATGCTTAAAGATTACAGGCATAAAAAGAGTTGCACGAGAAAGTGTTTTAGGTCAAAAATTGAACATTTCCACACCTCAATATTAAGATCACCATTCACATTTCAAGGAGTTAAAGGTGTATATTCAGAATTTTTGGCCAAATCTTAAAGTTCACTCGGAATGATTATACTGTGCATAAGCAACATATTTACAATATTTTGACTTCCCCAAGACTTACCATATATTCAAAGAAAGACTTTTAACTAAATAAGACCACACATGTATTTGTTTTTGTTGTTCAACTATCCTCGTATCACATGACATGTGTGACCTCCTACTTTAATATAAAACATTTAAAAATCATCAAAAAAGGTTATTACATACACAACTTGTCAATGAACGACACCTGTCAATCAAAATGAAGTAATTACTTCTTGTGTTGTTTTCACACAAAACAGACAACACCAAAAATGCCATCTACATCTTTCGGCCTGAATTTTGAGAAGAATGAAAACAAATATTCGTTTTTTATATCTTTACAGGCTGTTTTTTCCAAAAATGTTTACCTGTGTGGACTTTGTACGCAGTTGTCTATACAGGGAAAGTAAAATTAAAGCACTTTTGAAATATGAATATACACCTTTAAATGTTTACAATTAGCCTTCCCACTAGTACCAAGAAGGCTGAGTATAATTAAATAAGTCATTTAGTACATGTTTTATTTTATTGGTTATTTTTGTATGATATACATGCCACTTTAATAAACAAATAAATATAAATAATAAATATAGAATCAGACATGCCCATACCCCACAGCCCGGGGAAAAAAAATTGACACCATGTGAAACACAAAAAGATCGGGGACTTTCATAGCATGAATTATTTTTGTGATAAAGAGATATATGTCTCATACATGGCAGGTATTGGCTTTCTGGATATCGATATTGAATGCAAAAATATTTCAATATCCGCCGATATCGGGGGTCTGGGAATGTCTCCTAAATAGTCCGAATCCGGGATACCAAAAAAGTTTTTGTTCTAGCATATCCCCAACCAGTGCAACCACCAACAGGAAGTGAACTTCACCAAATCAAAACATGATAGTTTTCATCAAAAACGGCAAAATTGCGAGATAAAAGTGTAAAATTTCTTCAGATTTATGCTTTATTTCAAACATTTGCAGTGTAAGTTTACAGTGTTACTTAAAATAGCAATACTGATATACGTCTTTAGACAACGGTATCGGCAACCTTGTCCCAAAACAATAAATATCGGTAATACTGATAAACAATGTACCCACTAATGGCAGGTGAACACACTTTGGCAGAGACGAGGTTAAATGTCATACTCCTCAACCAATGACCAATCCAAAGATCAACTTTCTACAGCTCAAGTTTCCAAGATTTTAAAGGTCCAGGTCACTACGGCAAGGTCAAAGGTCAAATCAGGATATTGCACACCTACACCCCCAACCAATGTTCCAACTAAGTATCAACTTTCTACACCTTACGGTTTTCGAGATATAGCCTGGACAAGATTTTAAAGGTCAAGATCACTACAGCAAGGTCTAAGGTCAAATCAAGGTTACACCATGACATTTGCGCACCTACACCCCCTAACCAATATTCCTACTAAGTATCAACTTCCTACGCCTTACAGTGTCCAAGATATACCCAAGACAAGATTTTAAAGGTCAAGGTCACTCCTGCAAGGTCAAAGGTCAGATCAAGATCACACCATAACATTGCACACCTATGCCCCCTAGCCAATGTCACTATTAAGTATAACTGCCTATTCCTTACAGTTTCCAAGATATAGCCCGGACAACATTTCAAAGTTTAAGGTCACTACAGCAAGGTCAAAGGTCAAATCAAGGTCACATAATGACATTACACACCTTCACCCCCTAAACAATGTCCCTACCAAGTATCAATGTCCTACATCTTACAGTTTCTGAGATACAGCCCAGACAAAATTTTAAAGCTCAAGGTCACTACAGCAAGGTAAAAGGTCAAATCAATGTCACATTATGACATTGCACACCCACCCCTAAACAAATTTCCATGCCAAGTATCAACTTTGTACCCCATGCAGTTTTTGAGATATAGAGTATAGACCAGACAAAATTTTTAAACTCAGTTGAAGTCACTGAATTACCCCTGGGCAGAAGTCATAGTCAAGGGTCATACAAGTCAATAATCCATGCTTGTACAGTTGAATGGGGATGAAATTTTATTTGAAGAGCTGAATCTTAAGATACTTCATGAAAGACATTACGGAGGGACTGGTTATCATACAGAGAGACAGAGAGAGAATGTAGGTGCATTTATGATGTAACCCAATTTTTGTGATGATATAATGGTACTATCATAACTACAGCACTGATGTTATTTTAGCATTGTGGACTATTTATAATAACAAAATGATGATACTAACAAGAATGAACCCGTTGTAGAGAAATGTCAAACTTGTTTACAAAATATGATTGTGCACGAATTTCAAAAAGATTTTGCAACTTTTGTCGTACTTTCGAAGTTTCTAACTTTCTACATACCCAATGCCAATGGGCATAATACTTCCTACAATGTAGAATCCTACATGTATATTCATATCATAATCGCAACAACTGCAAAATATCACAATGTCAACTGCCCCACAATTATTCAACATAATAATTCACAAAATATCATGTCAACTGGCCAATGTTTATTCAATATAAAAAGTCATGATTGACTAAGACCTCACTGGTCATAAAGGATGCCAAAATCCTAACTCAAATTCATACAATATCCTGAAATCTAAATCTTCTGTTCTGTGTCTGTCTTCAAATGATGTACATGTGAATAATTTGATGGACTTTCAATTAATAATTGCCAACTGAATTATCAAGTATCATCTTTTTTTCTCTCTCTTGTTTTGAGTAATTTTACAGGCTTTAATTCCAGGACTGGAATTCAGTATTTGCGTAATTTGTGATAATATATGCAAAATTCTCAACACTAAACAATAAAGAGTATTTCTTTCTAATTTTGTGCTGAATAATTCACTACTGCAGGCCTTTTCAGTCCACACAGATATTAAAATAAATTGCATTTTTGTACCTAGAACTTAAAGCTTGCTGGATGCACTAAATTAACTTGATTTTTAATTATATTGAATCTAATAAACTGTAATTAACTTGTATATGATGTAATGAATGCTGATTATTGTGAAATATATACAACACACATTCAATTTCATGCATACATTGGTATCAATCTACATTGATGAATATTATACTCTATTCTATTCTGTACTTTTATGGTGCTTATACCCCTTTCACACTACAGGTAATATGTCCCGCGGTTACAGGTGACCCTCGGCGGCGGAACCACCTCCCAGCTCGCCCCATTTCGTCTGTGTTGTTGACACTACAGGCGGTGACATTTGCGGTTATATGTGTTGGGCAAAAGACCCCTGTCCTTCAACTACCATTTGAGATTTGCATGTGACCTTGAGTCACAGTGGCGAAACCTTCACACACCTTATGTCGCTGTACTACACTGAAAGACGACTGAATCACGACCTCATGTACACCATGGACCACACCTTCAGTAACCGTAGTCAGAAATTCATATGTGCATGCGAGAAATCATCCACACATGCTCACGGTACCGAAATCAGAGGCGGAAAATTCAAATATTTAAAACTTCGGGAGGACTCGCAAGGTAATGGACAGTTCGCCACTGAATTGCAAGGTAGCATATGGATATCAGATGGCAATCCAAGGAGAGGAACGTTTCACCAAACGCAGGTTACCATGGGGGATACTCCCTGTAGTGTAAAAGGGGTATTTGTCTCTGCCAGGCAGACTCTAAGGTGTAACACCAAAATCCGATTTGAAAAATCATCTATCCACAGCCATTGCCAAGTCCAGTACCACAGAGACACCGGATACAGTGTATGCTAAGTTGGGAATGCCTTTTTAAGAGATAAGATTTTAACTTTTTTCCTGAAACAGGCGAGAGTTGGGGCAGAACAGACCTCATCAGGCAAATCATTCTAAACTGTGGCAGCATCAAAAGCAAGAACCTTTTATCAGGATGGTTGTATCTTGTACTATATCTTAATATGTAAAACACAAATTAGACTGAGTCTTTGACATCATATTGAAATGGCATTCCAATCCTTACACAATGAGTATTCATGGATGAATATGTATGAAGTTAATGATTTAGTATACCATTAAATCTTACCTGCATGAATATGCATGAGGTCACCAAGGTAATACAGTCTGATATTAACAGGTCGAGCCCACTCCCAGTCACCCACCAGTAGCACTGAGAAGAGAGACGTGGTCACGCCCAGGTTCCACACGGGTGTTGGCCACATGCCATTCTGCATGGAGTTCCTTTGAAGACAGCATCAAAAACTACTATTAAACTTAGAGTTCAGAAGAGTGGCAATATTTGATCTTGAGTAAAATGACCATAGATTCTTGCATGTGGTGGTCGGACGGTTAATGAAAATCTGTATTGGCTAATAGGGAGTTGAAATGAAATCTAGTCATTAATACAAGCTCCTAGTGACACCTTACCTCGAGCTAACATGGGCCATAATTTAAAAGTAGCAATGTATTTTTAAGCGTGAACTCTAGCGAGGCTTGTTCTTTTAGAGATAACTATTTTTTTCCATTTTTTTTTTTTTTTTGTCTCCGCACTTTCATGAATTGTGGCTTAACAAAATGAGAATCTGTCCGTTCAGTGAAGTTAAGTGGCAATGGGCTATGTTAGTACTGGGATGGGTGACTGCTTCAGTGCACTACTTGTGTCTTTGATGGTTTTGCAGCTCGCACTAGTAGACCGACACCCCTTTTGGCCTTGTTATCATTCTTTTTCCAACAATTGTGTTCAGCTGAATGCAAGGAAAATGTTGATACCAACATGGAATATGTAAAAGAATAAATGTTGCAGCTCATAGACATAATAGGACATAATTAATACCTAGCCCCTAGTCTGACACTGTTAACTATTCTTACAAACCTCTATTCTTCTAGAATTACAGGTCCAGATGTACTATAGTCTATAACTGTAGGAGACTGTTCATAAAGTTTTTCAAACACCAAAGTTGAAGAGATTTTCACTTCCGTCAACTAATTTTCTTATCAGAATCAAATACTCAAAATGCATACTGTAAAACACCGGAGGCAGAAAATACAGTATTTTAATAAATATATTGAAATAAAAGTAATCTACAAAATTCACTAAAGAAACTAGATTGGGCCAACTCGGCGCCAACATATCCCCAGACAGGTCATCACTCACGCCACAGGTTTTGATCGGGAATTTTTTAAAACATAATTACCCATTATTATATGAACTTCAGCACATCAATTTGCTCTGTTTATATCTCCCCAAGGAAGATGGTGTATCCCCAGACGCCGAATACATAACTCAAATTATATTTTCAATCTTCCTGCAATGATAACTCTAAACCTATTTTCAAAGTATTTATATGATTGATGATTGAATGTCCATTCTAAAATAATAATCCCAAAAGAGCATATCTGTTTCTATATTTGTTGACAAATAAAATATTATTTTTAACTCAACTCATCATATTTTTCAATCTTCCTTCAAAGTATTTAAATGATTGATGATTCAATGTCCATTCTAAAATTCATAATCCCAAAAGCGCATATCTGTTTCTATATTTGTTCACAAATAAAATATTATTTAAAAAAAAATTATTTATATTATTATTTTATTATATTATTTTTAGAATTTGCAAATTGTTTTCAGTTATTCATTTCCTCTATACCTATATATGTGGTCCATATATATGCAACCTAAATATGTGACACAATCTCAGTTCTGACTCCCCTTTGTGTTATATGTAATGAAGCCCACCACCTCCCACCCCCACCCCTCTCCCCTTCTCCACACCTCTCTCACTATTACACAAGATCTGCAACCCCATTGAGTTCTTTGTTTCTCATCTGATATCATTAAATACCTTTTGTTTATTTAGTGTCACTCAATATAGCTGGAGGTCCCAGAGGTGGGTGGGGGGAATCCGGGTGGGGGCATGTGGGTTGAGCATAAATGGTAAACAAACAATCTATATAAAAGGGGTACGCAAATACAAAAAGAATTGAGAATTTTAAGTATATGATTATCAACTGAAATGAGTTGATAACTGTAGGAGCTGTGCCAAAATTAACTGAGGCAAGTTGAATAAAACTGGGCTAGTTGAGGGTTAAAAATCCCCTAGTTTTACTACATAAGGATATAATTTCATTAATATTGGGACTTAAAGCTCACTTAAAGTGTCCATTTTGTCTACTTCAATATGTTTCACCAGTTTCATTTTAAAAAGTGAAAAACTCAGCAAGCAGAGGTATAACACACAAAAATAAGTTCTTAAAAGACTAAGATAGCCATAACATTATTAATATTCAAAATTTAAATAGACAGGCATTTCCTTTTAAAAATTCAAAGATTTCAGCTCTATAACCCACATAGTTTGACAGTTACTGGGCTTTAAAGTGGCATAATATCCATAAATTGGGTTTCTGTGATCATTTTACAATTGTTAAAGAGACCTTAGCAATTAAACTACAGATCTGAAACTTTTTGGGGGGACATACATAACAAACAAAAATCATATATAATACAGTTTAAGACTTGTCACACTAAGCATTTCCAAATAACAGGGCAAAATACGGAAAAAATGTCAAAAAAGGCACTTGGGCGAGTGTCTATGGCCCTCATACACAGGTTAAATGTCTACTAAAAACCTTGATTTTCGGCATATGTAAAAAGGACATAATAATGCATTCCCAGATGGGATTTCAGCTCCATCAATCACATAGTTTAACAGTTACAGGGCTTAAAGGTGGTAAAAAGTCCAAATATTGGGTCATTGTGGGCCTTTTAGAGATCTCGATGTGGCTTTCAAATTAAAGCTTCAGACTTAAAATTTGTTACATACTAAGATTACACATAGAATATGTATCTAATAAAGTTTGAAACTTCTCAGATTTACCATTTCCAAGTTACAGAGCAAAATATGTGAAAAATGTCTTAAAAGGGTCACTCAGGTGGGTGTTAAAGGTCCTCATACACAGGTTAAATGTCTACTTGAAGCCTTGATTTTTGGCACATGTAAAAAGAACATAATAATGTATTCCCAGATGAGATTTCAGCTCTATCAGTCACATAGTTTAACAGTCACAGGCCTTAAAATTGGCAAAAAGTCCAAATACTGGGTCTTTATGGGGCCTTCTAGAGACCTAAATGTGGCCTTTAAATTAAAGCTTCAGACTTAAAATTTGTCACATACTAAGATTACACATAGAATATGCATCTAATACAGTTTGAAACTTCTTAGACTTACCATTTCCAAGTTACAGGGAAAAATATGTGAAAAATGTCTAAAAATGGTCACTCGGGTGGGGATTTATGGTCCTCATACACAGGTTAAATGTCTTCTTAAAGCCTTAATTTTTGGCACATATAAAAATAACATACTAATATCTTCTCAGATAGGATTTGAGCTCTATCAGTCACATAGTTTGACAGTCACAGGGCTTAAAAGTAGCAAAAAGTCCAAATATTGGGTCTTTGGGAGCCTTTTAGAGACCTCAATTTGACCTTCAAAATTAAAGCTTCAGACTTAAAATCTGTTACATATTAAGATTACACACAGAATATATATCTAATACAGTTTGAAACTTCTCAGACTTACCATTTCCAAGTTACAGGGAAAAAGATGTGAAAAATGTCTTATAAGGGTCACTCGGGTGGGTGTTTATGGTCCTGATACACAGGTTAACTGTCTATTAAAGGCCTAAATGTTGGGGCACATATAAGAAAACACATAGATATATTCCCAGATGATATTTAACTTAGATGAGAGACATAGTTTGAAAGCTACAGTGCTTGAAAGTGGCAAAAAGTGCATAAATTGGGTCTCTGTGGGCACTTTTGAGACCTTAAGTCGACCCCTTTGGGTAAACCTACAGCCCTAAAATTTTCTACAGACAAGGATTACATATCAAAGTTATACCTAGCGCAGTTTGAGACTCATCAGAATTATCACTTCCAAATTATAGGGCAAAATATGTGTAAAGTATAGCAAAAAATCCCTAAGTGGGGGTATTTATGGGCCTCAAACACAATTTTCTCCTCAACTTAAAGTCATGATTTTCGGCACATGTACTAAGAACATATTAATGTGTTGTCAGGTAAAATTTCAGCCAGCTGAGCATCATAGTTTGTGACCTACAGGGCTCTAAGTGGCCAAAAGTGAAATTTCTGACCTTAAGGTGGCCATAAGTTCTTTTTTACTGGGAGTTTAAGGTCACCTTAAAATAGGGATCTTCCTTTGGGCACCCTTAACATGTGTACCAAGTTTGAAAAAAAAATATTAATTTGTTTTTGAGTTATCGCGTCCACAAGGAAATTTCTACGGCGGCGGCGGCGGCGGCGGCGGCGCGACGGACCTGAATCCAATATATCCCCGACTTTCGTCTGGGGATATAATTCGTCTGGGGATATAATGATATCAAAACTAGGGGCACCACAAACGGACATTTTTACTTTTTACCTTTAGAGAAAATAATATTAAACCATTTATTCTTGGCACTTGCCACTTGGTCCATTTTGAAACTCGAAATTGATTTGAGCTATATTAAAATACAGACTGGCAACTTTTTCTACAGACCTGTAACATATGTGACCTAGCGTTGGTATCAAATAAAAATATGTATATCGATATCAAACCATAATTTTTAATTTCCGTATCTATCGATATTGAAATATCAGGGCATGAGATGCTGTCCTGTGTGAGACGGTACTGAGACCTTCCAAACTCTCTCGTGAGTTTTAGAAGTGTCCTGAAACGTAAACAAATATGGCAGTTCTGTATTCGTGGTAAGTAAAAGTTACAAGATATGACATGAAAAGTCATAAAATATTCAAATTTTGTTCTTTATTTTAATGGAAGACAGCAGAGGTGGATCTATTTTGTAGTATGTTTCAATATTGATATTGTACCCTACATTATCGATATTGTTATATAAAGCATGTATTGATAAATATTTCAATATCGATAAACAATACCAGCACTAACGTGACCTGTAACAATTATTGTGATACACTTTTTGCGTGGATCAGAAATAAAAATGTTTTACCTGGTATACATGTATATCAATTCTTGTGTAACTATATTAGTACAAACAAAAAGTATGAGAATTCCATAATTTCAATGCACTGAATTTTGGACAATCAATTATATTTCTGATTACTTTATTATTGGACCCCACATAAAAATAATATTTTTAGCAAATATTTTGGTATTATTCAAGTTTGAATTATGCATTGGCTCATAATTACAATTTAAATTATTTACCCAGCAACATTCATTTATACAACTTCGGTACATTGCATGTCTGTGTACTTACATTGTTGGACATAATAAAAACTTCTTGAACCATTTGTAATGTCTGACAGCAATGAAATGTTCAAAATATATTCAATATATCCTTGTAATTCTTATGTTTTCACATATTAATTAGGTCAGTATACTTGAATTAGTTATTTATAGCCTTCTTAAAAAGGTGATTATTTCTTATTCTATAAGAGAAGATATGTAATTTTTGTTCAAATGTCTACAGTACTGCTTCCTTGCATAAGTTGGCCGCCCTCACCACAGCTTCACAGGGCTTTAACATGAGTGGCCTACTACACTCTGAAACCATGTATTATTGTTAAACTTATTATATGCAACAGTTTTCTATGGGTTTTGGAAAGAAAAATAACAACTCCAGTGAAATTATTAAATTTAATAATCACACCATTGAAAGAGTGACATCAGCAAAGTTTTTAGGAGTCATAGTTGATGCAAAATTGAACTAGAGTTTTCATGTGTCTTATGTCTGTAAGAAATTAAGTAAAAGTATATTGA
Source organism: Sabellastarte sp. h YS-2021 (assembly GCA_964017235.1). Lineage (NCBI taxonomy): Eukaryota > Metazoa > Annelida > Polychaeta > Sabellida > Sabellidae > Sabellastarte > Sabellastarte sp. h YS-2021. The sequence goes on along the minus strand of OZ024929.1, from coordinate 181,661,445 downwards.
TTATAAAAAAGTAAAAAATATCCTCAACAGTGATACCTTAAAAACATTATATAATTCTTCAATATTGCCTTACATAAATTATTGTTGTCAGGTTTGGGGAAATACCAGTAAGTATCTGATCAAAAAAGTTGTGATATTGCAAAAGAGGGTAGTTAGAATTATATGTAAATGTAACTACAAAGCACATACAGCCCCTCTTTTTTAAACAAGGGTGACGTGGTTGGCCTTCACCCAACCACAGAGTCGAATCTTAGGACAGCACTGGGTGTCGAAAGCTATAAACTCTGTATTATCGCCCGCATTTGGAAACCACTTTCACTGAAGTTTTCAGATTTGTGTCGCGAGATGGGTATTTGTTTACAAATATAAAGGGTCTGTAGATGCGCAGTTTTACAAGGCTGGTTTAAGATGAAAACCACCAGCATATTTCCTGTTCACGGACTTGCCTCATTAATATTAATGAGCAAATATGCGCAGTCACGGCAGTTCTTGAGGGTGTTTTCCGACAATATTTTACAAGGCTGGTTTAAGATGAAAACTACCAGCATATTTCCTGTTCACGGACTTGCCTCATTAATATTAATGAGCAAATATGCGCAGTCACGGCAGTTCTTGAGGGTGTTTTCCGACAATATTTTACAAGGCTGGTTTAAGATGAAAACTACCAGCATAATTCCTGTTCACGGACTTGCCTCATTAATATTAATGAGCAAATATGCGCAGTCACGGCACTTCTTTGAGGGGGTTTGGCGACAATATTTTACAAGGTTGGTTTAAGATGAAAACTACCAGCATATTTCCTGTTCACGGACTTGCCTCATTAATATTAATGAGCAAATATGCGCAGTCACGGCAGTTCTTTGAGGGTGTTTTCCGACAATATTTTACAAGGCTGGTTTAAGATGAAAACTACCAGCATAATTCCTGTTCACGGACTTGCCTCATTAATATTAATGAGCAAATATGCGCAGTCACGGCAGTTCTTTGTGGGGGTTTCGTAACAATATTTTACAAGGCTGGTTTAAGATGAAAACTACCAGCATATTTCCTGTTCACGGACTTGCCTCATTAATATTAATGAGCAAATATGCGCAGTCACAGCAATTCTTTGTGGGGATTTCCTGACAATATTCTACAAGGCTGGTTTAAGATGAAAACTACCAGCATGTTATATACCACAATATTATCCTTCGCCACAATGAGCGAAAATAGGGAACCAGAGATTATGCTGTATTTTACTGCTGAAGAATTTCGTCGAAATGACGTGATAACTTCTAGGACATGCAAAAGCGCCTTCGAGTGGTTGAAGGTAAAACTACGGAGTTTGAATATTTTCATTGTCTCTGCCAGAGGTTTCCTCTATTTTGATTGGCTAAACGAAAAATGTATAGTACTACCGTGACGTCACTTCATTCATTAATTTCTTTGCGGTTTATTTGTTTGACAAATGGGTAGATGCGCAGACAACATTTTTACATTAACAGTGACTGCGTGATAAACCAGCAGACCAATAAATTAATTGGGGTTTCCACGTCTAGAAACCAGCAGATGAAACGGTTAAAAAAGACTCGTTCGAGTAGGCCATTACAATGGGGAAAACAATAGTTTCTAGGACATACGGGTTCTTTGAGAAAGTCAGACGAAGTGCTAGACATGCTTTTTACTTCATAAAATATAACTTAATAAAGGCATTAAAAATCTTCAAAATGGCAGAGTGTATAATATACACCTTAGTGTACAGATATGTGAAGAAATATTATGCAGAATTTGATATTTAAGGGCTTAAACGGCCAATTTAAAATCGTGGCCGCAACTCAGTACATAACTCGAATCAAAGATTCGACTAAAAATGCAAGTTATTAAAACTGAATGATATTGTTGATTTCAATATTCTTGTTGTAATGTTCAAGGCAAAACATAACTTGCTACCAAAAAATATACAGGATCTGTTTCAGATTAAGGATAATTGTTATTATACAAGACAGTATGGAAAATTTAATTATAAATATGTGAGAACAAACTTAAAATATAAATGTGTTTCAGTTTATGGGGTTAAGTTATGGAATGGATTAAATGATGAGTTGTCAAGCATTTCAAGCATATGTAAATTTAAAGTGATGTTAAAGACAATTTTATTAAATATGTCGTAAAATTTTGATACAAATAATGTCATGAATTAATTAGAATATTAAACTGTAAAGAACAGTAATAGTAAATTAAAATTGTAATTGGTGAAAAGTACCTAACTGGAAGTGGGGATTGGCGTTAGTATAAGCAATATTTGCTTCTGCCACTTCCCTTTCAAAAATAAGCTTAACCAAATAAAGGTAAGAGATTGATACTCATAACTGTTAGAAATATATGACATATATAGTAATCAAATTTTTATATATTATGCAAATTGTATTATTATGTGTTGCTGGCTTAGAAATAAACTATTATTTATTTTATTTTTTTCATTGGTGTACAATAACCTATTTGTCTTTCTGGAGCCTGTAGATGGGCCGTGGGCAACTTATGACTGTGGCCAACTTATGCAGGGTAGCAGTACAGGTAAAGGATATATTCTCTCCCTATCACTAAAAAGACTGGTGCTCGTTTATTATCACTGTTGTGTATAGGGAACCTTTCAACTAGTGGTGGTGGACCAATTCACGCCTGTGTACCCATTCACGCCCACCCCCAATTTTCTTGAAGATTTATAATTTTTCATAGAGAAGATGTTGACCACATCATAGATAATCATCAAATTGATCATATCCATTTGTAATTTATTGTTTAACTGTGATTGTTTTAGATAAATTCAGGGGTGGGCGTGAATTGGTACACGGGCGTGGTCCACCACCACTACCCATCGCAGTAATTACTGATAGCATACTGGGTATGACATAAAACACTTATTGAATAAATAAAGGCAGAGGATATTTACACCACCGCTGTGTACGCAATGCCGAAAAGTCATCTTATGTACACCACCGCTGTGTACATAAGCTACATATGGTTCCTTATGTACACCACCGTTGTGTATATTAGCCAGATAATGTCTCTTATGTACACCACCGTTGTGTATATTAGCCAGATAATGTCTCTTATGTACACCACCGTTGTGTATATTAGCCAGATAATGTCCCTTATGTACACCACCGCTGTTTATGTAAGCTAGATTGAATATCTTGTGTACATATGCAAGATAATTGGGATATTTTGTGTACCACTAAAATGTAGGTAAGCTAATGTAGTGGTGGTGGACCAGTTCACGCCCGGGTACCAATTCATGCCCAACCTCAATTTTCTTGAAGATTTATGATTTTTCATAGAGAAGATGTTTACCACATTATAGATAATCATCAAATTGATAATATACATTTGTAATTTATTGTTTAACTGTGATTGTTTTGGATAAATTTAGGGGTGGGCGTGAATTGGTAACCGGGCGTGAACTGGTCCACCACCACTACATGGTCTTCTACACCACCTTATTGTGCATGCTATGTCAATCCCCCTAGAAATGGGATGATTAGTCTTCCCCACTATTGTACTGTGGAAACTAAATTAAATTTCTTATACACACCTTGTTGTGTACCCGGCCAGGTAAAATTTGTTACATAATTAGCCTTTTGATCCCCACAGGTCGAATAGTTGTGGCTTAACTTGGGTTGGATGACACTTAGATGACAAAAACAGTGAAGATGTGATTTTTTATTGTTTCATTATTTATTCAGTATACACATGGAACAAGAATCATACAAGTAACATACATTACAAATGTACCAGGTTCTAATGGCATGAAAGCCTCTACACACGGCCATCTACACACCTTACAAAAAAGTGATATATAGCAAAAATACAAAAAGAAAACATTCTTTTTAAGATTCTATATTTCTCACTAAATACATATCCATGGAGAGTGAACAGGACGATGTCAACTTGTTTTTGGCCTTTCTGTTTCAACTTTATAAGCATTAATCAAATATATTCTTGTAAAAGAGAGAAATTGCATTTATTTTCAAACTAACACTGATAAAACAGCTTTTGTTTTACTTTATATTATTGTAGTGTATTATTGCATTACTCGACAGCCGTGGTGTACATAAAGAACTGAAATACCCTTACGTACACAGCCGTGGTGTAAATAACCAGTTTGATAAATAAATATAAAAATGAGGTTATCTCAGTGTCTTAAATGGATTTTGTATGTGACACCACCGGCCTTTTTCTTCTGTCTTTCAACAAATGTAATTTTCTTAACTTAGTTTATAGTATAAATTAGACCGAGTTTCTGTCCCTTCGCCAATTGCTATTGATAAACTGATGGACACAATGGTGAGGGACAGAGCTCACATGTACTTGTTTTCTGTGTAAACCTTGAACTGTGGGGAATTATTGCATTTACTAAATTATTGTTATGTCTATTATACCTGTATCCAGTTTCCAACACATATGTTGTTAAATTAAACTGCTTTTAGAAGCCAGGATTTTTTTGGTAGACAACTATGTAATGTTGAAGGTTTGTTTACAATTTGAAAATAGGTTGAAATATATACATGGCAGTTTGATTGGCATGAAATATTAGTGAACGGCACACTTACATACCTCAAAGAATGCAAATAACACTTTATATTTGTGGCAATATGTGTATAAATATGCCGTTCAAAATTTACACAAAAAACAGGTACACGGGTGGGGACATGGATAGACGGTTTTTCAACAGTTTGTGAAATAAACCATTCAATAAGCACAGAAAGAATTTTTCTTTTAGTGTCTAAGTATAGGTAATGTTTATATCTTTTATGTACATGCAATAGATTGTTCAAAGTTCTTGTGTTGTTATAGCAACACACCAAAATGTATCACGTCAGCCATTTTCTTACTGGGGACATGGATAGACAGTTTAGATCCCTGCCCTGTTATAAATGTTGTAAGCCATGTGCTAAATATAGCTGCTAGAAGGGGCTTCCCCAATATTGATTTACTTTCCCTGGTGATTAAATATGGAACTAACATTGATGTTTTGCATGTGTGCATTATGTATCCACACATTGAATTTAACTCACTTCAACATATTCATAATGCCCTCCTCCAGTAATTGAAAGAATAAAGTTATTACGTAAAGCCTTGTTAGAGTTCTGTTTGTGGAAATGTATGTGGATAAACAAATCTACACAGATTTAAACCAGGAAGTGATTTAAACATGATAAAAATGCACAAATGTATGGTGATCCATGGGGTTTTTGTGGTAGTAAACATTTTACCTACTTATAATTTTTGACTATTTTTTGAATCAATTTTACTTTAATTTACACTGAAATATGAATTAATATTACATTTAAAACATATTATTTTATAAAAATGTAACATTCCGTCTGTGTTAAATCCTTGGTTAAATATAGGAGTAATTACTGTACCACGAAAACTCCAATGACATGAAAATACCAGAGCTACATATACATATTTTCGTGCATAACACACATCCTTAATTTTTATAAAAAATATACATGTGGATGCACAAAATCGTGATTTTTCAATGTGAAAATATATTCTAAACTATTGTTTTCAGTCATCTAAGGTGGGCGAAAATAGGGATTTTTGGAACTGCATGAATCTATTTCTGATGTTACTTTTTATTTATTTAAAAAAATTATTTACACTTTTTAAAAGGAAATAATTTTAATTTGTGGTGCATTTATGTAAATAAAGCCGCAGAGTGTTGAAACATAAGAAATTAAATTTTGAGAAAATATTTTTTCAATAAATAACATACATTAAACATTCATAATTACTGAGGTAAAAATATGGTATGTGTACCATTTTAAGGAAATTTTATTGTAATTTTAGATTTCCCCTTAGTTTAATGAAATTAGTTGTGGATATGATAAATATTACATAAAATAGTGTTCCGAAAAATAATCTGCTATAAAACCACAAAAAGTTAATACAGTTCTGCATGTTCTTGGTCAGACTTAAACCCAAGTGAGAAACAAACTTAAACTCAATGCAGAGAGGCAGGTAATTTCATGTTTGACTAGAACCCAAGCCCAGTGGCCCCAAACTTCACACCTAGACCAAGTGTCCCAAGATCAACATAAGGTCAAGTAATGCACCTATACACATACATGCACATATACTTCAGTGAAGAATATTAATTGAAAGAAAAATCGCCTCTTACAAGGACCACCCCATGAAAGGTCAAATACAGGTCAAAGTGAAATTATTAGCCGAGATATATACATGAAGATGGCACAGTAACAAACTCATGACAATAAGTATCAGTCAATCCATAATTCAAGTAAAATCCACCAATGCTGGAAAAAAAAATTTTTATAAAATGTGACAATTTTATCATTTTAATGGTCAATTATTGCTTTTAATAGTTCTTAATTGAAGCAGTTTTATTGTACATTTTCCAATTTTTGGATTAACTGGTGAAGAAAACTTTTTGCCAGGTATGTTATTAAAATAACCAGAAGTTAAGGATGTTCAGTGTTGTTCACTGCAGTGTGTAGCTGTTTAGAGGACAATTACTACTGGGGACTATCCGCCCCCACACTTTTCCAGCCATGTTTGATTTTGGAAGTGATCTCTAAAAATGAATAACCTTTTAAGAAGGTGTGGGGGAGGATAGCCCCCAGGTAAAACAATAACTGTGATCCATTGGGTGTTTGTAAGTAGAAGTCACAATGCAATATCTGCTTAATAAAAAATGTTTATAATTCTCTTGTTAAATAGATTATCTTACTCGAGCATGCGCACTCGGAACTCCAATAAGGCTTATTGAATGCATATTTTCAGATATGATGCCCGCTGTGGACTCGATGGTTTTAGGTAATAAATTTAGTTAACAGGAAATTTTATCAACATAATTATTAGTCAAGATGTTTTCTGTCTACATTAAACCATTGGCTTCAGAGGTGATTAGGCCTAGCCCTCTCCTCAGTGCTGTACACTGGGGTTGTGGGTTCGATTCCCACCTAGGTCTGTGATACATGTATTAAGTGTGTTGCATATTAAAATAGTTAAGTAAATGCTTTATTACCTGATTATTTTTTTTCCTTTGAAATATATAAGTTCAAATGACTGATTATGTGTTATTAAATATTTTGAAAATTTACCTTTGACTGATTTCTCAGTCTTCCATTGTAAAAGGGTTGAAAATTTTTGTGTGTTGCACAAATGACGAAAAATGTAAATTTAACAATTTGGTAATGTTGAATGTAATACCCTTAGGAAATACTAGCGTCACATTTTACTACCCAAATAATCCAAGAACTTTTATTTGACCAAAGTGTTGCCTCCCAAAAATAACCCAAAGTTTCCAACAATTTAATTCAAATTCAATATCACCACAAACACTCCCAATCACCACCACAAATCTATCCCACATTCAGTTTAAAACAAGCAAAAGTATATCCCAGATTCAAACCCAAGTCCTCAATTAACAAAGTAGACATCCCACCCCAACATGACCTGGCTCTATTCCCTTGAAAAATATTTTACAAAGTGGTATATCACAAAAAGTTTCAAACTAAATACCGGGGGCTCGGCAGTGTAGCGGTTAGAGTTCTCGCCTCCAACCTCTGATGCCGCTGGTTCAAATCTCGGTGGTTTACAGTGCAGTATGCACTGGTTTCCTCCACCTGTAAATTATCCCTCACAATATGACCCTGCCTGTTGAACGCGACGTAAAATAACAAATAAATAAATAAAACTAAATACCTGTAACTATTTCCTGACAAGAATTTACAAGAATTAAAAAAAAATGACTAGGAAATTGGCCAGAAAAAGAAATTTCAAGCTTTACAGTCCCAGATAAATATTTTTTTTTTTTTTTTACTTCTTTTCAGTTTAGCAATCCATTGCCACTCACATCTTTGAATACTTTGTTATGGCTCATGTTTTTGGGTCTCTCCGTGTGGACATGGGTTTTCATTTCATGGTGGGTTTTGGGAGTAAGGGTCATGGGTTTCAGTCCACATTTTTTGGTTTTTGGGGACATGGGTTTGAGTCCATAACTTGTTTTTTGGTGGACGTGGGTTTGAGTCGACAACTTTATTTTTGGGGCCTTGTGATTTCACTCCCAACCAGTCCAGCGTAGCTCAAGTAATTAAGTTAATTTCCAATAAATAAAAAACCTAAATGAAAGTTGCACACCAAGTTGTCTCTCGACAAGTCGAAGTCCAAATATACACAGATTGTCTACCGACTCGCATTTTCATACCCACAGACTTTGAAACCGACAGGCCATAAGAGGCAAAAATATTGCCGGCCTGTCGGTTACAGTTCCCGGCTTGTCTGTTAGTGTTACAGGCCTGTCTGTTGTTGTTTATGGCTTGTCGTTTACAAATTTTCCCGACTCTATGACCCAGTCTGTAAAAGTTACCGACTGGCCTGTAAACTTTACCAGCCTGTCGGGAACAGTTACAGACAGGCCGGCTAAAGTTACCGACTGTACTGTAACACTTCCCAATAAAAAAAGAGAGAGATATTGCGCTGAGTATAAATACACAATACAATACAATACATATACACATTCAATGACGTTGACTGTTGAATGTACACATTCCAATGGCTTCTGGTTATTGAATGTGTACATTCAATGGACAAGCCATTTATTCTTTAAAAAAAATTAAAATAAAAGAGCATGTAAATAAATCAGCAGTAGAATCACGAATACTGGATTGTTTTTCAAAATAGTGGTATTTAAGTAAACAGGGTGACCAGTGCAGTGTTTTAAGCCTAAAATATAAAAATATTAGTATGTTAGATTTGACGCTACTAGGCCTTTAAGAAAATAATAAGTTACATTTTATGCAGTGTCAGTTACTTATTTCCATTTGTTAAGTTCATATGCACATTCAATGGCCTTGACTGTTGAATGTACACATTCCACAGTTAAACCATTGAATGTACACATTCAATGGCTGCTTGTTATTGAATGTGTACATTCAATGACCATTGAATCTACATTCAATGACTAAGCCATTGAATGTATCTACATTCAATACAACACATACACATTTCTGGAAGATTAAGCGTTTTTAAAGCCTAGATCAGCTAGCCACTAGCAAACACTCTTAGCTAAAGAAATGCATATAAAAAAAAGAAAAGGAAAAAGAAAAGAAAAAAAAAATTGTGCCCTTGCCAGGATTCGAACCCATGCCCTTCCACCTTTAAGTCCAGCACTCTACCTCTGAGCTATCAAGTGAGATGACTATTTTGAGGCACTGTTTGTTGATATATGTATAGACAGGTTTGGCACAGTGGTAAAATTTTTCAATCTTGTAAGGGGGCATTGTGAAATTATACTTGGCAAATAGTCGGCCTATTTTTTTCAAAATAACTTTTATTTACACTTTACATAAAAGAAGATGTGTTGAAATTTACTAAGTAATACTAAAAATTGTATTCTTTAAGATGTCTTGATATTGAGAAATCTTCTGGTTGCCATAGTTATTTTAAGACAAAGCAGAATTGAAAAGGCTGTTTATTATAACAAGGGATTGTGTAGAAATAAAAATAATACATTGTTTCATTCATTGGATTATATTAAAAACATCTATATATTACGTTTTTAAAAAATGTTGATGCTGCTGATTTTATATGAACATTAAAAAAAATCGTCTATCCATGTCCCCGTCTATCCATGTCCCCACCCGTGTACATGTGAGCTTTGTCCCTCGCCATTGTGTCCATCAGTATACAGTATATCAATACTAGTAGCAATTGGCGAAGGGACAGAAAACTCGGTCTAAGTATAAATGAGAAAAAAGATATCGTAATTCAGTCAAACTGCGCCTGATTTTTCGGAGGAACAAAAGTACAATTAAGATAAATTGATGACAATTTGTCCATACCAAGCAGTGAAAAAACGTCGCACTAATGCCCTTTTCCAGTGTTTCAAAGCATATATTAAAGTTTCTTCTCTTTCCTCTATGTCAGCCACCCGAGGCTGAGCAACTGCGCTTCGTGCTTCTGCCATTTGGAAGTATACAAGTATTAAGATAAAGAAGCTGGCTTAATATTTTTCTTTTGACACAGAGGACTTGACAGAATAGAAACATGCCATATACCGAAAGAAACAATCCTCGAAATAATAAACAGTTCTAATTGCCGGAGAGTACTAAGGTATAACGTAATGAAAAAGGGGACTACAGCATTTTATATAAAACTTAACAGGTAGCATTGAGATAAACAAATATAAATCATTTAAATAAACAATTAAACTAAATGAGTAATTTCACTTGGATTTATAAATTTTATTAATTTGCCACTGTAAACCAGCATATTTAATACTATGCCTTTATGTAAAACATAAGTTTTCTGCTCCTTGATGCTACACGAATCTTTTCAGAGTAGCTAACATAAATAATTCCAAAATGCCAGTTTAATTCTACCAATATATAAATCCGGTGGGCTATTTGGATGGGGTAAAATCATGATTACCTAGATCACTTCAATCACTTGCAAGTGATTATGCTTCCCAAAAGGATCGCTTAGTGTGATAATTTTAGTTGCACCAAAAGGTAACATCCCAATGAAGAAGTTCATTTCTGATCATTTAATTCACTTAAATCGTCTTATCTGAATACATGTATTGTTTAACCACTTGAAATATTAACTAAATATTCAACAATAAGTACTCAAAGTTTCAGATATTTAGGCCAAAATTTTAATCAGTGTATGATGGCAACTTAGTATAGAGTACCATGGACCTTATATGGGAAAGTTAGTAGTTGTTTACCAATGGCCGGCAGTTTACAGTACAGAACCTTGACCAACTGTATGTACTGGTTTCCTCTGCATGCCCATAAAACTAACCATCGTCATACGACCTATATAGTTAAAACCCAATTAAGTGTAGCATTGACAAATTGGCAAATGCAGGCTAGCCAAGAAATCAACAAATGAGAAATTTCTGTGAAAGAGAATGTTTACTTCATGAACATTTCAGGAATTTTTTCCAATCATGAGACCTTGTATCATCGACCAGAGTCACCAGAAGGTCAGGCTTCAAAGGAAACAAGCCATGAGCAGAGACAAATTGCTCCTGCAACAGCTGAGTAGTTTAATCATCCATCCTATATTAGGAGATCAGCTAAAATATTTAGGAACTATACCTTACTGAATTTAGGAAAAACATATTTGCAATTTTAGAAAATATAATGTTAGAGCAGCATCAGCAAAAGCATCGGCAGTTTCGTTCGGTCATCACTAATAACATGAAACCACCAGTGGCCAGCATCATAACAGCCATGAGTGCATCCTCAGTCAGTCAGTGAACAAGTTAGAAGAGTGGCACAACAGATTTAGTTTCAGCAGTATGCAAAACAGAATCAGCAGCCTCCTGCACCAGCACAACATGCAGAAGTATCACCAACCACTTGCACCATTTCAACAGTATAGTGTTGACAGCCACTTGTACAAAGTCATCAAGTGTTTCAGTCAAAGCACCCAGTAACATCAACAAATCCAAAACAGTAAGCACCCCAAGTACCACAAGATTTTGCACAGCAAGAAATGGGGATATTGGTTCTTTATGTATATGTACAGGTTATATGAACGTTAAAGACCACACCCTCTCACTTATCCAGAAGAATGCCAAGCAACAATGACAGACACAGTAACAATCACACCCACCTCATTGCCAGAGACTTCCAGTTGATGTACCGCCATAGCATAACCAGTTTCCATCTGATCCCTGAAGCGAAGCAGCACTAGACTCATCTGGTACTCAGATGGGTGACTGCCTGAGTTCTGTGCCTGCATGGTATGGGCAGATACAGAGTGACTCGGAAGATTACAAAGATCGTAATCCCATACTAATACAACCAAAACAAGGTACTGTGCAAGTTGTTTAATAAATTAATCAAACTACAAAACCCTGCTGAGCTCCACTGCCTGCACTGTACTTTCTGCTGGTTGATAGGGCAAACAATACCACTACACCTTCTTGGCAATATACAAGGACATATTCATAGGGTGACACACTCCTACAAACATGTCAGCCGATGGGTGTCCCTGTTGTTGATCCTCTCAGGGGATGTCAGTATTTATCCTGGCCATAACACTAGCCTTTTAACTTGAAATCTGATAAACAACAGATCCATCAGAAACAAGTCTGTTGTCTTTGCAGACTTCATTAATAGCAACAAATCCAATGTCATTGCAGTCACTGAGAACTGGCTTTGACCAGATGACACCGACAGCTTTATAGCAAGTGTCACTCCTCCTGGTTACAAATGTACTCATGTTCCAAACCTGGAGGGGAGAGGTTGTGCTGTCAGGTTCTTTATCTGTGACAACTTCACTAGGTAAATAGTGCTTAAACATTCTAGTGACTCCAATTACCAATATTACAAATTACTCGCTCAAAGAACAGAGCTTCCCAAACTGCTTGAAACTGCATATGTCAGCCAACATTAATTTCATATCCAAACTGATCAAATAAGTAGTGGCTAAACAGTTAAATAGTTACATTGATAGTGAGGGATTCTCCAATGTTAACCAATCCATTTATAGAAGATTGCATTCCACACAAACAGACTCCTGAAAATCCAAAATGATATTGCTGCTTTAATGGACTCTATTAAGGCTGTTGCGCTCACATTGCTGGACCTCTCAGTGGCGTTTGACACTATTGAACATAACATTCTTTTAATTGCCTCACGGATAAGTTTGGGGTTGATGGCACTGTATTGGGATAGATCAAATTCTATCTTTCAAACTGCAAACAGAAGGTGAAACTACGTAATAGCTTTTCAGATGCCTTTTCACTCTCCAATGGAGTACCCCAGGGCTGTGTTCTGGGTCCCCTTCTTTTTACTCTTTACACTACCCTCCCCCACTCAGTAATATCATTTCCAGTTTCAATGTCACCCACTATCTATATGCTGATGACACCGAAATATATCTAGCATTTGACCAAAGGAACTTTGATTCCAGTTTTTTCTGAGCTCACTGAGTGTCTTACCTGTGTTCAAAAGTGAAAGGATGGTGTGAAACTCAAACTCAACCCAGATAAAACAGAATTCATTATCATTGGTGATAGACAAGCCAGATAGTCCCTCATCCAAAAACTTCCCACCCAACTTTTTGGAAATTCTGTCTCCCCTACCGATATAATCAAGAACCTGGGTGTTACTTTTGACTCTGGAAACACCTTTACCAGTCACATAACCAAGGTTTGTCATGACTGTTACTATCACCTCAAAGATGCATCCGCAAATTCCACAGTGTGGAGACTGCAGCCTTGGTTGCAGACTCAGTGATCAGCCTTTGACTTGACTACTGTAACTCCCTACTCTATGTCGTAAGTAAATACAATGTGGCCAAACTCCAAAAGATTCAAAATATCCTTTACAGAATTGTTTTTAGACTTGATACCACAAGCCATGTTACTCCTTTCTTTCAAAAACTACATTGGCTCCCCATTACATACCGCATCTTGTTTAAGTATGATCTAATTACTTTCAAGGCCATCAAATTCTCCAACCCAAATGCTTATCATCCGTAATCAAAAATCAGTAGCCTAACTTGTACAAATCGGCTGTGTCTCTCCTCAGTTTGTCCTAGAAAGACCATTTCTAGATGAGGTTTTGCAATGGTATCCCCACTGAATGGAACAGATTCCCATTATCAGTTCGATCACAGCACACAATAACAAGTTTCCGAAGCCAGCTAAAAACCTATTTGTTTAGACTAGCATATCCTCCACCATAGGATATCTCCCCGGTGGGTGCTAATTTGGATCTTGACCTGATATGTCCCTGGACTTAACTTTTTTATCTTGAGTGCATTAGATGATGTTATATCATTTTTGCGATATATAAATGTTTCTATTCTATTTCATTCTCCTCAGCAGCTCCCAGCTGTTCTGAGAAGGAAGTATTTGCCCTTATCAGGGTTAAACAAATCTTTCAAAAACAATTATGACAGCATGGTTTTTAAACATATGAAAACAAAGGTCCTAATACTTCTACAAATCCAAAAACAATTTAAAATATTTTTTAAAAGTAAAGGGCTTGACACTCAAACTTCCAACATTTTAAAATGTAAGTGATATAGTTTGAAACCCAAAGCAACTGAGATACAGAAGGGGCAAAAAAGTACAAAGGTCAGGAACACCAGACAGTGTAAGTGTAAAGTTTTAGGAGAAATGCCATCTAAAAAGAAAACATTGTGTGTAAACACAAAGTATTGAAACAAAACAATTCAATAGAAAGATGACAGCATTAATTATTAAAGCAAGAATTGTGAAACTGTAAAATTTCTTTATGGAAATGCAGTTGTACACTGTCCAACTAAACACCCTGCAAAGTATCAAATTCATACATTTTATGGTTTCCAAGATGTAGCAGGAATAAAATTTTACATGTAGAGGCCACTATGAAAAGGTAAATGGCCAAATCAAGGTTATATCAGGACAATGCACGCATACATCTTGCAACCAAGGTTCATACCAAGTATTACCTTTCTATGTCTAATGGTTTCTGAGGTATAGCATGGCGCTAAAGGTCAAGGTCAATGTGACAAGGCTAACAGTCAAATCAACACCCCAGCCAATCTCCTCATAAAATATCAATTTCCTACACCTTACGTTTTGTGAAATGTATCCCAGACAAGATTAAAAAGGTCAGGGTCATTATGGACAGTGAAAAGGTCAATTCAAAGTCACATCATCATGTTGCACACTACACCCCCAAATAATGTCCATATTAAGTATGTATTTCCCAAACCTTATGGTTGGGGCTGGTTGGGTCTCTTCCCTGAAATAGATTAGGTGCTCACTTGGACATCTTATTGAGTTTGGCAGGTTGGGTTTCTTCCCTTAATAGATTATGTACACTGAGAGTAATCTCATAGCTGGATTGGGGCTCTTTGGATATCTTCAATGAAATAGATTAGGTGCTTTCTGTGTCATTTTTTTTAGTTCTGCTGGTTGGGTCTCTTCCTTGAATAGGTCTGGTTGGATCTAGTCTAATCTACTACTGCTTTGCATGCACAATATCTTCCCCACAAAGGGGAGCTCAGTGCGCTAGCTTAACAAATATTAATCGTAAGGAGAGTCGAGGGGCATTCAAGGTCAGTTATCCAAAAATTGTAGGTGTGACCAAGAGGGAAGGGGATTAAGTTGGGAAACTGAAATTGAATAGATGGGTTTTGAGGTGTTTCCTGAAAGATGCGACAGATGGACTATTTCTTATTTGGAAGGAAAAGGAGTTCCAAAGAACTGGGACATAATGACTGAAGGAATTAAAAAGGTGTTTGATTGATTTGTGAACTTTATGGTCGAAAGTGGGGGTATGAAGGAATTTGAGTTTGGGGGTGCTTCACCTTGTATTTCTGGAGTGTATGGGTGGATTAATTCTCTTAGGTACACTGGTTGACTGTTGTTGAGAATTTTGTGTGTAATGAGGCCTATTTTAAATTGTACCCTGTACCTGACCAGAAAACAATGGAGCTTTTTCAGCTGGGGGGTAATGTGAAAGAATTTAGAGGAACGGGTGATATTCTGCAGAGTAAGTTTTGAACTAACTGCAATCTCCTTAACTCAAAGTCAGCGAGTGATAAGAACAGGGAATTGCAAAAGTCCAATCTGCTGCTTACCAAAGCATTTGCTAAAAGAACTGATGTTTTAAGGTCTCTCACATGAACTCTGTTGGACTTTATGACCTGTGACAGGGGGCCACTGTGGCAGGGTGGTAATACTCTTGCCTCCCACCTCTGAGGCCGGGGTTTGATTCATGGCTCTGCCTCAAGCGGGAAAGCTGGTAGTTGCTTGGCATTGGTCGGCAGTTTACAGTACAGAATCTTGACCAACTGTATGTACTGGTTTCCTCTGCCCTTCCAACTACCCGTCATGATATGACCTGTATAGTGTTAAAAGCGATGTAAAACCACAAATAAATAAATAAATATGACCTGTGATACATGATCTGAGAAAGAGAAAATGGAATCAAATAACACTCCGAGGTCCCTGACACTATGTGCTGGTGAGACACGATTCCCAAGAATATTGATTGGAAAGTGAAGAAAGAATTGTTTGTAGTTGTTTATGGAGCCTATCAGAATATACTCAGGTTTGTCAGAGTTCACTTTTAATTTATTTGTAAACATAAAATTTTGATTGTCGATTAGGTAGTTCTTTAGTTTTTGTATAGAGTGAGAGAAAAATTGTTAGATCTGATTGTGAGGTCCTCGGTGGCCTAGTGGTTAGCAAGTTTGGCATCTGATCACAGGATGTCACCTCTGTGTGGTTCAAGTCCCACAAGTGGCAATCCTGAAGAGCTGTCCCAATATGGCCCTGGTTCTTGAATGGGACGTAAAACCCCCAATTTTGACTTTGGATCTGATTGTGTTTGATTGTTTGAAATAATATGCAACTTCCAATTTTAAGGCAGTCAAATAGCAAAAATATTGGTGATTTTTGCTTTAAAATTAAAGTTATGCATTTTGTCTCAAAAATATAAAACTCACCAATGATATCATATGGGACTCACTGCAGGGTGCCGCTGTTGTGTCTCGTTCGATTGCATCCAGGGAGATCCCCCGAGTACCACTAGTTTATCTTCTTTCTTCGCTGAACCCCGTCTTGGAGAAGCTACAGCGATAGCGCTGGTGTTGGTGTTTTCAACGTGAAAACCTCACCAAAATATCATTGTACAGAGTTTAGAGAACCACTGTATATGCTTTATATAATTGCATTTCTTATGCTTGCTTTAAAATATCAGATTGCACTTTCACATTTCAGCCCTGTGTGCATTTACCCATTTTATCGCTCATGTAAATGGACCATCATACTGCTGAGGTACCCAAGTTCATACCAAGGTTCGTCACCTGCCTTAAAAACTGTTAAGGGCAAGGAATAGTGATACTAAAATTTAACAAACAGTTATGCACTACCAGTGACCCCCTGCCTTATATTTCTTTGAAGTCGAGGGAAAATAATTACAGTATCGTTGTGTCGTCTATTATCGACGGTTGTCCATTAACGACGGCCGCGTATTAATACATTGTAGTTCTGTGCACGTGCTTTTCTTGTCAATAAAAATGAAATAAATGAAAAATAATGAACTTATTTTGTAACATATTATGAGACAATAATTGAAATATTGTTTTTCATTTGATAAATTAGGGTTTCTTAAAGCATGGTACACTACAATTCTGATTTTGTTAATTGAAATACGGCATGAATTTTCAAAGCAAATAAAATACAGAGTGTCTTCGGAACCGACAAGGACGGGTCACAATTCTTTTAATTTCAGAACCGTCACGTTCATATTTTCATATTGTTACTGAAACCTCACTCAGACCAAGTATAACTTTTCGTCTGCAAATGTGATTAATTTCATTAACCAATGAAATATTTTGTCACAATTCTTTTAATTTCAGAACCGTCACGTTCATATTAGAACTATTTGATATGTAGATACATAAAACCAGGAAACCAGTGTACTTTTCATCTGCAAAGGTGATTAATTTCATTAACCAATGAAATATTTTGTTACTGAAAGCTCACTTATAATTGAGACCAAGTATAACAAAGTTTGTATATTTTTCTACAAAATAGCTTCAAAACTTGATATAAAATATATCAAGGGTAAAGACATATTTCTTTAAAACGGGTCTTAAAGCAAATAATTTGTGAGCCATTTCCATTGGCGGTTCTGAAAGTGATTTTTTTCCGATCCGTCAGTGACTGTTCTGAAGCCACAGTAGGCGTATTCCACAGCCGTGATCTGTAGAATCCAGATTCGACGGATCAACGGATCAGGTCAAAAGAACCTGATCTGACTGATCTGGATCATGATCTGAGTGATCTCATGAAAAGGTGGATTCGAGAGATCAGATCTGTGAGGTATCCCACAATTCTTTGTAAACATGGCGGAAAACACGAGATTTGAAATTTCCATTTATAATTTTAATTGTTGATAAAAAAGTAATTCCAAAGATGAAAAAGTAAAAAGTAATTCCAAAGATAAAAGAGTAATTCCAAAGATGCAAAGCATGCCATTTCAGTGCCCATCTTGGATCATCATTTCTGCAATTTTTGCATTTCACAGATTCTACTGATCTGAAGGATCTCGATCTCGATCTGGATCACAAAGATCACACAGATCTTAAGTTGTGGAATACGCCTAGTGAATAAAATATGGTTGCCATGGGCAACACTCATGAATTTCCGTGAAATATGCAAATTTTATCCCCACAATATGCAGGAATATATATTAAAGTTATTTTGTAAAAGACAAATCGATTTATGAGATTTATTTTTAAAAATAAAACAGCATATTTTTTACGCAGTGGTTAAATCACGGGACATCCCGATATGTAAATTACTGGCTAAATGTCGGGAAATAATTTCATTGGTTGATTTTTTATCGTTAGTTTTCCGGGAAATCTGTGACCTCATATCTTCTCATGAATATTAATAAATTGATGCTCTGCCGTGAATTCTCGAGTTTAAGGTATTTGACCTTCATTAAAGCTGCCATTGTATAAAATATTGTTAGAAAAAACCCGGGAAATCTGCGACCTCATATCTTCTCATGAATATTAATGTATTGATGCTACTACCGTGAATTCCCAAGTTTAAGGTATTTGATCTTCATTGAAGCTTCCATTTTATAAAATGTTGTTAGAAAGACACGGGAAATCCATGACCTCATATCTTCCCATGAATATTAATGAGTTGGTGCTACTGCCGTGAGTTCAGAGTTTAAAGTATTTGATCTTTTTTAGGCTTTCATTTTGTAAAATATTGCAACAATCCTAAAACAAGGCATCCCGTGATATATAGCACTTCCCAGTTCTCACACCTTAGCACTTCCCGACATATAGCCAATATGTTACATATCGGGACGTCCCGGGACATAACCTTGCCGTATTTTTTAATGATTGAACTTTATTTTATTCTTTTGTCACTGACAGCATGCTTCAGATCAGCAGCAGATATAAGAAAACATGTGCAGTAAAATATTTTGTTTTTGGATGTTTTAATAAAAATAAACCATGCCAAGGCTCATTAACATAAAATCACGTGCTTTGTCTTGACATAAAATAAAAGAAACAGCCTTCAAAACCAACTTTAAAATTCATGATGTAACAGTTTAAAAAAATAATTTTATGTGCATACCTTCAAAAAAGAATTATATTTGCCATATTTATGATATAATTGCAACAATTATTGGGTTTGTTTGTTAAATTAATGATTTAAGGAGAACAAAGAAGAAAATGGAAAGTTTAGAATATATTTTGAATACCTTTAATATTGGTTTTATTTTACCGTCAATAACAGACAACCATTTGTAAAATAAAAACAATTTACACACAGAAATCGAATCAAATAAAAACAAATAAAATAATTTAAAATATTTATTCTGCTACACTTGTTTTTATCAAATAAACATCATATTTTTTAAATTTTAAGTTGAAATACCGTAGGGATTGATGAAAGAAACGAAAATGGATTAAAATGCGTAAGACCGTCGAAAACCGGCAACGCGAGGATATGTATGTGTTTTCAATATATTCACGTTTTCGCTCATTTAAAATAGAGGCTCTCAGCCTCGCTTTAGGATGGCATTTTTACAATATTTTAGAAAGAATATGCAGTCACATTGAACCAGCGGATTTGAGGATTCATTATTGTTGTTTTATGTCTGATAATTTTGGTTGCGTTGGCTGTGATATTCAACATTGTCCATTTATGTTGTCATATCGAAAACCCGTCCATCGTGGATACGTAGTTCTGAACTTCAGAACGGCTCGGTACGCATTTACTCCACAGTCCAAATATAAAAAACCCCTTGTAGTGAAGAATATCAGAACTAGGCATATAATATGCATCTATTTTCCTGCAAAATGGGTGTTCACTGGTAGGTATCAAGATGTTTCGACCCACCGGACGTTTTGACCGTGTTTTTCTCAGACGTTGTGACCTACTTTTATCAGACAGTTTTCCCTGGGATTTCCTTGCAATATTTTATAAAATGGAAGCATAGACGAAGATCAAATACTTCAAACTCGAGAAGTCATGGCCATAGCTCCCAATTCATTAATATTCATGAGAAGATATGAGGTCACAGAATTCCCCTTGCATTTCCTTGCAATATTTTATAAAATAGAAGCATAGACGATAATCAAATACTTTTAAACTACAGAACTCACGGCCATAACACCCAAGTCATTAATATTCATGAGGGATTTCCCCTGGCATTTCCTTGCAATATTTTATAAAGTCCACGAAGACTTGTATGCTATGGCCGTGAGTTCTCGAGTTTGAAGTATTTGATCTTCTCTAAGCTTCCACATTGGGTTGAATTTGCAAAAGTAGGTCGAAACGTCTGGGAAAAAGCAGGTCGAAATGTCCCGAGGGTTGAAACGTCTGGTAATCCACTTGTATTTCCTGTTTGCGGTAAAACTGGCCCATAATAGAGTTAAATTATTAAAATATAAAGCTTTGAAACAAATATAACAACATGCACCTCAATTATTGATTGTGGTATACTGGTATCATTGGGTCATCCATTATCGATGAACATGCATTAATACATAATATGTCTATGCACATGCTTTTCATCGAATTAAAAGTCAAATAAAATAACAATTAACCGTTATTTAAAATATATTATATGGCTTTAAGTACAAATATTCTTTTGAATTTGATAACATGTAGTTTCTTTATGCATGATCCATCAAAACTCCGATTTTTTAAGTAAAGTAATATTTCAATTTTTAAAGCAAAATAAAATATAGTTGCCATTTGCAACGCTTATGAATTTCTGTGAAATATGCAAATTTTATCCTAATAAAATTAGAGATGGGTCGGTAGTTCCGGTATCTCGGTATCGAGACCATTTTACTGAAATACCGTAATGAGATTTTACAACCGCCACTTCGCTTTTCAGCACATATAATGGAAGCAAGAGTTAAAATATTAGAAACATACCCTAAATCTGAAGAAATTATGAGCTTTTATTTCATATTTTCGTCCATTTAGACTTTTATAGCGATACGTTGAGCAGAACTGCCATGTTTTGGTTACGACACTTTATAACCTCATTTTCGCTTGTCAACTAATATAAATGAAGGGAAACTTAAAATGGTGGACAGAAACCAGAAATATGAAGATATTTTATCTTTTTATTGCATATTTCGTGCATTTGGGAGCTTTTATTGCGACGTTGTTATCCTAAACGTCCATGTTTGTTTGGGGAGAACTAAAACGCGGAGTCCCGAATTCGGTACGGTTTTGCATTGGCGACCTCCCGATGTACATATTTTTCATACCGACCCATCCCTAAATAAAATACAGTTATTAGAGATTTTGTAAAAGGCAATTAGATTTATAATATTTATTTTACAATATAAAACACTACATATTTTATTAAATTGATTTTTATGTAATCTATTGTCACTGACAGTGTGCGTTAGTTCAGCAGCCAATAAAAGAAAAACATGCCATAAAATAATTTGATTTTAAGAGGTTATAAAATAAATTAACCATGCCTATGATCATTAACATTAAACCACGTGATATATCTTGATACAAATGGCAGAAACAGCTTTCAAAACCAATTAATGATATAAAAATTAATGATATAATTGTCTACAAAAATAATGTTATGTGCACACCTTCAAAAAGGAATCTTATTTCTAATTTTATGAAAGAACTGCAACAATTATTCAGTTTATTTATTAAATTATCAATTAAAGAGGACAAAGGAAAAAAAAAAGTGTAGAATATATTTTGAATACCTTTAATATTGATTATATTCTTACGTCGATAACAGACAACCATTTCTAAAATAAGAACACCATACACACAGAAACTGAAGCAAATAAAATAAAGTAAAATAACTTAAAATATTCATCCTGTCATATTTGTACTTGTGAAATAAACAATATATTTTTAAATTTTAAGTTTAAAAAACTGCAAGGACTGATGACAGAAACAAAAATTAATTAAGCGTCCCTGAAAGGGCGCTTATTTGTTTTCGCCTCAGTTTCCTTGCCGCCGCATTATGGTCTCCCTTGAATATCTCCCTTATTATTAGAAGGTTTCAAACCATATTTGGCAGTTATATACCTTAGGCGTGGGAAAATTTTTCTGCATGCTTAACTTTGACCTTCGACCTTTATGAAGGTCACATGATCAAAAACAATTTTTTTGAAGTACACCCCCCCCCCCCTGTCATCGCAGTTCAGGAAAAACTACTTGCGACACAGCCTTATAATTTGATACACCTGTTCATACTATCGAAAACAAGAGCTGATTAGATTTTGGGAGCAATCCCTTGAAAAATGTCTCATTTATGAGTGATTTTCTGACACCTTCCAATCTGAAAGCCTTAAATTTAGGTTAACCCCCCTATTATCTTCTTAAGTATTGCATTTAGAGCCATAAAATGTACTGGGAGGTAATAGGAAACCATATGTGGAGAGTCTAAATAGCCGGTCAGTTTTACCCCACGGCCCCCCCTTATGGGTCAAACTGGGGTCATTAAATAGCTGATTTTGAGTTTTTGCCTTATATCTCCTTTATTGTTGCTTTTATAGCTTCAGAATGTATTAAGAGGTATTGGGAAAGCATATGTGGAGAGTCTAAATAGCCGGTTAGTTTTACCCCCCGACCCCCAGTTATGGGCCAAACTGGGGTCATAAATAGCTGCTTTGGAGTTTTTTCCTTATATCTCCTTTGTCGTTGCTTTTATAGCTTCAGAATGTATTAAGAGGTATTGGGAAAGCATATGTGGAGAATCTAAATAGCCGGTCAGTTTTATCCCCCGACCCCCCCTTATGGGTCAAACTGGGGTCATAAAATAGTTGCTTTGGAGTTTTGCCTTATATCTCCTTTATCGTTGCTTTTATAGCTTCAGAATGTATTAAGAGGTATTGGGAAAGCATACAGTGCAGCTTTGTGCATTCTTAGCTTTACAGCATGCTTATTAAAACCACAAAGCATTTTAAACTTTCAGGGACGCTTCGCTTTTGTTAGCAAAAGCATTCCTCTAGTTAAAATGCGTATGACCGTCGAAAACCAGCAACGCAAAGATATATCATTTGACAATCTGGTGATAGAAGAATAAAATGTAAAGTTATTTATACAATTTAAATTCAATACATTAGCCTCAGCATGGGCGTTTACTGGTAGAATCACTAGAATGCCAGTAATTACAAAGAGAGACAATGTTGTGAGGTGTTTTAATATTGTCATAAAATGCAAATGACGAACTTGGGTAATTGAGCAGTATTGTACACCACAGTTGTGTATTCTAACCACATTGATAACTTAGAAACAGATGATTTTCAAATATTTCATACAAATGTGGTTGAAGGAAACGAGTTATGTATAAATTGTTGATATAATATGACAGCTATTACATAATTTCTTCTACTACTCAATGCCATAACTTTGCACAACTTGGATGCAAAAACCTTAATTTTGCTTGTTATAAGTGTAATTAAGTGGATTTCTTTTGAGTGAAACGTGTATTGAAACAAGCTCAACTGATAGATATTCTTTATAGATTCTTTAAGATATTAACTTTGTTTTCTTGTCCCTTTAACATCCTTATTTGGTATGCTAAAGTTCACAAGTTTTATGAATGATAACCAAATATTAATAAATATTCCAGTTTACGTTTTGTGCAAAGTTGAGGTTTGTGCAATGATACGTTGCCAAGCAGTATATGTCTGCCATATATCATGTTTCTGTGTAACTTAGTTTTTACATATCACTGATAAAATGTTCATATTATAAATCTAGTTTTAGCAGCTTCACCACATCTTGGTGCGATGTGTAATCACAGTTCAATCTGTAATGGTGGTGGACCAATTCGCGCCTGTTTGCCCCTTTTCACCCACCCTCAATTTTCTTAAAGATTTATACTTGTAAATAAAAAAAATTATGTTGCCACTTCATAGATAATTATAAAATTGATCCTATACATTGGTAATTTCTTGTTTAACTGTGATTGTCTCTAATTAATGTAGGGGTGGGTGTGAATAGGTACATGGGCATGAATTGGTCCACCACTATATCAGTGTGTTCATCTTGCAAGTCTATCATTTGTTTTTACAGCTTGACATCAAGGTGTGTCTAGTTACTCATTATGGTGCGGAGTCGAAGTAGGCCCAATCGGGTGCTCCGCACCGCTGTTGATGTCTCCCTCATAATGGTTTGTGAGGAGGAAGAGCTGTCTCCAGTGCAGAAAGCTGAACACAGGAAGGCCTTGCAGGTGGGCAGTGTTTGCATTTTCCCCATTTTATTTTCTGCACAAATTCAACTTCTCATCTGCTCTGCTACTTGTTTTTTTTTTAAGATAGAGTATGGGCTCTAGTAGAAAATCAGACTTTTGGTACTTCTGGCGCTTTGAGACTGAATGTAGTCTGGTATTTCTTGTGTCTGTCACTGATAAGGCGAAGTATAACTGCGATCATACATATGAGTCATAATTCAAAGCAGGAAATTCCTATGTGACAGATTTTGAAGTTAGTACACTTCATTTTTGTCAAGTGAAGAGTAGATATGTTATATTTCCCCAAAATGTTTTTTGTTGCATCAGTGAAGCCTTACCTAAGAACAACCCCAATATTACAGGTGTACAAAGGTCACCAAAACATTACCATAGAATGAACCCTATCTTACAGGTGTCCAAAGACTTACCAAAACATTACCATGGAACAAACTTAATTTTACAGGCATACAGAGAATTCAGCAAACAGATAGATGAGTACAAAGCCAATAACGCCATCATTGAGTACCTGAAGACGCCACTCACTCCTGCAGAGATCAAGGCGTTAGAGTCCAAGCCAGTGGTGACGGTAGAGGAACATGTGACGGGGACAGTGATACCTGTCAGCGTACCAGTGCCCACAGCTCCCGGACAGGTGACAGGCAATCGACAGGGGGTGAGTGTTGGGCTTGATTGTATTGTACTTATACTAGGGAGTGGTTGGTACCAAAAATGTGTACGTCAAGAGATTGCCAATGCAAAACTATACCGATTCTGGAACTCTGCATTTTTGGTACAACCCAACCAAACATGGACATCTCCTATTACCGACATTGCATTAAAAGTGCCCAAGTACACAAAATGTTAGAGAAATGTGTACAGTTTCTTCAGATTTCAGGTTTGTTCCCAATATTTTAAGTTTTTCTTGTTGACAAGCAGGATTAAGGATACAAAGTATTGTAACCAAAACATGGCAGTTCTGCTCAACGAAATCACCATAAAAGTCTCTAAAATGCACAAAAATGTGGGAAAACAGCTCAGAATATCTTCAAATTTGGGGTTTGTTCAGATTATTTTAATTTTTCCTTCCATTATATGTGCTGACAAGCGAAGTGTCTGTTGTAACACCTCATCTTGGTATTTCATTAAAATGCTCTCAATACTGAGATACCAGGCCTAAGGACTCATTCCTATTTTTTTTTGTCAACAACTCTGTGCCATTTGATCACTTAGCTCACTTGACTCACGCCCCAGTGTTGGTGGTTTTGAGTCCAGTTTATAGCACGGTTAGATTCACAACGGGGCTGACATGATCTTTTGTATTTAAAACAGCCATAAAACCCAAACTTTGAGCTTATATTTATATATTTTTTCCCGAAAGCCGAATCAGCAAAATGCTGCACCAAAGAAAGCCCCCGTTCTCCCTAAGCCCGCGCATACACCACCCAGCAGTAAAGCCGCCACAGTGGTCTCTCCTGGCAACCAACCGAGTAGTGGTGGCAAGAAGAAAGGTCAGCAACTGGCTCTAGCAACCGGCAAACAGGCCACAAGTGCGAAACAACCGACGAGTAGTCGACCGCAAAGGCGGGCAGCGAGGGCAGCTATAGGACTCATTAATGAAAGTAAGTGGTGGTGGAATGGGCTCATAGTGTAGTGATTAAATTAATGTTCATTGCTCTATTAATCATTGGTGACTTTGGGCATTATGGTTGGTGATTGTTTATTTTGAACAATGCATTGTTTTACAGAAACCTTACTTTTCCATGAATATCAAAGCTATTCCAATATTTTCCAACTGATTTTATCTCATTTTATATCGTTTTTTAAGCAAATCTTATATATTTCCAAATCTAATGGACATTTAAACAAAGTAGTGGTATTATTGTTTTACAAAAATTGGCTAATTGCAGCAACTGCCACTCCAATAGAAAATATTATAAACATGACTACATGGATTTTATTCATGTTTGCTAAGTGGGTATATCTGTACCCTAGGAATGTGGATCATAATAATATCTTGTGATAGACAACTACCCTGGCAATGGGCTTGTTTTTACATAAAACAAGGTCCGGTGGGTTTGGCGATAATTATGTCAGTATTGTGTTACTTTATGTCGTAATGGGTATAAATGTCATTGAGTTAATACTGAAACTCACTGAAACTCATTCAGTGTTCTACAAAGAACAGTATGTTGCTGTATTATTGTCCAATAATATGACAGCATTATTTTTTTTAAAAATGCCCTTTTCTTTATTCTTTTTCTTTATTCGGGTATTGTTTTCACCCATGGTTTCTGGATGGGCGGCAGGCGGGCAGGCGGCAGGAAAAAGTTTGTCTGGCCTGTATCTCAGAAACCGTAAGGTATAGGAAGTTGATCCTTGGTAGGGACATTGGTTATGGGGTGTAGGTGTGCAACATCATTGTGTGAACTTGATTTGACCATTGACTTTACCGTAGTGACCTGGAGTTTGAAAATCTTGTCCAGGCCATATCTCAGAAACCGTAAGGTGTAGGAAGTTGATACTTGGTAGGGACATTGGTTAGTCAGTGTAGGTGTGCAACGTCATGGTGTGACCTTGATTTGACCTTTTACCTTACCATAGTGACCTTGACATATAAAATCTTGTCCGGGCTATATCTTGGAAACCATAAGGTGTAGGAAGTTGATAATTTTTAGGGACATTGGCTAGGGTGTGTAGATGTGAAACGTCATGGTGTGACCTTGATTTGACTTTTGACCTTGCCATAGTGACCTTGACCTATAATGCCTTGTCCGTGCTATGTTTCAGAAACCATAAGGTGCAGGAAGTTGATATTTGGTAGGGACATTGTTTGGGGATTATAGGTGTGCAACGTCATGGTGTAACCTGGATTTGACCTTTGATCTTACATATCTGCTGCTATTTTATCTCTCTACAGGGATATGTGATACTATTTTATCTCTCTTATCTTTTTACTTGAATCTTGGTTGTTGCACCTTTGGGTGTTTTTGATGTAGATTAAACACTGTTAAGTCATATTAGAATTCATTAAGGGTTTTACTTTTGCAACTTCCCATTGTAACAGATGGTATTGCATCAAGTGAGTCACAGGTTTTGCCCCAACTCCACATGTAAGCATGTATTGCCACATCTGTATGTATGGGTAATATTCAAAACATTCAAACCATAATTCGACCATACATAATTGTGATATTTTCATTGACGGCTATTCTCCAGTTAAGAAATTTTACAGCTTCATAACTTTTAGTTTACTGAATTGTCTCGTTTTAATACTTAATCTTTACATGCAGTGCTCTGAAAGTATCCCAATCTGTGTACTGTTTCACTACTTCTATATCTCATGGTGTTGAAAAATATTTCCCCAGGCTGTGGGGTACGGGCATCTCTGATGCTATTTCTTATATTTTACAAGAACAATGATTGCTTTCAATTTGGAGAAGAGAATGATGTTATATTTTGAGTGAAGTCTAGTCTTGGAGAAGGAGCTTTTCCAGTTCATAGTGTAAATGTTTTTGGTAACGTAGGGATTAGTAACTGTTGGTTAATGTTTATTTATTTCATATTTTGTTAATCAACATGAAGAGCCAAATGAGACTTTGATATTACCATTAAAATTGCAGTTCAATACCTGCACTGCTGTTTTTCTCACAGCTATGGACGTCTCCGATGCCCCTGATGAAGACGATGATGTGATTATCGTAAACGAGTCGATGGCGCGGAATCTGCCTGCTGAGGTCAGCGGCAAAAACCGTCACAAAGTCAAAGCAATCAAAAGTCAGTTGCCAACATCACCCACATTGCAGCCTCAGGTATAACAGTGTGAAAGTAGATAGCAGTAGATTAGATTAGATCATAGCAGTAGATTGGATAAGACTATAGGAAACTGTCCCTATTTGTACATTTCATAAAATATCTTATTAACTTAACTTTATCTGTGAAATAATATTTAGTTTAATTCAGGGTGGTACTATTCATAATGTTTGTAACTATTGTCAGTAGACAAAATGGAACCAAAAAACCCTGGAATTTTCTAGCTGTGACATGGACCTATAACATCTTGACCGGGCAATATCTTGAAAATTGTAATACCTCTTTCACACTACAGGCCTTTAACCCCACAATATTAGGCATTGGGCAAATGTCCCTGTCCTTCAACTATCGCCTGACATCCATATACAAATTTGTGTTACAGGGGTCCACCGTCCCATTGCTTGGCGCCCATCGAAGTTGCTCAGAATTTCCACCTCTGAAGTTCTTGCCATTATTCACTGCCAGTCACAATCTCTTTTGCGCCCTATCAGCGTCCAAAGCTTTAAACGTGTGTCTCCGTCCCTGTCCTTCCATTTCAGTGACCTTCCACAGATAAATATTTATCGTACGATTACTGAAGATGTCATCCGTAGTTTATATAAGTTTGTGACTGTTCTCATTTCAGTAGCAGGTGTACAACCGATGGGTATATACTGTAAGTGGAGGTGAATGGAGGTTGTCTCTCGGTGATAGGCATTTGTACTGCTTTCATCTTGCTGTTACTGACGGTTACACAATGTGTCCCATCAGTAGCCGTGTGTGTCATACCTTATGGATACCCCAAATCTCTGAAGATATCAGGCATCCTGGGAGGCGGTTCTGCCGCCGATAAAACTTCTAACCGAGGGGTATATCACCTGTACTGTGAATGGGGAATAAGGCACAGGAAGTTCATACCTGGCAGGGAGACTGGGGGTTGTAGGAGTGCAGTCTGATGGTGTGATCTTGATTTGACCTTTGAACTTGCCAGTGATTTCGACCTTTAATATTTTGTCAGGGTTTTGTATTCACAAACAGACATATTAACAACAAGCGAATAAAATATTATAGAAACACTATAAACCTCACATTTAAACCGTATCGTTTTTGTATTTATATGTACACCATTGGAAAAGTTTATAGTTACATACCAATACAATAGTGGGCCGATCTGAATTTCATAGATTTATTTATTTGTTGTTTTTTTACGTCACATTCAACAGCTAGGGTCATATTGCGACGGGTAGTTTTACAGGTGGAGGAAACCAGTGCATACTGCACTGTAAACCACCGGGCATCGGCAAGTAACTACCAACATTCCAACATGAAGCGCCCGAACCGATTCGAACCGGCGGCCTCAGAGGTTGGAGGCGAGAACTCTAACCGCTACACCACTGAGCCCCCTCTGAATTTCATAGAATTAATCTTTATAAGATCTTAGAAAAACTCAGGTTTAAGTTCGCTATATTAATTTTTGTAAACAAAAGTTAAAAGCCTAAGGCCTGGCTAAGACTTTTGGTGTATAAGGTCACAGGATTTGAGATATTCCTTTCAGTTGTAACACATCTATGCCTTTGATTCTCCAGCAAGTATTTTCACCCCGATTTCAGACAGGACCTCCAAGCCATGTGATGTCACCTCAGATTCCTATCACTGTGGCGCAGCTAAGCCAAGTCAGCCCGATAGCCAGGCAAACGGGAGAACTCTTTGATGGTAAGAAATAGGGCTGGGATGGGTGCTAAAAAGAGCCTCGAGTACCCATACTTTGACAACCGACCCGAATTTGAGTAATCACGAGATTTAGTATCTACCATTAGAAGTCATCTGTAAACTAATGGTAACGAAACTTTTGAAGAAAATGTCTTCTATTTAACCAGGTATTATAGAATATCGAGTATTTTTGCCCAAGCTAAGTTTTTTTCCTCATATTTTAATTTAAAATATTGCTAGGAAATCCCCCGGAGTTCCATGACCTCATGTTTAGTAGTTTACAGATTTTTATTATCTCCCGCCGGGCTTTAGCCCGGGAGGGAGATTATGAAATGATGTCTGTGTGTGCGTGCGTGCGTGCGTGTGTGCGTGCGTTAGTTAGTCACGCAGATTTCTCCAAAACTACTACAGCTACAGATTTTTTGTAAAATAATTGTCCCAATGAATTTTCATGCCCTTGAAAAAATTTTTGGTTTTATTGACTTAGGCCTAAAGATAAGTGAGTAATAGCAATCTTAGCTACTTTGAGTAAAGGGCTCATAACTCAAAAACTATTGCAGTAACAACTTTTTCTTCAAATATGTTGTTCAGCTACTTTGTCCTTAGCTATAAGATGGTACATAGTTTGGGGTCCCATTGCATGCCATAAGTGAGTAATAGCTATTTTCTCATTTGTAGCTAAATAACAGAAGAAGTAAATGTCAAATATCTTCAAAAGTATTGAAGTTAGGGAAATCTTTTCAAATATGTTGTCCATATTCTTTTTGGTAAGCTATCACATACTAAAGTTTCAGACCTGTTGCACCTTGGATAGCTGAGTAATAGCTACTTTGAAATTCTGACTGGTGAGTAAAGCGATTGTAACTCAAAAACTATTGCAGTTAGAGTATTTTCCTAAAATATGTTGTTCAGCTACTTTGTCCTTAGCTATAAGATGGTACATAGTTTGGGGTTCTATTGCATGCCATAAGTGAGTAATAGCTATTTCCTCATTTGTAGCTAAATAACAGAAGAAGTAAATGTCAAATATCTTCAAAAGTATTAAAGTTGGGGAAATCTTTTCAAATATGTTGTCCATCTACTTTTTGGTAAGCTATGACATAGTAAAGTTTCAGACCTGTTGCACCTTGGATAGCTGAGTAATAGCTACTTTGAAATTCTGACTGTTGAGTAAAGCCATTGTAACTCCAAAACTATTGCAGTTAGAGTATTTTCCTAAAATATGTTGTTCAGCTACTTTGTTCTTAGCTATAACATGGTACATAGTTTGGGGTTCTATTGCTTGCCATAAGTGAGTAATAGCTATTTTCTCATTTGTAGCTAAATAACAGAAGAAGTAAATGTCAAATATCTTCAAAAGTATTGAAGTTAGGGAAATCTTTTCAAATATGTTGTCCATCTACTTTTTGGTAAGCTATAACATAGTAAAGTTTCAGACCTGTTGCACCTTGGATAGCTGAATTATAGCTACTTTGAAATTCTGACTGTTGAGTAAAGCCATTGTAACTCCAAAACTATTGCAGTTAGAGTATTTTCCTAAAATATGTTGTTCAGCTACTTTGTCCTTAGCTATAAGATGGTACATAGTTTGGGGTTCTATTGCATGCCATAAGTGAGTAATAGCTATTTTGTTATTTGTAGCAAAATCATGACATAAGTAAGTGTCAAATATCTTCAAAAGTATTAAAGTTAGGGAATTCTTTTCAAATATGTTATCCATCTACTTTTTCATAAGCTATCACATAGTAAAGTTTCAGATCTGTTGCACATTGGATAGCTGAGTAATAGCTACTTTGAAATTCTACAGTTGAGTAAATCCATTGTAACTCCAAAACTATTGCAGTTACAATATTTTCGTAAAATATGTTGTTCACCTACTTTGTCCTTAGCTATAAGCTGGCATGTAGTTTGGGGTTTTATTGCATGCCATAAGTGAGTAATAGCTATTTTCTTATTAGTAGCAAAATAATGACATAAGTAAATGTCAAATATCTTCAGAAGTATTAAAGTTACGGAATTCTTTTCAAATATGTCATTCATCTACTTTTTTGTAAGCTATCACATAGTAAAGTTTCAGACCTGTTGCACATTGCATAGCTAAGTAATAGCTACTTTGAAATTGTGACTGTTGAGTAAATCCATTGTAACTCCAAAACTATTGCAGTTACAGCTTTTTCTTCAAATATGTTGTTCAGCTACTTTGTCCTTAACTATAAGATGGTATATATTTTGGGGTTGTATTGCATGCCATAAGTGAGTAATAGCTATTTTCTTATTTGTAGCAAAATAACAACATAAGTAAATGTCAAATATCTTCAAAAGTATTAAAGTTAGGGAAATATTTTCAAATATGTTATTCATCTAGTTTTTGATAACCTATCACATAGTAAAGTTTCAGACCTGTTGCACATTGGATAGCCGAGTAATACCTACTTTGAAATTGTGACTGTAGGGTAAATGCATATAGTTTGGGGTTCTATTGCATGCCATGAGTGAGTAATAGCTATTTTCTTATTTGTGGCAAAATAATGACATAATTTTTCTCAAATAACTGCTTCATCTACTTTTGGGAGAGCTTTCACATGGTGAAGTTTCAGACCCGTAGCTAATTATTCACCTACTCAAAATGAGTAAATGATAATTATCTCTAAAAGTATTGCGGATATCCAATTTTTATCAAATAAGTCATTCATCTACTTTTGGGAGAGCTTTCACATGGTGAAGTTCCAGACCCGTAGCTAATTACTCACCTACTCAAAATGAGTAAATGTGAATTATCCCTAAAAGTATTGGGGATATCCAATTTTTCTTAAATAACTCATTCACCTACTTTTGGAAGAGCTTTCACTTGGTGAAGTTTCAGACCCATAGCTAATTATTCACCTACTCAAAATGAGTAAATGCTAATTATCTCTAAAAGTATTGTGGATATCCAATTTTTATCAAATTACTCGTTCATCTACTTTTGGGAGAGCTTTCACATGGTGAAGTTCCAGACCCGTAGCTAATTACTCGCCTACTCAAAATGAGTAAATGTGAATTATCTGTAAAAGTATTGCAGATATCCAATTTTTCTCAAATAACTCATTCACCTACTTTTGGAAGAGCTTTTACTTGGTGAGGTTTCAGACCCGTAGCTAATTATTCACCTACTCAAAATGAGTAAATGTGAATTATCTCTAAAAGTATTGCGGATATCCAATTTTTATCAAATAACTCATTCATCTACTTTTGGGAGGGCTTTCACATGGTGAAGTTCCAGACCCGTAGCTAATTACTCACCTACTCAAAATGAGTAAATGTGAATTATCCCTAAAAGTATTGGGGATATCCAATTTTTCTTAAATAACTCATTCACCTACTTTTGGAAGAGCTTTCACTTGGTGAAGTTTCAGACCCATAGCTAATTATTCACCTACTCAAAATGAGTAAATGCTAATTATCTCTAAAAGTATTGTGGATATCCAATTTTTATCAAATTACTCGTTCATCTACTTTTGGGAGAGCTTTCACATGGTGAAGTTCCAGACCCGTAGCGAATTACTCACCTACTCAAAATGAGTAAATGTGAATTATCTGTAAAAGTATTGCAGATATCCAATTTTTCTCAAATAACTCATTCACCTACTTTTGGGAGAGCTTTTACTTGGTGAGGTTTCAGACCCGTAGCTAATTATTCACCTACTCAAAATGAGTAAATGTGAATTATCTGTAAAAGTATTGCGGATATCCAATTTTTATCGAATAACTCATTCATCTACTTTTGGGAGGGCTTTCACATGGTGAAGTTCCAGACCCGTAGCTAATTACTCACCTACTGAAAATGAGTAAATGTGAATTATCTCTAAAAGTATTGCAGATAGCCAATTTTTATCAAATAACTCATTCACCTACTTTTGGGAGAGCTTTACTTGGTGAATTTTCAGAGCCGTAGCTAATTATTCACCTCCTCAAAATGAGTAAATGCTAATTATCTCTAAAAGTATTGCGGGTATCCAATTTTTATCAAATTACTCGTTCATCTACTTTTGGGAGAGCTTTCACATGGTGAAGTTCCAGACCCGTAGCTAATTATTCACCTAATCAAAATGAGTAAATGTGAATTATCTGTAAAAGTATTGCACATAGCCAATTTTTCTCAAATAACTCATTCACCTACTTTTGGGAGAACTTTCACTTGGTGAAGTTTCACACCCGTAGTTAATTATTCACCTACTCAAAATGAGTAAATACGAATTATCTCTACAAGTATTGCAGATAGCCAGTATTTCTGAAATAACTCATTCACATACATTTTGGAGAGCTTTCAATTAGTGAATTTTCAGATCCGTAGCTAATTACTCACCTACTTAAATGAGTAACTGCCTATTATCACTAAAAGTATTGCAGATAGCCAATATTTCTCAAATAACTCATTCACCTACATTTTGGAGAGCTTTCACATGCTAAATTTTTTTAATGAATTTTTAAAATAATTTTTAATGCATTAAAATTCATGAAATCATGCACTAAATCAATTATAACTTGAAAAGTATTACATTTAGAGCACCTTGTTAAAATATGTTATCTTTAGTACATCTCATTTATATGGCGGGAGATAAATGCATGCGGCAGAATGCT
This sequence comes from Sabellastarte sp. h YS-2021, assembly GCA_964017235.1. Classification (NCBI taxonomy): domain Eukaryota; kingdom Metazoa; phylum Annelida; class Polychaeta; order Sabellida; family Sabellidae; genus Sabellastarte; species Sabellastarte sp. h YS-2021. The sequence goes on along the minus strand of OZ024929.1, from coordinate 181,627,087 downwards.
TGTTTTAACATATTGCGAGGAAAGTTGAACCCCAATTTTTTGTCCAAAATATGTCTTTTCCTCATATTTTATATTAAAATATTGCTAGGAAATCCCGCGGAATTCCATGACCTCACGTTTTCTAATTTGCATATTTTATATTTTAATATATTTCTAGGAAATACAACATGTTTCCTTGACCTCACGTTTTCTAACTTGCATATTTTGACAAAGATATTCTTCAAGTAAGATTTTATAATTTTTTTGGTTGATAGTATGAATATGGTTAGTTATGCTTATGTAATGTCTTTTGTGATTTTTAATGTCGATTAAATTGAATGATTAATTGATCTGAGGTGGGTGATAATTGAGTCTCTGCAAATGGCCGGGTCGCAGCGCTAGTAACACACTACTCTGTACTAGTGAGTACATTGTTTTCCTGTGCAGATATCGATATATTGAATGTAAATATATTTCAGTATCGGATGAGGAGAGAAAGTATTCCCTTTTTACAATATCTCCATTTGATTTGGAACCATAACAGAAAGTGAAGTTTATCAAAACAAAACATGGCAGTTCAGTGCATTCAAATTCGATAAAATACTGGATAAAAGTTTAAAATCTCTTCAGATTTGGGGTTTATTTCTAATATTTTAAGTGTAAATTGTACATTATACATAAAATTCTGATATTGACATATGCATTAGTATTAGCAGCTCTCTACCAAGGCAATAAATATCTGTATTATTGAGCCATCACAATTTTCCCACTACTGTGCACTAATATAATCAATCTTTGTCTCCCATTTGGGCCTAGTTGGAATAAACAATTATAAATATCCAAATTGAAAACCTTTAATCTTAGTAAAATTACATAAATCGACCATAAAATCTCCATGTTGAAAATGTGGTGAAAACGTAATATCCATAGATATTTTAGAAAAGTTTCACTATATTCTGAGTAAAGCACAAGTTTTATGTTTGGACGGTTATGGAATCTGTTATGTCATGTTGTAAAGTTCTAAAGGTGTTGCAGAGTCTAAATTTCAGACATTTGAACCGCATTTTGTTTTCTAGGCAGTAAACACGCAAACTCGCAAACTTCTACAGAGTTAACGCCATTGCAGCACTACAGTTAAACAGCAGTTATTACTGTTCTCTTCTGCATGTCATCTCAGACTGGAAGTACACCTGTCTGCGATCACATCCGTACCCGTTTCCACGTTGTATTGTCATGCACGTCGGTGAAAAAAGGGACAAAACTAGGGGTGTGACGAGTAAAATTAATTTGGGTCATTTGCTCACGGACAAAAATTTGACTCGACCTCAAGTCCTCGCGAAGTTTAGAATCCACCTTGTCAGGAAACAACATCTGGTATGGCAGTTCCCATAAATGAAAAAAATATACCGTATTTTTTCAAAATATGGCCCGGGCGTTCATTATTTTCAAATGCCATCAGACCAGGCGTTAAATTGAACCAGGCGTTCTTTTGAATTGCAAAAACAGTGTTATAAATTGTAAACAGTGTTCTTGGTAAGAGGCGTTAATTTGAACCAGGCGTTTATTTGAACCGGGCGTTATTTTGTAAATTTACGGTATATAAGATAAAAGCTTTGAATCGCTTAAATTAGCTGGTGTCATGACATAATATGCTTTTAATGTTATGTTGAAAATGGTGGATTATGCGATTTTAATGTCCACTAGATATGTTATTTATGTTTTGTTATCTATAAATGTAGCCAGTTTAATAGGTTGTTATATGTACACAAGCATTCCACCCTTAAAATTAAGATCGAATTTTCATGTAATTTACCTCACTCGGCGAGTGTCAACCACTGGTTTGCACCCCTAGACAAGCCCCCTTTTTAGTGGATTCAGACAGAAGTTCATTGTATTTTACCAAAATATCAGACATAATTGTGGACAGGTGTATTTTGCGAGTAATGAGGGATTTTACGCAATCATTAGAATTGTTAATATTTAGAGTTATGCCTTAAAAAAGTATCAAATTGAAGCATTTTGGCTTTGTTTTGTGTTAACAATATAAAAATATGATATTTTTGGCCAATTTCCCAACGATTTAGGTGATTTTTTTTTACTTTCGTAACATCTCACAAAGTGCTGTATTGTTTGTTTATATCTGTGACACATGGCCATGTGGTGTTTTCATTATTTCTGACTCAATGTCAGAAGCAGTGAACCAGTTAGTCGAAGGTTGAAGCAAACAACTAATCAACCGGCAAATTGAGCTTATCATTTTAGTGTATGAATAATGAATATCTGGTATTTTTGTCAGCCTTAGTGCTTTCCTATGTAACAATAACTGAGTCTTAAGATTGAAGTACACACTTTATTTATTTTTTTTCTGCCATTTTAGTTGCTCCAGTCGGTGCCAAACGAATGTTAATAGCACAGGATCCCTCGCAGCAGCCCAAACGTAAACAAAAGAAGGTGGAGGAGGAACAAGGTGAGTGGAGAGTAAACCAGGTAGTGTGATTTCCACAGTAATTCTCAAGTTCTTGATTGTCTTATTTATGGCAGAAAGACATTTGTAATTATTTATATAGACCTTTTCCATCTACAGGAAGTTCTAACAATAAGCTGGCTAGTACTTGTAGAGCACCGACCTATATTCATCCCCTACATTTTACCAAACTATGCTATTGTCGCCCAACATCCATAGCTCAGAAGTAACACTATAGTCCCACTCCTGCCAATCTTGTCATAACCTGAGTTGTAAGAGCACTTAGAACACAAGAATTAAGATTTTAACACATGTATTCAACTAGAAAGCAAGTACACAACTGACCACATGTATATTTATATACAAGGGATGCAAAAATACCCAGGAATCTGAAATTCTTCTTATCTCAGAGAGGTGACAGGTTAAAGAGTTCTAGATATGCATTACATATAGTTCTAGGGGCCACGGGGTTCGGTTCCCGGCACGGCCTCAAGTGGGAAAGCTGGTAGTTGCTTGCCGTTGGTCGGCAGTTTACAGTACAGAAACCTGACGAACTGTATGTACTGGTTTCCTCTGCCCTTCCAACTATCCGTCATGATATGTGTTGAAAGCGACATAAAACCCCAAATAAATAAATAAATAAGTACATATAGTTCTAGATTATGTTATATATAGTTCTAACTGTTGGCAGTCTAGCCTAGTATAAGACTGATTTACTATTCATTACACATCTGAACCTCGTAATTCTCCACACTGAAGCCACATTGTTCAAGAAGTTTGGATTGGCGAGTTCAGTGTATGTATGTTTGTACTATTCTGGGTTTTTTACCCCACAGCCCTTAATGGCTGTTGGGGTATTGTTTTCATCCATGGTGTCCGGATGGTCGGGCGGGCGGGCGGGCATCTGGGCGGGCGGGCGGGCGGGCGGGCATCTGGGCGGGCGGGTGGGCGGGCGGCGGGAAATAGTTTGTCCGGGCTGTATCTCAGAAACCGTAAGGTGTAGGAAGTTGATACTTGGTAGGGACATTGGTTAGGGGGTGTAGCTGTGCAACGTCATGGTCTGACCTTGATTTGACCTTTGACCTTGCCGTAGTGACCTTGAGTTTGAAAATCTTGTCCGGGCTATATCTCGGAAACTGTAAGGTGTAGGAAGTTGATACTTGGTAGGGACATTGGTTAGGGGGTGTAGTTGTGCAACGTCATAGTCTGACCTTGATTTGACCTTTGACCTTGCCGTAGTGACCTTGACCTATAAAATCTTGTCCGGGCTATATCTCGGAAACCCTAAGGTGTAGGAAGTTGATACTTGGTAGGGATATTGGTTAGGGGGGTGTAGGTGTGCAACGTCATGGTCTGACCTTGATTTGACCTTTGACCTTGCCGTAATGACCTTGACCTATAAAATGTTGTCCGGGCTATATCTCAGAAACTGTAAGGCTTGGGAAGTTGATATTTAATAGGGACATTGGTTAGGGGATGTAGGTGTGCAGCGTCATGGTGTGACCTTGATTTGACCTTTGACCTTGCCGTAGTGACCTTGACCTATAAAATGTTGTCCGGGCTATATCTCAGAAACCGTAAGGTGTAGGAAGTTGATACGTGGTACGGATATTGGTTAGGGGGTGTAGGTGTGCAACGTCATGGTGTGACCTTGATTTGACCTGTGACCTTGCCGTAGTGGCCTTGACCTATAAAATCTTGTCCAGGCTATATCTCAGAAACCGTAAGGTGTAGAAAGTTGATACTTGGTAGGGATATTGCTTAGGGGGTGTAGGTGTGCAGCATCATGGTCTGACCTTGATTTGACCTTTGACCTTGCTGTAGTGAACTTGACCTATAAAATGTTGTCTGGGCTATATCTCAGAAACCGTAAGGTGTAGGAAGTTGATACTTGGTAGGGATATTGGTTAGGGGGGTGTAGGTGTGCAATGTCATGGTCTGACCTTGATTTGACCTTTGACCTTGCCGTAATGACCTTGACCTATAAAATGTTGTCCGGGCTATATCTCGGAAACTGTAAGGCTTGGGAAGTTGATATTTGGTAGGGACATTGGTTAGGGGGTGTAGGTGTGCAGCGTCATGGTGTGACCTTGATTTGACCTTTGACCTTGCCGTAGTGACCTTGACCTATAAAATGTTGTCCGGGCTATATCTCAGAAACCGTAAGGTGTAGGAAGTTGGTACGTGGTACGGATATTGGTTAGGTGGTGTAGGTGTGCAACGTCATGGTGTGACCTTGATTTGACCTGTGACCTTGCCGTAGTGGCCTTGACCTATAAAATCTTGTCCGGGCTATATCTCAGAAACCGTAAGGTGTAGGAAGTTGATACTTGGTAGGGATATTGCTTAGGGGGTGTAGGTGTGCAGCGTCATGGTCTGACCTTGATTTGACCTTTGACCTTGCTGTAGTGAACTTGAACTATAAAATGTTGTCTGGGCTATATCTCAGAAACCGTAAGGTGTAGGAAGTTGATACTTGGTAGGGATATTGATTAGGGGGTGTAGGTGTGCAACGTCATGGTCTGACCTTGATTTGACCTTTAACCTTGCTGTAGTGACCTTGACCTATAAAATATTGTCTGGGCTTTATCTCGGAAACTGTTAGGTGCAGGAAGTTGATATTTGGTAGAGACATTGGCTAGGGGGTGTAGGTGTGCAGCATCATGGTGTGACCTTGATTTGACCTTTGACCTTGCCATAGTGACCTTGACCTATAAAATCGTCAGGGCTGTATCTCGGAAACCGTAAGGTGTAGGAAGTTGATACTTGGTAGGGACATTGGTTATTGGCTATAGGTGTGTATTATCATGGTGTGACCTTAATTTGACCTTTTACCTTGCCGTAGTGACCTTGACCTTTAAAATCTTGTTGCACCTTTGGGTCTGTCTTTTGATGCAGATTAAGCAAAAGTCATATTAGAATTTATTAAGAATTTTACTTTCATAACTTCCCATTGTAAGAGATAGAATTTCATCAAGTGAGCCGCAGATTTTACTCCAACACCACACATAAGCATTCATTAAATGTATTACCACTTCTGTATGCATGGTAATATTCAAACCATCTAAACCATAATTCGGAAATGCAGATGTATATAAAGAGTGTTGAATTTAGTTTACTGATTAATGCTGTCATCTTGTCATTGAATTATCTTGTTTTAATACTTCATCTTTATACGCATTATCTTTCTTTTAAACATTATTTCTCCATTTAAACATTGTTTGGACCTTTATATAACTGACAGTGCTCTGAAAGTATCCTGAAGTTTGTACTGGTACAGTACTTCTATATCTCATGGTGTTGAAAATATTTCCCAAGGCTGTGGGGTACGGGCATCTCTGATGCTATTTTTCTGTATTACAGGTAGCTGGGTGCCACTAGACGAGTATTACTACGGCAAGAAGGAAGGAGATCCCGCTTACAGAGAAGAGAAGGGAGAGTACAGGTTCAAGGTCAGACATGTATATTCATTCATGAATATGGCAAAAATATGGTAAAATATGTTTTGGTCACTGTATGTAATAGAAAAACTTATTGAATGACTTGTATGAAAAATAATAGATCACGAATCAAGATGTAGCGTGAGTATTGTTAATTTTCACGAGTGATTTATTTCTTTGTATATGTCTATTGAGGGATATTTATATCCCCAGACGAAAGTCGGGGATATATTGGATTCAGGTCCGTCGCGCCGCCGCCGCCGCCGCCGCCGCCGTAGAAATTTCCTTGTGGACGCGATAACTCAAAAACAAATTAATATTTTTTTTTCAAACTTGGTACACATGTTAAGGGTGCCCAAAGGAAGATCCCTATTTTAAGGTGACCTTAAACTCCCAGTAAAAAAGAACTTATGGCCACCTTAAGGTCAGAAATTGGACTTTTGGCCACTTAGAGCCCTGTAGGTCACAAACTATGATGCTCAGCTGGCTGAAATTTTACCTGACAACACATTAATATGTTCTTAGTACATGTGCCGAAAATCACGACTTTAAGTTGAGGAGAAAATTGTCTTTGAGGCCCATAAATACCCCCACTTAGGGATTTTTTGCTATACTTTTCACATATTTTGCCCTATAATTTGGAAGTGGTAATTCTGATGAGTCTCAAACTGTGCTAGGTATAACTTTGATATGTAATCCTTGTCTGTAGAAAATTTTAGGGCTGTAGGTTTACCCAAAGGGGTCGACTTAAGGTCTCAAAAGTGCCCACAGAGACCCAATTTATGCACTTTTTGCCACTTTCAAGCACTGTAGCTTTCAAACTATGTCTCTCATCTAAGTTAAATATCATCTGGGAATATATCTATGTGTTTTCTTATATGTGCCCCAACATTTAGGCCTTTAATAGACAGTTAACCTGTGTATCAGGACCATAAACACCCACCCGAGTGACCCTTATAAGACATTTTTCACATCTTTTTCCCTGTAACTTGGAAATGGTAAGTCTGAGAAGTTTCAAACTGTATTAGATATATATTCTGTGTGTAATCTTAGTATGTAACAGATTTTAAGTCTGAAGCTTTAATTTTGAAGGTCAAATTGAGGTCTCTAAAAGGCTCCCAAAGACCCAATATTTGGACTTTTTGCTACTTTTAAGCCCTGTGACTGTCAAACTATGTGAGTGATAGAGCTCAAATCCTATCTGGGAAGATATTAGTATGTTATTTATATATGTGCCAAAAATTAAGGCTTTAAGAAGACATTTAACCTGTGTATGAGGACCATAAATCCCCACCCGAGTGACCATTTTTAGACATTTTTCACATATTTTGGTCTGTAACTTGGAAATGGTAAGTCTAAGAAGTTTCAAACTGTATTAGATGCATATTCTATGTGTAATCTTAGTATGTGACAAATTTTAAGTCTGAAGCTTTAATTTGAAGGCCACATTTAGGTCTCTAGAAGGCCCCATAAAGACCCAGTATTTGGACTTTTTTCCAATTTTAAGGCCTGTGACTGTTAAACTATGTGACTGATAGAGCTGAAATCTCATCTGGGAATACATTATTATGTTCTTTTTACATGTGCCAAAAATCAAGGCTTCAAGTAGACATTTAACCTGTGTATGAGGACCTTAAACACCCACCTGAGTGACCCTTTTAAGACATTTTTCACATATTTTGCTCTGTAACTTGGAAATGGTAAGTCTGAGAAGTTTCAAACTTTATTAGATACATATTCTATGTGTAATCTTAGTATGTAACAAATTTTAAGTCTGAAGCTTTAATTTGAAAGCCACATCGAGATCTCTAAAAGGCCCACAGAGACCCAATATTTGGACTTTTTGCCACCTTTAAGCCCTGTGACTGTTAAACTATGTGATTGATGGAGCTGAAATCCCATCTGGGAATGCATTATTATGTCCTTTTTACATATGGCGAAAATCAAGGTTTTTAGTAGACATTTAACCTGTGTATGAGGGCCATAGACACTCGCCCAAGTGCCTTTTTGGACATTTTTTCCGTATTTTGCCCTGTTATTTGGAAATGCTTAGTGTGACAAGTCTTAAACTGTATTATATATAATTTTTGTTTGTTATGTATGTCCCCCAAAAAGTTTCAGATCTGTAGTTTAATTGCTAAGGTCTCTTTAACAATTGTAAAATGCCCACAGAAACCCAATTTATGGACATTATGCCACTTTAAAGCCCAGTAACTGTCAAACTATGTGGGTTATAGAGCTGAAATCTTTGAATTTTTAAAAGGAAATGCCTGTCTATTTAAATTTTGAATATTAATAATGTTATGGCTATCTTAGTCTTTTAAGAACTTATTTTTGTGTGTTATACCTCTGCTTGCTGAGTTTTTAACTTTTTAAAATGAAACTGGTTAAACGCCGGTTAAACATATTCAAGTAGACAAAATGGACACTTTAAGTGAGCTTTAAGTCCCAATATTAATGAAATTATATCCGTATGTAGTAAAACTAGGGGATTTTTAACCCTCAACTAGCCCAGTTTTATTCAACTTGCCTCAGTTAATTTTGACACAGCTCCTACAGTTATGAACTCATTTCAGTTGATAATCACATACTTAAAATTCTCAATTCTTTTTGTATTTGAGTACCCCTTTTATATAGATTGTTTGTTTACCATTTATGCTGTAGCACTCCATCTCTTTGAGAGAACATGTAAACTGTGTAAAAAAGATGTAGAAGATGAGATACATTTTGTTTGTGTTTGTCCAGCTTTAGAGCTGATTCGTATGAAATATTTCAAAATTTTAAATATAGATAAATCTGAATTATTAATAGATCAATTATCAAGGGTATTAACTCATATGAATGTCAATATGGTTATTAATTTTATTTTTGATTTGTGGCAAGAAAGAAAAAGTAAATTATGTTGTTAATTTTTATGTATTGAATTGCTGTCTTTATTTACTGTATCTTACCTCAAAATATGTTTGCTCTGTTTGTTATTAACTCTCTATTTAAAGTGACTTATAAGCCCATATAGGGCTGGGTATTACTTCAATAGTTTTTGTATAATCCTTGTCAACATAATACATGTCACTATAATAAACTAGTAAACTAAACTAAGTCCCAACCCACATCCCCCACCCGGATTCCCCCCACCCACCTCTGGGACCTCCAGCTATATTGAGTGACACTAAATAAACAAAGGTATTTAATGATATCAGATGAGAAACAAAGACCTCAATGGGGTTGCAGATCTTGTGTAATAGTGAGAGAGGTGTGGAGAAGGGGAGAGGGGTGGGGGTGGGAGGTGGTGGGCTTCATTACATATAACACAAAGGGGAGTCAGAACTGAGATTGTGTCACATATTTAGGTTGCATATATATGGACCACATATATAGGTATAGAGGAAATGAATAACTGAAAACAATTTGCAAATTCTAAAAATAATATAATAAAATAATAATATAAATAATTTTTTTTTAAATAATATTTTATTTGTGAACAAATATAGAAACAGATATGCGCTTTTGGGATTATGAATTTTAGAATGGACATTGAATCATCAATCATTTAAATACTTTGAAGGAAGATTGAAAAATATGATGAGTTGAGTTAAAAATAATATTTTATTTGTCAACAAATATAGAAACAGATATGCTCTTTTGGGATTATTATTTTAGAATGGACATTCAATCATCAATCATTTAAATACTTTGAAAATAGGTTTAGAGTTATCATTGCAGGAAGATTGAAAATATAATTTGAGTTATGTATTCGGCGTCTGGGGATACACCATCTTCCTTGGAAGATATAAACAGAGTAGATTGATGTGCTGAAGTTCATATAATAATGGGTAATTATGTTTTTAAAAATTCCCGATCAAAACCTGTGGCGTGAGTGATGACCTGTCTGGGGATATGTTGGCGCCGAGTTGGCCCAATCTAGTTTACTTTTATTATCCACCGTTTGTAATAAGTAAAACAAGTCCATTTTTAAGGAAAGAATGCAAGAATCCTATTTGAGGACAAATTGGTATAAAAACTTCAGTTTTTAATTTTCAAATTAAATTTGCTCTGCCATTTCTGTGTTGATTTTAATGCTACAAAAACAAAAAGAAACTCTGTAAAAATACTTTTCTGTTGTTGTATAGACATAGTTGTAACAATAATAAGAATAACATAGTGACAATAATAATATTAGGAATCTAAATGAAAAATTGGCACTTGTCCATAAATTTACAACTGTTATTATGTATAGTGCCAGGGAATACAAAAATATATATCCCAGTCTGAATTAGGGATGGGTCGGTATCTAAAATATGTACATCGGGAGGTCGCCAATGCAAAACCGTACCGATTCCGGGACTCCGCATTTTAGTACACCCCAAACAACATGGATGTTTCCTCTTCACGACATCGCAATAAAAGTGGCCAAATGCATAAAATATGAGATAGAAGTTTATAATTTCTATAGATTTCTTGTTTGTTTACAATATTTTAAGTTTTCCTTCAATTATATGAGCCGACAAGCGAGATTGAAGTTATAAATTGTCGTAACCAAAACATGGCAGTTCTGCTCAACGTAATCACTACTGCAGTAGCATTGTTTTAAGTGTGCAAATGCATGAAAATTCGGAATAAAAGGTTATAATTTCTTCAGATTTTGGGTAAGCTTGTAATATTTTAAGTCTTCCTTCAATTATATGTGCTGACAAGCGAAATGGCAGTTTTAAAATGTCATCTTGGTATTTAAGTAAAATGGTCTCAATACTGAGATACCTGACCTACCAACTAGTGATGGGACGATTAGACCAACGTTCGATTAATCGTCGGCGTTATGGTACAATCGCGTTCGGTCACTGGCAACTTCTAGAAATCGATTAAATCTTACCCTTCCTTATGTGTCTCAATATCCACGTGTTTTTTATATTTTAAGCTATTTCCTTAACTTTCCTTTGATAAATAATGAGATTTGTCACGAATTTGGGTTTGTTTATGTCTACCGCCATATTTACCGGAAGTGAGTGCTTTTGGTAGGTTCTAAATGTCGGAAACACCGTTATTCTTACGGATTGACAAATACTTCATCCCGGAAAGTCTTTCATAATATATTTTCTTACAGTGGAGTAAAAAAGTCGATTAAGGGTCGATCATCGGTCGGAAAATTGGACGAATAATCGACCGCGAAAATTGAGGCGATTCCACTCACTACTACCAACCCATCCCTAGTCTGTATACACGCTTATTTGGGAAAATATGGCATTAAGGATGGGTCGGTAGTTCCGGTATCTCGGTATCGAGACCATTTTACTGAAATACCGTGACGAGATTATAAAACCGCCACTTCGCTTGTCAACATATATAATGGAAGGAAGAGTTAAAATATTAGAAACATACCCAAAATCTGAAGAAATTATAAGCTTTTATCCCCATATTTTCGTCCATTTGCAGCCTTTTATAGCGAAACGTTGAGAACTGCCATGTTTTGGTTACGACACTTTATAACCTAAATCTTGCTTGACAACACATAAAATGGAAGGAAAACTTAAAATATTGGGAAGAAAAGAGAAATCTGAAGAAATTATACAGGTTTCTCTCATATTTTGGGCATTTGGGGACTTTAATTGCGATGTCGTTAAGAGGAAATGTCCATGTTTGATTGCGGTGTACTAAAACGCGGAGTCCCGGAATCGTTACGGTTTTGCATTGGCAACCTCCCGATGTACACATTTTTGGTACCGACCCATCCCTACTAGTGCTAGATAATAAACAGTAGTCGACTGAGGATTGAACAAGTTTATATTGATAAATGAAATATTGTTTAGAAATTAGGTATATTGATATATATTACCAAAATAGTCTCTTTATATTGCAGTAACTTTAGATAGAATACTAATATTTGTTTCTTCCTACATTTTGTGTTGGTTCTGTGGCAAGATGCTGTTGAATTGACAATTTCTCTAAAATTAAGATATCTTGTACAAATCCACAGTTATTTCAGCTGTGTCTTTTTAAAAATTATTTGAGACACTTTCATTTTTTTCATCTCCAACGTTTTTCACTACATTTTGTTAATCCTCTCCAGTTTTGTCTTGGACTTTTCATTGTGTTATCGTGTCACTTGAATTATATCTAAGATTAACAATATAATACTCGTGCTATGTACTCGTATAATATTGTTTTCTTCATTCGTGATATATTTTTTCTGTATTTTTCATTCGGGAAGTTTTCCTATTGTTTCTGACTTATCTCTATATCTGTATCTGGCTTATCTGTGTATCTGACTTATCTCTGTATCTGACTTATCTGTGTATCTGACTTATCTCTGTCTCTGTTTCTGACTTATCTCTGTATCTGTCTTATCTCTGTCTTATCTCTGTCAGTGCTGGTACTGCCACAAGATGCTGTACAACAACCTGCGGATCATGATGCACATGCAGGGCCACATCGACTCAGAGAAGCAGCAGAACCTGGACCTGGCAGATCTGACGCAGTGTAAACATTGCTACAAGCAGTTTGACACACCATTTGAGATGCAGAACCACGTGGAAAAGGTACGAGTCATTCAATTGATGTAATCTAATCTGTAATTTATAGCTGTTAATCTCTGTAATATCTGAGCTTAAGGTGCACACAATCATTAAGAGTCGTGAAGTGATTGGACAACCATAGGTTGTTAATCACTAGTGCAGTAACGATGCGGCTCGACTTGTTCATAGTCGTTCGTGAGTGTTGAAATTACGACTCGTTGATTCATGTATTATAAAGATCAATTTTTCATCCAAACTTTTATTTATACTGCAAAATATTACTTACCTAATAAAATCTTATGATAGTTATAGTTTCTTTAAAGAAAACAGTTACATTTTTAAGTTGTCACAGCTTTTAAGTGGAAACAACAATGGCTGCTTCCCTCAATTTTTTAACCGCAAATATAAATTCTCATGAGATGCAGTATTTTATTGGATAGGGTCAAAGATCAAACTACAAAAATTTGTTTTTTATTTAAAACCAGCTAATTAATAAAATATATTTCTTCTGAAGTCTTTCATCGACACTAGTGCGACTTTCGTCGGTTCACCGTCGTCTATTAGTTCCGACGCGTCGACTCTAGTATTTTGTGACGACTTACAGCACTATTAATCACAGAGATGTCAATTGGCCAAGTGAAAAACCTTGGTTAAATAAATTAGTTTTAAGCCTCTCTCTGAAACAGGTTAAAGAAGTGGTGCTGTGAATGTCATGTGGTGGATATAATGAGTAGTGTTACAGCTGCCACTCGGCTGTTTGTAGAGACTCTATTGTCGTCCACCTTGGATCGATGTATCATTCCTTTTAATAAACAGACATTAAAAAAAGCAAAAGTCATAACACAAGCATAGCTAAGCATATTCATACTATCAACCAACAAAATAATAAAATCTTACTTAAAGAATATCATTGTTAAAATATGCAAGTGAGAAAATGTGAGGCCACAGAATCATGTGGGATTTCCTCGCAATATGTTAAAATATGCAAATTAGAAAATGTGAGGTCACAAAATTCCATGGGATTTCCTCGCAATATGTTAAATATGGAAATTAGAAAATGTGAGGTCACAGAATTCCATGGGATTTCCCCGCAATATTTTAAAATCAACTATGAGGAAAAGACGGGGTTCAACTTGGAGCGATTCCATGTATTTCCACTCGATGATGCCACCGTTCGATCAATGCATCGAATGGACCACTAATCATACCAGCACTGAAATTTAGTGTGATGTTCTTGTGTATATCAACATTAAAGTAATTTACTGACTTTTAATCACTTTGTGGGATGAGATTGGGTCTGTGACCCCTGTGTCAAGGTCAGATGGGATCAACTTAACTAAAATACTGTAGTATCATGATTAATTAGACCTTAGAGGTTCAGAATCTAGAGCATCATGGACTGTGAATCTTTTGCTTTGTCCTTCATGCCCTGTTGCAAGGTCAATGCTATAGACTTGCCTTACATATCTCCCTTATTATTGGTCCCAGATGTTTGGAATATGGAACAACTTCGAAGGAGATCATGGGGCGCGAATCTTTTAATGGGCTCTGATTTAATATCTGACCTCTGTTTTAAATTGAAACAGAATATACTTACTATGAAGGCCTTGAGTCTCCCTTATTATTGATCCAAAGTCGGGGAAGGAGCTAGGAGTGTTTATGTGGTACTCCCTCTGTGTGGTCTGTGTGTATAAACTCTTAGATAGGTTGCCCAGCTGTTGATCAGTATGCTTTGTAAGGAAGTCTGCACACACCACATTGTATATCTCACTAATGATTCTCACTAATGGTCTCGATGCCAGTGCCACCGACTCCTTACAAGATATCAGCATACCTAGGAGCCCTTGAAATTCAGTTTGTTCAATTACATTTGCATTACGCACAATTCATTTTATGAACTGGTCATAAGGTGCAACATATCTTATCGGCACAGGAATTGTGTGTTTGGGTAATCAGATTTCACCTGACAGAAAAACAAGATCTTTATATGAGCAATTCTCATTCGTCAGGGAAGATTTCATTGTTTACTTTTTTATGCCAATTTGAGGTCTGTGCCAAATTACCAACTCAAGCAGTAATGAAACTGATTTATGCTGTATATTTCCAATGTTTTGTAGGTTCACCAGGCCAAGTGGAATGTGTTAGTTTGCCGTATCTGTGAGAAGGACCACGACAACCAAGGAAACCTTCGACAGCACATGAAACAGTGTCACAATGCCTGCGAGATGCCCTACATCTGCCAGTTGTGTAACTTTAGATCCTCTGTATACACTGATGTGGTAGACCACTTCAAAAAGGTAGGAATTTCACTGAAACAGTGTCACAATGCTTGCGAGATGCTCTACATCTCCCTGTTGTGTAACTTCAGATCTTCTGTGTACACTGATGTGGTAAACCACTTCAAAAAGGTATGAATTTTACTGAAACAGTGTTAGAATGCTTGCGAGATGCCCTACATCTACCAGTTGTGTAACTTCAGGTCCTCTGTGTACACTGATGTGGTAGACCACTTTAAAAAGGTAGGAATTTCACTGAAACAGTGTCACAATACCTCTGAAATGCCCTACATCTTCCAGCTATGTAACTTTAGATCTTCTGTGTACACAGATGAGGTGGACCACTTCAACAAGGTATATATTTTACTGAAGAAGTGTCATAATGCTTGCGAGATGCTCTACATCTCCCTGTTGTGTAACTTCAGGTCGTCTTTGTACACTGACTTGGTAGATTACTTCAAAAAGGTAAGAGTCTCACTGAAATAAAGTCCCTATGCTTGCTAGACCCCTATATCTGTTATTTGCTTAACTTCATGTCCTCTGTAGGCACAGATGTGGTAGACAATTCTATACAGGTAACAGTTTCACTGAAATTACGTCACAATGCATGTGAGATGAGAGAGATTTTATTTAATTGACCATTATTAGGTTTTATACCAGTGTGCTTTTTGTTGTCACGTATGCCACATTACTGAATAGGAACATAATCCAGAGCATTTATTCAAGAGATAACAGTGTATTTACTTTCTCTTTCAGAGGCATGACAGCTCCCAGTGTGTCCTGTGTTTCTACTGCCTCAAGATCTTCAAAGTCACATTCTCCAAGGCCTCAGGCTGGGGTCTGACACAGAACTACTACCAGCACTTACAGGTACGTGGTAATATATGAAGGAATGAAATATCAATATGGTAACATTCATTGAATATCCAAATAACATTGATATTGAAAGGGGGTTTCCAGGTGTTTTAGAAAATCTTGGGTTTTCAAATTTTGGACATTTAGTATCTATCGAGCTTGGCCATGTGCTTCAAATACAGCTGAACTGTCGTCAGAATACAAAGTTGAATGACGAGGTTGTCATTTTACAAATGAAAACTGCACAAAATAGTTTAAAATCACTCGTATATTTATATATGTCTAGAATGGTCAGATTTACGTTGAATTATTGCTCATTTACAAAAACCAATAACCGACTGACAAAATGTTCACTCACTGGTACAGTACTGAGTTGAAGTGTATCCTTGGACTGGTCAATCTGTGCTTTTAAAACTTTGTAGCATTATCAATGCCAGCTATTATGTTTGATTCGTATTGTACCAGTAACTCATAATATAAATTGGCCCCAGTTTATCAAAGTCAAGGCGACTACAGTTAATTTTTTTGGCATTTTGTCGCAGTCTGTCACTTCAGTGTATGGGTTCGACTCACCCAGGTGGCAAATGCTCCGGACTTGTCCTCATAAGAACCTGGTCATTGATCAGGATGTAAAACCTTAACTTTGTCCCCTTGTTGTGCAAGAATTGCTGGACATTTTTACCCTCGCCCAGAGTGAAGGGGAGAGAGGGTATTGTAATCAGGTCAGTTTGTTTGTTTGCCTGTTCAAGCAAAAATAGTAATCAGGAAATGTTTTGAGGTTGTTAGTTCTAGGCTAGTTTTTACTTTACCTGTACACAATTTTGGCAATAATATAATTTTTTTTTAGCAATTCCTTCTATTTTTGTTCAAGTTTATCTCAAAAACCAAGATACAAACTCTTTTGGGGGATTGGGGGCTTACCCCCGTTTGTAACTGTTGATTTCATTTCATCTTTCCTGTACTTATTTAATATGGCAGATCCCATACCAGTGAAGTAAAATTGCTCCCTTCAAGTAATGCTCGTGTTCACCTCGTGTTCAGGTTATAGGCATTGGGTGAAACTCTCTCACTCTTCAAGTACCATCCGAGGTTCATTTGGCACCATCTGACACAGTGGTCAAATGTCTATTTTCTTGCCAGTCACATGGTTGTTTTCAAAAGTTTAATATTTCCGCCTCTGATTTCGTATTGAGAGCATGTGTAGATGATTCCGCGCATGTGCATATGAATTTCTTACTACAGTAACCGAAGGTGTGGTCCAAGGTGTAAATAAGGTTGTGAATTGGTCGTCTTTCGGTGTAATACGGCGACATAAGGCGAGTGAAGGTACATGGATGTTTCACTACTGTGACACAAGATCGCACATGAATACAAAACGGTAGTTAAAGGTCAGGGGCGTTTTGCCAACCATCTATAAACGCAGTTTACACCGCCTATAGTATGAACAACTCAAATGAAATGGGATGACTTGGGAGGCTTTTCCGCCACTGAGTGAAACGTCTAACCGTGGGACACACCGCCTTCAGTGTGAAATGGCTTTTGGGATTTCAAACTGATAGACTGAAGCATTTATAATTATAGATGTGTTGATTCCCTGCATTTTCTTCCAGAAGAATTTGTCTTTTTAGGCGGGTTGCGTGTAACCAACCCGCCTATTAGATTGATGTGTCCGACATCCGTCTGTCCATCTGTCTGTCCAGTGTCCACATTTTTTTTTCAAGACTTTAACTAGAAAGACTTTAACTATCCAATCGAATTTAAACTTTACAGGGAGATAGATCACCATCACAGCTAGGTTCCTTTCGATATTGGTGTAATACCGTTTGTTCGTTTGTCCGGTTTTTGTCCGTTTGTCCATCAAAATTTCCATTTCCGGACTCTAACTCGAAAACGGTTTGTCCAATTGAATTAAAACTTGACAGGGAGATATATCACCATCACAGCTAGTTTCCTTTCGAAATTGGTGTAATTCCGTCTGTTTGTTTGTCCGTTTGTATGTTTGTCAAAATTTCTGTTTCTGGACTCTAACTCGAAAACAGTTTGTCCAATCGAATTCAAACTTGACAGGGAGATAGATCACCATCATAGCTAGGTTCCTTTCGAAATTGATGTAATTCTGTCCGTTCGTTTGTCCGTCAACATTTGCATCAACATTTGTAATTCCGTTCTTTCGTTTGTCCATTTACATGGCGTCAAGGTAATCCTATATTTCCTATATTCTCCTGTATTTCAGGCTCACATCCTATATTTTAGAGGGAAGGAAAAAAATTCCTATATTTTGCATAAATTCTCCTGTATTTCCTCTATTTATGGAATTGTCTCCTAAAATTGTCTGGCAGCCCACCGGGCTGCCTACAGTTGGCGTTCGGGAGACCAGTGGCCAAAGGAAGAGCGCGAAATATTTTATGATGAACTGTTCTCATCAAGGCTTACTGCTGCAAATAAACGTCATAATAAGTATGTTACAATCTGAATCACTGTTTTATTGGCAATAAAAATTTGCAATTACACAAACCATTAACTCTAAACTAAAATTACACCAATGTTATTAAAATTGCTAATTCCAGTTTAACTGAACTAAAACATAAAATCATGTAAAGCACTGTAGGCCCCGTGAAAAAAACTCGAATGAATCCACGACTGAAAATAATTATTTTTGAATGAATTCGCAACTGAAAATAATTATCTTCGAATGTTCACGGCTGAAAATAAAAAGTGTCATGGCAGACGTAAACAGTGATGAAATTAGAACTACTTCAACCATTGATTTGTAAAATAAAGATACAATATATCGAAATATGTACGTATTTATGCATTTTATTTGCTTGTAGCCCTTCGGTCAGCCTATCAGTGTACAACGGCAGCCCGGTCGAATTTTCGGCAGACTTGGGCTGCCGGACCACTGGAAACATCGAGCCCTGATAAGGTACCATACATGTAATGTGTGCTACCTATAGCTATGCTTCCAGCATAAATACAGTACAAATGATCAGTCCTGTATTTATATTGGCAACTTTAACTAGACCTACGCATTGGAGAACCGATGCAAATCTGTATCCACCGGAAGGACAACTCACCAAAGCCAGTGAACCATCATTTAACCTTGAAGGAGGGGCCAAAGGTCAAATCTGACATCAGAAGATTCCCAGCCGACAATATCCTGCAAGTTGGTTTCACATTGCAAACCTCTAGGATCAATAATAAACTATCAATTTGTGAACTTATCACAAAAGTATGCACTTGAACAGTGTTTATCTCATAAGAGTTGTAATAAAAAGGAGGTAAGGATGACTGTAAGGGATGGAGGAGGCCATAATATTAAAAAAGCATGCATTTCTCATCAGATTGGTGAGTGAAATAGGGTATTAGATCTCCTATAATTTGCTCAAAACCTCCTATATTTTCGTTAGGTAATTTCCTATATTCCTATATTTTGAGATCCAAAAATCCCTTGACGCCATGCATTTATTGCATAGATACAATTATGGAACCTAGATTTAAAGTTTTACATTTCTTAGCACGCCTAACACATTCACCTTAACTGGGTGACCTAACATTTCTTTCCTTGTTTATAAATGTAATTACAGCAGTCACTAAGCTTATTGCCGCCTGCGCAACCCGCCTTTTGGGGCATCTTTGACCCTCTTGTTATTTTTTTCACAGAAACATCAGTCTAAGATTAACAACAAGAAATGTCCTTGCTGTAAGCTGACATTTATCAACAAACTGGACGTGAAGATTCACCGACAGCGAGACCATCTGCCCAACTTCAGGGGCGCCATTTCTGGTGAGTTCTCATCAAATTGTATATGTTGAGGTACTATCTTCAGTACCAGAGAAGCACTCGCAGAGCACAGATCTCAGCCAACAGCTCTCTTCCACTCCTCCTTTTTCATGCTCTGCCTTAATATTCTTAAGAATTTTACCAGGATTCGAATCTAACTTTGATATATTATCACAGGGAATCTTCTGTGTTTTTTACGGCCAATCTATGTTATTAATAGTGGTGGTATCGTTTGCAAAAATCAAAACCAGCTAGTGGCTCTTTGAAACAAACCAACGCCGGTATTTGTTACGCTTGTCAGTGATATGGTGAAAATGAAACACTACTTTATTTAATTTTTTTTTTATTAAATTTTCTAATTTCCCAGGGTCTGGTTCCCGTGGAGACACGGACCCCGACGTTGAGCTTGTGATGATAAAACTGCCGACAGACAACAAGACGCCCAAAGTGAAGTCACTGAACGCACCTGTCACCTCAAAGGTACAGGAAGTACGGGCATTGAGGTACCTGGGCGTGGAGATGAGGCATATGTGCCGGGAATGTGGTCAGATCATGCTTGGACAGGACCATTACAAGTAAGTGATCAGTATGAATGAGTGACCATTAACACTACAGTGCTCTAAGGAACTCTAAATTCGTGTGGTGATGTCATTGAAAGCAAATTTTAGCACCAGTCATCGAAAGCAGAAATTTGACGAAAACTGTGTTTGTTTGAGTTAGTGAACATGTACCTGAGCTATAACTCTCATATAATATTGTACTGCGATGTTTTTTTTTTGAAGAATTTTGAAGACAAAATTTTTATAAGACAGAATATAATAACATACTGTGAAACATTTTTTGTTGTTGAATATTTTGGTAAACTTACGGGAAAATGTGAGGAAACTGGTTTTATTTGTGAGAAAATACAAGGTAGGCCGGATCATTCAGTCTCCAAATAGGTTTCTTGTTTACTGTCTTCTGCAGTAAAATTGTGATGATCGTATAACTTATCTTTTCACACGTAAAGGTCAGGAGATTAATGGCTGCTATCCTGACAAACCATCCCAATTTTCACCATCACTCTTGAAGGAGAGGGTGAAGCTTTTGTAATGCTGTCTGTTTATCTGTTTGTTTTTCTCACCTGCAAAACTGGAAAATAGCGAAGGGATCATATATCGATATTTCAATATCGATCGATATGTCTTTCTAAATTTCAATATCGATATTAAAAGTGGGAATTTCAATATCGTTTCTAGCACCCACCAGGAAGAATTTTCAAAATAGTTTTGTGGTTTTTCAGTTTCCTGTAGTTTGATCATCAATATTTATGCATTAAAAGACTTATTGTGAGATTTTTCATGAAATTTAATTGCTTTTATAGGCAGCTTGTATTAAATTCATGGTCAGTTTTGTACATCTTATATGTTAGCAAAACAATTTTTTGATAACTGAGGAATCAGTAAGTGCAAAATAACTGATTTTACGGTGTGAAATGATATTTCAATATCGATCGATATGCAAAGCCAAAATAGAGTTTGATATCGATATTGACATCGCATTTCAATCCCAACACTATTGTAAAAGTACACGTGTACTGGGGGTCATATTTTCACACATGGCAGGGTTTTACTTGTGGCTCAGTCTTCCTCATAGATGACCTGGATTGCAAAGCCAGAATTCTCATTGTGAACATTATTCAGACACAGGGCAAGAGGCTACTGACCTCACATTTCATAAATATTAGCATCCACACTGGTGTGTGAAGTTAAATTTTGTGTAAAATAGTAAATATATTAAAGAGTGAAGTCACTGATTTGTGGGATATTCACATTGTTTTGGGTAATTTCATAAGTCTGATTCAAATTTGTTCTTCATAACACAAGTCAGAAACCATTACACTGCTCTGCCTGGGAAGTTTGTCATTTATATTTTATGACAATATTAGAACTTTTTCACTATGAAATTTCAGCACACAGTTATACCGTGCTGCCAAAAACGTGTAAGCTATGTATCGTGTGTACTTATTGCCCTCTATTCCAGGCGTTACGTTGAGTGTTCCCTGTGCCGCTACGCCACTCTGTGTAACAACGCCTACTCGGCACACATGATGAGTTTCCACTCGGGGAAATCTGCCACCAGGCGGCGCAGTGTGCCTGAGGAACAACTGCTCGTAAAACAGTGGTACTGTCTGTGTGGCTATCAGTCTAGACGAGGAAACGGAGTGGGTGAGTACGGGTACCAGGCTGAATTGTAAGTCAAAATAGGAAAATATGTGGAAAGCAGGATAGATTATAAGCTAGAAAATTTGGCATGTTTTTGTATCCAAAACATTATGTGGATCCTTCTCATAATATAATCACTTCTTTCTTTGGCTAGGAGCAACTGACAAAAACTTTCACGAAGGTCCACTTGTTACTTTTCAGGGTTGCAACTGGTCAGGGAATTTTGGAATTTTGAAAAAAGTCTGGAAAATTTGTTAAAATTCTTAGAAAGTTGGGGAAAATTGACTTTCTTGAGTCACCCGTGTAAGATTAAGTGAAGCCATGATGCCACAAATTGGAAATGTATGTGTATAGCAATACAGCGAAAAATTGAAATGCAATGTTCCAAAAAAACAATAGCTTCCTAGTGGGGATATTAAACCTTAGATCAAACACAGGCAATAAATTTAAAGTTAAAAAAAAAGAAAAATCAGGATTTGATAAACAGTCAGCTGTTTAGGTCAAATAAGTTGCTTAGGAGATGAAACAATGTTGATACTCTGTTTTAACAGCCAACCACCTTGTGATATGTTCCAAGAGAACTGCCTACTTGACACCTCCTGAGCAGAAGTTCTTTGAATACGATGATGAACAGGAAGAATTCAACCCGTTCGAGCCATATGAGGATGGTAAGTGGTGTCTAGTGGTGGGATCGCCAGCTAAAATGGCAGATCAAGCATCACCTGTTAGAAGCGAGTTGAACTTGGGTTAAACTCGAGTAATTTTCGAATTTTCGGGATAAAGTATTTCGTTTGTTAGCCAATAATGTGGGAAAATATTTTACATAGCCGTACATGAACCAAAACTTTGACCTGGAAATGGCTTTCGCGATATAATTAATGTTAAATCTTCATTGATTTTAGCCAGAATAAAGTAAAAATGGAATATATTTTGGAAAATTTTGGATATATATGTTGTTTTGATGAAGTGTCAGCCTTAGATGTTGAAAATATTGATGTTTTCAAAAACTCGAGTTTCACTTGCGGAGATTGATGTTACCCCTAATTATCGCCCATCGAGTTACAACTCGAGTTTCAGTCAACTCGTCCCAGCACTAGTGGTGTCCATTTTAATGCTGAGAAGTCAATAATAACAAAGGGTATGGAGCTTCTGTTAGTATGTTTATGCAACAAAATGCATAGCCCCAATCTTCCAAACTGGATTCTGGAATGGTGGGATTCTTTTGTATTAACTACACTGGATCTAGAATTGTAATATTTAGATCCTGTTTCCTGTAAAAGCCTCTTGTGAAATAATGCCAGCTTAAACTTGTGTATCTTGTTCTAACTGTTGCAGAGCCGTGCCCTTCTGGAGACACTCCACCAGAGAAGGAAATCCCCTCGCTATTTGGAGCCCTGGGATTGGTCAGAAAACCCGACAACCCGGCACTCAGCAAGAAAGGTGAGGCATTAATTAAAGCATTTACTCACAACTGGGAAAACTTGAATAGTAGACACAAACCCTCTGTCTGCAGAAATTATGAGCTTTTATCACATGCTTTTGTACATTTGGAAACTTTAATAGAGCAGGAAAAACTGCCATGTTATGATTTCATGATTTTCCCTTCCTGTTAGTGGCATATTCAATTTGGGGTGTACTAAAATGGATCTTTTTTATGAAATTCTGGGATCAGAACGGTTTTACATTGATGATATACAAACCAAAAAATATGCTACCAACACATCCCTAGTAAAAAAAACCATTTTAATAGTTAGGTAACATTTATAGTGAATAATCAGTCATTTGATATTGATAAATAATTGACCCCATATCTAGTCACCCTGGCACTAGTCAGTACCAGAAGAATAGAAAAAATCAAGCATTCTTAATTTGTAAAATTGCTGTCATGTTTAACAATTGTAGGTTGAAGCTACCTCAATAAAATGACTCTTCAGTTTAACATAGTGATAAAGACGGATAGTTGGTTTCTATTCGATTTATAAAAGAGTAAACGAAATCCGGTGACAAATTCCAAGAACCGGTTCCCGAAATGTCACATATTTCACATCAAAACGTATAAAATATTGCACAGAAACGTTTAAAAATATTAACTTCTGTAATATTTTGCCAATATACACTGAAATAATATCCAAAACGTCTGTTTTATCATCAAATAAACCACATTTTAGTTGAAATTATTGTTCCATGTACACGCACAGAAAGTTTTACAGCATGACTACAGCTTGGTGTATACTAATTCGAATGAATCCGGTTTCCGCCGAATTTTTGTTTTCGGGACCCGGTTTCCATATTTACATTCGATCGTAACACTAATTTAACATTATTTGTTTTCCCAAAGTTTGGGCTACAATGTCGAAAGTGTCATGGTCTTTATTGCTTCAGTTAAATTATATCGAGTATTGATGAAACATATTCATAAAACTGAAAAGTATAAGTGGTTGAACCAAGTACAAGGTCCAACAAAATATACCCATAAATTCAGACATGTTGGTTGATGCCCAGTGGTGCCAGTGAATGCAGTCTGCATATTCAAAGCAATTCTTGCCTCCTGCATATTCCTCTCATGGAAGATTCAAACTTTGAGGTGCACCATTCTAGCACTGAAAACTTTGTGTGGTTATATGTGTGTAATTATCAGCAATGAAGTGTGTAGAATCTGGTGTGATTCTAGAAGGGTATCTATATAACTGGAATGCACCTTCTGAAGGCACTACCCTCAGGCAAATCTTACAGAAGACTTATCTTTCTTTTCTTTAGTCCTCTGTAATCTGATAGAAGACTTCTCATCCATCTTTCATATTTATAAAACTGTTTATAAACGGTTGGCCTTGATGACTAATTCTGTCTAACCATGACCAACTGGATGATGTAATCATTGTTCAGACTCCTCTCCTTCAGATTTAACTGCCGACCAGGGTCAGGCGACACCGGTTGCAAAATCGACGGAACATGCCCGACCAAAGAGCAGCAAGAAAATACTCAAAGGTCCCAGACAAGCAGAGCATGGTGAGTACGAAATATTTTCCTGAGCTTTAGAATCACCCTTTTAGCTTCGGTTGGGACACTGGTTCCTACATGCTGGTATTTTGACCATTTACTGAAAGACTGAAAATGAAGTGTTTAAGGTGACCCTAAGTAAAAATATCAAAAGCAGGCATTATTGTGAACCATAAAGTTGCCCTGGTATGTACAGGTAGGCCAGTTAGGAATCACTTATGTGAAAAGGGCACTCAGGTTCCACATCAACATAGTTCAAACAACTTGGTAATCCTTTGTGACAGGCATAGTGAAAGTCTCTTCAATGCCAGTAATTTTATACAATCCATAGCAGACAAATGCAATGTTAGTAAAGATGACCTGTGAAAGCTTGTGGAAAGCTACACAAAAATACTGCCAACAAATAAAGCACTGGAAGAATGAATAAGAACTGCAAGGTATAATTCAAGATTTAATATGGCTCATAGAGTCTGGTACAACAGAATATTTTCATTGGATGACTTTGAAGATATGTTAGAATTTGTGTTTCATAATTCTTTATAAATTGTATTTTCTATCATGTGTAATATTATTGTATTTATATATCTGTGTTATCATTTGTACTGTGGTATGTTAAGTAAATGATACTTTCAACAAGTTTTCTTTTTATTGCATTTTTGTTGTGTCCACCCCACTGGTTTTTTCCGCCGTCCGTTGTCCGCCGTCCGGACGCTTGGTTTCCGCTCATTTGAAGGAAAAGTATTTATCCTATCTTTACCAAATTTGGTATGGGTGTTTATTGGGTTAATAGCTTGCATGGGATTGCTTTTGGTGAAGATAGGTCTATAGCTAAATGAGTAATAGCTACTTTTGTGTACTTCTTTTGTTTCCGGGCACTTTAAGGAAAAATATTTGACATATCTTTACCAAATTTAGTATGAGCATTACTTAGGTCGATAGCTTGCTTGGGATTGCTTTTAGTGATAATAGCTATATAACTGACTTGAGTAATAGCTACTTTGCTCAAAATGGCAAAACACAAATTTGCTTCTATCTCCTTAACCGTGCGAGATAGAGCGATTTCGTCGAAATTTTCGACCCCCAGGGTGTCTGAGGAATGTACTCTTGGCAATTTTCAAAAAATTTTCCCCTTTCCAAAAATGGCGGCCATTTGGAATTTTCGAATTTTTACCAAAAATGGCAAAACACAAATTTGCTTCTATCTCCTTAACCGTGCGAGATAGAGCGATTTCGTCGAAATTTTTGACCCCCAGGGTATCTGAGCAATGTACTCTTGCCAATTTTCAAAAAATTTTCCTCTTCCCAAAAATGGCGGACATTTTGATTTTCAAATTTTTGCTAAAAATTGAAAAACAGAAATTTGCTTCTATCTCCTTAACCATGCAAGATAGAGCGATTTCATCGAAATTTTTGACCCAACCAATGCAAAAAGGCATGAAGGTGAAATAATTTATATGTATACTAATAAATATTTAAGCATCATTGATATATTTTACAAATGAAACAGGGTCTTGTAAGACTACTGTACAATTTTTGCAAAAGGTTCATGGGGTGGACATTACACATGATAATGTGTGTTCTTCTGTGCTATCCTGTTTCTATTCATATGTCGCAGCTACTATCAAAAGGGTGTCCTATTTCTAGTTTTACAGTAACATCATGTATCTCCCCTGAGATTTCATCTTAACAAGGTTTCAATGTATGTTGTAGCTTCCCGTACCAAGTCGCCAGTGGCCGCAAGTTCTCCTGATGACATCCCACCCGAGCTGACGGGTGCCCAGAAATGGTCCACTGTTCACATCAAGGACGGAAAGGCCCCGACCAAAGCTTCGGTGTTTCTGGGTTCTCAGGTAAGTTTGTTTTGTTGCACTGGGTTGACAGATATCTCAGAAACGTTATTGATCAGTATTCAGATATCATGCCATTGGTTATGGTAATGTTTTTGTGTTGTTTGTTTTTGTATTTTCCAGGATGATGACAAAGATTCCCAGAAAAAGGAAAAAGTAAATGATCTAGTAAAGAAGGGAATACAATATGTGGACAGTAAAGGGGCTGCTGAAGTCAGTCCGACTGAGGTCAAAGAACCTGAACCTGACAAAGGAGATGATATAAGAGAGATAGAAAAAATAGATACTAAAGGTAGTATGCCTGAAGAAAAGATGGAAAAAGGGTCCATGAAAGATGATCAGGTTACTGATGTTAAAGAATCTGAAAGTGATGAGGGGATTGAAGAGGTGGAACAGAAAGTGGAGGAAAGTGAGCCTGGTACTGAGGAAAAGGTGGATGAGAGGTCATCAGATGTGCCACTGGCTGTGGAAGAGCTAGTGGAAGATGAGAAGGTTAAGGGGGATGCAGAAACTATGGACATTGACCATACCACAGGACATAGTCCTAGTGAACATGTGGATGATGTTTCTTCTGATAAATTGCTGGAGCAAGAGGAAGTTTGTGGAGAAAGTCCAGTGAAAAATGTGGAAAGGATGGATGATTCATCAGGAAATGTATCACAGAACACAGAGGATGTTGGGGAAGGTAGAGGCAGTCTAAGTGAAGCTGGTGGGACTGTAGAGAATGTGGATAATGTTTCTTCTGATAAATTGCTGGAGCAAGAGGAAGTGTGTGGAGAAAGTCCAGTGGAAAATGTAGAAAGGATGGATGATTCATCAGGAAATGTATCACATGACACAGAAGATGTTGGGGAAGGTAGAGGCAGTCTAAGTGAAGCTGGTGGGACTGTAGAGAATGTGGATGATGTTTCTTCTGATAAATTGCTGGAGCAAGAGGAAGTGTGTGGAGAAAGTCCAGCAGAAAATGTGGAAAGGATGGATGATTCAAATGTAAGTGAGGCTGGTGTAACTGTGGAAGGAGAAAAACAAGAGATTTGTAAAACTGAAGAATTGCCAGAAATGTTGGAAGCAGGTGGCTTGACTGGGGATGATAACAATACGACAGTGAGTTCAAATGATGACTTGAAGAGAGGTACTCCAGTGGAAGAAGATGAGGTGATGCTTGTGGATGAAGGAGATGTGGTAGAATCAGAGGCAAAAAGTACTGGAGAGGCAGATGAGGGTAATGTTGGGGAGGATAATTCCAAAGATATGGATATCACAGAACAGAGTATAGAGAAAAGGGAAGAAGATATTGAAAAAAATGGCACTGGTGTCCAAGATACTGGTGCTACAGATGCAGTGGCTGATGATGGTCACGTTGCTGAGAAAGCTGAAGAAAGAGAGGAGGTTGCTGAAGGAATCTGTGATGACGCAGAACCAGAAGAGAAGGAAGGGGAAGGTCATGGTGATGGGCAGGTTGATGGTGACATTAAAGAAACGACTGAAGCAATCCAGGATGAGGCAGAACAGAGAGAAGCTACTGAAGAGAAGGAAGGTGAAAATTCTATGGAAGTGGAAGGAAAGCATGTTGAAGATTCAGTAGAGAAAGATGATACCACTGAACAGGAACAGAAGGATGAAAATGAGGACACCAGAGACACTGAAGAAACAGATCAAACAGAACAGAAAAGAGATGATAAAGAGGTAGAAAATGAACAGAAAGAAACAGATGATGACAAAGGTAATGAAGAAAAAGTAGCAGAACAAGCCGCCAGTGGTAGTTCAACACAGACACCAGCAGGTGAGGGGGTTAAACCTAAGACCAATGAAGCTGAAGGAACGAGTGATAAAGGCAATAAAAGTGGAACCGGGGTGGAAGAGAGTAGTACTCCTACTTCAGGTGACAGGGGCTCTGATAGATCAAAGGAAAGGTCAGAGAGATCACAAGAAAGGTCTTCGAGTACAAGTTTCCGCAGTCCAGACAGAAGCCAAGGTCATAGACAAGGGTTGTCCACAGAGTCATCGAGGTCACATGACAGGGATAGACCCTACCATCAGAGACGGGACGATTACAGGAGACAAGATCAGGTGAGGAAATGATTGATTTTCTGAAAGTAAACCAGAATGAATGCTAGGAAATTGCTTAAAATCGCACAACTATGAAAATTATCCCTCAGATGAAATTTATACCAATGTAGTGGTTAACAATCTGCTGCATGAATATAAAGCAGTAGAGTAGGAGAAATTCACTATGGGGAGGACAAGTGGGGGGCTAAAAGAAGTCAATTTCTTCCAGTTTTTTACGGCAAATGATGAAATTTCTGATTCTGTTGATGTTAAAAAGAGTCCTATGTAAAACTGTAGGGGTGTGATTTTGGATGAATGTGATATTTACTGTGCAATACTGTATCCGAATTTAGGTATCCCTGTTTTAGTTGTAACCAACTCGAAGCACCAATAAAGCTAATATGCTGATGCAACTAAAATGAAGCTTTATCTCCTCTTTTCACAGCGACAAGGAAATTATCGGCATGACGATCGTGATAGAAGTCACGACCGCTACCATGACAACCGATACAGGCAGGATGGTTACCGTGATAACAGACATGATTACCACGACAACCGCCAAGGAGGTTATAACCAGAACAGAGATAGGTGAGTGTACTTGTGGTAAGATTCCAGAAAAACTCTTTTAAGTGGTTTCCCATTTTGAAGTAGTAAACAAAATATGCCACTGTGGCTAGGTGGGTAACACCTAGCTAGGAACACAGAGGACATAGGTTTGAATCCAGGTACAGGCAGATACATAGTAATTCAGATGACCACTTAAAATGGCAGTCTTCTGTCATGGGGTCTATCCCCAATGGCAGGTTAACGATCCTCAGGGATGTTGATAATTGGTCTTCCCCGAGACTCTGTCTTAAGTAAATGCCATCACTATAGAGTTTCAGCTGTACTTGTACAGTCGGGATGGTTCAATAGAACTTTTGAGTCATGTAGTTAGTCATATATAATCATATATAATATGATACAATCTATTTGGCCCTTTAAAGACTTTTTCCATTGAACCTTTTCTTATTATCTGGAAATATTGTACATAATAGAAGTATTTTTTTGGTCTGACTTAGCAGGGTTAAACCCAAATTTAAAAATTGTTTAAAGTTTTTATCTTTTTTTTGTTAGATCAAAAATTAGATTGAGTTTTATGTTGAAAATATAAGGCTGTAATTTCTGCTGTAATCTCCTGAGCTGCAGGTAAGGATGGAACATTCTGTTTCAATCACAAACTTACATACTCTCAGAAACTCTAGTGTTTATCACTCATGGTACACCCACTCCCAACTGTACAGTCTTTCATGTATTTTCCAACAGTTATACATTAATATGCATAAGATTAGATAATATATATATTTTATCATTTTGCACATGTACATGCGCAATAAATATGTATTAATATACTAATAGTAAAACATAGGTCTTGGTTATTTCCCAGAATTCCTTTCAGTTAAATACTTATGTGTGCAAGTTATCACACATTTGACACAACTGATTATTTCCAATAATAACCTGATTTAAAAATCCAGGAGTGTTTCTGTTATTTGTGTTCTCTTACCTGATTGTGTTTTCATTTATGCACGTTAAAGTTTCCAAACTCTTTACTGAAATGATGTTTTAATCCACATTCTCCAGCAGGTATATTTTTTGGGGCAAACAAACCCAAATAGAATTGATGTTACGAGACAAAATTCTAAGTGTATAAAGGGAGTTGTGTGGTTGGTGAAATCTCCCCTTTTATCCAGAGTATTAAGCTTGTGTGTTATTGTAGGTATGGTGGCGGCGGCGGGTACAACCAGAGAGGTAACCAGCGAGGTGGTTACTATGGCAACGATGGTTACCGAGGCAGGGGTCGCGGAGGTGGTTACCAGGGCAACAGAGGCGGTTACCATGGGTACTACTGAACATGTGACCCTTGTCAACAAAAAATTCACAAACTGGAAAAATGAAATGAATCGTTTAGGACAATATGATGACATTATAAAGTCTCCGTGCTTTGGATACATGTTCTGAAAAGAGCGGGCTCTGATTGAAATACACACTACATATTTTATTATCTGAACATTCATGGAGAGTAGAATTTGTTCAGACTATGGAAGGTTGAGAAATGTAGAAGCATTTCAATAAAACCTAGAAAGCTCTCATAGAGCATAGACATCTGCTAATGCAGCAAAGTATCCCTGTTTTGCAATTTATTCAAATACAAATTTTTAAGCGGCCCGTCAGGGACGCTTATTTGTTTTCACCGAAGTTCGACTGATCGCCGCCGCCACCGCAGGATATGGTCTCCCTTGAATAACTTCTGAACCTTTCAAAATTTTCTTTCCTTTTTATCTTTCTTTAAAACTATAGGGGCGGGAAAATTTTTTGGGATACTTTGCGCAGACCTTAAGCTTTACTTAAGGTAGCCTTAAACATAACTCCAAAACACCCTGTCATCGCGTTTCGGAAAAAACCACACACACCTGTGCTATAAAATTTATCAGGTACATTCTAGACCAAATTTCCAAGGTCGGAAAGGATTTTCTCATCAATTGGACCATAGATGCCTGAATGGGAAGCATTTTATTTTCGTAAATTTTTGAAAAATGGGTACTTGGTCTGTATCTCAAAAATGGTCAGGATTTCGGCGTTTTGTTGGATAACTTATTCAGCTACTTTTTGATAATCTTTCACATGCCGAAGTTTTAGCCCTGTATCTGCAATCTTAAGGTCACCTTAATGTCAAAAAAGGGGGTTTTAGCCCTCCAGTTCACTTAAATGTTCACTTTTTTCATTCAAACTTGGCACATATATTAAGATTTTCCAAAGGATTATCCTGACCTTATGGTGACCTTAAACTCAAAATGTTAATGGACATATGGCCTGCTTAAAGTCATCAAATTGGAATATAATCCTCTGGCTCCTTTCTTTTTCCATTTTTTATATCGAAATTATCACTGGTATTAAACTAGATAAAAATAATACTTATGGTCACCTTAAGCTATCAGTATGAATGGAGTTGTAGCCACCTTAAAGTGAAATAAGGGGGTTTGCAGCCTCCAAGTATCTTTTTGTTCGACTGACCTCAGTTAAACTTTGCACACCTATAAAGGATGGCAAACCAAAGGGTTATCCTGACTTTATGGTGACCTTAAACTGTTAATATAATTTTGGCCCCCCTAAAGTCATAACTTTTGAATAAAGCCGTCTGGCTCCTTTCTTTTTTCATATCTAACATATATTGATATTGAAGGGACATTCTCATACTATGGTCACCTTAAAGTCGCAATATGAATGAGGTTATGGTCACCTTAAGTGAAAAAGGAAGTTTCAGCCTCCAGCTATCTTACTGTTCAACTGACCGGAGCTAAACTTTATGCACTTATAAAGGATGAGAAAAGGGACATTCTTATTTTATGGTCACCTTAAAGTCCCAATATGAATGAAGTTATGGCCACCTTGCAGTGAAATTATGGACTTTTTAATCTCCAGCTATTGTATTATTCAGCTCACCTCGCTTTAATTGTGCACACTTATTAAAGATAAAAATTGGGACAAGTAACATACACAATGCAATAAAGTTCACAGATGCTATTGCTTATGATACATATGTTGACATCTTTTGTGGGTGACTTCTTTTTCATCAGGGCCGCTTCGTTTTTGTCAGCAAAAACATTTTTCTATTTTTTTTTTTTTTTTTTTTTTTTTCAGCAGTTGCATTTACAGTATTTTGTTAAAACATGCTGTTGATCTATTTTCTCTTTACTTACAACAAGGCATGTACTTGTGAGCTCTATTGCACTATATATAAGTGAGTAATAGCTATTTCCTTAATATTAGCAAAATTATAGAAACCATAATTGTCTAATATCTTCAAAAGTATTGCATTTAGCCTATTCCTTTCCCCATATATTATTCACCTAATTTAGGGTCAGCTATAACATAGTAAAATCACAAACCTATAACTCATCAGTAACTACATTCAGATACTCACTGTTGAATAAATCACTTGTAACTTGAAAATTCTACTATAATTTTTTTACTTAATACTTGTTGCCTATGATCCAGATCTTTCTGGAAACCTTATGAATTCTTCCTTTGATCAGATCATATACATATTTAAGCCATCCCTAACTTTGGTCACATCGTTCCGAGTATGAGGACAGAATATGAAGGAGTTATTGAGCGTGAGCTATAGGGAGACTCATACTTCTAGAGATCACTCTTTTTCGTTTTTTTTTGTCTCCGGACTTTCATGAATCGTGGAGTAACGTAATGAGTATCTGTCTCTTCACTGAAGTTAAGCAGCAGTTGGCTACATTAGTACTTGGATGGGGGACTGCTTGAGTGCACTATTCATATCTACGATGACTTTGCAGCTCGTTCTAGTAGAACGAAAACCTATTCGGCCTTATTTAGTATGAATGATGCATTATACATTGTGTCACCGAGGGAAATATATGTATATTGTTATTAATAAATTTGTAAGCCGTATTTGTTGTGAGATTGTGTGTACAAAAGATTGGTAGATTATATTGTGTGTTTAATGCATTTGTCTATATTAGCATACTATGTATGCTTGCATTTGAAATGTAACAGAAACATCTATAAAGATCAAGTTGTAACATTGATGTTTTTAAAATTTCAATGGATCATTTGCTAACAGCCCCAAAAATAAAGTTTCATTCAAACATTTGAATAGACTTGTTAAGAAATCATGAACACTGTACCAAAGATGCAGTTTTCACCTAACTAATACACCTGTAAACCAATTAAATGTAAAGACAGTAGGGGTGTATAGGGACATGGCTGCATATGTGCAGTACTTCCATCTTTAAATGCACATATATAGTGAGAAGGTTATTCTCCTGAATATTCAGGTCGGTCCGGGTGATGTTTACTCACGCCAACATACAGCACTAGTAAGGATAAATTAAGTAGTTAACTTGCAAAAGGTTAAATTAAAATACAATTTTTACGTCTATTGTTTGTGATCCATATGTTAGTTTTTGTAAGCATTGCGGGACAGTCTGTGGTTGAGGATACTTACAAGTTACATTAACTTATATTAAATATTTGTTTATTCACCAATTTGCATGAGCAAATATCTGGATAGCATTTTTGCTATTTACTTTAAACTGCAGTAGTCGTTATGATTGTAATACTGGCAATTACTTTTATGTTGTGTTTTCAGTGTTTATGACGATTATTTTAGTGCAACAAATGTTAAAGCCAATCTGGGGTGTGTCTAATTCTCAGCAGCTGAGTTGCTTAATGAGTCAAGGGTCTTAGTCTGGTCTTAGACTCAAAGTTAAGACTGTTGCCTCAAATTTATGGAATGTTGTAGTTGAGCCCAGCGGTCTCAGTCCCAGCTTTTAGCTTAGCCACTGCTCATATGCTGAGGTAGATAGGAGGTGGGCTTAGTTATGTGAACAAAGTCTAAAATATGGCCGCTAAAATTCTTTCTCAACTCCCCATTTAAATTGTTTTTGGGCTTTTTTTGTGTTGTTAACAAGGTTTCTTCTATTGTAAAGTAGATAAACTAGGTCAAACAAAAGATACATGTCATCAGAGGAATATTTCAACTAAAAATAAAGCTTCAAATGACACAGAAAACCACTGTGGTTATTGGATAGGCTTTGGTCTCAGTGGAAATCCCCTCTGTAAAAACTGTTCGAGACAAAAAAAAAATACCTAGCTGAGCTAAAAGGCTCGAATTTGAGACCATGTCTTAGCTTAAGTCCAGGCCAAGTCTAAGACACTTTTTGAAACCAAACCAAAGAGTTTTATTACTAGACTCTCAACTCTTGTGTTCAAGACAACAATTGGGTTTCATTGAGGTCTAGTACTGACATAACATTAGCTGTTGATGAGGACGTAAAAACCAAAATTTTCCTTTTTACCATCTGTAAATAAGTAATACTTTGTCTGTTTAAAACTGTAAAATGAAATCATGTGAGCGATCCATATAGTAGTCGTGAAGTATATTCTGTGTACAAAATCTTGTTTTCACTAGTGCTATGTAGAAAACTATGGAGAGACTAAATGTATGCACCCAGTCGATCCAATATGATAGGCTCTACAAACTGAAGAAGTCCGTGACAAAAAAGTTTCAGTATAGAATAGAAGCATGTCTATAGTACAGAATTGAATATGAATACTCCTATGCACTTAAAACCAAAAAGCGACAGTCAAAATCAAGAAGAGATGGTTACCCAGCAACCCCACCCCCACCCCCCCAGGAAGGGGTAACAATGGAGGGGGGTATGTCAGTTTGCACAGATAAGCCTAAAGTTGGCTCCTGAACCCTACTTAGATCAGACATTAAGTGGCAACATGCTCCATTCTACTGGTATGGCTGGAGCAAAACCCAAGCCTGCCAATACCTGATGAGGTCTATTCTGCCCTTACACCGGTTTCCGAACAAGGTTAAATTCTTATTTTGTAAAAAAAAAAAATTTTTCTCAACTTAGCACATACTCTATCCGGTGTCTCTTTGGTGTAATGATTTTTTTAATTGGATTCTGGTGTTGTGCCCTAGAGTCTGCCTGGCAAAGATTAAGTGCTATAAAAGTACAGAATAGAATCAAAAATAAAATTCATTTGTATGAGATTGTGTTGTTGTATGTGTATAGATTAGGTATGTCACACTTGTTTCAAGTGTATTAATGTGTTGTCTTATATTATCATTGGTGCACGTGGGTTTTCACAAAATTAATGTATTCACAGAATACATGAAATTTGGCACAGAAATTTTGAAATTTGAACTTCTGACAATTCAAAGTTACATAGTTGGTTTTTCTACTTTTCTCATGCCAAATTTCACGCATTATGGTGAATTATGCATGTTGTTCTCTACTAATATGTAAATAAAATAAAATATATCAATGAACTCTCCAGTTTATTTTACTGGTTCTATATCATTTAGTTGCCAGTGCGGTCTGAGTGGAATGGACTTACTACCTGTAGTCGGGTGACAAACAACCAGGGTTTCTGTCATAATCAAAACTAAAGATTCATGTTTTCAGAATTGCCTTCCGGTTTCCATAATTTAATTTTATTCTTTTATTATAGGTGACATGTGTACAATATACATAAACAATGAATACATTTATCAAGGACACCCAGCCCACAGGGGGCTTATAAGTCACTGTAAGTACATAACATGTTACATGTGTAGATAACAGTTTCTCTCATCATGAATGATGTTGATCTCTCTTCTTGCTATTGAACCAACACTTCTTAGATAACCAGAGCTTTAGAGGATGTTTCATTTGGCACAATCGTGAGTATTCAAATTACAGCCATGACTAAATCTATTGTTTTTGATATCCAAAGTCTTATTTTCGTCATTGATTTATTTCCAGCCTTCTCATTTATTATGTTTGGTTGTTTATATGTCTCCAAGTCTGCTTTGTGACATACTGATAAGCCTGATAAGTTGCTAGTAATGAGGGTTGAAATTTTGAATTAGAGCAAAAGGGTGTGAGCACTGGACAATGTTTTTTGAAAAAATATATGAGGGCATGCAAACCTGCCAAGGGTAAGCAACTCCTCTCAAAGGTAAGTATTGGTTTGGTATGGGTAAGGATATTTACTGCCAAGTCAAAGTTAGTGAAATCACACAGTGAGATCAAAATCAGTGAAACTACCATTGGGTCTCAGGAACGTATGCATTGTAGATAAATCCAACTTTAAAAATAAAGTTTAAAAAAAGTAATAGTTCAAAACCAAGCCATTACGGATGGCTGGAACAGGCCTGCCAACCAGGTGACACATACAGATCAAAGGTCAAAATTTTGATATTAAGGCCATTTAGTTGATTGGTCATACATGTGCTGCTCTATTTGAAGGTCAATAATAAAACTTCCTTAATGACAAAAGCAAAAAATATTTATGTCATGAATGAAGAAGGAAGGCAATGTTAGTAACTAACAAATTATGGTAAACACTAATAAATTCATTAAAAAAACATTTGTCAATATACATTGAAAATGGGACTTTCGAAAGTCTGAGATTTCTTTGTATCCAGAATATGATCGGGCTCTTTAAAAAAATTTACTCAGTCCTTCCTTTGGCAAGGTCCTACTTACACAAAAAAAGTTCATGAGGAACCATTCATTACTTTTGGAGTTATCCTGACCATAGACAAACATCAGACCACCAAATAAACTCATGCAAAAACATAATTTCATCAGCAAGTCGGTGCCCACAACTATTGAATGTTATGCCCCTGTTCCACCAAAGGATTAAGCCCCGATTCGTCCTGGGACCCTTAATCCTTGAGATTAGGTGAAAAGACCTGAAAAATGAATCCTGATCGAGCCCAGATCATTCTCGGGGAGCCTGACTATGAAGCGATTAAGCCACGTTTGTGATCGGTTTCAACCCCAATCCTGTCAGGGATACCAATTTACAGAGACAGTAATGGGCGATTTTTGTTGAGGTTTGGGACTAAGATTCCTGGGATTAAGAGTCACAGGATGCCTCAGAAAACAAAGGATTGTGTAAACTTGGGTCTCAGGAGGCCTCAGAAAGCCTGAGACTGGAAAATTTGTGGGTAGGGGCGAAAGTGGATTGGTTACAGTCGTGGCAAATATCCAACATTTTTTGGAAAAAGATACCCAAAAACCCTTAATCGGGGGCCTCAGTCGTGTGGTGGAACAGGGGCATTATAAAACCAAAATAAAATTCTGGGGCCGATGTCACAAATGAAATTATCCCAGACTTTGACTAAAAATTAAGACTTTTGTCATAAACTCAGGCTTAGTCTGTGGTCTTAGACTTTGACAAAGCACATAAGGTTTGGAAAAGTCTTGGGCTTAAAGTTAAGTCTACCTGGGAGTAGGCTTAGCATTTGTATACAGATTTAAATATGACAACATTAATTTTTTCTCCACTGCCAAATATAATATCCCTGAGAATAAAGACCAAGCATATAGAACACCCCCCTACATTAGTCTCTGGACGTTTTTATAAGGTTACAAGGGTTTCCAGATCAAAACAACATTTTTCAGCCTCTTATAATCCATCAAGCAGTGTATATAAATATATTTTTTTATGCCACAGGTCCTATTAGTACACTAGACCTGGCCTGTACAAGCCTCACAAGCTATATACAAGCACAAAATATTTAACTCGCTGGACCTCATCTGTGGTCCATGTTTTTGTAGTATCCAGTGGTTCCAAAATGGCGCCTCCAACAAAAAAATTTAAAAAATGGTTAAAATTTCCATCTCTGAATTTGGTACCGTGAACATGCAAAGATGAATGTGACCAGATGCAGTTCTTGCTACAGTAACTGAAGGTCATCTTGTAACACAGTGTAACACGGAAAAATAAGATGAGTGGAGGTAAATGGACGTTCCACTACTGCGTCACAAGCTGGCATACGAACCTGAGATAGTAGTCACAAACTGTAACAAATACACAAGGGCATCTCCTATTCTCAAACGACTCCATTGGCTCCCAGTTGAATTTTGCTGTATCTTCAAAACTGCCACTCTAGTTTACAAGTTTCTTCACAATGGTCATCCTTACTTTGGTCCTCTTTTGTCTACTCGTGGAATATATAGTACAAGATACAACCATCCAGATAAAAGGTTCTTATAGGTTCCTCAATTCTGTCCATCTGTACATAAATCAAAAAATCACTTTGGCCACAGCTTTGATTTTGATGCTGCCATGGTTTGGAATCATTTGCCTGATGAGGTCCGTTCTGCCCCAACTCTCGCCTGTTTCAGGAAAAGGTTAAAATCGTATCTCCTCAAAAAGGCATTCCCAACTTAGCATACACTCTATCCGGCGTCTCGGTGATACTGGACCTAGCAACGGATATGGACAGATGATTTTTTAAATTTGATTTTGGTGTTGCAGCTTAGAGTCTGCCTAGCAGAGATTAAGCACTATAAAAGTACAGAATAGAATAGTTGAGGGACAGAGGCATTTGACCCAACACCTATAAGCACGAATTACACTGCCTGTAGTGTAAATGATACACTAAATCTCGGAAGGTATGTGATATCTTTGGAGGCCATCCAAATTCTAATACTTATTTGGAATTCCAAATATCATATTTCAAATTTTGAATTTGGATGGCGGTTCGTTTACTATTGTATGCTACAATCCTAAATGGTGAGTGGGGTGGGCAAACTATCGGGGAGTCCGAACAGTGTAACCAGGGTGTTAGTATGGTAACCCCCCCCCCCCCCAAGTCACAAATATCCCAAACAAGCCCCTATCATATCACAACATGTTACACAACCCAAACAGCTTTCTGCCGGGGTAATAGGACATGTCTCCCAAACTGACAGAAACAAATTGAAAATTATAGATTTCCTTTGACGTCTGATATTTTTGCAGATGACATGATTTGGCAGTCTAATTCCAAACACACTATGGGTATTATAGATAATTCACTATTCTGTTTAAATCTGAAAATCATTTATTGTATATTTTATTAAAAATGTACAATCATATGTCGAAATAAATGTATTGTATATAATGTGCCAATGAGAAAATGATGGATAATATCTGATTATAACCCAGCCATGATTTTTATTCTTTGTTGGCCCTTGGGGGCTGACATGAATATACTAGAGTTGTAAATGCAGTGCTGGCACACTTGGTAGAAGCCTTATCATCAATTGCAATCGAGAAAAGAAGCCAACACATTGAATAAGAGAGACTGCACTCGAGCAAATCACAGGTTTTATGTTCTTAGACTTTCTCATTATAGAATTAATTAATTTGGGAAATTATGTTTAAAAGTTACATTCGGTTTGGTCAAAATATCCTTTGAATCTGAAATAGGAATTGAAATAACACTGTTATCAATGTTATTAATAGGTTAATCCGTTTAAGAAGTTGGGTGTGTTGAACAGATGACCTAACATGATTGAAGACTGGGATTAGTACAGATTAAGATGGATTCCCGCATGCAGGATTTGATAAGAATCGGGATCAGTTTGCGATAAATTCAATATTATTGTAAACTGTTTGTTATTGATTCCCTAACACATCCAATCAGGAATCAGTCAGTAAGTACCACAACTTTCGTACATGATCCCCCTATAACTATGTAACTATCCCTTTTGAAAATCCTTTAATTTAGTTAACTGAATTCCCCCCAAGATCCTTCCAGGTGTAGATTGCGATTCCCAGTGAACTTGAAGATTTCCAGCCCATGATTTCCAACAAGTTGGTTTCACATTACGAACCTGTAGGACCAATAATAAATGAGTTATAAGCACTTTCTAGTTTCGCTATCCTTGTTTGACCTTGAAGGAGGGGCCAAGGTCAAATCTGAACTCATTAGAAGATTCCCAGCCCATGATTTCCCATAGTTTGGGTTCTCATTGTAAACCTCTAATATTAATAATACGCAAGTTATTAGCACTTTTTAAGTTTTGCTATCCTTGTTTGACCTTGAAGGAAGGGTCGAAGATCAAATCTGAACACATCAGAAGATTCCCGGCACATAATTTCCTATAGGTTGGTTTCACATTTCAAACCTCTATGACCAATAATAAGGGAGATATAGGCACTTTCAAAGTCCACTGTGTCGGGTAATTTGGCACTCCGTGGATGACCTTGAATGAAGAGCTTCAAGGGCAAATGTCTGCAAGGTTGTAGAAGATGTATACCTTTTATACATATCACCTACAAAAAGATTTCACCTTCTACTTATGAGAATCAGCAAGTAGAGTAGACAGTTTTCAAAGAAATTCCCACAGCCGCTAATTTCACTCCCAGAAAAGCTTACCTCCAAATGAAGATCTTCTGTAAATTTGGTGAAGCTACCTGGTACAGTTTTCTGCTGAGAGCGTTAATGTAAAAAAAACTCAACCTTTTAACGCTTTCACTTCTGATTCTTGGAAGATGACAACAATCCTTGATTAGCTAGATTATAAAGTCACTGTGTTCACTGTTTCATTAGCCAAAATAGTTAAAATTTAACATTTTAAATTTTACTATACTTCACCCAAGCAGTATTTGAATTGGAATACATAGGTTTACAAGTTTCAATCAAGGCTTTCTTTTTTTAAAGGACATTAATTGAAACTAATTAGCATTGTATATAATAATATCTCAATATTGTACGATAAAATTTTGAGTTTGAAAAAATCTACGAAAGTATTGACATTAATATAATTTCAAAGAAATTAGAACATATTTTTTTCAACAAAGTTCTATAATTTATACTTATACCAAACATAAAAATGCTAATTTGATTTACAACCAGTAGTGTCTACTTTGGGATAACATTTTATGGTTTAAAGCATAAAATTGATTATTTTAAAACTTTTTCCAAGATATAACGATTTTGTTGCAGAAACATAAAAACAAAATATTTGTATATTTAGCACAACTTTAAAGTTGGAATGCCAAGTTAAAAGCAAAATAAAAACAATAACTTGTAAGTGTACTTGTTGAAAAATATGAACGTAGCCTGGTAGTAGGGTAGTAGAGATTTGCACGTGCAAACAAGGTGAATCCTCCCAACAAGAGTGTCACTACTTGAATATCAAAGAATAGACTGTGACTAGCTACAGGTTGCACAGTGGGTTTGTATACATGCAAGGTACACGTGGGTGTATTATATACCATGTGCAAACAATGTACGGAAATGGAGAGAACCTACAACACTAGTAAGGAAGATGCACGTGCCTAAGTCTCTCTTAAGTTACCCTTGAGATATGGATGCATTTGTAGCCATGCTGCGAGCACACAGAATAATTTGCATGCCAATTTTCATTGCGAGGTGTCTGCAACCTCAAAATTCTGTTATAAAATCGCACGTGTAGCTTAAGTGTCCCTTGCAATCAGGCGATTTTTCTCTATAACCAGTACATGCATATTCGACGGGATGTAAGAGAGGCTTTAGCTACAGTGCAATGTTGAGGTTGCAGAGTCCCCACAATGAAAATTGGCATGTACATTATTCTCTGTATGCACGCAGTATGGCTAGAAACACATCCATGTCTCAAGGGAAATTTTCCAGAGGCCTGGGCACTTGTGTTTGCCTTGCTAGTGTTGCCGGTGCTCCCCAGTTCACTCAATCAGGGTATGCAAGTGCCGTATGACACTTGTACTCACATGTACCTTCCATGTGTATAAACCACTAGGTGACCTGTAGCCAGTTGCAGCCCATTCTAGGATATTCAAGTAGCGACACTCTTGTTGGGAGAATAAACCTTTTTTCCACGTGGAAATCTCCACAGTTACGTGTATATACACATACTACGGGATATAAGAGAGGCTTAATGAATCAGCCAAAGATTCAAACAAGAAAATTTATTATTTTTTTTTAATTAATTAATTAATTATTTTTTTTTGCTCTCAGTGTAAAAAAATGACATCTGGAAAAAGTATATTTGATATTATTCCCCAGTTTCATTGTCAAGAGTGTGCCTTCCTATGGCTCCCAATAAAGATATAACATGATGTTATTGGTCGTACAACTTAGCCTTTTGGTCCTACAGGTGAGGAATGTAATCTGTATGATCATTAAATCTTGTCCCATTTGGTAAGCATATTTATAAGCTTTAGCGAGTAAGAGTTGTCGTAACTGATTGTCTTGTGAGTGAATCTTGTGCAACTAATCTACCCACAGCTTATTTCACAGCCTTTTCTATGAAAAC
Source organism: Sabellastarte sp. h YS-2021 (assembly GCA_964017235.1). Lineage (NCBI taxonomy): Eukaryota > Metazoa > Annelida > Polychaeta > Sabellida > Sabellidae > Sabellastarte > Sabellastarte sp. h YS-2021. The sequence continues at coordinate 181,585,070 of OZ024929.1, read as the reverse complement.
AAAGACAAAGTAGCCTAGGCTTGTCCCATGAAAAAAATTGTACTAGTTCTACTGCTTGGATGTCGTATCATTGCACAAACTTCATATTTCCATGATATGGCAGACAGAATATTTAATAGCATTTGTAAAAACCCATGGAAGTTATATTATCGACCCTAAGTCAATTCTAAAGGACATGTACTACTTGCCCTTATGTCAATCAAACTGTCTGTTGCCTTTACTTCACTACATTTCTTTAAGTTACACGAGCTACTGCAGGGTGTTTAGGGCCACACTCACAGACTCGACCCATGATCTGGGGTTCAGAATACATTTAAAACTCCAGCTATGACATAAATTCAACATTTAATCTATCAATCTTTTTAAATGTGTGGGCTAAACCGTCACTTATCTTTTAGTTTTATTAATTCTTTAAAGGTCACTTTAAATTTAGATAAATTTCACTTATTTATATATCTGTAAACAGGCTTCTGATACACTCTTTGCCTGCTGGTAAGGTTGGCCTTAAACTGTTAAATTGAAATTTTATAATCTTAAATTTTACCAGATATATTCTCTGGCCTGATGTTAAGGCTGGCCGTAAATATTACCTTAAAGTCTATATATACAGTATATATTTTACACCTTCTAAGATATAATAGCTTTATGTATAACATAATTCCTACAAGAAATCTGCACCTCGACTTGCCACAATTTGTATACGGAAATTACCGAAAATATTTAAATTATTTTTGTTGTCACTGACTTCCTTATTTGATATGTAGAAATGCTCGAGTGCGAACAATAAAGAACAATTGTTATTAAATATTTTAACTTCCATTTTGTGCCAAGGTGAGGTGTGTGCAATGATACGGAGCCAAGCAGTAGCAACACTGAATACGATTTTGTGTCTCAGTTGTTGGAGAGTTATGGTGGGGAGTGGTATCCAATTAACACTCAAGTGTTATTGAGGCTTGATGCTGCGACTTATCTTCAAGAGCTGTAGCAATTGGGAGCAGTTCATCATGACTTATCATATCAATCTCCCGAGTTATATTTATTTAGCTTTTGTTTTTATATCACGTTCAACAGCCAGGGTCATATTGCGACAGGTAGTTAACGGGTGGAGGAACCAGTGCATACTAGTTAGTCAAGATCCTGCACTGTAAACCACCGGGCTTCAGCAAGTAACTACCAACTTTCCTACATGAAGCTTCCGGGTCGAGATTCGAACCGGTGACCTCAGAGGTTGAAGGCCAGCACTCTAACCGCTACAGCACAGAGCCCACCTCTCTCCTGAGTTATAAATTGAGGATATCTTATGATAAATCTTGGACCTGGAACTGGGGTATTTACAAGTGAAAAATTCTGAATGCTTGACATTTTTGACCAATCTGTCACACTCCATTTCTTTTCAGAGACAAGACATGACATGTGATCAATTTCAGTTGAACAGTTTAATAAGGAAAATCTATAAAAAATATCATAACATTCTATGTAACCATCTCTAATTTTTGACAGATGTAATCTCAGAATTTTTACTGCATGACTCGTCAAATTTCCACCGGCTCAGCTTGGGCCAAAGTAATGTAAACAACATATTAACCCCTAGCCAATAGAAATCATTGCTTTGCAGGCTGCATGTTAATTGGCCACATGAAAATCTGGGCGCTAAGTTAATTTATAAAATACATTATCGCCCAGCAGAATATCATACAAAGGTGGATTTATTTATTGTTTCTTCTGTGTGAAGCATATTTGTAACCTTTTATAGTGTTTTAAAGGTGCAATAAAGTATAATTTATAATAGTATATAATATCACATCTACTTTCTAACTGAAATCAGGGCCCCGACTTGGCACAATTTACATAAGGAAAGTCTTAAAATCAATTAATCTATGTTAGTAGTCACTTTGATTATTATATATGGTACGTGGTATGTTGTTTTCTGTTTTTGTGTGTTTGCAAATGTGAGGTGTTTGTCAAGTTACATCGTCCAGGGACATGCAAAGGATAAATCACTTGCTTAAGTTTGTTTCGTTCTCACATACGTATTGTGCAATGCTTCAGAATGGTTTAAAATTTATTTGAATAAAAAGCCAGAAGCCTTAACATGCAAAATCTTGGTTTCTAGTTTTTCCAGTACCCATTTCACTTAAGGTCAGTTCACATTAAGCCGATTTGTTTCAGTACTCTCAGATACATCCTTTCATTACAAAGACAAAAATGGTTGGAAAATATTATATCAAAAATCTGTCCAGAAACAAAAAAAAAAACTCTGGGGCCTTATTGAGCAATGATTTTAGCCAAAACTCAGGTCTACGTTGGCTAGATGTGTATTCAAAAGTTAAACCCAAGACTTGACTAAACCTGTTGGCACATGTCTTTCCTGTGAACATTTCTGTCCGTATCTGGCTTCTGATTGATGAAACCTTGTGCTTATGGCTCTGAAAAGAAACTTGCATGGTTTGGAAATGTGCATGTTGAAGACAGAGCGGATGTCCCGAATATCCATCCTGGCCACCTTTATCTCTCCAACTTGTATATTGTTATAGTACAGCTTGTTAGTGTGGTCATGGCCAGCAGCCCAAACCAAATACCAAAAGTACAAAAGCCTGTTTAGTTCAAGTTTGTGATTATAAAGTGAAATATAACACAGATGTAAGATATTTTGGTGAAAATGGACCCTGGTCATTGTAACTGGATCTCTATAGAGTAAATTGACTACCCTATTATTCTGATAAAATCTTTAAAATAAAAATCATTTTGAGTGATTTGCATTGCTATCAGTTAGATAGCCAATGTATGTCCTAATAGTTTTAACTAGTATTATTGGATCTCTTGTAACAGCTTATATCAGATCGACTTGATGTGTACTGACCTTAACTACATATCTATTATGTAGGTTAAAGAGTTTTAAAAACATATTATGACTTTTAAAGTATTTACAAACCAAGGTGACACTTGTTGATTCAAACTCAACAAAGTCTTTACATCTTCTCCATTATATGACGTCATAATGACACTTTCAGTAAACAGTCTCCATTTTGGATAGAAAGAAACACTGAAACACAGTTGTTAGAGCAAACTTAAAATTTTTTTTATATATATATTGATGTAAACATCACTGTCATGCTACTAAATGTCTGTAGCTCCCTATGAAATCATGATATTGTACTATTGAATGGACAAAATCCAAAATCCACCAGCTACCAAAACAACGTGTTTACTGTTTTGTGACACAATCTTTTCATCTCCTAATGAGTTGCCCTTTCTTACCTAAAGCTAATCCAATCATTTGTATTGTTAACAGTAACCTTGAATAAACTACCATCAAAAGCCCAGTATGGACAAAAGGCACCGGGACAAAACTTCGCCGGACAAAATGCACATAGAGACAAAGCCAGACTCAGCATAGGGGGTCTTACATAATTTTTTAAAGCAAGGCTCATAAAAGAACCCTATAGTGAATAATCTGGTAGATTACTATAAACTGGATTTGAACCTTCTACCAAAGAGGTCAGAGTATAGTGATTAAAACAAATCTAAAGCTTTATATGCACAATATATTCCTCATAAGTGTGAACTCTGTTTGCTAATCTGACAAAAGAATAGGGAGTGTGTTGTATTTCGATACAAACACTATGTGGGATAAAATGAGTTTATTCTAAGTTAGTTAATCTAGATTTACAAACACAGGCACAATAGGGCCATCATATCACTCATATACATAAGCTCCTTAAATCACTTCAATACATTGTGTACACAGAAGGATGACCTTGGCCCATTACAAACCCAGGGGTAAGCCTAATAGTTCTATGTCTACCACACACAGGCCTAGGACAATGAACCATAATTTACAGGGGCCGGTTTCACAAAGGGTCTCAGACTTAGGCTAAGTCAGGCACTTAAATCTGAGTTTTTTTGTCTTTGCTAAGTCCTGGACTTAAATGGATTTCACAAAGGGGGACTTAGCGAAGTCCAAGCTTATCATATAACCACAGTGGTTTTCTAGGTCATGTGACCCTTTATTTCTACTCAAAATATTTCAGTGTAACATATATTCCTTGTTTAGCTAATTTTATCTTTGAAAAAATGCTGTACTTTTAAATGGGAAACCTTATAATCACACAGACATGTCCAAAAAATAATTTAGGGAGGTGTTCTATATATTTCTTCTTTATGTTCAAGCATTTTGAAGTGAGAAAAATATATGGCGGCCATATTTAAGCCTTTGTTTACAAAAGTTAAGCCCACTCTTGGGTAGACTTAGCTAAAGCCTTGACTTAGCAGCTCTGTGAAATCCTCCAAGTCTTAGATCACAGACTTAGCCTCATTTTGAGACAAAAGTCTTCAATTTAAGCCTAAGTCTGGGCTAAGTCCTTTTGTGAAATCGGCCCCAACATTATAGTGAAGTATTAACTTTAGACTGTGTTTTACAGCAATATGATATAATATTAATTTCCAACTCAGATTAAAATGGAATATAGAGGAAGTACAAGAATTACATTAGTACCAATAATAATGAGTTAAGATAGCAGGCAATACTCAAGGGGTTAAAACTATATTATGCTCAAAAATGAGGGATATTCTACATCAATGATCCAAGACTGCTTGTGTGAAAGAGGAGCAATACTATGTAGTACAATTTGCCGTGGTGTATTTTTACCTGGTCCAGTTTGTCGTGGGGCTTTTTATCCTGGCATGTTTTGTCCTTCAACCAATCAACTGCAGTGATTTTGTGTAATCCAAGTGGCATGCGTGGACCATTGCAGTCAATTTTTGTTTCTATGGATAAAATAAATTCCATAATGACTCTAGTTGATCAGATTTACTTTTGATATTCAATCAACATGTTGTCAAGGTTTTTCAAATTATTCAACCTGATTAGGTAGAGAATTTCCGATAGATTTATTCATTTCAGGATTTTGTTCTGACAAAGTTACATGACAGGAATTTTATTTTATTTATTTATTTTGGGCTGGTGGTATTTTTTATCCACCACAAGCTGTTTTTGTTCTAAATACGGGGACACAAAGACTTGGGACATAATTATTTTTGTATTTACTGGTGCCACTTACTATACATAATTGGTGTTAACAATCATCAACTGGTAACAATTTTTCATTAGTATTTCAATAAAGTAAGTAAACAAAAATATGTTAGATATCCAATTTTTTAAAATTTGTATTTATATTCCGTGCAATATCTCCATCCACTTCAGAACTCAAAGTGCTATATAACCCAAGCACAAGTACAACCCAAGCTCTCAAGTTACTGACATTCCCCTAAGTGAAAGACAGAGGCTCAAGGATGACCATTTATTCTAATTTGACTTTTATAGCGCTTAATCTCCACTGAGTAGTGGACTCTAAGGTGCAACAAGACAATAGCAATATGCAAATTCAAAGTCCAGGGACAGAAGTAGGTCGGCACCACGGAGAAGCCATTTATCAACGTCCTTGAGGTTCTTTAACCTGCCACTGGAGATAGGACCAAATAACAGAGGACTGCCATTTTAAGTGGTCATACGAGCTCCTATGTATCTGCCTGTACCCGCGTTTGAACCCACGTCATCTGTGTTCCTAGGCGAGTGTTTTACCCACTGGAACACAGGGGTAGATCATCATTAAGAAAGGTATTGTTACAGAGATTCTGCTCGTTTTTGTTGCATTGACAGAGTTTTTATGTTCACTGGTGTTTCTATATAATATATATATCAGCCCTTTTGCATTATTTCTTTAAATATGGACTTAAAATTATCGTTCATAAAAAAGAGTCGATAATAAAAGAAAACATCCTTTATTTGACATAGATGAAAATATATCACTCATGAAGATGAACAATAAAATACTCGTGCTATGCACTTTTATAATATTGTTTGCGGCTACAGTGGCGCAGTGGTAAGACACTTGCCTCCCACCTCTGAGGTCTGTGGTTCCAACTCCGGGCCTTATATGGGAAAGTTGGTAGTTCCGTACCAATGGTGGGCAGTTTACAGTACAGAAACCTTGACCAACTAGCTATGTATTGGTTTCTTCTCCCCATAAAACAACTTCTTGCGATATAACCTATACACTGTTGAAAGCGACATTATATCCCAAATAAATAAATTATAATACTGTTATCTTCATTCGTAATATATTTTTCTCTGTATTTGTCATTTGGAAGGTTTTTGGAAGTTTTTAGAGGGTTTGTGTATATTGTATCGCTTTGTTTGTAATGGCCTTACAAATCCATCATAAGCTAAACATAAAGATATTTGAATGTTTGCTAAATGAATAAATAAATTTATTATCTCATACTTTTGACTGAATTTTAACTGAATGATTCAGAAACTAAATCTGCACTTAAAAAAACAAGATTAAAGAAAACTCATGGAGTGCCAACCTCTGCCAAGGCGCAGCACCTTTAACACTGCTTCTGAGGACAATGATAACAAATCCTTTAAAAATCCTAGATCCAGACGTTGATCCAGATCACCACCCAAATTTGATTATCTCATGTGTGTTCCATTGACAATTTCATCAAAATCTTTCCATAGTTTTTTAGCTATTTTGCTGACAGACAAATGAAAGTCACCAAAACAAAATCCCCCTGATGCTCAGGAGATCAGATAACCATAGCCTTGACTAAGGCTCAGATTTTGTACCTAGAAGCTTTTTTAACATTGACATTAATGTGTGGTATCAACAAAACATCCCTGCATGTAAGGAGATATTAGCTTATAAGAAATTTCTAATTTCTAATAGTACTTTTATAGCACTTAATCTCCATCTATTGATAGACTCTAAGGCGCATATTGTCAGAAATCAGAGATCATGATCAGTAAATCAGAAAACATTGCAGGTGTCGGGGCCATGGAGAAAAATGGAAACAAAGCCAGAAAAATTAGGGTGGGTACGTTTTTGCAAAAAGATAGATTTTCAACTTCTTCCTGAATGAAGAAAGAATTGGCTGAGCGTACATCATCAGATAGATCATTTCAAATCCTTGGGCCATCATATGCAAAGCTGAGGCTAAAATGCTTTTTAGACTTATATATTGATGTAAAATGTGAGACCTCAAGCAGCATGCCATTATATGAGTTATATACACACTATGTCTGGATTTAAATAAGGGTTCAAAGTATTTTGGATAATTACTGTATACCAAAAGGACTATCTTGCAAATAGAGTGATGAAAGAATATATTATATTAACTAAAATTTTATTAAAAATTCCAAGTCCAGATAACAATAATAACTGAATTAAATGCCACAATATTTCTACTAGGGTATCTGTATCCCAACATCCCTGTATCTGTGTTCACTGCTATTATAAATTTTGTGTTAATTTGTGGATCAGCATAGCCCAGGTATAGGCTCAGTTTTGTACTAAAATCCTTGTTAAACATGTATATGAAGATTTGGTATCCATAAAAGGCTTATGCATGTTAGGACATAATAGTTTATCGGAAATGTAAAAGCCAATATATGTATATCTGAGAGTATGTCATAACTAAACTCTATCGTGTAAACTGAAAGTGACTTTTCTTTTAATGACAAATACACTCGAGCCTTAAGCAAGGCTAGGAAAATAAATAGGACCAAGTGAACAAAAACACATCACCCTCCTGACAGTCTCAGATTTCCGCCAAGAGTCAAAGACCAAGAAAGTAAAAATAACTACTTCCTGAGACAACAACTGTGAAGAAAACATTTTTCTGCCTTATATAACAGTCCAGGGAAGGCCCAACCAAAGATCATATAGTTAAATGAATACCAGGGGTTGGAGAAGAGCCTTTTATTTACATAGACATATGACATAACATATACATTAACATTAGTGGGTTAAAATCTACTACATTACTTGACAATAATAGACGAAAAAGGCCCCACATGTAATAACATTAAGGTAATACATAGTTGTGTATACTAAAAGAGAGTTTAAGACTGATACTTGTAAAACAATAAACAGTAAAATTAACCTATAGAAGGTGTGATAAAACATGTAAACCTGTGAAAAGGTGTAATAAAACCATGTAACCTGTAAAAAGGTGTAATGGGGAGATGCAGGGGAGGAGGGTGGGAAGTCTTTCTTCACACACAAATTTTATAAAGTGAATGGCCAAGCCCAGCACAGTGCTTAAATAAGGCACAGATTTGGCGGGAATTGGTGACACTATTCATTAATACTTAAGTTACACACAATAACCTCTGATTGTGGTTGACACTTGTTGACATACAGACTAATGACCAGGCCACTGTTAATTGACTTTTATTTGGACACAATGGACTGTAATTGTGGTTGACACTTGGTGACTTGTAACTAAAGACCTCCCTGGACTGAGAAGTTGTGACAAAGCAGCAACAACCACAGTCCAGGGAAGGCCCAACCAAAGATCATATAGTTAAATGAATACCAGGGGTTGGAGAAGAGCCTTTTATTTACATAGACATATGACATAACATATACATTAACATTAGTGGGTTAAAATCTACTACATTACTTGACAATAATAGACGAAAAAGGCCCCAAACCCCATTATGTAGTGAGTACTTTTTGAAAAGTAGTTGCAACTGTGGATGAAGCTTTTGGAGTGTGTTTTAGATATACGTTAATGGCAGAGGAAGACCAACCCCCATGGGCCTTGAGGTTCTGGAGTGGGACATCATTGTCTGCTGCCCAGGACACCGCTGATCTCCTAAAGGCATGGAAGCCATAATATGAGGGGTTGAGGCCAATGGAGGACAATAGTCTAGCAAGGGTGGCCGAGATCATAGGAGCAGAAATAGGAGAGGAGGAAGGAGGGGGGGAGAGGAAGAGGGGGGCTGAGGGAGGGGCAGTGACTGACTGGAGGAGGGATTTGAGGGCAGAAACAGGGCAAAGGGGGGAGGAAGGGAGGGAAGGGATTTGGACTACTTGATGTTTAGTAGAACCTTGCATGGCTTTAGCCCACTTAACAATGATATGGGCACCTGGGGGTCCAAAGATAATGTCACCTCTTAAGAAATGGCGGGAAGGGTCGAAGGAGGAAGAAGAAGAGGGGGCAATGTTGGAGAGACGAAGGAAAGCAAAGTAGGCAAGGAGGAAAGCTGATTTGTAAATAACCCCCAGGGGGAATTTGTCGCAAGCTTTGACTAGTTTGAGGAGAACAGGGATGGTGAAGTTGGCTTTATATCTAGGGGAGTAAGGGGCATTGATTGATACAGACTTGATGAATAGGTGAACTTTTCTGTGATCCAGAGGAGCAAGGTCAAGGTCAAAAATTTTAAAGTAATGACGCAAGGAGGAGACATAACTTGTGAGGGAAGAGGAGGTAGCGCCATTTTTTGTGAGAAATTCAAGGAAGGCAAGGAGGGAGTCCACATGGACCAGGGGGAATTGGAACCAGGTGATAAAGGCCAAAAATACTTTGAGTTTTGACTGGTAAGCTGAAGCTGTGCGAGGTCTGAGAGCAGAATCCAGTCTCTTGTATGCTTGTCTGAGGAGGGCCTCAGCTGGAGTACCTACAATCAAATAAATGAATTAGGAAAGAAATATGCACCATGTACAGGCCACCACTTGCAATCACTGAACCATGTCTGATAAGTAAAACCCCTTTCAAACAGTCTAGATAAGGCATCCGCCTTTACGTTTTCCGTACCTGGGATATGAGAATACACCAGGTTTATGTCATTGGATGCTGCAATTAACCAGATAGACCTTGCTACTGTTTGCATGTAATTGTCTTTGATTCTACCTTTCTGTAGTGCATAAACTACAGCTTTATTGTCTATTCTGAACTCCACACACTGATTCTGCCAATATTTGCCCAAATAGTCTTAGGGCAATGAGCACATTTAGCATCTCCAACTGATTTATATTTAGACCAATGGTTCCCCAGAGATGTCTTGTTACTGCATATACATTTGTACCCCAACTAGCTCCCATTCCAGTGAGGGAAGCGTCAACAAACACTTCATGGTGGGGTCTACTTGTATGAAACATAACTGTACCGTTAAACTGTGTAAGAAACTGGATAAACCAGTTTAAATCCTTGACCATATCCTCATCTACTGAGACCCGACCAGTAACAGCTCTGAGCTTATTCAATAGCCTATTTACAAAAATTCTGGCCGGGGCTACACATCTGTGTAAGTACAATAATTTGCCCAAGAGACTCTGTAGTTGTTTCTTTGAGATAACCTTGGCTTTAACATAAATTTTGCACAGTTTTAAGGTTTCTGCGATTTTTTGATGAGGAATGGTTAATTGTTTGGTTTCTACATTTACATCTATGCCCATACACGTGAGAGTTTTACTGGAGGGTACCACCTTTTTGGGGTTTATTGGCACTCCTAGAAATTCGAACAAGGAAAAGAGTAGTTCGAATTCAGCATTGGCATTTGGACGTTTATGAATACATATGACGTCATCAATATAATTGTACGTGGCTACACCCTGTGACGTCATAATATGTCTGATGACATCGGTTGTACGTTGACACAAAGCGGATCCGCTTTTCAGTCCCATTGGAATACTTATATCTAAGTAGGACTTGCCATTCCAACTGAGACCCAGGAGATCAAAGTCACCCGGGTCAGTGCGAAGGTTGCGAAATGCTCGACTGACGTCTATTTTTGACAATAATACATCAGAATCAAACTGTTCAATAGCAGTGACAATATTCTCCACTGTGGGGTATTTAAGTTTAAATGGTACACCATCATATACTTCATTAGTTATAGCGTCATTGACTGACGCCCCATATGGGGCACTGAGGTTCACAATTACTCTACGGGTGTCACCCAATTTAGGCCTTGACAACAAGGGGGAATAATGTGTCAAAAATGGTATGTCATCACAAGGGCCAACAATAGCGTTATGTTTCAATTCTTTTTGAAAATAAGCTTCTATGTCAGCTGGATATTGTTCAGCTGATTGATGGTTTACCACTTGACCATTGAATACAAAATTACTTCTATCAACACACAATGGAAACCCGTACTCCAGGTAATCTAGGAGTACTTGATCTTCATAATTGACACACAATGCCCTCCAATTACTGATATTCAGTTCAGTGGGGACCTTAATTCTAGCCCCCTGATAATTAAAACAATTAGTAGACGCCACAGCTAAGTGAGCTTGAAAAGCCCATTGTTTCAGGTTGACAGCTTTAATTACTGTGGGTGGTGTAAATAAGGGGGCAGGCAACATGCCTTGATTAATGAACCCAAAGTTCTGACATTTGTCGATAAGTACACTTTGTTTACTTCTAACTTTGCTGTGAATAAAACACCAGTGAATATTTACATCAACACATGTACACAAATCGTTGATAATTTTTGATGCAGACCACGCCACATTATGAACAGTTATGTCATTGCTATGGGCCTCAGAATAGTTACTCTCGCTACTTATACTACTTATGTCCTGACTATGTAGATTACTGACTTGTGATGGAACATTGTTTACATGACTGTCATTATCTAACTCCCTAGTTTTGCAATTATTCGAATTAACAAGTCTGTTGGTGTTCACAGCCCGAGTTCTATAAGTTATATATCAGTTAGGCTGAGCCTTGTCCTTGGAGTTGTCAGTAGCCTTACGTCTAAGACAATCTTGAAGTTTGTGGTAGCACAGCTTGTTGACTTCCTTGTAACAGTAGGAGCATGCATGTTTAACGATTTCACCGTTTACAATGTGATCTGAGGGGTGTTTGCACGTATTCGAGTTGAAATCCTGACAGATTTTTTCCCTGCTTGAAGATTTTGCACCTTTGGCCGCGTTCGCACTCGGTTTGGGGGCGATTACCCGCGCAGTGTTACGGATTCTTATCTTTTCAACGACATCAGGCCTGCGCCAGGAACATTTCCCTCTTTCAATGTCCTGCAGTAAGACAAGGTGGGCATGCCTTGCTGTTGACCAATTGGTCTCTATGGCGTCTTGGAATAAGTGACGCCCATACTCCAACATATTGGATCTGACGGTGTTGCTTGCTTCCTCCTGGATGCACCCCAAGAAGCCCACCATAAATTGCAAGGGGGAGAGATCTTTATAGTCTGGAAGGTTGCCACCAGGGCCTGGAAAGCAATGATGGTGGGGCCAAGGTATTTCGAGTCTGACGGCGTTGTCCCCAGAACGGTGAAGACCCGATTTGAAAGGTTTACCTGACACTGTGGTTGACCTTGATTGCCCTTGTAGCTTTTCCAACTGGCGTTGTACTTTCCTCTGGGTCCTAGCATCCTGTTTCAGGAACTGCAATGACGGTGTTATCTCCGAACCCTCATCTTCTGTAATCTGGGTAGTGTGAACACTGGATTGCCATGTGTCCTCCAATTCCCCAGCAGTGGATGCGTCAGATGAGTCATAGTTGACGGTATGACCCTTGCGACTGCCCCTGCTGGATCTGTGTGCACTTGACCTTGTTCTTTTGGGTGAACTATGCGAAAAGTGGGGCTTGGAAGATACCTTGCTACGCTGCCTGTGCAGTTGCTGTTCTAACTGTTGATTTTTTGCTTCAATATCTTGTACTTTCTTCAAAATTAAGTCCAATTTAGAGTCTACCTGGTTCGAGCTGGAGGCCATACTATCCCCAGATGCTACGGCTTGGCCCGGAACTGCTTCAGTATTGAGCTGCTGACTCCTTTCTGCCACCCCTTCCTCATCTGAATTGTTAGCATCTCTGAGAGTGGGCGCACTACTGTTCAAAGCTCTTTTGCAGCGAATTCCCACTGGTCTGTTGTGTTTAAAACCACATTTAGAACAAGCTGCTTTACTTCCAGCAGTTTGAGGCATTTTTAGTCCAAGTGTATCACGTTGATAAAATTTGTTTAAAATCCAGTTGTAAAATCCCAAGTAAAAGTCTTTCTTCACACACAAATTTTATAAAGTGAATGGCCAAGCCCAGCACAGTGCTTAAATAAGGCACAGATTTGGCGGGAATTGGTGACACTATTCATTAATACTTAAGTTACACACAATAACCTCTGATTGTGGTTGACACTTGTTGACATACAGACTAATGACCAGGCCACTGTTAATTGACTTTTATTTGGACACAATGGACTGTAATTGTGGTTGACACTTGGTGACTTGTAACTAAAGACCTCCCTGGACTGAGAAGTTGTGACAAAGCAGCAACAACCATTGTCTTTTTTGTACTCTTAAAATTGTACAGGGCCCCTTTTGGGACATTGCAATTTGTGTTTTAGCATGTACCATGTAGTCATAATGAGAAGTGCATCTCCTGATCAAGACTTAAAAAACATTACAGTCATAGTTTTGACTGTGATGCCCCGGAGATTTGGAATGACCTACCCGACAATGTACCCAGTGCAACATCTACTGCCTTCTTCTGGAAGAAGCTCAAAACCTACCTGCTTGCAAAAACGCCTATCTGCCTCAATCATTCTGCCTCCCTGTATCTCGCTGTCCTAAATATGTCAATAAACTAACTCTTATTTGATATGTTTAGGTAGACTTCTGCTTTAGAGTCTATCATATGGTAAAGATTAATTGCTATAAAAGTCCTTATTAGATTAATTACTTAATTATCATGTTATTATGAGCATAATATTCTGTAAGCCTAACAAGACCTTGTAGATACTGCCTATTATATGATATATCCTGACTTATTATACAATGATGACCATTGGATCTAGAGATCACTGTACATCAATCGTTGGGCCCCAAATGATGTAGTGAGCACCAGATGACGTCATGATGAGAAAATCTAGCCATCATGAGCAAATCAGTTGTGATCATAACATCATCTGGCCATAATAAAGTTATTAAATGTTTAAAATATTAATATTCTAACAGGGGTTCTGTAATAGTGCATTTTCATTGTACCTTAAAATCAGTCTTATCATAGGTAAAAAAAAATTATTATCATAGTCCATAACTAGTGTTGGAGCTTAGAGAAAATAATCTGAAATCTGAAGTTCAACTTTTAACTTCATTTTGTAACTAAAGAGTATTTCAGACTTTTCTGGCTAAATTAAGTGATCTTAGGGTGTTACCATATTTCTGCTAATTTTATCTTGTAACACAATAATAAATGGATCACAATAACTTTATCAATTATTTCTGTATGTAAAGACCTGGGCAACATGGCAATCATTTTCTGTTCTCCCCTTCACAATACAGGTGGTCGTCCCACAGTTAGAAGTTTTTCTCAGTAGCGGAACCGCCCCCAGGTCGCCCCATTTCGTCCGAGTTGTTCACACTACAGGCGGATGGCCACTGATTGGACACAGTGTTTTAACCATCAATAACATTCGGATGACAGTACTAAAAATGTTGGTCACGGTGAAGCAACCTCCATTAACCATTAACTCAACTTCAGGGAAACGTCCAATACTTTAAATCACCTTATGTTGCCGTATTACACTGAAAGACGACCGAATTACAACATTTTGTACACCGATGTGTTGAAACTGTCTGCACATACTCACAGTATCAAAATCTGAGGTGGAAATTTTAAACAGTTCCAAACAACAGATTTTAAACAACATCTTTGAAATCACAAATAAACTAATGGGTGTAATTTAAACAGGTTAATGGCCAAGTAAGTGACCAATCTTTGAAACTAATGGACTGTTTATGTGGTCCCGAGGGGACATACAGACTCAGTCCCTTCCCCCCAAGGCAGTGAAAAACACAGTTGCGGGTAATCTTTATTATATATAATTAATAATGTATATTACTTATAAATTGTGTATATATAAAACTAACTACCACTATTTACAAATCTTTAAAAATTACACAGAATCTAACTCCAGTCTAAAGTTAAAGCTCATTAAAGTTCATAATCTGACTAGAGTAATAATATATGCAAGAAATAAGGCACAGCTTTTAGATATTCAAATATTTGAAACCCACCAAAGCCCAAACATTTGTCTCTGTTGCACACCAGTAATCTATCTGTACTTTATTTTTCAGTACAGATATAAACCCTAATGATATGAATGCCCTGCTTTGGTATACATTACAAGGTAAGTAAAGAATATTTCAGAAGTGTTTAATGAAATGAATGAAATCATACCAATTTTAGGACAGATTGTGCATTTATATTTGTTTATTTATTTAGAACACCTCGACTAAATTATGGCTTATGTGTCATTCCCCCGAGTCCCCTTAAACAGAAAAAGACAGAGAATAGGATTAATAAATATTTATTCTAAAATAAACATAATGATAACACATAATGATAGCTCACGTAAGTACATTATATAACCCAATGACAGCCAGTGGTAGAATTAAGACAAAGGATAAACCAATAATGAATTTAACAGTCTTACAGAGGTAGGGGCTGCCCTGGGCACCAACGGCTGGCCAGGGGAGACTGACCCTAGAATTAAGTGGATACAGTATAACACAAAGTAAGCACACCTAGGCAAATAATTTGATAAGCAATACTAGGTGATACCACTGGTAAAACCATGGTAAAAATAGTGACCTAAAAGGTCAGAGGAGGTGGAAAGGTCACCCTATGTCAAGAGACAGAATTTGTCATAACAAATACTAAAATAAGCTGCAGATAAATTCAATTTTTTTTGTGGTTATGTTTTACCTTTTCATTGACAAGCTCATGAAACATTAGGTTTTGATAGGTTTCAAGGCCAAAGAAACAGATTTGGATACTTGAACCCCATTCAGACAGGTTGTTGGCATAAAACCTAAACGGAAAAGTGTGAAAGAGGTTTTTAGTTTTTCATTTAGATAACAGTATGACAAATATTATTTTCCTGTTTTGTTCGGTCATTCACCCTTTCATTCAAAGAAAGGGTTTTGCAAAACAAAGCCATTAATTGGGCCAAGGACAATTAAAGGTTACAGTGAATTGTTCAAAGTAATTTCCCATTGTTTCCTCAAGCATGTAAACATTTGAATGCCATAGCAACAGTAGAACTTAATCTACCGAGACACCGGCCTGCAATTTCAGTTCCTAATGTTGATTTGTATGTACATTTATTTATTTAATGTTTTATATCGCGCCAAGTAGTTTGAACCAGTGCATACAGTTAGTCAAGGTTCTGTACTGTAAACTGCCGACCAACGCAAGCAACTACCAGCTTTCCCACTTGAGGTCACACCTGGATTCAAATGCTGATCTCATAAATGGCATATTATATATATACAAATACACATTGAATAAGTCCCTATTGCACATCACTTATCTCTCTCTGCCAAAACCGACTAAGCCACTGGCTCAAATCTGAGCCTTTGGGCTTAGCTAGGTCTTTGTCTCAAACCGTATTCACAGAAGGGGTCTCAGTTGAGACCAAGCATATCAAATAACCACAGTGGTTATGTGACCCTTTTTGCAGTCAAAATATTCTACTGATAACATATATGTTCCTTGTGTGATACATGATACCTCTGGTCAAATGCCCAAAATTACTTCAGGAGGTTGTTTTATATATTTGTACCTTATTTTCAGCCAGTTCAAATTTTGAAGTGGAGAATGAATTATGGCAGCCATATTTGAGCCTCTGTTTACAAAACTCAATGTTGGAGTCAGTGGCTCAGCCAAAGCTAAGACTGAGACCTTTTGTGAAGTCCATAAAGGCTTAGACCATGGGCTCAAGAACAATGTTACAATAATTTGAGACAAAGGTCTCAAGTTTGAGTCTGAGACCAGGCTAAGACCTTTCGTGAAATCCACCCCACATATTACAAATGCAATAGAACAAAGATTACGTTTTTTTTCGATTTCAATAAATTTTTTATATACTAGAGATGTCAGGTAAAAAGTAAATTTATGTTTACACAAGAAACCTATCATGCCGTTTAGTTCAGCCACTATAAATGTGGTACTCTTCCTGAACAGTAGATCGAATGGATATAGACAATTACTTCCATCAGTTGCTAATTCTTCCATGAACAGCATACATACAAGTTTTATATCTAAGCCAAGACTTAAGATAAAAATTCTTCCATGTCCTTTCGAGAAAGATAGCATATAAAAATACGAATCTTAAGTTTGGACAACAAAAATCTCCTCAGACTATTGACCTTTGACCTTTGTGTCTTATTAATCTTGTACATGTAATTCTGGGCAATATTGTAATAAATATATTGTAAACAATCAAACAAATTTAAAATTCCATTCCTTACTTCAGCAAAAGGAGGTTATGTTTTTGAGTGTGTTCATTTTCTTGCTTGTCTGTGTAATGGGGGTGTTCCACTGGAGCCGACACTACAACTGACTTTTCAACTCTGTGGTCGGTTGCAAAAGTCAGGGGTCAGGGACAAAAATCCAGAAAAACGGGCCGGAAAAATCTGGATCGTTTTCACCTTCCCAATAGGATGTAATACATGCCAGCCTGTCTGGTTCTAGAAGCCGACCTGACTTGGGGTCGGAATATTTTCCATATGACTAGACTGAAAACTACCAGGACCAAGCCCTAAACCACTAACAGACAAACCATATTACGTCCCTAGAAGCCATACTGACAAACAGACAGGACTGCAGAAATATACAGAATCACCACTAGACTAGCAGTTGGTATTACCATTACAATTTCTGATGAATTTCTGAGAAAAAGAGGATCCAGTGTCGACCAATCAATGTGACTAAAACTGCAACATTGACATTTTGGTTATTTGATTATCGTTTTCAGGTTTTTGCTTTATTATATAAGAAATAATCAATGTAGTTCTGCTTCGGATTACGACCCAAAAAACCACTTAAAATAGAAAATTTTCATTAATAATGTTACATCCTGTTCAAACTAGCATCTAGATCTGATAACATCTCACATGACAAATTTATAGTCACAATTTGGACCTCTGAGAAAGTCGGCTTCAAAATTCGGTCCCTGTGAGCAATTTCTCTACATATCTATTCCAAATAATTCCGGGCCTCTAGGAAAGACCCTATTCTGGATATAAAGGTAAACATGCTGTGGTTCTGGTCACTTGATGGGATCCAAATAATCAGCCTTGACCTAGTTTTCGATTTTTTGATTGGTCAACACTTGGTCCTCTTTTTGCCCAGAAATTGCTCTGTTGAATTTGATTTTTATGTGACCTAATAAAACACTCTTTCAGGTTTTTTAATTTACTCAGAGCATGCATGTGAACCTTTTCTTCAAAATTATGATTACATGCACTGGTTTTTTATCACTCTTAACATAATGTTTAGTCATATTTTATCTCACACCATGCTGGAAATGGACGGCAAATGAGCACTACTTAAGTGACAAAAGACACGCCTGTTTCAAGACCGGAAGTGATAAGACAAGACTGGAAGTGATTAGGATAGGCTGGTTTCCAGGTGGGTTTTGAATACGAGTCCTGGGAGGGTCGGTGAAATATCAATCAAACATGTTTGATTTTTCGCCGACCCACCGATACAATTAAGCCAGGAAAATACTACTGACCATAACCGACTATGTAAACATTGCTCCCGACCCTAAAAAAATCCTTAGTTACTAGCAAGTTTGCCCCAGTGGAACACCTCCATTAGCTATTACTCCAGCACTAATGAACGGATCATTCTGAAATGTTTGATGTCAGAAGGACCTAACCGAAGGATGAAGTGAGTGTACAAGAATCCTATTTTCACTGGATTGTCAATGCTTTTTGCCTTTGTGTTCAACATTACTTTTATATTTTATATTGGCTGGGGTTTGCACCCTGAGTGTGCTTTCTAGTTGTATATTGATTTAATGCTACATTTCTATTCAGGATACAATTGATAGAAGATTAATGATTGATCACATCAGATCAATAATTGACCCATATTGTAATCCTAATTTATGTCTTTGGCAACTTCAAAGCAATTTTACACTGTGGGAAGCTTTTGTACATACACTTAGTGTTAAGTTTACAGTAACCACGATCATGGTTTTCAGATAAATCAATAGAAATTTGTATTTAGTACTAGTTTTTGGATAAATCAATATTAAATTCAGCACTCTCCATGATAAAACATATACCGGAAGTACACAATAAAGTACACAGAATAGAAACCATGTAGGCATTTAGGATCGGCAGTGCAAGAATATCATTTTGTAATTAAAAAAAATGTTTGGTGCTCTGCAGAAACCATAATGTCGCCACCTAGAAACCCTCAAGGAGTATGTCAAACCTACCTGTTATGATATTTTACCATGTGTTTTACCATGTTTTACCATGTGTAATTATAATTACAGATTTGTCAAGAATATCAGTTGAATTTTTGTTAATATTTCTTAAACTTTGTAACCTTCAGACAAGACATATACATCATTGGTTAAGCATGTTTTGACAGAACTTCTAGGCCCCTAGTTGCCTTGTGGGTTAGCAGGTTTGGCATCTAATCATAGGCTGTCACATCTGTGTGAGTTCAACTCCCACAAGTGACAATATTGAGGCCCTGTCCCAATATTACCCTGGCTGTTGTACTTTACATAAAACCCCAATTTTGACTTTGACTGAGCTTCTACTCTCTTTTTTCTTCCGGTAAAATTTGTGCAGAAATGGAGAGAAATTTCAAGTTAATTCAACAACAACAAAAACAACAACAACAACAGCAGCATTTATAGATGTATTTTTGTGCTCTGACAGACTATTCCCTTCTAAATTTCCAACAGAATTTCTGTAAAATTCCAAATCCTTTTCATGGGGAATGGCCTACTTTCACTTTATATCTAGTATTTGTCAGTTTGACCTCTGCATATCATTCAAGGTCAGCTGTCTTTCATCTGCCATGCCTAAGACACTATTATGTTTGCTTGTTGACATATTATATTCGGATTTGAACCCACACCTGTAGTTGCCATTGATGTTACTAATCTATTTATATTACTAAACTAGTAATAATAATCATAGAAGTATTTCATACCCTTAAAATGAATGCATCAGTATTAAACTGCTGTTTATTAAAATAATTATTAAATATACAAGATCAGTCAGAGAGTGCATACCTCCAGCAAGGCATGTAATAAATAAACAAATGGAAATCCAGATTATTTTTGTATCCAGACAGTGATCCAGATCACTCTCAAAATTTAATGGAATCTAGGTTAGACCAATACTCATCTTCTGTTTTTTTATCATGAGGTCCCATCAGGTAGTGTTTGCATAATCCTGCCAAGAAACAGATAAACAAACAATCATGAAAGTGATACTTCATTGGCAGAAGTAATAAACCCTTTTCTGTTGCTTTCTTGATCTCACTTTGAAACGAAGATTTCTGACCTTATTTAAAATACTTTTCCTCCCATTTGGACCACTTTAAAGATATCCTATACCTATAAGACAGGGGCCACAGTGGCAGAGTGGTAACACTCTCGCCTCCCATCTCTGAGGCTGGGGTTCGGTTCCTGGCACGGCCTCAAGTGGGAAAGCTGGTAGTTGCTTGCTGTTGGTCGGCAGTTTACAGTACAGAACCCTGACGAACTGTATGTACTGGTTTCCTCTGCCCTTCCAACTACCTGTCGTGATATGACCTGTACAGTGTTGAAAGCGACGTAAAACCCCAAATAAATAAATAAATATATATAAAACAGTGGGTATGTAAGATCAGTCTGGTGTGTAAAAACCTTGAAATCCTGTATGCAGGGATGTTTAAAGAGAACTCATATTTCAGTATATGGGACCCATCTGGTGTGCTAATATAATTTGTAATCAGTAATTAAAAATCAAAATAAAAAAAATTAATAAAATTCAAACTTTGCTGGAATTCTGCAATAGATATGATTAATTACTACTCCAATGTATCTTGGTCAAGACTTATTACAATGTATTTTGTGTGGATGAATGGTTTTGTAACACCTGACTTATATTGTCAACTATTGACTTATTTTGTATAACTGAACTTGTTACTTATTTTACGCCTTTTGTATCAAATATTGACTCACTAAAAATCTTTCTAAATCTTTTTTTCAATCACATTATTCCAAACATTATTTAATAATAATAAATTCTAGTACACTTTACTTTACCAGTAATGGACTGGAAACAATTGAGGGGGGTGGGGGTTAATTCATGTCCTACATTGATCTTCCCTTTGTTGTTTATATCAATCAAACTAGATCTGTTATATTGGCATTCTCTGTATGGACCTTGTTATTGGTTTTTACCAGCTGTTTGTTTTATGACACAAAATGTCATAAATTGGGATTGTGTATTGATTGAAATAATTTTGGTCACAGTAAAAATTAGGGACACCCTTTTGTTCTCCTGTCACCAATCTTCTAATACTTAGTTCACACAGTCCCGCGATGGCCTCATTAGCTACATACAAGTGAGAAATATTTAACTTACCCAGGCTTGTTTGTGGTTCGACACATCTCGTGTTTTTGTAGTATCCATTTGGTACAAGAATCATTCAGCGAGTGCATACCTCCACCAAGTAATTGTGGGAAAATCCGAAACTTTGCAGTTTTTGGATTCAGACACTGATCTTTATCAGTCTTAAAACGTAGTGGGATCTAAGTTGGAGTCAGATTCATCTAATTTTTTCATGAAGATTCGACCAGTAGTATTTAAGTAATCCTACTGACAAATAATTGAACAAATAAGTAAACAGACAAATGGGCACTTGGCTGAGTGGTAACTTCAAAATCTTGCCACAATCTAGCAGCGTATATTGAAAAGTGTCATAGTGACATCAAAATCAAACTGATTTAGCCCAAATTTGGCCGTGCTCAATTCTGGCCAATGATAATGTTACAGGAAAAGAATGAGAATCGTAGCTGAAAAACTGCAGCCTAGAATTTGCTAACAAACAAACAAATCGACTGACCAACATACTTCGCAATTGCAAGATTTCGAAGTAACAAATGGTCATGAATTTAATAATATCTCCTTGGAATAAGTAAGAAGTCAAGATTCAATGATAGAGGGATGGTGATATTTTAGGTGATAATCTCAACTACTATGTATCTGCTTGTAGCTAGGATTGAACCGGAGTGCCCTGTATTCCTAGGTGAGTGTGTTACCCACTGGTCATCTCATTCCCAGGTCCTACAGGGGTGAATTTTACTGGCGAATATCGGTGAATAGCACATTCTTCAATGTTCATTATTCGCCACTTCACAGCGACAACAACCTGCTGTTTTAAACTGTCACTGGTATCAGCCAATTTTTGGCAATTTTAAGTTCGCAATGACCATTCACCACTGTAGGTATCATATTCTTCTATGTTGTAGCTCTGTTGTATGGCAATTGTCAACCAGTCGTACATGTTTCTTGGTTAGAGTAAATTTGCCAGACATTCTTCCTTCTTCTCAACTGATTCTTTCTTTGTTAAGTGGGAGTTCTAGCGAGGCTCGCGCTTCTAGGAATCACTCTTTTTTCCGTTTTTATTTTGTCTCTGGACTTTCATGAATTGTCACATAGTGGGATGATTATCAATTTAATTTAAGTGGCAATGGACTATGTTAGTACTGGGATGGGTGACTGCTTCAGTGCACTGCTGCTGTCTCTGATGGCTTTGTGGCTCACGCAAGTAGACTGGTACCCCTTTCGGGCTTGTTGTAGATTATTTACAGGTTGCATTCATTCTGCCCCTACCTGTAGCTAATTCATGGATCATTGTATACAAATTGCTATATATCTTCACCAGTTTGTAGGATATTCTCAGTATATTCATGCTTTGTTGAGATTTAATCTCAGGACAGTCGCAGAGCATTGTAGAAAAGTCGTAGAAGTAACAAGATCATTTATCATGTCATCTCACTTTTCAGCCTTTATGGCGAATTTTGCCGAATTTGAAGTCGCCTGTATTCTTCTACATTTGCCGAGACGATCGTAGCACCCTCTCCAGTGTGGGAACTGTGCATTACAGAAAAGTACTTCTGGGAATAAAAATCTCATTAAATATCACTTTCTGTGTGTTTACTGCTTGGGTTGCAAAATTGTCAAAATTTGAACCCAAAAGCTGTATGTACTTTTGTTTTATGTCATTTAAGGTGAAAATTACCTAAGTGCCATATATTTTACCATCACCACCACCAGAAGGTTATGGTTTTGGGTTCATTCATTTGTCTTTCTGTCTCCCTATCTGTTCATTTTTATGTGGATAGGGCATCACCAAAGGAATAAGTGACTAAATATTTGGAGCTATCCGTACCATACTCTATATACAAAAAAAATCCTGAATTTTCAAAGGTCCAATTTTAATGGCTTTGGCTTTCTGATTGTGATGATTCCAAAACTAGTGAGAAGGTCTTCATAAATTGTGTATGTGACCTGGCCAAAGGAACAAGTGGTTACATTTGGCAAAGATCTGGACCATATTCTGCTACAAAAAATTCTAATTTTTTGGAAATGTGACCTGTGCTGAACAAGTGTTTTCTGGTTGTATGTTGTCATGGGTAAAAATAAATAAATAAATAAATATTTATGGACCACACAAGAGCTGCTTGATATTAATTATCCTCTACAAATTGGCTCAACATTTCCACTGCAAGTAAAACAATTATTTCTCAGTATATTGTTTAAACATGGCATGTGGTGCTATTACATTTTCACGACTCAGGGGAGGGGGCTGGTATGAATGATATCCTATCAAAAATGATGGAAGAACTAACAAAACATGTGAATAATCCTGACTGGTAGGAGTGGTATAACGAAGAATGAAAACAAGCATTACCACCAGCTCTAAACTGTATCTTTTGAACAAGAGCTGAATGATCTTATCCCAGCCCAGTAAATGTTGGAAATGTTGTAAAACAAGGCCGAAAGGGGCTTTCGTCCCCTAGCATGAGAGCAAAGCCATCAGAGACATGAGTAGTGCACTAGAATTTACAAAAGTCTCGTGACAGAAAGAAATTCCAACTCAGACACATCCCACAGCTGGTCTAGAACTCAGACGGTCACCCATCCAAGTACTAACATAGCCCATTGCCACTTAACTTCAGTGAGCAGACAAATACTCATCACGCTGCGCCACAATCGATGAAAGTCCGGAGACGAAAAAAAAAAGTGATCTGTAGAAGTGCAAGCTCTTTCGAGGCTCGCGCTTAAAAAGGTTTAAATGTTTGCATGTTTGCAAAATGTTTAATAACCCTATCCCTTGGGTGACTTCACATTTCTAATGGTTTTTTTTTTGTTTACATTGTAATGTTTAATAGATTTGATAAACATTCTCTTTGCTATTTTTTTGATGAAAAATTTGATTAAACGTTTACAAGTAGCATACTGTTATATTTACATAAGAAACAGCTTTGACTGAAAATATTTAAAAAAATTGTTAAAATAGCTAAAAAAATTAAGGCTATGATTGAAATGTTTTTTATTAAACATATAAACTGTTTAACTAATATTTGTTGATAACACTTTGTAAAATTTTGCTTATTTTACTAACATTTCACACCAACTGTGTTTCATACCCATTACTTAAAAATGATTTTAATCAAATGTTTTGACAGCATTTATCACAAATGGTTTTTGTACCCACAATTAGAGAATGCTTTTTAAATATTTGCCTTCAGTTATTTGCAAACAAAGATGCGATGAGTAATAATAGCTGACTTTAGAGAACTTTGCGAAAAATTACTGGGAACAGTAAGAATTGAAAAGGGGCACAATTTTAATCCAAAATCTTGCAATTCCAGATATAAAAATAACATTTTTATTAGTGAGCAATCTAAAAACAGGTCTGACCCCAATTAGGTTCATTTTGCTAAGCAATGCTGAGGTATTATTTCTTAGACATTGTAATGTTCATTTATAACTTTTTTTCTAACATTTACCGTTGAATGTTTAATGAATGGTACACATCAAACACTTTCACAACCTTCTGTCATAAATTAGTGTATTTATCTTTGCCATCCTTTTTTAACTTTTACAAAACGTTTCCTTTAAAACAGTTGCAAAGATTAAAAATTGCTTACTGGGAATAGGAGAGAAGTCTTTATGAATCTTCCATTTACTCTTCTCTGCTTACAAGACTGATCAAGACTTGGTGTTATGAATTATATCTTCTTCAATTATTGTGGTGAGGAGGAACTAGGTAAAATGGAAAAAAAAAAAATTTATTTAAAAGGAAGTAACTAATTTTGTGAGCGATAATGGGGAATTTAAATCTTTAAAGTATAATAATAATATAATATTTATTTCAATTCTGTATAGGTATACATGCATAAATTTAATAAATACTTTTACAATGAAATCATAAACCATAAATTTCAATATACAACTCAGAATTTATGTGAAAAGGTTGATAGCTGAAGTTAAAAACTTATAACTGCTAACACCCTCTTCCTAAACCATTATGAGATTAGTTTACTCTTAGTATTAGCATTAAAACAGTATTTTAATTTAAATATACATACATGTATATACATACATAGATATATCAATATGAAGTGACAAAAAAGAAAATACACTAATATAGCTATGACATAAATGACATTTTAATAACTGGATAGAATAGACATCAGATAGAGACATCAGTTATAACAATTGCTACTTTCAATATGTATTCAGAAAATGCTGTTTCATCAATTTCTTAAATTTACTTAAGGAGTTACATTGACTAATATTTTTATCAAGACTATTCCATAATCTGACACCTAAAATGGAGGGACAGTTACTGAAAACCAATATACATAAAAAACAATATACATAAAAAAACAATATACATAAAAAGAGGACATACTATCGGGGTGTGCACCATATTACTTGAGTTGGAACCTAGTTTATCACCTTTTTATCCCTGTTATTGCTCTGTGTTACTAGATATCAAAATGGTAGTCTATACCGGACCCTTTCTTACAAAGAAAAACAAAACAGGAACCAGACAAATTCAACGAGGCACATTAAAATCAAGAAATGTGTCATTAAAAAGTTAGTTTTGAAAACAGTACTCAACAAAGATTTCTTTCATAACCAAGGTCAACCCGCGGCTGTAGCTGATTGCACTCATTTCCGGTTTAGTTGTTCCTTCCGGTGCAGGGCCTTTCAACGACCCTATTGAGCTGAAAAGATAGTTTCTGCGAGTGACATTAAAGTGATTTCCCTCCCTTTGGTACTAAATTAATAACATCACGGTAGGAATTGTGCCAATAAAGCATCTTTTGAACCGCACACAGTGGAATATTTTAACAAGCTGTGTAGAGCTTTCTAACACTTTCCCACGTTGTTGTGTTTCCGTTTATAATCCATTTTACGGGGCCCCCATTTCCTGTCTGTTCAAAACATTGCTGCTAAAACACGGTAGGGTTTGTTAGATTGGAGTTTTCTCCTTTTAACCATTTAAGTAAATTTTTGAGGATAAGTTTGTCTTATATTTTTGGGTGTTTTTAAGAAAGAAGCTTTTTGAATTGATTATCCATTTTATTTTTATCTTGTGTGGATTTTGAAACATTCACACAAGAGCAAGTGATAACTATAGATCTTACTGTCTGGGTTTCTCTTCTTGATGAGATTTGTGCATCCCCCTTTATAACTTTTTTTCAGAAAGGAGCTTAAATCCTACATCTACACCAAGGTATACCCACCTTAATCTTAATATCCCACTAATGTTTTCTGTGGTGAATGACCCCTATCTGACTCTGGGTAAAGATATTGCTTCACCATTGTAGTTATGTTACACTAGAGAGTCTCTTTGTAAAACTGCGATTTTTAAAGGAGGGAGAAATTCAAGGAAATCCTTGAATTTTAGGTGACCTTTATCTTAAGGAGGCTTCATGAAACCCGCCCAGGACCCAGGTTTATAAGCTGATCACAGAGGTAGGACTCGAGTGTGTTACCAGGGTACTGAGAAAAAATTTATTCCAGTTATACCGTGCCTATGGACCATCTATTTGAAAGTATTACTGCTGCATAACTGTAACTTAATTAAGTGGCACTTACCATGTATATATATATGTAACTTTATACCCCTGTTCCACTGCCACGAGTAGGTCTGTTTAATATGCAGTTCCAAGTGTCATCTTGTGTGTTGTACAGCTTAAGTTTTCATTTGAAAGTTCTGGAGCATAAACACAGTAGTTGTAAATGCAAGTAGTAAAGATTAAACATGTTTATAAATCACTGGCAGTGATTATTTCTGTTCAAAGTAATAGCAACCAATCTTTTCGGTTATAAGGCAGGTGCAGCTAGTCTTTTATGTACTACAACTATTTTCTTTTCAAAAATGGAGCTAAGTGACCTTTTCCAAAGAAAAGATAAGTCACAAGAGTTCCACAATCACTGCAATACAGCAGTTGGGTGACACACAATACAGCGGGCACAGGTGACATAAATTGTTGCAGACAGAAGCAAGTCTTAAGATTGATATTTCTTGTCACACAAATAATCGTTCACCCTAGACCCAAAACACGGTTTTCAGTGGAACAGCAGTATTAAAAACACATCTCACAAAGGAATGATTGATTTTAAATGATTTTGGTTTCTCGGCTTGGGCTTTAACAAAAGAAAGATCAAATCTAATCCAGCCTTTGTATTATTGATTTTTTTATCCAATATAAATTGTTGTTTTGATGGAAAGAAAGAATGTTATTTTAATGTCTGCGATGTGGGTTATGGAGCCTTATGTACCAGCTTTTTTCTCATTTCTTTGGTTCAAACATAAATAAACTTCTGATGGTAAGCTTAGTTAATTATGCTAGAACATGCATTTAAGTAAAAATCTGAAAATGAAAATCCGTTTTAATTTAAATTGGTAATGGTGAATTGTACAAATTTAAAACTTCAGACATTTTGCCTTCAGCTTGTGCAATACTCTTGAATATTATTATTATTATTTAATGGTACTTACCTTTCAGTCTTATAAATCAACAAAAATATTTATTTTCAGCTAATTGAATACCCAGAGTTGTTGATGAAGCCCAATCACCATCTGGATAAAAAAAAAATAATCCAGATTTTCCAAATTTACTTATTATTATAAGCCTTGGTGGAGGTATGCACTCGAAGAGTGCTCTTGTATGTGATATATTTATTTTGTTATTTTTCATTATGTTTTTTTATTTTTTATTTTATTTGTGATTTTTTTATCTATAACTCATATTTACTTATCTTGTGCCCTAACCACAATACTAACAGTATTGCCTACATTTATAGACATTTTATATAATGCTTTGTTCCTCCACAAACTGAGACATTTCTGCAACAGACCCTCGATACTTCAGTTTCTGAAAGAATAAAATTCTTGAGAAAAGAACTCATGCCAGAGTATTCATGGTAAATTCAGGTTCTAAATCTAACCATCTTGTATCCACTAAAAACCAAACTTTAAGTTGTGGCAAACATGTTCGACTCATCCTCTCAAACGTATGTCAAAAATGGAAACCTCTCACAGAAACCGCAAGGAATTCTGGGAATTTACCAAGACCTACATTTCACAATTATTATTAATATATATATTTAATTAGTGGTCATATATTTATGTAAATAACTGTAATATACTCACCTTATGTGGCCTTATTACACCGAAAGATGACCAAATCGCAATCTTATGTACACCGTGGACCACACTTTCGGTTACCATAGTAAGAAATTAATATGTGCATCCTCAGAATCCTATACACATGCCCGCAGTACTGAAATCAGAGGTGGAAATTTGAAACTCTTGAAAACAACCATTGGACTCATAAGGTAAAGGACGTGTTTGCCACTTACTTGCGAGGTTGCATATGGATGTCAGATGGTGATCCAAGGACAGGGACGTTTCACCAAACACGGATTACTGTCGGGAATACCACCTGTTATATAAATGGGGTTTTATATGTCATTCGGGAAGTTTTCCTATTATATACTTGTTATAAAAACATAAAGTATTGCATAGGTGTACAATGGCCTAAGATACTATAGTCTCTGAGAAAGATAGTTTTCAACGTAAAATTGTAATATCTATTGATGGAAGCCACCACAGCTTCAAATTGAGTAATTCCATCTGAATACAAATGAAATGTTCATTTTCCTATCTAGTGTTGGTTGCCCATCATTAATTTCCCATATTTTAGGGATATATGATAGCCACGTTCTGTCTGGATGCTTTTATCAGTTTATACCATTTCCACTGAAGAAATAAGAAGTTTTTAAAATCCAATCAACGAAATAAGAAGTTGAGCATGGAAACTAAAATCCTGAAATTGGCAAAACATGACTTTGATTTTATGTTGGCTGAAGAAGTACATTTTCAGTCCCAAAACGATATCCAACAGACTTTTGCAGATAGCTTTTCTGATCTTGTACAAATGCAATTACAATGCCATTACAAAACAATGGATTTGAAACATTTGGGTGATATTTGGTCGTATCATATGTTGGTCTGTTTTATATTTCCCCGAGACAGGAAAAAAACAAAAGCTGGGATATCTGGATAATTTTTAACAGATTGTCATATTTTGTAGATAGATTCAATGCTTACTGTGGTAATTTGACCCACGTCTTCAATTGGCAGACATCTTTAACATAGCGTAAACAATGACTTAAAACTGTGGCCAATCAGAATCAGCATTACAAAAATATAGATTGTAACCTGCATGCTGATTGGTCATGTCAATTTGGTGACCTAAAGGCCTGTTCACACTGTTCATTGCGGTTGTAATGGAGCTACTGAAACAGTGTAACCCCACAAGAACACTGAAGGTCCTCTGGTGGCTTTTTTGTATTGTATTCATACTTAGAACAATATTTCCATGTGCTACAGGATTCAAAGCACTATATGACCCATCCCACTACACAAGTACAGCCCAAGCTCCCAAGGATGACCATTTATCAATGTTCTTGAGGTTCTTTAGCCTGCCACTGGGGATAGGACCCAATTGCAGAGGACCGCCATTTTAAGTTGTCACCTAAACCACTATGTATATGCCTGTACCTGGGTTTGAACCCACGCCCTGTGTGTTCCTGGGACACAGTAGCAGGCTTGCTTCTCACTGTTTCCAAGTCAGTCCACAGAAGCACAGACAACAGATTCTTTTCATACAGTGCACATAAACTTTGGAACAATCTGCCAATTGATGAGAAGAATTACAGAACTCTTCTGTTTTAAAGTGCAATTAAATATTATTGTCCAACGAAGCATACAGTTACCTTTTGTAAATTCCTAAGTGCCACTGAATATATTTGATAGATTTTGTCACTTTAAAGATCACCCATTCGACATGGCCATTTTAGTTTATCATGTGAGATCTTGTGGCAGGTTTATGAAATATTTTTTTAAAAAACAATTCACTACCAGGTAGAAATGCTCTTCGTGGTGTGGCAAATGTATCCTACCTTAATACAAATTTACTTTCATTAATGAAACCTCATACCCCATTTAAAAACACATATGATACGCCCTGCGGTTAGAGGCGTTTTGGCGAAATTTCTGCCTCTGAATTTGGTAACATGGATTGGGCAGATGACTTCGAGCA
The DNA here is from genome assembly GCA_964017235.1 of Sabellastarte sp. h YS-2021. NCBI lineage: Eukaryota > Metazoa > Annelida > Polychaeta > Sabellida > Sabellidae > Sabellastarte > Sabellastarte sp. h YS-2021. The sequence goes on along the minus strand of OZ024929.1, from coordinate 181,554,814 downwards.
TGTTCAGATGAATTTCTTGCTACAGCAACTGAAAGTATTGTATAAGGTTGTGACTGGGTTGTCTTTAATTGTAACACGGTGACATACTGCGAGTTGAGGTAAATGGACATTTCATCACTGTGTCACAAGGTCACATATAAACCTCGGATGGTAGTTGAAGGACAGGGACATTTTGCCGAATGCCTATAACTGCGAATAATGCCACATGTAGTGTGAATGATACACCAAATCTCTGAAGGCATGTGATATCCTTGGAGGCAGTTCTGCTACCAAGTAAAACCTCTAACCACATGCGCCTTAGAGTCCATCAGTGATGGAGATTAAGCGCTATAAAAGTCCACATTAGATTAGATATACCATCTGTAGTTTATATTATTACTATTATTATTATTTGGTCGCCCGCAGGTGAGCAGTCACATGGTTTCTCCAGACAGACCTGTCTTCCATCACTGTACGCAGCTCTGTTGTTGTAAGATTTCCCGCATCCTTCCTTAACACCTCTACAAAGTCCACTTTAAGTTTTCCTCTTCTCAGATTTTGGTTGGGCTGCCACAGAACTAGGTCACTAGCAGCTAGTTCAGGATGTCGGTGGCAGTGACCAGCAAGTTTCATTCTTCTTGCTGCTATTTTATTTCCAATAAGTGTGAGTTCTTCATAACCTCAGCATTTGTCCTGCGTTCCCACCATTTGACATTAGTGGCTTTCCTGAGCATTTTGGTGTAAGTTCCATTCAACATACATTCTATCTTTGGAGTTACTGTCCAACTCTCACAGCCATATAGACGTATAGATTCAATGGCAAAGTGTGTATCTGTAGTATGAATAGGGTATAATGGATACTTCTAAAATATGAAACACATTGAGCCACAAAGGAGCCCTGACAAGTTGAAATTTTTTTTTGCTTGTATGTAGTTTGTAAGGCCAGTATGAAATTTTGTAATCTAGGTTTTAGTTCAAGCAGACGTTGTATTAAATAATCCATGAAAATCACTCTTAAAGAATAATCAATTTCGTACTGTTTGTGTAAAGTAAATTTATAGCTTATGAATATATTAATGCATATTTTTTTGTAAAACAAAGTTGCTTAACTTTTAGAAAAACAAGCAGAAATACATAACTTATGTTCAACTTTTTCTCAAATTTTTATTTTGAAGCTTATTATAGACTGAGTTTTCTATGTCCCAGTCTATTTGCATTTTTTAAATGCGAGGTCTAGCGAGACTTGAACTTCTAGGAATCACTTTTTTCATTTTTTGTCTCCGGACTTTCAGGAATTGTGGCACAGTGTGATGAGTATCTGTCTTTTGACTGAAGTTAAGCGGCAATGGACTATGTTAGTACTGGGACGGGTAACCGCTTTGGTGTACTACTTGTGTCTCTGATGGCTTTGCCGCTCACACTAGTTCACTGAAAACCTTTTCGGCCTTAATTTGTTTTTGTTATAACTAGTTTAGAATAGAGGGAAATAGGTGAGCATAGTTAAATAAGGTGCTAAACTTGATCAAATAGTTTTCCGAATGTGGAAATCCAGGGAAGCTTAGAAAACATAAAAAATTTAGGCAATTTTCTTTTAGTCTGTATAAAAACAATCGAAAAAATGTTCATTTGCTGTACAATGAATAATTTGTAGATTTGAAAGATGCAAACAAAGTCAATCTTTTAATTGGAAGATTTTCTTTTTCGTTTCTAATTAAAACTCCAGGGAAATTTTCTCAAGTTTATGGCTACAGTCTCAGAAAATTGCATGTTAACCTTTGACATTGTTGGTTTTGGGCTCATCAATAAATTAATGACTTATTAAATTAAAGGACTAATTCTCATTGATTCCATTCTATCTGATGGTAACCCAACTAGATCTTTAGGAAATGTGTCTTGCAAAGCTTCACAGAGGGGCCATTGAAAAATTTTAATTTGTCAGGGGCTTAAGCTGAATGAAGCACCATGGGTTATTCTAACCTGGTAAATATTTGTAAGAGGCATTAGTTTCAACCAGGGATTTAGTTGAACCAAGCATTTATTTTAACCCATAACTTGTTTCAACCAACATATTAAATTCAGATATTTCATTCAACTGGGCATTAAATTGAACCTGGACAATTTTTAAAGCCAGGCGTTAATTTTTGAGCCAGGGTTCATTTGAACAAGACTTTTTAACTATGGGGTATATTTGAAACAGGTATCATTTTGAAGCAGGCATTTATTTTAACCAGATGTTAAAATGTAGCATTAAACCATGCATTTATTTGGACTGTGGGTATGTTTGAACAAGGTGTTTATTTGAACCAGGCATCAAAATAAAGTGGGCATTTATTTTGATCCAGGCATTTATTTGAACCAGTCATTTATTTTAAAGAAGACTTTTAGTTCAGTTAAATGTTCATTTAAACCATACCCTTTACTTTGCAATAACATTAATCTGAACCAGGTATTTATTTAAGTCAGACATTAATATGAACCAAACATGGTGTCTATTTGAACCAAGCATTAATTTGCACCAAACATCTAAGTAAAACAGGTGTATATTCGAAACAGGTGTATATTTGAACCAGGAGAATATCTGAAGCAGGTTTTTTATTTATACCAGGTGTATATTTGAACTAAATGTATATCAGAACCAGGTGTATGTTTGGAACATGTGTATATTTGAGCCAGGTGTATGTTAGAACCAGGTATATATTTAAACCAAATTTTTATTTAAACCAGGTGTTTAGTTGAATCAAATGTCTATTTGAACCAGGTGTATATTTGAATCAGGCAATGATCTTTTTCTGAAGCTTTTATTTACACCATGGGTTCCTCTGACCTGGTAAATATTTGTAAGAGACATCTGAATATCTGAAGCAGTTTTGTATTTATACCACGTGTATATTGGAACCAAAGGTATATCAGAACCAGGTGTATGTTTGGAACATGTGTATATTTGAGCCAGGTGTATGTTAGAACCAGGTGTATATTTGAACCAGGTGTATATTTAAATCAAGGTTTTATTTGAACCAGGTGTTTAGTTGAATCAAATGTATATTTGAATCAGGTGCATATTTGAATCAGGAGTATATTTGAATCAGGTGCATATTTGAATCAGGCAACAGTTTGATATCTTCTTTTACATGGCATCTAATGATAATAAAGAAGAATTGCTGTTAAAATATATGTATGTGTGTGTATTTTTTATAATTTACATATTCACAACAACATTCAACAATAATTTACAATCATAAAAAAGGCAGACACGCCAGTAAATTTTTAAAACGTTTTAAAATAGTTTAAACATTTACAAAACGTTTTAAAACATATTTAAACCCTATCTTATGGTTTACTAAATGCTTCCATGTAAACATTTACGCTGTAATGTTTAAAAACATTTTCTAAACATTCTCTATACCAATGTTTTTGCTGAAAACATTTATAAAACGTTTATAAAATAACTCAAGAAACTAGGTTTGGCTGGACACATTTATAATTAATATGGTTGAAGAAATGAAGGTTATGCTGGAAATGTTTTTCAAACATTTATCATGAAATGTTTGATAAATAGTACACATAAAAAGTTTAAACAACACTTGTTCACAATGTTTTGTAAATGTTTGCTCTGAAAATGTTTTACAAATGCTTCATAGCAACTGGTTTTCATACCCATCATTTTAAAACATTTTTGGGATGTTTTCTATCAAATGTTTTGAAAACATTCTATCACAAATGGTGTTGATACCCATATTGTCAGAATACGCATTAAACATTTACCTTCAAACATTCCCAAACAAAGATGGCGGTGAGCAATAATATCTAATTTTAGAAGACTTTGTCAAAAATTGCCCCACATGCAATCCCTAAAGTACGAATTGAATTGGGGCACAATTTTTAAGTTTTTATGTTTATCTCACTATTTCAGACATAAAAATAATATTTTCATTAGTGAGCAACTTAAAAAGATATTGAATTTGACCTCTGACCCCATTATTATTCAGACATTATTATGTGCATTTGTAACACTTTTCTGACATTTGTCATTAAACACTTAATAAATGGTACACATAAAACATTTTGCAAATATTCTATTATAAATGGGTTTCGTACCCCTCATTTTGTAACCTTCGCCAAATGCTTCCTTTTAAACGTTGGCAAAACTCAAAAAGTGTTCACTGGGACATGACAAGCAACAATTACTACATACATACTTTAATTTATTTATTTGGGGTTTTACGTCGCTTTCAAAACTGTACAGGTCATATCACGACGGGTAGTTGGAAGGGCAGAGGAAACCAGTACATACAGTTGGTTAGGGTTCTGTACTGTAAACTGCTAACCAACGGCAAGCAACTACCAGGGTCCGTATTCACTAAACCTCCTTTATTCCAAGGAACCCTTAAAAAGTAAGGATTTCCTTTATTTCTTGCCCCTTCCTTTGTTTTTGTATTCATTAAACTTCCCTCAAACAAAGGAGCCTAACTTTCTTTCCTTGACTTTCAAGGAAACCTTAAAAATCTAGGAAATCCTTAAGTTTTAAGGGAATCTTGAATTTTGATATTCACTAACCTTCCTTTACTGAGGAATCCTTGATTTTTTCCCTTAATTTTCAAGGTAAGTGTGTGACTACCTTTATGATTAAGGGAAGTTTTGGTGGTTTGACTTTTTCAGTAAAAACTGAGGTAATTGGTGAACTGTTATGACATTTGCACCTTTTTTGTCCATACTACATCATTTATATCACCATACATCTTTCTTTGAAATTTTTGGGATGTTCAGTTAATATGTCGTCAAACCCAATGAAAATGTATTTGACGTGTGTCACAACATCCGTGTGAAAAGTGGCTATTACCACTTCCCGAATGACTATTATATTGTTTATCTTCATGAGTGATATATATTTTTTCTGTGTATGTCTAATGAGGGATGTTTTACTTTTATCATCTACCATTTGGTACGATTTATGGGTTAAATTGTATGAATATTTAATGAGAGGATGTGAAAAAGCACATCAAAAAGCATGGCCACCAGTGAATATAAAAACTGCAATCTTTAACCTAAAATACAAAATTCTTTAAAAGTTAGATATTTATTTCTTAAAATATGAAATATCATCTTAAACAGCAGTAGAAAACACATCAAAACACTAATCTTATACTGAATAATAAATATGGAAAGAAGAAAATACAAAAGTAAGGGAAAGATAAAGGCGCCTTTATGAACAGACATTTTTAACCAATCAGATGACAGAATGCACTCCTTTAATAAAGGATCCTTCATTTAAGGTCTCCTTTGGTAAGGAAACCATAAAGGAGGTTTAGTGAATAGAATTTTAAAGGTCACCTTACTAAAGGAGATTTTTCACCTTCCTTTAATAAAGGGACCTTATGTGGGTGTTCCACCACACGACTAAGGCTCCCGATTAAGGGTTTTTGAGGGTCGGTTTCAAAAATATGCTTAGTCCCAGGCTTCCTGTAAGGGTCGGTTGTGGTCGGTTGAGGCCGTGTGAGAAATCAAACATGTTTGATATTTCTCCCGACCCCAACCGATTATTTTTTCCCGCCATAAACAAAATGTCCAGTCCCAGGCGTCCTCAGGCCTCCTCAGACCAAATTTACACAGTCCTATGTGGTCCCAGGCCTCCTGCGACCCTTAGTCGCCGACCCTTAGTCCCAGACCCTCTATTCTTAGTCCCAGGCTTCCTGCGACCCTTAGTCCCATTGCAAAACAAAAATCGGCTATCTCGGTCTGGGGACGCCTGGGGACGCCTCAGGACACCTTGTGGGGTCGGGACTTAATCCTGGGTTAGTCGGGGCTTAGTCCCAGGAGGCCTGAGGCGTCCTGGGACCCAGTCGGTTTGTCTACGACAGGATCGTGGTTCAAACCGACCAGAAAAATGGCTTAGTCTGTTCTTAGTCCCAGACCAGTTAGGGACTGTCTGGGGCCTCCTGGGGCGTCCTGAGGCCGATCTGTAGTTAATCCCAGACCTTCATACCGATTCTGTCTTCCACCCCATTGGTCAATTTTTTTTCCATTTTTTCCAAGACTACCCACGATTAAGGGTCGCCGACAGGATCGGGGCTTAATCCTTTGGTGGAACAAGGGCATTAAAAATATAGGAGGTTTAGTGAATACGGTCTCTGCTTTCCCACTTGAGGTCGTACCAGGAACCAAACCCCGGCCTCAGAGGTGGGAGTCGAGAGTGTTACCACTCTGCCACCATGGCCCCCTACTGCATACATAGAAAACTAAATAAGAATGAATGACAACAACAAAAGGAAACATGTCAAATTTAAAAGTCAGAGTTTTGATGTATAAGGGAATATCTTGCACCTTTTCTGTTATGTGGGTGTTCCACCACACGACTAAGGCTCCCGATTAAGGGTTTTTGAGGGTCGGTTTCAGAAATATGCTTAGTCCCAGGTGTCCTGTAAGGGTCGGTTGTGGTCGGTTGGGGCCGTGTGAAATATCAAACATGTTTGATATTTCTCCTGACCCCAACCGATTATTTTTTCCCGCCATAAACAAAATGTACAGTCCCAGGCTTCCTCAGGCCTCCTCAGACCCAAATTACACAGTCCTATGCTGTCCCAGGCCGCCTGCGACCCTTAGTCCCCGACCCTTAGTCCCAGACCTCTATCACTTAGTCCCAGGCTTCCTGCGACCCTTAGTCCCATTGCCAAACAAAAATCGGCGATCCTGGTCTGGGGACGCCTGGGGACGCCTCAGGACACCTTGTGGGGTCGGGACTTAATCCTGGGTTAGTCGGGGCTTAGTCCCAGGAGGCCTGAGGCGTCCTGGGACCCAGTCGGTTTGTCTACGACTAGAAAAATGGCTTAATCGGTTCTTAGTCCCAGACCAGTTGGGGACAGTCTGGGGCCTCCTGGGGCGTCCTGAGGCCGATCTGTAGTTAATCCCAGACCTTCATACCGATTCTGTCTTCCACCCCATTGGTCAATTTTTTTTCCATTTTTTCCAAGACTACCCACGATTAAGGGTCCCAGACAGGATCGGGGCTTAATCCTTTGGTGGAACAGGGGCATTAGCCATATGTTATGCTACTCCTCAAATTCACTTAAAATGCAGGTAACCGATCAACTTGAACTGAAGCTGATCCCTTAGACTGAAATGCATGTAATGTAAACTGTATGTAATGTAAATGTAATGTTGATTTGGCCATGTTCAAAGTCGGGCAACTTGATTTGAAGAAGAATTTCAGCCAGTTATATTCAAGACCCCTCTAGACATGAAACACAAGCATAAATGAAATGTTTTCAATTTCTTTAAAAAAAAAAAAAAAATTGACATCTTTTATTCAATTTACGAAATCTCTCTCTGTTTAATTTAATACCTGTGTGCCACTGCTGAGTTTGCATCCTGACCGACCCCCTCCCCCCGCCACCAATTATGCAGTTTGTCTGCATTCTCTGCCAGGATTCACAAACAGTTACTGAGGGAGCACAAACCCTCACCCAAGGAATTGTAAGTAGATATTGGTGAAGAATAACAACAAAATAAATAAATAAAAATAAACACACAGACAGACAAATAGATGCAATGACAATACTGTCAGTCCTCCGTTATAGGATGGGGGTAATCGGATTAAAATGACATTTATCTTAAATGAATGAATCTGTAACAAGTTAATATATTATCTAATTAGATAGAACTCCTCGAGTGTAGACCTCCGCAAAGTAAGTCTAGTGTCCTCATATTATAACTTCACACAAACACTCCTTTTTATGTCAGCTGACTTGTCAGTCAGCTGACATTATGTCGTCACTCTGCGGCGTGGGCGTACACGTCCGCGTCCGCGTGAACAACTTCTCCTCCAAAACTACAAGGCCTAGAGACGTGCTGTTTTTTTAAAAGATACCTTATCTATCGAGGATGAAAAATTGTTCAAGGCATGCAAATCTGTCTGTTCGTCTGTTTCCTAGAGACATTACAAGGGGGGTACCCCCACCAAAAGTGTGAAAATTTCAACACTTAATCACAATTTTCTCAGTGACTATTGCAGGGATTTCTCTCATATCTTGCATATATGTACTAGGCCAGAGGTAGATTCTCTTGTGTGAGTATGAGACCTGGATCTGTCTTGCTTTTTTTTAATAAATTTTTTTAATAATTTTTAATGCATTAAAATTCATGAAATCATGCACAAAATCATTTATAACTTGAAAACTATTGCATCTAGAGCATTTTGTTAAAATATGTTATTCAGCTACTTTTTTTATAGCTACAATATGGTGAGTAAGTTGGGTGCCTGTCTCAATAGCTAAGTGAGTAATAGCTACTTTTGGGCTTTTCAGTAACTTCCATCATGAGTAGAATCACTTGTAACTTAAAAACTATTGCATTTAGAGAATTTCGTATAAATATGTTATTCAGCTACTTTTGGGCCAGCTATAACATAGTAAAATTTCAGACCTGTAGCTCATGGCATAGCTGAGTAATAGCTACTTTTAGGTTATCACTGTTGAGTAAATCGCTTATAACTTGGAAACTATTGCATTTAGAGTATTTTGTTTCAATATGTTATTCACCAATTTTGGGATCAGCTATAACATAGTGAAGTTTCAGATCTGTGGCTCATTGCATAGCTGAGTAATAGCTACTTTGAAGTTCTCACTATTGAGTAAATCGGTTGTAATTGGAAAACTATTGCATTTAGAGAATTTCGTATAAATATGTTATTCAGCTACTTTTGGGTCAGCTATAACATAGTAAAATTTCAGACCTGTAGCGCATGGCATAGCTGAGTAATAGCTACTTTTAGGTCATCACTATTGAGTAAATCAGTTGTAACTTGAAAACTATTGCATTTACAGTATTTTGCTTAAATATGTTGTTCACCTACTTTTGGGTCAGCTATAACATAGTAAAATTTCAGACCTGTAGCTCATGGCATAGCTGAGTAATAACTAATTTGAGGTTCTCACTATTGAGAAAATCAGTTGTAATTGCAAAACTATTGCATTTAGAGAATTTAGTATAAACATGTGATTCAGCTACTTTTGGGTCAGCTATAACATAGTAAAATTTCAGACCTGTAGCTCATGGCATAGCTGAGTAATAGCTACTTTTAGGTCATCACTATTGAGTAAATCAGTTGTAACTTGAAAACTATTGCATTTACAGTATTTTGCTTAAATATGTTGTTCACCTACTTTTGGGTCAGCTATAACATAGTAAAATTTCAGACCTGTAGCTCATGGCATAGCTGAGTAATAGCTACTTTTAGGTTATCACTGTTGAGTAAATTGCTTATAACTTGGAAATTATTGCATTTAGAGTATTTTGTTTCAATAAGTTATTCACCTATTTTGGGATCAGCTATAACATAGTGAAGTTTCAGATCTGTGGCTCATTGCATAGCTGAGTAATAGCTACTTTGAAGTTCTCACTATTGAGTAAATCGGTTGTAATTGGAAAAGTATTGCATTTAGAGAATTTCGTATAAATATGTTATTCAGCCACTTTTGGGTCAGCTATAACATAGTAAAATTTCAGACCTGTAGCTCATGGCATAGCTGAGTAATAGCTACTTTTAGGTCATCACTATTGAGTAAATCAGTTGTAACTTGAAAACTATTGCATTTACAGCATTTTGCTTAAATATGTTGTTCACCTACTTTTGGGTCAGCTATAACATAGTAAAATTTCAGACCTGTAGCTCATTGCATAGCTGAGTAATAGCTACTTTGAAGTTCTCAATGTTGAGTAAATCACTTGTAATTTGAAAACTATTGCATTTAGAGAATTTAGTATAAATGTTATTCAGCTACTTTTGGGTCAGCTATAACATAGTAAAATTTCAGACCTGTAGCTCATGGCATAGCTGAGTAATAGCTACTTTTAGGTTATCACTGTTGAGTAAATCACTTATAACTTGAAAACTATTGCATTTAGAGTATTTTGTTGCAATAGGTTATTCACCTATTTTGGGGTCAGCTATAACATAGTGAAGTTCCGGACTTGTGGCTCATTGCATAGCTGAGTAATAGCTACTTTGAAGTTCTCACTGTTGAGTAAATCAGTTGTAATTGGAAAACTATTGCCTTTACAGAAATTTGTGCAAATATGTTATTCAGCTACTTTTGGGTCAGCTATAACATAGTGAAATTACAGACCTGTAGCTCATGGCACAACTGAGCAATAGCCATTCTCAGGCACTGACTGTTGAGTAAATCAGCTATAACTTGATAAATATTGCATTTGGAGTATTTTGTTAAAATACATTGTTCACCTACTTTGGGGTTAGCTATAACATAGTGAAATTACAGACCTATAGCTCATGGCATAGTGGAGCAATAGCTATTTTCAGGTTCTCACTATTGAGTAAATCAGTTGTAACTTGAAAACTATTGCATTTACAGTATTTTGCTTAAATATGTTGTTCACCTACTTTTAGGTCAGCTATAACAGTGCAAAAATTCAGACATGTAGCTCATTGCATAGCTGAGTAATAGTTACTTTGAGGTTCTCACTCTTGAGTAAATCAGTTGTAACTTGAAAATTATTACATTTAGAGTATTTTGTTTAAATATGTTATTCACATAATTTTTGGTCAGCTATAACATAGTGAAATTGCAGAACTCTATGTCATGGCATAGCTGAGCAATAGCTTCTTTCAGGTTCTCACTGTTGAGTAAATCATTGTATCCAACCTGTAGGAAATCATGGGCTGGGAATCTATTAATATGGTCCGATTTGACCTTGGAACCCTCCTTCAAGGTCAAATGAGGATAGCCAAACATAAAAGTGCTTATAACTCACTTATTATTGGTCCTAGAGGTTGGAATGAAAACCAACCTATAGAAAATCTTGAGCTGGGAATTTTTTGGTGTGGTCGGATTTCACCTTGGACCCCTCCTTCAAGGTCAAATGAGGATAGCCAAACTGAAAAGTGCTTATAACTCACTTATTATTGGTCCTAGAGGTTTCGAATGGAAAACCAACCTATAGAAAATCATGGGCTGGGAATCTTTTGGTGTGTTCGGATTTGACCTTAGACCCCTCCTTCCAGGTCAAACGAAGATAGCCAAACTTAAAGTGCTTATAACTCGCGTATTATTGGTCTTGGAGGTTTGGGATGGTAAACCAACATATAGGAAATCATGGGCTGGGATTCTTTTGGTGTGGTCAGATTTGACCTGGGACCCCTCCTTCAAGGTCAATTGAGGATAGCCAAACTTACAATTGCTTAGAACTCGCTTATTATTGGTCCTACAAGTTTGGGATGGTAAACAAGCTACAGGAAATCATGGGCTGGGAATTTTTTTGTGTGGTCGGATTTGACCTTGGACCCCCTCCTTCAAGGTCAAACAAGGATAGCCAAACTTAAAAAGTGCCTATGACTCACTTATTATTGGTCCGAGAGGTTTGGGATGGTAAACCATCCTAAATTCTTTGGCTGGGAATCTTTTGGTATGGTCAGATTTGACCTTTGGACCCCTTCTTCATGGTCGAACGAGGATATTGCATTTATAGTATTTCTTTAAATATTTTTAACCCACTTTTTACACTTAAACAATTACCTTGTTACTTTATTTCATAATACCATTTGCAGGGCACAACTTTTTTGTCCTTTTCTTCTGTCAGCTTCGGAATATCTTTCGAACATGCTGTTCAGTTACCATTTACTGTATTTCTGTACAGCCCTTTCCCTGATAATTATGCTTTCCTCTCATTATCACCATCACAAATCAAAAACATTCAGTCAGCTGACACAGTGCCGTTCACGGGCACTCTCCTCTTGTTTTATTTTTGCAGTAATCTGAATCACAAACCCCAAATCATTGAACGTGGGACTGTATAAAGTACTGGATATTTTTTGTATCTAGAGTATGATCCGAATCTTTCCTCCAAATTCCATCTGTTCTTCATTTGGTCAGGTCCTACCGGCAAAAAAGTCTCACCAAGATGCGTTAATAGTTTTGGAGTAATCGCGAACACAAGTTGACAGATGAACAAACACACCCAAAAACATTACCACCTTGGCAAATGTAACTAACTTATAAACAGCATCCAAAGCTTGGATTACTGACTACATGACAAACATACAATACTCCAAAAACAAAAACAAATTTTACTCAGTCACACTGTATACTAAAAATCATTCTTGAATTTTATTATCTTAAGTTGGGCTGATATGTTCTAAACCATCTCTAGATGGGCTACCCAACTTAGGATCCTAAGTTGGGCTATAGCCCATCTTAAGATGGGCTGACTCCTAAGTTGGGCTCCAACACTAATATTTCACCAGTTGTTAGCGGCCAACTAGCCTTGCTTAAGGCTCAAATTTGTAAAACATCTTTTCTTTATTGATTTATTTGGATTTTAGCTTTGCTTTCAACACTATATAGGTCATATCATGACGGGTAGTTCTATGGCAACTACAAACTTTCCCACATAGGGCCCGGGGTTTGTACAGCAGGCCTCAGAGCGAGTGTGTTACCACTGCGCCACTGTGGCCCCACGGTATCTTTTCAGACATTTATACTGGTTTTGGTATTCATAAAGCACTCGTACATATTAAGAGATATTAACTCACCAGTCTCTGCCTTAGCAGTATGCTGAAGTAAAAGCCAGCATAAGTAACCTTACATTATGCAAACTGAAATTTTATTATTTAAACTGAAAGTTTCCCCTAATTACAAAGAAAATTGAGCCTTTTGCAAGGTTACTTACCATCTATTTATTGGGATACCCTGTTTAAATAAAATCTCCCTAAACTTAAAGCTACCAAAATGAGGACACCTTTAGGTCTTGCTTCACTGACTTAGTCCAGCCTTACCAGACAAAATTACCGTTGTGTTTCCAGACAATACCTGCCTTTTCTCACAGCACTGAGTGAATGGGAATAAGCTTCCTCAGATAATCAGGTTTCAAGACACAGTTTTTCAGAAATCTGCCTCTTTAGACAAGCCTGTCCCCTCTCTTCTTAGTTCCTCCCATGCTGGGATGTTATTTATGACTGTCACCTTTTTTTGCAAGATTGAATTTCCTTGTTTTGATACAAACAAATTTTCACCACAGATTTATAAAAATAAAACAAATTATCATTTCTCGTGTAAACTTTTTGCCACCTCTGGGACCCAAACAAAATTTTATTTGCATACTAACAATCGTCGTCTGATTGAGAATTTATTTGTATTTAATTTCATTTTCAACACTTTGTATTGGTAATGCCATCATGGCTAGTTTACCCGATAGTAGAACAGACTGTATGTAATTGAGTGAAAAATAAATTATTCACGAACGATACTTAGATCAGGTGAACTCAGATCTAAGTTAGGTTAGTTTTTTTTCAACCCAATTGAGGTCTTACTTCTTGAAATCAGTGTTCATTAAACAAGAATTAGGAATGTTCTCGAATATAGTTTCCTTAATTTCTTAAGTGAAATCTAAGTAATACGTAAAATCTAAATTAGGGATGATCCAACTATCATTTTTAACCCAAGGATTTAAGAAAAAAACATATGGCACCCACAAGAAACTTCCAACTGGCCCAATCCAGTTAAGGGTAAGGGTTCAAACCTATGACCTGAGGAGTTGGAGGCGAGTATGTTGCCAACTATGCCACCTTGCCTCTACAAAGAGAATATTTGGTATATCCTACACATTGCCATCAGTTAGGTTGGAACCCAGACCACAGAGGAGAGACATAAATTCATTCAGGTGTCACAGATTCTCAAATCATTACCATGGAAACACAGTCTTATCATTTATCCAATTTTACAGTTCAGCCACTTCCTGATTGAGTAACACCTGTGTCGACTTAGTATCCGATTCTTGTTTCCGTCGATCCGATTGACCTGTGACCGATCTGGACCTCGAGTTCCGTGAGCTACTGGGATGAATCCTCCATTCACTGGTGTCACGTGACTGCTGTGAGAAACATTTGCGGAACAGTCTCTTATATCCCAATTGAATATCTGGCATTCGGACTGTGTAAATAATTGGATCCATGAGGGAGTTTAGTAAAAGAAGGTCATAGAGGTATTTATCGGCTTTGTACAACACACTTTTCAGCTCCTGGACTGATGATGGATCTGTTTTGACCTTGAGCATAAGGACGACCTGGAATATGCACAGAGGTAGCCAACATACCATGAAGGTTCCCAGAATGAGTGCCGTGGTGAATAGTGCCCGTCCGTTCCTTCTGGCTTCCTGTCCGTATTGTGCGCCTGGGATTCTGTGCGAACTCACGGTCCGATAGATGCTGATATAAAGTAAAGACATTAAGATGAGAGAAACTAATGCAATACACAATAGACTGTATTCTTCGTGATAAGGACTTAGCCACACTATCTCACACATGTTGTATATACCCGAGTGTGCAAGATGGTTGCCTAAAGCAGTCCACAAATCCGAGAAACCACAGATGGTGGCAATAGTCCATAGACAGACTATCAGAACATTGGTACGCATCTTGCTCATGACCTTGGTATAATGAAGCGGGTTGCTAATGGCGACGTAATGGTCGAGTCCCATACCCACGAGGTTGAGGAGGGATATATTTAGACTCGTCGTGTTTAAAGCTTTGACGACCATGAAGAAACACCGTGCTCTCAGACGGGCCGTCTTGGGTCCTCTACCAGGAAAGTAGCTGGTGTGTGCAACCTTGTGGATAATAAATAGTACAATGCTAATTCCAACTAGCATGTCACTCAAAGCGAGGCTGCTAATTAGCCGATGATGTGCTGTTAATCTCCGTCTGAGCTGGCAAAGAGCGAGGAGAGACAGAACGTTCAGGATGATCGCTGCACAGCCAAAGGTCAAGGCTACTATCTCATGAGGATTTTGAGAGAGTGTGGAGATCCCTGTTGGAATTCTTCTTGGAAGATTACCTGATGAGTTGATGTAAGGGGTCAAGGTAGTTTGACACAGAGCCTTGCAAAGGCTAGTCTGTGACGTCATATTCACAGGGAAGAGGCTTCTTGAGGAGGTATTAATATCCATTTTAACACAAAGTGAAAATATTCAAACTGTATTGTTGCAATCAATTCAGGACAATCCATGCAACAATCTAGATTCAGTTCATATATACTTGTTTGCACAAATTAAGAAAGTTAAAAAGTATGTGATTTGAATGAGTAAATGTAAAATATCCACATGTAAATATGCCTATACAATTTTTGTTACAAAAAATATCATTTTATCTTATAACTCTTGATGATTATAGAGTCTGATTTGAATTAGAAAATCCAAAATATTTCCCCTTCCTAATGTAAGTTCAAGATTTTATTCACATATAGACTTACACATTATTCAAACCAACTGTTAAGTTCACTTTAGCCATGCAATAAACTTTGATGTTATTTTCTAAATGAGAGATTTTCATCTCACTTTCTTTGCATATGTAGGGTGATATTTTCCTGTGCAAATTTGTTTAAATAAAGTGTCAAGGTCACTTTAGTGGGATTTGAAACTCACTTTCATTTTTTTCATTTTAATCAGATCTCAATGTGTCTTAAACGTTTTCCATGGACACATGGATACGAAAAATATTTTAAAATCAGGTTTAATAATTATTCAGAAGCCCAAATAATTTTATGTTACTTGCCATATGAAAGATTTTTATCTGAGTTTCAAACATTAGCTTGTAAAATAATATATTCTCATGTGGTCAACTAAGTATAGCACCCTTTCCTGAAACAAAATGATACATCCTTAAAAGTATTTTAAAACGGCCACTGTTTCAATCAAGTCTATAAATAACTTTAGAGATATTCAATAAAGCTGATACTATTTTTCTATATAACAGATTTTCATCATATTTTCATAATATATCTAGTTATTTTTTGTATAAAATAATATATCTCATATTCCAATCAAGGAATCTCCCTTCAAGTTGTCTGCGGATACATGAAATAACCCCAGACTATATCAAGTCACGTCTTTAAAACAAAACAACAATAACGTTGATACTATTTTCAAAATGAAAGGTTTTTTGTCTCCTTTCATAACTTTTTTTTTCTGCTGAAATAAAGTATCCTGACACACACAGCCATGCTGTACACATATTCTTGTAAACTTGGTATAAATACTGTCTTATCCTAAATTAAAGGTTACTTGATGTTATTTTCAATAAGGGAGATTTTGCACCAGACTTTATTTCTATATCTTGTGTGATTTTTTCCTGCAAAAGAGATATTTAGCCACATGTATGATTTCAAGTCTTTTAAGTACATAAACTGACCTCTGTTAAGTTTAAGTCTAAAATAGATATGCAATAATACCTGATGTTAATTTCAGTATGAAGAGAATTTCATCTCACTTTAGTTCTATATGTTACTTTCAATATATTTCTGTGTAACAAGTATATTTATATATACATATATATAGTTGAATCCACAGTTCAATATGGAAAAGCATTTTCTTCATAGATATGGATTAAGCACTGTTTTAGCTATGACTAAAGGACACTTCTGAGACACCCAGTAAAGTTGATGTTATTTCCAATATCCAAGATCTCCAACTGACTTTCTTAATAGACGTATTCTGTAAAGACAAAACAACAAGAAATGATTTATTGTAGTGTTTATAAAATCTGTAGCAGACACATACTGTTCCCAGAAAATGTTCCTACAAAATTACTCCTTTCATTCTGTTAATTAATTGAGCAAAAATATATATGTTTGACAAGCCTCAAAGGTCACTTTCATATGTTACCAACCTCTCTGATTACATGATCTGATACAACAAAAGGTATTGGCTTCTATTTTTTTTTTGTTAAAGGTCCTTTCACATATATGCCGGAACATATATGGGATGATAACATACTTACAAGAATTGGTTTGAAACCAACCGAGCTTTCATTTTCAATGAAAAATTAGACCATAACATTCATGTAAATGTATATGTATAGGGGCCACAGTGGCAGAGTGGTAACAGTCTTGCCCCCCACCTCTGAGATTGGAGTTCGCTTCCCGGCCCAACCTCAAGTGGAAAAGCTGGTAGTTGCTTGCTGTTGTTCGTCAGTTTACAGTACAGAATCTTGACACCAACTGTATGTACTGGTTTCCTCTGCCCTTCCAACTACCCATCGTGATATGACCTGTGCAGTGTTGAAAGTGATGTAAAACCCCAAATAAATAAAAATCATGCAAATGTATAGTATACAAATTATTGATAACTTTACGATAATAAAGATCAAGAATTATTTATAAAAGTTGGCATTTTAAAAGTTACAGTAAACACCTAAGTACCAGGTGTGATCATAAATTGAGCAACTAAGCCAATGATGATCGACTATGTTAAGATACGGCTCCCCTGAATCTCACCGAATGCATCCCACCCGAATACAAGGCAGACCGGGAAGGGTCAGACCTACTGCGTGGCACCCTATTTCGGCACATACATCAATTTGGCAAAAATATTAAATAAAATTTGGTTGCCATCTGCAAAAACTCGTGAACTCTTGCATACTAAATAAGGAAGTCAGAGCAATGATAGAAATAATCAAAATATTTTCGGTTTCGATTCCCGAAGGCAAATGGTGCCAAATTGGGGTGGGGGGTGGGGGTGGGGTGGCTGGTGGGGGTGGAGGTGGTGGCTGATTTTAAGTACAAATTATATTATCGTCCATTATTATTTTGTATTTACGATAGTAAAATAGCTTTATATATTCATGTTATTGTCTCTTATGTAATACACGAGTGCCTGTAATTTCATGTTGTGTTGACTTTTGGGTGGGGACTGTCGAGGCAATTCGACACTACTCCAAAAGTAATTCGTCTTCGTAGTCCCTTTTCTGAAAAGTATAAAATGGTTGTTTCGTCCTGTGACAAGCTGTTAATCAAAGTATACACATGCGAATTGAGAAAGGGTGGGTGGATTCATCTGCCACTGTGGCCTAGCGGGTAACACACTTGTCTAGGAACTCAGAGGACATGGGTTCAAACCCAGGTACAGGCAGATACATAGTGACTCGGATGACCACTTAAAAATGGCGGTCCTCTGTCATTGGGTCCTATTCCCAGTGGCAGGCTAAACAACCTCAAGGACGTTGATAAATGGTCATCCTTGAGCCTCTATCTTCCAGTTAGGGGAATGTCACTCACTTGTGAGTTGGGGCTGTACCTGTGCAGTCAATTGGTTAAATAGCGCTGTGAGTCCTGTGATACATGGAGATAGAGCACTGAGTATAAATACAAAATACAATACAATACAATGCACAGGGTAAGATGCCTTATCCAGATATAAGATCTCTGTTCGGAGTCATTAGAGCAAGTTCATAAATAATGAAATGAAATACATAGACGGAAAGGTGTAGCCCTGGCATAATGATAACTTTTCAATGTGTATTGCTTATGACAACAACAATAACCCAAAAAAATCACAGCTACAATTTTCTACTGCAGTTTCAGTGTTCAATTGTCATGACATGCCGAATAATATTTCAAACAGTAATTACTGTTATATTTTTTTGTATGTGTGGAAATTAGATATCAATACCACCCACACTAATTAGATTGTTTATGTGGCTAGCTCCCTTTGACTCACTCTGTATTTTTTTCTCTTTACAATGGTGTCTCATATTAAGATTAAGATTAAAGGCTACACCTTTGGAGATTCAATAAGAGGGTTTCTTGTACTTGAAAGAACTAAGGGCCATATTCACTAAGCCTTCTTTATTTTTTGGTTCCCTTTACAGAACAAAAGTAAAAAAAATTCCTTTGGTAAGGAGATCCTGTAATCTCTTTTCACTAAACTAACTTTATATTTTCAGTTGAAGGAGTGTAATTATGTTATCTTTGGAATCTGTATGTTTGTTTGTGTATCAAAAGCTACTCCATGGATTTGCATCCAATTTTCACAGTAGATGGGTGTTTCTGTAACACAGGACTTATTTAACTTTGATTTATTTATTTAGGGTTTTACATCGTTTTCAACACTGTACAGGTCATATCACGACGGGTAGTTGGAAGGGCAGAGGAAACCAGTACATACAGTTCGTTAAGGTTCTGTACTGTAAACTTCTGACCAACGGCAAGCAACTACCAGCTTTCCCACTTGAGGCCATGCTGGGAATCAAACCCAGGCCTCAGAGGTGGGAGGCGAGAGTGTTACCAAATTTAATTTTGAAAATGATGCAAAAACCAATTCTGGATCAGTCAGATTTTTATTAATCATTGCACTCATAAGTAATAGTGTAGGTTTTGGGTTTGCGTTCTCTGGGAAGTCTTACTAACACTTTTATCAGCTAAGTAGGGGGAACTTAAATCTGTCTAGACTAACGTTCCTTTATGATTTCTTAACGTAATACAAATATCTCTTAAAGAATCCTATAATTGAGACGGTTACACGAAATTGTAAGTTTTATATAAAACACTCACTAAATTATAAAGAGCCAATGTCCTGTTCTAAACTTAATGTAAGTACTTTAGCTTTTCATTTGTTTTCATTATATTTCTGGGTTAAATGCAAGGAAACTATTGTCAAGGCATCCAATACACCAAACTGTCCCTTATTATTAAGATGGGCAAACATTAACCTAAAATTTAAGGGTAGATTATAAAGATTATAAGTATGAAGGTGACAAATGGAAAGGAATACAAAAGAAGTTTAGATCCCGTGAATATCACAGTAAGGTGTTTCCATTGACACTAATGATTTCCTGAATTTGTAGGGATTCCATTAAAGAAAGAAAGTTCCCTTCATTAAGGGCGGTGTATTGAATGGCAAAATAAAGGAAAGGATAAAAAAATCTAGGATATCCTGAAACTTGCAAGACTTATATAGAAGAAAGAATGCTTTATTTTGTGTGGCAATTAGGTCAGAAACCAAATGGTTTCCAAGTGGTTTGTTAGGGGCCACGGTGGCAGAGTGGTAACACTCTCGCCTCCCACCTCTGAGGCCGGGGTTTGGTTCCCGGCATGGCCTCAAGTGGGAAAGCTGGTAGTTGCTTGCCGTTGGTCGGCAGTTTACAGTACAGAACCCTGATGAACTGTATGTACTGGTTTCCTCTGCCCTTCCAACTACCCATCGTGATATGACCTGTACAGTGTTGAAAGCGATGTAAAACCCCAAGTGGTTTGTTCAATAAGTTGAAAGGGGGCCACTCTTGCCTCCCACCTCTGAGATCGGGTTCGGTTCCCAGCTCCACCTCAAGTGGGAAAGCTGGTCGGCATTGGTCAGCATTTTACAGTACAGAACCCTGCCGAACTGTATGTACTGGTTTCATCTAGCTGTTAGTATTCGTCTAAACATCCCCATGGTGTGAAAATCAGAGGCGGAAATTTTAAACATTTTAAAACTTTCATAGGACAAGCAACTTAATGGAAAAGATTAGAGAGAGACTGAAATTACTCCAAAATAATATACAAAGAATATGATCCAAATTTTTGCCAAAATTTAATCACTTCCTTCTTTGGATGCATCTATTATTAATATTATTATTTTTGAATTATCACAAACACAGGCGGACAAATGAACAAACTCACAAAATACACTTTCTGAGCTCATAAATCAATTCTTACTACAAGGTATCCCCTTACAATCACAGTTCTCACAGTTAGAACTCATTCTTTATTTTGATTGGAGCATTTTGCCATATTTGGACACACTATTCACAGAATATCATTTCCACATTTATAGCCAATATTGCATTGACATTCCAATCACTGCTTGTAACAGAACCTTGCATATTTGAAAGTTCTTTTCAACTACAAAAAACGACCATATTCTAAACACTCCGACAGAATACCTCTATAAAAACCAAAAGAATGCTTTTAAAACATATTGGCTCCAGAATTGGTTGTAGATCAGTTCCATGTTTGACCATGACTCACCTTCTGATGTCAATCTTTGCAGTAGTTTTCGTCTTACCTTCCTAGCATACAAACACACAAGCAAAATCAAATGACCACATGACCTCATTCTAGGAGGTAATTACAATTATGCACTTTTTATTACTATCCGTTGACACTGGCCTGTCTGTAAATTGTGCAAATGTTTAAAGTATAAAATTATATATATATATATACTTTAATAAAAAAGTCAGATTACTGTTATTTAATACATAAACCCAATTTTATCACACAAACCATTATCCCGAAGTAAATTTAAATGCTATCTTTTGCAAACAGTTAATTAAAACAATACAAAAGATATATATCCATTTTGTACGCAAAATAAATTTATTCCGACACTAAAACTTCTATTTTGAAAAATTATAAATTCAAACACCATAGCTAGTCCAAACAGAAAGTCTGATGCCATGAAATAAGAGTTATTTTCCTTGCATATAACAGAAAAAGAATAGTAAAAACTTTGTCCATTTTCCAGTCGAATAAAACTTGCTTCACTTCTGAAAGTGTTCATTCAATTATGATTCTCCCAAACTGACATTTCAAATCAATGAACTGGTTTTCAGAAATTAACTTCCAAATTCCATCAATATTTTCCTGAGAGAGTTATTTGTGCTGGGGTTTTTGGTCAACATCTGGCAAAGACAGGTTGTAGTAATATCAGAGAGACACAACCACACACATACACAGTAATATTAGGCTGGATGGATGGCTGAGTATTTGAGTTAGCAAACTCTGTGCAGTACTAATTTGACTAGTATTTCCAAGGCGTAAGTTTTCAATACTTTTTTATTTATTTATTTATTCATTTTGGGTTTTACGTCACTTTCAACACTGTACAGATTATATCATGATGGGTAGTTGGAAGGGCAGAGGAAGCCAGTACATACAGTTTGTTAAGGTTCTGTACTGTAAACCGCCAACCAACAGCAAGCAACTACCAGCTTTCCCACTTGAGGCCGTGCCTGGAACAGAACCCCGGCCTCAGAGGTGGGAGGCGAGAGTGTTACCACTCTGCCACCGTGGCCCCCTTCAATACTTTTTGAAGATGCATTTTCACTCTTATAACAGATCCACACCAACACCCAGCCATACATGTAAACAGACATATTTGGCTACATGAATACTTATATGTTATCATATAAAACAATATATGGGCAAAAATGGTTTCGAGTTGTCATAACGATCCAATTACACACACAGCTATTAGTGGTTGAATGAATGGCTGAATGAATGGCTCAGAACAGTGCTGGTTTAACTAGTCTTACCAAGGCTTACGCTTTACTTTGGGGTTTTGAAATGATCAATATTTCGAAAAGATCCAAATGATGTACTATTTATAAAACATTCTGAATTCCAGAGCCACGTCCTGGTGAAGGTGTGTGCTCTAAGGGTGCCTTCTAGTTACTTCATACATCTTAAAGATGAAAGTTGGGGTTTTTATGTCTCATTCAACAGCCAGGACCATACTGGTACAGGCTCTCTCAGCATTGTCACTTGTGGGAGTCAAACTGACACAGAGGTGACAGCTTGTCATTAGCTGTCAAATTGCTTTGACCAAAAATATAAACAAGCTTGGCTGCAGAAAAACAATTAATCAGAAGACTAGGTAAAATGTTATGCCTTATGGGACAGTATTATGTGGCTCCATCTTTTCAGCACAGTATCCACAAGTCCAGGGGCAGATTTCACGAAAGGTCTTAGCCCAGTCTCAGGCTCAAACTTGAGACTTTTGTCTCAAATTATTTGAACATTTTACTTGAGCCCATGGGCTCAGCCTTAATGGATTTCACAAAAGATCTCAGTCTCAGCTTTGGCTGAGCCACTGGCTTAAATGTTGAGACTGGTTGAAAAGTGGGCTTAAGTTTTGGAAACAAAGGCTCAAATATGGCCGCCATAATTCTTTCTTCACTTCAAAGTTTGAAATGACTGAAAATAGGGTACAAGTATATAAAACAACCCCGTGAAGTAGTCTTTGGATGTTTTACATGTTTACAAGGTTTCCCATTGAAAGTGGTATTTAACCAGAGATATTATGTGTCAAACAAGGAACATATATGCCATCAGTAGAATATGTTGACTACAAAAAAATGGTCAGATGACACAGAAAACCACTGTGGTTATTTGATAAGCTTGGTCTCAACTGAGACCCCTTCTGTGAAAACCATTTGAGACAAAGACTTAGCTGAGCCAAAAGGCTTAGATGTGAGCCTGTGGCTCAGCCTGAGACTGGGCTAAGTCTGAGACCTTTCATGAAATAAGCCCCTGGACCTGTAAGACATGGATAAGTCACAGAAAGGGGTATTAATTTTTATTGCACACATATATACATGTTTTTTCTAACTGTACAATAATTTGTTAATAAGAATAGGGTGACCCAAAACTACAGAATAAATTTACATCACAACATGGCCTAATATAGGGTTTCTATAAAGAACATTTTATCCAAGAGTTAGAAAGTAAGACAAGCAGACTAAATTGAACGTGAATATGAGAAGTAGAATAAAACAGATTACACCAAAGAGCTCAGTAATCCATAAGTTACAATTGAGGTCGTATTCATAATTAAGTTAACTGCTTAGCCATTACAGTTCTGGTTTAAAGGGAACCCTAGACATTGAGTTTAAGTACACCAGTAAATAGGTCAACCTGATAAGCTGTACACCTAATTAAGTTATTACCAAACTGGGGAGATACATACTTCAAACTACATATAAAATAAGGTCAGAAGAATCGCCCCTCTTAAAATTACTTATATAAATATATAGGAAAACTAGAGACTAAAAGTCACTTAAAAACAACGTAAAATTTACAAAAAAATGTATAAGGTACTTATGTATGACTAGAACATAATTATATATGAATTACTGGTGCTTGCAATTCAACTTTAGTGCTAAAGGCCCACAATCAAGTATGAAGACAGTTTCAAGCCTAATTTATGGTAGTGAGAGCCAATCTGAAACTCAGGGCAGAAAACTAAAAGGTCTTCAGTCCTGAACGTAAGTGTCTGAACCATCAACCTATTGGCTAGGTGTAATGCTGGAAATTGGTTAATATTGGCAACAACATACCAACTGTCTTGAATGATGGAGGAGCTCAGACCAAGCCTCCATTAGGTACCAGTGAGGGGCCTGCCTTATCAGTTGCTGGCAACCCTAAACTGCTTATAACTAACCTTATAGCCTCATTTTCAACTGTTGACCCTTGACCCACCAATCAGAAGCAAGCCCAGTAAACATTTTTAGGTTTTGCAAATGTTTGAAAGGAAACGTTTGGCAAAGGTTAAAAAATGATGGGTACGAAAACCATTTGTAATGGAATGTTTTAAAAATGTTTTATGAAAACCGTTTATTAAATGTTTAATGATAAATGTTAGAAAAATGTTATAAATAAACATAATAATGTCTGAATAATAATCGGGTCAGAGGTCAAATTCAATATCTTTGGTTGTTCACTATTGAAAATATTATTTTCATGTCTAAAATTGTAAGATAGTGGCTTAGAAATTGTGCCCCCATTGAATTCATACTTTTAGGGATTGCATGTGGGGCAATTTTCGACAAAGTCCTCTAAAATCACCTATTATTGCTCACAGTCATCTTTGTTTGGACATGTTTGAAGGCAAAGATTTGAAATTATAAGTTTAAAAACGTTTTTGATAGAATGTTTTGAAGACATTTTACAGGCAATCTTGTTTAAACATTTTATGTGTACTGTTTATAAAACATTTCATGATTAATGTTTGAAAAACATTTCCAGCAAAACCTTAATTTCTTCAGCTATTTTATAAATGTTTAATAAACGTTTTCAGTAAAAACGTTTTTATAGAGAATGTTTATAAAACGTTTTTTTAAACATTACAGCAAAAATGTTTACTTAGAAACGTTTAGAAAACCAAACATAGGGCTTACTTAGGTTTTAAGAACCTTTTGTAAATGTTTAAACCATTTAAAAACGTTTCTAATGTTTACTGGGGGAGCCCTATGTCCCCAGTAATATAGCATAGGGATCACATTCAAACTGGAAGCCATTGTGGTTACATGGAATTTTTCACAGAAAGATTTGTTATTTTAGTGGATTTTAGTTACATTTACAATGCCATCTACTAAGAAGATGTTACCCAACGAAAGGAAGAGAGTGACGGCGTCAGCCAGAGCTAGAATTTCGGTTAAAAAGACAAAGAAAGGAAAATCTTCAAATCTTGCTGGATCCTACTTAGAAAGGGATAGTGAAAAGAACACTCTAAGTACTGTAAATACCCTTGAGCAACCTGGTACTTCAGCATCCTCAAACATTGACAATGTTATGTTAATGGTTGATGGTTGGTGTTAAGCTAAAACTAAACCCAGAATAAACCGAATTTATCATCATAGGTCAAAAAGCCACAAGAGAGTCGCTTGCACAAAGTTTCCCTGTTCCACTCCTCCAAAACAATATCTCTCTGTCGGTGGAAGTAAAGAATCTGGGTGTTACCTTTGACTCAGACAACTCCTTTGACAATCATGTTGCCAAGGTTTGCCGAGCATGTTACTATCATCTTCGTGATTTGAGATGAATTCGCAAATTCCTAAATAATGAAACTGCAATACTTCTGGCAAATGCTATGGTCAGTAGTCATCTGGACTACTGTAACTCTTTACTTTACTTTATGGGATAAGCAAGTCCAACATAGCTAAGCTACAGAGAGTCCAGAATGCTCTTTGCCGCATCATCTTCAGATTTGACAAAATGAGTCATATTACACCTTTTTTGAAAAAACTCCACTGGCTTCCAATTCAACATCGTATCCTTTTTAAGTATAATCTCCTGGTATTCAAGTCTATCAATCTTTCACAGCCCCCATATCTCTCAGCTTTAATTAGATCAAGCAGTCTTACTCGTGGCAACATGCTATCTGTCTCCTCAACCCGCCCTAAGAAGCACATAGACAGGCGAGGCTTTGCAGTAGCTGCTACAGCAGAATGGAACAAACTGCCACAATCTGTCAGATCTGAGCAAACAATGGATTGTTTCAGAAGCCAGCTGAAGACACACTTGGCATACCCCCCACCTTAGTTATACCCTGGTGGGCGCTATTTAGATGTCGACCCATGCCTGTCCCTGGACTCTCCCTTCTTGGACATAAGCGCATTAGAGGATTTGTATCAATTTTGCGCTATATAAATCCTACTATTATTATTATTATTATAATACTTCAAGAGATCAGAAATTCAAATGCTGCTCTAGCCCGATGTATGGATAGGGTGGAGCAATCAGTTATGAGGGATGCAATACCCTTAAACCCCAGGTCACACATTCCTGACCCACTATTACACTCTTCACATCTCGCTTCTCCTACAGCAAATTTGAATCCCATGGATGCTGTGAACACAGGGACGGACCCGTCAGAATTTCCAGGACCAAGCCAGGAACGAGGGCAGGCCACACTGACTTCTCATAATCATGTGCATCACCAGCAAGCAAGGTCAAGCAGCCTGAATGGACCACAGTCAGCTCAGATGAAATCCCATATCAACTTGCACTTACATCAGGATCATCATCATATGAAGCCCATGCTCACTCAGATATCACACAAAGTAAGCAGAAAAGAATTGGCCCAGAGCCATAAAATACACAACTGACATACAACCAATAATACAATAAAAATGAAAGCAACAATACCCAATAACATGACCAATGATCATACAAAGCACAAGAGCCCAACACTCTCTAACTGTTTGACATACACCATAATCATGATCAACCAAGCTAGAGCTATTAACACCATCCAGCTTGCCAATTTCAGCCCACTCTCCTCAGCATCTGAAACTGTAAACTAAATTTTAATATCTAATAAAGGTATGGGGGAAGGTAGTTTTTAATGTTCACTCCTTGATAAGTTTTTTCTGCGACCCCTGGGGTCTGTTTCATACAGTCTCCATAAGATAAAGGTGACCTTAAATTCAAGGATTTTCTTGAATATCTCCCTCCATTAAAAAAAATCTCAGTTTCACAAAGCCTCCTTCCTTAAACGAGACCTTGAAAACTCCCTTAAATTTAAAGGAAGCTAAGGACCTACCTTAAATTTAAGGAAGTGTTTGTAAAGGAATGTTTAATAACTTTAATGAACATTTACTGCTTCCTTAAGTTTCAAGGAAGACCTTTGGTAGGGAGAGTTAAATGAGGCTTTGTGAAAATGGTATCATAAAAGGTTTGACTAGATTTGACAAGATTTGATGTAAGTAGTTGGGACTACGAGGTTTTGAGGCAAAGATTTTCCACATTTTTTGTAGATCTTTGACTGCAGAGATTATCATTCCAATCATCTTGACTCGTACAAAATATATAAATCACAAAAAAAAAAAATGTATAATAAACAATGAACTAGTTCCCTATTCAATGATATCAAATTGTTATTGCAATTCACGTATAAGATGTACAACAGGGACTTGAAGGGCACAAAGGGGCCATGGTGGCAGAGTGGTAACACTCTCGCCTCCCACCTCTGAGGCCGGGGTTCGATTCCTGGCATGGCCTCAAGTGGGAAAGCTGGTAGTTGCTTGCCATGGGTTGGCAGTTTACAGTACAGAACCCTAACGAACTGTATGTACTGGTTTCCTCTGCCCTTGCAACTACCTGTCGTGATATGACCTGTACAGTGTTGAAAGCGACGTAAAACCCCAAATAAATAAATGGAGGGCACAAACCTAAGCCCGAAGCCAAGGCACGTAATAATAAGAAAATATGAAAATCCAGATATTTGATATTGCATCCAGATGGTAAAACTGATTACTCTCATTCTCAAAAATTAATGGGATTTAAGTTGGACCAAGTCCCGCTTACAAACAGGCAAAAGGTCATAAATTTAATGCCTCCCTTGTTGGGGTAATAAATCCATCTGGCCCAGGCTATTAGGACGATCAGACTACAGTTTGAATTTAGCAGAAAACTCGCTTAATTTGCAACTCATCCACCATGATCATCCCCTGGTCAAAGTTCAATTTTCTGATATGACTTTAGCTAACCTTACCACAGGCCTTTATATGTATCATTAGACATAACTGTTTCATTGTATTACAGTTATTTTTTCATAATGTTCTCATGTATTTATTTAGCTTAGCTAGCTGAGGAGAACCAAATTAGAAAGGCCTCTGAAACTGTGTTCTTTATGTCAAAATATTTCACGTTTGTATTAAGGTTCAGACACCGTGAAAGGCCAGGCTAAACTGCGACAATCAAGAGTCACTCCAATACAACATTTTACAGACGTTATTATTATGCATTGATACAAGTGCTAGTTACAAATGTATTTTACTGACACAAATTTATTTGTTTAATTTATTTTCTTTAAATACTTTATATTCCAGTGTATTCAGCGCATTACTAACTAGAAAATAAACTTGCTTAAACTGTATGTTGCATCAACATATTGAAATGTAAGTCTACTGGATTCAAACCTCGCCTTCAAGCATACCAACAGGTAGTTTTGGGTTTGAATCCTGGGTGTATTTACATCTATATTAATGACCTGCTGGGTCTATGCATGGCAAAAAGTTTTGTTTGCGAGGAGGAATTTAGTGTATAGTGAAATGTACTGATTTACAGTACATAGTACAGCTTTATAAGACGTCCAACCTGTCTGCTATTCAACACCCTAACTTGGGGCAACAAAAGTTCATTTGTGATTGTTTTTCGTTAATTTCTCCTGATGAAGATATAAATTGACACAAAGTCCAAGCTACAAGTAGACTTTAATCCACAATAAAAATTAATAACGTTTTACAATATTAATTAAAGGGTGATAATATAATTTCTGTTCTTTTCTAATCTGTTCTTTATATAGCGTTACATCTCTGCAAAGGCAGACTCTAAGGCACAAAACAGGGGCTGAATTCCATATACACAGCCAGGTTAATACCACAGATGCCTATATTTTATGCTAAAGTGGAAAAGCCTTATCGAAAAAAAAATAAGATTTTACTTTTTTTCTAAATACAAATTCAGAATTTGCAAATGGATTAAATGTTAAAACATATATATGTCTTATTTCACTCAGGCTGCCTTATATGGTATTAAGACATAACCGGAAATGTTTTACTAGTGACAACCAACAGTTTATTTGTCTTTTATCATTCTGTCTGTGCCAAGTTGAGGCATCTGCCTAGTTATGACTATAAGCAGCAAAATATTTAAATATCAATAAAAATATATTGTGCCTTGTATGAAGGGGCCACAGTACCGAAGTGGTAAGACATTTGCCTCCGATCTCTGAGGTCGGTGGTTCAAATCCAGACCTTATGTGGGAAAGTTGGTAGTTTCTTACTGATGGTCAGCAGTTTACAGTACAGAAACTTGACCAACTGTATGTACTGGTTTCCTCTGCCCACAAAACTACCAGTCATGATATGACCTAGACAGTGTTGAAAGTGACATAAAACCCAAAAAATAAAAATGTACATTGTATCAGGTATGTCATAAGTAACAAAATCCTAGACTTAATTGTTTTCTCTGCGAGTTTAAGCCAATTATTACTGGGATCAATAACCACCTACTTCCTAGTTTATAGACAGGATAAAAGGTATTGAACTCAGGATCTCAACGTGGGGGCAGATTTTGAAACCACTGTCATATATCTATATTTGTTTATTAATACATTTCTGTTCATTTTGCAGTTCCAAAGATTAATGGCATCTAAGTTGGCCACTTGTAACCAGCCACAAACAACATAAAGAATTAAAAATACTGAAAGATCGACTGGATGACCTTATCGATAGAGTAACTTTACCCTCAGATGCTAGAGCCAGTTCCACAGCTTTCATCATTAAAAACATCCTGTCTCAATTGCTCAGTTCACTCACCCACAAATGTGTCGCATTAGAAAATGTTACTTGAATCTGTGAATCTTCTCCTTCATATATAGCCTAAGTGTGTTGCCATTTGCATCTGCTTTTAGACTTCACTATAGTCGGATGGAGTTTACATAGCCTGGCTTAAGGCTCAAAATGGCACGATCGTATTCTATTCTGTACTATTATGGCGCTTAATCTCAGCCATGCAGACTCTAAGGCACAATACCAAAATCCAATTCAATAAATCATCATTCCATAGCCGTGGCCAAATTCAGTGCCACGGAGATGCCAGATAGACTGTATGCCAAATTGGGAATGCCTTTTTGAAGAGATATGATCTTAACCTTTTTCTAAAACAGGCGAGACTTGGGGCAGAATGTGGACCTCATCAGGTAAATAATTCCAAACCGTTGGAACATCAAAAGAAAAGCTGTGGTGAATGTGTTTTTTTTTTATTTTTGTGTAGCCAAAAGAGAACCAAAGTAACTGGATAACCATTGGATGACCAATGGGAAAAAACTAGAGTGGCAGTTTTGAAGATACAGTGAAAATGAAGTTAACATAGTGATATATCTTTCAAACATGCACACAGACATCTGGTATTCATAATGCACTCATACATGTCAAGAGTACATTATATAAACTGAAACTTCATTTTCTGAACTGAACATCTTCCTAACTGCAAAGAATCTTGAGCCTTCAGCAAGGCTAGAGTTTACAGTCAAACTGAGGGAATTATTACAGTAAACAATTTCTGCATAATGGCTCTTTCACACTGCCCCGTTCAGTCATATCAACATCTGTCTAACTTTTTCTTCTTAACCATGTTATTACTTTTCCAAAAATGGACCGTGTGTTGGTAGTGAATATTTTAAAATATGGCCCGCCCTGTAAAGCAATAATTCCCTTTATTATCCCTTGTGTGTAAATAATAGCTCACATGTGATCAATCAGTCAATCAGTTGTCCAAGTGCTTTATCTCCGTATCTAAGGATTCTAAGGCCCACCATCCAGTTTGTTAGGCATAAATCATCAAGACGTTAAGACATATTCCAAGTCACAGCCATGGTGCGAAGTCATGCTGGAAACGCTTTAGGTGTTGTGTCAAAGTATCTCATATAAATTCCGACTTACTTACATGTATTGCAATTGGCGAATGCCAATAAAACATGAAACACATCTAACTAGAAATAACACCTGATGAGTCAAATATTCAGCATTTATCTGTAGCTCATGATGTCAACGCGGAGGCTTGTGATCTAGGTATTAGAATACTACTTTGTGTTTACTTGCAGAATGTACATATATTTATTTGGGTTTTAACCTTGCTTTCAACACATTGTATAGATCATATCACTACAGGTAGTTGGAAGGGCAGAGAAAACCAGTACATACAGTTGGTCAAGGTTCTGTATTACAAACTGCCGACCAACGGCAAGCAATTACCACCTTTCCCACTTGAGATTGGGGTGGGAACTGAACCCCAATCTCAGAGGTGGGAGGCGAGAGTGTTACCACTGCGCCACCGTGGTCCCCGCACAATGGACAAAAATACTATAGAATAGTAGTACTTCAATATATATTAGAAATGGTTGATTTAAGCCACAAATGTGACATGTGTGTATATGTGTGTTTCAACTATGATAAGATTTAATACAAGGAAGTACTCAGGGAGTACAGTCCTCCCCCAAGGTCCAACACCTCTAATATGGCTAAAAAATCCTATATCCAGGGGGTTGTTTCTATCACTGCCAAACTTTCATCATCTGTTCATTGTGCTTTGACAACATTTCCTGAAAATTCCATAAGATATCCTTCCAAACATTTTTAGGTGTTTTTCAAAAACCATTAATTATATATACCTCCTTTTCGGATTTTAGGTGAAAATTGATTTGTCATGTACACATCCACCCTGATCTTATTTGGATTTATGTTGTTTGTTTATGTGTAACAATTTCAATAAACCTCTCTATTTTTAATACGTGAAATCCATAGTTGATAGTAGTACTGACGTCATACACAAAAATCACTGACGTGAAATTTAGCAGAAAACAGATATGCATGGGCTTCAAAAAAGTTGTCTGGAAACTCTCAAGTGTAACAGATTCGATAACTAATTCGTCCATCCACCCAGAAAAGTGTGAAGTCCCCATTACGGATACTGTAAAATCAAAATGGTGGACTTCACTAACATGTAATTATGTTAAAAAGCCTAAAAAATGAAATAACTTTCCCCCCTGAAAAGTATTTAATTTCCCTATTCAAAAGGTGTTTGCAGACTGCATACGATGAATTAGTGGTATTGAGTTCTCATCTATAATTGCTCATTCTGTCAACTTGGTTGCTGAAAAGGTGTGTTTGTTATCATTGAGAACTTTGCAATTTTTATGAAAAAGCGAAAACAATAAATAATTGAAGAGGTAATTTGTCAATATCCCCTACAAGATAGAATAATTAAAACAAAAGGTGAAAAATGACTGGAAAGAGTTTTGAATGAAAGAAATCTATTCAGAGAGGAAATGACGGTACGGGACAGAATTAATAAAAAATCATTTTTATCAATAATTAAAGGATTATTCTGGTTTATGGCAGATGTATACACACAAAAGGATTCTAAAATCCGGAAAAAAGGATCAGGCAAGAATGGCAGATGTATAATATCCCAACTCAAAAAGGGACTGGGAAAAAGGTCCAATTTAAGAATGTCCATCCCTGAAACAAGACACATGGAAAAAATAGCACAGTGATAAAATCACACAGTAAAAAGCCTCATGAAATAAAGGCTAAATTAAAGAAAGATAACAGGAAAAAAGGACTCATTTTAATAAGGCACTCTGGACATGAGGAATGAGTAGAAGAGACAAATCACTAGCGCATCGGTGGTGGTGGGGGGGGGGGGGGGGGGGGGGGGGGTTCAGGGGGTTCGACCCCCCCTTGAAAAATAATGTAAGGGGTTCAACCCAAAGTAAAAAATTATTTCTTGAGAGTGGTGTTAAATTTACAGGAAATGCACTATATTTTTATCAAAAATTAATTTTTTCCTGGGGGCATGCCCCCCCCGAACCCCTTAGTTATAATATGTCTGATGTGAACCCCCACCTTACTCAATGTGAACCCCCACCTTACCCGATGTGAACCCCCACCTTATTTAAAGTCTGGACCAACCCCTGCAAACCTTTATTGTTAAATATAAGACTAAAGGGATACCATGAAATGCATGGCAATTGACACTAGGAAAGACAAAATGCACAGGCAAAAAGGGGTATGAAAAACTGATACATGTGTAACAGTGGAAATAAGGCAAATCATAAAATCTTTCCACAGAAGCTTTCTTTATAATATGCCTACAGCCTCTGGAGTTAAATGTCCCTTGATATCTGAAACATTATTTTCACACCTACTTCTTTGATGAGAATTTTTTTTTTTGGTGTGGGGGGTGGGGGGGTTGGAGGGGGTAATTTCTTAGTCATTTTTCCCCAGCATCTTTGCTTCTACAGCCAACTGACACCCATGGCTGATTGAATTTTAACCAATGATTTTATTTAATTCCTCTCTGCATCTGACAACCACAGAGATTAAGTCCTATAAAGGTATGATTACATTTGATTCTGTCACATTATTATCTCTGCAAAGGGGATTATGCTTTGGCACCATGTGTTTGCTAGTCTGTCTTGTTGTTTGCAAGATAAGTAAAAAGTATCTTCCAACTTTTATGTGAAAATTAAAAACTTCAAGAAGTGTAGACAATGGCACAAATAACAGATGTTTCAATAACAGTGGTGATCTGGATTTAGGAATTTACTTGGGAATTTTTTATCACTCTACTCAAATGCAAATATTTGAAGTGTTGCTATGCCATGCCAAAGACTGTATCAGTTGTCATTGTTTTTTTTTATTGTCATGTATTTATACTCAGCGCAATATCTCCATATACTAAAGGACTCAAAGTGCTATTTAACCAATCCGACTGTACAGGTACAGCCCCAACTCACAAGTAACTGACATTCCCCTAACTGGAAGACAGAGGCTCAAGGATGACCATTTATCAATGTCCTTGAGGTTCTTTAACCTGCCACTGGGGATAGGACCCAATGACAGAGGACCGCCATTTTAAGTGGTCATCCGAGCCACTATGTATCTGCCTGTACCTGGGATTGAACCCACGTCCTCTGAGTTCCTAGACAAGTGTGTTACCCGCTAGGCCACAGTGGCAGATAGATAGTGGCCTCAGTTGCCATTCAGAGTCTTCTTTCTTAGTAGAGATTAAGCACTATAAAAGCTAGTTACAACTGAACAACTGCAACTGTTTTGCTTGAGGGATTTTCTCAGACAATTTTGAGTTCGCCAAGTATATAACCTACTTTAAGCTATCCTTAGTAAAAAAGGGGTCATAAATCAGAAACCCGGAGTTAATGTCTGTTTTCTCCAGCAATACTTCCAGTTTTATACTCTATTGTATGGCATAACAAAGACCTCTGCTTCTCCAACCATCCATTCATATCAAATGACACAAACACAATGACTCAAATCTCAACCTGTTTCTATAAATATAAAAAAACAAGTAGCCTATTTTTAAGACAGATAATTTTTTAAGCGTGAGCTAGCAATTGTCGCAATTCTAGGAATCACTCATTGTTTTTTTGTCTCTGGAATTGAATTGTGGTGTAGTGTGATGAGTATGTGTCACTTCACTAAAGTGACTATAGTCTACGTTAGTACTGGGATGGGTGACTGCTTCAGTACACTACTGTTGTCTCTGATGGCTTTGCAGCTCACGCAAGGAGACTGAAACCCCTTTCAGCTTTATTAAATATGTTTACTACTTTACCATTTATTTAACATTTTCTCAATTTCTCCATTTATATTTGAGTAACAGGGGTAGTGGGCATGTAAAACCTTTGGGAAAGTCATTTCTTAAATTATTTTGTAGCTTCACATTTGGAAAATTTTGATCGATAATTGTCGTTACACTGTATAGCTTAAAAACCTTCAAGGTTGTGAGTTTAGTTCCTTTGTCTTCGGGAACTTTATTCTTTTTATTTTATTTATTATATTGATACCCTCTTAACTGTAGAAAAATTTTAAACTTTTAGTAGAAATAAGGAACTTGTGGTGTTTCAACTTAATGTTTATTCAATATGCTGTTAAAACCTTCCTATCAGATATCCATTGTATCGCCTTGTGTTATTTTTGCTACATATGGACACGGTATATCATACATGTTCCCAGTCCAAAGGGATGACCAAGAAAATAGGGTGTACTAGGCCAACCTAAAGATTTATGACAATGAAAAGTCTGCAATGAAGAAATAAAAGTTTATCAAAATTTACATAAGTATGTTAATGATGTTAATGTACACACAAAATCTACACATACAAGATTGCATGGTGTTTATAAATAAAACTGCTTATCAATTACTTATCAGTTACTGAGTTTCTAATCACATTTGAAAAAATAGTTACTGACACCACTGGACACCACGAGTATAAAATAGCAATACTGAGAGAGTGTGTAATGTAGTATGTAATATAGCTGTTATTTACAAGTCATTCTTAGGTGTTTACACATCATATATTTAATTTTATACAAGTTTTACCATTTAAAAATGCATGATGAATGTTACATCTTCTTTATATAAGTTGCAAAACCAATCCGACACATTACATTAGCTGAGAAACGGAGTGTGTATCACTATTTTAGAAGATTCACCTCTTGCAGGTGGAGGAAGTAGAAGCAACAGCACTGTAAACCCCAAAGAAGTACTCAGTCTCACTTTTGTATAGTATCATATTGCCATTGGTGCATGTTGGGTTTTAGAAAACCTTATGTACAAGTATTTATTAAGACAAGTGACTCTACTAATTATAACACAGTTGTTTATTTAGAAGTTTTTAAGGTTTAAAACAGCTTTTTTGCATATTACAAATAAAAAAATTCAGAGTAAGAATAATTCATTATAATACCAAATCTTTAAAATAAATAAAATAAAGTGAAATGATATATTAAAAGCAAATGAGAGATAATGAATTTTTGGTTCCTCTTGTCAATTTAACACTCAGTCCCCAAACCCCAAGACAGTGATACAACTACTGCGGGTACCATTTATTAACATATAATTAATAATTATAATATATAAAAATAATACAATACTAATACTAAATGATATGTACAGGTCAGATAAAATATATAAAAGTTCTTGATGTAAAGTTCAGTTCAGTTCGCACATAAATGTAAGACAGTTAATACTATACAGGGGCTGCATGAATTACTTGAAGCAGCCAAGTTATCTGAATTATATGAACATTTACTGAAAATTTGTAGACATTGAATTTGACCTTAACATGACCTTGGGGGGAACTTCGACCCCAGCAGAAGGGGGGCAATGCTAAAAGCAAAGCATGGGACAGTCAGGTTTGACCATGAAATATGCAGAATTTTTACTAAGGTCAGAGCAAAGGCCCCCCTGGGCTGCAGAAGAGGAAGTGACCCCCCCAGTTTACATAAAATTTAGCTAAAACTTTTATGCAGCAGGTTTGGCTTGGGGGGAGGACTGACACCTGGGTCGCCCAAACAACCCAAGCAAAAAATTTCATGTTATTATCTTTTATTTACCTTTACTTATGCACCGTTCAGTTTATTTATATGTATCATTTCATGACAAACACAATAATGCATATTATAAAATAGAGAACTGCACACACAATGATAATTCACCTCTGCACATATTTCAGGAAACAGAAATATTGTTATTTGTAACCAGTTAGTTTATTTAAAGTAGAATAATATCATTAAAAAAATTTAAAATTAACAATAATTTTTAAAATCATATAAAATAATGAATTTCCTTTCTGATTTAATCGCAGATAAAGGTGTCTTACTGGCAATTTCTTTCTACAACTTGTCCAGCAACACCAAGCCTGTTAGAAACATTTCTAACTTTCCCCTCCAGAAAGTTTCTATCCCATTACACACACACTGTGTAATCAGGCATTTTGCGAAAGATTCCAGGTATTTTGCGAAATCCCTGATTCACTAAGGTCTTGTGTGAAATACCTAAAATTTCTAAGGATGTCATGAAATGCCCAAATCAGGTGCTCCAAACATTTTTAGCCTGTCTCCTATTATTGAAGGTTTTTGATTGGCCCACATAGGGAGTGGAGTAGGTACATCATCAGGTAATGACATTGGTATCTGAATGGGTGTGTTATTGTATTCAGAGGGTTCAGGCTCTTTGATCAATGGTTGCCATTCTGTGGGAGTGAATGGTTGCTCCAATGCAGGCAAGAGGTCTCTTCACCTCTCAACAGATCTTAATCTTTAATAAGCTCTTGTAGAAATCTGTTATTAATCCGACCTTGGCTTCAATCCAAACCTAGCAGCATCTAGGAGGATACCTAGCACACCAACCACTGTTTTTATTATTTTGGGCGAATCCAAGTCCAAGAGCCCAGTTTGAGAATCTTCTAAACATTAAAGAAGATGATAATTAGATTAAAATGCATACTGAAGAGATATCTGCTTACATTTTATGGCCTCTTATACTAAGCTTAATTCTTCATATCTGTAGCTAAGTGCAATGTAGATCAAAGTTAATGCCTTCCCAATGTTAAGGGATTATGTTAATAAGAAACGCTGTTTTATATTAATTAAGATTTAATAGATTCAGTTAAAGCTTTCATGGTTTCCCTATTTAAGGGATTATTTCAATAAGTACCTCTGGTTTGATTAACATCAAAGCCCAGTTAATTCAAATCAATGGTTATGTGGTTTCTTTAGTTCAAGATCATATTTTATGAGGAACTTCACTGTATATTCATCAAAGTCCAGTCAAGTAAGACAAGCCTCAAAAGGCTATGTCTATTTCAATCAGAACACCTGTGTATAAATTCCAACCAAAATTAAACATACATGCCCCGGTCATTTGAAACATTTCTTCCTAATACTTCCAGTCCATGTTGTTATATTTCACAGAGCCTAAAATGCAGCCAAAGATAAAAACTCTTCCAACAAGAATGGTCTCTCTCAGATGACCTTAAATTCAGGCATCAAAGTAACTGGATTACAGGAGCACGTTACAACTTCCAGCCTCTCAGATTTGCAATTCTGCTTATTTATTTAAAAGTTGCTGAATAAAAAACACCAAAACAGTGTCAATTACAAAGAAACAGCAGTTTGCCTGAAATACATTAGGCAAGTTATGCAATAAAGATGCCTATATTTTTAGGCATTACATGAAATCCCTGTAAATTTTATGCATTTCGCAAAGTGCCTTAGTAAAACAGGATTTTAAGAAATGCGTGGAATTTTTAGGCATTTTGTGATATGCCTGATTACACAGTTTGTCAGTAACATATACAACTGGGTACATTTTTGGATGTTATTCCACTGCTTAGTTGGTATGGCCTGGTTCTCAAGCTTGTGGAGTAGGGCTTTATACTGGTGGGTGGTTTCTACCTGCCTTACTCCACCCTCAGCTTTTCCTTTTGAAACGTCCAGAAGCCACAGGAGCGCTGCAATGATTATATTAATATTGTGTATTGCTATAATTTCTTCACGGATTTTTTTTTTGCGAAAAAGGATTATTTATTTTGTAATGTATAAATATCATACACATTGCATTGAAACTGGTGCTAGACAGATTTTAGATTTTTCCACAATGAGCTGCGGGAGTCTATTTTGCATAGCCACATAAGGATTGTAAAACACATAAAGCTAGATAGTTACTTTTTAAAAATGAATATATATATTGTTATAACATTGCATTGTGTACATAATTATTATACAGCCCCCAAGGGCCAAATAAAAGCCAAGAATGGGTATAATAATATATTATCTATCATTTTCTCATTGGCACATTATACAGCAAATTTTATTGCACATAATTTACATGCTTTTATAATTACACCTACTAACATGCTGCAGGGGGCCCGAATCAATTCCTAAGGTATGTACCTGGTATGACCTTGAAGGACATAAGGTTAAAGTAACTTTTTATAGATTAACAAACCCCAGGGTAACAGGTGAAATAATTTATTATTAAATAGAATCAAGCTGGGGTAAGATAAAGTGAATTTTATTTAGAAGCCAATTTTGAAGGACCACAAGGTTCACCATGAATAACAATTCAATAAAGGAATGAAATTGCCAGGAAAATAACTTGACCTTGGCTCGAAATTTGATAAAGGTCAAACTGAATAAATAATGTGTATGTTGGAATTGATTCAGGCACCAAATAGCCAGTGTGTTTAATATCTGGATAACCAGAAGGTGAAAACAATACCCAATTTGACCTTGTCAAAAGTCAAAGGTCATATACAAGCAAGGTCAAAGGTCAATTCGAGTGACATAAACTACGTACATGATAGGTATTTTAGGGTTTTAGCCTTAAAAGAAGGGAAATGTTACACCCAGGCACCAAGTAGGCACTAGGAGTGTAGTGTAGCTCGAAAAGCAAGAGAAACCGGTGAGTGTAAACTAGGAGCAGATGAAAGATATGACCATACAGCATTTGATCCCCATGTTCCATGCTTCATGATTTGTTCCAGTGGAACCCCATTTTGAAAGGCCCAAGAAGCACCACCCCTTCGAAAATCGTGGAATGTTACTGGATTTGACATTTGTAACAACCGACACACATCCTTGAGATGTTTTCTGGCCACAGAATCGGTCAATGGAACCAGCCCTTTGACTTTTGGGACTAAAAATAATGGGTCATTGTCTGAAGCAGGGATTTTTTCTATCATGGTCCTCAA
Source organism: Sabellastarte sp. h YS-2021 (assembly GCA_964017235.1). Lineage (NCBI taxonomy): Eukaryota > Metazoa > Annelida > Polychaeta > Sabellida > Sabellidae > Sabellastarte > Sabellastarte sp. h YS-2021. Next base: position 181,515,451 of record OZ024929.1, on the reverse strand, counting down.
TGTGGTGATGGGGCAAAGAGGGGAATCACCCAGAGCTGGAATAGAGACAGTAGCAATATCTTTTCTATTTTGAATGGTTTTAGACCATTTCACTAGAACCACTGCACCTTGTGGTTGAAGTATGATATCTCCACGAGCTAGCTGCCTAGTTTTATCAAAAGAAGTGGTGGAATGAGGTAATATGTTTGAGATTCTTAAGAAAGAGAAAAAAGTCAGGAGGTAAAGAGATAAAAAAATGAAAGGAAATGGAAAATGTTTTGTACGATTTCCAATAGTAAATCAATAGTCAAAGGACTTCTTTTGATTGGCTTGAAAGGAGCTTGAATTTTTAGTGATTTTTGAAACAACTGTAGACGTTGATCTGTAAAGGGTGCAATGGTAGGTTATGTATAATGTGATAAGCCCTTATTGCTGCCATATAATTTGCAAAAGTGGGTTGTGAGAGTCCATTGTGGACCAAAAATTCCATGAATGCTAAAAATATGTATATATCTACCTGATGTAATGGCAGCCCAGCTGCCACTTTGAAAGCCTGATAATCAAGCAAGACCTAGTATATTGACGTTTCGTGGAAGGTCTGAAGGCATCCAACAATCTTGAAGCCGCAGAGGTGGCCAGCTGGGCTGCCTGTGGGGGCAGATCTGAAATTATATAATATAATTTTAAAAAGTCAACTCTATATTGGTGTAAATCCATATGGCATTTGGAACCAGCTGATATAATTTTCATTATCTTGGTAAGAATTTGTCCATCTAGATAAAAGATCTGCTATGGTGTTATCTTTACCTGGTATATGGTATAGAATAATATCAAAATTATACATGGCTGACAACATCCATATATTCCTGGCACAAGTAGCCAACGTCTCATCCCGTGATTTCCCACTATTTAGAACCTCCACTACTGCAAAATTATCACACTATATTTTTATTCGTTTGTTGGCCCAATGGGTCGCCCAAACTTTACATGCTGCTAAAATATTCAAAATTTCTAGTTGTACAATGTTATAGCCCATGTAATTTTTCTCAATAGGAAGACTATGTATCATGTTATCAAATACAGCACCTAGCCCAGTAAGAGATGCGTCTAAGTGAATTTCTGCCTGGCAAGTAAGATTATCATAGAATGTAACACCATTGTACTGGCTGAGAAATAGATTAAACCAATTTAAATCTCTGGAAAATTTTTCAGTCGATAGAATTTTTGTTTTATCAGCATTGTCCCGTAACATTTGTAACATTCTGTTTAAAAAATACTCTTGCTGGCTTTACGCATTTGGCAATATACAATAAATGACCTAGAAGAGATTGTAGGTCCCTTTTGCTACAATATGATTTATCCGCCCAAAGACTGCATAAATCAACAATTTGGGCCAATTTTTCAGGGGAATGGATATAGTTCTCTCCTGGGTGTCTATTAGGATACCCAGAACAAACCACAGAGGTGGATGGTGAGACTAACTTCTTAGTACTGACCTCTAAACCGAGGTCTGACAAAAGGGACATGAGAAAGTCAAAAGCAGCGTCAATTTGTGACGGTAAACCGACATAAATAAGGTCGTCACTATAATTAAATAGGTCAGGAAACCCATGACTAGCCATGATATACCTGATAGCATCCGAACAACGTTGAAAAAACAAAGAACCATTCCGATATCCAAGCAGCGTCAATACATCGAGAAAATGACGCTGATCGACTTGCAACCCCAGTAGGTCAATGTCTGCTGGGTCCACCCTAAGGTGGCGAAATGCCCTGCTTATATCTATCTTGAAAAGCACACCAGGCCCAAGGCGACACAAATCAGCTGTAATATTGTCTACAGAAGGATAATGAAGGGTATATGCAGTCCCCAAATATTTTTCTTTACTAACCCCATCATTCACAGAGTGACCCTTCGGCCAACTAAGGTCCATTATTGTCCTTTTCTTAACTGAATCTTGTTTATCCCTAGTCATAAGTGGAGATATATGGAATGACAATGGTAATTTTTCAAATGGTCCAATGATGGCCTTATGGGACAATTCTTCTTGGATATAATTTTTTACATGGTCCAAGTGTATCTCTGCTGACTTATGATTAGAATCAACTCTTGGTAACTGGCAATTTCTATCGAAGTCTAAAGGGAATCCATACTCCAACAAGTCAGGGAGTTGTTGATCCCAATAATTTTTTTAAATATGACCTCCAATTTTCTATGTTAAGATTAGTATTAACTGGAATTCTAGACTTCAAAAAGTTTGGCAAGCCACTACTTTTCACAATGTAATGCGACTGTATAATATCTGGGATTATGTCCCAATGTACTGTTTCCCCATCATACAACTTAAGATCAGTTTGAGGGACGAAGCCAAATAGGCCTCCTGTTTGCATTATGCATTGTTCATTATGTTGGCATATGGAATTTGACAAGTCTTGACTTTGGCAAGGAAAACCGTTACTTTGATTTTCTTGTCCAATACTATTAAGGTTATAGTTTCCGGTTGACATTAACTCCCAATGTGGTTCATGAGTATTAGTGTGTGCTAAAGACCAGCCCTGAGAGTTTTGGTTGATGATATTTTTAGATCCCACAACAAAAGTCCCATTTTTGTTTTTATTGCCCACCAATGGTATTTTTTCCTGTTGAGCTAATATAAGCTCATGCTTATCATCAACTTTGGCCCTACTAATAAGAGGGCTGTTATTTTTTATACATTTCTGTTTCTGTGCATTTTTTGTGCCAATTGGCCGACTACCAGAGCCAAAGGACACGAGTGGTGTCTGTTGGTCCTGTTCCTGTTGGTCAACCAAAAATTGCAGCATTTGAAATCTGTTGGAAAGCACCAGTGGGTCTTGCTGTCTTTGGTCAATGGTCTTATCCCCGGCCACACTGCACTGTGTCACAGTAGTATTGTTCCGATACTCAGTTTGTACATGTGGAGAAACAGCTTTTCTGTGTGTGATTTTTGCCGTACGATACTTGTATTGAACCGTAAGGGGATGAATTTTTAGGTTACCATTGATTTTCCCATAATTTTGGCTTTTAATTTCTGTATGGTTAGTTTTGATATCACTAAGAAGAGCTTGTGCATAAGTCTTACCCGGTTTAATTTTATCAAAACTTCTAAATTCCTTATACAAGGTTGCTACAAGCGACTTGGAAGCCATACATTCCTCAATAACCTTTTGACTTTTACTGGCATAGAAATACCTGTCTGTCATACGCAGGGTATGGTTACACGTGGCCATACCCCTATTTACTCTATTTACTTTTATTTTTGTTTCTACATTCAGTCTCTGGATGTGGAAATGTTCTACCACTGGCCATATAGCAGGCAGCACAGACATGCTTGTAGGTAATACGTTTTGTTTCATGACTTTTTATGTGTGTGCAAGTACCTTTGTTGAAATACAAACAAGGTGTGACTTTTGTGGTTTTCTGGTTGTAAAATTTTGAATTTTGATTTGCATTTGGGTTGGAACTGACCACGTCTTTGTGCATTTGCTCGCCTAATTCTATCTATTTTATCGACCTGCATGTAATTTTTTACATCTCCTTGTTCCATCCTACAAAGTAGGACAGCATGGCTGGCCTTTGCCGCATCCCATGAAAAATCATTTGCATCTTCTAACAATTGAATCAAATAGTCTAGCATGTGTTCTTTATTTTCAACATTGGTTTCCTCTTTCATGATGCGGCAGAAACCAGTAACATTTAAACTGTCATACTGAACCCTTTCTTTCTTACTACCGGACAAAACGTATTCTTGTGGCCATTTGACTTTATTTGGTACGACAACATCAACTGAGCCACCTCTTAGTGATTTAATTTTTGTACCTGACTTATTTTCATCCACAAGATCCCGTAATCTTTGCTCAACCTTTGCTTGGGGGGGGGGTTTACGTCCCGTTCAACAGCCAGGGTCATATTGGGACAGGTCCTCAGAATTGCCACTTGTGGGACTCGAACCCACAGAGGTGACAGCCTATGATTAGATGCCAAACTTGCTAACCACTAGGCCACTGAGGACCTTCAACCTTTGCTTGTATCAGAGCATCACTTCATAGGGTATGAAGATTTGGTAAAGGCGACACCAGTGACTGTTGAGTGGGCAGTGTGACCGGGGCATCAGTGGCAATTAAAGGATCTGACACTTTTTCCTTTAATTTTTGACAGGTCAGTAGTTTTATTTTTCCTTTCTTTTCAATGGCATCTATCCGCTTGCCAATATTCCTCAATTCGTGTAAAATCTGTAAATTAATCGCCTGTTGTGTACTGCCCTCAAGTACTGAACTCCCAGCAGCATTCAAACTACCAGGGAGATTTTCAAACGTATTTTTACTACTTACTGTTTGTTCAGTAACCGACTGGCCTACCACAACCTCTTCATTTTGTTTCCCATCTGAAGCACTGTCTGAATTTTAATCAGTACTTGCATGTTGATTTTGAAGCATACTCAAAAATTCAGTATCACCGGTCGACTGTATATGTATTGGCACATGAATTACTTCAGCATTACCGGACCGTAACGAATATTGTTTTCACTCTGCCATTGGACCACAACAAAATACAACACCTGAATAATAAAAACTGAATAATAAAAACTGAAATAAAATTAAAGGAAAAAGTAAAAGTTAAAATTTTCCAATTTTCTGTTTTCAAATGTGACCTCGTGTGCTTCCAACATTCAAATGGAAGAAGCATGGGTTTGTAATTTCCAATGACCATTGGTTGACCAATCAGAAGCAGCCTAGCCTTCAGAAATTGGTACCATCTAATTTTTAACACAAATTCGAAATTGTGGCCCTCCAGGGCTGACCTTGCCATCACCCACATGACGGCCCGAATTACAGATATTATTACCATGTATTATGAAATGTACCCACTAAATAAACTTCTAACTATAGTGGATTTTTCTTGGCTCTTTATTATCATGGTGTAATTTTGAAAGTAAATTTAAAACAAGATTTTTTTAATATCAAACATGTTTTATGGAATTATTAGGTACAGTTTAGTGATTAGACAAAAACATACTAATTTAGTAATATTAGGTTTCTTTCTTTGTGATTGGATAATATGGTGCCTTCACTGACCTCATACAGGGACAGTTTTGATCTGGTACATACATCTTTCTAGGTCAAACACGTGTACCAAGTTGCAATTATGCATTGTTACATTCTAGTGACATTTAGAAAGTATTTTAAGTTATTTAATTTATTAAACTTATTTGATTAATTAGTGTGACTATGTACTATTTAATTAAATATACCTTTGATTTTTCTGCTTGACAGCTTTTGATCTGGTCCTAGTTTCCTGTGCTGCGGCACTGTCATCAGATCTAATGCTGTGATGTTCCATTTTTTGGTAGAAATGCTAATAGGATCATTAATTAGAAATATAACAACCATATTATCCACTCTTAAATAAAAGAAATAAGAAACTGATTATAATCAATAATACCACTCATTTATTTAATTTTCATTGGCAGTCCAATATTCTGTTTTTATCACCAAATGTTTCAATCACTGCCACTGTAACACACTTGCCTAAGAACACACAGGATCTGGGTTCGATGATAATTACAGACAGAGATACAAAGTGGCTTGAATGACCACTTAAAACGGCCATTCTCTGTCATTGGGTTCTATCCCAAGTGGCAGGTTAAAAAACCCGGGGACTTGGACAAATGGTCATCCTTCAGATTGTATTGCAATTTGGGAGAGTGAAGGAGACTATGTTTGTGATTCATGTGGAACCTTAGGAATAGTTAAATCATTAGTGTGTTACATTTATTTGTATTTAATATCACTTTTATACATTCGTAGGCATATCACAAATCTCCTGGGGCCGATTTCACAAAGGGACTTAAGCCCAGACTTAGACTTAAATTTAAGACTTTGGTCTTAAATTTTTTCAACAGAATGCTAAATTTGTGGTCTTAGACTTCCACAAAGCAACTAAGTCCATGAAATTGCTAAGTCAGTGGGCTTATCTTTAAGTCTGGTAGGTAGTGAGCTTAAATTTTGTAAAGAGGACTTAAATATTGCCGCCATAAATTTTTCTCCACTTCAAAATGTGAAATGGCTGTAAATAAAGTACAATTATACAAAACACCGCAATAAAGTAAGTTTTTGGAAGTTTATATGTTTTAACAAGGTTTTCCATTTCAAAACAGCACTTATTGTTAGATAAAATGAATCACATGAATGATATATTTGACCAATAGTATATTTTGAACAGAAATAAAAGGTCACATGACACAGAAAACCACTGGCCTAGAGCCACTAGATTTAAGTCCCTGTCTTAGCCAAAAAGCTTAGCAAAGTTTATGCAAAGTCAAATTGATATGTCATAATAAATTTGAACTGTCAAACCCAATGAAAACATATTTGATTTATTTTTCCAATGATAATGCATTTGCACTTTTGTGTCATGTACACATTCCTTATAGAATATCATACCTAATATGACAACAGGAGACATATCATGACTCTTGTCTTACAAACATATCTAGTGTGAAAAGGATAAACATGACATTTCTTTAGTAAGGAAGAAATAAAGGAACTTTAGTGGATAGAGTTGTTTGAGAGAGATTACCAATGAGATTACAGTATTGATTATACTCCTTACAAAGGATTGTTTATTTAAGGATTTATTTTGGTGAGGAAGTTATGCAGGAGATTTAGTCAATAACATTTTTAGGCCACCATATCAGAGCTTTTTCACATTCCTTTAATAAAGGGACCTTTAAATCAAAGGAAGTTTAGTAAATACGGTCCTGATATCATTATCGGTATGTATAAACAAGGAATATCAAACCTGGGACCGTATTCACTAAACCTTCTATATTTTAAAGTCCCTTTATTAAAGGAAGGTGAAAAATCTCCTTTGGTAAGGTGACCTTTAATATGTTATTCAGTGAGCCTCCATTATGGTTTCCTTACCAAAGGAGACCTTAAATCAAGGCTCCTTTATTAGAGGAGTGCAAAAACACTGTTCACAAAGGCCATAGTTGATTCATCCTCTGAGGATAGTGATACACCAAGCTTAGAACTGTTAAGGTCCCAGCATTTGCAGAAAACAGTTGACAGGCGTATTAGAGATCTAGATCATTGTTCAAACTCCACAGGTAAAGACTCCCAAAAATTAAAATCTCAGATGGGTGGTGGTGTTGATGTCGTTGTTAAGCACAAAGTTCACTGGCCTCATGAGGCGATTTTGGGAGGGGTGACGCGTCAACGCATCTCTTTTGATCAACTATCACTGACCCAATGGTTCCAAGGATTCTGTAAAAATATCCTACAGCAAAAATCGAGTTCGCGTTGAGATTCCATGATAGCTTACCTTGGCGACCTCATGGAGGACACCACTGATTTTTCGTGGCAGGGAACCAAGGCGGCCCATGCTGTATTGCTCTGTGAAATGGAGCGTGGGTCTTTGACATGGGAAAATGAAGATCGAATTGACAGAATTCGTAGGGCTCATGTTCAAAAACATGTATCCATGGGCAAACAATCATGGGGCAGGGCTGATAGTCGAAAACCATGGTTTTGCAAAAATTTCCAAACAAATTCATGTTCATTTTCGAGGGATCACGAGTCGAATGGGCATTTGCACAAACATATATGTGCCTTTTGCTTGACACAAGGTAAACAGTTGGGTCATTCTGAAAAAAAATCCTAAAACAAAGGTCAACAAAAAATGAAATGCCAGCTGCACATCATTAGGATGTAGCAGCTGGAAGAGTGTTTTGTGTAGCCATGTCATTCATAATGATAAAAGTATTAACAAAGATATTAAAAATGCTGCAATTAGTGGCATTTCCCCTGCTGTGGTTGCCATTGGAGCCCCGTTGGGGCATGAAAATACTTGTTTTAAAACTAGATTTGTGTACAATTCCAAGGTAAAACCTGCTCTTGTAGAAGCTAATCTGGCTAGGAGAGCCACAAAAAATAGTCAAACTTATGTCAAGGGTCGAATTTTTGGGGCAGGTGGCTCCAATGGTGGTGACGCAGTGGTTGGTCATAATGTAATTGACAATAGTAGTCAAATGTCTAGTGAGGTTCAAACCAGTGTGTGTGATAATGTGTCTGGCCAAGAGTTGAACAGGGCTAATTGTGCAAATACTACTGGTGGCATCGACCGTCGTACCATGTGTCAACCTGTTCTGACTGACAGTATCTAAGAAGATGGGGTTCCCCAATCATTTAAAGATACTTTGTCTGATAAATCTCATCATATAGGTAGTGGTACAGGGTCGGATCAGAGATTGCAGTCTGAACATCAGACAGCCGTGCAGGCAGATACAAATGAGTCAGACCATTTTTGTGACAAAATGAAATCAGTTTATGATGTGAATTATGGTGGTTTTGATGATAAGTTTGCAACTTCAGTGATGTTTTTTAACCATGAACAAGTGGATTTTAACTTTGGCTTTGTCCCTCTTCAACCACAAGTCATGCCTAGTTCTGAACTTCAAGATAATGCATTCTCTGGCTCCTTGCTGGAAGTTCATGAGATGGTCACATTGACAGGAAAGCCCAATTTTTACAAGCCAGAATTCCCATTCAATCCCAGTTAAATGTCAAGGCCTGGGAACAAGCTCTGGTAGGCTATTGGGATAAACAACTCCTTGAGCTGAGCAAATTTGGCTTCCCCCTGGACTTTATTCGTGCTTGTAGCCTGGGTCAGTACACTGGCAACCATAGTTCAGCTAATGACTTCCCTCAAGACATAGAGGCTTACCTTGAAGAAGAACTCACTTATGGTGCCATTTTGGTGCCTTTTAAAGAAAATCCCCCTTCATGACACATAGCTAACCAAATTCTGACAGCAGAAGGGTTATAGTGGACCTGATTTGGCCCCAAGGGGCCTCATTGAATGCTGGTATCGACAAGTTGACTTATCTCAATAGTGAATTTGACCTGACGTTCCCCACAATGGATGACATCACTAATGAGCTCAAGCAGCTAGGTAGGGGTGCCCTCCTATATAAAGTATATGTCAGTAGGGCTTTTCGCCACATCAAGATAGACCGTGGGGACTATGACCTCCTAGGCTTAGTATGGAAGGGCCACTACGTCAACTCCTGTGTCCCATTTGGGACAAGTCACGGAAGTCAGATCTTCCAATGCCTCAACAACGCCGTCAGGTTCATAATGCATCAGAAAGGGTTCCAATTGATTGACTACATTGATGACTACATTGGCGTCACAAGTGTCACGCGTGCATCTTGCATTGCCTTGCATGATCTGATGTCGGATCTGGGTCTAACAGTTAGTCAGAAAAAGTTGGTAGCCCCCTTCCACTCAAGTGATGTGTTTGGGCGTCATGATTGACACCATCAAGGGTACTATTGCTATTCCCCCTGAAAAACTGGAACAAATTAACACTGTAGTTGGCCAATGGTTAAATAAGCGAGTGGCGTCAAGGCATCAGCTTCAGTCCATATTAGGGTTACTGCTATACATTCGCAAGTGTGTTAAACCAGTCAGGGTATTCAGGAACAGGATGTTGGAACTCCTTAGGTCATCTTACCCTACACAACCCATGACTCTCACCTTCGACTTCAAACGTGACCTCAGGTGGTTTGCCACGTTTCTCCCATGGTACAATGGCATTTTCCTCTATGATCACAGACCAATGGACATGGCACTGGATCTTGGAGGCAGGTGTGGCAGTTTCGTGTATCACCTGGGCATTGCTCGTGGCTTCAGAAACTGGACCATTGTACACCTTGAGATGGTCAACATTTTGTTGATTATGAAGTTGTTTGCAAACCTATGGGCTTCTAAAAAATCCTAATAAGGTGTGATAGCCAAGCAGTGGTGACAGTTCTCAAATCACTTGACACCTTCTTGGCAACCAGTGCCAGAAATATTTGGTATGTCACAGCCATTCATGACATTGAAGTACAATACTCTCATATTTGTGGAGCAAAAAATCAGGTAACTGACACACTGTCCAGATGGCAGGGTACTTCCCCCAAAATTGAATGTTTACATTCGCTTATACCATACCCTGTGGGGTTACCAGTGTCAGTGGATCTACTGTATCTGGATCCTCATTTATAAGTAAAGTAGAACCTCGATTATCCGAACCCTATGGGAGACATACAATCCGGTTGGACAATCGAGGGGTTTGGATAGATGAAGGAAACCAAAATTCACCATCTATGGGTTACCAAGTGGGTAAGTTACCAAGAAATGTCGTTTTTATGCAATAAACATAGACGTTGGTGGTCGTTAATAAAATAATTTGATATATTTGTGTCATATAATATAAGTGTACCTTCAATTGTCATTTATTTGCTTCATATCCATACATATTTTTATTTAAAATATTATGTGGACTTCAGCTGGTTGTGTTCGCTTGGTACTTGCACTGTTGACGTTTTAATTTTAGATTAAGATCGTCCCGCATTTTGCCAAATGAAAAAACTTCGGGAGATTATTTATTGTAAAACCCCAAATGAACACGCCTTCAGTGATACATGTGTTTGGATGGTAATGCATTGTTCACATCTTTTCTTTTATACACGTTGTCAGTCTGTGAATAGACATACTACGGGAGATTATAAATTGTGAAACCCAATCGAACACGCTTTCATTGATTGGCGCATTATCAAAGAAGTTGTGTAGTGGGGTCGTGCAATTGAATTAATCCCTCCCTTATTTTAATAATGGTGATAAAGATCAAAGAAGTTAGGCGTTTCTGTGAATGGTATGTTTTATAAAGCACTAGAATTATTTCCGAGACTGTGTAAAATCCTGCATTATCGCTCACGCTAGACGGTACAATATATATATATATATTTATATATTTAGACGAGGTTTCGGTTTGGTTAATCCGGAGATTCAGATAATAGAAGGCCGGATAATCGAGGTTCTGCTCTATGTTATATTGTATGTGTTATTTTTGTCAGGGACCATGATATTGGTGTCCAATGACATTCATGTGGTTATGTGTCATTCTTGTCAGGGGACATGGTTTCTTTTTTTTTTAATTAATATTTTTGGTTGCATGCATTGAACAGTTACACAGTTGACAACTATAAAATACATTATACAATTTTTGACACAAAAAGGAGCAGTATGACATCATTACAGAAAAAATAGAACCTTAACGATAACACATACAAGTTACATTACTGCAAGATTATAAGACAGCATACAGATTACCATATTTTAAATTGAATTTTTCTATATTTCCTTGGTTGATACTGATGTTGTTTTCAATGCTAAGATGATATTTCAAAGTATGTAAAAAGCAATTAAAAAACAAACCTCTGTCATTTTTTTAACATTTGTAAATAAAGTATTTTCCAATTAATATTATATAGTTAACAGGAAAATAAAACTGAGTTTCAGTGGTATTTACACCAAGTAGTACTTCTAAAACAGTAAACTTAATTTTTATGTGAAATATGCTGAACAACCAATTTTCAACTTGACCCCAATAGTGTTTTACAAAATGACAATAGAAAAAATAATGTTCAAGATTGTCAGTGTTAGAGCATAGACTGCAATCTGGTGAATCTTTAATCTTCCATATATATAATTTATAATTGCAATTGAAAAATCTATGAATTATTTTAAACTGTAAATTTATTAAGTAAGAGTTTGAAACCAATTTAGATGGTAGAAGATAAATTTGTTTCCAGTCATTCATTTCTAAGAAAGGGTAGTACTCTACCCATTTATGTTGACTTGTGGGAGTACTATACAATGCTTTTACATAGTGCATATATACCTCTTTATTATTAACTTTACAAAAGTTTTTAAGACATAAATTTGGAATTGAATTATCAACTAGGCTTGTTTTGGGGAGATTTCTTATTTTGGATCATATGGCACTGCTAAATTTATTGTATTTCATGTCTGGAATTTGCTTTCCAAGTTTTCCCTCCAAGTTTAATTTATCAATCAAAGTCTTATCACTATTTATTATATCTTTAACTTTTAAAATGCCAAGATCTTTCCAATCCAAATATTTGGTAGAAATAGCCTTATTGTCTATTGTAATAAGGTCACTGGCTCTTCTAAAAGATCGTCAAAAGTTTTTGGTTCAGCTGTTATAAAATTGTACCAAACAGAAAGTAGATCAGCATAAAAGGTGCTGAAAGGTTTATGTTTAATATTTTTGTAGATTTTCTTATGATATATCATCTTATTTTCAATATTTATTAAACGCTCAGATAAAAATTTCCACTTTGCTTTAATACTATTACAATATCTTCGCATCCACTTGATTTTACAAGAATTATAAAGCAAATACTGATACCATTTTTAAGCCACCAAGATCAAAAGGCTGAATTATGACTCTTTTTGCAATCTTGTGCTTTTTTTACTCCACAAGAAAGAAAAAACACCTGTCATCTAGTTCATTTAATAGGGCATTGCTAAAAGGTAAAACATAGGCTAGTTGTAGAATTTGAGGTATAATAAGGGATTTTAAAACTATATTTTTTTCCTTTAAGTGTCATGGATCTAGATTGCCAGATATTTAGCACATCTCTTATTTTATCCATTTTTTCTGAAACATTTAATCTTACCATTTCTGTGCTTTCAAGTGCAAACCAGATACCCAACGTCTTAAAGGGTTTATCGATCCAAGTAATACCTAAATTGTCATCAGAATGTAGAGAACCATCGTCATAAATTATAGTTGCCTCAGTTTTACTCTTGTTAAGTTTTAACCCTGCATAACGGTAGAATTCTTCAAAAATTTGTAGAGCATGACGAACAGAACTTTCGTTACTTAGGAAAAGTGTCATATCATCAGCCAATTGACATAATTTTATTGAAATGACATGGTTTCTTGTGTCCAGTGACATTTATATATATACAAGTATGTTTGCAGGGGCCATTTTCTCTGCTTATATTGATAGTAAAGTTGCTACACTTTGTATTTGTAGAACATGCTGCATTGACGCCTCTGGCTTCCAAGGTTTCTCACAGGTCCCATCATGCTTTTTGTCTCCAAACACAGTGAGCATATCACAGCTTGTTTCAGGTCTTTGTGGCCTTCTGCATCTTCAGAGGTGTTCTACTTGCAGATGTGAATGTGAAAGTCATATTAGCTTTTTTAGAATGTTTGGTACAAAATAAATGTTCAAGTGCAATGGTAGAAAATTATGTGTCAGCCATAAAGGCCAGTTTTGTATTATATGAGTTACCCTATGTTGTTTTTACTCACCCCAAAATCAAGTATTTCATCAAGTCTTTGAAAACTAACAGACCTTTGACCTTGAGAAATCATAATCTCATTGACCTTACCATCCTCAGGCATATCTCGTTTGCTTGCCTGGATCTCCCACATGAAGTGGTTTACAGAGCAGTGTTTCTTACTGGGTTCTTTGCCTTCATGAGATTGTCAAACCTGGCCCCTCATTCCTTCTCGACTTTTGACCCCTCCAGGCATCTAACTGGCCATGATGTATTTTTCACTAAAAAAATTGTCAAAATTCTCATAAAATGGTCAAAAACCCTCCAAACCAGAGATAAAGTAAAGTGTATTACACTTCCCAAATTACATGATCAATGTATCTGCCCTCTCAGGGCTCTCAAAGAATTGTATAAATTGTACCCTATGTCCTCTCGTACCTCCTTGTTTCAACTAGCATCCCCTGAGGGTTCGAGACCTCTCACTGACTCCAAGGTTCGAAAAGTTTTAAAAATTATTAACTTAAAATTGGGTTTTCATTCAGCCTTTCATACCTTTCACGATTTTCGAAGATCTGGGGCAACTTTTGCCTTCAACTGAAATGTACCAATTCAAGACATTAAAAGACACAACACATGGTCGTCTGACTGTGTGTGGCAGTACATTCAGTCTGATCACACATCTGGTGAATCTATTGCAGTTGCCCTAGCTGCTGCTGCTAATAATACATAGATATTGTTCCTACTGTGTTGGGCTTTAGGGTCAGTCTTATGCTTGCTATTGCTTATTCTATTGCTAAGTTCTTATTTGTGTATTTTATCATTTTTATCATTGTCAAACCCTGGGGTTACCTTCTTCCTCAGCAGTTTAGAGAGGTTACAGGATTCTCTAGTCGAAAATTATACACAATTAGTAAAAGTTTCTAGTCCTTGACCTTGAATGACCTGACCTTCTCTTCTGCTGGGTTGAAGGTCACTCTAGGGGTCACACATCTTTAACTCAGTAACTTTATTTTATCTTGGGCAATGCTTCTTTTGTGTAGTCATAGAGATGGACTCTAGTGACAAGTCAAGATAAGTAAATTTTATGCATTGCTCTTAATTATATATTACTAGTGACATATATCAAATACTTTATACTATTGCTATGACTTGTAAATATTTTAGTAGTAACTATATATATATATATATATATCAATGTATAATAAACTTGGTACCCGCATTTTTGTTGTTTCTGGCTTGGGGTGGGGATTGATTGGATTTGACGACATATCAACTAAATATCCCATAAATTTCAAAGCAAGAAGTATGGTGATATAAATGATATGGCTTGGAGAAAAAAAGGTGAAAGGACATTTTAAAATTAAGACTTTACCGATTACCTCTATTTAACATAAAGGTAGTCACACAATAACCTAGAAAGTTAACAAAAAAATATACCTCAGTAAAGAAAGATTAGTGAATATCAAAATTAAAGATTTCCTTAAAAGCTAAGGATTTCCTAGATTTTTAAGGTTTCCTTGAAATTCAAGGAAGGAAAGTTAGGCTCCTTCTTGGATTATATGGGCGTTCCCGTGCGCTGCGTGCCTAGCCGTATTCCCACCTCTAAACATAGGCTAGAAATGCTTTTTTTATCACCGACGGGACTTACATTTCCTTTAATAACTTTGGTACCGGAGCACCTAGCCGGGTGGGGACTGCGGCTAAAGCGGGCCCATTCCATGGCCTTCTCGGATTACATAGGTGTTCCCGTAGTGCGTCTCAGTGGATCAGTACATCGGCCAAGCTGATTAAAATACACCTACAGATAGTGGGGAGGCATCAAAAGTATGTTTCTCATCAACAGGAAGTACACTGCCATATCCCCGATGAGGCAGAAGGGAAGGGGAAGAAAGGAGAAAGGGGGGAGGGAAAGATCGAGAAGAAACAGCCTTTTCCCATCACGCCCCTCCACTTTAACACAGCCCAGCGGCATACTCGTTCCACTTGAAACTGTCAAACTTTCATTGAATATGGCCAACTCCACCCCCTTTTTACTAGCACTTTCCCTCTCCATAAGGGCCTCTCACACTCGGCCTATTGCATAACAAACAAAAAAATACCCCCTTCTTATACTCATTAGTTTATTTGCAGTTCCCTTTATAGTCTTTGAAGGGGCCACGGTGGCAGAGTGGTAACATTCTCGCCTCCCACCTCTGAGGCCGGGGTTCAATCCCCAGCACGGCCTCAAGTGGGAAAGCTGGTAGTTGCTTGCCGTTGGTCAGCAGTTTACAGTACAGAACCCTAACGAACTGTATGTACTGGTTTCCTCTGCCCTTCCAACTACCCGTTGTGATATGACCTGTACAGTGTTGAAAGCGATGTAAAACCCCAAATAAGTAAATAAATAAATAACTTAATAGTCCTTGATTTATGGGTTTATCAGAGTAACTTCTAGACAAAAGGTCAGCAATGGAGTTGCTGGCCCGAGGTATGAGTTTGACCACTCTGATATCATGAGAAGCTGTAAGGAGCCAGATATTCCTGGTGCAGGAAGCCAGGAATAGGTCCCTAGTACTGCCCGTATCAACCACTTGAACCACTGATATATTGTCACAAAACAGGGTGACCACTGAATGTGCCCATCTTGGGCCCCAGAGACGAAGGGCCACAACAATGTTTAGCATTTCTAGGTGCACTATTTTGAGTGAATGACCAATTATTGGGAAACCCGGTGTACAGTAGACCTCCTGATTCCAAGCCCTCCCCCAAGTCCAGTGAGGGAGGCATCTATATGCAAGGTATGGTCAGCTGGAATATAATTTTTTCTAAACATGGTGACCCCATTACACACAGGGAGAAACTTAAGGAACCATTTAAGGTCCAACTTGAACTCTGGGGTAAGGTCAAATTTCTTGAAATGGGGATTAGCCCTGAAAAGGGCCAGAATCCTATTAATGAATATGCGGGCTGGTTGAACGCACTTATGGATATAAATGAGTTTGCCCAACAAGGATTGAAACTGGGTCCTGGTGATGGTCCATTTAGAATAATAAAGGCATAGCATAAATCCCACTGATCTTATCAGGTTGAATCTGCAAGGTGTTGTGATATCGGTCAAATAGGATGCCTTGACAGGTAAGGGCCCTAGAAGGGAGGGGGAGTTTGTTCCATGCAGGTATGAGCTGATGGGGATGCGAGCACAGCGACAGTTAAGCATGCCAGTACCTCTAATAATACTGGTAGCTGCCATGTACTGATCCAGATTATTCAACTGGACTGTTTCATGATCCGGCCCAATATACTCAAAGTCAGTACTATCAAGGGTCATATAGCCCACTGATTTAGGTGGGAAGTTGATGTCAATAATTTCATGCTAGCACAAGTACTCTTGCTATCTACTTTGTGTGTGTAAGTATCCATGATTTTTTGACAGCCCAAGTTTTCGACTCTGGTTGATACATTGTTAATAGCAACATCAGAATCAATAGCATCGACATAGTGTGAAACCAGTAGATCCTGATAGTGAATTAATCTGTCAATCATATTCATTATTCTGTCCTCATAAGTCATATTAAAGTTATTCATAGAGTCGCAATCTTCTCTATAGTTGTCAAATGTCAACTGTGTTTCAAACCCCTTGACAATTCACTAGTATTGAAAGTTGGAATACACATATTATACAAAAACATGTCAGTGGAATACAGTACCTGCAGGAGGTCCTCAGTGGCCTAGTGGTTAGCAAGTTTGGCATCTAATCATAGACTGTCACCTCTGTGGGTTCGAGTCCCACAAGTGGCAATTCTGAGGACCTGTCCCAATATGACCCTGGCTGTTGAATGGGACGTAAAACCCCAACTTTGACTTTGTACAGTACCTGCAAATAACCCACAGGAATATGTAAACATTGATAAAAAACAACACCTAGGTCGGGTTGACATGAATAATATGCAAACAAACCTCCTTCTATACTAAGCTTTTGGTGAATGTACACTAATTGCATCACAACAAACATACCAATCAAAGTGATGATTACGACTGAAGACACCCCTGACCTTATTGCCCTCAGTATACAAAGCGTGAAGTATGTTCTGAAAAACAGTCTTAGGGTGGGGTTCCCATACACCTGACTACTGTGCTACATTCAGTGTCATTCAAAACGTCATTACTTTTAATAACATCATTAACTACATTTACATTGTCAAATGCACTATTAGAGTCTACAAACATTGTGAAAGCATGATCATCATAATTACAGTCAATGTCCCCCCTTCCTGCCTGTGACTGTCTGTTGAACCCGTGGCCCAAGTGGTCCTAGCTCCTAGCTGCTGTTGACTGTCTGTTTGAGATGTTTAGATTTAAAGTTACATTTAAGCTTTGGGTGTGAAAGTGACCTGCCCTGACTCATACAGAAGCTGCAGTTGTGCAAAAACTGACCATGATGGGTATCATGAGTACAGGTACTGTCATTGTATAATCTGCATACTTTCTTTGGTTGTGGTTGCTGGGTGACTGCCTGAGCACTGGGAAGTGCGATTTGAGATGCACTGAGCCTGTTAATAGCCTACTGTGTGGAGTCCCCCCATGACAGTGTGCCTTCCACAACACAATGCATAGATGAATCCCAAGCATTTCTGACGGCCACCCATGGAAGTGACGTAGCGTTCCTCATAGCATGGATTACCTAGTAATAGTGCCTGCTTGGACAATGTGGGGTCTGCTATATGATAAACATTGGTAAGCTGACCGACTATCCATTGTGACATGGACAACTTGTCGCAAAGTTGATGCTTCTTACCTCTTGTGCCCTGGTACCCTTCATTTCGCCAACGCTTGTGGGGGGTGCATTGACAGTGTCAACAGAGTTATACCTGCCAGAACGTTTAGTTGCACTGATCTTACCTTGAAAATATTCATTGTGAGTCTGGACGTCATAATTCACCAGCACGTCATTAACAGCCTGATTCACACTGGGGATATGACACAAGGTGTCCAAACTAGGGTTCATAGCCTCCTGCCTGACATTGGGCAGTGTCTGTTTGGTAATGATACCCTGGGTTATGACGCTAGTGTGATGCTGAGAAGGTGACTGTCATGGTTGTGGCGTCTCCACATGGTCTTGGAACCGAAGCTGTTGTGAGGATGCCGTGAGTGAACGAGGCTGAACAGCCGGAGGATAACCATGGTGCTGAGCGACAGTACATGGGACTGGTGATTAAGCGGTGTTGAAATAAAAGGTCTGTTCTGCTCTACCTTATCAAGCCTGTCAGATAGAAGCTTGTTAGATGCCACCAGGTTCTGGAGCATGGATAGGATGGCCTGATTCGTCGGATCCGACTGAGTCGGTTGAGATAGTTGTATGTTACTTACATCTTTGGAACCTCCCGACTGAATATATGAGCCATTGATGTTGGATCCAGAATTTTTCATCCTTGTAACTGAAATTCTTCTTGGTACTAGGCATTATGAAGCAGTAAAAAACTTAAAATCCTGTAACACTATAATCCATGTGCTAAATTAAACTTAAATTCTTGGTGCTATGTCAATGGCCACTAAGAACAATATGAAACCAATTCCAAATCGAGCCAGGAACTGGGGAAGAATGATCTCTTTGGTTGGTCATAGGTGAAAGGTTGTGGAAGGGGGTTGTAACCCCGAGGCACAGAATACCGAGAGTTTAAGTTAGGGAAACTGTCAGAGCAAGCACCTCACTGTGCCTTGCTGTGTAATATTGGGGACACTGAGCCTGAGTCATTCTTCAATCCTTATCAATCTGGATTGCTCGTAAAGCAGTATATAGAGAAGCAGGACATATTTCTTTAGCAGTGAGTGGAAGTGAAAAATGTGTGAATTTTCTTCTTTGGTTTTTGACTGTTAGGGAAAATATGACCAAATAACATTATTCTCTATTAGCAAGGAAACATTTGAAACTAACAATAAATCTTCATTAGTTTTCTACATATTTATTCTATATCTGTTAGGAAAATACTTGTGTTAAAGTGGAGACATTACAACTTTTATAAACGCCTTATTCTCATTGTTTGTCAATTACAATTTATAATTAGCTAATGAAATGAACGGAGAAAATATTATTCCCTCTCTTCTCTGCACTAGAATATGGGGACTCAAGGATGGATGTCTATTCTCTAAACAAAACCCAACACATAAACATATTGGGTAATCCAATACATTGCTCCATACCAATTACCTGGCCAATGAAAAGTTTTCTGACTTATTTGCAGTATTTATTTATTTATTTGGGGTTTTACGTCGCTTTCAACACTGTACAGGTCATATCACGACGGGTAGTTGGAAGAGCAGAGGAAACCAGTACATACAGTTCGCTAGGGTTCTGTACTGTAAACTGCCGACCAACGGCAAGCAACTACCAGCTTTCCCACTTACGGCCATGACGGGGATCGATCCCCGGCCGCAGAGGTGGGAGGTGAGAGTGCTACCACTCTGCCACCGTGGCCCCTTTATTTGCAGTAAGCAGTGATATTGTTTTTATTACTTCCTTGCAAAACAAATCCATGTAGCATAAGTCAGTAATGTATTACTTTTTTATTCCTCTTACATACTTAATGTATAGTGTATATATTGAATATACAGTCAAACTTGTGGATGCAATCACTCTCAATAAAGAATCACCCGTTGTGATAATTTTTATTCCCCCATGAAATTTAAATGAAAAAAATACCCTATAGAGCGACCACTCCCCAGTTGTGACCAACGACCATTAATATCATTACCAATAACACACAATATCTCTACAAGTGACCATTATGGGAAATAAAGTGCTAGCACGGTCATTGGTATTAATCAATAGAGATGGGCGATATATGGTGTTTTCATTCTATTGTCCCCTTCTTCACACCTTTTCTAATACAGGCTATCAAATAACAATAAAGACACACTTACAACACTTGCCTCTTTGCTTTTGTGACTTGTAACCATTAACAGCAAGCATTTTATTAATCCTTTGATTACAAACACAGTCTCACATGTGAGTATCTGTCACTCACGATTGCCATTGTAAAACCGATTAATTTGTATCTTAAGTTATTGTTATAAACTAAATGTTGACATAATCTTTTTTCACCTTTCTTAACGTAATTGAAATTACAAAAATGGAATTTTAGGATAAATAGGGGTCAGTAAAGTTTTAAATCATTCTAGTTTGAATACTTAGCATAATATATATCAGAGCTATTCAGTATGGTTACAGTGACTGGGCCTATGCTCAAAGAAAAAGCTCTAAAGTTTGCTTGTGATTTTGGGAATGAGGTGAAGTTTAAGGCCAGTAATGGGTGGCTGAATGCCTTAGTCAAAAGACACATTATCTTTGGCACTCAACATGGGGGAAGAGGGGAGATGTAAACCAGTCTATTGTTGGTGAATGGAAAATAAAACTTGTTGAACTTTGCAAAGGCTATGCACCAAAGGACATTTACAACATGGATGAAACTGGGTTGTTTTGCAGGGGTTCAAACAAAAAACATATTTCATTTTAAGGATGAGTATTGTAAGGCGGGCAAACTTTCAAAGCAAAGATTGACTGTAGGTCTGTGTGCTGGCATGAGTAGAGAAAAGGAGACAACCATTGTGACAGGAAAGTCGGTGCTTCAGTAATATCACTATCTCTTCCCTGCCAGTCCGCTATTATGCCAATAAGAAGGCCTGGATGACCAATAGCATAATGGAAGACTGGATGGAGTACTTTGATCAAAAATGAAAAAAAGAAGACAGGAAAGTTCTGTTTCTGGATAATGCACCCTCCCATCCCACACAACTGAAGTTGGAAAATGTGAAAGTACAGTTCTTCCCACCCAATACCACATCCCACTGCCAACCAATGGACCAGGGAATAATTAAGGCCACGAATTTAAAGTTTAGAAAGAAACAGTTGCAGTATCTTCTTTTGCCATGGAAAAATACCCAGAGCTTACAGGTCCCCATCTCCTGCAACTTATTAGTGTCTTGGATGCAATTTACCGGGTATAGAACTGATGGAATGATATTGAACAAAAAATCATCAAATGCTTTCAGAAATGTGGATTTATAGAATTCAGCCCAACAGGTAGTGAATCAACAGATGATGATTCATTGGATGATTTGCCCCTGTTTGTCTTCAAACTCACAAAAGACATCTTTGGATGTGACTTCAAGGAGCTCCTCAGGATTGTCTGAGAAGTGGTGAACTGTGACAGTGACCTTTACACTGACTAGGATAAGCCTGCAAAAGAAATATTGGCAAAAAAGGCCCAGGAGAGTGATGAAGATGAGGGAGAGACAGACAGACACAACACAGATGTGTACACTTACAGAAGTCCAGGACTACATACAAAGAATAAAGAAACTAGCAGCTCACTTGGGGGATAGTGACCTTTTAAACTCTGTAGTTTCCACTGAAAGTGATCTGAGCAAAATAAGGATGAAAAAAGACAAAAAAACAATCTTGCATTAAAGATTTCTTTTCAAAACAATAGGGAGTACTAAAAAACGTATGAAGGATGTAAGAGTAGTTATGAACTGATCAATTTTTATCCAAGATGTCTGTTTCCGGTGATTATACATTTGTTTTGTGCACAATTTATTTTCTATCAATTTAAACTTCGGCACTGATCTGAGAATATTCTAAAGCCAGTAAGTTACCTTTTTATTGTTATTCTTTGATATCCTTTATTGTGATTGTCTTCTGATGTGTATTTTGTCTTGTCAAAAAAGATCATGGATTGCAATTCACCTCAATCACCACTAATGAATAGAGCCTATTCCTTAGGCAGGGAAAAAGATGGGGGTTTAAGTGTTTTTTGTGTGTGATGTTGTGTTTGATGTGTGTATTTTATGATAATGAACCCAATAAAAAACTTTTTTTTTATTTTGCATTCTATCTTACTTGGTTTTATATAACAACCAACCCCTACTAACGACCGTTTTCATCTTTTCCTTTGGACTGTAGCTTTGTGTTTGTTATTAAAAAGTACCCTGTGGTCATTTTAGAAAGTTGCAATATTACTGATTTCTGACATAGATGGTCAAGTTAAGGAGCCTTGCTTTAGACCAATTTCCTTGGCAACAACCCGGAAGTGGCTCCAATTTGCTTTGACAACCACCCAAGCCACTTACTGACTTGGCAATCCCCAAATAGCCCCTCCATATTTGGCTAAAACCTATCCATACTTAGGATATGAATCAATCCCATCATCCATTGCAAATTACCCACAATTCCCTGAAGACCTGAATTACAACAGTTAGAAAGCATGTTGCTTTGGAATACAAGGAATGACTAACTCATCACATAAGTCTGTAAATGAAGGGTCAAGAGTTAAATACATTTTCAGAAAATGTTTTTTAAAAATTTTCTTTTGTAATTATACTTCTGTATGTGTGGAAACATCTAGCAACTTTAAGTGAAAACATAGTCACGAATGAATGACAAATAAAAGGACCCAGTATTTAAATCGAAATGGTTTTAATTCAAAGAAACTGTTAGTTACAACCTGAACCTTGTAAGCAAGTCTACTATAGTAAGAAACATTATATTTGACTGAAAGACTGATCATTTTTAGCATTTTGTTTTGCTTCTTTCTGTTGAATCATTAGATGCTACCTGAATGATGATAACATGTATGTGTATACTAATTTCCCCAATAAACCTTCACTTTTAGAAAGTTTTGCAAATGCTTCTTTCTGTTTTATCATGGGCTTTAAAAGGTGGAAATATTCCGGTTGTTCCTTCACTGAGGCCCTGCGTAATTCATCCATTAAACCACCTTTCACCAAAGCACTGATCAGACTCATATTACAGGCTCTGGCGAGAGTAATTTGGGCCACATTTCTCACATTTCGAGATCTTTTTTCTTGCCGGTCCACCACATCACACTGAGATTTTAGCTTGGTTATCTGGAACAAAGACATTCAATTTTAATGTTGTCAGAGAATTCATGACTGACCTGATTCTGTACAAAAGTATAATATTGCTTTAACATGGATAACTAAAACCATTGTAACCAAACACTAAAAATCCTTACAAATAAATCCTATGGTATATCAAACATTTGTTTACTGTATTTAACCTGCAAAATTATCTTTGTTGGATTAACTTGATATGATCAATTTGGTATTCACATTAAATCAAACACAACATATCATAATGTATAATTATAAGGTTGGGACAAAGTACTGCATAAAAGTTGGACAAAGCCTCTGCAATGCAAGCCATATCACATTGGTAAGCAACTACAAACATACCTATATAAGGTTAGGGTTTACATTCTAAAACTCAACCTGAGCTTGAAGATGGACGGGAATTTGTTTTCCCAGATTGGCTACAACTACCTCCCCACTCATTTGCAATAAAAATATTTCTGAATAGATATATTTCAGTTTTAAATCAGGTTTGGCGTTAGTTTCTACTATTTTGTGCAGTACATATATGCATTTAGACATTAAACAATTTTTACTTCATTTCAAGCTGTTTCTTTTAAATCTGATTTTGTTCATAGCTCATAAATTTACACAACCAAACACACTGTATACCATGATAATTAAATTCTGCATCTGCACATGCATGGTATTATACTGAGAAAATGTTTTACATACTTGTTTTTCTTCCTTTTCTGTCAGGTTGTCATGAAGCTTCCTCTGTTCTTCCCTGATTTCAGCAATCCGTCTATCTGCTAATTTATCTAACTCTTCTCTACATTGACTGAATGCTTTTTTAGTTTGTTCTATTTGATGTCTGATATTCTGCCCTTTCAGATGTGTGTCACTGATTGTTTCAGTAAGTTTTTCAATCTTCTCTTCTGCCTGACAAACAGTGTCAACCAGTGCCTTTGATCCACTAATAACCTCATGTATTTTGTGATTCTCAGTTAGGCAATGGTAACAAATAATTTCTTTACACTGTTTGCAGTACATGTCAACAGGAGTACTTGCATGTGTACAGCAGAAAAGAAGTTCATCTACAAGTCTCACTTCACACTGAGAGAGTTGTTTAACTATATGTCCTGAAATTAAAAGTCAGTAAATGTTCTGGTTTTAAGCTGTGATTACTTTGATACAAGACCACATAAAACAACTGCACAAAATGTTCTCACTCTTTTCTCCCTAACACAAAGTTATTCCTTTTAAAATAATGTTTTAGTATATCTTAAAGTGTTATGATAATGTACAGTTGTGAGTGTGAGTGGCATAGCTTTAAAATGTGGTGCCTGATAAACCTGAATACAATATATGAGAAATAAATAAGTATGGTTGATAGATAAACCACATTGCTGCTGTAGCTGCTTACCTTTTAAAATGGGAATTCTTAAATGCTGCTCCTGACATGCATCACAAAGGAAAATTCTGCAATCTTGGCATTTCCAGGTGGCTAAAGCAGGTTTGTCTGGTCTACATTGTTCACATGATGGGTTTTTGCTTATCTTGGTGCTCCTAGTAGCAATACAGTTTACACTTTACATCACATGTTCAGGTGGGAAATTAATGGTTACTGTATTATGTAAAAACAATTTTGATGTCCGAAAAGCTTGTGAAGTAGATCAGTCCTTAGTTAAAATAAACATGTTTATGTGTGCATTACATGACCTCTAAAGTTCACTTCGATCGCAGTATTACTTCTTTCAATGACTACAAATTCATACCATCATCTATTCCACTTTAACGACAGGATCTTGGATGATAATTTAATTGAAAATAGCTTTTATGTTGGAGACCAAAGATGTATCTCCTATAGCAAAAATATATTGATAAAATTGCTAATTTGCTTTGATGTTAGTGTATCGACGGTTAGTTCCAGGAAACTGGGGAAGTATAAGTAATTTCCTGTTTTTGTCAATATTAATCTTGACTTAGTAAACATTCTTAGAGTGCAGACCTCTACCAGGCTCAGCCATTATCCTAATATTATAATTACATCAAAATACTGCTTTTCATTTTATTAATCTCAACCACAAACTCAAAATCATTAAAACAGGACTGCTAGAATTTCATAAAATTTTATCCAGAGTGTGATCCTTATATTTGGTCATTTCTTCCTTTTGTCAAGCCTTACCCAAACAAAATATTTCATAAAAATGGGTTCATTTTCAATAATGTTTTAGTATATCTTAAAGTGTTATTTTAATAAATAATATAATAACTAGAAAACACCCTGCATACCTCTCAAGATCCAGTAATTTGTTGACAAATTCTTTTTGGCAAATCTCTTTTATTGAGGAAAATGTATCACACAAGGGACACTCGATTCCTGGCTTGTCATTCTCTTGTTTATCCATAAGTTGTTTGATACATTTTTCACAATAATTATGCAAACACTGCACTAACACTCTTGGCTCTTGTAAGAATTCCAGACACACCGAACAGGTAAGAAATTCCTTAATTAAGAATTTCAGCATTGTTAATTATGGTATATAAAACTGTCAGCTTGCATACGTGTGTAATGGTCTATTAATTAAAAAGCTACATTAAAATTATTTAAAACTTTTTAAAAATGTTTTTGTTTTAATGTTTTTCTCGTAATAAATGAAAAACAAAAACTAAATTGATTTTGCTTGAAAAAAATACTTACATTTACTTTCTGCTCCATACTCTTCTCATTTGATGATGAAGCCATAGTAAAATATATGGTTGGCACCTGTGATAAGATAGAACTAGCTAAAATATATACATCCAAGTATATCATCAGCTTTTATTCTAGTGAGGGTTACATTTCAACAATTTTTCTTATATTTGGGATTTTTGTTATATCCAGGTCAAATTCATCCGCTGCTCTAAGCTGAATGCTTGCAAAATAAAACCAAATTCATTGTTTTGGGCTCTCAGGCTCAGTGTCAAAAACTCTCTCTCCCATTTTCCTGTCAATATACTTGGTAAACCTTTTTACCCTGCAAACAGTTGTTGGAAACCTAGGTGTGTGTTCGGGTAATGCCTTTTCTTTCTTAGAAGATGTTTACAAGACTCGTAGGTCATACATTCTCCAAATGCATGACCTCCATCAAATTACCCATGAAGTGACTGTCTTTGTTGCAAATGCTCTGGTTAGTTGTTATTTGGACCATTGTAAATTTCTGAGAGATTTATCAAGTTTCAATCTACTCAAGCTGCAGAGTATTCATAGAATACTCTTACACATATTGTCACAAATAAAAGAAAGTATGCTCATGTAACACCCATACTCAAGCGACTTCCCTGGCAGCCTTTGGTTAACCGTTACATGTTCAAAACCACGATATTTGTCTAAAACTTTCCTCATAGTGCTCCAACCTATTTTGGACCATCATTGTCACTGAGCAGTTCTTCTTGCAACACCAGACAGTCACCTTGACTATCAGTACTTGGCAGTTCATCCTTTTTACTCCTCTTTTTGCAAGTCAGTCAAACACTTACGGATATAGTTTTGTCTTCAGTGCTTCTAAGATTTAGAATGAAAATGTACATAATACAACATCTATTGCCTACTTCAGTTAAAAGCTCAAAACCCATTTTCCTAAGCCTATCCCCATAGCCACCGTGTATTATCTCAGGTATCACTTGGCTATGTCAATGTCTATTCAAAATGTTTTTGTATACTTGCACCACTGTCTCCATCAATAATGGAGATGAAGTGCTATAAAAGTCCATATAGATTAGTATTTTGGTAGAATACCTTAGTGGCAATTCAAAACAGATTTTGAAAATGTCTGACATAACTATTATAACCATTAACAAGCTGTATGAAAATTATACATGCAGTATTGCACCTGTATATTGGACAAAAAACTATATTTCTAATATATCCAGAATTTCGACAAATTTTACAACATGTAAAAACATGCAAATTTCCAAATGCTTATGTGCCTAAATAAGTGTAATTTGAAATTTTCCATAGTACATTTTAGTGGTCTATGGGGTGGGCGCTATATAAATGACATTATCATTGTTACTTTTATTATTATTGAAGTGTTTATAGAATGTATAGTATTTTATGAATGTAACACTTTATAACACATGAATACACAATACAAACACAATATATCATAAACTTACTTTGATGTGAACTGTTTGGGATCTAGACTTCAAGTGCTGGCCAGCACAAGGGTCTGCATACACCAGACCCCTGTTGAATTGCTCACGGACCACTTACGGTGTAGCTACACTTCTCTGAATGTTAAGCGACGGTCACACTTCCCCAACTTCGCAGCTTACGACACTACTCCTAACATTATTTTTGAAGGAAATGGCCCTGTACCTGTAAAGTGCACGTGGGTGCTTTCTTTGTTGACCTGGGGCCGGTTTCATGAACAGACTTAAGCCTTGAGTCAGACTCAAAAGTTGAGACTTTGTCTCAAATTTTGGAAATATTTTGCGGAGTCTGTGAACTCAGACTCAATGCATTTCACAAACAAGCTCAACTTGAGACCTGGCTCAGTCACAGGCTCAAATTTGAGCCCATGAAGGAGGTGTCTCAAATTTGAGTCCAAGCTTTGATGCCAAAAAACACATACATAAAGCGATACAATTTGTTCCAAAATGAAATTGATAAATCTTGAAATCTTCTATTTTCATTTTATTTTGTAATTACAGCCACATATTCAATATTTACTAATAACAAAAGTCAATAGAATTGACATGCTTTATAGGCTATTATCAAGTGACAGGCCTCAAGGGTGGACTCAAAGCCAGACTCAACCTCAGTTGAGTCTCAATCTTATGGATCACTTAGAATAATATATTATCACATAATTTCTTTATATTATGAGTATTAAAGATATTTAAAATGATAATAATCATGAAATATAACTTTTTAAACTAAAAATAAGCCCACTAAATATATGAAATGAGATTAAAAAGTTGAGACCATAACTTGAGACTGGTCTCAGCTGATCCACCCTTTGTGAAATCTATTTGAGCCAAAAACTCAGCCGAGACAAAAGTCTCAGATTTGAGACCCTGACTCAGCCTTGAGTCTGGCCCAGTTTGAGACTTTTCATGAAACCGGCCCCTGGAGTCGTTTGCCTATGATCTTTTTACTCAAAGCATCAAGTTGAATTTTCACAGCCAATGACAATTTTTAGTCACACAAATTTGTTCACATCTATAACACGTATCCCACTGATAAATATTAAGTCTCCCTGACAGAGACTAATCAATTACTGCTGGCATTTAAGTACTGAACTCTCACCATCTTTAAACAAAGATTTAGTCAACTTAAGTCTCCCAAGAGAAGACTTTTTAGCTTTGATTTACTCTGCCACAGTAACTCCATATTCCAATTACCATTATAAACTAAAACAAAATCTGCTCTTCGTAACTTAATCCACTGAGCACAAAATCAAAACTAGGGTGAAGTGGCTGGCATTCTGCCAACCACAGAGTCGAATCTTAGGACAGCAGTGGGTGTTGAAATCTGTAAACTTGGTATTATCGCCCGCAAGACAGAGTGAGGTGCGGTGACAGTAAAATATTGCTGGATTATGTATTTGCAAAATATTGTTAGAAACCCCATCGTAGCCTCACGTTTTCATCACTCTGTGGGTGTACAACTACCAGCATTTGATATTTTATTTCTTTTATATATTGCGAGAAGACAGAGTGAGGTGCGGCGACAGTAAAATATTGCTGGATTATATATTTGTAAAATGTTGTTAGAAACCCCATCGTAGCCTCACGTTTTCATCACTCTGTGGGTGTACAACTACCAGCATTGATATTTTGTTTGTTTTAAATATTGCGAGAAGACAGAGTGAGGTGCCGTGACAGCAAAATATTGCTGGATTATATATATTTGTAAAATATTGTTAGAAACACCATTGTAGCCTCACGTTTTCAGCACTCTGTGGGTGTACAACTACCAGCATTTGATATTTTATTTGTTTTATATATTGCGAGAAGACAGAGTGAGGTGCGGCGACAGTAAAATATTGCTGGATTATATATTTGTAAAATGTTGTTAGAAACCCCATCGTAGCCTCACGTTTTCATCACTCTGTGGGTGTACAACTACCAGCATTTGATATTTTATTTGTTTTAAATATTGCGAGAAGACAGAGTGAGGTGCGGTGACAGTAAAATATTGCTGGATTATATATTTGTAAAATGTTGTCAGAAACCCCATCGTAGCCTCACGTTTTCATTACTCTGTGGGTGTTCTCGATTCTGATTGGCTGAATGACAAATGTGTAGTACTACCGTGACGTCACTTCATTCATTAATTTCTTTGCGGTTTGTTTGTTTGACAAATGAGTAATAGGCTGTAGATGCGCAGACAACAATTTTACATTAACAGTAACTGTGTGATAAACCCAGCAGACAAATAAATTAATTGGGGATTCACGTCTACAAACCAGCAGATGAAACCGTTAAAAAAGACTCGTTCGAGTAGACCATCACAATAGCAAAAACAATAGTTTCTAGGACATACGGGTTCTTAGAGAAAGCCAGACGTAGTGCTAGACAAGCTTTTTACTTTATAAAATATAACTGAATAAAAGCATTAAAAATCTTCAAAATGGCAGAGTGTATAATATACACCTTAATGTACCGATATGTGAACAAATATTATTCAGAATTTGATATTTAAGGGTTTAAACGGCCAATTTAAAATCGTGGCCGCAACTCAGTACATAACTCGAATCAAAGATTCGACTAACAAAATTGTTCCTTTACATTAGATATCTCAATCCCAATTAAGTACTGGGCATACAAAAATTACAGTCACTTCCAATTTTATATTCCAAATATTTTTACTGTTGTGTACAGTTGCATTCCGCTCATCACTTATCTCAAACTGCTTACAAACCACACACTTTCCTTATTTTATATTATTTCTTGATTGTTTTTTTTTGTTCAGTTTCTTCCAGCTCACACATTTATCTTTCCTTTACTTGTATCAGCTTTTCAATTTTTCAGTCTACATACAGCAATGCACTTTAAATATTAGATAAATGAATTCTATAACTTTGGCTCCTTAACTAAGTATATCTAGCTACAATTTATACAAAGTAATCCTTCAATCATGTAGGTCTTCTCCTAATCCTAGCAGTTCTAACAGGCTGAGATTCAGATTGAGTAGGTACTTCTACAGTTTCCTGATTTGAAAATAAGGGTTCTGAGTTTGACTCAAATAAATCAGAAAGAACTGTTTCTGAATTTTGAGACAAATTAGTATTAGAAGTTTCCTGATTAGCAGAGACTTGAGAATTATTTTGAGCTTGTACATTGTCCTGTTGAGGCTGAGGTAGTTCAAATAAAGTGGTTAACCCTAACTCGTCATCCTCCTCATACGGCAACGTCTCGTCCAAGTCCAACACACGGTGTCTGAGGCGACGCATCCACATAGGAATTGACCTGTCCATACAAGACTTGAGCCTGTCATGATGCACAACAACCTCCCTTTTATGACCTTTGATCCTGAATAACACAGGAGAAATCACTTTGATCACGAGATATGGGCCTTTCCAGATTGGTTTTAGTTTGTTACTTTGACCTACTTTTGAACTGGAGTTTATGAGATATACTAAATCTCCAACATTGTACTTTCTTTCAAGTACTTTGAAATCATAATCTTTCTTTTGTCTACGCTGAGCAGACGAAAGAGTATCCCTAGCTTGTTTATGAACATGTTTAAGCTGGCCTTCCAAGTTTTTTGACATACTCCACGGGAGTTTCCCGTCGCAAGTGTTGATCCACAGTTCCTAGCATCAAATCAATTGGCTCCAGAACTTCACGTCCTAACATCATTCGGTTTACAGTAAAACCTGTTGTCCTGTTAACTGATGCACAAATGGCTCCAGCAAGTAACTGAAGATCCTCATCCCAGATCCTCTGGTTTCCTTTCAAGTAGGCACGAATGATTTGAAGTAACGTCTTGTTCAACCGCTCCACCTGCGCATTTGACGCCGGATGGTACAGAGTTGTTCTAGTCTTCACAATTTGTAGCAGTTGGCACACTTGGGTGAACAAATTCCCAGTAAAGTTTCGACCCTGATCCGTATGGATCTGCAGCGGGCAACCGAATCTGGCAATAAAACCTTCCACCATGGCCTTGGCTATTGTCTCCGCATTCTGATCAGGTAGGGGGTAACACTCTAACCATTTGGTGAACTGATCCACCAAGATGAGGATATAAACATTACCACTATGGCTTTTGGGAAACGGACCTAAAATGTCTAAATGGACTCATTCCATAGGCACGCCAGCATGAAAAGTTCCCAGTTTGGCCTTGGCCTTTCTGTGAGGTTTCTTGTTAATGCTACATTTCCGGCATGACTTTACAAATGTCTGTATATCTGATCGCATTTTGTACCAGAAAAAGTTGCGTTTGAGTTTTGCCAAAGTTTTGGTTATACCTAAATGTCCAGAAGTTGGAACATCATGGGCCAGTTCAAGTATGTCTTGTCGCAGACTTTCTGGAACTACCATCTTATAGGTCTCGGGTTCAAATGGATCATCAGAAACACATCTGTAGAGTAAAACTCCATCCCTCAGTATGAACTGTTCTTTGCTCAACCAATAAGCCTTGGTTTCAGCACTGGCTAGCATCAAGAAATATTCAGTTGGCTCCTCTCCAGACTCAAGAAACTCAAGTAGAAGTTCAAGATTGGCATCGTCTCTTTGACAATCTGGTCAACTGTATAACCAGCAGGTAACCAGTGATCCAGCTGCAACACCTGTATGGCGACCGTAGGAGTTCTAAATGATAATGGGACCACGTCGTCCACTTGACCATTGGTGATGCGCTCTGGTGCAATATGGAAAACCTCCACACTTGAGATTTTTGAGATCGGTTCCAGCTCGGTAACAGTCACACGGTTCCAGTAGATCCGGAATTTGGGATAGAGCATCTGCGTTGCTGTGTTTCTGACCCTGGCGATGCAAGATCTGCATGTCGAACTGTGACAACTCTTCTATCCATCTAGCTAGTTGACCTTGAATCCCACGAAATCTCATCAACCACGCTAGACTATTGTGGTCAGTCCGGATCATGAATTTGTGTCCTAGCAAAAAGTGACGATACTGTCGAGTGAAACGCACAATTGCAAGCAATTCTCTGCGAGTTGCACAATACTTTTGTTGAGCAGGGGTTAGTATGAAACTACCATAGGATACAACTTGTTCTACACCATTTTGCACTTGGAAAAGTTCAGCTCCTATAGCTGTCTTGGATGCGTCTGTATCCAAAATAAATAAATCTGTTCTATTTGGGTACACTAACAAGGGAGCTTCAGTTAGTTTTTGTTTCAAAGTTATGAAAGCTGACTCATGTTCATTTGACCACTGAAAGTTACTTTGCCTAACTTTTGAACCTGTCAATTTGTACAGTGGAACAGCTGTTTCAGCAAATTTGTCAATATAATCCCTGTGATAGTTAGCTAAGCCCAAAAATTGCTGTAACTCCTTCCTGTTACGAGGAACAGGCCAGTCTAGAATCTTTTGAATACCTTCAGGATTTGGTTTAATGCCTTGTGCACTCACAATCTTTCCAAGAAACTTAACTTTCTTTTGAAATAAAAGGCATTTCTTTGGTTTGAGCTTAAGGTTGTAAGTTCTAAATCTGCCCAGAGTTTCCTTCAGATTTTGAATATTATCTGAAAAGCAGTTCCCTAGAATTACAACATCATCTAAGTAGGCCAAAACTGTCTTCCATGTAAGGCCTCTTAGTACCAATTGTATGATTCTTTGGAATGTTGACGGCGCATTACACAACCCAAAACCCATTCTAACATGTTCAAACAAGCCAAAGCGAGTTTGAAAAGCAGTCTTATGCCTGTCTGATTCTGCAATTTTGACTTGATAATAGCCCGAAGTCATGTCCAATGTACTGAAATATACACTTCCATTCAAAGCCGAAATACAATGTTTGATATCCGGTAAACTGAATGAAGATTTGACAGTACAAGCATTAAGGCATCTATAATCTACTGCACAGCAAATTGTACCATCTTTCTTTCTAATGAATACAGGCGGCGAAGCCCAATCTGAATTGGACTCCTGTATTACTCCTGCGTCTAGCATTTTTTGAATACAAGCTTCCTCCTCATCCTCAAATTGCAAAGGAATTCGACGCATTTGTTGCTTGATTGGTTTTGAATCCTTGGTATCAATTTCATGATCAAAATGCTCAAAACAACCAATGTCTAAGTCATGTTTTGCAAAAACGTCCTCATAGTCTGTTAAAACAGACTGAAGTACTTTTCTCTCATTTTCAGATAACTTTCCGAAGACTTGTCATTGTAGCCGGGGTCCTCTTTGCTACCATGAAGAGTTTGGTTTAACCCAGCGTATATCTACCCTCTTCTTGATTAAAAATAAAAGTAATGAAAATAAAAGTTTTATTTCTTCTGATATTCTGTTTATTTTAAAATTTCACTTGCAAACCTGCCACGCGGGACTTTCATAACATTAACTTTAATAACAATCACTTTAACTTTTAAACTGGCTTTTATAAAACAGTTTGGGCAAAAACCCCAAGAACTGTGTCAAAGCCAAGAGACAAAATCAAACACTGAAAGCCAGCGCCTTTAACTGCAAAGTTTTGCTTTATATATCAGAACAACATTATAAAACAATCTTCAAACTCAACTTACTTAGATCCTAGTTTTTATTTAATAAAGTGAAAACAATGTAACTTTGTCTTTATGGTTATCAAAGTAAATTACATTTTAAAGACAAAGTGTAATCATATAAATTTGACACACAATTACTTGATAATACCCAAAGGACTAATTAACAACATAAATTAAAATAAAACTTAAGATTAATTTAAAAGTCATCATTACTCAGCATTTCTTAAAAAGGGGCGTATTTTGTGCACTCCCAAGATTTTTGATGAGTCCTTGATCCACCCTAACTCAAAAGAATTTCCTGTCAACTTTACCTGTAATGTTTCTTTGATGCATTCAAACCCCCATCCCAAATAGTTACAATAACCCCATACAATTTAACTTCTAAAGCCGTATTCTTTATATAATTTAATTTATCTCAGAAAGAACTAATTTCTTGTAAACAACCTAGCCTTATTAGAACCCCTTTTATGTATTTAGCTTTAATTAATAATCATCATTACATTTATACTAAATATTTTATTAATTAATTAACTAGTAACATGCCCCCATGTTACATTCCTCCCTTTCCCATTGCAAAACTTTTAATCTTAAAAGTTTTGTACAAAAGAGTAATTGACCTCTACCCCGCAAAGTGGAAACAACAGCGAAATACAAAACAAAACACAATACAAATAATTTTCCCACATGGGACAATAATATAATCAAAACTGCATTTAAAAAAAAGAAAAGAAAACCCTCCACCAGTAAGAAACATCATGCATGATTGTTCATATTGTCATTGTCTCATCACTGTCTCATTAAATAACTATATCAATGTCTCCCACAGGCTGTCCTTCATGCCATCAGTATGAATCCCCTTGGAGTGGTCTCAGCAACGGTTGGGCTTGATAAAGGTGTCATCTCAGTGTTATCCTCATGACTGGTGGTGTGTTGGTCAGAAGATCCATTTGTTGGATGCCCCACACTGTCACTGTCGAGACCCCCTCTCTTAACCACACAACGAGTCAGAGCACACTTTCTCACACAATTACAACGACTTTTACACTTACACCCCAGTATTAACCCAATAATGATGACTATAACAAGTAGGAACCCCGAGATACTGAATCCTGTAATTTCATGCAGTGTAAGGGAATAGTTATCAACACTCACTTGATGAGTCTTTATTGCTGCCATGTTTAATTGTGACATTAACTCATTAATTGGAGCTTTGTAGAGTGGTGATAAAAGACTGATGTTTTGAATAAGGCTGTCAGATGCATTCAATTTTTTTCAAAAGTGAACCCAAGTGATTCCAAATGTTAAGCTTAACAGATTTAATAGGACCTGCTACGGGGAGCGTAGTGTTCTTTTCTGAATGGCCCTGAATGTATTTAGGAATTTCAAAGAATTTTGAGTATGCGCCACATTGGTTATCAATAGTAATTCTTTGTATACCTGGCTCTACTGTCATACTAGTTATTCGGTTACCCCGCTTATTACAGACAATGTGTAGCAATAATGGTTCTCTAGTGGATATTGCCCAATGATTTTCACTCAGGTGATATAGTACTGGCAAGATAGGTTTCTTGGATAACTCAATATTACAGTACTTTATCATATCAGGTTCATTTTCAAGATATAGTGAGGTCACACAAGATGGATAGTTTTTAACACTGAACATTGGACCGCTGAATTTGCACCCAATGTAGTTGCTACACTGTGATATCGTGTTTCTGCTTATGAGAGAATGCCATTCCAAATTTGGTGAAATTAAAAGAAACTCTAATTCCAATCCATGGCTAGCAGATAGTGATAAGTTGTGAGCTGGTACTGGAATAGACATAGCTTGCACGACTTGAAACTTAGAATTTCTATGTAAAACTGGTAAAGCAACTACAATATGTAGTTTATCGTTGTCCGGAATAACTAGGGGTTTCAAATATTTATAGTACTTTAATATATCAGATTGTCGCGTAAGAAATGGAAGAACCATGTCGGACGGTAAGGCTTTTTCAATATCCTTCATTGTCGAAATTAAATGTGACGGATTCCATAAGGTCATTGAAAATTCTCCCTGCACTACACTATTAATTTTCCATAATAGTTTTTCTAACACCCAAGTTGCTTTTTGCATGGCATCAGATATTGCACGAGTAAAACCATGAATACTGGTAATTAATTCTATATAAGACACTTCTGCTTGAATATTTAACATTTTTCTGGTGAGCTCAGCTAACTTTGACTGGAACTTAACTGTGGCATTTCTTAGTAAGTTGATCACCTGCCTGTTTTCCTCTACAGCCGTATGTGTTTTATTTAATATGGACACACTACTCTCTACCACATGTATAACTTCTTCTTGAGATGAACCTAATTTAACAATCATATCTCTGATGTGATCAAGGTTTGCTTGAGTGGCTGTACCAAACAAAAATGACAAAATAGATCCCACACCTGGTAATATAGCCCTTTTTCTTCGACTTTCTCCTTTTACCTCTGTATTCAGCACCAATAATACCTCCCCAAAAACATCCCAAAGATTATAATAATGTGTTCTAAACTTATCCAGTTCATTTTCCAGTTCATACTGAATCTGCATGTGATATACACCATACCCAGTTTCATTTCCCACCTTTTCACCCTGATAACGCACAAAATGAAGCGCTTGCTGAAACTGTCTCATTTCCTGTCGTAAAAGGTCTAAATGAGCCCTATATGGCTGCGTGTCCATGGTCAATGTCAGCAACCAGTTGCTGTGGACTGTATGCACCTCATCCCTGGGCATGAAGAAAACCCCACTTTGTGTACTGGTAAGGCTGGCTAGCAATAATAACCCCAACAATCTGTACACACCCTTGACAACCCATGAACCTTTAGCCCCTACAATACACAATAAAAAGCACATTAGCACTTTTACGTCTACACAGATCTGTACATTGTCACTAAAACACACTATACATATACATCTTAACTTTAATCATTACCTTAAACTCAATAATCTCATTAGAGTCCTATGTACTCTACCAGCTTCCCTACCAACTCAACAAGGTCTAGAGCTAGTGTTGCTGATTTAGTCTTCTTAATACCCATTTCCTCCCTGGGTGGAGATGAAACCCTGTCTCTTAAGTGCCCTCCTAGGATAATCGGGCTCAGAATGCATTTCAGCTTCAACCTCGGTTGGTTGCCTGCTAGAAAATGATTCTGTTCTATCTCTGTGAGATCCCATCCCTGATGTGGGATCTTCTGTATCCAGTCTTGGATCTACAGTTTCCACCAACTGGGGAAACTCATCTACATCCATACCATCATCGTCAGCCTGGAACTGGGAAGCCATTGCTCCCAACTGACCTAAGGGCTGAACTAACCTACATGCCCTCATCGGCTGTACCCTTGTGGGCTCCTTATGCACCTTACTTGGCTTTGTCTCAACACGGTCAAAATTTTCATATTTGTCCCGATCCTTGTCCCAGCTGTTATCGGGATGTGCAGGCTGGAGGTTTTCACCATGTACTACCTTAGCCAGACCTGTCAGTTGATTCCTAATCTTATACAAAACTGGAGAAATTCTCTCAACCACACAATAGTATGGTTTCCAAGGGCTATTAAGTTTGCGAAATTCTCCTGGTGTGACGGCAGGGTTATAGTAAAATACTTTATCCCCTGGTTCAAATACTGCATTTGTGGCTTTCCTATCTATCAATCTTTTATTCTTTTCCCTAGCAGACGCCATATTCTTCTTTACTTTACCAAAAGCTGTACACAGGCGCTGCAACATACTGGGAACATAATCTTCACCCATGTACTTTAACTTGGGCCTCAACAAGGTATCTAAGGGCAGAACAGGGTCCCTACCATGCATCAGGAAGAACGGAGTGTACCTAGTAGTGTCATTAACTGATGTTCTGTATGCCATGAGCATGGCTTGAATATAAGTATCCCAGACATGGTGATCTTGTTGGACATACTTTGCCAGGACATCGTTCATAAACCTATGGAACCTTTCTGTTTTGCCATTAGTTTGTGGGTGGTACGGACTTGTCCTTAGGTGGCATACCTTCATTTTCTTTAGCAACAGCTCTATGACCCCATTCACAAATTCTGTGCCCCTATCAGATATCAAAACCCTTGGGCAAGAATGCCTTGGCAAAATGTGCTCTACTAGCACCGAGGCAATTGTCTCTGCAGATTTGTCTTTTGTGGCATAGGCTTCAGGCCATGAACTAAAGTGATCAACCACAGTGACCACATACTTCTTTCCTTGTGCTGACTCAGGGAATGGTCCACAAGTGTCTATGCCAATGATATCAAAAGGAAATTCAGGTATGGGCATTTCCTGCATGGGCAACTGTGCTTTCTTTAACTTCCGAGCCTTACATATATCACACCTAGCTAGATACTCTACGACATCCCTGTACATGTTTTGCCAAAAATACCTAGTTCTTATTTTGTCATAGGTTCTGTCTAACCCTAGATGACCACCACCATACTCAGAAGCATGCATCTGCTCTAAGACTCCCTCCACTAGTTCTGCTGGAATAGCTAGCTGTAGCCTGTCACATGTATCACTCCTGACTGGGCTTGCCATGTGATACAATAGTTTCTCATCTAACACAAAATCACCTGTGGTACTCTGTCCAGACTGCTCAAGTTGTTCAAATATTTCTCTCAAAACAGGGTCCTTTCTCTGCATATCTTGGATGGCTTGTACAGAATATTTATCAAGCAAGGGGATTTTTACTTCTTGACTCCTATCTTGCACATGGTCTTCTGTGTACTGCTTTGGGGGTAACACATTTTCCAACACCGCTACCCCTACTACCTCATCAGTTGAATTCTCACTGACAACCCTAGACAACATGTCAGCAGGGACATTGTTCTTGCCTTGTCGGTACTCAATTTGGCACCCATATTCTTCTAACATTATGGCCCACCTTTGAATTCGGGCATTTTTCATCTCCGATGTGAAAAGAGACCTCAATGGCTTGTGATCAGTAAAGACTGTAAACTTGCTACCTAAAAGGTAGTGCCTAAGCTTATTGATTGCAAACACTATGGCATAGGCCTCACGCTCAATAGTTGACCACTTTTTCTGTCCTTCACTCAACTTCTTTGATAAATACTGTATGACCCTCTCACCATCTGGAGTATCTTGTGTCAAGACAGCCCCAACTGCATGCAAACTTGCATCAGTAGAGAGCTTATATGGCTGGGATAGATCAGGGTGAGCTAACACTGGAGCTGAGACTAACTTGGACTTGAGTGTCTCAAAAGCCCTGTCATGTTCAGATGTCCATATGAACTTGGCTGTCTTTTTGGTAAGCTCAGTCAAAGGTTTCACAATTTCACTAAAGTGGTCAATAAATTTCCTATAGTAGGATGCCATACCTACTACAGAACGTACTTCCCTAACATTTTGTGGGGGCCTTAGTTCACTAATGGCTCTAGTTTTTTCTGGGTCAGGGGAGATACCATTCTTAGAGATGACATGACCCAAATAATTGATTTCTTTCATCAGAAACTGGCATTTGGACATCTTCAGTTTTAGACCTGCAGACCGGAACTTACTAAATACCTCAGCTAAGTGATTTAGATGTTCCTGGAAAGTACTGGAGTATATGATTACGTCATCAAGATAGGCTATTGCATACTTGTACATTGCCTGCCCTAATACTTTGTTCATCAGTTCCTGAAATATGGGAGGTGCTGATGACAAGCCAAACGGCATCACATTGAATTCAAATAGACCAGCATGACATACAAAAGCGGTCTTTTGTCTGTCCTCAGGCTCTACTTCTACTTGCCAGTACCCACTCTTCAAGTCTACATAGGAAAAGTACTTAGCCTGATGGAGGGATGACAGAATGTCTGATATGTCAGGTAGGGGGTAGGAATTATTTCTGAGAACCTTGTTCACTCCTTTTCTGTAATCTACACAGACTCTTTTTGTGCCATCTTTCTTTGGGACTATTACAATTGGGCTGGCCCAAGGACTATTTGAAGGGCTGATCACACCAGCCTCTAACATACCATTTATATGTTGGTCAACTTTTGGCCTCTCAGCAAACTGTGTTTTATAGGGCCTTTGTTTGATTGGTGGATGGTCACCAGTATCTAACTTCAAAGTCACAACATTAGTTCTACCAAGATCATGTCACTAGTCTGAGTACCACTTAACTCCCTTCTAGGCCCACCAAAGCTATCTACATCCATAGCCTCCTCTGTCCAACGCCTCATCTTGAACTGCTTGTTAGCAGCCTGCTCATTTATTGCCATATTCAAAGCATCCCTCAGGGTTGTTGGCTGTGCCTTAATCAGTCGTTTCGCAATCGCATCGTCCCTCACACCATCGATTAAAACATCGACAAGTATTGATTGCACCAACGGTTGGTCAAGGTTATCATAAGCCTCTCCAGCCAAATTTAAAATCCTCTCCCCAAAATTTTGAACAGTTTCCCCTGATTTTTGTTGCAAACGCCTCAAGCGCTGTCCGGCAAAATGTGAATCGCCCTCATCCGCATACTGTGCAAGCATAGCCTGCCTCACTCTCTGCCAGTTATGACGTGGATTATCTTTGACATAGCGCGACAAGAATTCACCTGCCGATCCCCTCAAACTTTGAAAGGCCAAGGTAATGAACCTTTCATCATCAGCACCTAGTGCCTGCCCAACTCTCTCTATATCTGCCAACCAGTCTTTGAAACGTTTAGCCCCCTCCCCTGCAAATTCTCTAATTTGCTTTGCCAATGCATTCGATCTCATCTCAAGTTGGAGTAACCTAAAACTCTCCATAAATACCCTAGCTGGTACTTCATGGGGATTTGGCTCCATTTTAATTATCAGTTGGTTTTTTTTTGTTTTTGTTTGTTTGTTTTTTGTTTTTGTTTTTTTTTACACTAGATAGGACAAAAGTTATATAACCTCAAGCAGTTTAAATGGGTTAAACATACAAAACAAATTTTTAAAACAAGTAAAAGTGTGCTCTAACCCAGTGTAGAAAAGGAACGGGCCTACCTTCCATGTATGGTCACTGTATGGTCAGTCTCCAAGCACAAACGACTGTAATGTTCTAACTCAAAGTCACTTCACTGTCACTGTCCCCAAGTACTGCCAGAATAATGAAACCTGTCTCCCAAATGTCACTGAATCACAGTACTGCCACAACAATGCCAAGAAATCTCCTAATGTCACTGTCTCAAAGTATTGCCACCAGAATGCAACAAATCTCGTAATGTCACTGCCTCCACAAGAACCATTTGTCACAAGTTTCCTGATGAACCACCACTGCACCACTGCACACCAACAAAATTGACAAAGTCTGTTTTTTTTTTCTTTTGCCTTCTCCAGTTTGTTTTATTTTATTTCTTATTTCCTCAGCTGTTTTCAAATAAGTTCTGTGTTTAATTTTATTCCTTATATATTTTATTTCATTGATTTCAGTTCATTGTCCAGTTGATTTTTATTTTATGTTCTTTTAAATTAATTTCCCGGCCGATGCACCATTTTGTAGCCGGGGTCCTCTTTGCTACCTTGAAGAGTTGGGTTTAACCCAGCATATATCTACCCTCTTCTTGATTAAAAATAAAAGTAATGAAAATAAAAGTTTTATTTCTTCTGATATTCTGTTTATTTTAAAATTTCACTTGCAAACCTGCCACGCGGGACTTTCATAACATTAACTTTAATAACAATCACTTTAACTTTTAAACTGGCTTTTATAAAACAGTTTGGGCAAAAACCCCAACAACTGTGTCAAAGCCAAGAGACAAAATCAAACACTGAAAGCCAGCGCCTTTAACTGCAAAGTTTTGCTTTATATATCAGAACAACATTATAAAACAATCTTCAAACTCAACTTACTTAGATCCTAGTTTTTATTTAATAAAGTGAAAACAATGTAACTTTGTCTTTATGGTTATCAAAGTAAATTACATTTTAAAGACAAAGTGTAATCATATAAATTTGACACACAATTACTTGATAATACCCAAAGGACTAATTAACAATATAAATTAAAATAAAACTTAAGATTAATTTAAAAGTCATCATTACTCAGCATTTCTTAAAAAGGGGCGTATTTTGTGCACTCCCAAGATTTTTGATGAGTCCTTGATCCACCCTAACTCAAAAGAATTTCCTGTCAACTTTACCTGTAATGTTTCTTTGATGCATTCAAACCCCCATCCCAAATAGTTACAATAACCCATACAATTTAACTTCTAAAGCCGTATTCTTTATATAATTTAATTTATCTCAGAAAGAACTAATTTCTTGTAAACAACCTAGCCTTATTAGAACCCCTTTTATGTATTTTGCTTTAATTAATAATCATCATTACATTTATACTAAATATTTTATTAATTAATTAACTAGTAACATGCCCCCATGTTACATCATATAAGACTTGCAAATGAGCGGGTACTTCGGATTTTTCCGAGTTAGTCTCTTTTGATACTTGCATTATTTCAGATTGACCGATTTTTGAACACTTTAGATCAACCGACTTTGTTTCTGGCATAACACTGCATTTCTCTTGACTAGCAGAAGCATTTGATAGACTGTAATCACTCAGAACTGTGTCAACTTCAATTGCACTACCAATTATATAGTCTGATTGCAAATTAACTTCAATGTCACTATCATTTACAATTTGCACAATTGGTTTACCAGAATCAAAAATGCAATTTGGTATCAGTACTTTAGTGTCAACTCGTGGTTGTAACGCCATTACCTTGTTTGGTTCAGTCTGTAGAATTACTCTCACACTTTTTACTGTTCTAGGTGGAACATGTACTTTCCCACTCAGACTCACCTTACTAACACAATATCTTTTGTTGGCAGCATTCCTCATAAAAACAAATGGAATCAAGCAGTCCAACAATTTCAAACAACACTCGCTCCAATCAATAACTACTTTATGTTCCAGTAGGAAATCAAGTCCCAACAACATGTTATCAGCTATGTTTGCTACATATATATTCTGTAAAACAGTTACTGAACCAATTGTAATTGGTATGTTCCTACACAGTTTGGCTAATAAATACTGATCAGCTCCAGCACATTTAAGCCTAATTGTTTCTGTAGGAGCTATGTCCTTACCAAATAAGTTTGTAAACACATTTGTATTAACTACTGTCACCTGTGCGGTGGTATCTACAATTGCTTCAATAGAATATTCTGCTAATTTGACATCTATTATAACAAAATTATGTACATATTCACACAAAAGTTCAATTTCTTTCAATTGTTTGTCAGTTTTGGGGTCAACATCTACTGTTTTTGGGGAGGTGTCCCGACCCTCGGACTTCCCCTTTTCCCATTTAAATTAGCACCGGAGAATGAAACATTTCTTCGTGATACCTCCAGTGGTTGCTGGTACTCATAGTCTTTATCGCTACTCCTATCTTTCCAATTTTTGTCTAGATCTGCTGGTGAAACAGACCTATTTCTGTTTTGGAACCTAGGCAGAGTAAATCTGCGATACGTGGGCGAACCCCTTCTGGAGTTGTTTCGATCACTATCCCTGTTCGGTGACGACGTTTGGAATTTGTGTCGCCTATTCTGAGGTGAATTGTTCGGTGATCCACGAAACCTATTTTTCCTTGGCAGGGGGCACCTACGTTGAATATGTCCAAGTTCACCACAGTTGAAACACCTGACATTTCTAGGGGACATACGTGAAGGACAATCCCTACTATAATGTCCAAAACCACTACAGTTGTAACATTGATCATCTCTACGATCTGGTGAAATCATTTTACCTCCCACATTTGACTGTTTACCATCCCTACTATCAGGGGAACTTTGGGGTGTACCTTGTCGAATGTCTCGCCCAAGTCTACTAATATTTTTGTCATACTCATTTTGCCTATCTGACACTCCAGATGGTTTACCTAGAATCAACGTTTTGTTGCTCAACGCCATTTTCATTTTATCAATTGCATCTTGAAGAGTTATTGGCCTATGCATTGAAATCATATATGCCTGCTGTATCTCCCTACAACCCTTCAGAAATTGTTCGACCGCGAGCCCTTCCCTTTCTCTGGGTTGAATCATGGGATAAGCAAAATCTGCTATTTTTAGTAGTCTTTCAGCAAATGTTTCTAAATCTTCAGACGGTTCTTGTTTTAGGTTATGCATGATCGACCTAGCAGTACTCGGTTCCATGGGTTTATCAAACTTTGCAGCGAACTTTTGTTTCAACTCCCCATAATTTTGCTTTGTTTGTTCTGGGACCTCTACCGCAAAGTCATTTGCTTTACCCATCAAAGCTAAGAGGAATCTTCCCACCTTATCTCCCTCAGGTAAGCCACAAGCTGAACACCATAACTCAAACTGGTGAATAAATCCCTTCCAACCTGTTCCATCAAATGTTGGTGCCTTTGGTAATGGGGCATTACCTCGAGTATTCACTAACCTGTTCATACTTTGGTCATCAGTCATTAGTAATGGCTGAGTATCAGCTACACGACCCGAGTATTGAGTAACTGGTTCACAAGAAAAGTTTACATTGTCAATTGGCCTTATACCTTGTGGTTGCACACCTCTTGAAAAACCAACAAATCCCTGTGTCTGCTCAGTACCAGACACGTGGAATGCTTGAGGTACTGGCTGACTAGGTTGAGGTACCGGTTGACTTGATTGAGGTATTGGTTGACTTGGTTGACTCACCTGTTGTGATTGATACAAGGTTTGTGACAATGGAACCCTACCCTGACTTGGTCGATTAGGATAACTGACTAAATCATCATTGAACTGACTAAAGGAACATTGAACTGACTCTTTTCAACTGGAATATTCAATTGTGGTGGCCTAGACAAATCAACAGTTTTTATCCTAGTAGGTGCGGGGTAGGCCTAATACTTTGGTACTCTGTTGTGTCAAGCTCTAAATATGAAGAGTCTGGACCAACAGACTCAATACCTTTGTATTGTTTGGGTCTCACATTGGGTCTACTTTCTATATCTTGTTTGTTATCAAATTGGGTATTCATTTGGATACCTGCCTCCCT
This sequence comes from Sabellastarte sp. h YS-2021, assembly GCA_964017235.1. NCBI lineage: Eukaryota > Metazoa > Annelida > Polychaeta > Sabellida > Sabellidae > Sabellastarte > Sabellastarte sp. h YS-2021. The sequence goes on along the minus strand of OZ024929.1, from coordinate 181,470,790 downwards.
ATGAAGCGATTTCCTTAACTCATTGTTAGTTTGAGCCAAGTTCTCAGTTACTTCCTGGAATTGTCTAACAATCATTTTCTCACTATCTTCCACTGCCTGAATGTTAACCTCGTTTTTAAAGTCAATTTTATCTGACACCTTACCAAGTTCTTCCCTGATCTGTCCTTGGTTTAATTTAACCTCGTACGTACCTTGATGAACAGTACCTTGTACCTTGTGTATTTGCTTACCCAAAGTACTTGATATGCTTTGCAAGTTTCGATCCAATGCTTTCATGTCACTTTTTGTTTCTATAGTAACTGAGTGAACATCCTTCGCCACCCCTGAACACTCCTCAATGAATGACAAGCAAGTGTCACTTTTATTTATTAGCTCAGTAACCGCTGAGCGAACAACTCTCTGACGTTCCGCTGAATGAAACAGAGCGTTATCGCACTCGTCCAGTTTATCTCTTAATATATCAAAATGTTCATGTTCCGTCTGACGAAAGTTCATTACGGAATCTGACAGTTCAGTAACTCGAGTATGAGTATTTCTGGTGTCCGACTGCTGTTGAGTGATTTGCAATTGAACAGCATCCAAGCGGGTTTCATATTCAGTGCTCTCCCGAAATCTAACCAATTTTTCGTCTTCAAACCTTTTTTCCATTAACTCAATTTTTCTCAGATTTTCCTCACCTTGCCTTTCCAATCTAGTCATTACTTTATCAAATTTGATATTTGACTCTTCCAAACATCGTTCATATTTGATTCCTCAAAATATCGTTCAGTTTTTTCCTTATCCGCCTCACGATTTTGTTCTATCTGTTTCAACAGAGCATAGAATTTCTCATCGTTCTGATCTAACTTTTCAACCATTCTTGTCTGAACTGCTAAACTCTGTTTAGCTATGTCAATCGATTCATCAGTTTGTCAAGTACTTTTGTAGTTTGCGTAGTGTTCTCAACTACTTTTTCCAACAGTTTTTGTTGTTTTTCAACCGAAACGGTTAACTGTTGTACACCAGTTCTGATCACGTCCTCACCATCTTTTTGACCAAAAAACTCAATCTTTTGTAAATGGAATACTTCCTGTTTAATATTTTTTGGTAATTTTGAGTCCCAAAATTGCGATTCTGTCAATTGACCACAAACTTTGTCACGTTCGGTGACAAATTGTTCCGCAATCTTCTCTTTTTCAAACGGTCCACCTAGACCAATCAATTCTTCAATTGTAATGGTCTCCACCGGAAATCGTTGATTCAGTGACACTTCCATTGTTATTTAACTTTCCAAAACTTAATTATTCACAACATCAAGTTTGGGGTCACAACATCGAATGTTAGTAGACATGTATCAATAGAATGACATGTATATCAAATAATATTAAATGTATATCAAAAAGTATCAAATGTATATCAAAATGTATCAAATCTATATCAAAATAATATCAAGTATCCATATCAAATATCAATTTCACTATTAAATCACACAAATTATATTAAATGTTCACCAAATGTTATCCAAGATATCAAAGTACACTTTTTAAAACAATAGATGCTTGAGCTTTTATTATAAGTTTTACAGTACTTTGCTTTAACAGTTATTTCCAAAGTACTAATTTAAACACATCAGTATCTTTATTTGATGACAGCAGTAATGTCAATGTTCAAGTTCCGGCAATAACCAATGACTGAGCTTCTATTATGTAATTTACGGTAGTTTTTTTTCAAATGTTTTCAAGAGTTCTAATTTATTACTAATTCAATTTCCTTCACATAATAGTTTCAGTAACAGTTTTCCCAATTTATTCAATGTCTTTCTCCACAACAATATAATTTACATTTTAACTTCTTTTTTTTTCCAACGCAAATCAAATGTTCATTCAGGATATACTATGTCCACAATTATTTCAATGGAATTTCCAATATATATATTACACTGGCACCAAATTTTTTTTCGCCAAATATTCAGATGTTACATACAATCATTCACAGAGCAGTATTCAAATAAAAGCTCAGGTGGGCGTTTATTTCATGGAATACGGTATTGGTTCACATAATGCATGTGGGTTTAATTGAGTAAAATCAGCATTTCAGTATTTGCACTGTCTGTTCAGACAGACAGAAGAAAATAGTACAGATTCATAAATTCACCATACATTTCACACATGCCATAGTTTATGCATTTTTTTCCAAGGTGTGAAAAGCTTTTTTTTTTTCCTCTGTACTAATTTTCAATGCAGGAACCAATCTTTTTTGATGACTATTTTAATTTGCTGGCCGAAATGACAATTGGAGCAGTATTTCTATATTCTACTGTAGCAACATGCTTACAGTGTGGACTTTTTGAAGTACCCGTATCAGTTACTTCATTCTATTTATAGTGACAGGCAGTATACACTCATGTGCACTGAATATTGCTGCATAAACAATTTACACTGGCAAGTTTCCAGTATGTTTACACAATAGTACATCTAATCAATAGCAAGGACAAGGGCATTGGGATACTATTTTGAAAACAAACAATTCAACATGGCTGAACCACAGTCCATGTGCATAAAACTGGGTCAAAATTACACAGTTCTTATATCACTTCTACTGAATGTCACCTCATAAAAATAACACTCCACACACACTAGTTTATCACTTAGCAGCAATATTTAGTCACAGGAAACCGTCATTACACCGGAATAAATTCATAAAGGTACTTAGCAGAAAAACAACATCTCCTCTTACCAAGACAAATGGATGCACGAGGTGCCTTATCACTCCACCTCAATATCTCTACAGGTGCATATAGTTTCCTCTTTGCCTTATTAAGTTCAGCATAAAACAACACCAAATCAACAAATGTCTGGTATCAGTTATAGTATTTTATGAATGTAACACTTTATAACACATGAATACACAATACAAACGCAATATATCATAAACTTACTTTGATGTGAACTGTTTGGGATCTAGACTTCAAGTGCTGGCCAGCACAAGGGTCTGCATACACCAGACCCCTGTTGAATTGCTCAGGACCACTTACGGTGCAGCTACACTTCTCCGAATGTTAAGCGACGGTCACACTTCCCCAACTTCGCAGCTTGCGACACATGTATCACTGGTTATACTACATAGCATGTCTTTTCCACCCATATTATTCACTACATTCCAATATTCATTAACCTTGTTTGACTTAGGCTTCTTAACTTTTTAAATTTGTTACAGTCCTAGATGTTGCAGAGTAACATATTCCACAATAGACTTCAGAGCAGGTGAAATGTCGGCCTGCATGTATCTAAATATGATGAAACTACTGGCAAATCCATTCTTGGCTACTGTCATCAACAATTGTGCAACTGTTGAAGAAGTTAAGAATTTGTCAAGAAGTTAAAACTGGAAATTTTGAAGTTTTTGGTCTCACTGAGACCCATATTAAAGCTCTAGACACATCCTCATTTCTAATTAGGTAACACCTGAAGATGCTTCCCTTGTTCACACCAATAGAGAAAACAAACCTGGTGGCGGTGTTGGCTTTTTCATTAAATCAGCTCTGGACTTCAAAACTACCCATTCCCCTGAGTTCTCCTCCCTTGAAAATCACACTGTCTCTCTCACTCTCGCATGTTTCTTGGGTTCATTTACCAGCCACCTGCCTTATCTGTTGTGAAATTTTTTGAAGATTTTTTTTGTCATACGTGTTTTTTTTGTCTTCCTTATCCTCATCCTTTGTGATTTGTGGTGACTTTGATTTTCATGTTGACACTATGTCTCCAACAGTCTGCATTTAAATCAGTCGTTGATTCTTGCTGTCTGACCCAATATATTGATTTTCCAACTCACCTTCATGGTCATACCTTAGATTTGCTGATGGCTTCATCCAAATGTCCTGCAATTTCTGATGTAAAAGGTTCAGGCTTTATAAGTGATCATAAAATTATTTCTTCCATGGTTGACTTTCCATCTTTGGATACTCAAAAGTAGAAAGTTGTTACCCTCCATCAGTATTATAAATTGTATATTGATAAATTCAGAAGTGACCTCCTGGCTATTCCATTTGATGACATTGATTTTTTGTATGAACAGTACATGTCTGGTTTGTCTGGCCTTCTAGATATTCATGCACCAGTGAAGACTAAACAGTTCATCAAACCAGTGCCAAGCTGGATAACTGATGAGTATAGAACTGCCAAGTGCATGAGAAGGCAGTATAAACATGCTTGGAGAAGAGGCAATCCCCTGAAAATTGTTCCCATCTTCGATAGATGCAACCACATTCTTAATAAAAACAAGGGGCATTTCAACCATGATCTAGTTAGTGAAAATTGCTGTGTTGGTAAAAAGCTATGGCAGGCACTGAATAGAATATTGAGTCGGTCAAATACCACTGTCCTTAGTTGATGAAAAATCACTAACAAACAGGTTTAGTTCATTTTTCATTGATAAAATTAAAAAGATCCAAAACACCCCATATAAGTCTCTTCATCCAGGCAAGGGACCTATATAGACATCCTTCATCATTATCAAAACTGGTTAACTTGTCCCTGAAAAATGGCATTTTCCCAAATCTTTTTAAACAGGCTATTATCACACCTGTCCTCAAAAAGTCCACCCTTTCAAAAGAGGACTTGAAGAGCTATTGTCTAGTGTCTGGTCTCAGTTTCTTGTCAAAGTTGATTGAGTATATAGTGGCTGCCCAAATTAGATCCCACATGGATTCTCATGATCTTCGTAACACTTTCCAGTGAGCCTATAAGGTGGGGCACTGAACAGAAACTGCCTTGTGCATCAAAAACTTATCTCTGTCCAAGGGCATGCCTACAGCACTGGTGCTGCTTGACTTGTCCACAGCCTTCAATACTATCGATCATGACACACTCCTTTCCTGTTTGTCAGCTAGGTTTGGCTTTGCTGGATCTGCACTAAAATGGTTTCGATCCTACCTCCAGGATCGTTTTCAGTCAGTCAAGATTGGGTCTAGTCTTTTGAATTAGTTCAAATAAAAGTTTGGAGTACCCTAAGGTTCTGTCTTAGGTCCTCTTCTGTTTTCCGTCTAAACAACACCTCTTAGTCAAGCCATCAGAAAATGTACTGGAGTTAAATATCACTTTTTTGCTGATGACACTCAGCTGTTCATTTACTTATCCCCTGATGATAGTCTCAAGTCTTTTGACTGTCTAAAATCCTGTTTGAATGATATTCAAGTCTGGATGTCTGAAAACAAACTCAAGCTAAACCCTGATAAAACAGAATTCATAGTTTCTGGAGCCAAAGACAGATACAAATGGCTCAGTGACTCATTTCCTGTCAATATCCTGAGTAATTGTCTCTCTCCCACCGATGTTGTACGCAACTTGGGTGTTCTGTTTGATGCAAAGTTTTGTGTCACCAATCACGTAAATTCTGTCATCAAATCTTGTTTTATTAGCCTCAGGGACCTTCATCGTATCAGGAGGTTTCTTCCCATTGATACATCAGTGGTGATTGCCAATGCTCTGGTCAGCAGTCATTTGGATTATTGGAATTCTCTATTTCGTAGTTTGTCATCCTGTAAAGCTACCAGGCTCCAATATGTTCAAAATGCCCTTGCACAGTTTGTCACCGCTGCTTCTAAGTTAATTCACATCACATCCAGCTTGAGGATACTTCATTGGCTACCCATCAGACAACGAATTATTTTCAAAACCCTAGTTCTTGTGTACAAGTTCCTCACCACTGTCCAGCCTAAGTATTTTGCACAATATCTCTCCTTGTACAAATCTGCCATGAATACAAAATGCTCCAACCCCACAAATTTGTTCCTCCAGGTTCCTCATTATTGTGCTTCCATCCATAAATCAAAGGACCATTTTAACAACAGCTTTTCATATGATGCTCCAAAGTTATAGAATGATCTTCCACATGATATCCGCAGTGCTCCAAATCCCTCATGTTTCAAAAGTCGACTAAAACCTACCTATTTCAGAAATCATTTCCACCATAGTTTCTAACTACTGAAGACCAGAACACCTCCCTGGGTATAACTTGGAATGTGTCTAATGTCTTGATGATTTATGCCTTACAAGCTGGATGGTGTGCCTTACAATTCATAGATACAGAGTTTAAGCACTTGGACAATAACTGATTGATTCATAGTGATTGGCTGCTCACACTAAATGATCTTGAATCAAAGGTGTGTCAGTTTATTTTTAGGTACATGAAGATTATTTGAGAAAGTAGAGGATCAGAATCCCTCTTTGAACACTGGTTTTTGTGTCAGTAGATTTTTCTGGGGCATTTCTTGAAGCCATTTGTACAAAAGCACAATAGTCATGGCAGACATTAAAAGCCAGTGACACAGCTTCCTAGATTCAGTTGAGCTTTCATATATTGCTCTATTAAGGACTAATTTGGTAGCTATATTTTGAACTCTTTGCAATCTCTTGATTGATTTTTTTCTGTTAAACCAGTACACTATTGCATAAATAAAGGTGTGACATTACCAAGCATAAAACTAGAGTATGTGTAGATTTTGTTGTAAGGGTAGATCTTATGTTTATGATTTTGTGAATGTTTAGCACAGCTACTTTGCATCTAAATCTAAATAGCCTTCTAGATACTTTGTGTCAACACTTGGAATTACATCTTCCCCATTCTGTTTAAGAAACATGTTTTAATTGCTATGGATGACCAAACAGGCTGGATTCAGTTTTAGAGCTGATAAAGCTCAGTACAACTTGGTTTAAGGTCTACTTATGGGTTATTCTCAAATGTAATGATGTTAACATTAAGTTATGACCGGGGTGACTCTTTAAGCTAGGTTCAATCGTGCAATAAACATCTGAAAATATTCGATTTAATTTTGCTTCAGCAGAATTTGGTAGACAGGTAAATCTTTGTGGCTAGCCATTACATAGTAAACAACGCCTGTTTTTTTCAGATAGTTTTACTCATGCAAGGCTATTTACAAGAACTTCTAGAAATCCACGGAATTTAGTTCATATGATGAATGATCTAGATTAACATTTCCAAAAATGTTTCAATCAAATGAATCATTAAACTGGATGGTCCTTGAATTTGTACATCCAAACATTACAGGCTCTACAATTAGGGTATTCAATTCTTGATATTTACTAATATCATTAGTTGATATTTACTAATATCATTAATATCTTTTAATGTCATAAAGATTTCCAAAGTACAATATCGAGTACTTTCTGAAGGAAAAACATAAATAAACTGCACTAATAACAGTTTAAAAACTAATCTTATCTCGTGTGAACTGTTAATCCAATGACATAGCCAGGTTATACCAAGGAGACGCAGGGGTGACTGGGAGGCTATGGTGGATAGGCTTTTGCAAACAGCTACTATGGCCAAAATGTTTGACTGACTTATACAATGATGAGTGGAATGCAGGAACTGTATTGATGATCAGGGTGACTACACCTGGTGCTGTAGAAGCTGCTGCTGAGAGACAAAAAAGGTTTCAAAATAGGATGGAAAACCACTGTGTAAAAATTTATAAACCAGTGTGGCAGTTTTGAACATACAGCAATACTTAATAGGCAATCAGTGGAGTTGCTTTAGGACGGGGTAACATGAGCGTACCTTCTATGATTTGTGACAATACGAGCAAGGGTATTCTGAATACTCGCAATTCGTTCTTATTGAAATATGACAAACCCTATAAACAAGTTACAATAGTCCAGACGACTACTAGCCAAGCCATTTGCAGCAAAGACAGCCACTTCATTACTAAGATACTGTCTTATTCTATGAAGGTCACTCATCTGGAGGAAGCAAGCTTTACAAGTCTTCTGAATGTGTTCAGAGAAGGAAAAAATCTGCATCAAACCACACACCTGGGTTTTTGACAAAGTCAGCCAGATGAAGACTTGCAAGAATACTGACAGGAAAGTGAGAGGAAATTTTCTGACGTTGAGCCAAGTAATATGAGAGAGATGTAGAACCAGATAACTGAATTACACACAAACAATATAATTTTAATATATATTTCACTATATTTCTTGTACCATTAATACAACAGCAGTAGAAGCGTGAATCAGTTTATGGGTCTAATTTTGGTGAATTTTTGACTAGAGTATTTCATATATTTTCAATGTTAATACCTCAAATAATAGGTGTGTTATCCCTTTATTACTGTGCCAAATATTAATCCCCTAATATTTATGTAAATGTTAAAAATATTACTTTTTCTGTCCCTAATTGACCAAAACCCTTGAATCAGTTTTTGGGTCTATTTTGAAAAAAGGGTAAACACTGAATGAATACTTTAATTATATGAAGTGTACCATATATGGCATTGTTATATGTGGTCAGTAATCAAATAATGAGCCTGTTTAACCAATTTCAAATGTGAAGTAGTGTCTGCATGTTTATATTTCTAGAATATGAAGTGTTTTTGGTGAAAGTAATGATCAGTTCATGTGTCTAATTTTGGTATCTTTTTTAGTTCAAACCTTAATAACACATCCAGTATTTTTATTTGTTTTCATGGTGATAGCTCAGATGTTATCCCTTTTTCATTGTACCAGATATCATTTTCTAAATATTTGTAGAAAAATTGAACATGTCATACTGTGACCTTAATGTGATCTTTGACCTTGACTGTCAAAATGTTTTCAACAAAAAAATTTCAAACATATTTCTCTCATTACAATGATATATAGATTGCTGCAACTGATTATTACCTCCACCAAGGAGGTATCATTTTTATGACGGGGACCATGGAGGCACAGTGGTAACACTCGCATCCCATCTCTGAGATCAGAGTTCGAATCCTGGCCTGACCTCGAGTGGGAAAGTGGCTTGCTATTGGCCAGCAGTTTACAGTACAGAAGCTTGACCAACTGTATGTACTGGTTTCCTCTTCCCTTCCAACTACCCGTCGTGATATGGCCTGTACAGTCTTGAAAGTGACATAAATTTTTTTATTTTATTTATTTGTTGTTTTACGTTGCGTTCAACAGCTAGGGTGATATTGCGACGGGTAGTTTACAGGTGGAGGAAACCAGTGCATACTGCACTGTAAACCACCGGGTATCAGCAAGTAACTACCAACTTTCCAACATGAAGCGCCCGGCCCAAGATTCGAACCGGTGGCCTCAGAGGTTGGAGGCAAGAACTCTAACCACTACACCACTGAGCCCCCAAAAGTGACGTAAAAACCCAAATAAATATTTTTGTCTGCTTGTCGTTAGCAGGATATTGTAAATACTACTAGTTGGATCTTCCTGAAAAGAAGTCAAAAGATGTGTCCAACTTAGATCCTGTTAAACTTTTAGAGTGATCTGGATCATCATCTGGATACACAAAAATATCTTAGATTTATCTATTTATTTATTATTACATGCATTAACAGAGGTATGCACTCTTTAAGTGCTCTGGCTAAAGGTAATTCTACCTAATTTTGTTATTTCCATTAACAGCAATACTTCAATCAATAAAATTTTAAGCTTCACAACTTTTAGTTTACCAATTAATGATTTGATATTGCCTTGTTTTGATACTTCGCATACATTTTAGTTGTTATTTGTCTTGTACCTTAGTATAGCTTACAATACAAGTTCTTTATGTAATGTCCAATGTTATTTCCCCAGACTGTAAAATTTTTTTAAGAGTGATGATCAGAAAAATGAAAATGTTGTAATAAAACACCCCAAACATAAATATGTGTTTACATTTGTAATTTTTCATCAAACACACAAAAGTTTTTATAATTGAAGTACTTGAAGACACACCACTACACAAAATACTTGGCCAAAATAGGCTGACAATTTGGTCAGTGTCCTTGTGATGCAGTCTGTATATAGTGAACTTGAAACAACTGGGGGTTCAGTCAAGTGTGAAATTTTTTTCAAAATAGACCCAAAAACTGATTCAAGGGTTTTGGTCAATCAGAGACAGAAAAAGTAAGAATTTTAATATTTGTATAAATATTAAGGAATTAATATTCAGCACAGTAATAAAGGGATAACACACCTATTATTTGAGGTATTAACATTGAAAATATATGAAATGCTATTTGTGTTATTCAGGTTCAAAGTCAAAAATTCACCAAAATTAGGCCCATAAACTGATTCACGCTTCTACCTGCTTGTGGAAAAGGGAGATATGTTTATGGCAAAGTTAAAATAGCCATTTACAGCATTCAGCATTTCAGATCCAGTAAGTAAAGCAACAACCCTTTATTGCTCCATTTGAGGCGATTTTGCAAAATGTTTCAAAGGAAACATTCGACGAAGGTTTTAAAAAGATATGTTTTCAAATGTTTCATGTGGCTTAAACATTTTATGTATACTGTTTATCAAACATTCTATGATGAATGTTTGAAAACATTTCCAGCATAACCTTCATTTCTTCAGATATTTCATAAATGTTTTAAAAACGTTCTAGTCAAACCGTTTCTTGGGTTATTTTATAAACGTTTCATGTGTTCCAGTCAAACCTAGTTTCTTGGGTTATTTTATAAACGTTTGATGTTTTCAGCAAAAACGTTTGTATACAGAATGTTTATAAAACGTTTTTAAACATTACAGTGTAAATGTTTACTTGGAAATGTTTAGTAAACCATAACATAGGATTTTAAAAACGTTTTATAACATTTTAAACCATTTCCTAGATTTGGACTTCGTGCTTCAAAATTGTAAGATTTAAAATTTTTTAAATTCTTTTATTAACTACTACTGTATTTTATCTATCATTACTAACATGCAAATACAGTTGACAAACTGAAAATTCTCCTCTCATTTGACCTTTTCTGGCTTTGACTTTAACCCTCTGGAAACCGTTGTAAAATTTTTAAACCATTTAAATTCGTTTTAATGTTAACTGGGATATTATATCAATTTTACAAGGTCTATTAAGTCAAAAACAAAAACATATCAGCAAAATAACAACATACCTTACGTTCCAGAACACTTTCCAAATTAATCTGTGTTTTTCAATAGAGATAATATATCATCAAAATAGGAAGTACATTCGGTAAAAAGATCCAATACTTACAATATTTTATTATATAAATCCTCAACACAAGAATCACATGTTGTGAAAGTCAGTCTTTTACAAAATACAGTCCCCTAAAATGGTATTCTGCGTAAAATGAACTTAAACAGAAATAGAAATTAATAGCTTTCATTTTCTGGAAAGGTTCTTTTGTAAGTAAGTTATTTTCACACAATATAGTTCGAGAACTTTACTTTCAGTTTCTGTATACTGATTCAGATCCTTTAAATAGTATTTGTATTGTATTACGTGTATAAGTACATGCATTTTACCTGGTGTCCCTCTATCAGTCATATTGGAAAAAATCAATATAGTTTTAGTGTTGGTAAAGCACTTCTCCCCTTTTGGCGAAGTTCATAGTCTGAAAGATCTCAAGTAATGACACACAGAATCTTTTTATTCACAGTTGGCTTTATTGTTGATTTATAATTATTTTATGTGCAAAGAGTACAAGATTTCTCTGCTTATACCTCTTTCACACTACAGACGGTATCCCCGTGGTAACCCACATTTGGTGAAATGTCCCTGTCCTTACATCACTGTCTGACGTCTGTATATTACCTTGCAAGTCAAACCATCCATTACCTTGTGATTCCTTGGGAAGTTTTAAACTGTTTAAAATTTCAGCCTCTGATTTTGAAACCGTGGGCATGCACAGACGATATCTCACATGCATGTATGAATTTCTAACTATGGTAACCAAAGGTGTGGTCGATGGTGTACATAAGGTTGTGATTTGGTTGTCTTTCAGTGTAACACAGCGACATAAGGTGAGTTAAGGTAATTCTAATTCTAATTGGACTTTTATAATGCTTAATCTTCCCTATTCAAAAGGGACTCTAAGGCACAACAGAACAAGGGTGAAGTGGCAGGCTTTCTACCAACCACAGAGTCGAATCTTAGGACAGCACTGGGTGTTGAAATCTGTAAACTCAGTGTCATCGCCCGCATTTGGAAACCGCTTTTCAGATTTGTGTCGGGAGATGGGTATTTGTAGTGACGTGATGTGAAAGGTTTATAAATATAAAGGGTCTGTAGATGCGCAGTTTGAAATTTGATTTTGAAGTGAGAAGACATATTTCAATTTTGAAGCAAATTGTAAGTCTTTTAGTAAAATATTTGTGTGTTATTTCTACATTATTACGATAGCCATAATGAGCGATAATAGGGAGTACGGGGTTATGCAGTGTTTTACCGATGAAGTATTTCGTCATTTAGCCAATCAGAAGCGAGGACACATCCATGTCATGTTAGAATGTAGAATAAAATAAGATTAGCGAACTCGTTTATTTTGTAAATATACTGTAAAACAATTTGGAAGACAACTTCTTCCAAAATAAGAAACGGATTGACAGAAAAAAAATGAAGTCATGTGATAACTGCAAGGAAATGGAAACCCACAGTGCCTTCGAGTGGTTGAATGTAGAACTACAGAGTTGTGCATATTTTCATTGTCTCTGCCAGATGTGTAGTCGATTCTGATTGGCTAAACGACAAATGTCTAGTACTACCGTGACGTCACTTCATCAATTAATTTCTTTGCAGTTTATTTGTTTCACAAATGAGGCTGTGACTACCTATTTTAAACATTTTACAATTTTACATTAACAGTGACTGTGTGACAAACCAGCAGACGAAAAAATATATGTACTTTAATTGGGTTTTCACGTCTTGAAACCAGCAGATGAAACCGTTAAGAAAGACTCGTTCGAGTAGGCCATCACAATGGGAAAAACAATATTTTCTAGGTTATACGGGACCTTGTAGAAAGCCAGACGTAGTGCTAGAGAAGCTTTTAACTTTATAAGATATACCTTAATAAAAACATTAAAAGTTTTCAAAATGAGTGTATAGTATACACCTTAATGTACAGATATGTGTACAAATATTATTCAGAATTTGATATTTAAATGCTTAAACAGCCGATTTAAAATCGCGGCCACAACCCAGTACATAACTCGAATCAAAGATTCGACTAATAAAAGCAGTCAACCATTTTCAATATCCAGGGACAGAAAAGAGTCCAAGCACCACGGAGAACAGTAGGGGTAAGTAAGACTAAGGAGGGTATGCCTTGATGTAAATGTAGGTTTTGAGGCATTTTCTGAACACAAATCTCATCAGAAAGAGCATTCCAAACAGTGGGAGCATCAAAAGCAAACCTACAACCAAACTGTTTGACAGATTTATGGACTGAGGGTATAAACTTGGGAATGACAAGGAAATTACCACCACTTTGACTGCGCCTGGTACTGTAGGAACTGCTGTAGGAAGATATGTATGGAGCAAAATACTTGCAAAAACCAGTGTGGAGAAACTTATAAACAAGGGTGGCTGTTTTTCTGTCGTTTCGCCATGTGTTTGTCCGACGGTTATCGAAGGTGAGTTCAACTCACTGAGTTGAGGTTGTTTCTCGGTCTTCCTACTGTTATTGATGGTTAAAAACTGTATCCAGTCAGTGGTCGTCTGCCCATAGTGTGAACAACTCCGACAAAATGGGACAAACTGGAGGCCGTGCTGCAGCTGGGAAAATCTTCCAAACACAGGATTTACCACCTGTAGTGTGAAAGCGATATTAGGTGAACAAATTTTAACAAGTCAAGGTAAAAAGACATCAGTCTCCAGAGACCTCCAGCCAAGACTAGAAAATCACAATTGGTTTGACATATTTATTCTAAAATATATATTTTATTTCAACATTATATATTCGTTTTCTAAAATGCCAAATAATAACAGTAACATGTAAAAAGCCAAAGACCTCTGCCTAATTACAATAAAATGCAGTAGCTGTTGGCAAGCACCACGTCGGAGGTGGAAATTTGTTTTCAAATATTACATGGCTACTCTTTATGAATATGCTACTTATATCAAAGATTAAAATATTCTAAATTTTAAGTCAGAGAATGATATAAATGGTTAAATATTATTACTTGATGCAAGATCAATATAGTTTTCCTATATCTATAGAATATGACCAGTGAGACCTGTCAATACACTGAAACCAGCTGGCACAAAAGCAGAGAAGATAACTTTGAACCACATACGGCGATACGTTGACTTGAGAGGGTTCAAGGATGGATCAAACACTCCTTGAAGAAATTAGAAATTCCTATGAGGGTGCAGAGCATGGGAGGCCATAACATGAAAAAGCAGACAAATCTGGGCAATATGTAGGTTTTACTCCCAAAGGGGCCATTGCAAAGACAATGCTTTTGAACAACAGTTAGAAATCCTACATTTAACCTTTGATTTTTGTGTGAAGATATCAACAGTGAAAACTAATTATCTCCGGATACATATGTTCAGTTTTTGTATAAGGGATTCTTCTCATGAATTTTGGATCTTTGAGACATAGGGACAGGTTGGGTTAGGCTGACCCTAGTTCCCCCTCTCAAACGGACTTTCGACTTTCTTTAAGCAGGGGGTATGCTTGGCTTGGTCTCCCTTGTATTGACCCCTGCTTGAACTATTATGACCTCTCTTGACCCTGACCCCTTAAGGCTGTTAACCTTAAGGGAGTTCTCCATTGGATTGATGTAGGTCCTGAGATTTTGAACATATCTTTCGTTTCGCTGGCTCTAGATTATCTATGGCTTGGTCATCCCTAGACTTACTAGTGCTGGATTGTATTTGACCTTCTTTGGCCCTGACCTCTGGCTATGTCCCATCCATGAGAGTTCTAATACTAGATATAGGCCATTGTGACCTTTGGGACAGGCTGGGCCGAGCTGACCTCAGTTCCCCCTCTCGAGTTGACAGATTCTATGAGTAACGATTAACACTATACTAATATTTGTCATATCTGTGTTCTCACTGTGTTATATTTTACATTTTGCCACTTTTAGTGTATATTGTCAAGGTGGCTTTTAAAAATTCCATTCCTTTACATTTTTAAATTGCTCTGCTTGTACAGTACTAACATGTAAAATAAAAAATCCCAAACTTGTGTTTTAATGTCTTGTTAACATAGGGGGGGGGGGGGGGAGAGATTAATAAATGCTGCATATATTCGTTATTCAGACGCTGGTACCGCCAGCCAGCTATGACCTTAACACTGACCTTGAGCAAGCCTTTGACCTGTAACCTTTATGACCTTCTTAACCCAGGGCCATCGACTGATGCAATAGTCGTGTACACTTTTGTGTGAACATTTAGCATAGATCTTTTCATTCACAACAGTGTTAGTGTCTACATTTACGTGGTCACCAGTTTAGCTTGTCAATGATAGCCGTTTGTAATGGCTTTGAGTTTTTAAGTCCTGCATATATATTTTTGATTCAACATTTTCATTACATTTCATCTGGTAAGACAGTATATTATATATCAAACTTATTTGCGAATGAGATAACACTATTAAACAAAGCCACAATATACATACTGCCTTCAGGTACATAATCATAAGGTTATAAACCAAATGACATCCTGCTGTCATTATAATGAACCAAGTAATAAAATTGTTCTGAATTTTCCCCATGTTTTGATACATGAACAATGGTGTGAATGTTATGGTTATCAAACGATAATATGTACTTTATACCACATATATTGCTCTCTCACCTGGTTTAGTAAATGATCTAAATACTGACAACTGTTCACTGTTCCACTGTGTTTTTCTTATAGTTATCCCGTATTAATGGGTTTTTACGACACTCTATATATTGTTTGTTATCTTCACAGTTACATTGGGGCGTAGCTTTACTGAACTGTGAGATAAAACTTAATTGGTTATATCTATTACTGTTCTCAACTAATTCTTCATCAGGAGGTGCCTCTTCACTGTGGTAAAGTCAGACAACTTTAGCTTATAATTTGCACTTCTCCTATCAGTTCCCCTCCTAACTGTAGTCTTTGGATCCTGGAATGTTAATCTCTTACTTGAATTACACTGAGTCCTACAGTTTATTTCGTATTGATCATACTACAAACTTGACTCTCCCCCCTAACACTAGCAGTAATCCCATCTATTTGACTGAAGCCAGGCAGCCAATCTGATTCCTATGTGGAGCCACCTGTGGATCTGTCCTGTCTCAACTTGAAGCTACATTTACTTTCAGGATGTTGGTTTATTCTCCCTGATTTTATGTAAAAACTGCAAACATAATGATATTGCCCATGGTGTTTCTCTTGGGAGCAGTTCCCCTTGTTATAATAATGACATAGTCGCCTTTGAAATTGCCTTGTTGGATTGTGATTTGTAATAGATTGCGAGTTCATTGCAATCTGGGACTTTCTCAGCCAGTTTATAGCCCACTGTGTGGAGCTGTTCCATGTCAGGATACCTTCCTCAATCTTGTGCAGTGAGTCGAAGTTTTATCCCTTGCCCCTCATGGAATCCTTTATTGGGCCAACGCCTATCTGGTTGGGATGGTATGCTATCAACAGTGTTGTATCTTTGGGCTGGGGTTGCTTACCTTGGACTATGGTGTTGCTTGCTTGTCCTTCATAATGAGTCAGCATCCCTGACACTGGTTCTGATACAGAGGGTAGCTGGAGTAAAACCTGTAGGTCAGGCAGGATGGTGTACCATTGAGAATCAGGCTGCCTATGTAGTGCCTGGTGGCTGCTCATTCTTTGGTGGTGTTGCAAGTGGTTAGGGAACGCAGCTGCTGTGTTTTGTGTATTGGTTTGGTTATCAAAAGACTGTGAGTGTTCTGCTGGTTCTAGATTTGTGGTTGGCGGTTCGGTTCTGAGTCAATTACTGTCGGAAACTGCCTTTGGGTTTCAAGTCTATCTGTGCACCCAGCTAAGGATTTATTGGTCTCCAACACTTCTCTGAGCATGTGCATAATATCACTGTTAGAGGTTTCAAGGTGAACTTATAGTCTCTGGTGTCTGATCCACCTGAATGAATGATTCATTGATATTCGAGTTGACCTGTTTATGAACTTTCCTTGTAGAAATACATGCCCTTGCAGAGGCAGTCACTTTCTTCCTCTTGTTACTGGTCGTCTTTTTTCCTTGTGAGGACATAATTGATGTTTAAAACACAAGATACACTAAAACTTTAAAATCTGAATCCAGTCATAAAATCAAACACTTCATAATTTCTATAACTTTCGTCCATCACCTTGAATTTTTAATTTCAAAATGGCTACGTGTTTGCATATAGGTAATCAGTGAGGCATGCCCCGATTTTTTATTCTCTGGTAATATGTCAATTAACCATAATTGAGAAGCCGTGTGACCAACAAATTTAAGGTTCGCAACTGACACACCAGGCACCTTACAGTGCCATGGTACTCACACCAACCTGAGTGATATTACATATAGAATGCTTGTGTGCAGAAAAGCAAGGTAAAAATCTTAAACACATCAGAAGATTACCACCCCATGGTTTCTGATAGGTTGGTTTCACATGCCAAACCCCTAGGACCAATAATAAGGGAGATATAGGCACTTTTAAAGTCTATTTTGTGACAAAACACCTGTGGAGGTCATTTTAATTTCAAAATGAAGCCAAAAGTATTCCGAAGCAAGCGTTTTTAATGATGAACATATCCTACAAATTTGAGAACTCTGCCTATAATACATTTTGCACCAGAGTGGGTAACATGAAAATCTGCACACTACTTCCTGACTGACAAAGAACCACCCATGGCAGCCACACTGTTTTTTTTTTAAAAAATGAGGCCAAAATATTCCCAGGCAAGATTTTTCCTGCAAATTTGAAGCATCAAGAGGGGTAATTGGAAAATCTCTACACATTGCAGTGGCATACTCATGTGAAAAACCATATTATCAACAGGATGCTATCATATTATCAACAGGATGCTATCATATTATCAACAGGATGCTATCATATGCTTACAAACAGTTTTTGATTTCCCAGCGTTATTTAAACTGGCGATTTTCTTGTGTGGATATTGCTGTTTAATATATTAACTTTAAGATATCTTAAGTTTCCAGTTCAGTTTTCTGCAGAAGAGCATTCTGTATATAATAAACAATTTGGTGATTGTCTTGTTAAAATTTTCCAATTACTGAATATTTGACAGGAATTTTAAACCTACCCTTTGATCTCCCAGTATTATTAAAGTGGGCAATTTTCTTTGGTGGATATTGCTACATAATATCTTAACTTTAAGATTTCGGAAGTTACTTTCCACTTTAGTTTTTCGCAGACTAGTATTTTGTGTGTAATAACAAGCAATTTAGTGTTTCTCTGGTTCAAATTTTCTAATTATTAAGCATTTGACAGGCATTTTGAAATAGTCTATGATTTTGCAGTAATATTTAAATTGACAATTATCATGGGAGGGTATTGCTGTTTAATATCTTAACTTATCTCAAGTTACGTTTACACTTTATTTTCCTGCAGACAAGCATTCTGTACATAATAACAAGCAATACTGAGCTCTGGGCTTGAAGAAGAGGCCCAGGATCAAACCTGACCACATCGGAAGATGCCCAGTCCATAGTTTCCTGTAGGTTGGTTTAACATTTCAAACCTCTAGGCCAAGTACTTAGCGTGTTTAAAGAAATTTTAACTTGGCTATCCTTGTTTGACCTTGAAGGAGGGATTCCAAGTCAAATCTGATCACAACAGAAGACTTCCAACCCATCATTTCTATAAGGTTATTTTATATCCCAAACCTCTATGACCACTGTGTTGTCATGTAGTTTTTTTGAGTAGAGTGTCTAGTTAAGGCTATTATAAAGATTTCCAAGCCACAACCTCAAAGATAAAAGGCCAGTATTTGACCATGTATTTTTGGTAAAGTTGGAGACATTGGCTTTTGAGTAGCGTTAAGTCAACAGGTTTAAACCCACTGCCACAGTGCTGCATTGTTAGTACAATGCCACTGCCTCAAGTCATATTTAATCATAGATCAGCACAGGAATTTGAACCCAACACTTCCGGGCTGTAAGGCTAGTATCTTACCACTGTATCAAGTCATACAGTTGAACCTATTTTTCCTAGAGTACATAATGTCTAATTTAAAACCAGCTGAATCTACTGGAGAAAGACTGGTGAAAGCTAGACTAAGCTGAATAGGTTAGTTTTCAACTGTTGTCTATATCCAATAATACTGGGTTCTAAGATGTCTTGAGGGAGTTTGTTACATTCAGTGGGAGGTTTGATTACTCGTCCCCATGTGTTTGTGGGTCTACTTTCATCTGCCCTTCTAACTGCCCATCACAACTAATAAGGCACCAGGCACGATATAAAACATAAAATAAATAATAATGTGATTACCCTGTGTGAGGTCTCTATGCTTAATTAAAGAGTACAGATATGGGAGTTCGCTAAAATTAATTGCCTTGTGAGAAAGATGGTTGAATCTAAACAGTATACGACAGCACAGTTTATGAGAGTAAGGTGTCTCATGACCAAATTTATTTAATTTGAACATGATGTGACATAGGGAATTTTGAATTCTCCGAAATTGGCTATGTGGCTGTTTATGTGATAGAATAGAATTAAAACATTTATATAGCTCAAATTTGATGCGACATCCTCTGATGTGCCTGAGGCTGAAAAGGGAACGTTGAGGGTCAAATTGGGTCAAAATCCAAAATTATCTCCCATCAGGGGAGATGTACTATGGTGGAGTATGCAAGTCTAAACAAGTAGGTTTTTAACAGGCTTCGATATCCTGTTTTTGTGTTCTGTGATTGGACTGATTGCGGGAGTCTGTTCCATTCAGTCAGAGAAACCATTGAAAACATCACCTTCCAATAACCTTTTTGGGATGAACTGAAGAAATAGAAAGCCAGTTTCCCTGAGTAAGGCAACTGAATTTGATTAAGGATGAGAAGTATGTGGGTTGGGCGATTTCAATAGCCTTGAATGCAATAATATTATATTTAAGCAGGATACGGTAAGAAATGGGGAGCAAATGTAGTTTTTGCAGAAAGAGCAGGGAGTTTCAGTAATTGCCACATTCATAGCATTTTCAAGAGTTAGATATCTGCTGACCATCCATAGCTCCTGCAGAGGGTAGTAACATACACAGCACAAATTAGCCACATAACTTGCCAGCATCCAGAGTGATACCAAGGCTTTTGATTGATTTGGCGTGTTCCATAATATTAACAAGGGGACTTACATGAATAATGACTTTGAGGAATTTGTTCATCGTCACTCAGAATAAATTCAACTTTGTTGGGATTTGAGTTTATTACCCTCCCATTAGTTATTAGAGTTTAGAACTTAAAGTCAGCATAACGATTTGAACCCGCCATAGGGCTATGAATCTAGTATCTCACTACTCTGTCATATCATGTAGTTTATGGTACTAAATGTCAAAGACTTTCCAATATAAGGCCAACACAAGGATTTGTATCAAGACCAGTATAGGTCTACAAGGCTGTTATTTTTCTATCTAATATGGTGAGGGTTTTGTCTACACCGAAGAGTAATTACCGCATTATAGTATGCTCCTCATAGTTTAGCCAAGTCTAAAAAGCACTAATTGAGGCTTAGAGTGTCTTGTAGATGTTTCATCATATATCACATGTCCATGTGCTTAAAGTCTGAACTAAGGAACACCATTTCAAACATAATGCACGTAAAACATAACCAAGGAGACCATCAGTGTTTCGTGGAAAACTTTAGAGGGAAAGACTTCAAAGAGATAAATATCATGTGATATTGTTTAATATAATTTATTGCTATGAATTTAAGCACCACACAAATTCTGGATTAATTACTGTGAGAATTATTAGAATAATGTCTGAAGAATTATGAGAATAATGCTTGAGTCTTCTGAGAAAATCAAACCACTATATTCATTAAGTGCACCTTTTGTACCTTTATGTGAACATTGTATTGTTACAAATACAAGGGACCAATGAGAGTCATATACCGATATATTTACTATTTACAATGGAAAACTTCTGATATGCAACATAATATACTTTTAAAACAACATTACATGAAATACCAGAATATATCTTTGTATATATTATGGCTATAAGGTCCTTAAAGTGAAATAAAAATAAGAGAATATAAATATAATCTTGATGCATTATTAAGTGAATTACTGAAATTTGTAGGTGTATATGTAGTAAAACAAATGTCATCCATGTTAGATGTATATGTAGTAAAAACAAAAATCACCCATGTTAAATGTTATCAACTAAAATGAAAATGTAGTGAATTTGTACTTGAACAAGGCCAAAAGATGTTTTGGTCCCCTACGCGAGCGCAAAGCCATCAGAGCTACCAGTAGTCTACTAGAATTTACAAAAGTCTAGTGATTGGAAAGAAATTCCAACACAAACACAACCCACAGCTGGCGTAGAACTGAGATGGTCACCCATCCAAGCACTAATGTAGCCCATTTCTGATTAACTTCAGTGAGCAAGCAAATACTCATCACACTGCGCCACAATTCATGAAAGTTCGGAGACAAAAAAAGTGATTCCTAGAAGCGTGAGCTCTATCTAGGCTCATGCTTAAAAACTGATATGTGATGAACAAAGAAAATAGTCTACCTGGTAGTGATACAAAGTTCATTATACAGTGACAAAGAGGTCAGAGCCCTTCTTATAATTGTTACTTTATATAATTCTGACTATCACCAAGTATTTTCAGTTTGTATTTACAAATATTTCATAAAAATTGTAAACACATACTTTTTCGGAAAAATATTTCTACCACATACAAAAGAAATGAATACTAGCCATATTAGCATTGATATTTACAGTGAATACATACAAGATACCCCATCATCAAGGGATTTTGACTCCTCCATGAAAAGTGTTATAATCAATTCCCTTCTCATGTTTATCAGTGCATAGTGTTTCACTTCTTCACTTGAGGAATTACTGTTTCTATTGTTTTATTGTATTTCAAAGATCTGTTAAAATTTTGTTGTGGATTTTGTTGTGGATCTTCCAAGAATAAGATTTTGTGATCTTAATAACCCAAAAACCCTTGTTAGAAAATAGCATTCTGTCAGTGTGACAGAAGTCAATTTACAAGCTGTACAGAGACAGAACTTCATCTACTTTAATCATAGACTGAATCATTGAAGTTATCAATAACAACATTTTTGTAAGAATCTTCTGTTACAGCTTCATACTTTTTGTGTACCGAATAACCCTGTCATCTTGCTATTGAATTGCCTTGTTTTAATACTTTATTTTTCGTACATTTTCTCTGTCTTTGACATTATTTTCTCCACTTAAACGTTATTTAAAACTGACACTGTTTTCTCTGAAAGTCTCCTGACCTTTTTCTGTTTCACATGGTGACAAAATTTGTTTCACTGGACTGTGGGGTACATGTATCTCCGATGCTGTGGGTTTTCTCCACTGCTTCTCTTATTATAAGCCTGCCAACCTTCTGAATTGGCCATCTCTTTGATATAGCCTTGTATTTCTGTAGGAATAATTCCCAGATAGGTACCCAGTCTATGAATAATTTGTCTTATAAGCCTCCTAAAGAACCTTCCTGAGACTTCTTCTGATTAGGGGTTAACAGATCCATCAAGGTGTCTGTAATTATAGAAAATGACTTTTCTTTTATATTTATAATTTTTACCCAGGCTTTAATTCTAGACACGCCAGACAATATAATATTTTAAAATGTTACTTCCATATGAAAAATAAGTTTTAATATGATTAACATGTACATATACCATTAATGCTTATTTATTATTCATATGGCTTCATATTAAGTTAATCATACGAGACACATCTTATAACATGTACTTCAGTTTGAGATCTATTGCTGGAAACTCTGTGGGGATGGTACATTGTTAACAAGATTATAACTTTGTGACTGCATGACTGCACAGTAACATGGATATTTATATCAATTCTTTAGACCTTTATCTCTAAGGAGTTATATCTGGATATAGTAATCAAAACTATCAGGGAATGTGATATGCATTCTATTGTGATACAGATACAAACCTTTCTGTTACTGGCTCAGATTGTTGTTGAGGAACACACGCTGTGGCTGAACTGTGAGGGACACTTGAGACACCAGGCACTGTTGCTTCTTCAACTCCAGGATAGGTATATCTATAAATATGAGTAAATAATATATTAATCTAGTGCTACCTGAGCCAGGTGAAGAGATTTCGAGTGGTATTTCACGCATCTATCATAGTATAGATTGTTGAACACACTAACAGTTAAAACACACCATATTTTAAAGTACCATATTTTAAAAGTTGTGAAACAATTACTTTTTAACAACAAAATCATTTTATAATTTCCTTATGGGGTATTAATTTATCTAGCACTAACTTAGAATCAGTTTTGTATACAAAATAAAGGTGTTCATGAATCTATGTATGACATTTGTTTAAACTACTGTTTGTCTCTGTTTTAACATTTACAACAAAACTATCATGAGATCTGAAACCTTTATCAAATCTATTTATGCAGTAATAATTCCTTTAATTGTTTGTTTTATGATGTTTTCTTTCAATAACAGAAATATTTGTATTAAACAAAATTAAGCCAAAGTATTTCATCTGAGTAATGAAAACACAGTTTTTGGAATATGCAACACATATAGCAAAATCAAATGTGTCAGTATGTAAGATATACTTCTTTAAAAGATAAAAAAATATGAAAGCTATGAAAATAATAAACTCGACAATTTTGAAAGATTTTTTGGTTGTTTGGAAATAAATTTTTTCAGTATTCTGCCGACCTTGATGTAGTGATGTATAAATACAACATATTATCAGTTATTGGTGTCTGTACAACTTCATGCCGTAGGTCTGTGTGCCTGAAATATGATGTCACATTTATAATAAATCATTGACAATTGTAGCAATAACACATTTTAGAAAATGATTTCTTTAATAAAGCATAGTGTTTGAGACCTGTTTTAATGATGTATGTATAATACAACAAACACATTTAACATTTATATTTTAACAAACCTTTCTGCTGTTGGCAGAGGTTCCGGTTGTGAAATAGTGACTGTAACTGGATCATGAGGGATAGTCAGGACATCTAGTCTTAATCTGTCTCCAACTCCAGGTCTCAAATCAACAAGGTGAGGCTCTGATACTGCACCAGTTTCTGGACCTGCTTGTGAAGGTTGGGCATCAAACTGTAATTCTGGTGGTGGCATGTTATTACATGGTCCAGTTTCCAGTGTTGGTGCCATATGTTGCTGCCTGTAATATCATCAGGCTCCCGTTGTAATTGAACTCTGTAACTACAAGTATGTGGTTCCATTCATCTTCACAAACATGTTTTAACCATTATTATTTTCAGATTTGACTAGTTCTTGAAACAATTATGTGGTTACAGCTTTTACAGTATCTACTAAATGCAACAATTTCTATTCTCTTCTGCTAAGTAATAAGAGTGTGCACAACACTGTTTATGAAACTTGTTCCAGTTATAAGTTGTAGTCAATGTATGTACACCTACAGCCACAAAAGTACACCAGTAACTAAAACCTTGATGAACTGCATTTATTGCAATAAAAGTATAGAAAAAAAGTATAAATGTATATGGCTAATTCCTTTTTCATGATACAAATACAGACATCACATGTATATTCTCATTCAGGTGTTTGATTCTTTTGCATAACATAGGTCTAAAACTAGTGCTAAAAAAATTAAAATAAGGTATGTCAGACATATTTTATGCACAAATATTAACTCTAAGCAGCAGAAGTCCATACTGTTAATGAAAAACACATCACATACAGCAGAAGTCTTTTCTAAAAAATAACAAAAATAAGATATGTTACTCAGCAGGGGTCCTCATGGGAATGTGTGCCGCTAGACTTCCTTGGCCAAATTCTATTAATGTCTTTCTGACCAGGTAAAGCTGTTTGTAAGTAAATCTGCAGATTTCTTCCACCAGTTTTCCTACATAACATTAAACCACTATAAACAAAATCAGTCAACATAATAGGCTGTATCCAAAATTGCAAAGTAGTTCTTTTATCCAGTTTGAAGATATTTTACAAATGTACTTGAATTTATGTTCCTTTAGTTTTCTGAAAAGCAACATATTTAAAGATTTTCATCTGTGGACCACAGGACCTCATTAGTCAACTGTGCCCAAAAATATGGGAGTTCTTGAATTGTGCAGTTATTGGCTGTTTATGCCAACACATGAAATGATGCACCAATGCACAATAACTAGAGTCTTAGTGCTGTAGTTAGCAACTTCTGATTACAAATCTTCACATGCAAAACCAAAATGTGTCTGAATATTGGCACTGACCATTCCTACAGAAAGATTTTAGAATAAAATATTCTAATTTCTCAAATATCTTATGCACCTGTCTATTTACAGTAAGTAAGACTTACTTGCTGCTTTCCGAGGTCCATCTTTTTCCAAGCAATCCAGAACTCGCTCTCTAGCATCTACATGTAACACTGATCTGTCAGATAATCTGTTTGTTATTCCAGTTATAGAATTTATTTGTGAAAACATCTCACTCTGCATGAGTGCTGCCCGATCCTTTGGTAGGAGTGGATGAACTAAAAACAATAATTACACCTTTTAAAAGAACATCTGTGACAGAAGATTCTTAGCAGCTTAATGATACAAATCTAAATTATTTGTCCAGTGTCTCTTATATTGTCATCATACAGTGAAAAAAGTATCATTCAGTTATTCCAAACTGGAATCAAGCGAACTAATAACCACCCTAATACTTTAAACTGTAATTCATTATGGCACTTTATAGAACAATGATGAACCAATTTGTCACAAAACTAAAACATCATACTTGATAGTTCAGGACTTGGTGTGCAGTATGTATAGGGACCAGTTCCAAATTTATTCACTGCAGCGACACAGAACTCCACAGCAGCACCTGAATTGATAAAATTAACAAATACATGACCAATTAAGTGACAGCTATACAACATATACAAACTCATTCATTCATTCAAATACATAAATGAGATAACAGTAAATGGCTATTGTTTTTTTCAATTTTTAAGGTCAAAATTGTAGTAAAATCATTTTGGACATGTACGTTGGGTTCATTTGTGTTTGAACAGCCAGTGAAGTGATTGGAAGTTTAAATATTTGACACCAATTGGATCTCTGAGGCTTACATGATTTTCTGGGTTGCAAAATACAAGACGTGGCTCTACTACAGTTACAACAAAAACAATATTTACCATACAATGTGAATGAGTGTCCATCAAAAGGCCCATCTAGTGGCTTCCATTCACCGCTGTCATCCTTCACTTTTAACACAGAGTGGGTGATTGGGACACTACCAGTTTGTGGCATACACCACTTGAGGGAGAAAATGTCTGCATGGATTTGTTCACAGTCCAAGTACGCAACTGCTGGAGGTGGATCCCTTGCTGTAAATGTTCAAGTAAAATACAAATTACTTTCAAATATATTTTATCATCTACTTGTAGCTAAACCTGTGACAATGATATAAAGGATCAGTGGATGAAGGTTGAACAGAGTGCAAGCAATTCAGAACTGCAAGTACTACCACTATATCCTGAGTGTACAATTTTTACAGTATCTGAAGTCTGCATTTACATTTCATCAAAATTTGGGTAAGTGGTTAGTTTATGTCAATTTTTAATCTGAATACAATGGTTCACTAATTGGTTGTCAAAGACTCTGTAATTGCTGCGTAGGTATGAAAAAGATAATGTCATAATTACTTATTGGAGCACTTAATTTTACCTTCCCAGTGCTTTTGCAGATAATCAGCTACATCGTTCAGTGCTTTTGACCATCTCTCAGCAGTGTCATCAACTGTCAAAAATAATAATCATTTCTACATAAAGGAATTTCGTTACCAGTGGTGTCATCCCTGTATTTATTAACTGTATAATTAATTAATTAATAATTGAAATAACTGCCCATTAAAATCTTTAGTATATTGATTTTGTACTATAAAGGTCAACATTAGCTTGAACATTTGTGGCCTATCTGGCTTTGTTTCAGCATGTATTGTTTCTAATCATGTCATTGCTGAGAGCCTTTTATATTACCTGGGCTGTTAAATCATATTGTAACAAACTGGATAAAAGCACAGGGGAGCCAAATAGTTAGCTTCTCACCTTCCTGTATGACTACTAGGCCAACGGAACCCTGTAATACAAAACAATGAAATTAAAAATAGACATTTACCTTTGAAACAATTCATGATCAAAGCCGCTGGAATGTTTTTGGCTGTAGGGTTCTTGGGGCATTTTACAACATCAGGTAGGTGTACATTTGGCTTGGGAAAAACATGATCTGGCAGCCAATAATTTGGAGGGGAAATCTGCAGAATAATGCAATGTCCACAGACAAAGTGGAAGCTTCTAATAACCCCTGTCCAAGGCTCTAATATTGCCTGCAAATCCCGCAAGAGAGATTCCATGACTTCCCACACCTTTGGCATGTCATCAACTTCCCCATACAGGCAGATATCGATGGTGGAATTTTGTTTGGAGCGAGTGAGCACACATTGCACAGATCCAAATGAAATCTCCAGTCCATCATGCCATGCCTGCCTATCACCCATGTAGTGGTACCCTTGAGTAGCTTTCCTCTGCAGACAGACAGATACCATCTCAAAAACATTGAGTGGTATTCGGTTGAAGAACTCACATTGTAGGTGCACAGATGCATGTTTCTGATCAAACTTCATCAGGTGAACTCTGTCAATAAATATGTGGAGGACACTCTTGGGACTTCACGAACCATAGAAAAAATAGCAGCTGTTCATCTTTGGAGACACTGTAGCACAGATTAAAAGACTGCATCAGCTGTAAAAGGACAGTCTCATCAGCAAGTGAAAGTCCATAATGATCCCAAAGATATGATAACAGCTTCTGGCCAAGAAGACCTTCATTCTGATAGCACTGTACTGCGAAGTCACATTCACCCTTCGTAAATTTGGCCTGTAATTTTTCATCATTGTCGTAGTTGATGACTTGAGTAATGTTGTGGTGAAACAGAGACTTGAAGAGATCTGCAAGCAAATCAATGTCTGGGAAAACATAATCCTTCAAGAAAGGGTTGTTTTCATAGTGCAGACAGAGATTTGAATCTGCAAAGTAATGCAGTGGAACAAGTGACCCACTTTCCTGTTGTGTTGCACCATCAGATATTTTAGGCATGTTACTTGGTGCTCCTGAAAACATGAACAGGGTTTCATCTACTGTCAAAGGGGGCCACGGTGGCAGAGTGGTAACACTCTCGCCTCCCACCTCTGCGGCCGGGGTTCGATCCCCGTCATGGCCGTAAGTGGGAAAGCTGGTAGTTGCTTGCCGTTGGTCGGCAGTTTACAGTACAGAACCCTAGCGAACTATATGTACTGGTTTCCTCTGCCCTTCCAACTACCCGTCGTGATATGACCTGTACAGTGTTGAAAGCGACGTAAAACCACAAATAAATCATCTACTGTCAAGTAGATTTTCTTGCTTTCAAGGATTTGTTTGTAGAATTCCACCCAAGATTCAGGAACAATACGTTTTTCCTGTGCCACCTTTATAAGACATTGTTTCACTTCTTCCATCCCAGTGTAGTTTTTACTTGAAACACAGAAGACTGGCAAGTTTGACCTCTTTTTCTTGAAACGTTGCAACAGTTGACCAGTGTCATCAACAATATCTTGTCTTTCATCCAACTTCTTTTGAATAAGCAGCTTGTTTAGGTTTCTCATCTCATCATCAAGATATTGCTTCAGTGTGCCCATGAGGAAATCACTGTTCTGTGCCACTTGATTAGTATCAATGAGGTCAGTGAGGGTGAAGATGATGTACATTTTGTAGTCAGGATACTGGTGGAAAGCCAGGCGAAGAACTTCAGTAGTTTGGTTAATTTCCTCTGGTTGGACTTCCTGGTGACATCATGCACCAGGAACAGGATGCTGTCCTTTGACACAAATAAAGGAGTTGTAATGGAGTATATCCAATGACCTCCATGGTCATAGATATGCACAATGTCATACTTTGAAATATTCCACTCCTTCAAATTAACAACCTGTGTTCTATCCTCTATGTTTACTAAAACTGCTTTGCCAGCAATAAGACTTTCCACCATGCTTGATTTTCCTGCTTCAGTTGGACCCAGTAGTACCAGCCTAAAAGTACAGTAAATATGGAGCGCATTTATTGAACCTAATAAGTTTGTGAAAAATAAAAGAAAAATGTAGGAACGTCTTAATATCATTCATATAATCACAGGTTCAGACACCTTGTATAACCCAAAAACAATGTATATGTAAAATTAATACATGCCTGTTACCCTGACTTTTAACTATCATTGCTTTGTTCTAATTAGTGACCAATCATCAGTACTGTTGAAGAAGTGATAAATAGTCTTTAAAATTTCAAATATCTATCTGTATAATATGTTACAGGTCCACCATATGATAGGTTCAGAGGGAATAGAAGGGATTTTTAAAGATCAGTTGATTATACTACAGGGCCAGGCGGAGATTCAAACCCAGAATATGTGAGTTCTCACGCAAGTTTTGGTTGGCCATCATAGATTTTCACTAAAAATATAGGATCTCCATTATCTTAGTAGCCGAGTGAAGTGGAGTTATTTGGAGTGAATTTTGAATCAATGCAAACAAGGATAAATAAGATTCCATATATGTAAGACAGAAAGTGATTTTCTGTTTGTAGTAAATACTGTAAAAGTGTGTTCTCTTGTAAATGAAGGAAAATAATGATTTCAATTCAATTTTGGACACAAAGGATATGCTAAATTACGTTTAGATACAATAAGACAAAAGCTAGCCTCAGTAAGGCAGTGATGGGGGATGTTTGTGTTCCTTTAATGATACATATGTGGTTGGCCTTAGATTATTTAAAATATTTGCAAAATGTCAACACTCCTTTCCATAATATCAGCCATTATTTGTGGCATGCTTGTACTCCTTAAATGATACATACACTGTGGGACACTTGCACTCTTTGAATGATACATATACTGTGAGCCTGGAAAAGTTTAAAGTATTTATAAAATATTAGTGCTTGTTTCTATATAATTAACCATTGCGTACATGAGCATACCTATAATAGGGAATTCCAATTCCAATTCAACTTTTATAGCGCTTAATCTCTGCCAAAATAACAGACTCTAAGGCGCAACATCATAAGCATAGTCACAAAAAATTATTGTCCTTATCCGTAGCAATGGTCGACATCATGGAGAACGCCATATGAGGTGGAAATTACTAAGGAGGATAAGCTTGGGCAGAATAGGTATGCCTTGAGTTTTTTTCTGAAGGAAGCAATGGAAGTGGCAGATCATACATCATCAGGGAGTTCATTCCATATTTTGGGAGCATCATATGCAAAGCTTAAACCAAACTGCTTTGTGGATTTGTAAATAGATGGTTAGTATTGAGGAACATGTAGAATTATACCATCAGATTGATTCAACCGAGTATTATAGGCACATTGTCTAACTTTTGAGAAATGGGCTGAAATATTTTGGACAGTTAGTCAATTTGTATACCAACAAGGCAGTCTTGAAGATGCAACGGTGCCTTATGGGTAGCCAATGAAGGGCTTTTCTTAGTGGAGTAGTGTGTGAAAGACATGTGGCTCTACAAACAATTCTGGACAGACTGTTTTGTATGCATTGTAGCTTGCGTAGATTAGCAACAGATAGACCCCTAAACAAGGAGTTACAGTAGTCAAGCCTACCCCCACAAGTGCGTTTGCAGCCATAAAAGCAGCATCACAAGTCAAGTACTGTCGAATTTGTCTAAGATCCCTCATCTGGATAAAACAAAGTTTACATACATTTTTAACATGTTTGGTGAGAGAAAAGTCTGAGTCAAACCAGACACCCAAATTCTTAACGGCACCTGAAGGTGTCAGTGATTCACCCAATATATTTACCGGAAAGAATGGGTTTAACTTTTCTTGTTGAGACTTAGAGCCAAATATAATAAGGTCAGTCTTACCGGCATTCAGCTTTAGTTTATTTGCACACAACCACAGTTTGACATCTTCGAGGCACTTTCCTAATCGATCGAAGGCAATTTTTGCATTTTTGTGTATCAGGTGAATAAACAGCTGGGTATCATCGGCGTAGAAGTAAGATTTGACATCTGAATGTTTAGAGATTACTTTGCTCAAAGGTGTGGTATACAACGAAAAAAGAATAGGACCAAGAACTGAACCTTGTGAAACACCAAACAGAGCCAATCTTGATGTATTGGGTATGATCAGAAAGGTATGACTTGAACAAGTCAAGGCATCTACCCCCGACACCAAACCATTTTCTTAAGCAATCAAGGAGTTTGTCATGATCAATGGTGTCAAAAGCTGCAGATTGATCAAGCAGCACCACAGCTGTGGCCTCACCTCTGGCTAGATGTTTGCACTCCTTGAATGATACATATATATTGTGCGCCTCATGCTGTTTGAAGTATGTGTAAAACAACACTTCTTACATAAAACCAGCTGTAATTTACATGCACATATCCACAGTAAGAGGATTGTGGGGGACACTTGCGCTCTTTGAATGATACATTTATAACAGACCTCATATTTGTAAAATGTTGACACTTTTGCAGATGCTTTTGCTCCCTGAATGATGCATGTATTGTGGTTCTCATAATATTTAAAGTAATTTTAAAATATGCAGACTTTTTAAAAGTAATCATTATTTACATGAATATTTGCATGAATATATCCATTATAAGACTTTTGTGTGGGGATGTTTGCTCTTATATTGCGGGCCTCATAGTATTTTATGTCTTTCTTAAATGTCGACATTTATTTACATTAAATCAGCCTTTATTTACATGAACATATCCATACATTGGTAGGGGGCGTTTGTGCTCTTTGAAAGGTGCACACACTGTGGGCCTCATGGTCTAATCTAATCTAATCTACTGCTTTGCAGGCGCAATATCTTCCCCACAAAGGGGAACTCAGTGCGCTGACTTAACAAAATCATTATCATAAAGAAAGTCGAGGGGCGTTCAAGGTCAATAATCCGGGGTTGTGGGTGTGACCAAGAGGGAAGGAAACTAAGTTGGGAAACTAGAATTAGATAGGTGGGTTTTGAGGTGTTTCCTAAAAGATGCGACAGAGGGGCTATTTCTTATTTGGAAGGAGAAAGAGTTCCAGAGAACTGGGGCATAGTGACTGAAAGAATTGGAGAAAAGTTTGACTGATTTATGAACCTTACGGTCGAAAGTGGGGGTGTGAAGGAACTTGAGTTTAGGGGTACTTCCCCTAGTATTCCTGGAAGAGGTGTAGGGATGAATTAATTCTCTGAGGTAAACTGGTTGACCCTGGTTGAAAATTTTGTATGAAATGAGACCAATTTTAAATTGTATCCTATATTTGATAGGGAGCCAATGGAGTTTTTATAATTGAGGGGTAATGTGAGAGTATTTCAAGGACTGGGTGACAACCCTACAGAGTGAGTTTTGGACTAACTGCAATCTTCTTAACTGAAAATCTGTAATTGATAAGAATAAGGAATTGCAGTAGTCCAGTCTGCTGCTCACCAAAGGATTTGCCAGAAGAACTGATGTGTTAAGATCTAGAAGGGGACGAATTCTATAAAGGTCTCTGGCATGAACTCTGGTGGACTTTATGACCTGTGACACATGGTCTGAGAATGAGAAATTGGAGTCGAACACCACTCTGAGGTTCCTAAAACTTTGTGCCGGTGAGACCTGATTGCCAAGAATATTGATCGGACAGTGAGGAAGGAGTTGTTTACGGTTATTTTTGGAACCTATCAGAATAAACTCAGTTTTCTCGGGATTGAGTTCTAATTTGTTTGCAGACATAAAATTTTGAATGTCGCTTAGGCAGTTTTTTAGTTTTTGTATAGAGTGAGAGACATTTGGTGTTAGTGTTATGTATAGCTGAGTGGTCATCGGCGTAGAAATGGTGGTTTATGCTACTGTGAGAGTGAATAATTGAACTAATTGGGTTAGTGTAGAGGGAAAAAAGAATTGGACCAA
The DNA here is from genome assembly GCA_964017235.1 of Sabellastarte sp. h YS-2021. Taxonomy (NCBI): domain Eukaryota; kingdom Metazoa; phylum Annelida; class Polychaeta; order Sabellida; family Sabellidae; genus Sabellastarte; species Sabellastarte sp. h YS-2021. The sequence goes on along the minus strand of OZ024929.1, from coordinate 181,437,957 downwards.
GGTCGGAGCCCTGGGGGACCCCATACTGGAGCACAGCAGGATGAGACAGTGTGTTACCTACCTTGACCGAGTGTCCTTCCTCACAATTATGATTTGAACCAGCCAAGTGCTAGTTCACTGATACCGTAGTAAACATTATTTCTGTCTAGGAGAATGGTGTAGTCAATGGTATGAAATGTGGCTGGCAGATTCAATAGGGAAAGGGCTGTGACAGACCCTTTGGCCATATTGAGGAGAATGTCCTTGTGGATATTAAGGAGAACACTTTCGGTTGAATGATGTTTTCTGTATGCTGATTGAAAGGCAGTCATAAGGCCAGCTTCGTCAAGGTGAGTTTGTAACAGGACTGCCACAACCCTTTCAAGTATCTTTGAAATGAAGTTCAGATTTGAGACAGGCCGATAGTTTTTAAGAATTTCTTTGTCTAAGGATGATTTTTTGAGGATGTGGGGTAACATGGGCCTGCTTGAAGAAATGTGGACACTTCCCTTGTTCAAGGGAAGCATTAATTATTGAAGTAATTGGAGTGATAAGAATATTCAGATAATCAAGAACAAGAAAAGTGGGCCAAGGGTCAAGGGAACATGATTTACTAGGAGATTTCATGATAAACTCGCCATAATTTTTTTGGGTCATGATGGTTACTCTGGAACTCTGGATCTTTGCTTTAAGAAATTCAGATTTGGCCTGCATGCAGGTTCTGTTGTATTGGTGGACTTTTTGCATATATTGAGATTTATTTCTGTGCCAAATCCTTTCAAATAGACACTTGGTCTCTTTTGCCGCAATAACAGCTTCGTTGACCCATCCTGGGATGTACTTCGCCTTGGTATGTTTGGTATGAAGTGGTGCATGTTTGTCAATAAGGGTGGTCAAGGTGGTGTGGTATTGTTTGTAGAGAGTATCAGCATCATTGGACGGGTTGCTGATTAGATCAGAAGCTATGAGATCTGGTTTTATTTTCTCTTTATTGATTTTATGATATTTACGAAAGGAAACAGTAGCGTTGATTTGGGATCTAGGAGTTGGTAGATGTAGTGTACAAGTAATTGAAAAATGGTCAGAGAAAGCATCAGTAGTATGGACATTCAAAATGTGGTCATTGTTGGACTTGTTTAAGAGGAGGTCAAGAGTGTGTCTGTAAATATGAGTGGGGGAAGTTTCTTTCTGAGTTAAATCAAATGAGTCAATCATTGAATTGAAGGTTTTTGAATTTGAGGATGTTGATTTAGTGTAAAAAATAAAGTCGCCGACGATCACCAGATTTTCAGTGGTGTGATGAATGTCCTCCAGAAGTGACTGAAACTGTTCAAAAAAGGTTGAAGTACTGGAGGATGGTGGTCTGTATATATTCAAAAAGTAAAAAGATTCTTTGTGTAGGGATATCTTGATGAGAAAATTTTCAGAGGCAGTACAGGTCTTTGTGGGAACAACAGAAGAATCCAAGCCATCTTTCATAAAAAAACCCAGTCCTCCTCCGCGGCAGCCCTCACATGGCTGTTGATGAAAATTGTAACCAGGTGGGGTGATTCCAGACAGGTTGGCACTTGTGGTGTCAGGTCTAATCCAGGTCTCGGACATGGCAAAGAGATCAGTGTCGTTGTCAAAAATAAATTTTGCAATGGCCAGGTATTTGTTGTTTATGGATCTGATGTTTGCATAAGTGACATTCAGACAGTTCAGTGGTCCTGGATTTGGGTTGATATCACCATCAAGCAGGAGTAGGATGAAGAGACAGGAAGGTGACAGAGCTGGTGGGATTAATATTGAAGACTTGATGCTGAAGTGTAGGCAAAAGGTGGTAGTAGGGGGTTTAAAGGGACAGAAACTAACAACATCAGGACATTGAATGCTTGAGTTGGTGTGGTGTTGATATGCAGCAATGACTGGTTGGATTGCCAGAAGGATATGGAAGAAAATCATTTTGAAAACTAGAAGGTGGCTTATATTTGAAACTTAACCTAAAATTTGGGAAATTCTATGATTAGTGGGTGTATATTGTGAGGTTGATGGTCCCCGATAACGGGGAATGTGGGCGATAAAAGGAGATCAAACGATAAAGTGGGCAGTTTTAAGTGTAATTATCTTACATATTATATCGAAAAAGGGACTACTTAAGCTAAAAGTAGTTTGTGGATTGAAATACTAGAATTAGGAAGACGTAGGGGTTTTTAAATTGTAGATAATTTAGAAAAAACGGTACTTCCCTAACGGACACACACCATCGTCATTGGTACCATCATGGTATTTATAGTACTTTTAAAATTTCAACACTCATTTACATATAATCAGTCTTTCTTTTCTTCCATGTACATATCCATAGGGTTGTTGCTTGTGCTATTTGAAAGATACATATATAACAGCTGTCTTAGTATTCGAAGTACATGTGTATTTGAAAAATGTCAAAACTTATTTAGATAAAATCAGCCTTTATTTGCAGGACATATCCACACTAAGGCAGTGGTGGGAGATGTTTGCGCTCTTTGAATGACAAACTGATTTGGGCCTCATTATGTTTCAAGTATGAGTAAATACTTATTTACATCTAATCAGCTGTTATTTACATATCCACAAACTGGTGTAAATATTCAGAGAATTGCTCACAATTAAGCACAGAACACTTACCTTTTTCTGGAGTGTCTCACCCTTTTTGATAGGGCGAGGTCTTTGAAGTACGTCTGGACAGACTGCAGCCCGTGTGTGAATACTTCCTCTGGAGGCTGTCTGAGATGCTGAGTGCAGAAGTAACAGGCAAGTAAGTGCTTGTATGGATCTTCATTGTTAAAAAATGTTTCATCAATTGTGTTGTATATGCCAGAATGACATGTCTCTGTTGGTATCATAGATTTCCATAATTTGATTTCTCCTGAGATCCAGTTTACATAGTTTTTTGTGATGAGAAAACCCCTTAATTTTAGCCAGTTTGTTTCCACACATGTCTAACTCCTCTATATCTAATGGCAGCATGTGTGGATCCAAGTCTGTTATTTGGTTGTATGACAGATCCAGTACACATAGTTTGACAGTGACTGAAATCAGGCCAGTCAGTGAGTTGGTTTCTGTCCATGCGTAACACCCGTATATTTTCAGGCAGATGCCTGGGGTTAAATGTGTGTATTCTGTTCTGGCCAAGTCCTAACTCCTCCAGAGTGTGACATCCAGTCAGATCCACCAACTCACCGACATGGTTACCAGTCATACACAGAATCTTTATGTCCGATGGAAATCTTTGTTTGTCTAGATTCTCTATCTTGTTCAAAGACAAGTACAACTCTTCAACACACTCAAACTGTTTATGTTGCTCAAAGTCTGGAATTGTTTGCAGTCTATTGTAACGAAAATTCACTGCTTTAAATATTTTATCCTGAGATAAGTCATACAGTTTGACTAACAAATCACTGTCAGTAAGTAACTGTGCACTCCATTTTAGTTCATCCATGTTTGACTTTTCCATATAATGTGATTTGTATGTCAGTAATGTACAACTAACACACAAAGATAAAAAAGTAGCATTTTTTACTTGTTCACTTGTTCCTGAAGAATAGGATTAAAATTTTAACAAATCTCACAATGTTTTTCTATTTAGAGTTTCAGAGGAAACCAGTTTCTTATTACTGACACACCTTCAGTAACTGTGGCATTTTTATTAATATCTATCAGATACAGTTTGTATTACAAATGTCCACTGGTTTTATCTGTATGTTAATAAAATGCTTTGTGGAGTGAAAATTCCTGTAACAATGAGTGCGTTTCTGTGTACATATGTGTGAAAACATACAATTCAGTTCTATTCAGTAAACTGTTATAAGCTATTATTCTGAGAAATTATTTAATACAACAAAATAGCCATTTAAAATAACATATTTAGTGTATTTATATGTCATTAAACACACGGTACAATAACTGTATTTTTCAAATTATTCTGTATGTCACATAATTTCAGTTTATTTCTGGCATACACTGCAAATATTCACTGTGTGTTCCAATACAATCTAACTTTATCCTGTGTCTCCAGGGTCTACAGCTCGTCACTCACTATACCGTAATCACCTGAAATTACACAAATCAGTAATATCCATAAAGTCAACTCACTTGCACATAAGGCACAATGTTTATATCATTTTAATATCATTATTTTATTTCAAGTAATGCCTCTATAAAAAGTTGTCTGCACTAGCACTAAAAATCTTGTCAATATATGTCTATAATAACCCCCCCCCCTCAATATATTTAAAGTTTGGCAAGATTTTTGACAAGTTGAAGTTGGCCTTGATTTGAATTTACTCTAATAAGTTCCCGCAAATGATGTAATTATCATGTGAAATGAATCAAATAATATACTTGTATAAAGATTTTTTTTGCGGGCACTGAAGTTCGTGAATCAGCACAGAAAGCTTGTTTCTCGGCAATTAATTTTCACGGTGAAAGATACTTTATTGTCGCCCAACAAAAAAGTGATCAGCTTACTTTAACTGTTAACATTTCAAAGTAGACAGTAGATGTATTAGTCAAATCTACATACCCACTAAATCCCTTTATCACACAAAAAGAAAACAAAATGGCTCACACCGATGTATGATGATCCATAGGGTTTTCGTTCTATTAAACAATTTCCACTGGCTGTGAACATTATAACAAATAAACTTTCAATCTGAATTTGTTTTAGTGAATGGAAATTTGTATATCCTACAAACCAGAACTATTTTCTTAAATTTAAGTTCATATTTTGAAGGTTAAAATATAAAAAGAAAGGAAATAAAAATATGTTACTGTGGAGTTTCGGGTGAGCAGAAAAAAAGCCTGGTGGAAAAAATGACGGTGGAAAGAAAGCCTGGTGGAAGAAAAGCCTGATGGAAAGAAAGCCTGGTGTGTTTTGAAAAACATGGCAAAAAAGCCTGGTGTTTCTTTTTTTTGTACACATCAAGATTAATGACAAAGTAGAACTAAAACATTAATTTATTAGACTCATTTGATTAAGATGGCTTTTGATAGTCCCACTGTCTCTTTCGAAGCCCTTTAATGTAAGTTAATCAAAAAACAGTTACAGTACAGTTAAAATGGATGAAATACCTGCTCAGGATTGGGACCTGAACATAGAACCTTAAAACCTTTCATTATTGTCAAAGGGAATGAGAAGTCTTTTAAGTCCTACTGTGGACTTCAGTGCTAAGAAATCTGACTGAAAGAAGGGGCTGTATATAGTTGAAATTAGTAATTTATAAATTAGGTTGTTCCACTGTTAGCCAGGGAAACAAACTTTAATTGCAAACCCAGAAACCCTTTATTGTAAGGGTGATAAAAGAACACCAGAGCACACTTGAAATGGGCTATTGTATGTACTCAGGATTGGCTCTTAAACATGCCAATACCAACTTGCAATTAGTGACATACACATTCAGCATTTTCCTGGGAATCCAACCATAATTGCATGGTTTAAAGAAAAATTCATTTCCTTTAATGATATACTGACATAATTTTAAAACAAGCACTAAAAGTATAATAAATTTATATAATTCTGTATTTTATATTGATGAAAATAAATTGCACTAGAAAAATAAATTATATGTACCAAACACATTTTGAAATTAAATGAATAAAATAATGTGTTAGTTTTACTTCATCATTATTAATCTTGACATGTATCAAACCTAAAAAAAAGTCACCAGGCTTTTTTCCATCTTTTCCAAACCAGACCAGGCTTTCTTTCCACCAGGTTTTCTTTCCACTGCCATTTTTTCTACCAGGCTTTTTTCCACCAGGCTTTTTTTCACGGATTCAGAGTTTTGTGTCCTATGCCAATGAAGCAATTTGCAGGTGCTCTGAATTAAAATTTTGTAAACTACTTGTCATTAAAAGATAACTTTAAATAAGATGATATATACCATGGCACACCAGCAAGAATATAATATGCTTAGTTACATCTAAGCATGCATTTTATGAAAATCAATGTATCAACCAGCAGTTCTCTATAAATTGATTTTTCAGTTATATTTTAATGAAAACTTCAATTGTTAATCCAAAGAATTTTTGATCAAAGTTAAAATTTAGAATATTACAGTATAATTTATGTGCAAACCCACAGAAAATACCATTCACGAAAACTCCAATGACACGAAAACAGTACAGACTGTACTGAGAAGTGTAATTTGGCTGGGAGAAACAAGCCAAGTAGGAGGTTATTATTATAGAAGACAAATAATGAGGAGTATATGTGTCTTATGTGACTGTGGAATGCCTTTTTTCTCTCTCGTTCCCTCTCTTATATTTCTGGCTAATTATCCTTAGGGGTGTGGCATGATAACATGACCCATTTGTACCTACCCTCAAAAACTTGTGTCAAGCTTGCCAAACAAAGCATATAAAATAAAATGGTTAACATTAAAATATATCTTAATGATGGGCAGTTGTGGACAGATAACTTCAGGTCAACTGGAAGAGCCGTTTTTTTATGAGAAGGGAATATGTTACTAAAATTCACCATTTTTTCACAAAAATTTGTTTCCTCTGAAAAAAGCAAAGTTTTAAAATGTGTATATTGCACACAAATCCCAGAATAAATGCTAAAAAACAATATTATTATGAAAGTGTATTATCTCATGCTTAATTTGGTATATAAAACTCGAACCTACCTTCAATACGTTTTAAACTACAAGCTCTTGAGTATATGCTGGTGGATATGAAAATTAGGGCTTAAAAATTGGGTGACTTTGTTTGAGTACCCACTACAATAATATTTTTTGGTCTTTCATTGACATTTTTAGTTATATGATAGCCTGAAGTCTTTGGTTAAATGTGGTCAAGATTTAAAGCTATTATCCCAATGCATCTCTGAGTATATTTGAATTAAAATATTAAATTTACGGATTCAAATACATGTGGCATTTGTGGTAACAGTGTGGAAACAATTCAGCATTTGTTCACACAGTGCAGTATTGTTCAAACACTATGGTCTAGTATTCTTAAATGGATAAGAGAAAAAATTAATCAAAACTATGTGCTAAGTGAAATAAATAAACTGTTTGGATACCTAGTGCGGGACCAAAATTTTTTGTCAATGAACTTCATATTGCTTATAACAAGAGAATATATATTTCGGTGTGCAAAAAAGAAATTATTGCCGAATTTGGATCATCTGAAACTAATATTAAAACAAAGATACTATGAACAAAAATATATATCAATAGTAAATTCAAAAGAAAATAGTTTTGAAAGGTCATGGAGTCTATGGGAACCACTCTTTCAATAAGAAGATAAAGATGTCTGAGAATACTATATAGTCCCTAACAGATATGAGATATAGTTTGTATATATAGGTGTATATATTATCTGAGAATACTATATAGTCCCTACCAGATATGAGATATCGTTTGTATATATAGGTATATATACATCCTTCTATATATGTATATATTATAGCATGTATTGATGGTGTAATGTATAAGGTCATCGCTGATGTAAACCTGGAATTGATGAAGCAATAAAGTGGGAAAAAAAAATTAAATTCTGTTGTCCGAAACGCCCTGTCACATCTGAAGAGCCCACCTTTAGAAAAAAAACAGGAGCTACAGAACCAAATAAAGTTGTTGTTCAGAAGAAACTACATGTGCACTATAAGGTCTGAAAATATATACCTTTAATGATTTTCTTCAACAGAATGGCAGGCAAACGTTTCTGTCCGAAACAGAAAATGTCACATCTGAAGAGGTTTATTTTAACCTATGAAGATGTATTGTCATTATTGATAGTTTTAAAAGCAATATTTCAGCTTTATTTTATATTATTTTGTTTTAGGGAATATGAAACTGTGTACAGAGATGAAAATTTATTGGAAAAAATCCCTAATATACAAATGAGGATGCCTACTTTTAAAAATTTACATTTTCTTCACAAAATTGTTGTTCATTGTTCATTGCAATACGATGTTCCAGGAGGGAATGCCTCTCCAACCCTTAAGTCTGTCTCTGTGGAAACTAACCAAGAGACAAGTGAGATTCTCATCTTTGCTACTATTGATGGGTGAATTTCCCAGTTTGTCTGCAATGGCTGACCTGTAGCCATCAACTGTACTTGGCCACAACTTCCTGTCCTGGAACAGATTCAACAGGAAGTCAGCAACCTTTGCCCTGAAGTCCACCTGATTTCTGTGGCACCACTTTGTAAAAATGGTCCACTTAGCCTCATAGACTGATTTGGTTGAGACTCTCTGAGGAGCTTCAATTTGTGCTGCCACTGCCTCAGAGAAACCTCGCTCATTGATAACTGAGGCTCCAGGAGCCAGACATTGAGATTTAAGTTTGGTAGAATCCTGTGAGGGATCTGACTGAATGGCTGGGTTAGCAGATTGGGCAGGTACAGTGGGATTTGACCTGACATGGTCACTAGGTCCCAAAACCAGGGCATGGTGGCCCACCCTGGAGCAATCGGAATGATTCTCTTGCACAGATAGTCCTGAAACTTCTCCAGCACTTTGCCCAAGATAGCCACTGGTGGGAAGACATGAGGGTCCAGATCCTCCCACAGCAGACCGAGTGCAACCTGCTTTCTGGGAGGGAGCAGGTTCCCCTTATAGTGTGCTCTCCTAAGTGACCGCCCCACCCTTCTTTTGATACATCTGTAAAGATTGGCAGAACACGCCTGAGTGTAGTGGTAGACCTTGAAGAACATTTTCTTCCTATGGTCATCACTTTAGCTGAGGAGGGAGTGACCTGGGGATCACCTTTTCTAGTGATTCTGGAACCTTCCAATTCCTTTTCAGGTGCCACTGTATAGGTCTCATGTAGCTGTCCCAGGTGGACCTGTTTTTCTGTAGCTTTCAGTAGCCCTTATCAGCAACATCAGCTGCTTGACCTGTCAGGTCGGTTTGGAGAGCAGTTCCCGAATCTTTGCGTCAAGGTTTGCAAGCACTGTAGGGTGGGTGACAGGGTCTGACCTTGCCCTCCTTGAGGCTGAACTGGTAACCTATGAAGTCAAAAACTTGTTTAAGTTGTTTTGGGGTCCAGTTCTGATTTTTTTCCTGTATACCAACCTAGCTCCTGACACAGAGCTACTAGAGTATGTGTATGCTGGAGACAGGTTTGGTGGGATCTGGCTCTGACCAACCAGTCATCTAAGTACTGGTGGATTCTTATACCGTTGTGTAAAGCCATCACTTTGGCCTTTATCACTACTGTAAATTCCATGGGTGTTGTGTATTGGTGGGACTGACCCTGGATGTGAAAATGTTCAGTCTGGCAGATTTATTATACCAATTGAACTGGCTTCAACTGGCTTCAACTAGTGTGAGGTTGAGTTTATCCAACTTCTTACACAACCAGTCATCTGTCGGTATGTTGACTGAATTTAGAATTATTTTTTATTTTACATCACGTTCAACAGCCAGGGTCATGCTAGTTGGTCAAGATTATGCTCTGTAAACCACCGGGCATTGGTTATAACTACCAACTTTCCAACATGAAGTACCCGGGCTGAGATTCGAACCGGCGACATCAGAGGTTGAAGGTGAGCACTCTAACTGCTACACCACTGAGCCCCCTGCATGTTGACTGAAATCTTTCCAACTGGTTGCAGTTTTGGCCCTGCAAAGGGGAGGTCATCAGCCTCTGAATTGGCTGTATCCAAGTCGGGGATATGCTTCCAACCCATGAAGGATCTAATGCCTCTCTCATTGTCTCTCTGTAGGTTCGCTCCTCTGAAAGAGCTTGGTCAATGTCGGCTGAAGTCGGACCCTGATCTAAGTCAGACAGCTCCATTTCCTATGCTGGGCAAACAGTGTGAGGTCGGTCAGTGGGGTTGACATTCAAATCAGTGTCCATCTAGGTAAGCTGCCTGGCTCCCTCTGTAACCAGTGTACTGGACATCTGTCGCTGCATAGCAGGGACCTGGTCAGTGCTGGCTTTGTTGGTAGACTGGGGTCGGTCAGCAGGCTGAGGTCGGCGCACATCAACAGACTGAGGTCTGTCAACAAGCTGAGTCGGTGTAATAAAAGGGTCAGCTGCCTTCACTGCACCAGCTGGTGGAGCCCTTGTTGGTGTCACTTTCACAGTCTGGAAGGTCAGTAACGGTAGAAAGCTTCTGGCCAACAGCATTGCCTCCAGCCTTGAGAAGTGTTCAGACCATTTCTGATCTAGAGCTTCTAATTGTCAGTTGACGGCTTTGAAGACTTAGAAGGCCTAGAATGCTTTTTGGCCTTATCCTTGTCTTTGGCCAATGTCTTCGCAGGTGATTTCTGCTTCTTCTGTTCATTCACAGACCCTAAACCGAGACTACAGTTGAATCTGTTAGGGTCTAACTAGTATCATCAGCAGCAGACATGTCAGACTTGCCATCTTGTTTTTCTTTCTTCAGTTTGTAAGATGGTGTGGCCAGTTATGCTCGCTGATCAGTGGTTAGGATATTACAGTGGTTGCTGCCCTTACCCTTGTCACGATAACATGCACAGTGGGTTGTTACTATTAAAGGTTGCCATTAAATGATCTCATGTCCCTCTCTTCTGTCCTGGTGATACCATGTTGAGAAGTAACAACCACTATGTGCAGAAAATATGAAATTAAAGATCAAATCCGCAAACAATCAGCAAATTCTTCAATTTCTGTAAGCTTCCCAAAAAACACATCTGCACAGTACATGTACCACATGGAAAAGATGATGTGACGTCACACTGACTAGGCAGGAAGAAAGTATGCCACTCCACCTAATGAATGCACAGTATTAGACAAGTGTTGCCAGTGGAAACACAGGGCGACTTTTTCTGTCATTTGACAGGCCGGACTGCTCCAGCCAGATTAGCAATTGTCCATTGGATAAGATGTATTGACATAATAAACACTAATAGTTGTAAAATATGTTTGAAATTTATTATCATGTTGTAAAATTTAACATTTGAAGTGAAAATTGTCACATCTGAAGAGCAGTCACATCTGAAGAGCCACTTTTATTTCATCTAAAAATGGCACACATGTTGCCAGTTATAATTATTTATTACTTTCTTGGTGCAATTTAAATATTTCTAAGCTTTAACAAGAAAATAAACACTAAAATTTTTAAAAAGTCACATCTGAAGAGCTATAAGTCACATCTGAAGAGCATGTGTCACATCTGAAGAGTTTGCTTTGGAGACCTACATATGTGAAACCTGTACAATCATCCTAACATTGGTTCTTTTAGAGGTAGACCACCTTTAGGTTAACACCTGCAAAAAGTTTCAACTTTTTGGATATAGTACTTTTCGTTTTACAAGAAACGAAATGTGTTTTTTCAATAGGTGCCAAATATGCAAAAATAGAAAGCTGTCAAAAAATTTAACCAAGTTCCCATACATTGTTAACTTCATTCATATATGTTAGGGTGCTCAATATAGTATTGGCAGAACACAAAACATGCTTGGTAATTACGTTTTCAAATTATTAAAAATGAGAATTTCATGTTGTGTCACATCTGAAGAGTTTCCAGACACACCTTTATATTCTTCAACTTAAAATATACAAAAGAAAAAAAGTTGTCTTTTCATTATTGGAAGTAGATACTAGTGTAATAGTAGTATCTAAATAAACAGTTAGGTTTAATATCCTGAAGACTTTAAAATTTCACCTCCAGGAAACACTTTTGGGTCATGTTATCATGCCACACCCCTTATTGAATGGTTTATTGATAAAATATGTATGTTCCCTGTGTCAATATTTATCAATGTAATGGGCATGAATAAGCTTACATTTCAAACTGGCACATTTATAACTGATGCATCATTGTCCATATGCATACATAAAAATATCTTTGCAGTTTATGTATTTTGGTGACCTTAAGTGTACTTAAATATTAGTGAGAATTTATTTTTGCGTTTTGTAGTTACTTGTGCATGTAGTGAAAATTAATTCCTCGCAAAAATAACCACTTATACAGTAATTAATATGTCCCCTGGCAAATCATACAAATATAAAGTATTGTATACTTTGTGTGTCAATTTAGAATACCCAATTCCCTGCAGAAATTATGTTAATTCCAATTAAAATTTTGTAAAAGAATATATAGTCGATTGTTTTTGTCTAAATTATACTCCTTTCTTCCACAAATGTCTCTAGGTGTACAATGGGTTCAAACCCATGACTTGTCTGGTGAGAAACCAGTGTCTTACCAACTAAACCGACTACTGTTTAAGTGTGTGATTGTATTGAATAAAAATGGTGTTTTAGACAGACTGAGAAAAACTAACTATTGGGTGATTACACAATCTCTAGGATAATAATAATAATAATTTACTTAATCTCTCATTGAATGCCAGTCATATTGTAAACAGAGGTGTTAGTACCGAATGTTTATTTCCATGCCTGAGTTATAAACCTCAAGTGGCAGGAACACATGACTTTATGAAATAATTCTGAGCTTTACACGCTGGAATTCAATATTTACAGTTCTCTCTTGCGTATTTTAAAATAGAAAATTCTGGAAGATTTTAGAGGTGAATTGAGTGATAATATTGTGGAACAACTTCCTTTTATCCTTTAAGATGTAAGTTTATAAACATTGTGTGTCCCGGCAAACATTCTAAAAGTTAAAAACATTTATAAACCTTAAAAACGTTTTGTAAACCCAAATAATTTTTTTTCATCAACGTTGGCTTTAATGGTTAGACCTTACCCCATTTTGTTTTGGAACTGAGAAAACAACTTTGGTAAGTATATCCTTTTATATCTCACTTTATGTGACCAATCAGTCATAATGAGCTACTATTTTATTATGAGATTTTATTATACCTTTAATATTTGTAGACAGTATTTTGTATTTATGTTAATATGGGCAGTTTTCACAAGTAACATTGAACTTAAGGTGGGAACTGTATTACTGACATTATAAACTTCAGTTATTGGCTAAGTACCAAAATATTTTGTTGTAAGCTTCATCGAGTATCATTTTAGTGCAGCAAAAGTCAGACTTATCTTAATTAAAAAGACTATCAACATTATTAGCCATAAATGTATTATCATACTTTTCTTTGATTGTAAAATATTTATTACTGGTTTTTAAACATGAAATGTTTATTAATATTTTTTAAACATGAAATGTTTATGAACATGTATAGACATTTGAGTTTCTTGCATATCAACTTCAAGTTGACATATATTTAGTGGTAAAATCATTCAAGCATTGAAGACACAAAATTTAACACAAATATGTTGAAGATGTCAAACTAATGGGAAGTTGCATGTGGTGAAGATTTTGCAGGAAAAGCTGTGCTGCACCCTTTTAAAGACTGGGTAAGGTATATTTCAGTATGTTTGTCCAAACTCTTTTTGGAAGAATGCCATTCAAATATGTTCTAGTTGGTGCACCGGTGCCACAAAAGGTACTTCCAACAAAGTTGCAGAAAATATTGTTTGTATGGGGCTCTTTGAGCTTTGCTCCACTTTCATCTGTTTTATGTCTGTCAGAACTCAGTCTTGAAAATTACTTCAAAATGCAATGCAGTCTGTGTTAAAATATGTCTTCACCAAAGTTAAGGAAAATATTCTTTGCGGCTTTCACTTTAGTTGTGCTTGGTCTTTTAGGTAGCACATCATTTGCTTTAGAAGGGCAGTGGGAATGAACAAGGTATATAAGATTCCATGCAAGCAATCTTGTTAGCATGTTTTGTCTCTGTACATACAGTCCCCAACGTCCCCAGAGGTCCCCACATAAACACAAGGGTGCGGAAATTATTTTATTATATATACACAATTATTACGTGTTAAACAAACTGTGTATAGTTAATAATACATACTATAATTCTACTTGTATTTACAGTCCAGGTTTTTTGTATACATAACATTACATAAGAATATACTGAAGGTCATCTAACCCTGAAAGGTCAAGTACACTGTCCCGCTAGAAACCCCCCAGGGACCCACAGAAAGGTAAGTTGCCATGGTTACCCAATGACATAGGGGACCATGATCTAGGTCCCATAGGCAACACCTTAGCCCCCCCATTCGGGTCAAGGTGTGTAAATGTATGACTTAGGGGACCCAAGGGAGGGTCTGACCTTGGATGAGGTGAGGTGACCTTTCAGTTCACAATAATAGTTGTTGTTTTTTGTTTTTTGATGTCATGTACATATATCACATAATAAGAGACTGCAACAATGTAAAGAGACTAAAAACAATAAACCAAATACATATAAGATAAAAACAGATTAAAATAAGATGATATTTACAAAAATGAGAAAGGGCGTGGAGGGTGGGCAGTTAAGAAAATCTACACTTGTGAACTGGTCAACATTTACATTTAAACTGGTGTTTCAGTTAAGTCACCAAGCTTCTGACTCAAGCTTGACCAATCTCTTGTAAGTGGGTTACATTTCCATAGAGACTTGGCGGGATGCACAGGGACTGACCATTTGGTATTCATAAGCACCCAAGAGAGCCTCTGGGGGCGCAGGACTGACCAACGTAAGGCCCATACCTCACTCAGGATAAAGAATGGACTGATGTCAATATTTGAGTGCAAGGGGGCCTTCTTTTTTGTGTATGCCAGGGGTGATATTAGATTGATATCAGTGTGTGCATAAGAGTTCATATCCATATTTATGTGGATAAGCTCATGCCAGTGTGTGTGTTCTTGTGTGTGTGCATGACACTGCATGTAATGCTCTGTGTACCTCAGGTTACAAATTTTAATGTTTAAGAACATGTACATATCTTTATTTCTTGTGAAATCATAAATTAAAATATCTGTTTATACCGTTAGCCAGTACACTGTTAATTCTAAATTTTAGAGGAAACAAGTTCAACCAAATGAACAAAAATTATATTAGCCTTTTACCTCCAAAAATGTCATTTTTTTAATTTGCTATATAAAAAGGATTGTATTCTCTGTGGTTTAGGTGAGCTGTACAAAGATTGGAAAAAATGATCAGGTACACCTGTTTCATTCAGATGTCTTATAACATGAATTGAATGTTTAGATTGATAACAGAGTGTCACGTGGAAGAATTCAACATGCAGGAGGGAAGGGGGCAGAAACATGCCTTCTGTGATAGGCCCTCCATAAAATGACTGTAAACATTTTTATACATTATCACTTCAACAAAAATTAACAAAATTTAAAGTAGGAATTTCAGCTGTCATGACTAGCTTACTTAAATCTGTTAATGCTGAAATATGTTGATTTATGAGAATTTTGCAGCAATTCTACAAGGTGATCAACATTCACTGTGTGTCAAAACTAGAACTGAGAGTCTTCACTAGGGCAGTGTGAACTCTGAATTATGAAGGTTATGTTTCATTACATGATGTACAAGTACACACATCTATAAAGTGTTGTAAACTGTGTGTGTCAATTAATATACATTGAAGCATCCTTAAAGGATAACTAGCTGGTTGCCATAGCTTGCAATGGTAGCTGCAGGTGTAGGTTTGGATTCAAGTCCATTATCTGTGAAGTGAAAGTCCAGTGCCTGACAAACTGAACTACCTTGCCATTGTGTCGAGGCAGGATTAAGGATGGCCTTAACAAGGCAAAGTTTTGAACAATTGCACAATCAGTAGCAAGAGAATAAGTTGTTTAAATCTATAAATAAATAATACTAAACAATCAAGTATAAAACAATTTTATTTAGTCAAATTAATTCTCTTCTCTTCACCAATGAGATTTTGTTTGTGGTATGCATTTGGTTGTTTGTCTATCATTTTTTGTTTCTTTGTTTTTGTCTACAAAATAACTTTAAAAAGTATGGATGAATTCTTAAATGCTTTTACATTATACACTATTCACACTTTCCCTGTAAGACATGTCCAGAAGGCAAGAAATATTCCAATACTTAACACATGCCTGGGTACACTTTGATAGCTCTAAAGTACCTTTTATGCGAGGTTAGGTGTTAGAGTTGGGTTAACTGTAATTAAATTTTGTTTACTCAGGATCAATATGTGGCTTGTACATTGCATGCTCTCTTACATGTTTGGCTGGATGTTGAACGAGACGTAACACAAAAAATAAAGCTAAAAAAGATAAAAGTACAGACATTGGTCTGTAGTTAAAGCAAATATCCTTTTTGCCAGAACAAGGTATAAGTTTTGCAACTTTTGCATATATTCAGCAGTATATTTCACAACAATAGATATGTTATCATAACCACTAGCTAGTGGTGTCATCACTAGTGGCGATATGGCACATCCACCGGTGATGGAATAAATGGACGATAATCGATGATTAATGATAATCCTAGATGTATCTTAAAAGAAAAGAAAGACCTTTTTAAAAAAATCAAAAAAGTATGATGAAATTTTATTGTAATTTTTACTTTCATGCAGTTTTATTTTGATTTATGACATAAGTATGATGATGATTACTTCTACTTCCCAAAGGAAGTAAAAAAAAAACGTAAGTATTGTTTACTTTTTATTGCTTCAGATATTCACTATTTTAACAACTGTCAACACAAGAGAAATATAAAGTGTAATTTATTTCAGTAAAAACTATCAATGCACACCTATTTAAAGACCAATTCTAGCTTTACTTGTGATATGATATTGCTCACAGTTTTGTTCAAGCTATTGAGACCTCATATACCCCGATGATGACACCACTACCACTAGCTTTGTTCGATTTTCTTTAATATTTAAGCGCCAGCTCTAGTGAGGCTTGTGCTTCTATCGATCACTTTTTATCTCCAGACTTTCATGATTTTCTAGCCCAGCATGATGAGTGTCTGTTCACTGAAGTTAAGCAGCAATGGGCTATGTTAGTACAGGGATAGGTGTAGTACTTGTGTCCCTGATGGCTTTGCGACTTACACTAGTAGACCGAAACCCCTTTCGGCCTTGTTTCATTTCAATATTTCATATTCATCTGTGCAGCATATAAAAATCTCACATGGTAATTACCACTTTGATAATAAGCTAGGCCTTTATATTTTGCTAAGTATGTGCCAACACTGACAAAGTATTAATTAAAAATGTCAGTAATTTGGTCATTATTGGTTATTTTAGAGTCTCTGAATGTGAACATGTTATCAGAACTGACCTTGGACACATCTTTATGATATTCTTTAAAATCTTCCCAGTACTTTTATATGTTACCTTTAACAATTTTGCACTTCTCACAAAATATTAGTAAGTTTATTGTTATATGATTTATACCTTATTATTTATCTATACCTGTAACTTAGTCCCCTTTTAAAACATGACATTACCTCAAAATGACACATGATCATTCAAATCCTGAATCCAGATTTCTCTATGATGTTATTATTCATGACATTTCTAAAAATATTACCAATTGGTCCAGCTGAATTGGCCTTTATTTGTATGTGATGCTTATTAGTGGATAAAAATTTTCACAAGTAAATATATTTAGAAATTACATATACAACTGTTGGTGTGGAAAGCACTGCTTGTTAGGGGCCTGCTACTTCAATTGGGAGGTACCTTAACTAACCCTTCTACTTATTATATCCCTTATTATAATAATAGTAATAATAGTAGGATTTATAGAGTGCAAAAATGATACAAATCCTCTAATGTGCTTAAGTTCAAGAAGGGAGAGTCCAGGGACAGGCATGGGTCAACAGCTAAAAAGCGCCCGCCAGGGTATAACTAAGGTGGGGGGGTATGCCAGCCTAAACAAGTGAGTTTTTAGCTGGCTTCTGAAACCATCTATTGTTTGTTGAGATCTGACAGTCTGTGGCAGCTTGTTCCATTCAGCTGGTGCGGCTACTGCAAAGCCATGCCTGCCTATGTGCTTCTTAGGGCGGGTTGAGGAGACAGATAGCCTGTTGCCACAAGTGAGACTGCTCGATCTTATTAAAGCTGAAAAATACGGGGGCCTGAGAAAGATTAATAGCCTTGAATACCAAAAGATTATACTTAAAGAGGATGCGATGTTGAATTGGGAGCCAGTGGAGTTTTTTCAAAAAGGGTGTAACATGACTCATTTTGTCAAGTCTGAAGTTGATGCCGCAAGAGCATTCTGGACTCTCTGCAGTTTGGCTATGTTGCACTTGCTTACCCCATAGAGTAAAGAGTTACAGTAGTCTAGACGACTACTGACCATAGCATTTGCCAGATGTATTGCAGTCTCGACACCAAGGAATTTGTGAATTCATCGCAAATCTTGAAGATGATAGTAACATGCTCGGCAAACCTTGGCAACATAATTGTCAAAGGAGTTGCCTGAGTCGAAAATAACACCCAGATTCTTTATTTCCATCGATGGAGAGATATTGTTTCGGAGGAGTGGAACAGGGAAATTTGGTGCAAGCGACTCTCCGATGGCTTTTTGACCTATAATGATAAATTTGTTTTTTTCTGGGTTTAGTTTTAGGATACTGTCCATCCACTCATGTACAGACTGAAGACACTGGGCCACCTCTTCCATGCTAGAATCAAAATTCCTGGAGTCAACTGCTAGGTAGATCTGTGTGTCATCAGCATATAGGTGATGAGTAACATTAAATTTTGAAATAACTTGATCAATATCTAGTGTAGAGGGTGAAGAGGAGAGGACCCAGTATGGATCCTTGGGGGACTCCGAAAGGGAGAATTACTGCCTCAGAGAAACTATCACCTATTTTAATTTTTTGTTTACGGTTTGAAAAATACAATTTGAGCCACAACAAAACAGTACCATCTAGACCAAATCAGTCATGCAAGCAGTCATATAAAAGATTATGGCAACCCTTGTTTACGAGTATTATCCAATAGAGAAGGATAATGAGAGGTTACACACCAGTGACCACAATTGAATTAGCTCCCATCATTCTGATTACATAGTTTGAAGGAGTAACATGTGTTTCCTCACCCCTCAGCCCTGGTAAATGAAAAGGAAATGCCGTAAGGTCTTAGCATTTTAAAATCAGGGAGTTTTGTACATGGTCCAGATATGGACTTACTGGCGAGGCCACAAAGGCTTTCTTTGTCAAACAGAATAGCATTTGTGATTTTATTAATCACCTCTGAGGCCCTCGACCCATTGGGGATTTATGCTACCCAAGGGAAACTGGATCCCGTGACCCCTTGTGTTAATCCCAGCACAAGGGAGGTCTCTTGCTGGATTGATGTAGGCCCTGGAATATTTGGGATAGATTGGGCCAGGCTGACCCTGGTTCCCCCTCTTGATCCGACCTTTCACCTTGAACTTGACCTTTTGTTCCTATGGCTTTAATCATGGCCAGAAACGTCTATTGTGACCTTTTAAACACTAACTGACCTTGTATTCACCATCAGTGCGAAGATATATTCAAGCTAACCCTATATTACTGTGATAAAACTGTGTAGCCCTTCTCTATCTTATGACATGCTGGGTGATTATTGCCCCATTTTACTGTGGCTGTATGGTGGTTTTAAAAATGTTCATGTTTTACATAAAAATGTTTTAAATACCCTGTATTTAGTACATATGTTTTACTACTAGCATGTAAATAAAATTCCCAAACCTTCCTCTATCTGTTTCAACATCATAATGACCCTTACCACACCTCTGAACTCACATGACCTCCAACTCACATGTTTAAACAATTTAATATTAAAATCTTCACACATATATGCTGCTTTACTATGATGTTGGATATGCAATCAGAAAATTTCTGGACACTATTTAATACCAGGTGAATTATATTTACAGCCAACAACCACATTATTTTTTTTTTTTTTTTTTTGCTTTCCACTATCAAGTTCAAGAAAAATTATTTGTGTGGTGTTAATAAAGGTTTTTATACCTATCACTCCTTCTGATCTCTATGAATATGCCATTATTTGTGAATCTCTGTAGAATAAACATTCCATTATTTGTGAATCTCTGTATACTAAACATTCCATTATTTGTGTATCTCTGTATACTAAACATTCCATTATTTGTGAATCTATGTATACTAAACATTCCATCATTTGTGTATCTCTGTATACTAAACATTCCAAGTTCATGACCACACAACCGTGTTTTGAAACTTTATGAGACATCAAATTTATTTAACGATTGTAACAATGTTCACATTTATATCTGTATTATATTGCTTTATACTTCTACAGTCTATATGCAAAATAGAAGAAAAAACACTGTTTAAAATTTTGTTTACCTTTATGTCTGTTAAACTCAATATTGTAATAGTATCCACAGTAGAAACAGCCACACAATAAGTCTGGTATTGACCCCACTACGATTATCTTGTGGCAGGTATGCTTCCTAATGTTGTTGACCACCACTTTGCCCGAAAAAGATACTGTTTGGAATGCATACAGGTTTTGTTCCTCTGAGGGCGGACTTAGAGCATCCACTTCCCAGGCCTCTGGGACTGGGGGATACAAATTGTGGCAGTTTGTTGTTGTACGCAGTTGCAAACAAGTTCACTCTGGATTGAAATCAGTATGTCTGAATCACCTGTCTGTGGCATTATAACTTGCTCAGAATTACTATCAGACAACCTAGAATGCGATCTGACTTCATGGAAATCTGTCCAAGACTGAGCACTTGAGGGAGGGACATCCATAGGAGATTTCAAGGACAGTCTGATCTCACCTCTCCCTTAGTCTTTATGTGAGGGATTCCGGGATGACTGCTGTGTGGTCTGTAACAATAAGGATATATTAACTCTAGTGTTCTCAACGGGTATCTGGATATCCGGGTACCCGAACTCTGAATATTTACCCGAAACCACATACCTGAGTATCCAAAGCTACTGTCAATATCGCCCACTTTGGCTGACGAGTACATATATATCTGGACTGCATAAATTCACCTAAAAATGAAACTATTCAATTAAAATACACAAGAGTAATGTTTTCTCACCCTTGTACACTATAAAATTTAATTTGTCTTTTATTTTGGTTGTTTATGCATTGTCAAATGCCGATACCCTTTGAAAATCGTCAGTATATTAACACAGTTGAATACTTCTGAGTACATGAAACGCTGTATATATTGCTAATATAGTGATATGCACACCTGAAATAAATAAAAGTACAATGTTTTCAAACAGTCGTTCATAATTTAGAATCAATAAAGTTCATTTACCTGCCTGAAAAAAATAAGGTTTCAATTCCGAAACTACATTCGAGCAACAGTGAATGCTTTATTGATAGGTCATGTGACTCTACTTTTATGGACACAGCCGTGTTTTGAATGTACATAAATCTCTTCTTGGTTAACATTTCTTCTGCGTCGTACTGTTTTGAATGCAAAAAGGGTGGCCAACGAGAAATAAAGTAAATGGTTGGATCCCATTTTTTGTGTATGTTTTAAGTTTGTAAATGTGGAGATTTTTGTAGAATCACCTATTATCGCCCATCGGTGCGAGTACCCGGGTACCCACCCGCTGAAATCAATACCTACCCGGTCCCACCAAAAAGGGTATTTTGAGAACACTAATTAACTCCAAACTTCTTGAGGCCCAGAAGAACAGCCCTCAGGTCCAGAAAATTTATTTGCAGATTGCAATATGGAGCTAACTAGACACCTTTCACTATGCAGTCCCATAGGTAAGTGTTCCAAAATTTGTTTCTTATGTATGTAAAGTAGCAAAGCATGCTACAGGAGTTGCAAAGCTCAGGTATTTCCTCGATCTTTGACATGTAAGCATTTGGAGTTAAATGTCACAGAAATTCAATGCTATCATTACCTATTTTCTCCAAGCATGGTCTTAGGGATCCTCGAGTCTCCATTTTGAAAGCTTTGAGATTGAGATACCAGTTAAGAGTCATCAGTTCTAAGATTGGCCTTCACCTGCTTTTAGACTTAGGAACCAAAAACGTGTGTCGTAGAAGACAAGAAAAGTTTGGAGTTTTACTTGTTTCACTATTTGAGTAAGAGGGAATGGAATGCCTCCTACAAGTAGCTGCTCCTGAAAGGACTGCGGATTAGCATATCTGCTCTTGATAAGAGGTGATCTATTAGAAAGGCTGCATTTTTTAATTATAGTTGTCTCACATTGACTTGTACGTGCACCAATTTTGAGCCCAATTTTATGTTAAAAGTACACCATTACCTTTTAAAAATCTTGTAAACGGTTCTTTCTTCATGATTTATGATTTCACAGATCAATTATTATATTTGTCAAAACAAAGACACCCCCAAAAGTACAAATTGGGTTTTAAATTTCCATTTCAGCTAAATTACTGTGGGAAGCAGTGTTACATCTATCAATCTAACAAGATATATTAAGAACAAAATGTACAATACATAAAAATCACCTTCCAGGATACCTCCCAAGTGAATCTGAATCAGGAACACATCAAGAGCAACTGATAGATCACTTGAGGATCTGTTTGGTTTTTATTGATTTAAATTTTTTATTGTACATGGTAATTTCAAGACACAGAAGACAGAAGAACCCAGCACCTGCCCAGCCTGCACCACCATCCCCCCACCCCCCAGGAGGAGAAGGAAGCCACAGAATCCATGGGTCCTGCCCTGGATACTGCAGAGAGGAGAGAGGTTGCTACAGAACACTTTTGGAAGAAATGATCACTAGTGACATACCAGGCTACAGAAATTTTACCTGGATGGAGCCAGCATTTTTTGATTTGATTAAAGACAGAATCACCCCCCCCCCCCCCCCCCCCCCCCCCACTCTTCCTCAGGAAGTCGGCTTGAAACTGGCAGTTACTTTAAGATACTTATCCACAGGGGAAAGCTACACTTCACTGCAATCCCACTGGAGGGTTGGAAGAACGGCCATCCACAAATTTGTCCCCCATGTCTGCAAAGCCATTTTGAAAGAATTGCAACATGAGTGCTTGACATGTCCCACTGATCCTGAAGACTGGAAGAAAATTGAAGAAAGATTTAGAAACAGATGGAATCTCCCCCATGCAGTCGGTGCACTAGATGGAAAGCACATTGCTATAAAGAAGCCCAAGAAGTCAGGCAGTGAATATTTCAACTACAAGGGCTACTTCTCCCTGGTACTTTTGGCTTTAGTCGATGCAGATTACAAGTTCCTGTGGGTCAATGTGGGGGCCAGTGGGTCATCATCTGATGCTCAGATATTCAACCGCAGTAAACTGAAAAGAAGAATTGAGAATGGAACCTTGGGACTACAGCCAACTCAACCACTTGGACCTGGGGGGCCAGATCTGCACTACTTATTGCTGGGGTACGATGCTTTTGCCCTGATGCCTTGGCTGGTCAAGCCTTACAGTAGATGCCAACTGATCAGAGAAGAGAGAAAAGCCAACTACAGAGGGATATCAGAGGGAGAAGGGTGGTCGAGAACTCATTTGGTATACTGGCCAAGCGATTCAGGGTGCTGTTGACCACCATGGAGCAGAAGCAAAAAGTTGTGAGAGACATTGTGTTAACATGTGTGGTACTACATGACATGTTGAGAAACCATCAGGGAGGAGCAGACAGATCATCCACTCCAGCTGACGACATACAACCAGCACAGGGGGACCAGGGGGAACAGAGACATCATTAGAAATTAAGAGTTACTTTTTCTGAGAATAAAGCCATGTCATGTTGGGGGGGATGTCAACTTTGTAAATTGAGGACCTGAGTTTTAATTTGTAAGTGATAAAATTTATTGTTGTGAACTGCGTTTGGGATGGATTTGTGTTTGTGATGGGGATTGGTTTTGTTGAAATGGGATTTATATAAAAGAGTTAGAAAATTAGGGTTATTTTTTTTTATTGATATTTTTGATATTTTACATTATATATATAAACATGTATATACAGAACATGAAAATCACAAGGACAATAACAAGAAAGACACGGACAGAGACGTATTCACTAAAAGGAAAGCACAAACCTGTTTATAACCGGTGTACAATACTGAAGTTATATCATTTACTTGTTTTTTCTTGAAAAATATGCATTACATCTTAATGTTCTCAGTAAAAACTGAAGTACTGCTCTACATTTTCCAACTGGTATCCATCAGAGAGAAATATCCAACTATTGAGTGTAATTTTTTAGAATTTTACACCAACGAGACCAAGTCTTTTCAAATCTTTCATTTGTATTATTGACCCTTGATACCATCTCCTGTTCAAAGAACTTTTGTTTCATTGTATTCTGAAGGCAGTATATGTTTGGGTCTTGATGTTTATATGCACAAGTAAAAATATAAAACCTAGTAATAGTTAAAAAAAATTTAGTGGCCAGAAAAAGTTATCCTGTTCAAGATATCCCAGAGTTTTTGATATCTTATCCAGATGAAGCTTTATTGATATTTTTGTTTCTATCCAGGATACAACATTATTCCATAGCGCATTTGTGACAGTACACTCAGAAAATAAATGGGTTAGCGACTCCACATGGCAATGACATAACCTACACGTATCATTCTCTGCATTTTCCATTTTAACTAATAGCTCATTTACGCCCAGGATATGATATAGTATGCGGTATTGAAACCAAATGTATTCATTATCATTTATAGCACAGAAACAGATCTTATAAACTTGTTTCCAAAAGTCATTATCCTGTACAATGTCTAATTCTAAGCACCATTTTAATTCATTTTTCCATGGTTTATTTATTTTCTGCTGTAGCTGAAAATAAACAGATTTATGTCCACGTCCTGGAAGTAGCAAGTCTTTTATATGAAATGGGATAAATGGTCTCTGAAAGCCGAATGTATTGCTCTGCTGGTAAAGTGTAATAAAGTTTTGAAGTACTTTCTTAACTGTAAAGTAGTTAAGAAAGTTAATTGAAAAGTTATACCTATTCTTCATTTCTGGTAGACTTAAAATGTTTCCATTTGTATGAATAATATCTCCAATACTATATATACCGTGCTTAAACCAGTCTGGAAAGAAAAGATTGTCAGTACCAATGTGAGTGTTGAACCATAGGCTACTAGAGAAGATATCTTGACGAGAATGGACTTTTACTTTTCTACATAATTCCATAAAATATGAAAATACTGTTTTCCAAAATGGATTTAAATTTGATATTCGATGATTGAGCCAATCCCCTCCAAGAAGGGCCAGCTTTTTCAGGTCTTTAATTTCATGATTTAATAAAGTCAGCCATGCACAGTTTCGGCCAGAAATGATATGTTTTACCCATCTTATTTTAAGTGACCTTTCAAAGTTGTACACATGGATCATTGCAAGTCCTCCATCTGAGATTTTTTTACAAATTTGTTGTCTATTTATCTTATCTGGCTTGCCATCCCAAATATAACAAAATAGCAGTTTATTAAGTGTGTTGATCAAATGAGGAGGGGTTGACACAGACAAAAATAGGTGGGTAAATTTTGATAAAATCAATGTTTTAATGACTGTTATTTTTCCAATTGGTGTTAAGTAACGGTGTTGCCATGAATTAAGAGTTTGTTTTGCTCTTAGTATTGCCTTTTCATAGTTTAGTTCTGGCATTTGTGTTAGTTCAATCGAAAAATCAATTCCAAGAAGGTGAAAGTCAGAATCCCCCCAGTGCAGTTTAGATGAAACATTTAACTTTTCTTTGCAATGTTTTTTACTGCCAATCCAGATGAGTTTAGTTTTTTCAGTGTTCATTTTTAAACCTGAGATGCTCCCAAAGGTTTCCAAGACATTAAGAGTTGCCTGTAAAGACTCGGTACTCCCGTCCAAAAAAATAGTTGTGTCATCTGCAAATTGTGTAAGCTTGTAGTTATGTTTACCAATTGTAATACCTTTTATTGATGAAGAATTTTCAATTATACGACTCAAAATTTCAGCAACCAATAGAAATAAATAAGGGGCAATTGGGTCTCCTGGTCTGCAGCCCCTTTTCACTGGTATTGGGTCAGACAGGAATCCACATTGAATGACATACGCGATAGCATTATTATTAAAAAGCTTTATCCAATTAATAAAGTCATTATCAAAGCCAAAAAAGTCTAGCACTTTGTAAAGAAAACTCCAAGATACAGAATCGAATGCTTTCTCAAAATCTATCAACATTAAAAGTCCTGGAATTTTATTTTTTTCTGTATGGCTCATTAAATCATATACAAGCCTTGTTGAGTCTGCTATACTTCTGCCAGATAGAAAGCCAGACTGATGACTCGAAATAATATGCGGTAGAGTGGATTTCAACCTTTCAGCTATAGTGGCAGATGCCAATTTATAGACTACCGATAACAGTGAAATAGGACGCCAGTTCTTTAATAAATTTCTATCTTTTTGTCCCTTAGGTAGACATGTTATCACTGTCTGCCTCATAGATATTGAAAGGCAGCCTTTGAAAAAACATGAATTTATCGCATTGGCTGTAAAATGCTTTAATTTACCCCAGAATACTTTGAAAAATTCTGATGACAGGCCATCTATCCCAGGAGATTTGTTGTTTTTCATTTTTTTAAGAACAGCACCAAGTTCCATGACAGAAATGTTTTTTCCTATATCATTCTTTTGATTTACTTTATTGCCTGTAATATTTTTGGCAAGGTTGAAATCAGAAAATGTTTCCTTTTCTTTGAAAAGATTTGTATAATATTTCTGTACTTCTTTTAAAATCATCTTTTGGTCATTGATAATAAAGCCATTGTCAAGCTGCAGTTTCCTAATGGTCTTTTCTGTAAATTGTTTACTTTCTAGTTTACAGAAGAAAGAAGTAGGCTTTTCGCCTTGGTCAAGCCATTGTATTCTAGCTCTAGTGATATACCCCTTAATTTTTTCTTTTCTAATACTTTCCAATTCAGCTTTCTTGTCATCTAATAGTTTTATATTACTTTCATTTACATTAGATTCCAACCAGGCTATATCAGTTTTCAAATTTGATTCAAGTACCTTTTCCTTTTTTTTTAGGAACTTGGAAAATTTTACGATTTCTCCACGGATTCTTAAAAACAAAGTTTCTAGGAAGATATCATCATCAACTGAGAAAGTAACATTATTGTCCCTAATATAGTCTAAATTATACACAGGTAATGCATATTTTAATTTTTCTTCTGTGATTACTTTATTGATTAAATTTAGATAGTCTTGGTTTTTTAGCAGACTGTTGTTAAATTTCCAAATCCCACTGCCTTGTACAAATTTATTAGTATTTATCTGCATTTCAACAATTGAGTGATCAGATCTATACCCAGGCTTGATATCAATTGTCTCAACAATATCTGTCAATGAATTTGGCACCAAAAAGTAGTCGAGACGGGCCTGTTTAACAGGATTTTTTTTCCTCCATGTATATTGTTTTTCATCAGGATTCATATGGCAAAATATGTCTACCATTTCTAGTTCGGCCATTCTTTCTATGACTTTTAATCTAGCTTTTGGATTGTTGATATGTTTATAATTAAAAGTATCCTTTATTGGATCCAGAACAAGATTAAAATCACCACATAGTACAACTTGATCAAAACCATCGTAGCTGACAGCTTCAAAAACTTTTGTGAAAAATTCTGGTTGATCATTGTTAGGTGCATATATATTGATCAAATTTATGTTGAGTTCATTGCAACTTACAAGAAGTTGCAAAAAGTTTGCACCATCATTCTTTATTACTTTAGATACCTTGAATTCAAAATTATTGTTTAACAGGATAGCCACACCTCGAGAATTTGTTTTACTCCCATTTATATAACATTCGTGCCAAATTTGTTTCACTGAAGCCAGATCAGTATCCAGAAGATGGGTATCCTGTAGACAAATGATAGAGGCATTTGTTTCTTTAAGGTAGCTGAGAACATCAACGCGTTTTTGTTTATCACGAAGCCCTTGGCAATTTGCAGATATTAACCCCTTAAAGACCTTATCTGTCGACCAGCAGTCGACAGCAATGTGTATTCTACAGTACCATGTCTGTCGGCTAGCAGTCGACACCCCCATATGATATGCAAGCTTTCATTCAGCACTGTAGAATTAAACGTCTTGGTATACTGAAATACGGTAAATAAAATATTATGTACGAGGCCGTTATGGACAATGAAATCACTTGTGGTGTGTGTTTTAGCAACCTAAACTGTCTGTAAGCTCTTCATCCCGGATTTTCCTTCGGTATAGTAGAATGCTGTTCCCTTGGTGGCGAAGAGGTTAATTTAATTTTATTTTGAATAATTTTTAATTCAGATTATAACACAATATTTGCAGTATGCACCCAAGCCATACGGAGAATGCAAAGCAGTATCTCAAGCCATAAACGTATATTAAACAACATAAACTGATACATCTTTTCCTTTCCATTGGTAGCAGAGACAAAACTATTGTGGCAATTATAAACAAGATTGTTGCAGTCAATGTAGAGAAATAAACACAGAATGTACATAAAACAATGTAAAGACAAACACGTACTATACACAAACAGCGTGAAAAATAGAACATAGAATACAGATAATATAAAGGTGTTACAAAACAACACAGCATGATGTAGATTTAGTTACTGGAGACCTACTCATAAGTAATCTTTTTTTCATAGCTAGGCATATGCCTTTTTACAGCTTTGTAGATAATTAATTGTATTAGTGGTAACATATTTGTTCTTCAATTATTTTAATCCACATTCAATTACCATACCAATATAACAGGTATTACAATAGGACTCACAATGATAATAGCAACAAAATTTGTATTGACATGTTATAGATACATATTACTTGCAGATATAAATCTATTAAATGATGGTTAACTACATCAACATTTTACAAAGATTATGAATTCAGGATCTTGTAGTTGAAGAGTATTTTATAAAGATACCTGTTTTACAGATAGATGTTTTTAGTGTAGAGCAAATTATTACTAAATGAAACTTAAATTCCACCCAAAAGTTAGTTATCTACAGTGAACATAAGGCTGAGTCTATAACAGATAGAAGAAGACGGAAGACTTTTTACATTAATAATATCACAAAATGTTTAGCAATTTCCTAAAGGCACAGCTCTTTTGTAACCAGCTGTGGATACTAGGGAGACAACAAACAAAAGTTTTAAATTTGAAAATATACAAGTATTAAGAGAGAAACTTAATATTATAAATGTCACTTTTAAGATTCAGACTTAATTCACTTTTAAGAATCAGACTTAAATATTTAAAATCTTGACTTATTTGATTTATCGTCAAAAATTCAAGACCAATCATCTCTTCAAAGGAAATGTGACAAGCTTTTCTTTTTCCTTTTTATAAAAAGAGTCATTTTTAAAATTCTAAATCATTTATGTCTGTTTTCCTACTAAAAATTAACGGATCTAAATAACTCCCCTTGGTA
Source organism: Sabellastarte sp. h YS-2021 (assembly GCA_964017235.1). Classification (NCBI taxonomy): domain Eukaryota; kingdom Metazoa; phylum Annelida; class Polychaeta; order Sabellida; family Sabellidae; genus Sabellastarte; species Sabellastarte sp. h YS-2021. The sequence goes on along the minus strand of OZ024929.1, from coordinate 181,408,879 downwards.
TTATTTATCACAATAACTTTCAAATCAAGAATAATATAGAGTTTCATTTTGATTCTCCCACTTCAAGAAATTATGATAATGCATTTAAAAAGAAAAAGTACTCACATGAATAAACAGACCTAAAAATACTCATAACTTACAGGTTTTGTGATGTAATCTGATATTATTTTATGTACTGTGAATGACTTTTACATTTTATTGCAGTAACTTACATCAATTACTAATAACTTAAAGGGGAAAATCAAGTCTTTTTATAACTAGTTTATGTGCACAAGAGACATTGAACAAATGCTTTGTTTTAAAAGTTGAAAAGATAAAACCGTTTATGGGAAAAAGCAAAAATAAAGCAGTGCACCCAGCCATGGGAAGAGGCAAAAATAATGTAGTGTTCTACAGCCAAGGTCATATTGAGACTATTGCTCAGCTTTGTCACTTACTGAGTCAATCCCAATGTAGGTTGAAAGCATGTGATTTAATGCCAAAACACTGCTAACCAACTAGGCCACTGAGAGCTGGAAGTAGCTTTGTAAAAAAAAAACATTCTACTATTACTTGTGCCAATTACAAAGGTCATAGGAATTATAGTCATAATTTTTGTGTAGTTTGGACTGGACCTCAATACTTTTATACCATTAGTACTGTAGACTGTATAGTACATTTATTACAATAAACTCAACATAGCCAGAATTTTTGCTTTCTAAATGAATAAATAATAAAAGAGGTTATTATTACCAATTTTGACAATCAAAGCAACTTTGATTGACATAATAGTATAGTTTGAACTGAACCTCAATAGTTGTTCCACTAGAAACACAAACTATGTAGTATATAATAATACACTAAACTCAGCATAGCAATGTAGTATACAATAATGCACCAAACTCGACATAACAGATGAACTGTTGATCCATCAGAAACAAATAGTTTAGGATTCTGTCTAACTTGACTGAATCTTGAATATTGTACACATGTATTTATCTGTAATGTTTTCATATTCTTATACTTATTAACAGAGGAAGCATCATTACTTAGAACTTTGATAGTCACCTTCATATCTAGATATATTTCAAAGTAAGTAGCATGCTTGTGTAACATGATATATTACAAAGTGGATAACATGCTTGTGTAATACATGAAAGAATTAATGGATATTGGTAGGCAAATACGAACTAAACAAAAAATGCAAACAGATATACAGGTCTATAATATCTTCAAACTTTTCGTAGTTATTTAATCTGACTAAACCTTGAATATCGTACACAATATTTTCATATTTTTGTAGTTATTAACAAAGGAAACAACATTATTCAGAAAATACATGATTATGGTATATGTAATTGTATGATTTCAACTGAACCTCCATACTTGTACCACTAGAAATACAAAGTAATGTAGTGCATAAGAATGCATTAAACTCAGCACAAGAATTATTAATCTATCAGAGGCAAATAGTTTAGGATTCTGTCTAACATGACTGAATCTTGAATATTGTACCCAAGTATTTATCTATAACGTTTTCATATATTTTGTAGTTATTAACAGAGGAAACATCATTACTTTGAATTTCTAACCAACTTCAGCCTAATCTGATTGAATCCTACATATTGTAGTTATTAGCTTAGGAAAACAACATTATTCTGAAAGTACATAATTGTGGTTCACATAATTATATGATTTGATTTCAGCTGAACCTCTATACTTGCACCACTAGAAATACAAAACAATGTAGTGTATAAGAATGCATTAAGCTCAGCACAAGAATTATTAATCTATCAGAGGCAAATAGTTTAAGATTCTGTCTAGCATGACTGAATCTTGAATATTGTTCCCAAATATTTATCTATAACGTTTTCATATATTTTGTAGTTATTAACAGAGGAAACATCATTACTTTGAATTTCTAACCAACTTCAATCTAATCTGATTGAATCCTACATATTGTAGTTATTAGCTTAGGAAAACAACATTATTCTGAAAGTACATAATTGTGGTCCACATAATTATATGATTTCAGCTGAACCTCCATACTTGCACCACTAGAAATACAAAACAATGTAGTGTATAAGAATGCATTAAACTCAGCACAAGAATTATTGATCTATCAGAGGCAAATAGTTTAGGATTCTGTCTAACATGACTGAATCTTGAATATTTTACCCAAATATTTATCATAACGTTTTCATATATTTTGTAGTTATTTACAGAGGAAACATCATTACTTTGAATTTCTAACCAACTTCAGTCTAATCTGATTGAATCCTACATATTGTAGTTATTAGCTTAGGAAAACAACATTATTCTGAAAGTACATAATTGTGGTCCACATAATTATATGATTTCAGCTGAACCTCCATACTTACACCAATAGAAAAATATAACAGTGTAGTGTATAATAATGCACTCAATTCCACATAACACAAAATTGCTCATCTATTTAGAAATTCGATAGTCGCATCATTTTTATTTATTTACATTGTCTTACCGCCTCAATCTACACACTATATAGACTCCATCTTTTAAACATTCTAAAATTCTATTCAAAGAAGTCAAAAGTCATTTCATTTCTGTAAGTTATTTTAAATTGTCACGTACCTCATTCAACAATGTTCCCAATTGATTCTTGCCTTTCCATTTTAATGGATTCCAGATATCCTTGTCATGTATGTGTAGTCCAGCTGCCCAATAGGTATCATGTGGGTTTCCTTCAATGAGAATTTTTTTCCCAGTTCCCATAAGGAAGGATTTCAGTTCCTCATTCTGGTTGAACTTTGCCATTAGTCCTTTTCTCATGTGGCCGTCACGTACCTTCATCCAAACCTCAGAATCGAAGTTTTTGATTCTGGCTCCAATGGCTTTTGCTGATGTTGCATCCTTTGCATTCATAATGGCTGTAAAAGAAGCTTTATCCCCAAACTCTTTTGCTTTGCAGAACATAAAATATTGTTCTACTGACTTGAAATTCAGTCCATTAACAGTGAAACTGCATCTGTAGTGGTTTGACAGTTTCGAGTTTAAGGTGAAAAAGGCCACTTTGTCGCCATTAGTGGGTGTGCACAGTTGATCAGGTTTTAAATCGTCAGGAAGCTTGTTGATATCTGTACTGCTGTACTGTCTCCCGTTGAGCAAAAGCTTGTCCCCAATAAGCTTGGCTTTGTATGTTCCTGATCTATAGGCTGCTTGAATAACAGGTCCAAAGATTTTTCTTCTAGCTTGTACCTCCACCGGGAAGTCCTCTATCACTGTAACTCCAATATCCTTGAATTGCTTTCTTTTGCTCAAAATTAATTGTTTGTCCTTAAAGTGAGAAAGCTTCACAATGATGGGGCTCTCTGCCTTGCTGTATGGGCCTAGTCTATGTGCTCTCTCTATTTCTCTAGGGCCAATAGACAGTCCTAGTTGATCGCAAAGACCCAGAATGATAGACTCACAGTCCTCCCTTGCTGGTCGGTTGGAATCGGCTGTCTTAATCCCTAGAAATTTCAGGTTGTTCTTTCGTGAAAAGCTTTCAAGTGTTACAACCTTTTCCTCAAGTTGTTCACATCTGGCCACTGCTATATCCAGCTTTTCAGATAATTGGTCACACTTTTTTTCAAGGCTGTCCACTTTTGAGTTTAAGGCTGTTATTTCTTCCAATTTGGACGAATTGAATTCGACAGATCTTTTAAGTTCATCCAATTCTGCAGTTATTGGTTCGAATTCTTCTCTAAAAAGGATTCTTATACTGGAAAGTGTGACTTGATTTTCAGGAGAGGCAGGCGACATCATCTCAGCACCCCTTTTGGCTGCCTTTGCACTCACACTATTTCCTCTACCAGTACCTCCTCTGACACTGGCTATTTGATTCTTGTATTCCTTTCCTGACATCATAATGACTGCCAGCCTCAGAGTTTAAAATTTGAGTTATATTTGTCACAGTGTTTTATAGCAAAGGTCTGTGTTATTACTTTTATTACATTATGTAAACAAAGTATTAAAAAACTGTTATGTGTAACACTTTAAAGACCAAGTCCAAAGTACAACTTCCATATATCCCATTTACCATTCAAGCAATATGTATTGGCATTGCACATGTGTTCAAGAGCATATCAAGACTAAAATCTATTGCGGAATGGTCCACTAATTACTTTTCACACAAAAAAGTTTGATGTGTTGGTAAAACTATTTCATGCATGTGTCCACAACAGGTTTTTCCAAATAAAGTTTGATGTTTTGATAATACTATTACATGTGTGTGTCCACAACAGGTTTTTTCCAAATAAGGGCATTTAATCCCTCACAATTTGTGTGCATTTAAATGTTTTCCATATTGAATTCCAGAAATTATACAAGAAAAATGTTCAAATATCCTCTAAATCCTCATTAGTTTATAGTTGATCTTTTTCAAACAGTGTCCATACATATTATTATATTCTATAGTAAGAACATTTTATTCCCTTATCAAAGCATAATGCCAATAAAATTAAAAGTATCTCCAGTAACATAAACAGGTCTTCACTCCATGCTGAACTGAACTGAACTGAACTGAATTAGGGTTATTTTTGAGGCAACACCTTGCTAAATAAAAGTTCTTGGATTATTTGGGTAGTCCCGAAAAGGACTGATAGATGACAGCATGTTCTCCCCCCTCAGTCTTCTTAAACTCTGCCCTCCTGCCCAGCCAGCACCCCCATGTGATTGAAGTAGTCCTTCAGTAGGTCTCGTTGATGTTTGGCCTCCCTTGATTAGGTCTCGTTGATGTTTGGCCTCCCTTGATGGGTTTTCATGTTGTCCCTGTTCCCCCGGTCTGCCTGTGGTGCTACTATGCCTGGAGTGGGTGGTCTTTCTCCTACCCCGATGGCTTCTTAACTACTTTTGGCCTCTGTTCCATGGTGGTAACAGCAACCTGAATCTCTCGACCAGTATATCAAATGAGTTCTCGACGTACCACGGAGAAGTAGCCCTTCTAGTTGAAATATTCACTGCCTGACTTCTTGGGCTTCTTGATAGCAATGTGTTTTCCATCTAGTGCACTGACTGCATGGGTGACATTCCATTCCTGTGTCTAAATCTTTCTTCAATTTTCTTCCAGTCTTCAGCATCAGTGGGGCACACCAGATACTCCTGTTGAAATTCTTTCAAAATGGCTTTGCAGACCTGGGGAACAAATTTGCAGATGGTCATTCTTCCAACCCTGCATTTGTATTCCAGTGAAGTGTAGCCTTCCCCTGTGGATAGGTGTCTCAAAGTAACTGCAAGTTTCAAGCCCACTTCCAGTGGCTTCCTGAAGTTGGTGATTCTCTTCCTGAGGTGGGGGGGGGGTGATTCTTTCTTTAATCAAGTCAAAAAATGATGGTTCCATCCTGGTGAAGTTTCTGTAGCCTGATATATCAGTAGTGATCAGTTCATCCAAGAGTGTTCTGTAGCAACCTCTCTCTTCCCTCTGCCGTATCCAGAGCAGGATCCATGGACTTTGTGGCTTCCTTCTCCTTCTGGGGTGAGGGGGAAATGGTGATGCTGGCTGGGCAGGTGCTGGGTACTGCAGTATTTAGTGTCTTGTTAAGATCAAGTACAGTAAAAAATTAAACTCAATAAAAAATAAAAAAGCCTCATTTGATATATCACTTGCTCTTGCTGTGTTCCTGTCATCTTTGAACTATGAAATGAATGGGAAATCACATATGATGGGGGATTATATAGTGTGATATGGATCACAATTCTGCATCCCAATTTTTAGATCCCGACCCCCAAAAACAATCAGTCCTGTCGCGAAGGGTCGGGAACATGCTCCTAGCTTGTCTGTTTGTCTTTACGGCTTGTCTGTTTGTGATCCGGCTCATTTGTTAGGGGTTTAGGACTTAACATGCAACCTCTACGACTGGCCATGAAAAAAAAAACGTCCCCAGCCCTACATCTTGTCAGGATGGGGTTGACGTCCTGTCTATAACTTTACCGTCCTGTCAGTGATTTCATAACCGACTGCATCTTCCTGTCCATTCTCTCATGACTTTTGCAACCGACCCTAGTGTCGTAGGGTCGTTTACAGCGTCGGCTCCAGTGGAACACCAGTTGTCTCTCGACAAGTCAAAGCCCAAATATATGCAGATTGTCTACTGACTTGCCTCTTTATACCCACATATTTGGAAACCGACAGGCTGTAAGACGCAAAAATATTGCCGGCCTGTAGGTTACAGTTCTCAGCTTGTCTGTTAGTGTTACAGGCCTGTCGGTTGTTTAGGGCTTGTCTGTTTCAGTTTACAGCCTGTCTGTTACAAATTTTCCCGACTCTAGGACCCAGTCAATTAAAGTTACCGACCGGCCTTGAAACTTTAAAGGGCTGTCAGGAACAGTTACAGACAGGCCGGCTAAAGTTACCGACTGTACTGTAATACTTCCTTCACGGTTGGTGAGTCATCACGTACAGTCTGAAAGTCCATATTTGGGACAAGCCGGATACTTGTTACAGACAGGCCTGTTTCATTAACCGACAAGCCGGCAAGTGTAACCAACAGGCCTGTTGCTAGGGGGCTGAAATTAGGGTCCGATACAAGAGTTGGTAATGGTCGTAGAAATATCAAACATGTTTGATATTTCATCGACTCTCCCCGACAGGCCGGGAACTTACAACCGACTCTAACCGACCATGTAAACATTGGTCCCAACTCTCGAAAAATGTATAGTTAGTGGAATACCTGCATGAGGTTTGATTTGTAATATCCTCAAGTATATCAGTTCTGTTAACATCTGGGTTTTCAGAAATTCCCCTCTAGCTCAGCTGGTTAAATAGCTAAACCTGTGTGTATTTCTGTGTGTAATCTAAAGGCAGTGGGAGTCATACCCAGCAGAAACAATCAGTATTGCTTTACAGCACAGTATTATAGTGTGCCTCTACCATTTGGGGGAAATGCACGAAGATGAGACAACTGTGGTGATTAACATGGAGTTCAGTAGTAACTTCACTAGCGGATCCAGGGGGGTTCGACTAAGTCACAAAACAAAGGCAAACATCACCAAACTCCATAGAGATCAGACCACTTTTATGTGACATTGTGATATTGTTCTAGAATAACCTACAATGCCTGCCCATTGAAAACCGCATACTTATAAATATAACTTTCTAACCAAACCTCTATATGTTATATGGGTGTTCCACCACACGACTACGCCTCCAAATTAAGGGGTTTTGGGAGTTGGTTTCAAAAATTTTCTTAGTCCCAGGCGTTCTGTATGGATCATTTGTTGTTGGTTGGGGCCGTGAAAAAAAATCAAACATGTTTGATATTTCTCACGACACAAACCGATTCTTATTTCCCTCCGTCAACAAGATGTCCAGTCTCAGGCCTCCTCAGACCCAAATTTACACAGTCCTATGTTCTCTAAAGCTTCCTGCGACCCTTAGTCCCAAGCGTCTCTAGCTTATTCCCAGGAGGCCTGTTGTCAGTCCCTGACTCATAACAGATCTTTGAAGTTTTATGCGTGTCAAAAAGAATTGGTTTCATTAGTCCCAGGAAGCCTCAGACCGTCTCAGATGTCCTGGGACTAAGAAATCTGGGTCTGGGACTAAGCGCCGACTAAGAGAAGCTGATGAAACCGATAATAGCTGGCCTCCTCAGGCCACCTGGGACCACACAAATTTAGTCTGCGATGGTCTGAGGACCCCCAGGTGGCCTGGGACTAAGTACCAATTAAGTACCAACTCTTTTCCAAGCGCTTTAAACCAAAAAGAGGCAAGGGGGGTCTGGGACTATATAAGCGACTGATCTGGGACTACAATAGTTGTACAATAGAGTTGTTCCGATTCCCCTCTCAACATCCCAACACTTTCTGGCCCCTCAACTTTGTTCTTACAATAGCAAGAAGCTATTTTTTTCAGTCTTTTAGAAGACATTGTGCATTTAATATTTTTCCAGTTACAGGTTAAATTTGTTAAAGCAATAAAATATTCTAATGCTATTACTAATGCTGTGTATGTTCTTGTCATAATGAGTTAATTTTAGTTACTTTAATATGGATAATATCAACAATTTTGTGTAAACTTTGTGTGTAAAAATACTATCTGAAGAGAATGTTATACAAGATTATGTCAGCTAGTGTATCACCTGTCGTTTCTGAATATCTACTGTATACATATACTCAAAAAAGAAATAAAAATATCAAAACAATTAGATAAATGAACTCCAAATATGGCCAATAATCTGCCCATTTGTAGCTTAAAGGTCATAGGAAACATTTTCATTGAGAACATCTTTTATATCTGTTTCAGATAAAAAAATATTTAGAGAAGTACTAAGCAAGTTGGATAAAAATCACAGAACAATCCAGTCAACCAGGTGCAACTCTGAGATGAGTTTGGATAATTATTTTTTTTTAATTTTGAAAGCTAATTATTGTTAGGAGATGAAATAAATACAACATAAATGTCTATAGTATTGGGCCTCAAGCAAGGATAATCATATATGGTCCCCAAATTAGATCAGAACTTTCCCACCTAAACTGTAAACAATGCTACTTTCATAGCATACATAATGGGTCTAGCGATCTGCAGAGTATACTGTTAATCCCCCAAACACATTTTATTTTTCTTGTTCTCAACAAAGGCTTAAAGAAAAAAATATTACCAACTAATTTCCAAAACTTAAAATTATCCAAACATAAGGTCAAGAAGTACTGAACTGTTATGTGGGTGTTCCACCACACAACTAAGGCTCCCCATTAAGGGTTTTTGGGGGTCGGTTTCAAATATTTGCTTAGTCCCAGACCTTCTGTAAGGATCGGTTGTGGTCGGTTGAGGCCGTGGGAAAAATCAAACATGTTTGATATTTCACATGACTACAAGCGATTCATATTTCCCGCCCTCATAGTCCCAGACCTCCGTAGCTTAGTCCCAGGAGGCCAGTTGTTAATCCCAGACTCAAATATGATGCGTATAAATTTCATGCGTCTGAAAGTTAGTCGGTTGCATTAGTCCCCGGAAGCCTCAGACCGTCTGCGGTGTCCTGGGACCCAAAAATCTAGGTCTGGGACTAAGCCCCAACTAAGGGTAACCGACCCTAACCGATCCAAACCGGCCTCCCCAGGACGCCTGGGACCGCACATTTTTAGTCTGTGATGGTCTGAGGACGCCCCAGGAGGCCTGGGACTAACAACCGATTAAGAACCAACTCTTTTCGGCGCGTCTGAAATAAAATCGAGGCAATGAGGGCGTCTGGGACTATATAAGCGACCGCGCACACATTCTCGTTGTTACTGACTGTTTGGCTACTGAGAGACGTGTGTCACTGATTTGTAGGGGTTTTCAGTTTTTATTTTATATATTATATACTTGAGCTTAGGGCAAATTTCACAGTTAGGAGACACATTTTACTATTTTTTTATTATTTTGTCGACTGGATTATGAGGAAAGAGAAAGGAGGGAAGAGAGGAAGGAAAAAGATGGATGAGAGAGAGAAAGAAGTGAGGTAGAGGAGAGAGAGCCAAGAGAGATCCAGGGTGTGTGCCACTTTTACAGACAGTCAGGAAGTTTCCATTGTGGAATTTGTAAAGCAGCACCCTGAACTATATGACAAGAAACATCCACGTTTCCACGACAGGACCAGAAGAGAGGCTCTCTGGGCAGAAATATCTACAGAACTCAAGCTCCAGGTCTTTGATGTGAGACGTTGGTTCGAGTCCCAGCGAACGCGTTATGGCAAGCTGTCTAAGCTCCAATCTGGCCAAGCCCCGAGGGAGATGACCAAGAGACAGTCCTGGGTCTACCAACAGATGGGTTTTCTTAAAACCCACATCAGAAGAAAGGGGGCCAACAGAAGTTCAGGGTTCGAGGCTAGTCCAAATACCAGCAGGCAGGACGAATCACGTGGGTCAACTACTGACACAGAACACCTCGAGTCAAGTGTCCTGAGGGAGAGGAGTCAGTCCGTCATTACATCTACACCCGTTTCAACAACAGGCTCCAAGATTCTCGAACACTTTGAGCAGATGAGGACACTTATCTCAGGTTTTCTGCAGCAAAAGTCTGACAGGCAGCCCTTCTTCGACTACGTGGCATCAGAGGCCGAAAAGATGACTCAAGAAGAATTTGAAGAATTAAAGGGCAAGATATTCAGAGACATCAAAAGTATTAAGAGCAACCGTAGACGTCAGCAATTGCCCAGAAGATCAGCCACTATTACCACGGAGTCGCAGAGGGTCGGGACACTGCCACCAACCACTCAACAGGCGTCTAGTTCCACTCAAGCAGCAGCTGGCAGCAGTTTTGTCTACTATACACCAAGCCCTGTTGGCTTTAGCAACCCTACATCTGTCCTAACTGTACAGGGACGAAGGGAGCAGACATAACCTGAGTGGAATTTTAATCCAGCTACCTGATCTGACATCAACACAGATCGTCGAGCAGCCACAGCCACAACAACTGCAGCAGCAGCTCTTTACTATCACCACTTCAGCACCGCCTCAACAGCAGCAGCAGCCTCCTCAGTAGCCATCCAGTCAGGGCGGGTCTTTGACCTGCCAGGCCCTTTTCAGGGCCATCAAATCTTCCAAAAACAATTATTCAGCTGCAAGTTATTCCAATTCCCCTCCCAAAACAAAAAAAAAACAGTACAAATACTTATCCCAAGAAAAAAATCAACCCATTTTTAGATGAAAATCCATGGGATAGTTTAAAATCTGTAATTGAAAAGTCCAACACTTGCACCTTCCCTAGAGTTACAAGGCATTATCACATACCAACCCACAAACACACAAACCCAATAACAAACATAACTCCCAACTGACAGACAAACCCACTGACAAACATAACTCGCAACTGACAGACAAACCCAATGACAAACATAACTCCCAACTGAAAGACAAACCCAATGACAAACATAACCACCAAACCAAAAAACTGACAAAGTGTTTTGCAAACATAATCTCCCATTATTAAAATCAGTTTAGTAGTAGAATAATTATTTGTCAAGTGGAGTAGAAGAACTTATTTTTAAGATTTCCAGGAAAACATTTCTGTTTCAAATATATTTCCAAAATAAATCCCGAATTAAGTGAAATGAGGATGTAGCTTTCATATGCAATATTTATTCTATTTAGCAATTCATGTTTCGGTTTGGGTCCTGTTTTTGAGAATATTGTTTGGCACTGGTTGTCGGAACAAGTTATGTTTGGCATGGGGTTTGTCTGTCGGAACAAGTTATGTTTGGCATGGGGTTTGTCTGTTTGTCCATCGGAACAAGTTATGTTTGGCATGGGGTTTGTCTGTAGCAAGCATAGCTCATAAATTGTTTTTGGAATATTTGGTAGTCCTGAAAAGGACTGTTTCTTAGTCCTGAAAAGGACTGATTACTGCAGCAGGAGTTACATTCTTCCATCTTGCCAGGCCACTGCTCCCTCATTGTTGAAATAGTCCTTCAGGTAATCCCTCTGTCTCTTGGCTTCTCTAGCAGGGTTTCTGTCTTGGCCACCACCAGCAGCACCACCAATCAATCCACAATCACCAGGCACATCATCATCATCGTCCTCCCCAGGCTGTTGACCACCAGGTTGACCTTGATACTGGCTTCTCAGTATGTTGTGCAGAACCACACAGGTGAAGACCACTTCCCTGACTGTTGCTGGGGGTAGTTCGATGGTGGTCCTCATCAACCTGAATCTTGACACCAGGATGCCAAAAGCGTTCTCCACAACTCTGCTGCCCCTTGAAATTCTATAGTTGGCAATCCTTTCCTCTCTGGTTAACATCCTTCTGCCATAGGGTTTCATGAGCCAGGTCTTCAGGCTAAAAGCATCATCTGCCAGGATGAAGTAGGGTACATCTGGACCACCCTGGATTATAAGAGCTGGGTCAGGGAAGCCTATCCTGCCATCTTCAATCCTCCTCTTCAGCTGAGAGGCATTAAATATCTGGCCATCTGAGCAAGATCCTTCTGTACCTGCATCCACCCATCTAAACTTATACTGTCCATCTACCAGGGCCAACATGACAATAGAAAAGAAGCCCTTGTAGTTGTGGTAGAGGGCTCCAGTGTTCTTGGGTTTCTTTAGGGCCACATGCTTCCCATCCAGGGCTCCGAGGGCATGTGGAACATTCCACCTGATCCTGAATTCCCTCTCCAGTTCTTTCCACTCATCTGGAGTAGTAGGACATTTGAGGTACTCTCTGGTGAACTCATCCTGGATGGCCCTGCAGACCTCTGGTAGAAACTTGGAAATGGTGGATCTTCCAACCCTGAACTGACAGGACAATGATTTGTAGGACTCCCCAGTGGCCAGATATCTGATGGTGAGGGCTAACTTCTCCCCAACACTGATTGGAGCTCTGTAGTTGGTGGCCTGCCTGGCTAGGTGTGGTTCCAGTCTGGTCTTTATCATTTCAAAAAATTCTGGGGTCATCCGCATGTTGTTGGTGAATCCTGGAATATCTGTGGCATACAGAGCGGCCATAATGTTGTGGTAGGCCCCCCTCTCCTCTCTCTGCAGTAGCCATGGCCTGACCCACATGTTGTGCCTTCTTCTAGGTCTCTGTATGGGTGCTGGTGGTGGTGGTGGTTGCTGTGGTCGACGTAAAATTGGAAATACATGATTATTTGTAACTGAATAAAAACCAAAAAAGCCTTAAGTTGTTGTTGAATCTGTCTTCCATTAAAAAGTGGCATCCTGCTGTGTTCCTAGAAAAGCAATGGTGATTAGATCGCGGATTTTATATATATATACCCAGAAAATCCAGCAACTTTGCAAAACAAGAATCGGCGATCCTGGTCTGGGGAAGACTGAGGACGCCTCAGGACGCCGGGACTTAATCGTGTGTTAGTCGGGGCTTAGTCCCAGGAGGCCTGAGGCGTCCTGGGACCCGGTCGGTTTGTCTGCGACAGGATCGCGGTTGAAACCGACCAGAAACGCGGCTTAGTCGGTGCTTAGTTCCAGACCAGTCGGGGACTGTCTGGGGCCACCTGTTGCGTCCTGAGGCCTCCTGGGGACGATCTGTACTTAATCCCAGACTTCACTACCGACACAGTATTCCCGCCCATTTTTGCTTTTTCTTCACCGACTGTCCACGATTAAGGGTCCCAGACAGGATGGGGGCTTAATCCCTTGGTGTAACAGGGGCATAATATATCTTAAGGAAAACCCATTATATACTGAATTATTTCATGACCCGATGATATAAAAGTTAGAACTTTAAGGATTCTTTCAGAATAAATTTAATAAATTTGACTACAAAAACGTGCTTTTATAAATGATTTATGCAAATGAAAACAACTTGTATATTTGGATTTCACTTTGCATCATACTTTATCTTGATAGAAGTACTGGTGATAAAGGCAAAAAACAGTATTCAGTATATTTGAATGACAACTTTTGAATTTATCAACAGATCCTTAGTTTTATGTGAATATTTAAGTAGTGAAAGGCTGCTTTCCCATCACATTTTAAAAACCTTGAAAAAATGGGAGGAGGCAATATCTCATACAAATGTTTACGCTTTCTGCATTCCAAGACAGGCCTACTTATATATAGTATATCTGTGTTTGTTAGAACTGTTGGTGGTTAAAAATTATGTGAAACTTGAGAAGAAAACAGCATCTGGAAAAAATAAAGGCTATTTGTTTTTTTTTCTGGCAAAGAAACACGTTATCTTCTGTAATGTTTGTAAATATATACATTATATTTTCAACTAAACAGAACTGAGGCATCCTGGGACCCAGTCGGTATGTCTACGACAAGATAGTGGTTCAAACTGACCAGAAAAATGGCTTAATCGGTTCTTAGTCCCAGAACAGTCGGGGACTGTCTGGGGCTGCCTGGGGCCTCCTTAGGCTTTCTGAGGCCGATCGGACCTTAATCCCAGATTTTAATACCGATTCAGTGTTTCCGCCCATTTTACCTTATTTTTCACCGACTGTCCACAATTAAGGGTCGGACACAGGATCGGGGCTTAGTCCTTTGGTGGAACAGGGGCATTATCAGGACTGTCCACGATTAATAAATAATATATAAGAATGGACAGTTTTGACAGAGTTGTTCCTACTGATTGGAACAAACAGTTGAATTGCGTCTGTAAATGTTTTTATGCATCCATCCATCCATACAATTCAAACAGGCCAGGCGTTATCTAACCCATGATGCTTCAGTACTTGTCGCCAATGCTCTTATCGGTAGTTGGTCTGATGACTCTAACTGGCTTTATTAAGAGTTCCTTGAATTTTGATCTACATGAATTACAATGTTTTCAAAATAGTGTGGCAAGAATCGTAAGAAACACTAGTACATACAGCAGTGTAACTCCTGTCCATTGATTTTTCGTTTTCCGTTTTAGAAATGGGAAAATAAATTAACGGAATGCCCATTGATTTTTCTGGTAGTGTGGTTCATTTTACTGCTTGATATATATGGCTAGTTTTGGTCAAATATATGTAGATGTGTTAGCGTGTTAGCATATACATCTTGGTAAAAATGCTATCACTTAAACTTGCACATATACATTGCTTCCTTCTTGTGATATTTAGAAAGTATTTTCAAGTCTCCGAATTTACTAAATTTACTTGATTCCTTGGTGTAATTTGGACATATTGCCAATATTGTTGTGATTTACCAATCTATTAATATATTTGCCTATGTTTACAATTCACGCCTTCTAACTGTAGTGCTGCTCTTTGTACAGGCATATACTATAATTTCAAAACAGTAACTAAATTATCTGTATTACTACTAACAGATAGACTACTACGTATTGGCTGCATTATAAGGCAGGTATATTTATGAAAAAAAAATTTAAAATGAATTACAAGAATTCAATACAATTGTACTGTGTCACCAGCTTTGTTTTAAAGACTGAAGCGGATGAAATTCAAAAGGACATAACTTATGCCAGATAGACAAAAATAGTTAGCGTGCAGCATTTTTGCAAATCCATATTTGCAAAGACCATATTTCAGAAGGACTGAGTCATGGTGAAGCCCCACCGTGTTGAAAAATATAACTTAAACTGCTAGTCATATAACAATACAAATTAATGCATTGTGCTAGATGCCCTGTCTTGTCTGCTTCCTCTCTTCATGGAGGAAAGAAGGACTTATATTTGTCCGTCATTCTGTGGGAGAGCAAACAAGCAAGATCATTGTCTATCAATTCTGCACTGATAATCCACTAGTAAAGCATGCTCAGCTAGTCATAATACATGTAAATGCATTGTACAAGATGGGTCATGTCTTGTCTGCCTCGTCTCTTGATTGAGGAAAGAAGGACATATATTTGTCCACCATTTTGTGGGACAGCAAACGAGCATCGTCTAATCTTGTGGAGTGTTAGGTCACTTTACCATACAGGTCTTCTTCAGGACTTTTTATATCCACAACGGAGAAACAGAAAAAACTGTTGCCATGGCAACACTAGCTGCCTGATATTGCTGAAAAGCTAACCAGCTAATCATGCAGGGATTTGGAATGCAAAAAATCCACAGACATATAAGTCAAAGAAACAGAAAAAAAGTGTTGTCATGGCAACACTTGTTGCCAGGTGTTGCCGAAAACCTAATCAGCTCCAATTCTGTGCAGGTGTATGGAAAACAAAAAACCCATAAAAATATTTGTAAGTCAAAAAAAAAAGAAAAAGGTGTTGCCATGGCAACACTTGTTCCAGGTGTTGCCGAAAAGCTAATTAGCTGCAGTCTTTGCAGTGGTATGGAAAGCAAAGAATCCATAAAAATATTTACAAGTCCAAGAAACAAAAAAAGTGTTGCCATGGCAACAGTTGTTGCTAGTTATCGTTAAAAAGCTAATCAACTCCAATCTATGCAGGGTTTTGGAATGTTAAGAACTCCCCAAAAGATATTAAAGCCCAAGAAAGATGAAAAAGTGTTACCACTGCCCAAATTGTTGCCAGATATTGCCAAGAAAGCAATCACACACAAACTCTCATGCCATTAAACCTCCACACCAAATTTACCTGAGATAGAAAATAAAAATAATATCCTTGTCCAGCAGGATGGATATAATAATTAAAATAAGTTTCAGGTTTTTATGGTAACATTACAATAAAGATCCTGTTTTGGTCTAGACACATGTACATGTTTAATTTAAATAAAACACTCTAAACTATCACTTTAATATTGCCAAAACATCACAGAAATTTGTCCTAGCGTTAAACTGAATGTAAGTCAATGCAAATGTTAAGAGTTTAAGGTCATGTTAACCTTGTAGACTCTGTTTAAGGCTCCTTATAGCCAAAATTTAAATGTGCTTAAAATCTATTGCACATAATTTAAGAAATTATCCATAATTTTAAAAGAAAATTAATTATAATTATGCCATTACTGAGAGTTAAATATCACTTCAATGTAGTCGCAGGGCATTTCTGCAACATCAGTTAGATATACCTGTAATATATAGATCAAATATGTCATGCCATTTTGGTATACTTTGTGTAATCATAGAAAAAGTTGAGCTCAGTAACATTCTTTTACACATGGGAGTTTAATGTCACCTTAAAATAGGGCACACCTTCAGGACTATATCAACATACCAAATTTACATTAAATCTGTCATGCAGAATTGAGATACTCTCCAGAAATTGAAAAACACTGACCATACTTGTCCTCAAACATGGCTCCTAGTGACACAAAAGAAATGCAACCTTAAACTCAAACTTAAAGTTTATGAAACATCAGGAATTTACTATAACCTTGCAAAAGAAGTTTTTGGTGTAGAGAGATACATATGATGAATATCAAAGAATAGTCTTAATTAGCACATCAAATATATTTTAAAAACCAAAAAACTATCCCAACCTTAAACTCAAAGAGTTAGTTTGCAGATGTGAGGGAGTTTAAGGGAATCTTTTCCTGTAGGTTTTGTTCACGGTTTGTTACATCCACCACTTGAAAGATGCTTAGAATTGCACAGTGTTTGAAATACAGTTGAAAAATTGCCAAACTTAAAGTGCATATAGTTCTGTTATTACTGGGAATTTAAGGTCACCTTATTGCATGGCACTTACCTGTGGCAAGTTACATATACATGCAAAATTTGAATGAAATTTCTCATGGTATCTTCAGTATACACTGGAAAAATAAAAAAACTTAAACGCAACATAAATCTTTTATACATGGGATTTTTAAGTCAGCTTAAAATAGGACACACCTTCAATACCAGTAAGAACCACATGCCAAATTTGAATTGAATCTGTCAACCAATTTTTGAGATACTGTCTGGAAACTGAAAAACTTAAAATCAATATAAGTATGTTACTAGTGGGAGTTTAAGGTCACCTTAAAACAGGGCACACCTTGAGTACAGGTTACATCCACATGCCAAATTTGAATTTCATCCCTCATGCCATTTTTGAGTTACTGTCTGGAAAGGAAGCGTGATAACAACACTGACAATGTGTTATTACTGCGAGTTTAAGGTCACATTAATGTATGGCACTTATCTATGGCCAGTTACATATACATGCAAAGCTTGAATGAAATTTCTTAAATTACCTTCAGTATTCTCCTTAAAAAGTAAAAAAAACTTAAACTCAACATAATTCTTTTATACATGGGAGTTTAAGGCCACCTTAACATAGGACACACCTTGACCACTAGTTACAACCACATGCCAAATTTGAATTGAATCCATCAACCTCTTTTCGAGATACTGTCTTGAAACGGATAAACTTAAAATCAATATAAGTATGGTAATAGTGGGAGTTTAAGGTCACCTTAAAAAGGGCAAACCTTGAAAACCAGTTACAACCACATGCCAAATTTGAATTGAATTCATCAACCCATTTTTGAGATACCATCTGGAAATAGAAAAACCTTAATCTTAATATCAATATGTTACTACTGGGAGTTTAAGATCCCCTTAAAATAGGACACATCTTGAGGACCAATTGCATGCACATGATATATCTGAAGTTAATTCATCATGCCATTTTTGAGATACTCTCTGAAAATGAAGTGTGCAACGAAGCTGACCATATTTGTCCTCCAGCATAGCTGCTAGTGCCACCAAAGTAATGCCATTTAGTAAAAAAGTAAAGACATTTAGGGGCCACGGTGGCAGAATGGTAACACTCTCGCCTCCCACCTCTGAGGCCGGGGTTCGATCCCCGTGAGGGCCTTAAGTGGGAAAGCTGGTAGTTGCTTGCCGTTGGTCGGCAGTTTACAGTACACAACCCTAGCGAACTCTATGTACTGGTTTCCTCTGCCCTTCCAACTACCCGTCGTGATATGACCTGTACAGTGTTGAAAGCGACGTAAAACCATAAATAAATAAATACAAAAGACATTTTTCTTGTGTAGACAGATGTATGTGATGAATATCAAAGATTAAAGTCTTAATTAGCACACCAAAAATTATCACAACCTTAAACTCAAAGTTAGTTTGCAGATGTGAGGGAGTTTAAGGGAATCTTTTCTTGTAGGTTTTGTTCACGGTTTGCTACATCCACAACTTGAAAGATGCAGTGTTTGAAATACTCTTGAAAAATTGCCACACTTTAAGTGAATATTATTCAGTTATTAGTGGGAGATTAAGGTCAACTTATTGAAATGCACTTACCTGTGGCCAGTTACATATGCATGCAAAATTTGAATGAAATTTCTCAAGTTATTTCCAGTATACTCTATTGAGAAATAATGTAAACTCAATATAACCTTTTAATACATGAGAGTTTAAGGTCACCTTAAAGTAGGGCACACCTTGAAAACCAGTTACAATCACATGCCAATTTGAATTGAATCCATTAACAAATTTTTGAGATACGAAAAACCTTCAAATCAATATAAGTATCTTACTACTGTGAGTTTAAGGTCAGTGTGGAAAGTAAGTGTGAAGACTACTCTGACCATGTATGTCTTTCATCAAAGCTCACAAATTAATGCAACCTTAAACTCATCAGTTTATCAAATATCAGCAACTTACTATAAACTTACAAAAGAGACCATTTTTGGTGGAGATATATGTACTTGATGAATATCGATGTAAAAGTCCTAATTAGCATATAAAATATCTTCCAAACACCAAAAATATTGCCCCAACCTTAAACTCAAAGTTTATTTGCACTGCTATATGTTAGCGAGTTTAAGGTAATCTTTCTTTGAAAGTTCTGTTCAAGGTTTGTTAAATTCACAACTGAAACGCCTAGAATTGAACAATATTTGAAATATTGTTCAAAAATGAGCAAACTAAAAGTAAAATAATTCTGTTATTAATGGGAGTTTAAGGTCACCTTATTGTGTGGTACTTACCTATGGCCAGTTATATATAATTGCAAAAGTTGAATGAAATTTCTGAAGTTACTTTCAGTATACTACATGGAGAAAGAAAAAACGTGAACTGGACATAAGTTTTTTATATATGGGAGTTTAAGGTCACATTAAAATAGGGCACACCTTCAAAACTAGCTACAACCACATGCCAAATTTGAATTGAATCCATCAAGCCATTTTTGAGACATTATCCCAAAACGAAAAAACTTAAACTGAGTTTAAGTAGTTTATTAGTGGGAGTTTAAGGTCACAAAACTATACAGCACACCCCCAGGACCAGTTACATCCACATGCCAAATTTGAATTAAATCTGACAAGCCATTTTTGAGATACTGTCCTGAATACAAAGTGTGACGACGACAGATGCTGTCACTGACAGATGATGACAGACGACACCACAAAATTGGATGACGAAGCGATCCCTATACGCCACACAGCACAAATGCTGGTGACACAATAAAACACTTTTTCCTGGGTTCATCCCTCCGGGTGAACTCTTATTCAGATGGCCTTCAGATGAAAGCATGCTTCTGCCACTTTAATTTTGGCAGCTAAGAAATGACACTGAAAGCATTCTCCTGTGTACTGAGGGCCAACTCTATTTTTATCGACTGTATTATTAATTACATTAGTATCAAATAACATGTTTGTGGACTGACCTGTTGGTATCTTGATTATGAATTTAAATAGAATTATCAAAATTATCAATGTTTCACTGATTTGATTACTTTGGTGTTCTGATTACCAGCCCTTGGGTAAAGAGACTTTCACTGGTAGATTGTTCTTCTTTGTGCTCTACTTATTGGTATCTTATGTTTACCTACTGGCTTAAAAACACAGAAAATAACTAGAGATTCTGCAAAGATTACATTAATATTTTATGTTGGTACGATTGCTTTAATGATTAATTGTCATACATGCTGCACTGGAACTGGTTCTAGACAGTGTTAAGGTTGTTCCAGAATGAGTTGAGGAAATCTGTATTGCACGGCTTCTTAAGACTTTATACAACATATTGATCTATGCAGACTGTGTCAATTTTATTCGAATATATGAATGATTCAATAAACATATAAATACTACTATATATACCATGCATATGTATTTTTGTTACAAACAGTATTGCCATGTATTATGACACTGACATCAACTGAATATCACTTTCAACCATTGCTATGTATTAATCCTTTGAAGGCAAATTTTAAACAACTATACTTCATTTTTAACTGTTAGGATCAAACTCAACAGGCCATTAGTATTTCTCAAGTTTCATAAGCCTGGTTCAACCATATGCCAACAGAGATGAGACGCAAGTGGCCTTAAACTTGTTGAATGAAGTTTCTTGTAAAATGTGCTAAAAATGTTTCACTTTTAACAGTCATTGCTGGCTCTGCAGATCAAGGTTCTCATATACTTTTAAATGAGATACACCTTTTTTCTTTTCACGAATGGTCATCCCTGAGCACTCTGAGTCCTGTAGTAAATAAGACATTGTGCTGAGTATACATACAAATACATATTACGATTGACTTTGTTTATGATACATGTGCAGGTTTTGAAAGTTACATCATCAGTGTACATAAACTGATATTTCAACAGTGTATTATATTTATTAGGATTTATCATAACTTTCTGTACATGCATAGGCATAGCACATGGTAGGTATCCTGGGTAGAGTGAAAGCAGTAAATAACAATTTTTCAGAATATACAGTTTACTATCTGGTTTAAGCAATTTCCAACTTTCACAAACTAAATTCAAAGTATTGGAAAAGGGGAGATCGAGGAAACTACCCAATTGACTTATACTTTTGAAATCAAATCACAGAAGAAGATAAACATAAAACCTGTGTATATGTCTTCTTACAAGAATTTGGCATGAATCAAATCAATCAATATTCACTATAAAATGGCACTATAAAATGTTCTGAAACAATATTTTTTTAGACTGATAGACTGTTAACTCTTGAATTTTTGAAACCATCAGTACTTTTTAAATTTCATATGCATGGTTTAACCTCATACCAAGAGGTGAGAGACGATAGATCACCAGCCAAACTTGATAACATCTCAGCAGTGAATACCCTGACAGACAATGGACTTTCTTGCAAAATTTCTTAAGGTTTATCAATTTTAAGAGTCATTGACAGCTCTGCAGATAAAGATTCTCTTGTACTTTCTATTTAAATATACCTTTTCTCTCCCTTTTACTTTTCTTTTGAGAACTGGCTCTAGAAATTCTCATATTGTGTCAGATACCCATAGAGGTAGCTCCTCTTCCAGTTCTATAGTAAAAAGACATTGTGCTGAATATAAAAAATAATACAAATAAATATAACAAGTGATCTTGTTTGTGATTCATGTGCAGCTTTTTGGAAGCTATGTCATCAGTCTATTATACAGTAGAACCTCTATTTTCCAGCCCTCTTTATCCAAATCTACAGATTAACCGAACCAAAATCTTGTCTCCCTACTCTCTGTACATAATGCATGGTCTCTAATAGTAGGATATAATATCACTTTCCATACATTCATGGGCATAATACAATGGGAGGTATCCTGGGTAGAGTAAAAGCAGCAAATAACAGTTTTTTCAGGATACAGAGTTTACTATCTCGTATCAGAACTTCCAACTAATAAAATAATTGAAAAAAGGGAAATTAGGAAAAATACCCAATTGACTTATATTTTTAAATCATATCACAGAAGAAGATAAATATATAAAACCTGTGTATGTGTCTTCTTGCAAGGCTGGAAAAGTTATTAGTATTTCAAATTTTATAATCTTGGTTTAACCTTAAACCAAGAGATAAGAAATCCCCATCCAAACTGGTTAACATCTCGGCATTGGATACCCTGGGGAACAATGGCTGTTCTTACAAAATTTGTTAAGGATTCCAGATTTTAAGAGTCAACATTACTTTGCAGATAATGGTTCTCATGTACCTTTCAATTAGATATCCCCTTTCTTTTTAATTACTTGTAATGGAACTACTCATATTCGGTGCAGGGTTGTATTGGAAAAGTTGGAATTGCTCCACATTAAGTCCCTATAGTAAAGTAGACGTTGTGTTGTGTAAAGAATACAATACAAATGCATATTACGAGTGGCTTAGTTTGTGATTTATGTGCAGGCTTTGGAAGTTATGTCTTCAGTGTATTATATTTTTTAGGATTCAACATCGCTTGTATTGGAAAACAGGAAATTGGGAAAGTTACCCAAGTGACTTATATTGTCATAAATTATCAAAAATGAAGACAAATACATACAATCTGAGTCTGTGTCTTCTAACAAGGCTTATTTACAAAAGTGATGTAAATTTATCAATACAAAAGGGACACCAGGATTAAAATATATCATTCTCCATTCTCCATGTCCTGTTATTTGGGTTAGATATGTTGTGACAGGTGAAAAAGTATTTAGAGTGTTTATTTTTGATAAATTTTTGTGGCAAAATTAAATTATTTCTAGGTTTTGTTTGTTGTTATATTACAATTATAATGCAAGGAATGTCTGTGTCTTCTAACAAGGCTTATTTACAAAAGTGATGTAAATTTATCAATACAAAAGGGACACCAGGATTAAAATATATCATTCTCCATTCTGTATGTCCTGTTATTTGGGTTAGATATGTTGTGACAGGTGAAAAAGTATTTAGAGTGTTTATTTTTGATAAATTTTTGTGGCAAAATTAAATTATTTCCAGGTTTTGTTTGTTGTTATATTACAATTATAATGCAAGGAATGTTAACAGTAATAGCGGTATATCTCACAAAAAATGATGATACAAAGCCTGAATTCAATATTGTTAATTCTTTGGAAATTACAAATATTAACCTTAAATATAAGAATATAATGGATGACATATCCATATTATTTTGTTTTATCTGTTTGTTTTACACCAAATTTCATTTAAAAAATACTGACCAAAAATGGGACCTTCCTCCATTTCAGTTATCATTGATGATGCAACACTCTCTGATTCCTTCTCATGTCCAAATGCTGGCAGAATAACATTAATGTTAACATATTAAGGTTAGGGTTGTATTTAAGAATTAAAAGAATTAAATATAATAACATACATGGCCAACATTTTTCGAATATTCATTAAATATGTTCTGTTCAACGTCTATCTATACAGTGAAATGTTGTCCATCCAGCTTAGAATCAGCATCTAATATTTACAAAGCGTGGCATGAAACTGGGCACTGACTTCTAACCTTATTAGTAGTTACAGTAATATTAAGGCAGGTTAATCTCACAAGTCATAATAAGCTCAATCAAATTGCAAAATTGTTAACCATTCTTTCACTGAAGCCTCTGCTAAACTAACAAATAATCGATTTTAGAG
The DNA here is from genome assembly GCA_964017235.1 of Sabellastarte sp. h YS-2021. Lineage (NCBI taxonomy): Eukaryota > Metazoa > Annelida > Polychaeta > Sabellida > Sabellidae > Sabellastarte > Sabellastarte sp. h YS-2021. The sequence goes on along the minus strand of OZ024929.1, from coordinate 181,385,300 downwards.
TTATCTTTTAATACTCACCAGGAACAGAGTAGCTTGTCAGAAAGTCCTCATTAAGAGTGTTATTTTCATAACATACAAGCTCATCCTGAAAGTTTTCCTCAGGCTGAAATCCATAAAGGGCCTAAAAATCACCTTTGGTGGACTCCCCCTTTTCAAGCTTCATGTATATTAGTACATACTAAGTATATGCTCTTGTTGTTAAACAGTATCAATATCAATTTTAAATTTTCTCAAATGAGACATAGTCTAGTATGACAACTTTTGCATTTTTGAACCAAAATTTTATCACAAAATGGTGTTGTTAACTAAAACGCATAAGTTGCTGCAGTTTCAGCAAGCCGATCTTAAAAGTATGCATGTCTTTGAAAAATACAACACCAAAAACAACTGGTTAATGGGGGAGATTCCACCAAAGGTGGATTTTGGCCCATAAATCAAGGATTATAAGTAAGTAAGTGACACAAGATATTTCAGATTAACAAATATGGAAGGCAAAAATAATGACCTGCACTTCTCAGCATTACTGGTAGACAACATCTGGACAACACAATTTAGAATCAAATTGAATAGATGTTCATCTTTTGTAAACATTTATAACATCAGGTAAGGCACATTTAGGTATTACATAATATTCCATCAGTATCATCATTATCCGAACAGTGTTACTGCTTGCTTTAATGCATTAAACTTCATCAATATAAAGCAGAGAAAAAAACGATTTTTAGCTTAACAACAACTTACTTACCCCTGATATAGATACACTTTTATCCAAAAAGTAAAGACACATCTTATTTCTATAACATATATTTGATGGTATTCGTAACTTTATTGGCTGTGAATGTTTAATTTTGTTCAAATTAAAGTTGATTTTGAACACTTTATTTCATAAGTTGGTTTCAGCCATGGCCCATCATGCATATTATTGTCAGCAAGTTATGTTGGCAAGATTCCCAAGATATATTGTCATCAAGTACTCACAATACCAGAAAAATATATAACATAATTCTATGTTCTTTTTTGCTTGCACTTTCGACACAGTTGTATCTTGACAGCAAACAAATGAAGAAATATTATAATTTTGTAAAATAACAAAGATCCTCTAAATAGAATCAATATTAGCTCTACTAATAAGGTTGCTTCGTTTTTTATAAGTCTTTAAATTACATTATCTTTCTTAAATGGCCAAAAAACAAGTCTAAGTGTAAACAAAGATTTTTATTTATCTTAAAACCTTCACAAAACAAACAGGTCGCAATGTATCACCTCGATTTCTGGAACTGGCTTCTCAGTTGTTTGACTCGTCTCTAATTTGTAATGCAATTTCCCAAGAAATTCTCCCATTTCGCAGACTTTACCAGATGCGTTTTGGTGGACTACACTTGGCCAGAAAAACGTCAACCTTCTAAGAGGTGGATGTTTTTTTATTGCTGTTTCCAATCTATTTATCATACAATCTTGCACTAAAACACTCATTAGACTCATATTACAGGCTCTCTCTAAGGTGATTTGTGCCACATTTTTCACATTTGAAGCTCTCTTTTCTTGACTGACAACCATATTCTTGTTTTCTTTGAGTTTGTTTATCTAGAACAACAAATCATCTGATGGAACAAAGGGTAAAATGAGAGAGGAACATGGTCTATTACCAGTAACCTCTACTGAGATTGTACATACTTTCTACAATAACCCATTACTATAGATTTGATATACCAGTTGAAGCATTTTCATCAATCACTCACACACTTTTTAGGTATTGTAGGTAACAGGTAATGTTTTCTATAATGCTGGACATTATCACGCCTTAAAAGCTAGTTTTAAATCTGGGGAAAGCAGTACCTTTCACATGGGGCATTTAGGAGACCCCGGTCCTTCCCTCAGGGCAGCTTGTCTAATGCCCCTGTTCCAATAAAGGACTAAGCCCCGACCCTGTCCCCGACCCTTAATCGTGGACAGTCTGTGACAAAAAAGGTAAAATGGGCGGGACTACTGAAAGTCTGGGATTAAGTTCAGATCGGCCTGAGGAGGCCCCAGGCGGCCCCAGACTGGTCTGGGACTAAGAACCGATTAAGCCATTTTTCTAGTCGTAGACAAACCGACTGGGTCCCAGGACGCCTCAGGCCTCCTGGGACTAACCCACGATTAAGTCCCGACCCTCCAAGGTGTCCTGAGGCGTCCCCAGGCGTCCCCAGACTGAGATGGCCGATTCTTGTTTTGCAATGGGACTAAGGGTCGCACAAGGCCTGGGACTAAGGCACTAAGGGTCTGGAACTAAGGGTCGGGGACTAAGGGTCGCAGGCGGCCTGGGACAACATAGGACTGTGTAAATTTGGTCTGAGGAGGCCTGAGGAAGCCTGGGACCGGACATTTTGTTTATGGCGGGAAAACATAATCGGTTGGGGTCGGGAGAAATATCAAACATGTTTGATTTTTCACACGGCCTCAACCGACCACAACCGACCCTTACAGGACGCCTGGGACTAAGCAAATTTTTGCAACCGACCCCCCAAAACCCTTAATCGGGAGCCTTAGTCGTGTGGTGGAACACCCACATTAGGTTTGTGGGGTACTTGATAAAGGGGACTGGGTACCAGACCTGGGCTCTCTGAATTACACAATTGTAACCCAATCTGGGGTTCTCTGGGTTCTGACCCGGTTGCCCGGTCAACAGCATAACAAATTTGAAATGACAAGTGTAAAGTTGACAAGAGATTGAGGGACGTTAGTCAAAGTTCACACTCTGCAGGTAAATTGAAATACAAGTCTCAGAGAGGTGGTGAAATTGATGTAAAAGTCAGGCATAGGGTACATTGGCCCCATGAGGCGATATTGGTGGGATGACTCGTCAATGTGTGGGGTATGATCTGTTATCTCTAACCCAGTGGGTTCAAGGTTTTTGTCGAACGTCCTTGAGGAAAAATCTGAAGCCAGGAAAGATATAGAGACCTCCTACTTAGGAGACTTAATGGAGGATGCCGATTTCTCTTGGCAGGGGGCGAAGGCGGCTCATGCTGTCCTGTTATGTGAAATGGAGAGAGGGTTTCTCAAGTGGGAAGGATACTGAAAGGATTGACCGGGTACTTAGGGTCCATGCCCAAAAACATTTCCCTTCAAGTAAACAAAATTGGGGGAGGGCAGACAAAAAGCACTGGATTTGTAAAAGTTTTCAGTCGAACTCTTACTTCCATCAGAAATATCATGAGGTCAATGGTCATCTGAACAGACACGTTTGTGCTTTTTGCCTGACATTAGGTAAACAACTTGGTCATTCTGAAAAAAATTGTATGACAAAAAATTACTATTCAAAAAAACAAACACAGCTGTTCATCGCTAGGATGGGGCAGCTGTACAGAAAGTGAAGTTAGCACAATGATCACAATTGGTATGTCAAATGGTTTGGATGTGTCAAACAATGCTGCTTGTAAAACTGGTGTTACGTGTGGTTCTGTTCCAAATTTACAAAGTGGTAAAAGTTGCAGTCGTGCAAGATTCATATATAATTCTAGTGTGAATCCAGCTTATGCTGAGGCCTTGATGGCCATAAAATGAATAGGATATTATACCAAAGCTAATGTGAATCCAGTGGTTTACAGTAGAACATATCGTGCAAATGAGAATCCAGCATGTGACAATGGCAGCAATGGGAAACTTGAGTGTACTGCTCCAGCTGATGTGAAGCAGGCTGGTAGTGGTGATATTTGTCATGCAATGGTCTCTGTACATAATACATATCCTAACTTGAAGCACACGGTTACCAGTAATGCTGGTCATGCTAATGTGAATCATGTACGTGAAGCAAATGCAAATGTGAAGCCTTTGTGTAGTGATGACATGACTGATCATGGCAGTAATGCTGGCCATGCAAATGTGAATCATGTCTGTGAAGCAGATACAAATGTGAAACCTTTGTGTAATAATGATGTGAGTGATCATGATGCAAACTCGTTTCTGTGGTTAAAGAGTTATACCATACCTTACAAAAGGATTGCCCAGAAGTTTCGGATCTGACAGCAAAGGCCATATCTACCCAGGGGGTAAGTATGGACATTAACATACCACATGTCACACTAGATCATCAGCCCACTAGTACATCAAAGGTTGTATCTCCCCCTGGGGTGAAGGTTAGTGTTCTGATCCCATAGTACAAAGATCTATAATTCTGAACAATGTGAACATGGACAAAGATAAAGTGAATATAAAAAAGTAACTTACAGGATGGACTCCGCCTAATTTATGATATCAGCCATACAGGTGTGGAGGAGAAATTTGTGAATTCTATCCTTCATCTAAAACAATTCAAGTTGTATGAAATCAGTGACAAAATCGACACAGAGATATACAACGCACGGCGTTGTCAGTCAGACTTCGACTTTGGTTTTGTCCCAATTAGTGAGCAATTGTTACCAGATACAGATATTACAAGCAAAGTTATGGGAAAGTCCCCTCTTGCAATTCATGAAATTGTCAGATCCACAGGAAAGCTATGCAAGCTAGGTTCCCAGTCGATTCACAACTTAATGTTGATGCTTGGAAAAAACATTTACAGGGCTAGTGGGACCATCAGTTAATTCATCTTATCCAGTTTGGGTTTCCTTTGGATTTTAATAGATCGTGCAAATTAAATTATGAGCAGGGCAATCATAAATCTGCTACTGAATTTCCCACTGATGTGAATGCTTATATTGAGGAAGAAATACAATGCCCTTCTAGGTCCATTTGAAAAGCATCCTATTCCTTCAGGCCATTGCTCACGATTTATGACTAGGGCCAAAGCAAATTCTGACTGATGTTGCATCATCATTGACCACAGCTGGCCCATTGGGGCCTCAGTTCATGCTTGTATAGACAAGACCTCCTACCTTGGAAGCGTTTTTTTTCTTGATGTTCCCACTCAAAAGCATAGGTTGTGGGGCGCTCTTATACAAGGTTGACATCAGCCGGGCATTCAAACACGTCAAGATTGACCCTGGCGACTATGATTTGCTTAGAGTGGCAGGGTGTGCATGTGAACACTTGCATCCCGCTCGGGATGCGTCACAAAAGCCAGATCCTCCAGCATTTGAGCAACGCAGTCAGGTACAAGATACGTCAGAGAGGTTTTGTTATGTCGGGATGGGCATTCAAACCGTTGTGTGGGTGTCATATAATGGTCTGATTGAACTTATGGGTGAACTAGGACTCACCATCAGTGAATAGAAGCTTGTACCTCCCATGACGCAGGTGACGTGTTTTGGGCGACATTATAGACACAGTCAAAGGTACTCTGCCCATACCACCAGAAAGTTGCATGATATAAACCAGGTGGTGCGTCATTGGTTGGACAAAGATGTTGCGTCAAAGCGTCAGTTGCAATCCGTGTTAGGTCTCTTGCTCTACGTGCATAAATGTGTCACACATGAGGATGTAGTCCTGAATAGAATGTTGGATTTGTTCAGATCTTCCCATGGACATCAAAATATTTTGTTGACGCCTGAGTTTAAAAGGGACCTAAGATGATTTGCCAAATTTTTACCAACATGTAATGGCATCTCATTGTATGACCATTAGAAAGTGGGTGTCACACTCGAACTGGATGCCTGTCTCACAGGCTTTGGGGGCGTTTTGGCAACTATGTATATCATCTCCCAATCAAAAGAGGTTTTCAAAACTGGACCATAGTGCACCTAGAGATGGTGAACATTCTGATAGCCATAAGACTTTTAAAATTCCACTGGGCTTCACAGCGAATCCTAATATGTTGTGGCAATGAGGTTGTGGTCACAGTTCTTAAAACGGGCAAGATTCGAGATCCATATCTGGCAGCATGCACATGTAACATATGGCATGCTTCCGCCCTCTCTGATATTGACTTGCAATATGCTCACATCAGGGGTGTAGATAACAAGGTTTCTGATGTCTTGTCCAGATGGCAGGGGTCAGCAGAACAAATACAACGGTTATATTTACAAGTTGACACGCCTATCTGGCTTCAGCCAAGGCTGCTGAGAGATTACAGTTGGGCTTTCGTCCCAAGAGACGTTCTCCATATGCCTCCATGTTCAGGATGTTTGTGGCCTACTGCATTTACACAAGAGCTTATATCACCAATACAAATGTCCAAGCTATATTATAATCTCTTGAATGTTTGATTACCAATTCTTGTTCATATTGCATGGTGGAAAATTATGTGTCGGCCATAAAGGCCAACATTGTTTTGTATGACTTGCCTTTTCATGTTCTTGATCACGCCAAGGTCAAGTATTTTCTCAAAGCGCATAAGATCAATAGGCCTCTTAATCTCAAATCACACAATGTTATTACCATTCCATGGTTAGTCAAAATTCCCAAGACGTGCAAGGCTTTCACCTCGGCAGTGGTTTACAGAGCTATTTTCTTACTGGGCTGGACTTACTGGCTTTCTAATTTGGCCCCTCATCCTATTGCAGGCTTTGATGCCTCTAAACATCTCACTGGACAAGATATTTTCTTTACCAAGAAACATATCAAGGTCATAATAAAATGGTCTAAGACAATGCAGACCAGAGACATGGCCCAGTGTCTAACACTTCCAAAAGCTTAATAACAAAACAATCTGCCCTCACAGAACCATCAAAGCACTTTTTACATTGTATCTCACGTCAGAAGACTCTTCTTTATTCCCACTCAGCTGAGTTAGAATCCACTGACTAATTCACGTGTCAGAAAAACTCTAAAACGAATTTATCTGGCCTTGGGCATGCCTTCCAATTATTTTACATTTCATGACCTTAGAAGGTCTGGGGCAACTTTGGCTTACAATGCCCATATTCCCATTCAGGATATTTAGAGACACGGCCCATGGTATTCTGGTCGTGTGTAGTGGTATATTCAGTCGGATCATGCCTCAGGGGAAACTGTAGCCAATACTTTAGCTATGTCAATACATGCTTTATAGATGCCCTAGGTCCAGTTGGGCTTTGAAGGTTTTTTTGTCTGATTGATATTGCTTTATGTCAAACAATTTTAAATTATTTTGCTTTAATTCTTGTAAACTCTGGGGTCCCTCTGGGTTTTTATAAATCATGACTCCCTGATGTTTAGCAAGTTCAAGCCTGCCGTTCTGCTGGGGTTCAAGGTCACCTCAGAGGTCAATAGGTGGTAACTTTAACTTTAAACTTGAACTGTCATCTTTTATTGTGATATGAACTCTGAACTTTACATGGTTAACTTATGCTATTCACAGTTCACTAGAATTATTTTAAATTATTATGTTATGGCTGCTTGTACAGTAACAGCTTTTATGTGTAACTTTTATGGATCTGTATATAACATCTAGATAGAATGTATTTATAAATATTTTGTGTATTAACAGCTGGACAAAGCGATTCAGTGTAAACAAGCAGTAAGGAACATGTGTTGTAGAAAAAATATAAACTTATTAATTTCAGATTCTTTATATGATTTATTATTACACAGTATTTTAGTATTCTGAATATCATACATACTTGTCTTTCTTCTTTTTTTGTCAGTTGATATTTAAGCTTCTTCTGTTCTTCCTTGATCATAGCAATCCATCTCTCTGCTAAAGAATCTACCTCATCCCTGCACTGACTATATGCTGCTTTTGTCCGTTCTATTTGATCTTGGATATTCTGCCCATTCTGATGTATATCACTAATTCTCTCATCAAGTTGTTTAATATTCTCTTTTACCTGAATAACTGTGTCATCAAGTTTTTTTGCTCCAGTGACCACCAAATGGTTTTGGTGGTTCTCAAATAGACAACGGTAACAAATAATTTCCTTACACTGTGTGCAGTACAAGTCAGCTGGGGTACTTGTATGTGTAGAACAGAAAATAAGTTCATCCACAAGACTGACATCACACTGAGAGCGTTCTTCAACTCTATGTCCTGAAATTAAAATCATTGAATGTTCTGGGGCTGTATTCACAAAAGAGATCAAACTCAAGTTGAGCGAAAACATCAGCTCAACTGTAAACTTCTGATTTTTCACAAATTTGATAAAAGACCACACAAAACAAATGCACAAAATATTCTCACAGTCTTTTTGTCTAACACAAAGTTATTCCTTTGGTAAGCTTGACTATGAAATTATATATATTTGTGTGGGGCAGAGCTTTAAATGTAGTGCTAGATAAAAACACTGCTTGGGATTAGGGCCTCTGTATTGGCGTGTAAAGTGTCAACACAAGATATCACCCTTAACTGAATACATGATATGATAAATAAATAAGTACAGCTGAGAGATAAACCACAATCGCTACTGTAGCTTCATACCTTTTAAAATGGGAATTCTCAAATGCAGCTCCTGACATGAATCACAAAGGACAATTCTGCAATCTTGGCATTTCCAGGTGGCCACAGCAGCTTTGTCTGGTTTACATTGTTCACATGATGGATCTTTACTTGTCTTGGTGCTACGAGTAACAATGCAATTTACACTTCAGGTCACATGTTTGGGAGGAAAATTAATAAAATTAGTTATTGAGGTAAAAACAATTTATAAGATGAAATGTTTTCATGTCAGAAACGTTTTTGAAGTAGAACAGTCCTTACACTCATCTGAATAGTTGATTTGAATTTGTTGTAACAGTAAAATATGTTGATCAAATTGACAACTTGATTTACCGCTACATTCTTGGGAAGGTTAGTTCCAGAAGGTTGGGGAAATTTAAAAGTAACAGTAATTTTCATTTTTGGTCTGTAAATGTTAGGATTAAGCTATACATCACTTAAGCATTAGTTAGCACTTAAACATTGAAAGGGTGGGGTTTAATAGGAATTTGAAACAGGGACAATAGTAGAAATAGATTAGGTCAACTTAATGCCAAAATATACTCTAAAGGAGGCAACGTTTTTATGCCACAGTTATTATAAAAAAATATAAGCACTCACAAATTTGAGAACTGTAAAAATTTAATCTACATTACATGATAAATAAGGATAATGGAATATTCAATTAATTCACTCAATTATGACCATATTAAAGTGCCAACATTTCCCGCGTGCATACCTCCACCAAGGTTGGCCAATTATCCCCCTATTATAATAATTATAAATCATTAAAATAGTACTATTAAAATTCAGAATTTTTTATCCAGAGTGTGATCTTTTGATCTTTGATCACTTGTTCCCTTGCCAAGCCCTACTCATACAAAATATTTCATAAAATGGGTGCATTACAATGTAATAATATTTTAGTATATCTTAAAGTGTTATTTTAATCAATAATATATTTACTTGAAAACATCCTGCATACCTCTCAAGATCCAGTAATTTGTTGACAAATTCCTTTTGGCAAATCTCTTCTTTTGAGGAAAATGTATCACACAAGGGACACTTGATTCCTGGCTCTGCATTCTGTTGTTTAGCCATAAGTTGTTGGAGACATTTTTCACAGTAATTGTGCAAACACTGCACTAACACTTTTGGGTCTTGTAAGAATTCCAGACAGACTGAGCAGGTAAGAAATTCCTTGAGGAAGAATTTCAGTATAGTTAATTATATATGACTGTAAGCTTGAATACATTTGTAATGGTCTGTCAATGTAAAATTTTAATCAACATTTAAAAATTTTCTAAAACGTGTTTGAATATTTTGTTTGTACAATGAATGAAAAGTAAAAAAACTAATTGACTTTGCCTGCACAAAAAATTACTTACATTTACTTTCTGCTCTATGCTCTTTTCATCTGATGATGAAGCCATGATAAAAATCTATTGTTGGCACCTGTGGAAAAATGGAAAATATGGACCTAGTTATAACATATACATTCACATGTAAAATCAGCATTTGTTCCAGATTTGGGTGTAAAAATTTCAACAATTATCCTTATATTGGGGCTTTTTGTTATACCCAGGTTAAATTCATCCGGTGCTCTAAGCTAAATGCTTGCAAAATAAAACCTAATTCATTGTTTTGGCAAAAAGGCTCAATGGCAAAAACTCAAAAACCAATACCTTGATTAGTTGTTATTTAGACTACTGTAACTTTCTGAGAGGTTAATCAAGTTTCAATCTATTCACGCTGAAAAGTATTCATAGACTACTCTTACACATATTGTCACAAATAGAAGAAAATATGCTCATGCAACATCCATCCTCAAGCAACTGCAATGAGCAGTTGTTCCTACAGCACTGGGCAGTCACCTTTTAATTTTTACTTTTTTCATCCTTTTAACTCATCTCTCTACAATTTAAAAACTTTGGGAAACAGTTTTAGGCAGAATTTTTAGGCTTATACTACATTACCATTTTCTTTTCCACCAATATTATTAACTAGATTCCACTCTTTGTTAACATTATTTGACTATAGGCTTCTTAGCTTATTTGTGGACCAAAATCCAGAATAAATGTGAGTGAAAATTTTCACCTCCGCGAAAGGATGTAGTGCATCCCAGCTTGTCTGGAGCAAGGTCTCAGGGTGTTTTTCTCCATAACTGGAGAAAACTACCAGGACAAGCCATAAAGCCCTAACAGACAAGCTGTATCAACCCCACGACAAGCCTTAGTGACACCCAAACTGGACTAATTTCTGGAATCAGGATCAGGTGTTGGAATCAAACCAACACTATATAAACCCCTTCTGGCTGCTATAACTTATCAATTACTACTGTAAAGATGCTAACGGCACACCAGAGAGACTTTCTACAGAATCTTACTGTACTTTTGGGGGTTTTTTTTAGTTTAATATTTGGATTTCCGTTATGATTTGCAGACAAAAAAGTACTCATCAGAACCCAAGACCAGAACCCTACCACATAGCCAGTACCTTCACCACAGCCACAGCCACCACCCAGGAGAAAAAGGAAGCAACAAAACCCCTAGGTCATGCCATATATACGCATAAACTACCGCATCAAGAAGTCACCAATTTTTGGAAGCTCTTAGAAGTAGGATCGAAACTGGCAATAATGCTGAGAGACTTTGAAACAGGAGAAAAATTCATGTCCTTGCAGTATCACTGGCTGGTTGGCTTAACCACCATTTGTAAATTCTGTCTTCCGGGCCATCCTGATGAATTCCAGGAAGACTACTTGAGCTGCCCTACCGATCTGGGAAGGACATTATCTGAGATGTGCCAAGAAACTACCCTGGGGACAGAAGAAGCTGGTATCTATCAGTCCTTTTCTTTCAAGTCCAATAATACTATCAAAAAACTTCAACATAAGTTATGTAGAAATGTCCCACATGAAAACTCAACTTTGTAAACCTTCTAAGAAAAATATTTTTTCATATTTTTTATTCTGGCAAAGGTCGGATCCAAAGGTCAAAATTATTCCCCAAAATGTCAAAGATTCTTCAAAGTTTCATATTTAGCCAATTTTTATTTATTATTTTTGTGTTTGGCCAAAGTCTCTTTATGCCAAGTTCTTATTCCAAAATTTTATGATTTTTTTTTTAAACGTTCAAATCTTTTATGTGTATGTTTAAATTATTTGAAGTTTTTTCACTTCAAATTTTAAATCACTCACTCATTTTGTTTTTGTTTTTTTTAATTTTTGGTGTGTGTGTGTGCGTGCGTGCGTGTGTGTGTTTGGGGGTTATCTGTTTGGCGCGGGCCTGTGTAATGCTCTTGTCTTGGGATATTTTAACACTCAGCTGAATAATTATTTTCGGTATATTCAGGTGGTCCTGAGAAGACCTAGGAATCAGCATTTGTCCTGAAAAGGACATTTTACAGCAGTGGTCCTGAAAAAAACCATTGTGGGCAAGTGCAGTAGGTCTGGGACTGGGCTGGCTGCTGCAGATGCTCTTGCTGCTGGTTGGTTGGAGGAAAGGGGGCCTATTGATGCTGGTTACTTGATGAAAACAGCTGAGGTGTATCCATCTGGTGGTTTCTAATGACTGACTGTATATTCCCAAATAGGCAAGAGAGTCCTGAGATGTTGTGTGCACTTTTTCCTTACCTGTGGCACAGGCTACTGACAGTGGGTTGAAGATCTTGCTCCAGCTCATGGAAGGAAGTGTTGTGCCCCCTGGGCTGCTGCTGTCCTCTGAGTACCACTTGGCCCTGCATAGCTGCTTGGATGACCTTCTTGCTGGCATCTGAGCTTCTGGAATATGCGAAACATATTCCCTGGCAGCTGGTGTTGGTTGCTGCTGAAAAGTGGCCCATATGTGGAAGTGGTACTGGAAATTGTAGGTTGCTGGGGCCGACGGGTCATTTCCTTTGCATTGCCCTGTATCCCACTTAAAAGTTTCACAGTCTCGTTTCTGAACATTATAAAATCTGTTACTTCTAAAGCCTCAACCTCTGATGTCAGGTAGTTGCCAAAAGCTGTTCTGGTGGTCCCCTTCCTTGGCCCGAGTAAAGATGACAGCATGGTTTTCATCTGTGCAAAAAAGGTCCCTGTAGTGCTGGTCTACATGTTGAATGCTGAGAGACTGCACTGGGGCTTGTAATTGATGGCCGTTGTGTAGTGTCTGATCGCATGCTCGTCTCCATACCATTCATGTCAGTGGAAACTCTGGAGATGTCATATGCTGAGGCTGCAGTTCCACTGGCTCCTCAGGTCAGGGACTGTATGGCTGAAGATTCACTAAGTCCCTTTCTCCTAATGTGTCTCTTCAAAAAAATAAACTTTTCCTGTATCACCTGTATCAAGTTATCATTTACTTGGATTTACTTGGAAGTCTGGCCTTGCACACTCTTACAGACACCCTGTGGCTGTTGGCAAACCTCTCCCACAGGCAATCCTTCCTGGCCTTGTCCTTAAAGTGTTCGCTGGTCTTGTCGTAGAGCTCCTCGTGATCCTTGACATAGTCCACAACAGCCCCCTCATCTGAGTCTGTTAAAAATGTTTGTGTCATTGTGTCATCCTTTCTTGTGCCTGTATTGCAATTAAGATGTACCCACCACTCCTCCAGTCTCTGTCCATTTCACTGTCACTCCTATCAGTTCTATGTCTCTTTTCGGTCAGTTTCTACCCTCCTGGATTCCTCCATCTCTTTCTCCTCCATCTGTATCCTCGCAGCATCCTCCCTCTCCCTATTCTCTCCCCCCCCTCCTTTGTATGTAACCAGCTGTAACTCCCAATTCAAACTCTGCATGTGTATCTATGGGGACTTCTATCGTCCTAACATTCTTTCTGCCATTTTTAGGACCCATCTTATAAATCAAATAAAAGCAGCGCTTGTGAAAAAACAAAAGCCTATCAAAAATCAGCCCAACTTTAATCTCAACACTAAATCCTACGTTAATTTGTAAAAAAAAGCCTATCTAAGTAATGCCAAGTGTGATCCGTCAGATACCAAAGCCTAACTTATATAGTAACAGATTTCATAACTGACAAGTCATGGGTCAGTAAAATGACACCCTGTCCTACAAACTTCCTAGCTTGTCTGTTGCTGTAACCACTTTGACAGTTTCTCTTTATAGCATGTCCTGGCTTGTCTTGCTGAGATGCTATCGACTTGCAACTAAAGACTTATTGTCTTGATTGGAAGTGACAAAGTCAAGTTGGGGATGTTTACAACAGGCCAGTTTCTTGTCAAGTACTATCAGTTTGCATAAACGGCCAGTAACAAAGTTGGTGTCTAGGTACTGAACCATGACAGGCTGGCAAGTGCTTCCAGACAAGAGGGTAACAGTATATGACAAGACAGGAAGTGTCTTAAACAAACCGTAGAAACACATGACAGGAAGGTACCAGGTGGGCAGAGCCAGGGCTGGTATCAAGAGTCATGGAGGGTTGGTGAAATATCAAACATGTTTGATATTTTGCTGAGCCACTGTGACAAGCTGGGAAACTACAACCAATCCCAACCGACTGTGTAAACATCGTTCCAAACCCTCACAAAAATCGTTAATTACTGACAAAACAGTTCCAGTGGAATACCCCTATTAACTTATTTGCCTTGTCTTGGTTGGAGAAATGATACTGTTTTCACCTACTTATTCTGATGCTCTACTTTTGTGATTTAATATAGCAATATTCAGTGACTTCTTACATTGTTTTCTTACATTATTTTCCTTTACTGTACAGCAGGTGTTATTGGACCCAAATTTGTATTTTTGAGTGGGAGTCATGTTTAGAGTGGTGTACCTTTTAAGTATTTGCTTTCCTCTTCAGGAGAGCAGTACTACTTTTCAATTTGGACCTGATTTATAGGTGTTGGTTTCAATGTTTTTGCCATATCCTTGTCAGCTTGCCAGCTGTATTAGGAAGATTGGCTTTATAAATAGGTCAGACAATCCTTTGTGATTATTCCATCCTAATATTTAATGCAGCTTGTTTTAAGGTCTACTTTTTGACTATTCTTGAATGTAGTCATGTCAACATTAAGTTATCACTAGGGTGATTTTTGTCCTTAACTCAAATCGTATTGGCTACAGCAAAGTTAGTTAGACTGGTAAATCTTCAGGGCTAGCCATTATACATTCAACAATACTGGTGTTTTTCTGGTAGTTTTACCCATGTAAAACCATCATTTATTCTGTTAAAACCCAGATATCATGCTGACATTGGCCCAACATTGGCATTCTTGTTAGTCCGATGTTGGCTTGCCAATGTTGGTCCAACAGCTTTTTGGCTGGCAGATGCTATGTTGGTCCAATGTTGGCAAGCCACCAATAACACTTTTACTACCACTGAAGCTTCAGCCAATCAGATTGCAGCATGGAGTTATGTGACCATTGTTTAACAGACTGTAAATAATTGACAGACTGTGGTTGGATCTTAGTTAAGGGAATCCCTGATAATTCACATGACCAAACATTAACAATGGTGGAACAGTGTCTTCTTAATTAGTCCATAATCCAATGATAAAATTATAATGTTGAGAAACAACTTTTCTTATTGTGAATTTATAATGAAAATATTATTTTATGTCTAAAACTGTTAAATAGTTAGTTAAAAATTGTGAGCCCACTGAAATATGATTTTCAGACATACCATAATAAATAAGTTTCCTGAAATCCCCTAATATTGTTCACTGTCATTTTGGATAAAAATCCACCATGGGTCCAATGTGGCAAAATATAGATTTCAGTGCCCCCCCCCCCCCCCCCCCCTACACACACACACACACCAGGGAGAAAGCATGTAACAAAGTAATATTAATAATATGACTACTACATTAATAATTGAAGCCATTATATGTACAGTGTCCAGTGTCCAGTCGATGCACTAAGTGACCCAAGGTCATAAATTACTGATAGGCTTCATACAACATGAATATATACATAAGTTAAATGCTCTTTACAAATTATAAAATTATTTAAGTGTAATTTTACTTGCATGAGTATAGCTTTACATAGCATGGAAAAAATATTACTTGACACAAGAATTTACATGTTTCAATGAGAAGTCAACACAAGTATAAATAAGATCAGGGCCACCTCACCCTAAGTAAATAGAAAGTGAGAAATAAATAATGGTGCCTTAACCCAATTTAAGGTGACCTAAAGACAAGCAAGAAATGTTGAAAAGAACCAATTAAAGGGTACCCTAATCTCAATTTAAGGTTACCTAAAATAAAGGGGTGAGAGGGCCCGGAGATTAAGTGAATACTTTATTGAAAACCCACGAGTATTCAGTTACATATATATAAGAGAAGCCCTCAAAGTCCAAGAGTAGGAGCATTATTGCAATAATTTGGCAAAAGTAGAAGCAATATCTTCACCAGCTGTGTGATCTTTTTGAATATACGTGAATACACAGTTACTGGACAGTCTTTTATACGTTGGACAGAAACTTGAGAATTAAATGCCAGGGTGGCCCCAGACCGCCTAAAAGAGCGAAAAGTGATGTAAGTTTTAGTCAGGCCCAATTTAAAATTGATTTTTGAAAGAATCTTTCTAATTCTAGTATCAGTCAACAGCAACCACGTGGAACCGAATTTATATTGAAATTTAAGGTTCATTGTTGGCGGGAGACTATAATCTCAGGACCTGTCTACAGGCCTGATAAGGACACAGCTTCGAACCCCTAGACCTAGGAAGGGTGAGTAGGTGGTACCTTGTCCCTCGCCTGAATAGTTTTAGACAATTTCAGGATGACCTTCAAAAAACGTTTTGTGAAAATAAGGTCACCAGCACAAAGGTGATGTGAGGGGTCAAATGATGTAAGGGAATGTGGGGCAATGTTTGATAATCTTAGAAAGCGAATGAAGGCCAGTAAAAACACTGCCTTGAAAATCTGGGCCAAATACATGCTGTATATATCACACTGGACCACAATATCATTTAACATGGACAAATCAATAATATGCATTTTAGAGACAACAATAGGTCTGTTAATC
This sequence comes from Sabellastarte sp. h YS-2021, assembly GCA_964017235.1. Taxonomy (NCBI): domain Eukaryota; kingdom Metazoa; phylum Annelida; class Polychaeta; order Sabellida; family Sabellidae; genus Sabellastarte; species Sabellastarte sp. h YS-2021. The sequence continues at coordinate 181,369,079 of OZ024929.1, read as the reverse complement.
TTAAAGGACTTGAGGAGATAACGCACATTGAGATGATCCCATAAGCCAAACTGTAAACCATACATGGTAAATTTAGCCCTACAAGCAGAAATATGATTTTCTAACATATGGGCCAACACCCCAATTCCAATTCCAATTCAACTTTTATAGCGCTTAATCTCTGCCAGAGTGACAGACTCTAAGGCGCAACATCATAGGTATAGTCACAAAAATCATCGTCCTTATCCATAGCAATGGTCGACATCACGGAGAATGCCATATGAGGTGGAAAATACTAAGGAGGATAAGCTTGGCAGAACAGGTATGCCTTAAGTTTTTTTCTGAAGGAAGCAATGGAAGTGGCAGATTGTACCTCATCAGGGAGTTCATTCCATATTTTGGGAGCATCATATGCAAAGCTTAAACTAAACTGCTTTGTGGATGTGTAAATAGATGGTTGGTATTGAGGAACATTTAGAATTATACCATCAGATTGACTCAACTGGGTATTATAGGCACATTGTCTAACTTTGAGAAATGGGCTGAAATATTTAGGACAGTTAGTATGTAGGTATTTGTATACCAACAAGGCAGTCTTGAAGATGCAACGGTGCCTTATGGGTAGCCAATGAAGGGCTTTTCTTAGTGGAGTGGTGTGAGAAAGACATGTGGCTCTACAAACAGTTCTGGCTAGACGCTTTTGAATGCATTGTAGCTTGCGTAGGTTGGCAACAGATAGACCCTAAACAAGGAGTTACAGTACAGGCCCCATTGGTGGCCAGGTACTCTAGATACGACAATACATGCATCTGATTTAATTCACAAACATTTAAGCCTGCATAGACACAGAAGGCCACAAAGGACCGAAACAGCATGGTGTAGCATCGGTCTGTTTTTGGTGTAAGAGCAGAAGAGAGACGCTTCTTGACGCCGACAGACAAACTCTATAACATTGAATCAAAAAAAAGACAAAGTATAGCGTCTCAGTCCCTAAAAATTATATATCATAATCTAACTCTAGTAAGTCACTTGGTACATTGATCCATAAGGGATCGGGAATGTGTGACTGGAGCTTAAGTACATTCTCTGGTGTGGGGACCCACCTTGACAATTAATCTACAATCACAATTTTTTTTCCTTTAATATGCACATAGCTGACTTCCAGGTCGTACAGAGCAGCCAAGTGTCAAGTTCAAAGACGTAGTCGATTTTTCTATGTATGTTCTACTTGTCGAGAAATCTGCTAAACCATCTCAAGTCACGTCTAAAGGCTTAAGAGAGCTTTAGGGTAATAGGGTCATAATTCTGACGCAACAACTCCAACATTCTATTAAGGAAGAACCTAGCTGGATGCACGCACTTATGTATAAGAGGTGACCTAAGAGTGATTGGAGTTGATGTTTAGAACAACGCTGTTTGTTTTGTCATTCAGTGATGGTTTGCTTTATTTGACGCATTTTCTCATCAGGAATAGTGACGGTACCTTTGATGGTGCCAATAAGGACACCAAGACATACTGCGGAAGTAGTGGGAGCCACCAACTTTTTTTCACTTATGGTCAAACCCATACGTTTGATAATGTGACGCAAGCAGTCGTAAGAATGTTGCGCGATGTCCGGCGTGCCGTATCCAACAAAATCATCACAATAGTTGATGATGCGGTAACCATGGCAATGTAACATGTAATGCATTGTGTCACTGACGCAATGAAAATATATAAGATAAGAATTTTTGTCCACCCCTGCATTGACTGAAGCATTTTTGAAAATGATAACCCGATGATTGGGAGCATTTGGCTTTTCCCTGGACATAAAAGGTGAAAGATGAGAATTTGGAATGGGGTTTGCATCATATGGTCCCATGATTACTCCATGCTGGATCTCTTTATTCAAATAGGTCTACACATCAGCAGGAAAATCAACAGCCGATGAATGATTTTTATCATCATGACACAAGACAGAGTTCCCATTAAAGTCCAGAGGAAAACCAAATTCAATCAAATGTATTAATTGCTGATCCCAGTAACTTTTTTCCATTTTACTGCATACAATTGTGACTTAAAAGGGATTCTTTCTCTCAAAAAATTTGAAATGCCAGTGGGTCTGAACCGCAAATGCTGTTCACTGGGATCCTCGACCTTGTCACCAATATGACCTGGGTTGTCAGGTATAACCAAATTATTAAGTGGAACAGGGGGCCACGGTGGCAGAGTGGTAACACTCTCGCCTCCCACCTCTGGGGTTGGGGTTCGGTTCCCGGCCCTACCTCAAGTGGGAAAGCTGGTAGTTGCTTGCCGTTGGTCGGCAGTTTACAGCACAGAACCTTGACCAACTGTATGTACTGGTTTCCTCTGCCGTTCCAACTACCTGTCGTGATATGACCTGTACAGTGTTGAAAGCGACGTAAAACCCCAAATAAATAAATAAAATAAACAAATATTAAGTGGAACAAACCCAAATGTATAGTCTGACTTTTCCAGAGACTAAACTCAGTACAGTATTTTTCTATATAAGGCACATGCCTTTTCCAACCATCTTTCAACAACATAACATTTGACAACTCAATGTCAACATCAGACAGTCCAACATTGACATCATAGAGCAACACATTGTCAATCATATTGTCAGGTGTAATACCACCCTGACTCACACTGTTTGTTTTCAATAAACCATGTTGACATTCAGTAAAATTATTCATTTGATTAGATGCAACATCAGGGGCGTAGGAAGCAATTTTTGGTTGGGGGGGGCGAGGAACTAGATTGCACCGACTCGACTCAACACCAACAATTTTGGTTAATTTTACAGAATGTATTGCATGTAGGTAATATACAAATTCAAATGGTCAAATTAAAATATTTTTAAGTTCCTTTACCAAAGGAAATCTTTGTGACGACATGAGACTGACATCAATCCTACGTTTCCTCAACCTTGTCTAGGTATAGAAATACATATAGTCATCTCTGCATTTGAAAGGTATTTCTAATATCTTGACTACATGTTTCCGGAACCTGTGACTTTCCTTCAAGTGCCAAGCTGATACAAGATCTATTTTTAGGAAGGTTAATCCCCAAATTGAGGGGATGTATAATCATTGGACTGGCTCATTGGAAACACACAGTAAAGAAATAAAATAAAATAAATAAATAAATAAAACCAAATTGAGGGGATGGTTAATCATTGGACTGGCTAGGTCCGATAAACATACTGTAAAGAAGTAAGAGTTCTATGGGAAAAATCTCATCAGTTGACAAATTGCTGTGCTGAACCATTGATCTGTGTGAATTTGAAACTACAAGTTCTAAATAATTAGCAACATAGTAAATTAAATGTAGAAGATTACTATATGTATGATTTTGGTCTGCATAAGTGAAACATTTATGAAAATGTTCCTTTCACAAATCATGAAGATAAATATTTTATAGTACATATGTAGCTTACACAATGGTACATGTGAGCAGTGTACAGGGTAAAAGTGTAATTTGACCATATATTATTGAGTTACCTGTAAAAATTTACATAAACTTCAAAATTGGAGTTCAGTTTTATTTCAAAATTTCAAAAAGTTGGGGGGGAAGATATCCCCACCCCCACCCCACCCCAACTTTATGGTTGGGGGGCCACCCCCGCTGCCCACCCCCCAACCCCCAGTTCCTACGCCTATGAACCTGTTCACTATTGTATTCACGTGAATATCTGACACTTTTTCACAAGTACTATTTACACCCATTGAAATGTCACACACATTGTCTGAAGCATTGTCAGGCCCCATTGTCATGACAGGAGGTGCTACTTTTCTCTTGATCACCAACAATGGAAATACGCTTTAGATTGTCTTGACCAGCAACAACGAGTGCCGATTTACCATTGTCTTGAAAAGTAGTACAACCTAAAACCTCTGTCCTATTGCCACAAACTTTGTTGGAAACCACTCTGTGAGTATTGTTGTTACACCTTGTTGTTGTTTTGACGGGCCTGGGTTCAAACCTAGCTACAAAAATTCTTGTGTTAACCTTGATGGGGTCAGAGAATTGCTTAGCCACCTCAGTGGCCAAAAGACCTTGAACACATTTTTTCTATAAAAGTAACGAATGCTAATGTTACTACCACCATTACAATGGCCAACATCATCATTTTTACTAAGCACAGTCCTGTTATTACTTAACAAACCCTTTTTTACACTAAAATCATTATGACGCATAACGTCAGAATGTATAAGAGAATGTACATCACTGTTCTCAACAACCACCCCATCACTGACGTTACCTCTACTGCCTAGCCCCTTTAGTGATTTTGGGCAGCCTCTGATCCCTTTTTTGAATTCTGACGCTTTGGATTCTGACATTCTTTCTCAGGATGACCTAAGATCCGACCTTGACTTAAGCAAAATAAATAGAAATGCTTCCCGTATTCATGGTCCTTGGCAAACTGACATTGCCCTATTTGATACAATTTACAAAACCATGTTTTGTTTGGGTCCTGATCTTTTCTAGCCCAATTTTGCCTGCCAAAATTATTGTGTTTTTGGGCATGAGCCCTTCTGATGCGATCAATGCGGCTTGTATCTGATCAACATACTGTGCCCCTCTCCATTTTGCAGAGGAGCACAGCACGGGCAGCCTTAGCACTTGCCCACGAAAAATCTGTGGATCTTCCATTAGATCACTGAGATACCACAAAATATACCCCCTAACTGTATTGTCAGATTCATCAAAAATATTATTAGTGAATCCTTGTATAACCTGGGTCAAAGACAGCCGGTCGTAATTGACCCTCTGCTTTGAAACCCCACCTAAAACATTGCCATGTGGCAAAGCCACCTTTTTGGAAACCATGACATCTATCCCCCCCGTTTTGATTTTAACTTAGCATTATCATTACCATTTCTGATATCCTAGCATGTACTTGAATCTCACGAGAGGTTCTGACCATAGACAATAGTGGGAGGTGTTCCTCATCTGATGAGGACTCGAAAACCTGCTTACATCTTTTACTTTTTGTACTTTTACATTCATTTTTCAAAGAATACTTTGGTTTACTTAACTTAACACAGCCTTTGTGGTCCTTGCTGTGATGTCTGTAGTCTTAAACCTAGGCCTCCACGTCATCTAGTCTGACATTCATTCGCTGGAGCTCCTTCAGGATGAGGGCTTGCAAACCACCAGATGGGTGCTTATCCTCAGAGCTTTCTGAGATATCAAACTGTTCAAAACTCTCTTGACAGAGCAGTCCTTCTGCTTAGTGATCGTCTTCTTAGCACCCATATTAACATGAAAAGCCCCCCACCCTAAGAGTCCCAAACCTCACTTTCACTCTCAGATGATGACGTCCCTGGATGCAAACTGGTACTGGGTTTGTCGATGGCTTTATTTAAATTAGATTAACATTTCTTACCCGTTGGTGGGTAATATTTTTCATGACAGTTTGAACAATAGTTCTTATTTTTATTCAGCAATAACGTCACTAGAGTTCTATGTACTATCACAGTTCAGAAACAGTTGTTAAAATCAATAACATAATATGTGACTAAATGATCATCCATCAAATTAAAAACAACTAAAAACATAAAATCATGAAATCAAAGTCCATAATAAAATCATAATTCAAGTATTTAAACTGATTCTCTAAGGATACAGGGGTCACTAGAACTAGGGTATACTGTGACACAAATGTGGCCATTACTTATGTTGCCATCACACTGCCCCGACCATCCTCCCTTTGGTGGGGGGGGGGGGGGGGGGGGTGACAGCCGTGATGCCCAGACACCACTGATGAATGCAGCTTGAGTAGTGATGGGCAAGCAACTGTTTAGCCAACAATGGCCCAACGGTGGCATATTCTGCTGATCATGCACCCAATAGCCAAAGTTGGCCCAACGTTGAGGCAACATTTGCTAAATCTGCCAACTATGTGACCAACAGCCAACATCGGTCCCAACAGCAGAACTTGGGGTCAGGGTGCTTTTCTCCATGACAAGATGGGAAACTACCAGGACAAACCATATCAAACCACGCGCGACAAGCCGTAGTAACAACCCACCAAACTGGAGTTTGGAGCAGTGTCCCGACTCACTCAGAACAGGACTGATTAATTTCTGGAGTTGGGATCATGAATCGTCAACCAAGCAACACTACTTGCTGCTGTTATCCATCATTTATTACTGCAAAAATGCCAGCTACACATCAGACAGACTTTCTAAAGAATCTTAGGTCCCTGTTGTTTTTAGTGAGTTAAATATTTAGATATTTACTCTGATTTGCAGACAAAAAAGAAGACATCTTAATGCAGGACCGGCCGACTGGGCAAAGATTCCATAACTCACAAGCTGTGAGCTGGTGAAATGAAACAGACCTGTTCTATACACTCCCCAGCTTGTCTGTTGCTGTAACCACCTTGTTGGTTTCTTCTTACGCCTTGTCCTGCTGTGTTCCCGGCTTTGATGTGCTGTGATGAAACTGATGCAACTCTACAGACTTGGTGACTTCGCGTCAGGTCTTACTTGCTTACAACAGTCCAGTTCCCTTTCAAGAACAGTCAGTATTGTTATTTGGAGTGAAGGTAGGGGGTACTTGAACAGGCCAGCAAATGTTTCCCGACAAGACGGTAACAGTGCAGGACATGCCTTGAAGTGAGTATGACAGGATGTAGACAGACAATACAAGATGGTTACCAGGTGGGTAGAGCCACGGTCAGGATGAGTCAGGGAAGGTCGGTGAAATATGAAACATGTTTGATATTTTGCCGATCCACCAGGACAAGCCGGGATATTACAACCGATCATAACTGACCATGTAAACAATGCTCGCAACCCTTGAAAAGTTACCGACAAGCTTGGCCCCAACACATCTGAAAAATAATAAAACTATTTACCTTCCAGAACACTTTACAAACAAATCTGTGTTTTTTCAGTGGAGATAATATATCATCCAAATAATAAGTACACTTGTTAAAAATATCCACTTAGGTACAATATCGTATCATATATATATCAACACCTCAAGAGCCTTACTTTGTGAAAGTCCAACTTTGTTTAGAAAACACAGTCCCCTAAGTTTCTGAAAAGGTTTTCTTTTTTGTAAAACAAGTAATTTCACATAATATAGTTTATATTGCACTAATAGACATTAGAGCAAATATGGATTATCAATACTGTCTGGAGAATAAGTATATTTACTGACGTCTTTCTGAGTTAAAATCAGCCAAAAGGAAAAATCAATAGTTTTAGTGTAGATAATATAACACTTGTTCTATTTGCCGGGTATATGTCTAAAAGATCTCAAATAATGATACATTTATTCACAGTCGGCTTGTCAGAGAATGTTCTGGAAAGGGTACAAGACTTAGACGAATAACTTTTAAGTAGTAAAATACCTAGGCAAGAATACAATGTTCCCAACTAAAGCAGCCCCCAACTAAGACAAGAAAACCACAAATGGTTTTACATATTTATTGTAAAATATGTTCTTTTTTCAATGTTTTATACTCGTATGAAATGGCAAGCAAAATAAGGTCACACACCTATGGTTAATAACTCACAGAGTAAAATGCAATAATTATTGGCAAGCTCCATGTCAGAGGCTGAAATTTGTTGTCTACTTTTACATAGCTACTATTTATGTATAAGCTACTTATATGAAAGATCAAAGTCACTTGTAAACATTCCAAATTTCTTCCTTTGGCCAGGTCCTACCCACAAAAGTTTTTATAAAGATCTGTCCATTAGTTCTGGGATAATCTTAACACCGAAAAAAAATTTCTAGTGCAGGTAAAAATATTGGTTAAAAGCTACTTCTTGGTGAAAATCACTCAAAGTATTTTTTTGTGATTGACTGTCAAGGAACTGAAACAAACAAAAAAAAAAAGAAAAATACAGAAATAAATAAAAATGATGAATACACCACCTCCCTCTTTATTATCTTTATGTCAATTTCAAGACATAAATTTAATGAGAAGAAATATTGGAGACAGCAAGTATCACAAGCTAGGTTTGGGACATCACAATGACAATTGCATTGTGACATCATTAAGTAATGACATCATCAGAAACAAAATATTGATTTTTTTTACGTATGTGATGAAGAGTATACATCTCATCTTGGTTGAGTTTTTTTTGGATAGCAAAAATTTAAATGTTATGTTTTAATTTTCTCTTTTCTTTCTAGCAAAAACTTTAAGAGATTCTTAAGAAATCTCTAAGCCTAAGAAAAGAAATACTTAAAAAATTCCAATTCAACTTTTATAGTGCTTAATCTCTGCCAAAGTGACAGACTCTAAGGCGCAACATCATAAGCATAGTCACAAAAATCTTTGTCCTTATCCATAGCAATGGTCGACATCACGGAGAACGCCATATGAGGTGGAGAATACTAAGGAGGATAAGCTTGGCAGAATAGGTATGCCTTAAGTTTTGTTCTGAAGGAACCAATAGAAGTGGCAGATCGTACATCATCAGGGAGTTCATTCCATATTTTGGAAGCATCATATGCAAAGCTTAGACCAAACTGCTTTGAGGATTTGTAAATAGATGGTTGGCATTTAGGAACATGTAGAAGTATACCATCTGATTGACTGAACAGAGTATTATAGGCACATTGTCTAACTTTGAGAAATGGGCTAAAATATTTTGGACAGTTTGTATGTAGGTATTTATATACCAACAAGGAAGTCTTGAAGATGCAACGGTGCCTTATGAGTAGCCAATGAAGGGCTTTCCTTAGTGGAGTGGTGTGTGAAAGACATGTGGCTCTACAAACAATTCTTGCCAGACTGTTTTGAATGCATTGTAGCTTGCGTAGGTTAGCAATAGATAGACCCCTAAACAAGGAGTTACAGTAGTCAAGCCTACTTCCCACAAGTGCGTTTGCAGCCATAAGAGCGGCATCACGAGTCAAGTACTGTCGAATTTGTCTAAGATCCCTTATCTGGATGAAACAAAGTTTACAAAAAATTTTAACATGTTTGGTGAAGGAAAAGTCTGAGTCAAACTAGACACCCAAATTCTTAACGGCATCTAAAGGTATCAGTGATTCACCCAATATATTTACTGGAAAGAATGGGTTTAACTTTTCTTGTTGAGACTTGGAGCCAAATATAATAATGTCAGTCTTATCGGCATTCAACTTTAGTTTATTTGCACACAACCACAGTTTGACATCTTCGAGGCACTTTCCTAGCTGATCAAAGACAATTTTTGCATTTTTGTGTGTCAGGTGAATAAACAGCTGGGTATCATCGGCATAGAAGTGAAATTTGACATCTGGATGTTTAGAGATTACTTTGCTCAAAGGTGTGGTATACAACAAAAAAAGAATAGGACCAAGAACTGAACCTTGTGGAACACCAAACTTAAGCTTTCTAGCCTCAGAGAGAACAGAGCCAATCTTGATGCATTGGGTACGATCAGAAAGGTATGATTTGAACCAGTCAAGGCATCTACCCCCGACACCGAACCATTTTCTTAAGCAATCAAGGAGTTTGTCATGATCAATGGTGTCAAAAGCTGCAGAGTGATCAAGCAGCACAACAGTTGTGGCCTTACCTCTGGCTAGAGATAGGTGAATCTGATTCTTTATAGACAAAAGAGCTGTTTCAGTTGAATGGCCACATCTATAGGCAGATTGATTCTCATTTTCTAACCCATGGAGAGAGAGACATGTCTACTGAGTTGTGAGGCAACTACATGTTCCATGAGTTTTGAGATAAAGCTCAGCTCAGACACAGGGTGATAGTTTTTTAAGATCATCTTTTGATAAAGAAGATTTCTTTATCAGTGGAGTGACAAAAGCACTTTTGAAGCCATCTGGGACTGCACCTTCCAATAAAGAATAATTCACAAGTTATGTGATCGAAGGAAGCAGTATATCAAGGCAATCCTTAACTAGGAAAGTGGGCCAAGGATCCAGGAGACAGGATTTTGTAGGTGAATTTTTGAAAAGAAAAACTAAAAAAAACTAAAAAAAAGTGAGTGGTATTGAACCCCAAACATGACATTACTTTTATTTATTTGATGTTTCACATCACATTCAACAGCCATGGCCATGGTAGTTTACAGATGGAGGAAACCATTGAGCATTGGCAAGTAACTACCAACTTTCCAACATGAAGCGCCAGGCCCAAAATTCGAACCGGTGGCCTCAGAGGTTGGAAGCGAGAACTCTAACCGCTACACCACCGAGCCCCCAAACATCTGCCACTGTGGCCTAGCGGGTAACACACTTGTCTAGGAACTCAGAAGACGTGGGTTCAATCCCAGGTACAGGCAGATACATAGTGGCTCGGATGACCACTTAAAATGGCGGTCCTCTGTCATTGGGTCCTATCCCCAGTGGCAGGTTAAAGAACCTCAAGGACGTTGATAAATGGTCATTCTTGAGCCTCTATCTTCCAATTAGGGAAACGTCAGTTACTTGTGAGTTGGGGCTGTACCTGTACAGTCCGGTTGGTTAAATAGCGCTTTGAGTCCTGTAGTATATGGAGATATTGCGCTGAGTATAAATACATAATAATAATAATAATAACATGAGATTACAAATTCTTCACGTTACACTCAAAGCACAGAGGAATTCTTTTTAAACAAAAATTCATGAGGAAGAAATCCTGTCATGATATTGATTTTTCACATGTGTGACCAAGCATAGCAACACACACATACACACATTATGTAAAAAGCATTGGAGGAAGCAATTGTGTGTGGACTATTGATTTATGTTCATGAGGAAGAGAAACAGATTTCACTGTAAAAGCCCAAATAAAAACTCTCTCCTGGCTTTAGTTTTCAAACAAATTACACCAAATTTGGACGTTCCGTCTGTACCCCATGACATACCTGCCCACCAAATTTGAGCTCAATTGATTTTTGAGTTATAAGGACGAAATGGTGCACAGACAGAGAGATGGACAGACAGACAGACAGAAACAAACTTATCACAATAACCATCTGCTATCGTCGAGCGTTAACTAGTGTTCCAAGATAGGGGGCTGGGCAAATCGGCCCTTGGCAAATTGGCACTGTAGAAACTCGGCCCTTGGCAAATCAGCCCTGCAAACTCGGTACCCAGGTGAAAACAAACAAACAAAAAAACTGATGCAATAAGAATACTTTTATTTCACCTTATCTCTATTGTGTCCCAGACGCAAAAACTGACATACATTCACAGGTGTGATTTATACTTGGATAATGTAATCTAATCCTTTTAACCTTCAAAAACTTGTGTGCATGTTAGATTTAATAAAATTGCAGAAAGCAACTTGTTAAATAATTTTGATTCAGTCTTTATCGCATTATGTCATTATGCTCATTGATATTTAGAAAAAGGTGCCACTAACATATATCAAAGATTTATGGATGCTGTAATCATTGTATTTTATCATCTGTCCTTTACTCACTTGTCCATGTAACATCTTGTCACTGGAACATTTTTTGGTGATTTTGCTCTTTGTTTAAGATGGCAAGCCAAGATGGCCCCAGTGGAACACCCCAATTAAATTAGCATAAAGTGCACGGCCAATTCGTCCCATATTTATATTGCTTTTATCTATTCTGGATATAATTAAAGTGGAATGATCATGTAAAAGAAGAATGAATAAGTAATACATCAACATGCTTAGATTTATTAACAAATGCATAGTGTTATAGTGTTACTGGTGTTATAATTGTAAAAAATTATTACAACAGAAGAGTAATGTAAATTTTGTATAAGCTAATGATTTTATCTTTATTAGTAACACAACTTAGCTTCCTATGCTAAAAATCCTTGACAACATTTGAAGGTTCTATACAAAAATTACAAGGTAATAACTATTCAAATGTTTGTACATTTATTTAATTTTGTGTGTGCTGTGCAACACACTAATTTTATATGGGAAATCTCAAAATACTCTATAATAGTACATAGTTAATACATGCTCTATGTTCATACATTTCGGTTCCACAGGTCAAATTTATTTCCACCATAAACATTTTTTTTTGGAAATTTGTAGAGATGTGTAAAATTATTAAGAAGGTACAAATTTTGAGTAACTTGGGACAGTATTCAAATAAAGTTGAATACCTAGAGCAAATATTTCGAAATGTTAAATGTACCCCTTCAGTGAAGATGATAAACTGTACCTTACCAAGGACATAACATTAAGATGTGTCACTGAATCAAACATTCTATAAAATATGTGAAAACTGAATGGATGTATCGTAAGACAATTAGTTTTCACTGTTGATATTTTCACACAAAGGTCAAAGGCTAGATTTTCAGTGCTGTTAAACAGCATCACCCCTTGTAGGAGTAAAACATGCTTTTTACCCTGTGGTTTCCCGTGTTCTGCATCCTCAATGGAAATTTCTAAACTGTTTCAACTGGCAACCCAGCAGTACTCCAGCCTTAGACCCTCCCATTAAATATATGGGTTCAAATTTATATACACTGGCCTTGTTCCAGTTGGTTTCTGTGATCTTGACCCGCAGGTTTCACTGCTCGAGTTTTATGGATATGGGGATTCAGAGACAAATGGGCCCTTTACTTTAATTACTGAAATCTCAAAGAGAACATCTTAAACAAAGAACAAAATCCGACCAACCATAAAGTCATAGTTCATACCAAGGACTCAGTAATGCAAATGTATTCTTATTTCCATTAGATCCGTTTCAGATTCATCATGTATTCTACTCCAGAAGCCAAGTTGGTACAGCGGTACACATTCACCTCCTACCTCTGAGATCAGCGGTTGGTTCCACAAAAAGTCTTGGACTTAGCATGGACTTAGGATAAGTCCTGGACGTAAACCTGATCTTTTTGTCATCACAAATTATGGCTTATCTAAGTCCAAACTTATCATATAACCACAGTGGTTTTCTGTGCCATGTGACACTTTATATCTAGTCAAAGTATTTAGTGGTGAGATATATCCTTTGTTCAACTCCTTTTATCTTTGAAAACAATGCTGTTTTTCAATAAAAAGCCTGGTAACTACATAAATATGTTCAAAGACTAATTCAAGGGGGTGATCTACATATTTATTATTATTATTATTGGTTTTTAAATTTTAGTGAGAAAAATATATGCCAGCCAAAGTTTTTGTTTACAAAAGTGAAACCCACTACACAGTAGACATAGCTAGAGCCTATACTTAGCAGCATTGTGAAACCCTCTTACTTTTAGACTACAGATTTAGCTTTATTTACAATTAGACTGACTTTTATTTTCAAATGTGCACTATTTACATGCTAGGCTTATTTATGGAATCATAAGGACAAGGTCGTGTAAAATTCAACAGTCCTACAGAAGTTTTAAACTGTTTAAAATTTCCTCCTCTGATTTCATTACTGTGGGCATGCACAGACAATATTTCTAACAATGGTAACTGAAGGTGTGATCCACAGTGTACATAAGGTTGTGATTTGGTTGTCTTGCGGTGTAACATGGCAACATGATGTGAGTTAAGGCGTTGGTTGTTTCGACACGTGTTCGTTTGACAGTAACTGAAGGTGAGTTCCCAGTAAACATAGCAAACATTTATAAACGTTTAGTAAACCTATAAACATTTTTTAAACCAAATATAAACCTAAATATTGACAATTATTCAATATTATTGGTTTATAAACGTTTTAGCAACATTAGTTTGGTTTATGAAAGTTTATAAACATTTTAAAACATTTACAAAGAGTTAAGAATACCCTCACTTTCATTTGGGATGATGACATCAGCACAGCCATTTTAAGAGAAACTGGAGAAATATTTCTGTTACCATATCTTGCTGTATTACTGTTGTTTGAAGCCATCATTATAAGTGGAGATATAAAAGTACATTATATCATAGAATACACTGTACAAGGATAAATTAATGTAAATAGGGAAATTATTCATAAAATGAAGTTTGTTTACATTCTCCCATGAATCATGCTGGATACTTGAACGTTCATAAATGTTTATAGGCGAACGTTTAGGGACCCATCATTCTAAACTATAAACGTTTGTAATGTTTACTGGGTTAAGTTTAATGGAGGTTTTCCCTACTGTTATCGATTTTTAAAAGACCATGTCCAATCAGTGTCCAATCAAATAGTATAGTGAATTGCAGACCACTTTTTCACTTTTAGTTTTTCAGTTTTATGATGCCTTATACCAGCACTGACAGAATAAACGTTAACATATTTGTTGGCCTTATGAAAACTCTCTTATGAAAGTGTCAAGGTAGCTATGTTTAGATGTTTTTTCCCAACAACTACTTTGCCTTAAAAAGACTTGATCATGAAAATTTATGGTTCCCTGTGAATTTAGTTACCATTTACCATTGGTGTCACATATATAACATTGTCAGATTGCATTGTGGTCTTCTTACTGAGATAAAGCCTTCATCTGGAAAACAGAATTAATCATGTCATATTACCAAATTGTATTGAGGTTGCCATAAGCATATAATCAGAAGGAACACAAAAATTATGTCATTTCAAAATTGCATCAGGGTTGACATAAACATATAAAAACATAAATGCACATCTGTAACAAATTAGATAAGTGTTTGAATTATTCCACACAAACTTTTAACAGACTAGTAATACGTGCTGCTGTTTTTGGTGCCTCTGTAATACAGCCAAATAGTGCTTGTCACATTTTTTCTCTCAATTTTCTAAGTGCTGTCACTATCACCAGTGGTAGACCATTCACTGTAAGACTGAAATAGATAAATGTCTAAAGTCATGCAATTACTTTCAAAATAATTATTGAAGTGCAACTTTATGTTTTCATTGCCCAGTAATTTCTGGCATGCAAAAACCCATTGCAGTTTTATACAACATTACGGGAAGATTGATAGGATTTAATTATTAATTTATTTAAGGTTTTAGTTGCTTTTAACACTGTATAGGTCATGCTGCGACAGGTAGTTTTGTTGGCAGAGGAAACCAGTACATACAGTTGGTCAAGGTTCTGTAAACGAGCAACCACCAGAAAGCAACTACAAACTTTCCCACATAAAGTCTGAGGTTTGAACCACTAGCCTTACAGGGGGAGGCGAGTGTGTTACCACTGCACCACCGTGACCCCTAAAATTGATAGGAAAGATGTTATTATTGTCTGTTGAATATTGTTGTATTGCAGTGTATTGTCTTTGCAACAATATGGTGTGAGGGAATAACTTTCCAATTAACTCAGAGTTTAGAGTAAGGATTCTCAATAAGTTTCAATAAGAATGTGGTTTGATATTTTGTTTATTATTAAAAATTAAAAAGAATGAAACATAATAAGATCCAACTTTCAACAGAGAAAATAAATAGAGTGAGATTAACCCTGTGATACAACAAGAGACAAAAATTCAAAGTTCTGCCTCATATTAGGCCAGACATCAAATACATGAATATTTAGAAATGATTATTATATCTAGTCCAATAATATTTAATTTGCAAGTTCAAATAGAAAAAAAGTCGAAAAACTTCATTTTGCTGTAGATTACCTAATTTTATTACCACTCTGATACTAATTGACTGTAATTTGAATCCAAGCCCTGTCTGCATATTAATTAACTATTAACAATGATGATTGCACATGTTCAGATAGAAAGTGAATATACCATTCGACATGCAAGAAATTTAGAACATTTTTTCATGTAAGTGGGTGTTAAACATGCAATAACCTTACCCAATATGGAGCTGATTTAACATAACCAGAAGTAACATCCGATGTATCACACCTATGTGGAGAGGTTAGAGGCTGTAAGTAATGACAACACATAAGCACTCAAAATTAAGACACCAACAGGAATTTTAATAAATACATGACAAGCTGAGTTCATGGCCATACAAAAGCTGTCGTTTGCCAACCATGGTAAATCCTGAGCAACTGGGATACTGTAATGAAATAGAACTGATGACATACTCATTTTGTCGTCTTTGGAGTATTGCTATGCAGACCTCTAAGAAATCTTGCAGTGTAGAATACTGGTCTGTGCATGTAACATCCTCACCCCTTACATTTACAACTTGTCCACTACTCCATCCCAGGGCCCGTATTCACGAAAGGTCTTAGGCTTAAAGTTGAGACTTTTGTCTCAAGTTTCTGCCCAAAAACTGCTAAACTTTTGTCTAAGACTTAGTGGTATTCACAAAGAATTTAAGACCGGTCTTTGGCTTAGCCAAGGGCTCAACTCTAAAACTGGTTGGTAGTGGGCTTAAGTTTTGTAAAGAGGACTTAAATATGGCCGCCATAAACTTTTCTCCACTTCAAGATTTGAAAGGGCTGTAAATATAGTATAATTATACAAAACACCTCACTAAAGCAGTCTTTGGAAATTTATTTGTGGTAACAAGGTTTTCCATTTCAAAACAGCACTTATTCTTAGATAAAATCTGTCAAATGAAGGATATTTGTCACCAATATTATATTTTAAATAGAAATAAAAGGTCACATGATCCAGAAAACCACTGTGGTTATATGATAATCTTGGACTTAGCTAAGTCACCCTTTGTGAATACGCTTTTAAGACAAAACTTAGCTGAGACAAAAGTCTTAACTTTAAGACTGGATTTAAGCCTAAGACCTGGCTAAGTCTAAGACCCTTCGTGAATACCAGCCCAGGTCCTATATAGCAAATGGAACTGCTTCATATTAAATGAATCCATCGTTACTTTAGGATTATGTAACTTGTTATCTGATGTCCCAGTTATGGTAGAATTAGCAAGAACTTTGTTTTCATTTTAATATCACATTGTAGGAAAACCAGATAGAAGATTCCTGGAGATTCCTCACATAAGTCTTTATTTCTTTCACAAATCAAAGAAACAGTTTGGTCATAGTTTTAGTTTGGACTGAATTGCCAAATGATGTTCATTCTCCTTCCTCTGCCGCCTACCTCAGGAAGAAACTGAAACCATATATATTTATTCTCCTAGGCATTTCCACCTTAGTTTGTCAATCAGCAGGTGTCTCCATTGTAATGAATATTGCTATACCCATAGAGAGATGAATTTTGCAATTCTGCTTATGATTGTTGTGTCTAAGAGTCTGCTTAAATGCAGAGATTAAGTACTATAAAAATCCTTGAATAGAATATAATTTATATTAAAAAGTATGAGTTTGGCCATATTGCTGTGTCCAATTCAAGAAACATTCCAAGAACATCTCAATATGTAGGTGTATGAAAACAAGTTCAAAGTTACAAAATGCAACAGAAACTTTAAAAACTTACCTGATCAAGAATAACTTCATGTAGATCAGGTAAATTTGGCGGCTTCACTTTTGCCAGGGGTGAAAACTGAAGTTTAAGAAAAAATTCCTTTCTCATGGAATAAGATGTTTCTCCAGTTATGGTTTCTAGAAAGTTTAAACGGGGAAGGGAAAGCTTCAGCAAAAGATTCTGAATAAACCAATGCAACTGTACTTCTCTATTTACACAATTACTCTTATTCTAAGAAATATACTAAATTCTTCAAGTTCCAAAAAGGATTTAAAAGGCAATTTATAAATTTTTGTTATTTTTACACTTTAAAAGATAAAAGTGGCACATCCAATACAATGGCTGTGTAAAATGTCAAAGTTAGGGTTTTAAATGATATGCTTTATTATTTTTGTGTTAGAAAATGAATTTGATTAATTTAATTAAAATGAAGTTAAAATATAATTAAAGTCCAATTTTGGTAACCAATGTCTGCATTTATTGTTTATTTTCAGTACTTTTATTGTTTTCCCCCCACAGATGTGACAGCCTGTGATTAGATACCAAACTTGCTAACCAACTAGGCCACTGAGAACTTTGGTAAACTGGAAGAGGCACTAGCGGATCTGGGGGGGGGGGGGGGGGGGGGGGGTTCAGGGGGTTCGAACCCCCCGAACCCCCCGCCCTTGAAAAATAATGTAAATGGGTTCAACCCAAAGTACAAAATTATTTCTTGAGAGTGGTGTTAAATTTACAGGAAATGCACTATACTTTTACCAAAAATTAATTCTTTTTCAGAGGGGCATGCCCCCCGACCCCCTTAGTTATGGTATGTCCGATGTGAGCCCCCACCTTACTTTGATGTGAACCCTCACCTTATTTAAAGCTGGATCTGCCCCTGAAGAGGCAGTTGTATTTTGGTGTAAGCTAAACGTATTGATTCTGTTTAACATTTCACACTTCAGTTGCAACTTTGTAAAATTGTTAGACGGTTATCATCAACCATTTTCTGAGCTTAAACTCCGGTCTAGCATTATTAAATAAAATCCAACCCAATTTAATTTTGCTCAGACTCATATTTTTGAGTCTGAGTTTAAACTCATATATTTGGTTAGAAAGCCCAAATTATTGGGATTCCATTTTAGTTGAGTGTGGGAATGTGTATGGCTACTACCCTTGTATTGTGAAATTGTTCTGTGCCCTTTAATAAAATCCCAACCTGCTCAAACAGAGAACTGAATTCTAGAAGCAAGAGGCTAGAAGATTTAACCAATATACTTTGCTAATTTGATAATTATACCAAATGATAATATTACCGGGTGAGAGGGTTCTTTGCTCTGTTTTTCCTCTAGTCTTGACCGCCTTCTCCAGAACTCTTTCTTCAGATCTTGGTCTCAGCTAATGAAGGTTTATAAAGAAATTTTGCGTTTTACTTGTTACTATCTTGCACGATGAAGGTAGCTAAACATTAAATAGCAGATGAAATAAGTCCTTTGTACCATGTAAAACACAGTAACATTTGGGGTTTGAGCAAGAAATATGTTAACATTTTTGTAGATTTTCAAAACATTATCAATAAAATGAATCTGGAACATTACAATGTACAGCAAATATTCTTGGAGAACTAAATATTTGGGCTATATTTTGAAAAGGCTCCATAAGATACCATTTGGATAGACAGGTGAAAACATTCTATTACCTGCATCACTGTTGGTTCTGTTTTTCTTTTCACTTTAGCCTTTGTAATATTTGGAACAAATTCTAATTGTCCAAGTAACCCTTCACCCTTGCATTTCTTCCAAGAAGTTTCATTCTCCATGAAGCCTGGCATGACGAGTGACAGTGGATACACTTGAAGTATGTCCTGGGTTACCTTTTCTAGTCCACCCATAAGACCTTCTGTTAGTAAAGCCTTCAGTAAACTCATGTTACAGGCTTTGTCCAGGGTAATTTGTACAACATTCTTTACATTAAGAACTTTGACTTCCTGTTTGGTAAGCATTTCCTTGATTGTGTGAAGACCTTTGGTCTGTAAGGTAAAAAAATAAACTTTTTACAAACAGTATGAGTATGTGTTGTCACTTTGCTTAAGTTAGTTTATGTTTATTTAGCTTTTGGTACCAAATAAGATGGTAAGACAACGCAAAAAAGAACAGTCCTAATTAAACCTGACCCCAAGGACCATGTCTCACATTATTTCAACTTCTCAATTTCTGTTTGTACAGCTTTGAATGGGATACAACAAAATATGGCAGATAAATATCAGAAAATGTGCATATTTTTTATAATTTTAAGTGGCAACAATGGGATAAGACAGAGATCTACTTAGTCTTAAGTGACTTTTAACATGATAAGTAGTAAGGGTGTGATATTTAGGGGCAAAAGCAGGGTCAGGTATCAGTATCACAAGAACTGAATGAAATTTGGGTTCCCACCTTTTAGATGGTGAAAACAATATTGCTGAACTCTGGAGAAAACACTACCACAACATATTTAATTCTGTGTTCCCAAAAAACTTTGATCCTACTGTTCTTAAGAATCTTAAATATCACACTTCATGTGCAGTCTCAAAATCTGAAGTCAGCGAATGCATCAAGAAATTATCTACGGGAAAAGCTCCTGACATGGACAACCTTACAGCTGAACATTTAAAGAATTGTAATTCTCGTGTACACCTTATTATTTCAATGTGCTTTTCTGCAATGTTAGTTCATGGGTATCTTCCCTCAAAAATGATTTCTGGTCATATTGTACCTGTAATTAAAAATAAGTGTGGTAAATTGAGTAGCAAATCTAATTTTCGTCCAATTGGTATATGTACCATTATGTCAAAACTGTTTGAATATATTTTACTATCCAGGTTAGAATTATATCTAAAAACGTCAGACAATCAGTTTGGCTTTAAAAATCAGAGCTCAACCAACATGTGTATCTTTTTGTTGAAAGAAATTCTCCATTTCTATAAAAATAATGATACAAGTACATTTGTTACATTCCTGGATGCCTCTAAAGCCTTTGATAAGGTGAATCATGGAATACTTTTTCACTGTTTGTTAGAACGTCATGTTCCAGTGTATTTAATAAGAATTTTACATTATTGGTATGCCAATCAGAAACTATCTATACGTTGGGGTTCCACTGTGTCTGAATCATTTACGATGAGAAATGGTGTGCGACAAGGAGGTATCTTGTCACCATTACTATTTAATGTATATGTTGATAGACTAAGTACAAAGTTGAACCAGTTAGAAACAGGTTGTCTGTTTAATGGTTGTGTCATTAATCACCTAATGTATGCTGATGATATTGTTCCCTTTGCTCCTTCAGTTAAAGGTCTACAATCATTAATTAATGTCTGTTATAGATTTGGTATCGAAAATGATATTGTTTTCAATGACAGTAAAACTGTTTTCATGAAAATGCTTTGTAATGATGATAAGCGACAAAAGATTTCTTTCCCTCCTGTTCTTTTGGGTAAAAAAGAAATCACACTTGTAAATACCTACAAATATCTAGGTCACTTTATTTCTGATAATCTGAATGATAACGTGGACATAAAAAGCCAAACAAGATTAATCTACGCCAGAGGTAATATGTTAAGTCAGAACTTTAATAATTGTTCAAATGAAGTTAAGCAGGTTTTATTTAGAAGCTATATGTACAATATATATTGTTGCTCTTTATGGAGTGTATTCTCTCAAGATGTTTACAAAAAGTTAATTAGCTCTTATAACAACTGCTTTAGAATTCTGTTCAAATATCCCAAATTCTGTAGTGCCTCTCAAATGTTTGTTGAGAATCGTGTTCGCTCCTTCAAGGAAGTCATGCGAATAAGTTGTGGTAGCCTACTGAACCAAATATTACTGACAACAAATAGGTTCCTAAATAAATATTACTTTTGCTATCTTTCCAGGCAATCTAAACCTCTTACCCTGTGGAAAGAATATCTGTACATAGTTTAAATCTTTACTTTTGTGGTATGTTCAAAATAATGTAATATTTGTATCAGTTATTATATATGGACCATATAGTGTCTGAAATAAAGTTCTATCTATCTATCTATCTTAGAATTGACCACCTGGTAGCATGGAAGAAAACATGGTAGATGAGGTGGTCAGATTCAATTAGCAAAAATACTTAGAAAATATTTATAAGTAAATAACTAACTTGATTTAACTAATTAAATAATTAAACTAACCTGTTTCTCTAGTTTTTCCTTCAAACAGCGTTTCAATTTTTCTTGTTCCAGCCTAATTTCAGCAATTCTTTTTTCAGCCACAATATCCACTTCTAAATTGCACCGTCTGAAAATATCTTGGGTCACTTTTATCTCATCACCTATGTCACTTGTTTTATCCTTAATGTCTTTAATAGTTTCATCAAGTTTCACCACCTTTGCTTGCACTTTAGGCACAATGCTTTCCAGAGCCTTCAACCCTGTAGCTATATCATGCTTCTGATGACTCTCTACATGGCATTTGTTGCAGAGAAGACTTTCACAGTCTTCGCAAAAAAGTTCCATTGGGTTATTCTTATGCTTTGGGCAGAACAGAAGTTTATCAACCTTTTTCACCTTGCCCAAGCCTCGTTCAACATTATGACCTGCATTTGAGAAGTTTACTAGTTAATTAATAAGCTGTAACTGATGTATCAGTTTGATGATCAATTTCTTTCAAGAAGTTTGACTTTTAATATTATATGCACATATCACAAAAATAAATTCTAATACACAGAAGTAAAATGTGAAGTATATTTAAAGTCAAAAACTGATTAACTGTAAAAAACTGATTTATATAGTTACACATATAGTCAATTTAAGTGCCAATGAAAAGGTAAATCCCGTAATCAACTAATAAGCTCATTTTGTGACAAAATGTTATATATAGGGTATCAATTTATATACTTTTAATGAAGTCCTATAATTTGAAGCACATATTGTGTATTGTTTAAAAAAAACAGTTGAAATAAAAAATGATGAATTTGGATTTTGAATAAAAATGTGGTGGTAGTTTGATATTGTCTAAGGTTAATAATAGTCGCCAAAAAATTAAGCTGGTCACCCAAATTATATGTTTGTATTATTGCTTCAGGTATAAATAAAAAGATTTCCTTTAACATGGATAATTTTTCTAGGTATGCTATTCTTTCTATTCTAGTTGTTTTGCCTTTGCTGATAGAAAAGTATAAATATTAATCCCAATGATGTGTTGAATATTTCAAAGCTTAAACAGCAAATCTATCATGCGATATAACTGAACCAAGGTATGGGCACGATGCTAAATCAATCAACCAATCAATCAATCTTATTTCAACTATATATATTTTGTGAATTATACTTGTTTCATATTTAATCAGCTTATGTTATCTTTATTTCAGTGAATTTATTACAATTTCATTGTTTCCATCTTCTTAGCATTTATTTGTATCAGTGTTGATACATCAAATTTGATACATCTAATGTGGACTTTTATAGCAGTTAATCGCCATCAATGGACAGACTCTAAACTGCAAGACTACAAGCAACCTTTGGATTATTTAATATTTCGATGGACTGATGCATTATACCTTTTAAAATTGGAATTCTTAGGTGTTGAGACCGACATTTATCACACAAAGACATGCGGCAATCCAAACACTTCCACGAAGCTACATTGACTTCATCTGGGTAACATTGCTGGCATATAAACTCGTCAGTGTATGAAGTACTGGAACAATAATTACACTGATATTAAGGATGTTAAGTAGTGAAATGAACTTATAAGGCAACCGGTGTTGGCTACACACACCTATCTTCTAATACCAGGATAGTACCCTCTATTTGAAAACAAAGCATCAAAGCTGTACCCATATCTAATAGTGTGTCAGCTAGGTAGATTGAGATTTCTGATCATAATTGAAAAAAAAATGATTTTCAAATGTGCACAACCATCATGGTACAAACCTGAAATATGTTTTTTCAGTTGTGTAAGAGATATGACTGTCACTGACAGGTTCTCCCTATATTAACGACATTCTAATATGGCTTATGAGTGCAAAGCTAAAAAATCTATAAAAAATTCCTTGATCCATATTTAATCCGATCATCACCAGAAATTAAATATTGGTTACTGATGCCATGTCTACAATTCATGAAAATTGCTTTGGAATCTGTCCACAACTTTTTTAGTTATTTTGCAAACAAATGCTGCCAATTACATATAACTAATTCCTTGAGGTTAATTATTATTAAATTTGAGAATTATTGAATTTCATTAGGCTTGGGTACATTAGGAAACAATATCTACTTCTCAAGATTCACTAAGCTGTTGACGAACTCCTTTTCACAAATCTCATCCTTCGAGGAAAATGTATCACATATGGGGCACTTGATGCCTGGCTTCTCATTTTGTTGTTGGTCTATCAGCTGTTTGACACAATTCTGGCAGTAATTGTGCAAGCATTGGCTCAGCACACGAGGTGCATCCAAGGACTCCAAACAGACAGAGCAGGTAATGAATGTCTGAAATGGATAAGCATGACATCATTATTTTTAAGCGTGAGCTCTATTGAGGCTTGCCCTTCTAGAGGTCACTTTCTGAAATGACACATTGTATCTTGGTAGTGTAAAATTACCAATGAGCCTCCCCCATATATCCATATGGTTTCCCTTCACCCCTCCAGCTTGCAGAGTTTTAAACAGATTGTCAGAGATCTTGTGAGGTTTTTTAAACATTTTTTTTAAAAAGCTGACCTTAATTCCCCCCTCCCCACCAATTTTTGAGTTAAGCACATGAAAACTTGCGGTAGGTTTCATTTAAAAACTGCTATTTGCTGGAAAAGCTGCCTGTGTTATGTTGGCATGTCCCATTGAAATACTAATTCTGGTTTATGAATCCTGATGGATACTACCAAAGCACAAAATGCATCCAGCCACAAGCAGGAACAAGATAAGCTGACTACTTTTGGCCTATGTGTAGCTTGTGGGACCACCACCACATGATAGGAACTAGGAATAATATTTTGGTGTGTGCCTTGCTACATTAGTCATCATGTAATATCACATTTTCACATGAATGGTCATGAAGTTTATGTTATACTGGTGTCTAGTGTAGTGATTTTCAGCTGTAGCATTGCTGTACTGAAAATACATTCCCTGTTGGAGTTTAGTTAAACCTGTCAATCTTTGCCGCCTTCAGAAAGTAATTTAATGTCTTACCTAATGCCAAAGACATATTTACCATAGCTTTTTCATTAATTCTATGTCTCTATGGTGGTGAACCCTTCGTCTCTATATTTTTTTATATTGGAATTTATTTTTGGTTTTTAAGATTAAGAGTCTGCTTGTTAATGAAGATAATCTCCACTCTAACCACAAAAGTTGGTTAAAATTTACAAAAAGACAAAAACCTTAGATTGACCTTATTATAAAAAAGTGATACTGATACTAGTTTCAAATATGCATAGTATTTGCTAATATATGACAGGTGCTGAGTTACTGATCAAACATGGCAAATGTATTTATTACTCACCTCCAGACTTATATCCTTCTGATTTGATGCAGCTGCCATGCTAGCAAGTAATAGTTAACATTTGAAACCTGACAAAAATAAATTGGAAATTAATAAAAAAGTTGTAAACAATTAAGATACAGTCTAAATAGCCTTAGACAGTAAAAATATACAGAAGATTGCACTGGATAAGAGACCATCAGCCAAGCTTGAAAGAGGGGTAGCTTCCAAAAGACACCAAGAAAAGTGCTGTAGAAATAGAAATAAAGCCAGCCATGTGCAAGTTTGGATAAACACCACACAGGGACCCAACAATAGGGAGAAGTTGTATTCTTTGGTTGTTGCCTGATATGCTCCTGTGCATAAATAGAATTTTAATTATTGTTTATGAGTGCAATGATCCTTTAAAAATTCTTTGAAGTATTCCTGGATCCGGAAACTGATCCAGATCACAACCAAACTCAAATCATCTATGTCATTATTGATATTTTCTGAAAATTTAATGAAAATCCGTTGATAACTTTTTAAAGTTATTTTGCAAAGGAACTATAAAACAAACGGAAAAAACATACTAACACACGCCACCAATTATATAACCTCCTTGGCAGAGAGAAGAAGTCTCTAGCTTAGATTATTCAATGATCTTGATACTGTCCACTGGTAGAATGTATACCATACTATTTCTATACTTTCTAATAGTCACATGTCACACCACTCCTAAAATGTCTTCTGTGCCTTTCTTTGTTACGATGTAATGTGATACTTTTAAAACAGCTACACTGATAATAAATATTTGTATTCAGGACTTCTGATATACATGTATTTAAGGCACATTTAAATACATTTAAGCATCAATTTTTACCTGCTATGACACTAGTTTGTGCAAATGGAGCTTACTTATCTTTTACCTAGAGAACCTTAGTTCCATGGCTCTATCAATTAGTTATCTCCATGAGATGTAGTAGTAAGGAGTTCCTCATTGTACTCATATCCCATTGACAATTATAAGTGGCAACAGGCCACACGAGAAATTCATGTCTAGCACAATATTTGAGTAGATTTATCATGGAAAAATCAAATGTTAACAACCAAATGTGGAGGAATACATTTGGTAGAAAGTGTAATTGTACTACCCTTCTGGATTTATGAGGTTGCACAACTTTGACAACAAATAATCTATAAACAGTACAGGACAACTAGACTTATTGGGGAGTGACAGACCAACCAGCTTTTAACTTTTTCACTTCACCACTGGTCACTTCAAAATTTCAAGTTTTAAATGATTTCATATAAAATTGGAAAGCTGCAATTGAATAGCAGGCAGTTAGCACAAACGACAGACTTAAAGACCATAATAGATAAGTCTCTGGACACTTAAGAAAATATTGGGAAACTGTTGAGAACTTGGCTTATGCTGTATAGCTGTATATGTTGATGTTTGGCCGGATCTTCAGAAGAAATCTTCCAACTTCTGCATGCCTTTGAATGCATGATTAAAGGTCACAGTAGCTAAATGAATCTCATTTTGTGAGATAGCATTTCAATTCTGGGTTTGAAGGACAAGCCGCCAGGTGTGTACAAATGAGTGCAGGGCCACCCGCTAAGAAGCCCAGCAGGAAATCCTGTTGAAATGATAAAAACATAAAGAAGCTACAACTTTATATACACAACAAAGGACCCTAATTTCCTATGATTCTTTGAGACTGTTGACCACGTGTCATGATGACAAAAAACTTGGTTGCTTCACTATAAGTTCAGTTTTTTATGCTGTATGTGTTATGTTTGTATGCTGCTTGTGCCTATCTGGCTTTCCAGGGTCACTGTCGAAGGGTGACACATAGTTTCCGGAATGTAAGTCCGTGGACATCATTGCTCCTAGATCTTTCATGTGATATCAGTCTCAATCCAGACCCTGGTTCTAAATCTCTTAATGGTTGCCTTTTCAACATTAGATCTATCAGAAATAAATCGGCTTCTTTTCTGGAGTTTGTTAGATAACAATGCTGATCTTATAGCTGTCACTGAGACATGGCTAAGGCCAGAGGATACTAAAAATTTTATCTCTAGTATCACCCCTCCTGGTTAGAAGTTCACCCATGTACCTTGAAACGTCAAGAAAGGGGGCAGAGTCGGCTTTTTCATCAAGGAGGACCTGAGTTTTGAGCAAGTCTAAAAAAACAGGCTTTTGAAAGTACCTCCATTCAGATTAGCACTTAGGGTGCTAAAGATGTTATATTTCCTGTAGTCTAAAGGCCAACAAAACTCTCAAAGTCGCAGTTCCTGAACGAATTTGGCATGTTCCTCGAAGGTGCTGCTTTGTCAGGCTGTGAAAATATTCTCCTTGGCAATCTTAATTTTCATCTGGATGAACACAACACCTGGACACTGAAATTTTATGACATCCTTGAGCAATTTAGTTTTACTCTACTTGTCAATACACCCACACATATTCAGGGTCATATTTTGGATGCTCTATATGTGTGGGATTCCTTCTCCTGAGCCATGAGTCCCAAAGTTATTCGGGGACTATCAGACAACCAGGCAATCATGTTTAGCCTTATTTTCCCTGTCAGAGAGCCCAATAAGTTTCAATGTGTTTCCATCCATAAAATTCACAAGATAAATATCTTAGATTTCAGAACGGATATCCTGAAATCTGACC
Source organism: Sabellastarte sp. h YS-2021 (assembly GCA_964017235.1). Classification (NCBI taxonomy): domain Eukaryota; kingdom Metazoa; phylum Annelida; class Polychaeta; order Sabellida; family Sabellidae; genus Sabellastarte; species Sabellastarte sp. h YS-2021. Next base: position 181,341,813 of record OZ024929.1, on the reverse strand, counting down.
TCATTAGATGCCCATACAAAACTGCCAGTCTTCTTAGTCATCAATACTTTAACACTTTGAGAAGCCTCCTTGACAAGCATGTGACAATTAAGAAGAAAAATATACCGAGATATGTCGAGACTGGTTTCATGAACTGTGACATCCTCAAGGCAAAACGACGAGCGGGATGGTATCATGAAAACTCAGCCAGTAATCATAGCTGATACTGGGCTGCAATCAATCACCATAATTTCCTGCTTGAGAAGTCCAAATGCAATCATTATTCCAACATTGTGGCTGAAAATCAAGGAAATCCTAAGGCTTTGTGGAACTGTTTCAAAAAGATTTTACACAGGTCCTATGTTGCTGTTCTACCAGACTGCACAAATAAAACTGACCTTGCAAACACTTTCTGTAAGTTCTTCAATGACAAAATCCTTAAAATAAGATCCACATTGCAGTCATCAACACCATCTTCAGTCACTAGATCCAACCTCACTAAAAATACGCTGTCCTCTTTCACGCCTGTCTCCGAGGAAGACCTACTCAAAATTCTAAAGTCCTTACCATCCAAATGTTGTGACCTCAAATCGTAGCTTTCAAACCTAAAACAAAAAATTAAAATAGGTGATAGTTTCTCTGAGGCGGTAATTCTCCCTTTCGGAGTCCCCCAAGTCTCTCCTTTTCACCCTTTACACTAGTCCTCTCAGTCAAGTTATCTCAAAATTCAATGTCACTCATCACCTATATGCTGATGACACCCAGATCTACTTAGCAGTTGACTCCAGAAACTTTGATTCTAGCTGACCGAGTGTCTCAAGTCAGTACAGGAGTGGATGGATGGTATCAAACTAAAACTAAAGCCAGAAAAAAAAAAAATTTATCATAATCTTTGGATCTCGACCTGATACGTCCCTGGACTTTCCCTTTTTGACCTCAAGTGCATTAGAGGATGCTACATCAATTTTGCGCTATATAAATGTTTCTATTCTATTCTATTATAGGTCAAAAAGCCATCAGAGAGTCACTTGGACCAAATTTCACTGTTCCACTCCTCCAAAACAATATCTCTCTATCGGTGGAAGTAAAGAATCTGGGTGTTATCTTCGATTCAGACAACTCCTTTAACAATCATGTTGCCAGGGTTTGCCGAGCATGTTACTATCATCTTTGCAACGAATTCGCAAATTCCTTAGTGTTGAAACTGCAATACTTCTGGCAAATGCTATGGTCAGTAGTTGTCTGGACTACAATAACTCTTTACTTTATGGGGTAAGCAAGTCCAACATAGCTAAACTACAGAGTCCAGAATGCTATTTGCCGCATCATCTTTAGACTTGACAAAATGAGTCATGTTATACCCTTTTTGAAAAAACTCCACTGGCTTCCAATTCAACATTGTATCCTTTTTAAGTATAATCTCCTGGTATTCAAAGCTATTAATCTTTCACAGCCCCCATATCTCTCAGCTTTAATAAGATCAAGCAGTCTCACTCGCAGCAACAGGCTATCTGTCTCCTCAACCCGCCCTAAGATGCACATAGGCAGGTGAGGCTTTGTAGTAGCTAACACCAGCTGAATGGAACAAGCTGCCACAAACTGTCAGATCTGAGCAAACAATAGATAGTTTCAGAAGCCAGCTAAAGACTCAGGCTGGCATACCGCCATCTTAGTTATACCCTGGTGGACGCTTTTTAGAGTCGACCCATGCCTGTCCCTGGACTCTCCCTTCTTGGACTTAAGTGCATTAGAGGATTGTATGAATTTTGTGCTATATAAATCCTATTATTATTATTATGTCCTTCTTTGTATGTAAAGTGACTAACCATTTGTAATAAAGGTTCTGTCATGTGGTGGATAACTTCAATCTCAAACCAGGGGCCTATAAATGGAAACACTTGTAAAATAGCAAACTAACTAATAATTAATGACAATACAATGACGCTTTGCTAAACAATTCAGGGAGTAAATAGAAGTATTCTTTGAGTAGTCATTATAATGTAAGTAGTTATTACATTGACGTTAGAGATTCCCTCCAGATCATAAATGTTAATTGAAATGTTTCAGTTATTGTAAATTGAGGTAATTTATGCATAATCTTACTGTAAAACACTTCAGTATCTTAGTTTTATACAATAATGATTACTTAATATTCATTTAGATGCTGGGAACAGATGGTTCACATAACTATCATTTAACAACATGGTTTGAATTATCTTTAAATCTGAGGGTTTTACACAACCTTAACAAACAGTAAACTAAATAAGGTTTTCATTTACACAAGGGTTTGGTAACTTAGGGTTAACTAAGAGCTAACAAAACGGAGGCTTTGATTTGCAGGCCCCAGAACCTATACAGCGAACAGCCTGTCACCAAAGCAACAAGTACAGTCACCAGCAAAGATCCCACATTGTACATACCATTGGCTGCAGAATGCATTGGAAATGGTAGGACCTGTGCAACTAAATTTGGAACTTGGCAATTCGAAAGGCAATCCAGTGGGCCGTAGGCTGAGTAAAAAATATCAAAGATATTAATATTTATTGTGATCCTTTGGTATTATTATAAAGTGTTCGTATAGGCCTGTCTCTATCCCTAAAATGGATACCATTTGGCTGCTTATGGTGGGCCAAGTGGCCAGTCGCCAATGGAACATGGGTATAAGACATAGTACTTCCGTTTTAACAGAGAGTTTGCGAACATTGTTACACGTCATTAGAGAGTTTGCAAACAACGTTTTTGATACCTGCATCTACTTCCCGCTATGTTACACGTCATTGATTTCTGTGTGTGACGTCATTTCATAAGGTTCTAAGTGCACAAGGTCACATTTTTTTACGTGGCAAATGACTTAGCTGTGTAATTTGTTTCCCTTCTGGATTTATTAATTATTGGAACAATACAGTGTGTTATACATGTCAGTACAGAGTTCTTGAGAGACTGTATATTATTTTGAGCAACTATGTCAGTCAATTTTTGAAAAAACCCAAGTGTACAACGACTGGGCTTTTTTCATCCCCTATCATAAATTATTTTGAAGTAATGAACACAATCCTCCAAAGCTTTATGTACGTGTGTTTTATAAGCTATGTAACGTGTGGGTTTGTTGGTTGTTTGGCGGTCAATAAAGTTTGTAACATATATCAGTACCCAGTTCATTCAGTACTGTGGACGATTAAAACCAGTGTATTTACCTTTATTAACTTGTATTTATTCCCAATTAACTTAAAAGAAATGCTTGTAAAAATCATAGTTCAAACGCTGTTCGCAAACAAAACTCCCCCCTTTATGGCTTTCTCCCATATTGGTTAATTATGTTGCGTGTTTCTGCAAGGAACGTTTATGAAACATTAGAGAGGTTGCGAACAACGTTTCATAAACGCCCCTTACAAAAAACCGCAACATAATTAATCAATATGAAAGTCCATCAGATGGGGCAGAGTTTTTGTTTGCGCACAACGTTTGAAAAGAGGATGTTTTAAGGCCAAAACTAGACATAATTATTATTTACACAAAGATTGCAAACTATTATGCATTGTTTAAGATGTATGACACTTTATAAGAAAATCCAGTTTTATATAATATTCATATTTAATCCATCATAAATCAAAATAAACTGTCAGAAATCATGGTTAATTATTTACTAATATGGATATCCCATTGATAGAAGAGAGGTCCTCAGTGGCCTAGTGGTTAGCAAGTTTGGCATCTAATCATAGGCTGTCATCTCTGTGGGTTCGAGTCCCACAAGTGGCAATTCTGAGGACCTGTCCCAATATGACCCTGGCTGTTGAACGGGACGTAAAACCCCAACTTTGACCATTGATAGAAGATTTATAGAAACAAAAAATTGCATGTCTTTGGCCTTATTGTTTCCATTAATTGGAAGAGTTTCTGACAGGTGATAAAAAAAGGCTGGTCGTTGTATACTTGGACTTTTTAAAATATAATACACTGGCTAAATATAGTCTATAGTACTTGGGGAACTCTGTAATGACATGTATAACACACTATATTGGCCAAATAATTAATGAATCCACAAGGGAAACAAATTACGTGGCAAAGTCATTTGCCACGTAAAAAACGTAACCTTGTGCAGCTAAAACCTTATGAAATTGCATCACACACAGAAATCAATGACGTGTAACGTAGCGGACAGTAGATACGGGCATCAAAAACGTTGTTCGCAAACTCTCTATTGTTCACAAATTCTCTAATGGCTTATTTTTCACTCTTGACAGGTCAAGCTGCTTGTTTTCCTGCCATTTAAACATTTTTTGTATTTAGTGTTTTATGTCAAGTCCAGTATATTTATATTGATTCTAATGTGACGGGTAGTTTAAATGGTGGAGGAAACCAGTGCACATAGTTGGTCCGGATTCTGTACTGCAAACCACCAACCTACAGAAAGCAACTACCTGCTTTCCCACTTGAAGTCAGGCCAGGATTCGAACTCTGGGCTCAGAGGGGGGAAGACGAGTATGTTTCCTCTGTGTCAGTTTGGTCCCTCACCTTTTTAACAGGCTCAGCCTCACTCCCCCAGAGTTCAAAATTGGTTGAGCATAATGACAACTCATAAATGTAGGCCAGTTGTATAATTTTGCATTAAACAAACAAGGACAACACATCACCTAAACAATAAGAAATCAGCATTGTACATTATCATCCTGCTGTGTTCCGGTTTCATTCTGGTTTCAATATTATGAAAGCCTTTTTAGTTTAATTATCTGAATCATCACATTAACTTTGGTATTATGCAGTTTATATTCTGTATTACTAAATGTGTCCATCTCTATTAAACTCTCAACCAATCAAATCTTTGTATTTCAACGCCACTGTGGTCCAGTGGGTAGCACACTGCCGTAAGAACACAGAGAATGTATGTTCAAACCCAGGTACAAGCAGATACATGTGGCTTTCATAGCCACTTAAAATGGCTGCCCTCTGTCATTTTGACCTTTCCCCAGTGCCAGGTTATCCTAGGTATGTTCATAAATGGTTATCCATGAATCTCTGTCTTTCAGCTGTGGAGTACCAGTCTGCTTTTGAACAGCCCTTTAGCTAAGACCAGATTTAGACTGACATATAACTAGATAGTAGATGATCGTAACGTCGATATGCTCATTAAGTCGATCATTCAGTATTGTGAGATTTACAGCACACAGCGAACTTCAGTTGAATTTGCAAATAAACAAGCACCCTTTTCTTGAATATATTCTACAAATATACTCATGCAATGTGTTCCAGGTAGATATATTTTTATATTTTCTGAAATAAACACTAAAATATTACCTCAAAACAGAAATAAACCATCCAGTTTCACAACTAATATAAAATATCTGCACAAATTTTTGTTCGATAGATATAATTGATTATCTTGCAACAAATCTTTCATCTTTTTGATCCCAATGAAAGTGGTGGTACTAGGTGATCGCCTTAATGATCAATATTAGAAATGACAGTCTCTTTTCTGCATTTTGAGCCCCAAGTTTAAACTTTCTGTTGAAAAAAAATCTTGGAAGTATTGCAGCAGTTTGTCAGTTTATTTGCTTTATGAAGTCGTATTTTTCAATGTACTTTTATATTTTGAGGTTGATTTTAATATTATTGAGACCAAACACTCTTTATAAGTCTCCCTTAAGTGATCGCGACTTTAAGATCATCCACTATATTTCTTCTACATATGTACCAGTGGTGAGATAGAATTTAAATCTTGTGTTAGTCTAAAGAAAAATGTTGTTTTGCAATCGAAAATCTCCTCAGTGAAACAGCTATTTCTAAATATCACTTCAGGGTTGTGTTCTACATATTTAAACTTGATTTGCAGCTTTCTTAGATTTGGAATTGGACAAAAACTTGGAGACAGATATAACCTGAGTTTAAGACAATAACCCAAGCTTTAAATCTAATTACAGGCTACTTCCGTTTTCGAAACCAGCTTCTGTGCTACAGACACAAGTATTTGAAGATTTCAATGCCAAATTTACTAAAGCAAAATAAAAGAAATGCAAGATCATCTAATTCTTTTATATTTACAGATACAGCATCTGATTACAGAGGTAAATTATTAATTACAAGGAATTATTGGTCATATACAAACAATATATTTATAATTACCTTGAAAGTATCCTCAGTAGGTATTTCCAGTAGGTACAATTAGATTCAAATTGCCAGTAATTTACTTTCATTTCCCAGAAATCTATATTATATGTCCAATTTTCCAATAGGCAATGTTTCCGTAAATATTTATATGTCCTCACAGTCTGTTTTCACAATATTGTTTGACTTTTGGCCATTCAAGATTTCCAAGTGGATGTTCTGGATTTTAACAATGACAGCGAAATATTAAATGCAAAGACCATATTACACTTTGTCCCATATTGTTCATACTTTAAACAGTATTGTTTGTATGTTTTGGGATATTGATTTTTCCTTTCATTACATAACAATATCTACACTTTCACACACTTGGTCAATAGAGAAAACAAGTTAGTGCTCTTGAACTGTAGAACTGACTTCATGGGTGTATTTATGACTTATAGTATAACTTGTACCATTGCTTGGCATAATTTTGACAAAATAAACCCTTCTTTGTGCTTGTTGTATGTGTAAAAAGGTAGATCTCTTTTGATTGAAATAAACAGGGAGTAAAGTCGTGTAGTGCTTTAAATTAAGTAAACTAATCCATTTTAATTAAACCTCGGACTGAAATATCCATTGACACAAACAAAAGTTATAAATGTACATTAAAAATGAAAAATATCAAATTAAGTAACACTTTTAATGCACAGTCTCACCTCGGTGATTTCTTATAACAAAGCTGAAACTGGTTGATCGACTTAAAGCTGTTGCTCCTTAATGTCTCCTTCGTATGTAGGAGATTAAGTTCTAAAAATGTCTAAACAGAATTAGAATCTTTACTGTCTTTTCGAAGGTTTTATTTATTATTGATTATGAGGATGTGTTTGGTTATCCTACTCTTGTTTTTATGCCCTGTACTAAGCCTATCAAGCCTATAGTGTGCCTGTAATGACCTTGGCCCGCATTCACGAAAGGTCTTAGGCTTAAAGTTGAGACTTTTGTCTCAAGTTTCTGCCCAAAAGTCCCTGGCTTTGAAACAGAGATACAGAAAAGGAGGAAGCAGACAGCAACAATGATAAGATGGGTCTTGATCTAGCTTAGATCCAATTAAATTTTGTGAGTGATCCAGGGCACTGCCTGGACACAAAAAAAGTGATCAAAGATACAGATTATGCAATTTACTTATCATTGAACCATTTTTTTTAATAAATCATAGTGAGGTATGCACTCTGTGAGTGCTCTTATTGCTGATGCATTTAGTTCTTGTAATTTGGTTCTTACATACGAGAGAGTTAAATATGTAAATATCTGTTCAATAAAAAAAATATGCCCAAGTGAATGACATTTCTACTTAAAAAGTGTTATTTTTATGTTTTTCAGTGGAAAGGCATCAGAGGGAAGAGGAAACAGAGTCACAGAACCCCAGCTACATAAATAGATGTTCAATCAAAAAGTACACCCAAGACACTGACATTCCTTCTTATAAAGTGTGGCTATTGTGTTTTGTTTTAGTTCAAAGCCATCACAGGGAAGAGGAAGCAGAGACCAGGAACGCCAGCCACAGGGACCCAGACAGGGGCGTAGGAAGCAATTTTTGGTTGGGGGGGGGGCGAGGAACTAGATTGCACGGACGCGACTTGACACCTACAATTTTGGTTAATTTTACAGTAGTATTGCATGTAGGTAATATACAAATTCAAATTGTCCAATTAAAATATTTTAAAGTTAGTTTACCAAAGGAATTTTTTTGACGACATCATCCTAAGTTTCCCCAACCTTGTATGGGTATAGAAATACATATAGTCACCTCTGCATTTGAAAGGTATTTCTAATATCTTGACTACATGTTTCCAGAATCTGTGACCTTTCCTTCAAGTGCTGAGCTGATACAAGATCTATTTTCAGCAAGGTTAATCCCCATATTGAGGGGCATGTATAATCACTGGATTGGCTGGGTCCAATAAACACACAGTAAAGAAAGAAGAGTTTTCTGCGAAAAATCTTATCAGCTGACAAATTGCTGTGCCAAACTGTTCCTCTGTGTGAATTTGAAACTACATGTCTAAGTTTTAAATAATTAGCAACACAGTATATTAAATGTAGAAGATCACTATATGTATGATTTTGGTCTGCATAAGTTAAACATTTTACAGAATTTTACAAATCCCATGACAGGTTAACTGAAAACGTTCCTTTTGCAAATCGTAAAAATAAATATTTTATAGTTCAATGGTAGCTTACACAATGGTACAGTGAAGAAGGTAAAGTGTAATTTGACCACATATTATTCAATTACTTGTAAAAATTTACATAAATTTCAAAATTGGAATTTAGTTCTATTGCACAAAGTTGGGGGGGGGGGGGGGGGGCGAAAAGATATCCCCCCCCCCCAACTTTATGGTTGGGGGGGGCAGCTGCCCCCGCTGTCCCCCCAGTTCCTACGCCTATGCCAGAGGATATTAGGCTGTTCTGGTCCAATCCCTCCCCACTCGCAACAAGCAAGCAGCCTAGGTGCACCCATACAAACAACTGGTCGTTCATACTGGACAAGGTATCTGTGAGAACTGAGGAGTGTGTCCCAACACCTTGACTTTGCTCTGAGCGGGCCTGGAGAGCCAGTCCTGCCATTGCATGGCCTGGGCCTGCTCCGATTTGACCCATTTCCAGCAGAAGACCTTTGAGCTGGTTCAAAGTGCCTTCCAGGCCTTAGCCAAGCTCCAATTGCAGTGACAAGGAAGAGGAGTCCAGGCCACATATGTGGCTACACCAGGAGCATCTGGGGCAATATCAGTGACAGCTTCAACAACAGCTCAGCAAGTAGCAACAGCCATATTTGCAAGGCTGTACTTCTGATGATCAGAAGGAAGATCCAGCTGTGACCATAAGTGCAGCAGATCTCATGGTTAAGCCAAATACCACTACAGAGTGACCAGGCATATCCCACACCAAAAACTATAGTCACCCCAGCCGCCTGCCACAGTACAAGTCACTACCTTGAATCCATCGTCCCAATAGCCATTAAACTCTGGGCGCCTACTTACTATCAGCATCTCAGGGTTATCTGGTTTGGATGGGGTGATTTCTAACATCTCCTCAATGCTCAGCCCTGTGTTGCCGACATAAGTAGAATGTTTTAATACACCACAACCACAGCCATCAGATGGCAACTGAGATAAACTTTTGGCATTACACTCCCATGGGCATTTATGTAAAACTTAGTGTCACAAGTACTGTAGTAATTTTAATATATATTGACTGTTGCAACTTAATTATATCTAGTGTATTTCAATATATAGATTGTGATAATTTTAACATATAGCCTATGTATGGCCTTGATAAAGTATGTGGGCACTTGATATGACTATGCGAATCTGTTAGTGATCATTTTCAATTTATAATATTTTATGATCAGGCAATAGTAGAATCGTTGAAGTGGGTGACTGATGCAAGAAACCAGAAAGGAAAAAAGCATTACGGGTCAAATTTTAGAGGAAATCAGAGCTAAACTAAACAATTATATACAATGGACTGAAGTAATTTAAGCACAGGAACATACAAATAATCCAGAGACAGTTTAATGATAAGAAATTAAAAATAAAAAAAATTTTTTAAATTACCGATGTTGTGTGAGTAATTTGGAGGTGTCGTAAATCACAGAAAAAATATTTTCCAGCCGAAGTCAGATAATGGAAAAAAGTTTTTTTTTTTGTTTGTTGTTTTTTTTTTTTTGGGGGGGGGGGGGGGGGGGGTGGCTTTGAGTGTAAATACCATCCAATTGGTACCTTTTCTGAATGCTCAATAGTACCGGCAAAAATAATTCTAGATATAATTGAAAGATATTCTGTTATCACAGACCACCAATTTGGTGTGAAAAGATGTCATTCCACTCCTTTGACAGGATAAATCTTGCAAATTTTTTAAACATACTGAAGGAATTTGATATTCCATCATTTTTTTCTTAAAATCCTAGATTTTGGCTTAGTTATCAACAGGTGGAATAACATGTACTCTGATCTCTTTCCAGTACCTAGTGGATTAAAGCACGAAAAGAGCCTTCAAATATTTTCAGCCAACTGCTAAAGGCTGGCTGCTGGACAGACAATTTCTTGATGTTATCTTCCTTTCATCTGTACCACGGTCATCTCTGTTGGTGCTGGGCTCGGGAAGGAGGGGCTGTGAGGTGTTGGGCTGGATGTAGCTGTCATCTAGTGAGGTGTGTGGCAAGGCATGGATGAGTGACCCAAATGAGGTGTTGGCTGAGGCTACAGAGGGTGTTGATGAGATGGATCTTGGTCTCCGGCTCTGCATTGGTTGCTGTGGAGTAATTTGGAGTGGCTGTATCTGCTATTGGCTGAGCGACTGCATGTGTGGTTGAATTGGTTGTTGCATCTGAAGTGGAACTGGTTCCTGCATCTGCTGTTGCATGGATGGCCCATTTGCTGTTGCATGGGCTGAAATGTCTGCTGTGGTCGATCCAACTGTTGACTGCTTTGAAATTAAAGTGACTATTGTCTGATGCAATAAACTCTGAATTGTTGTTGCTGCTGTTGCCTCTCCTTTCATTTGAGGGTCTACATCAAGGAAAATGTCTCCACCTGGAAGTCTTCAAATGTGTTTTCTGGAACAACGTCTGCTGTAGTTTGTCTTTAAGTAAGTCAAACTTACTAGAACACACTAACGGTTGGTTAATCACATGGTTTAGTACTTGGTGAATTTTGGGATGGGGTTGGGAGGCACCAGACAATCTTCTTAGGTCCTCAGTTAATGTATGTCCACCAGTTCTCCACTGGGATGATTGTATATTCTGATAGCCTGACATCGGGTGGCCTGGATACTGTGGCCTTGTGTCCAGGTTTGAAGGTATCCTAAGAAGAGAAATGACAGAGTAAAGGCTGACGAGGGTGTGAATTAATGAAAAATTGTCTTTCAGTCATTTCTGTCTATCCATCAGATGAGGTGTACTGTGGCCTGATTTAGTTGCTTTAATTTGCTGTATGTTTTTCTTTTACTCTTAAACCAGGGCTCTCAGGTCTCCTTCATGTTAGAAAGCATCCCACAGTGCCTCCCACTTGTTGGGATCTTTGGAGTATATGAGACCTTTATTAAAGCTTCATCTGAGAACTAATCTAGAGCCGCCATCTTGCTCTTCGGGTCATTCCCTCCTCAGCATAAGCTTCCTTAGTCATCTTCTGCATATTATCTTCTGTAACATCCTGTGTAGCCCTCTGAATAGCCTCATGAGAAGCCTCCTGGGTAGCCCTTTTTGTAGCCTTCTGTGTAGGCGACACCTCTGGAGTAACTGCTAACCACACTCTCTGGATTTTTTTAATCTTGTCTATCTGTTACCAGTATTGTTTCGGCAAAATTGAAATTACATACATTACAGGATATGGTTTTACAAAGGATCTCAGACTTAGCCAGGACTTAGGCGAGTTTAAGGGGCTTAAATCTGAGCCTTTTTTCTTTGGTAAGTCCTGTAATTAAATGAATTTCACAAAGGGTGACTTAGCTAAGTCCAAGCTTATCATATAACCACAATGGTTTTCTATATCATGTAACCCTTTATATCTGATCAAAATACTTTAGTGGTGACCTATAACCTTTGTTTAACTCATTTTATCTTTGAAAAAAACTGTTTCAATGGAATGCCTTGTCAACACATAAATATGTCCAAAGACTAATTTAGGGAGGTGTTCTTTTTTATTCTTTATTTTCAAGCTTTTTAAATTTTGAAGTGAGAAAAATATATGGCAGCCATATTTAAATCTTTGTTTACAAAAGGTAAGCCCACTCAAGGGTAGACTTAGCCACAGCCTAGACTTAGAAGCTTTGTGAAACCCTCTCAGTCTAAGACCACAGACTTAGCCTCATTTTAAGACAAAGGTTTTTACTTTAAGTCTAAGTCCAAGCAAGGTCCTTTTCTGAAACCGACCCCCTTGGTGTAGTTTTTGCTAGAATTGAGTCTCGGTGGTCACAAGTGTAAAAGTGCAATGTTTAGAATCCTGAGGTTGTGGTTCGTATCATGCTAAAGCTGTTTTATTTATTTTTTTTTCGTTCAGGTTTTTTTAGCAATACCTTTTAGTAGTTTTTTACATAAAAAAGATAAGCTATCTGTTGAAGAGATAAAGCATGATTAAAGTTTTAATTAAATTGTTTTAAGAGTGTTTACAGTTACAAATAAACAATTGAATCCAAATATATGGTTTCCTTTGAGGTACTACAGTTTTGCAAGAAAATGCTAGAAATAATATCATTTATGAGATTTTAGGTGAATAATAATGACAGATGCAGATCTAATAATAATAGTAATAATGTGAATTTGCACGGGCATTATAGGTTTTTACAGGCACTTCATGAATCATTACTGCCCTCGGGCCTAATGGCCCTTGGGCTGTAATGATTCATGGCGTGCCTGTAAAAACCTATAATGCCCTACAAAATCACATTATTGTACTATTAATTATAGAAATGTGGAAACAACTATGTTTATATCATAGTGTATCTATGGTGTAACTTCAGCTGTCATATATCTTTTACTACTGCCTACATTGTTTATCAACTGTGAAAATCGGTAACACTACAACTGTAACATGTGTAAAGCTATACAAGTATTGAGGTGAAAAAAATGAACAATTCATATCACTGGTGTAATCTTAGCTGGCTTATAATAAAAAATACGTGTTGCAACTAGCGGTATTAAATGTTGAAGTGTTTGCTATCACTGGTGTAAATTGATTGAATATTGAGATAGAAAGTAGCCCCCTCACACAAATCATAACAAAATTTTATAATTTTTAGAATTTACCACGACTCCTTCAATTACATTTGTATTGTTTTGGGGGGCTGTGGGTACAAATTGCTTGGTCGCAATGACAGAATATAATCAATTGCAAAACAAACCCACAAACACATATTTTATGTGTCTGATACCCATTGGATTAATGATCACAAAAATATACTAAAAAGATCTGAGATGGTGAATGTTTTATTAATGGAAACAGGAGCAACGCAAAGAGTGTATCAATTATGATAAGTAAAACCTTTAAATACACAATTGGCAAGGATATAGAGAGTAACCTCCTTAGGTTAGATAGAGGTCATTAGTGGCTTGGTTAACAAGTTTGGCATCTAAATCACAGGCTGTCACCTCTGTATGGGTTGGGCTCCCACAAGTGACAATGCTGAGGACCTGTCCCAATATGGCCCTGGCTGTTGAACGGGACGTAAAACCCCGACTTTGACCTTTTACAACTATTACATGAAGACAGGAAATTTAACTGAAAATTTTTTGAAGGTAGGGGAACCAGTGAAACCCCCATTTAAACCGTTTAGATTATAAAAACAATGTCCAAAAAATAAAAGCCTTTGGTAATTCTTCATCCCAAAAGATTTATTGTTTTAAAACCTGTTTGAGACTTTTTTACAATTAGCGTCACTATGGATATATGATGTGTACACAAATTATACTTTGCAGCATTGAAAGGGGGGAACCTAGCTATTAATAACTCCGAACGATCAGGTAGTTTACACTGTTCTGAAATAAGATTATAAATTGCAATGTATTTCCACTAATTCGGATACTGTTACCCCTTTAAAAATTTTACCTACGCCAATATTAGTTGGATGAATCATAAGAAGTTTATGACAAAAACATGTAAAATTGTCTTACTCTGGTGTCATCTTTTCATTTACAAGACAAAATTTTACATCTTTTGAGAAATCAGTAAAAGTGTCACCATATAACAACTCAATACTTTCCCTTGGCTTCATTACACCAAATTCTCTAGGATATAACTTTCCTTTCCAATAGATGGTTTCTGCCCTGCCACACTCAGACAATACAACAGGATGTGGAGGGATTTCATCTCTTTCCAGGTGGCAGCTGGGCTGCCCGCTTTCCAGGTCACTCCTTCTATTAGCATATTTAGAGTATCTGTCAAAGTGTCGATTGTCTGAGTCTCATATGGCAAATCACATGTCAGCACTGCGGGCTTTTCATATTATGCATGGACTTTGTACCAAAGCCTTTCAAGATCACAGAATCTCACTATATTTCAAATCTCTGAAACTTAATAGGCAATTTGCCCCAAAAATAAACCAGACCCTCACAGTTTCCACATTGGAGTCAGTAATTGCACTAGCAAAAACAATGCAACACCAGGTCACATTCGTAGCTTTGTATTCTTTCTGTTTCTTTTCGTTCCTCCGCCTTTCCAACTTACTACCTCATACACCCAACACATTTGATATTACAAGACATCTGGCGAGAGGAGATATCATTTTCACATCGTTTGGGGCCATAGAAATTATTAAATGGTCAAAAACTATTCAGAACAGGAAAGATACATGTACAATTGCTATCCCAAGCCTGAGGCGTTCGGAAATATGTCCTGTGAATGCACTCAAGACAATGTTCGCATGTTTGCCGGGCACAGATAATGATCCATTATTCAGAATATATAAGAAAGGAACCGTACTTCCTTTGACTGACTCCACAGCTCGTAAACATCTCAAACAAATTTCCTCCATGCTCGAAATACAACCCCCTCTCACACTTCATGCTTTTAGGAGGGCTGCCTCCACATGGGCTTTCCAGCATGGCGTCCTGCTTGAACATATACAGGCGCACGGTACATGGAAAAGTGATGCTGTATGGGCATATCTACGCTCTTCTCCCTCCTCCTCTTCTCCAGTTGCTGAGAATTTTTAGAAAACATCTATCACGCTAGTTTGGCTCCTTGGGAGTCACACACGTCTTATATGATTTTCATTTCCTTCGGGAATTTCAATGATATATATCGTTTCCATCTGCAAAGGCCACTGAGTGGGCTGGACCAGACATTCCAGTACTATGGTACATGACTCTCTAAACTGGGGACCATCATATGGGTCCCCCCATTGCTTTTCCCAGACGCTTGACCTTTGCCTGCTCACAGGTCTTGAACTATCTTGACCTTTGACCTTTTCAACTCTGACTAGGTTAATTCCTGCTCCAGCCTTCTCGGTTCCAAACATAATGGCTCAAATTATAAAATCAAATAGTGCCTAAAGTTTGAAGCACTTTTAAATACATTCTTTTAACATGCTAAATCTTCATCTTCAAATAGACTTTTGAAATGGTAAATGTTAACTGAAGTTTGAATCATTTTATGTAAATTTGCTAAAATGGTAAAGATTAACTGATGTTTGAATCATTCAATTATGTTCCTATGTAAATTAATATTATCGGCATTCGGTTTGAATGGCAAGTTGTTTTAACTGTAACAGTATTTTATGTAAATTGTGCTTTATAGAAGAATTGTTAAAGAAATAAATATTTTAAACCCATTGTTGGTATTCTTGGCTCGGGGGGAATGTGTGTGCCCACATGTAGGTGTGGGCAAGTTCATTCCTAGGAGCCCATCTGAGGTTTAGTAGCTCTTTGTGACACAATTCTTCACACCTCACTGCACACAGCATTGGGAACTCTGTTTAATAGTTTCACCTTGCCATTCAAACTTCAGATGCCAGTGGGGTGACATTGCAAAAAACCCACCCTGGTTATTATCTATATGTTGGTGCCCACCCATCTGATTCCTACTAAGACTACATTAAGACACCCATACTGTTGGTTGTGTACATATGTATTTTCAGATACCTTCATACCTATGTGATCTCCCAAAATTTGAGGTGCATCTTGGTGACTTTGAGTAACTCTGCTGGCAGCTCCATGTACTTCCAGCCCAGTACTTCACCAACCTCTATACCAATGGACACAATAATTCCATGGCTTGTGCCACATCAATGTTGTTAAAATGTGTAATGTGTCAGTATATTGAATAATACTAAGTAATATATGTCACCTTAGCAGTGCAAGTGGTTATAATGTGCCAAGTAAATTTATTATATACATACTGTATTACTGCTTGTTGTAAATATCTTGGAAATATTGTGTCACCAGTACATGTAATGCTATAAAAAGTAATTTTAAAAATTTTAACATAACTTTTACAAGTTGATGCACCTCAGGACACCTTGTTCCTTGAGTTGCTATTGTTAGTTAGGGGCCCGTAATGCACGGACCGAACAGGGAGTAGTTACTTGAGCGAGTGGATCGGGGTGTTTGGATGAAATAATTGTACGTTCTTTGTTTCATCCTCCACAAACTCTAAACAGCTAGGTCAATTGGGAAGTAGTGGCCTTGGGATAACCATATATTGAATTTGGAGACCAAATTTGGAGAAACAGACCATGGATGAAAGGTTTATGACCTTTTTCTTTCCCTTCACCGGCCTACCTGGAAACACAATACACAAGAAATTCATCTGGAGCATCCCATAGGACTACCGTTAGCCCTTCATTGGGCTACGTTTGCCGGAAGTACTCCTCCAAAAGACATTGTGGATGTGGATTGCCTAGAAATATTCTATTACCAGGTCATATCTTAACAATCGTAAATTGTGGTTCAATACGCAGGAAATATTATTTTAAAAATTCCAATGGCATTCTTTAATTTTATAAAACATTCATACAAATAATTATACATATCCATGCCTTTGCATTATGAGCCTTCAGATGAAGTCACCTTCGAAAACCTCAATACAAATCTTTGGGCTAGTTCCCCCATTTTCCATATCATTTGCCAAGCCTTTGCCAACACTCTCTTGGCCAGATCATCAGATCTCCCTATTTCAAATTACACTTTACATTATAGACTTCATCCTCCTATACTTAGATACATGGGAGTCACACACATGTCTTATACGATTTTCATTTCCTTCGGGAATTTCAACGATATATATCGTTTCCATCTGCAAAGGCCACTGAGTGGGCTGGACCAGACATTCCAGTACTATGGTACATGACTCTCTAAACTGGGGACCATCATATGGGTCCCCCCATTGCTTTTCCCAGACACTTGACCTTTGCCTGCTCACAGGTCTTGAACTATCTTGACCTTTGACCTTTTCAACTCTGACTAGGTTAATTCCTGCTCCAGCCTTCTCGGTCCCAAACATAATGGCTCAAATTATAAAATCAAATAGTGCCTAAAGTTTGAAGCACTTTTAAATACATTCTTTTAACATGCTAAATCTTCATCTTCAAATAGACTTTTGAAATGGTAAATGTTAACTGAAGTTTGAATCATTTTATGTAAATTTGCTAAAATGGTAAAGATTAACTGATGTTTGAATCATTCAATTATGTTCCTATGTAAATTAATATTATCGGCATTCGGTTTGAATGGCAAGTTGTTTTAACTGTAACAGTATTTTATGTAAATTGTGCTTTATAGAAGAATTGTTAAAGAAATAAATATTTTAAACCCATTGTTGGTATTCTTGGCTCGGGGGGAATGTGTGTGCCCACATGTAGGTGTGGGCAAGTTCATTCCTAGGAGCCCATCTGAGGTTTAGTAGCTCTTTGTGACACAATTCTTCACACCTCACTGCACACAGCATTGGGAACCCTGTTTAATAGTTTCACCTTGCCATTCAAACTTCAGATGCCAGTGGGGTGACATTGCAAAAAACCCACCCTGGTTATTATCTATATGTTGGTGCCCACCCATCTGATTCCTACTAAGACTACATTAAGACACCCATACTGTTGGTTGTGTACATATGTATTTTCAGATACCTTCATACCTATGTGATCTCCCAAAATTTGAGGTGCATCTTGGTGACTTTGAGTAACTCTGCTGGCAGCTCCATGTACTTCCAGCCCAGTACTTCACCAACCTCTATACCAATGGACACAATAATTCCATGGCTTGTGCCACATCAATGTTGTTAAAATGTGTAATGTGTCAGTATATTGAATAATACTAAGTAATATATGTCACCTTAGCAGTGCAAGTGGTTATAATGTGCCAAGTAAATTTATTATATACATACTGTATTACTGCTTGTTGTAAATATCTTGGAAATATTGTGTCAGCAGTACATGTAATGCTATAAAAAGTAATTTTAAAAATTTTAACATAACTTTTACAAGTTGATGCACCTCAGGACACCTTGTTCCTTGAGTTGCTATTGTTAGTTAGGGGCCCGTAATGCACGGACCGAACAGGGAGTAGTTACTTGAGCGAGTGGATCGGGGTGTTTGGATGAAATAATTGTACGTTCTTTGTTTCATCCTCCACAAACTCTAAACAGCTAGGTCAATTGGGAAGTAGTGGCCTTGGGATAACCATATATTGAATTTGGAGACCAAATTTGGAGAAACAGACCATGGATGAAAGGTTTATGACCTTTTTCTTTCCCTTCACCGGCCTACCTGGAAACACAATACACAAGAAATTCATCTGGAGCGTCCCATAGGACTACCGTTAGCCCTTCATTGGGCTAGGTTTGCCGGAAGTACTCCTCCAAAAGACATTGTGGATGTGGATTGCCTAGAAATATTCTATTACCAGGTCATATCTTAACAATCGTAAATTGTGGTTCAATACGCAGGAAATATTATTTTAAAAATTCCAATGGCATTCTTTAATTTTATAGAACATTCATACAAGTAATTATACATATCCATGCCTTTGCATTATGAGCCTTCAGATGAAGTCACCTTCGAAAACCTCAATACAAATCTTTGGGCTAGTTCCCCCATTTTCCATATCATTTGCCAAGCCTTTGCCAACACTCTCTTGGCCAGATCATCAGATCTCCCTATTTCAAATTACACTTTACATTATAGACTTCATCCTCCTATACTTAGATACATGGGAGTCACACACATGTCTTATACGATTTTCATTTCCTTCGGGAATTTCAACGATATATATCGTTTCCATCTGCAAAGGCCACTGAGTGGGCTGGACCAGACATTCCAGTACTATGGTACATGACTCTCTAAACTGGGGACCATCATATGGGTCCCCCCATTGCTTTTCCCAGACACTTGACCTTTGCCTGCTCACAGGTCTTGAACTATCTTGACCTTTGACCTTTTCAACTCTGACTAGGTTAATTCCTGCTCCAGCCTTCTCGGTCCCAAACATAATGGCTCAAATTAAAAAATCAAATAGTGCCTAAAGTTTGAAGCACTTTTAAATACATTCTTTTAACATGCTAAATCTTCATCTTCAAATAGACTTTTGAAATGGTAAATGTTAACTGAAGTTTGAATCATTTTATGTAAATTTGCTAAAATGGTAAAGATTAACTGATGTTTGAATCATTCAATTATGTTCCTATGTAAATTAATATTATCGGCATTCGGTTTGAATGGCAAGTTGTTTTAACTGTAACAGTATTTTATGTAAATTGTGCTTTATAGAAGAATTGTTAAAGAAATAAATATTTTAAACCCATTGTTGGTATTCTTGGCTCGGGGGGAATGTGTGTGCCCACATGTAGGTGTGGGCAAGTTCATTCCTAGGAGCCCATCTGAGGTTTAGTAGCTCTTTGTGACACAATTCTTCACACCTCACTGCACACAGCATTGGGAACCCTGTTTAATAGTTTCACCTTGCCATTCAAACTTCAGATGCCAGTGGGGTGACATTGCAAAAAACCCACCCTGGTTATTATCTATATGTTGGTGCCCACCCATCTGATTCCTACTAAGACTACATTAAGACACCCATACTGTTGGTTGTGTACATATGTATTTTCAGATACCTTCATACCTATGTGATCTCCCAAAATTTGAGGTGCATCTTGGTGACTTTGAGTAACTCTGCTGGCAGCTCCATGTACTTCCAGCCCAGTACTTCACCAACCTCTATACCAATGGACACAATAATTCCATGGCTTGTGCCACATCAATGTTGTTAAAATGTGTAATGTGTCAGTATATTGAATAATACTAAGTAATATATGTCACCTTAGCAGTGCAAGTGGTTATAATGTGCCAAGTAAATTTATTATATACATACTGTATTACTGCTTGTTGTAAATATCTTGGAAATATTGTGTCAGCAGTACATGTAATGCTATAAAAAGTAATTTTAAAAATTTTAACATAACTTTTACAAGTTGATGCACCTCAGGACACCTTGTTCCTTGAGTTGCTATTGTTAGTTAGGGGCCCGTAATGCACGGACCGAACAGGGAGTAGTTACTTGAGCGAGTGGATCGGGGTGTTTGGATGAAATAATTGTACGTTCTTTGTTTCATCCTCCACAAACTCTAAACAGCTAGGTCAATTGGGAAGTAGTGGCCTTGGGATAACCATATATTGAATTTGGAGACCAAATTTGGAGAAACAGACCATGGATGAAAGGTTTATGACCTTTTTCTTTCCCTTCACCGGCCTACCTGGAAACACAATACACAAGAAATTCATCTGGAGCGTCCCATAGGACTACCGTTAGCCCTTCATTGGGCTAGGTTTGCCGGAAGTACTCCTCCAAAAGACATTGTGGATGTGGATTGCCTAGAAATATTCTATTACCAGGTCATATCTTAACAATCGTAAATTGTGGTTCAATACGCAGGAAATATTATTTTAAAAATTCCAATGGCATTCTTTAATTTTATAGAACATTCATACAAGTAATTATACATATCCATGCCTTTGCATTATGAGCCTTCAGATGAAGTCACCTTCGAAAACCTCAATACAAATCTTTGGGCTAGTTCCCCCATTTTCCATATCATTTGCCAAGCCTTTGCCAACACTCTCTTGGCCAGATCATCAGATCTCCCTATTTCAAATTACACTTTACATTATAGACTTCATCCTCCTATACTTAGATACATGGGAGTCACACACATGTCTTATACGATTTTCATTTCCTTCGGGAATTTCAACGATATATATCGTTTCCATCTGCAAAGGCCACTGAGTGGGCTGGACCAGACATTCCAGTACTATGGTACATGACTCTCTAAACTGGGGACCATCATATGGGTCCCCCCATTGCTTTTCCCAGACACTTGACCTTTGCCTGCTCACAGGTCTTGAACTATCTTGACCTTTGACCTTTTCAACTCTGACTAGGTTAATTCCTGCTCCAGCCTTCTCGGTTCCAAACATAATGGCTCAAATTATAAAATCAAATAGTGCCTAAAGTTTGAAGCACTTTTAAATACATTCTTTTAACATGCTAAATCTTCATCTTCAAATAGACTTTTGAAATGGTAAATGTTAACTGAAGTTTGAATCATTTTATGTAAATTTGCTAAAATGGTAAAGATTAACTGATGTTTGAATCATTCAATTATGTTCCTATGTAAATTAATATTATCGGCATTCGGTTTGAATGGCAAGTTGTTTTAACTGTAACAGTATTTTATGTAAATTGTGCTTTATGGAAGAATTGTTAAAGAAATAAATATTTTAAACCCATTGTTGGTATTCTTGGCTCGGGGGGAATGTGTGTGCCCACATGTAGGTGTGGGCAAGTTCATTCCTAGGAGCCCATCTGAGGTTTAGTAGCTCTTTGTGACACAATTCTTCACACCTCACTGCACACAGCATTGGGAACCCTGTTTAATAGTTTCACCTTGCCATTCAAACTTCAGATGCCAGTGGGGTGACATTGCAAAAAACCCACCCTGGTTATTATCTATATGTTGGTGCCCACCCATCTGATTCCTACTAAGACTACATTAAGACACCCATACTGTTGGTTGTGTACATATGTATTTTCAGATACCTTCATACCTATGTGATCTCCCAAAATTTGAGGTGCATCTTGGTGACTTTGAGTAACTCTGCTGGCAGCTCCATGTACTTCCAGCCCAGTACTTCACCAACCTCTATACCAATGGACACAATAATTCCATGGCTTGTGCCACATCAATGTTGTTAAAATGTGTAATGTGTCAGTATATTGAATAATACTAAGTAATATATGTCACCTTAGCAGTGCAAGTGGTTATAATGTGCCAAGTAAATTTATTATATACATACTGTATTACTGCTTGTTGTAAATATCTTGGAAATATTGTGTCACCAGTACATGTAATGCTATAAAAAGTAATTTTAAAAATTTTAACATAACTTTTACAAGTTGATGCACCTCAGGACACCTTGTTCCTTGAGTTGCTATTGTTAGTTAGGGGCCCGTAATGCACGGACCGAACAGGGAGTAGTTACTTGAGCGAGTGGATCGGGGTGTTTGGATGAAATAATTGTACGTTCTTTGTTTCATCCTCCACAAACTCTAAACAGCTAGGTCAATTGGGAAGTAGTGGCCTTGGGATAACCATATATTGAATTTGGAGACCAAATTTGGAGAAACAGACCATGGATGAAAGGTTTATGACCTTTTTCTTTCCCTTCACCGGCCTACCTGGAAACACAATACACAAGAAATTCATCTGGAGCGTCCCATAGGACTACCGTTAGCCCTTCATTGGGCTAGGTTTGCCGGAAGTACTCCTCCAAAATACATTGTGGATGTGGATTGCCTAGAAATATTCTATTACCAGGTCATATCTTAACAATCGTAAATTGTGGTTCAATACGCAGGAAATATTATTTTAAAAATTCCAATGGCATTCTTTAATTTTATAGAACATTCATACAAGTAATTATACATATCCATGCCTTTGCATTATGAGCCTTCAGATGAAGTCACCTTCGAAAACCTCAATACAAATCTTTGGGCTAGTTCCCCCATTTTCCATATCATTTGCCAAGCCTTTGCCAACACTCGCTTGGCCAGATCATCAGATCTCCCTATTTCAAATTACACTTTACATTATAGACTTCATCCTCCTATACTTAGATACATGGGAGTCACACACATGTCTTATACGATTTTCATTTCCTTCGGGAATTTCAACGATATATATCGTTTCCATCTGCAAAGGCCACTGAGTGGGCTGGACCAGACATTCCAGTACTATGGTACATGACTCTCTAAACTGGGGACCATCATATGGGTCCCCCCATTGCTTTTCTCAGACGCTTGACCTTTGCCTGCTCACAGGTCTTGAACTATCTTGACCTTTGACCTTTTCAACTCTGACTAGGTTAATTCCTGCTCCAGCCTTCTCGGTCCCAAACATAATGGCTCAAATTATAAAATCAAATAGTGCCTAAAGTTTGAAGCACTTTTAAATACATTCTTTTAACATGCTAAATCTTCATCTTCAAATAGACTTTTGAAATGGTAAATGTTAACTGAAGTTTGAATCATTTTATGTAAATTTGCTAAAATGGTAAAGATTAACTGATGTTTGAATCATTCAATTATGTTCCTATGTAAATTAATATTATCGGCATTCGGTTTGAATGGCAAGTTGTTTTAACTGTAACAGTATTTTATGTAAATTGTGCTTTATAGAAGAATTGTTAAAGAAATAAATATTTTAAACCCATTGTTGGTATTCTTGGCTCGGGGGGAATGTGTGTGCCCACATGTAGGTGTGGGCAAGTTCATTCCTAGGAGCCCATCTGAGGTTTAGTAGCTCTTTGTGACACAATTCTTCACACCTCACTGCACACAGCATTGGGAACCCTGTTTAATAGTTTCACCTTGCCATTCAAACTTCAGATGCCAGTGGGGTGACATTGCAAAAAACCCACCCTGGTTATTATCTATATGTTGGTGCCCACCCATCTGATTCCTACTAAGACTACATTAAGACACCCATACTGTTGGTTGTGTACATATGTATTTTCAGATACCTTCATACCTATGTGATCTCCCAAAATTTGAGGTGCATCTTGGTGACTTTGAGTAACTCTGCTGGCAGCTCCATGTACTTCCAGCCCAGTACTTCACCAACCTCTACACCAATGGACACAATAATTCCATGGCTTGTGCCACATCAATGTTGTTAAAATGTGTAATGTGTCAGTATATTGAATAATACTAAGTAATATATGTCACCTTAGCAGTGCAAGTGGTTATAATGTGCCAAGTAAATTTATTATATACATACTGTATTACTGCTTGTTGTAAATATCTTGGAAATATTGTGTCACCAGTACATGTAATGCTATAAAAAGTAATTTTAAAAATTTTAACATAACTTTTACAAGTTGATGCACCTCAGGACACCTTGTTCCTTGAGTTGCTATTGTTAGTTAGGGGCCCGTAATGCACGGACCGAACAGGGAGTAGTTACTTGAGCGAGTGGATCGGGGTGTTTGGATGAAATAATTGTACGTTCTTTGTTTCATCCTCCACAAACTCTAAACAGCTAGGTCAATTGGGAAGTAGTGGCCTTGGGATAACCATATATTGAATTTGGAGACCAAATTTGGAGAAACAGACCATGGATGAAAGGTTTATGACCTTTTTCTTTCCCTTCACCGGCCTACCTGGAAACACAATACACAAGAAATTCATCTGGAGCGTCCCATAGGACTACCGTTAGCCCTTCATTGGGCTAGGTTTGCCGGAAGTACTCCTCCAAAATACATTGTGGATGTGGATTGCCTAGAAATATTCTATTACCAGGTCATATCTTAACAATCGTAAATTGTGGTTCAATACGCAGGAAATATTATTTTAAAAATTCCAATGGCATTCTTTAATTTTATAGAACATTCATACAAGTAATTATACATATCCATGCCTTTGCATTATGAGCCTTCAGATGAAGTCACCTTCGAAAACCTCAATACAAATCTTTGGGCTAGTTCCCCCATTTTCCATATCATTTGCCAAGCCTTTGCCAACACTCTCTTGGCCAGATCATCAGATCTCCCTATTTCAAATTACACTTTACATTATAGACTTCATCCTCCTATACTTAGATACATGGGAGTCACACACATGTCTTATACGATTTTCATTTCCTTCGGGAATTTCAACGATATATATCGTTTCCATCTGCAAAGGCCACTGAGTGGGCTGGACCAGACATTCCAGTACTATGGTACATGACTCTCTAAACTGGGGACCATCATATGGGTCCCCCCATTGCTTTTCCCAGACGCTTGACCTTTGCCTGCTCACAGGTCTTGAACTATCTTGACCTTTGACCTTTTCAACTCTGACTAGGTTAATTCCTGCTCCAGCCTTCTCGGTCCCAAACATAATGGCTCAAATTATAAAATCAAATAGTGCCTAAAGTTTGAAGCACTTTTAAATACATTCTTTTAACATGCTAAATCTTCATCTTCAAATAGACTTTTGAAATGGTAAATGTTAACTGAAGTTTGAATCATTTTATGTAAATTTGCTAAAATGGTAAAGATTAACTGATGTTTGAATCATTCAATTATGTTCCTATGTAAATTAATATTATCGGCATTCGGTTTGAATGGCAAGTTGTTTTAACTGTAACAGTATTTTATGTAAATTGTGCTTTATAGAAGAATTGTTAAAGAAATAAATATTTTAAACCCATTGTTGGTATTCTTGGCTCGGGGGGAATGTGTGTGCCCACATGTAGGTGTGGACAAGTTCATTCCTAGGAGCCCATCTGAGGTTTAGTAGCTCTTTGTGACACAATTCTTCACACCTCACTGCACACAGCATTGGGAACCCTGTTTAATAGTTTCACCTTGCCATTCAAACTTCAGATGCCAGTGGGGTGACATTGCAAAAAACCCACCCTGGTTATTATCTATATGTTGGTGCCCACCCATCTGATTCCTACTAAGACTACATTAAGACACCCATACTGTTGGTTGTGTACATGTGTATTTTCAGATACCTTCATACCTATGTGATCTCCCAAAATTTGAGGTGCATCTTGGTGACTTTGAGTAACTCTGCTGGCAGCTCCATGTACTTCCAGCCCAGTACTTCACCAACCTCTATACCAATGGACACAATAATTCCATTGCTTGTGCCACATCAATGTTGTTAAAATGTGTAATGTGTCAGTATATTGAATAATACTAAGTAATATATGTCACCTTAGCAGTGCAAGTGGTTATAATGTGCCAAGTAAATTTATTATATACATACTGTATTACTGCTTGTTGTAAATATCTTGGAAATATTGTGTCACCAGTACATGTAATGCTATAAAAAGTAATTTTAAAAATTTTAACATAACTTTTACAAGTTGATGCACCTCAGGACACCTTGTTCCTTGAGTTGCTATTGTTAGTTAGGGGCCCGTAATGCACGGACCGAACAGGGAGTAGTTACTTGAGCGAGTGGATCGGGGTGTTTGGATGAAATAATTGTACGTTCTTTGTTTCATCCTCCACAAACTCTAAACAGCTAGGTCAATTGGGAAGTAGTGGCCTTGGGATAACCATATATTGAATTTGGAGACCAAATTTGGAGAAACAGACCATGGATGAAAGGTTTATGACCTTTTTCTTTCCCTTCACCGGCCTACCTGGAAACACAATACACAAGAAATTCATCTGGAGCGTCCCATAGGACTACCGTTAGCCCTTCATTGGGCTAGGTTTGCCGGAAGTACTCCTCCAAAAGACATTGTGGATGTGGATTGCCTAGAAATATTCTATTACCAGGTCATATCTTAACAATCGTAAATTGTGGTTCAATACGCAGGAAATATTATTTTAAAAATTCCAATGGCATTCTTTAATTTTATAAAACATTCATACAAATAATTATACATATCCATGCCTTTGCATTATGAGCCTTCAGATGAAGTCACCTTCGAAAACCTCAATACAAATCTTTGGGCTAGTTCCCCCATTTTCCATATCATTTGCCAAGCCTTGAACACTCTCTTGGCCAGATCATCAGATCTCCCTATTTCAAATTACACTTTACATTATAGACTTCATCCTCCTATACTTAGATACATGGGAGTCACACACATGTCTTATACGATTTTTATTTCCTTCGGGAATTTCAACGATATATATCGTTTCCATCTGCAAAGGCCACTGAGTGGGCTGGACCAGACATTCCAGTACTATGGTACATGACTCTCTAAACTGGGGACCATCATATGGATCCCCCCATTGCTTTTCCCAGACACTTGACCTTTACCTGCTCACAGGTCTTGAACTATCTTGACCTTTGACCTTTTCAACTCTGACTAGGTTAATTCCTGCTCCAGCCTTCTCGGTCCCAAACATAATGGCTCAAATTATAAAATCAAATAGTGCCTAAAGTTTGAAGCACTTTTAAATACATTCTTTTAACATGCTAAATCTTCATCTTCAAATAGACTTTTGAAATGGTAAATGTTAACTGAAGTTTGAATCATTTTATGTAAATTTGCTAAAATGGTAAAGATTAACTGATGTTTGAATCATTCAATTATGTTCCTATGTAAATTAATATTATCGGCATTCGGTTTGAATGGCAAGTTGTTTTAACTGTAACAGTATTTTATGTAAATTGTGCTTTATAGAAGAATTGTTAAAGAAATAAATATTTTAAACCCATTGTTGGTATTCTTGGCTCGGGGGGAATGAAATATACAGTCTGCATGTAAAGTTATATACATTTGTGAGATCAGATGACTGCACAAAATTCTTAAACTGAACCAGCAGGTGGCAAGTAACAGTATATCTGTGTTCTTATTTTTAACTGAACAGTTAGGATTCCTTCTAACAATTTGTCCATCAGGGACACTTCATTTTTTACTGAGTACGAGAAACACCGATACCATCTGACCCTTTTCCAAATCCGGCTGATGTTTTTTTTCTGATAAGTTCAACGAGATATGCCCAGTAATGTTGATTGCTTTCAATGTTTTAAGAGGGATCTGTAATACACATTGAATATTAACATCAAGATTACATAAAACAGAATGACATAGAATACAGTTATTTTCAGCCCAACCATTAATATACCATCTTGGTAATTACAGTAAGAACTAGGCTGATTCCTAGTATTTTGACTGCAAAACATATAAATACTGCAAATTCATACGATAGTGATTCCAAAGTTAAAGTTGAGAGTTATGTGACAAATCTTAACTCTAGGATGTCTGAGACATAGATACGATAGTTACTCATTGTGAGAAATAAAATGAGGCATAGGTGTCATCTGTTATTGACAATGTAATGGTGATGTTTGGACACTGACATCACTGGTGTAATCATTCAGGGCATAGCAGTTTGTTTTGGCATGACATGCACTTTTAGATTTGCTTGAACATGTGTTACTTACAGTACAGTCCCCACCACAAAGACAGTAAAACACAAGGAGTTGAGGGTACTTATTTTTAATACAATAACCAGAGTATATAATAATGAGTTTCTATACTAAAACTATTTACGAGTCGATTTATAAAGTAGCTTCATCAAAATAAATCCTAAACATGTCTTCCATTCAATGTCATGTTTGAAGATGACTTTGGGGCCAGAGGCCAAGAAACTCTAAAACAAAGGGAGGCCAATAGAAGTTAAGTTTACTGGCTCACTTAGCAACAGGACTGGGGTTTACATAACCAGCATGTCAGACTTGTACCTGAAGTACTTTATAAAGTAGCTATCTAACAAACTGTCTATGTGGCAGGACTAACACATGGGGTGCCTGGACACCCCAAGCGAAACGCATGAAGTGCCTATAAGTAAGAGTTAGCCTGTATAGATATGTAAGATGAAGTACCAGTCTTTAAGAAAGTACCAACAGTGATTGTTGAGCCTTTGAAGACAGAGGTAGATTCGATTCCCTGAGATTGTGTACTTGTTTACTTCCTGTTGTCACTGAAAACATGGCCTTGATATTCAATTATGATAATCTTAATAAATGTTCTGATGAAATCTTTTGAAGCACTCAGTCAGCTTTTGTTTCATAAGCATCAGATTCTTATGTCCAATCTGTTTTACTTCTCACAATGTACACAGAGACGTTGTTACTTAACTAATAGATTAAGCTATCAGCTGTACAAAATCTTTTGGGATAACATCATTAGTATTTACCTAAAAACATATACAACTGATCATAATTCCCAATTAATTATGCCATGACATTCTATTGCTTTCAGTGTAAGTGGACAACTACTGTAAAAGAATCCCACATTTGAAAACCTGCAGGATGGTTACTTAAAATAAAAAATGTTCAATATGACAATCTGTGGATAGTTTGTGTGTGTTTGATTTGGACATAGTAGTGGTAAAATTAGACATTAATTTCAATTAGAAATTGAGATAACCATTGTTTACATTGCTGCCTTACAGTTCTAGTTTTCTGGGCGGGGTGAAAGCTCCTACAAGATTAAACCATCCCTATAGTTTGAAATTTCCCCTTTATTTTGGAAGCTTTTAGGGGTTAATAAAAAAATACATAGACTACAAGCAGAAACTGGTCTGCAGAATATACACAGATGGTATCTACAATTGTAAAAGTTTTTTTATTTTTGTTTGAGGCATTAACAAATATGTTATCCACTGATAACACAAACATTGAACGATAACCTCATGAGTGGGGAAGTCTACAACTGGGTCTATTTGTTCCCTTTGTTACAATAAATGATTACTTAGTCATTCTCCATCCACTTAGCATCAACATATCTATGCAAGTGTGTCTACTAAAGTTTCACACCTAATAATCTTGCTTGCTCTACTTTCACAATTTTACCACCCAACAACCCTGTTAATATTTTTCCTCAATGTACAATCTTATTGATTGTACAACTAATCTCCTCACTGGCTAGAGTTGGAAGCATACTATCAATCATGGTAGATGGTATGGTAATTATTTTTAAATATGTTAAAAGTCCCTTACAAATATAAAATTTCTCTATTGAGTAATAATGACTCATTTTGTAGTCGTAAGGCAGTACTAATTCATATTTAAGGTTCTACGACTTATGTTCAAGGTCTTACAACTAATTTTGTGACTGTCACCACCTACCTTGTACAGTCTGCTACAAAAATAGAGCTGAGTGATCTTGTTCTAAAATAAGGTTACTCATAGATATCCCCTGATTACTGCACAAGAGGACTCAGGGTTTAGTGTTACAAGTTATCTGTGTGAGTGATAATTGTTGCAAAAGTTTTGTAAGGTTAATTGTGTTGGTCAAAGGACTGGTCTTTCACTCAATTTGCTTGTCTCAACCTTTATTGACATGATCAACCAAAGCCACACTTTTACTTTAAATTTGAATAAATTTTACAAGTAGCTGAACAATTGAACAGTATTGATACACACTTGTTCGTTTTAATTGTGTGCAAATTAGAATGTGTTACCATTTATCCATACCCTGTAATGATTTATGCAATCATCATAGAACCCTGTTTGTACATTTTTATACGATATAGACAAAGAACCATCAATGAATATGCAAATCATCTTCATTGGGGGTTGGTTGAAAATCAAAGCAGTAACAATAGCCTTCTAAAAATGGGTTCTTAACACACTCTGACTCAAGGTTATATTTGCTAATCCTTTTGATGTATTGCCAGTCACAACACCATGGTCTGTTTGTTTTCTTATCCAGTGCAATTTGTACCACATAGGTCACATTTCCAGGGTCTAATGTCAGTGTTAGACGATATATGTGACCTGGATGACCATTCTTAAAGGCAAAACCATCCCCGATATATGTAAAGTCAATGATGGAGTTTAACATCACCTTTCGACATTGGTTTGTATGCCACCCAAGTAGACCATTAACATATGCAACTGCTTGTTCAGCAGCTTCTAAAGCTATAGGATCTTTCTTACTGAAAGTGTTAGGGTTATCTCTCACACAGGCACACCAAAATGGTGGGATAGAAGCATCCTGACAGCTTCTGCCATGTGGTACTTCCTGAAGGAGGCTTTGACCATGTTTCCATTGTTTGTCTTTTGTACCATTGATGAGATGCCACAAGGTGGAATGTATATCAAAAAATGTAGTCAGGCGATTTTGATTGGTCTTCAGATTTTTATATTCTTCTGCTGTCAACATATATTTTGGTGGTACAATGAAAAAATAAGGAAGCCTTGCCTCGAACTGACTCATACTGGTGTGAGCTCTCCTGCCAAACCTGATACCATGGTCACTAAAGAAAAATAAGATGGTGTTGTCTAGTAAATCTTCCTGTATTAAACTTTTCAAAAAATTTGCATAAAACAAATCATTGTCTCCAGCGCCATTCTTTGTATCATGGGACAATCTGGTGAGAAAATTATATGCAAAGTAAGGTTCCTGTTCACTTACATAGTAACGTACATAATCCAGTAACCAATTCAGGATAATTTCATTCTCAGTTTTATCCATAAAGCACTTATGATCTTGATTCCACATACCTTTTTCTTCATTTATTGCCAACATAAATGGCCTCAAATAGTAGTCAGTTGGTATTTGCTCAAACCCACCAATGTAGTTAAATGTTGCTATATTGGGATGATCTTCAGCAAGCAGGGTCCTGTAACCCGATCTTTTAAATGATTTCCACATGAGAGGCATATCACGCTTATTTTCATCTGTTATGTTCAATTCATGCAGAAATGAACCAGTCAGCAAGGGGATCATATTAACCAGAGTATTGTCAGCCACTTTATTCAAGGCCTTCATTTCAAATGCTTTCAGTTCATGTAGCAAAATCTTTCTGGTTTCAGGCATGAAACGCAGAGAGTTTAACCGAGATACAGAGTCTGTTCCAATCATCAGAATGTTTGGTTTGGCCTTTGATGAGGCTATTCTATGTTTTACTGATAGATATTTTGGCTGAGTGAGAGCATGGTAATACTTGTATACTGTCTGATTTGTGGTATTAAAACACTTTACCATCACAAAATCAAACCTGACCAATGCAGTGTCATTGAACTGTACTCCATCTGTACTGATGTTGAATATGTTATCATTGCCAACTTTTGGTCTGTATACTTGGTAATACTTGCAATACTTTACTCTCCCATAATGCACCAGTGCTGACCTGTTGATGGTCACATACACAAACTTTTCAATATATGTCAGCATTGGAGTCTTCACATTGCAGGAAATTGGAGGTTTTAGTTTGGTACTCTCTTTATCTGTTTGAAGAAGTGGGAACACATCCGGAATGCGGCAGGCTTCGGAGTCCAAGATAAACTTCCTTGTATCCATCCAGGAATTTTCCTTCTCAATGCTGAGCAGTGTATTTGAGCTATTCACTAACTCAGTGATGTTTTGGTTTCCACTTTTACATTTTACAATTGTATTATAATCTCTGGTATGTTTCCAAATATAATGACATGTGTATAACATTAATATAAACACAAAAAGGTGGTATAGTTTCATTTTCAACAGATTCCAGCACCATCGGGTAAGTAGTGAAAAAATAACCACAAAACTGATGAATAGGCTGTTGTGATTTATTAACTTTATAAAGTGATTGTACATCAGTACCAACAGCTGTCTTCTAAACCATGGTATCCTGTCACCACTGAAGTCTACACACATGTGCATTACATGAAATCAATGCAGTGAATGAGTGATACTTGAAACTGAAAAATGTTGCATTTATTTGTTGCATATATACCACCCCCACCCCCCAAAAAAATAATAATAAACATATATATGTATATATCTTGTGTATTCAATCACTGTCATCTCTCATGTTAAATAAAATGGATAAGTTATTTAAGGATGTGCAATTTGTTGTAGGCACTATCTTGATTATACTGATTACGCATGAGTCGACTGTTGGTCATGAAATCAACAAATGATTATTTGGCTGTGAGTTTGAAGGGGTTTTGTTTTATATAAAGTTAGTAAGACAAATTTCACAGTAGTAAATGATATATACGGTTAAGCAAGTGGTATATTGCATTTAATCATAAGTCTTATATAAGACTAATTGTTACGTATGATATATTTCACTTAGTACATCTTCTGAATAAACTTCATATCTTGTACATAAATTGTTCATAAATTGTACATAAGACATACTAGCTTGTATATATGACTAATTGCTTTATATACTCTACCTAAGAGTAAGTTACATATATGAAAAAGTCATATATAAGACACACTAAGTTGTATTTTCGACTTACTAAAATCCTGTACAGCCACATATTCGACTTACTAAGCTGTGTGTACAAGAGAGTAAGTCATATATGGAACTAAGTACCTACCTAAACTATTTACACCAATGAAGTAGTACTCAAGTGAAATCTGTGATTTATTAAGTGTTATATATAATATCCTAAATGGTATATAAAAGCTATTTAGTGTATTACACAACTTATAACTTGTTTATTATACAACTTCATCATATTCCCTTTCAGCATTAATATATTCCTGTGACCGAGTAATTGCTGAGTAAAATTATAATATATAAAATCTGCAGTCCAAACGTTACTTTATCCGGCAGACAGCTTTCTATCACGATATAATCTAGACAATGTGTTAAAAGTGAGATGTTAAACAAAAACAAAATGTAAATAAATATTAAGTTCTGCGTATGTCTAAAACTATCTTGTTTTATACAACTTTATATGTCATTTATTTGACTTAAGATGTTCCACAATCGAGGATTGTCCCAGAGCAACCTTGGATTTACTATTCATGGAGCTGACCCCATCACCACACCCCTACCTCACCCCTCAACCTTGTATGGATGAACACCAGCTGTGATCCACAGAAGAAGGGAGGGAGGACGAAATGTCAGATGTTTTAACAAATGTTAATGGCAGTCTAGGGTGCACCCTGGGACCCAAGGAACCCCATGCAGGATGACCCTGGATGTTGCCTCGAGATCTTCCCGGATCCTGTCCATGAGAGGTAGTACAGGACTCATTTTTATCTGTATACTGGGCAAGTAGTAGGCTATATCTACATCTGCCACTGTGGCCTAGCGGGTAACACACTTGTCTAGGAACTCAGAGGACGTGGGTTCAATCCCAGGTACAGGCAGATACATAGTGGCTCGGATGACCACTTAAAATGGCGGTCCTCTGTCATTGGGTCCTATCCCCAGTGGCAGGTTAAAGAACCTCAAGGACGTTGATAAATGGTCATCCTTGAGCCTCTATCTTCCAGTTAGGGGAATGTGAGTTACTTGTGAGTTGGGGCTGTATCTGTACAGTCGGATTGGTTAAATAGCGCTTTGAGTCCTGTAGTATATGGAGATATTGCGCTGAGTATAAATACATAATAATAATAATATATAACCATGTGTTCTTATGTATGGTTAGGTATTTAATGGGACTCTTAAGTCTTTTGTTTTGTGGGGTTACTTAATTTCAGATTTTCAACACATAGCTATTAATTGTTTAGGAAGATATGGGTAGCCTGAAAAGGACTGAGATATTAATAGTCCTCACAAGGACAAGAAGGCCAGTGCTGGATGTGCAGTTTTGAGTAGAAGTGCCTAATTTGGGGAGCAACAGACCAACACCAGCAACACTATCATATATATCTGGAGTGAACAACTAGCAGACATCTCTTCAGAGAGCAGGCCCACTGCAACAGACAGCAACAACAAAAATAGTAGCAACAGATGCCCACAGCAACATATACAGCAACAGCATTGGATGTATTTTCGACACATACTGATTTTATTCTATGTGTATTTCAGTAAGAAGCCATAACCACTTGGCTGCCAAATATTTCTCTACCAACTAACTGGGAAGCAAATACATCAACCATCTGGGGTACTGGGGGGATCACTCCATGTAGCTAGTGTATAATTTGGGGCCAGAAGTGAATCAGTTAGGGTGGTTATTCCCATGGTTGATGTTGAATGGATTAAGGTCACCCATTATAAAACCCCTGGTGACCAGCAATGCTCCCAGACTGCTGGAAATAGCTCCAACCACTCTTGAGCCATAATTTGAGGAATGTATGACTGACCTCCTCTTAGAAAAATATCATTCCACAATATATTAACAGATGAATGAACAAGATTGGCTGTAGCTTTTAAACATGCCATATATTATCGTGAAGCATCTATGTCCTCTGCAGGTACACTTTTCATCTGCATAAGTGATGAGTCAAATGACCAAAAATAATAATGGTAGCTGCTGTAAATTTGAATAATTCAAGGTTTATACTGACCA
This sequence comes from Sabellastarte sp. h YS-2021, assembly GCA_964017235.1. NCBI lineage: Eukaryota > Metazoa > Annelida > Polychaeta > Sabellida > Sabellidae > Sabellastarte > Sabellastarte sp. h YS-2021. The sequence goes on along the minus strand of OZ024929.1, from coordinate 181,307,003 downwards.
AGTCTATTTTATACCTGGGCGTAATGTAACCTATGGCATTTTAAAGCTCTATTGTGTTCTTGTCTGGGCTTTACTCTGCGATAAAGGTTCTGGTGGTGGCCACCATTTTGGATAATCTCTATTCATAGTTACACTTGTCGATATTAGGAGAAAAAGGTTTTGCAGCTTTCTACTGATGTTATGTGGTGCACACTTTGAGAGTATTTAATTTCTTTTCATATGTTATATCATACTTTTTAATTTTTGAATGGAAAATGTGCACTAATTTAAAGGTTTAAATTATTCTTATCTATCCGAAAATTACCCAAGATATATACTCGCACAAGACAATAGTGCTGAGAAAACACAAAAGAAAATCAAACCATCTTTATGAAGGAAAAAGCCACAGGTACACCCCTGCTGTGTCAAAACATGTCACAAGTTACATGTGTGTGTGTTCATCAATTGTCAGTATTGTTCATTTGGTGTGGATGTTCTGTTTCGTCACTGATGTTAATCTTTTATAAATAGAATCTGATTCAGCAATGGGAATTTCCCAATGTTTCACTGAATACATCAAATGCAGTGATCTAGGCAGTATAATTTGAATATATTCATATATTTTTTTCTTTATCTCTGGAATGTTCAGTATAGTAGGTATATACAAGGAGTTTAGAAATTACTTGTGAAAGTAATATTGCCAGTTTTAGATTCAGCTTCTGGAAAAGATACAGAAAGGCTGTGAATTCATCATTAAGAAAAATCAGTGAAGGCTGTGGATTCAGCATATTATTTAGTGAGAGCTATATTTTGGCAGTTGACTGTGTGATGTTACTCATACAAAAAAGGTTGAAATAAATTATATGATAAGTCAAGAATTTTCCTTTTTTGACTAATATATCAAGAAACTGGGCAGCCACACCTTACATCGTGACAACTGTGACCCTGATCCGATGTAGTTTTGGAGTTGAGGGCAATAAATTTAACCTATTTGCAATGTGATATTGCAAAGCATATCTACATTTTGGAGCAGAATATAAAACACACAGCATAATAAACTTTGTCCAAAAAAGTGCACAAATGTCTGAATTTATGATCAAGTTTGGTGTTAATTGTAAATTAAATAATATTGTTTACATTATTATTCATAATTAGTCTTTTACAATGAAAAAGAGAGACCAAAAGGACTATTGTAGCGTGCCGAGGGTAGTGATATAGTTCCAACATGAATAGTAATATTTGATTAATGGTTCATATTATAACTTCAAGATTTAAACATAATGAATTGTCTGAATTGTCTATTCCCATTTAGAATGATTTCCCTGAGAGACCAAGTTCAACCCACATTATTTAATTATTCTAGGTTCAACAAACTAACAAACACTATGTACAAATATGTACAACCCAGTATAACTGGGGCTGGCCACTTCCCTCCCTCTAATTCCCTAGATCATATTAGAAGAAAAGTTTAAATTGTATCCATGAAATTTACCTATCAATTTCCTCCCCCTTTTACTCCTAACCCAAGTTTACAAAATAAACCTCACCCTTCTTGTGCAGATCTGGGCATCTTGACAGTCTTCGGACTTTAATGCTACAGAAGTGCTGTAGAAGTGCTGTCTCCTTAGGGAGAAAGTGAACCAGGAAGAAACACCCCAAAGTTGGCCCTTTTATAGGGAATAACTGGGTCAACAACTGTCTAGCAGTAAAATGCATTTTTGTGATTGGATTAAAAATCCCCAAATGACCTGTTGAACTTTGGCATTTACCTGATTGGACAAGAGCTTGAGATGTTTAACCCTTGCAGTAGCAAAGATGGCTGACTTCCTGTTCTCCCACTTCAAAACTTTAACAACAAACTATGATTGAATGAAGATATATAAACAGGTAAAAAGTATGTGAAATGTAATAAAGTAGCCAACATAATGTTATAAATGTACTTTCAATGTGATTTAATGTGATTAACGATGTAAAATTACCGGCAGTTGCCGATAGTTGAAACTCTGCATTAATGGCATCGCCGATACACGACAATACCCCCCACCAACTAAAGAGGGTTTGTCCCCAAACATAGCTGAAAAATAAACACATTAAAACAACATGACAAAAAAACAATCTTTATTCATACAAAATACAAATAAAAAAAAAATACATTTAATAAACATCATTTCTGGTGAAATCTTGGGTCACCCCTCAGGTAGTACTCAGTGTACTTGCACGGCTTCGGCAGGAAACTATAAATAGGTTTCATAATATCAACGTCCACTGGCACAAGTTTCCATTCAACTGGACCATGATCAGGTGAAGCCGGTCCTGCTGTGTCACCTTGGGGTGAACTCCCTCCTGTCTCAGGTAACACACACACATTGTTATTGTGGTCAAGATCCTCTTCGACCAGATCAGTGAACACAAATTCATCCACATCCGACATGGTCGGAGTCCTGGGCGGTGAACCCACAAATGGTGACATGGTCACACAAGCACCAGGAGCGGCCCCAATAGGAGACCTAGACCTGCTCCTACCCCTATCAGATCTAAACATAATAGGGTCTTTGTGGCGGAGTCCAGCATGGTGCTTCTTGTGGTGGTCCCGCAACAAACACTTCTTGTGAAGTGGAAATACAAAGTCACAACCAAAACCACACTTCGCCAAGCTGTTGTGATCCTCCCTCTTGTGCCTCTCAAGTACATCTTTCTTAACTGTGGTGAAACTACACCTATGACAACTGAAGCGAACCCTAAAAATACAAAAGGAAAACAAACATGCAATGTACATTTATAAAATGCTATTTTCAAACTTCTTAGGAAGTTTCACTTGTCTCCCTGAACGAGTAGTAACACACTCTGTAGATTTAGCCTTAGGACTACAATGTGTTTCTAAAACTTTTGACTTGGGACTTTCAATAGATTCTGCTACCCCATCTGTCCCATTTGATACATTTCCATTTGTTGTCTCAACCCTGCTTTGTGACTTACTATGCCCCAACTTAAGTCTGTCATGATGTACAATCTTTATTTTGGACTGTGGACTTAACTGAATTTTGTACAGGAGATCAGATAATTTCCCAACAACTAAGTAAGGGCCTACCCACCGAGATTGAAGTTTTGGGCTAATATCTTTCTTTTTAGTTGGATCAAACAAGAAAACACTATCCCCAACATTGTAACTATGTGCATTGGCACGATGATCATACAATCTCTTTTGCCTGTCACAAGATTTCTCCAAATTTTCCCGTGCTATTTCATGAATTTCTTTTAATTTTTCCTTAAGCTCATGAAGATAGGGCAAATCTGATGACCTGTGTTTTTGATCTGGGAATGACCCTAACAATAAGTCTATAGGTAGGGTAACCTCCCGCCCAAACATCATAGCTGCTGGTGTTTGACCTGTTGATTCGTGAATGGAGGACCTATAAGCCAACATCAACATTGGAAGATGACTATCCCAATCCCTCTGATCACTAGCAATGTATTTACTCAACATATTTTCTAAGGTCAAGTTAAACCTCTCAACTAGTCCATCACTCTGAGGATGGTAGGCAGTTGTCCTTGTCTTATCAATGTCAAGCAATGAACAAAGTTCCTGGAACAAACTAGATTCAAACTGGGACCCTTGGTCAGAATGTAGGAGTAATGGTACCCCAAACCTACTTATAAATTCATTGACCAAAACATTTGCAATAGTCACTGTTTCTTGATTGGGCATAGGATATGCCTCAACCCACTTTGTGAAGTAATCACTCACAACCAAAATATATTTATTTCCCAAGGAACTCTCTGGTAATGGCCCTAGAATGTCTAAACCAACTCTTTCTAAAGGAAGACCTACAGCATACTTTTTAAGTGGATGTCTTGCCTTTTTATTAGGGGACTTGCGCCTCTGACATTCAGGACATTCTCGACATAACCTGTGAATATCAGCCTTATATCCTGCCCAGTACACACGTCTACGCATACGCCCTAAAGTTCTTTTGATACCTAAGTGACCTGACCACTTTTGCTTGTGTAATTGGGAAAATAAATCTTCCTTCATAGAAGGTGGAATGACTAATTTCAAAACAGGTTGTTTGACCCTTGGATCGAACCACTCCCTGTACAAAACATTGTCCTTAAGAATCAATCTATTCCATTGTGACCAGTAATTCTTCAAATTGATACCTCTATCAGATATATCTTGCCATGTTGGCCTTGTGTCCTTAAGTTTCCATTCAATGATAAGTTTTAGATCCTTATCCTTCCTTTGTTCAGTACAAATTTCATCCAACTTATTGCTTTGAAGCCATGACTCAGCTGTAAAGGTTTCTTGTCTGACATTTTTACAACTATTTAGAGTTAAAGGCTCTTTTATTTCAGAAGAATCATACCTTATACTTGGTAAGGTTTCAGACTTTTGAAAATTGTTTGCACCAGTAACCCTACTAGCAATATTGTCACTACCTTGAGATTGCTGATGACAACATGGTCTTAAATCTTCGCAATTTGTTTGATAAGCCCTGTCCTTACTTTCTACCCTGTCACAATATCTACAAGGTTCACATGGTCTTCTTGACAATGCATCGGCATTGCCATGTGACTTGCCACTACGATGAACTATCTCATAGTCATAGACTGCCAAAAACTCTGACCAGCGACAAAGTTGACCTTCAAGATTCTTAAAGTTTACTAACCATCTCAATGAACCATGATCAGTACGTATAACAAACTTTGTACCATACAAATATGTATGAAAGGTTTTATGGAATCGACGACTGCAAGTAATTCACGCCTTGTGACGCAGTAATTTCGTTCACTCTTTGTCAAGACTCGACTGTAATAAGCAACCACCCTTTCTTTATCACCCTGCTTTTGCGACAAAACAGCACCAATGCCGACCCCACTGGCATCAGTGTCAAGTATAAATGGCTTTGTCAAGTCAGGATAAACTAGAACGGGAGTATTGACCAAACAAGTTTTCAATTTCTCAAATGCTTGATCACAATCTGATGACCAAACAAATTTGACATCTTTTTCTGTCAATCTTGTCAGGGGTTTCGCGATCGATGAGAAGTTTAAGATAAATTTCCTATAATAGGAACATAATCCTAGAAAACTTCTTACTTGTTTCACAGTAACTGGCTTTGGCCAATTCTTAACTGAATCTATTTTCTTTGGGTTAGTTGATATCCCCTCCTCTGAAACTATATAGCCTAAGAATTCAACTTTATGTTGAAATATAGTACATTTCTTTGGTGACAATTTCAAGTTTGATGACCTTAACCTGTCAAACACTTTCCCCAGATTAACTAAGTGTTCTTCAAATGTCTCACTCTTTATGATAATGTCATCTAAATACAGTAAACAAATGTCATACTGTAACCCTGATAAAACTTTTTCCATGAGACGTTCAAATGAGCTCGGGGCATTAGTTAACCCAAAAGGCATAACATTGAACTCAAACAACCCACTTTGGCAGGTAAATGCTGTTTTTGGCCTATCTTTAGGATCAACCTCCATCTGCCAATAACCACTAGCCAGATCCAATGTGCTAAACCACTTTGACCCATGTAATGACTGCAAACAGTCATTTGGATTGGGTAAACTGTATGAGTCCTTGATTGTGACACTGTTTAACTTCCTATAGTCAATACAAAATCTACAAGACCCATCTTTCTTGGTAACTAACACAATTGGTGATGACCATGGGCTACAAGAAGGTGTTATTATGCCTGTGTCTAACATTTTACTAACTTCCTCCCTCTCAACTGTTTGTTTTGCCAAAGGGACTCTCCTAGGTCGCTGTTTAATAGGTGGAGTATTTCCAGTATTAATTTCGTGTTTGAACAGAGATGTTCTCCCTAAATCAGATTTTGATTTTGCAAATATATCTCTATAATCAAGCACTAGACTTTCTACTTCTTGTTGTTGTTTGACTGAAAGAAATGGTTGACATTTGGCCAACAAAGTTTGAAAATGTTCTGGTATTGAAGAGGTCTCAGTGTTTGTATTCATTTGATTCAGTTTACTACAATTTTGAATACCAGTTTCAATCTGTTCAACTATCTCACAAGACCCTAAAACTGTCTCTTTGAACAACTGCCTTGGTTGATCATGTGGATTTAACACCCTAACTGGTATAATATCTGTCCTTAAATTCACTAAAGACCTAGCCACCAATACCTGTTTATTTTCCAACAATTTGTCAGAACCTTCAAGCAAAGCACAGTTTGGCAATATGTCTTTGTCAGGATTGTTAAAATACCCACCCACAATCATTTCACTATTTGAAGGAATAGTAATAGTTTCAATCAACTTTATCCTAAACAAGGACAACAGTTTACTTTCTAAGCAACAATCAACTGTTTTCCCCTCTATCTGAAGTGTATTGTTTGTCAAGTCAATAACACATTGGTGTTTGTGGAAAAAATCATAACCCAATACTAAAGGTTCATTAGTTTCTGCAACCAAAAAGTTTTGATACAATGTTCCTACATCAGGAATAAACAGTGGTAAGATAACCTCACCTAGTGGTTGAATTTTTCCCCCATCTGCCAATCTGATACTACTTGTTACTGTTTGTAACTTTGACCTAGCACTTTCTGGGATGGAATAGTATTTCTTTGGGTAGATGATACTTGTATTGGCACCAGTGTCAATCAAACAGTTTACTTTTACCCCAGCAATGGAACAAGGTAAATACAATCCATCATTACAAGAGTTTAGTTTGGGCCCCTCTGAGTAATCAGCTGACGTATGACCCCCTACTCCAGCTTTTGAATGTTTAAAGTTTCATCTTGTTTCTGTTTCTTGTCAAAGTATTTTTTGCGACAGTTTTTGGCAATGTGCCCAGGTTTATCACAATAAAAACACACTACTTTTGACTTGTTAGTTTTCTGTGTTTTATCCCTAACCTGTGGAACACTATTTGTCTCAGATTTTGACACATGAACAGATTTTAGTTCTTCCTCAAGTTTTGAAATCCTTAACTGAAGGGATTGAACTAAGTCATCATTTTGAACAAGTGAAGTTTCATTCTCCTGTTTAACTGACCTTAAAGGCACCCTTTTCTCTCTACTCCTATGAAAGGCTTCAATCTCAAGTGCTATCCTTAATGCATCTTGTAAACTTTTGGGTTGACTTTGAAAAACTGACAACTCCAAGTCTCTATTATTCAAAGCATCAAGAAAACTATCTTTTGCCATATTTTCTCTAATCTCTAATGGAACACCTGGGTTTGCATCCCTCACTAATCTTCTTATATCTTGGGCTAATTGTGGTAAAGGTTCATTCTCTCTCCTAATTTTAGATTTCAACTTTGCCCTATGAAGTTGTATTTGATTTTCAGGTTCAAACCTTGCTTTTAAAGCTTCCACTAGACTAGGGTAATGCCTTCTGTGTGAGAAATCTAGATCTGCTAAAACTGCTACAGCCTGATCTTTCAGTGACAAAGCAAGCTCTTGAGCCATTATTTCAATGTTCCAATTGTTAAATTCACTGACCATCTCAAATTGAATCAGGAAATCTTTGAAACTACTTTTCCCATCATAGGATGGACACTTTTTGAACTGTCTACCAGAACTAAAACTTTGATCATTAGGAACACCTGAAGACCTATTATGCTCTGGTGTCCTAACATAACCAGACTTATTATACTCTGGTGTCCTAACATAACCTGTCCTTGGGGGAGAGGCATAGGTCTCTTGCACCCTATCAGAGTAACTAGGTTTGTAATATTCTCTTGGTGACCTCGCATAGCCTTGATCATATGGGGACTTGACTTCATATTGACCACCAGAATAATGAGGCCCACCCCTTACATAACCTAATCTTGGTGGAGACCTAACCCTTTGTTGACCTCTATAATAACAAGGATCATCCAATACATCAGTATCATACCTAAATGGTGTATACTTTGACCATTCTTGTGGAAAAACCTTCTCTCTCTCAATATCATGTTCCCCAGGTGACAATCTTGACCTTTCTTTTGGAAAAGTATATTCCCTATCATCATAGTATTCTGATGGATGTCTACCTGAATAGTATTGATTTTCCTGTGTATTATGAAGCACTCCCTTATCAAAGTTAACTGTTGGATGGACAGATTTCTTTGACTTGGTCTGACTCTTTTGTACTCCTTCGGAAGTACCTCTAACTTTATCAGTAACTACCCATTTACCACTTGGCATGTCATATACAGAATCTGTATCAGACCCTGAATCACTCTTCCTAGACATGATAAATTTACTTCTATTTTCACTTTACTGAACAAACTTTATCATTAAACAAAGACAACTTTGTTCAAAAATGTCAATATTTACACATTATGTTAACACAGTATGAACCAATTCAATTTACACTATTAAAAAAAAACTGCCACTGCCACTGACACCACTGCCACCATTTTTATGTAGCGTGCCGAGGGTAGTGATATAGTTCCAACATGAATAGTAATATTTGATTAATGGTTCATATTATAACTTCAAGATTTAAACATAATGAATTGTCTGAATTGTCTATTCCCATTTAGAATGATTTCCCTGAGAGACCAAGTTCAACCCACATTATTTAATTATTCTAGGTTCAACAAACTAACAAACACTATGTACAAATATGTACAACCCAGTATAACTGGGGCTGGCCACTTCCCTCCCTCTAATTCCCTAGATCATATTAGAAGAAAAGTTTAAATTGTATCCATGAAATTTACCTATCAATTTCCTCCCCCTTTTACTCCTAACCCAAGTTTACAAAATAAACCTCACCCTTCTTGTGCAGATCTGGGCATCTTGACAGTCTTCGGACTTTAATGCTACAGAAGTGCTGTAGAAGTGCTGTCTCCTTAGGGAGAAAGTGAACCAGGAAGAAACACCCCAAAGTTGGCCCTTTTATAGGGAATAACTGGGTCAACAACTGTCTAGCAGTAAAATGCATTTTTGTGATTGGATTAAAAATCCCCAAATGACCTGTTGAACTTTGGCATTTACCTGATTGGACAAGAGATTGAGATGTTTAACCCTTGCAGTAGCAAAGATGGCTGACTTCCTGTTCTCCCACTTCAAAACTTTAACAACAAACTATGATTGAATGAAGATATATAAACAGGTAAAAAGTATGTGAAATGTAATAAAGTAGCCAACATAAAGTTATAAATGTACTTTCAATGTGATTTAATGTGATTAACGATGTAAAATTACCGGCAGTTGCCGATAGTTGAAACTCTGCATTAACGGCATCGCCGATACACGACACTATGAATACATAATGAAAGTGTGTTAACTCGGGCCTAGTGATTCAGCAGATTCGGCACTTAATCATAGATTGACATTTCTGTGCCAGTTTGATTCTCATAAGTGGCAATGCTGAGGACCTGTCCAAATATCGTCGTAGTTATTGAACGGGACATAAAACACCAAGTTTGACCTTCGATCCAGGCATTTTATACAATGACACTATTTTATAAAAAGTGTATCACAATGACTAGGTTAAGGTAATGAGGCAACTATTTGTTGAAATTCCTTTTAAAACTTGTTTCATAATGTTATTTCAATACATTTTAAACCCCATGTGTCCATAAGCAGCATTGGGTAGCCTAGCTTACCTTAGTTGAATCTACTATTACTTCTACTGCTGGCTTTGTTAACATGACACTTCCATGCTCTCCCTTCTACTGAAATTTAAGATAGCCTGAAAGGTATTGTAATGATTAATGATGGAACAACACAGTGATAGTGTGATGGAACAACACAGTAAAGGTCCAGACTCAGTGATATTCTTCTATTCTTTGACAGTAAGAAAACCCTTAACAAAAGATACAACACTGTCATTAGTATAGTGTATTAGCATCACATAAAATATTATGACAATAATAAAAGCATCCATATTTACATTATACAATTACATATCCCATATGAATATTTACATGTTCATATCATATTTTCATGTCACTGATATAATCTTACCATTCAACAATTTACAAAAAATCAATCCATTTTAATTATATGCATTCTAAATTTACTCATCAATAATATCTAGTGTAACTATTTGAAATTATAATATTATAGACTATCAATGCTCAAATTACCCTGTTCAAAACACCGTATGTGGCCTCAATGGATGGCAACTGCTCTGAACCAAACAGTCATCAGTAAAAACCACAGAACAACCAATTAAGAATTGCTCAAAGAATTACTCGCACACCTGGAAAAAACTTACTGCAATTAAGCACGTCAGATATACCAGATCAAAATACATTTGATACTGAAGATAGTATTAAAACTCAACTCCAGACAAATATCCTGCATTACAAACTAAAGAATATATGTACCTTGCAAATAACACCTACATGTACACACTGTCTATTAATATCCAAAAAATGCTTCTATCATAACAATTAACTTTACTCTGTGTGCAGCATCAACAATTATAAGAATAGCGTACATATATTTATATTAAAATTCAGTTGCATATAACACACACAATAGCTGAAATTCACTTACCAAAACACAGTTTCCAAATCCAAATATTAAATAGCTTAATTCCACTTTTCAAACACTTCTAACACCTAACACCCACTGACCAAATTCCAATTTCAAAATTCCCTCCAAATCCACAAAAATAACCAATGTTTTCAAGGAAAATATTCCAGTCCTAAACAAACATCCCTTAAATTGACAGATTTGACCATTACCTATTTAGTACAAAATTAGCCTTTCTATTGACACTCAACAAATATACACAACATTTAATACAACCTAGCCTTCCAACAGGCACACAACTTTATCAGTAAAAATCAATAAAATATAATGTTGCATATGTAACTTTTGTAATAGGTACTGGTGAACTATTCACGTGCTGTGTAATTGTAAATTTTGGATTTACATATAAAATGTTTAAGTTATGAAAGTTGCATTTAACCAAGGAAAACTGGACAATGCTGTTTATATATGAACAGTACATTGTATTAATGTTGCATTTAATAATAAAACATGAATTTTACATGTATATTTTAGGCAACCTGTAAATATATTATAGCAATAGTATATTTACATCTATTTTCACGTCTATCCACAACTGTGTTTTTGTCTCTATTGGTAGGTATGGACTTTGTGTAAAGGAAGTGCCAAATTCTAGCAAGAAACATTGATGTCAAGAAATATATTTTATTTGGCATTAAATTACACCTGGGAATTTTTCTTTTGTTAAAAGTGTCCATTATCCTTCACAATTTCCAAAGAATCCCTTTTAAATTTATTTCAAGTAAAATGATCTTTTTAGCACATTTCCAAAGAAACCCTTTTAGATTTATTTCAACTAAAAAGATCATAAAAACCGAAAAATACACACCAGGAATATAGGAATGAAAAGTAGAACTTAAACAACATCTAAAATTATAAATTACAGAAGAGGTGTAATTTAAGTAGGTTAAAAGCCTCGCAAGTGTCTGATATTGGAAAATAATGGACACTTACTTGGCCATTAACCTATGCTTAACTTAGGCATAAATTTAGTACTTTCCAGTTGGCATTAACATATTTATTACCACTGATGACTTTTGTCCACTATCCGAAGTTGACCTACCAACAGCTCTGATACTGTATGTTCTTAGTGTAACTTTATTCGTCACACAACTTGATGTGTAACTAGTAAGTACAGGAATATAATACCGTTACAACTAATCATTTCTGTCTGTGGTATTAATGAACAATCTTTTCAGTGAATCAGAACTAATGTATTAGCTGTTGGACCTATCTTGTACAATCTTCAGTAAAAACTAGGTCGAATGATCTTGTTCCAATAAACGAATAGTCCTAGCTATCTCCAGATTACTGCATAAGAATGGGATTTATATCAAAAGTGACCCTTATAAATTTTACCAGAAAGTACTAAATTATATGTCCAATCTTTTTGGTTACATAAATCATGTTGGTTGTACTCACAGCGGTGATGTTATTATTCCTGTGTATGAGACTACTTATTTTGTCAGTTTTCCAGATTTATGCCAAGACTACACAAGTCTGTATGCACTTTTTATAAAATATAATTAAGTATAAATGTAAATATAATATTGCATGCAGGTAAAGCATTTGATCATATAAATTACATTAAATTGTTCCATATACTTCTTGCAAAAGGACTGTGCCCATTAATAATTAGGCTGTTATTGTACATGTATTGTCACCAGCGTGTTCTGATTAAATGGGACAACTGTTTGTCTTGGGCAATCAAAACAAGCTATGGTGTTAAGCAAGGGGGCATTTTATCCCCATGTTGTCTACTCTGTATATGAATCTATTATTACTAAAGTTAAAAAGGCTGGATTTGGATGCTACATATGGAATACTTTTGTGGGTAGTATGAATTATGCAGATGATACAGTACTCCTAAGATCCACATTGAGTTCTTTAAAACTAATGCTAGATATCTGTCACAATTTGAGCAAGAATTTAAATCTAATTTCAAACGATTTAGGATGTACAAGAGAGTTGGTATGCTCTTCCCCAGGTTGTTTCAAGCAGTTGTTGAACATTTATGAATATTCCTTGTATAATGAACAGGCTAGGTCAATAACTGGAAATATCAAAGATTTAATATATATAAGAGATGCAAAGTGTACTAGAATCAGAAATTAGGTTTATGCTTAAGCATTTATGTGCAGAGAATCCTTCATGTTATGAAGTTAAATGTGTGTTTTTTTTTGTTTGTAAAGAAAACTGTTTTTTTTTCTAACTTTTTGCATTTGTCCTGAGCACGATATATATGAATAAATATGAAATACATGAGCAAAGTATTGTTAATGAGCATACAAATCCTTTTCATTTAGTGTTGGGTCAAAATCAAAGCAATAGCAATAGCTATCTAAAAATGTGTTATTTAAACACTCTCCTTCCCAGTTATATTTGCTAACCCTATTCATGTACTGCCAGTCACAACACCATGGTCTGTTTGTTTCCTTGTCAAGTGTAATCTGTGCAACATAGGTCACATTTCCAGGGTCTAATGTTAGTGTAAGGCGGTAAATATGATTCTGTTGATCATTCTCAAAGACAACACCATCTCCAATATAAGTAAAGTCAATGATTGAGTTTAACCTGACCTTTCGACATTGGTTTGTATGCCATCCAAGCACACCATTCACATATGCAACTGCTTGTTCAGCTGCTTCTACAGCTATAAGATCTCTCTTACTGAACGCATTGGTGTTATCTCTAACACAAGCACACCAAAAGGGTGAGATGGATGCATCTTGACAGCTTCTACCATGTGGTACTTCCTGAAAGAGGCTTTGACCATATTTGCTATATTTGTCATTTAAACCATTGGTAAGATGCCATAAGGTGGAGTATATGTCAAAGAATGTTGTCAGGCGATTTTGATTGGTCTTTAGATTTTTATATTCTTCTGGTTCAAGCATATTTTTTGGTGGTAAAATGAAGAAATACGGAAGCCTTGCCTCAAACTGACTCATACTGGTGTGAGCAGTACTGCCAAACCTGATGCCATGGTCACTAAAGAAAAGTAAAATGGTATTGTCCAATAAATCTTCTTGTATTAAGCTTTTCAAAAATTTTGTATAAAGCAAATCAATGTCTTCCACTCCATTCATCGTATCATGAGACAACCTGGTGAGAAAACTGTATGCAAAGTAAGGTTGCTGTTCACTTGTATAATAGCGAACATAATCCAGTAACCAATTGAGGACAATTTCAGTCTCAGTTTTATCCATAAAACATTTATGATCTTGATTCCACATACTTTCTTCTTCATTAATTGCCAACATAAAAGGCCTCAAATAGTAGTCAGTTGGTATGTGGTCAAAACCACCATAGTTGTAGTTGAAGGTTGCTATTTCTGGGTGGTCTTCAGCAAATAGGGTCTTATATCCCATACTTTTGAATTCTTTCCATATGAAGGGTACATCATCAAAGATCACATTTTGACGTTTGCTTACATCTGTTATGTTCAGTTGATGCAGAAATAAACCAGTCAACATTGGAATCATATTCACCAGAGTATTGTCAGCTACTTTATTGAAAGCCTTCAGTTCAAATGCTTTGAGTTCATGTAACAAAACCCTTCTAGTTTCAGTCATGTAACGCAGAGAATTTAACCGAGACACTGAGTCTGTTCCAATCATCAGAATGTTTAGTTTTGCCTTTGACATGGGCCCATTGGGAGCTTCACTGTGTTTTCCTGACTGATACTTTGGCTGAATAAGTGCATGGTAATACTTGTATACTACTTGATCTGTGGTGTTAAAACACTTTACCATAATAAAATCAAACCTGACCAATGCTGTATCATTGAATTGTACTCCATCTGTACTCATGTTGAACATGTTATCATTGCCAGTGTTTGGCCTATATACCTGATAATACCTGCAATAGTTTACTGTCCCATAATGCATCAGAGCTGATCTATTTATGGTCAAATACACAAACTTTTCAATGTATGTCAGCATTGGAGTCTTCACATTGCAGGTAATTGGAGGTTTGAATTCAGAACTCTCCTTAACTGTTTCATGAAAAGGGAACACAGCTGGAATACGGCAGTTTTCTGAGTCCAGGATAAAGTTCCTTGTATCCATCCAGGAATTTTCATCCACATATGTCACTAGTGTATATGGGCTACTGACTGGATCACTAATGTGTTGCTCTTGATGTTTGCATCTTGCAATTGTATCAAAATATATTGTATGCTTCCAAATATAATGACATGTATAAAACATTAACATAAGCATTAAAAGGTAGAATATTTTCATTTTCGATAGGTGCTACTACAACTCTGTTGCATTTATGAAAAACAACTCTGTTGTGTTACAAAATAGTTGACAACAGATGTTTGCAAAAGTAAGATGATATCCTGTTTTACAGCTGGACACACATATATGTGATTGCCCTAAAGTCAATACTATAAATGACTTATTTGAAGCTAAAACTGCTGGATATATTTGTCACATTTAAAAAAGACAGAAGCACTATATCACATCATAAAGGTTACAAATTCTCGGTAATCTTTAGACAAGATTGTCTGATATTTTTTCAATCTTCTGAGCATTATGGCGTATTATATATGGTAAACTTTAACGGCAAAAGTAATAACAAGGTTTGATTAGCTTGATATTAGAGAAGTCAGTGGTTTGATGGACAAAAAGTCAGTAAGTGATTATTTGACTATAGATTGGAATCCATGACCACAACTGACCAGTCCGACTGTAGCCATGGGGAAAAGCATTTTTTTAATTCAAGCCACATTTATAATTATGGAAACTCTGAAATACCAGAATGTGATTAATTTATGACTATATTTACACTGAGTCAAATATATGAGTTAGTAGCTTCTATGCAACACATTGCTTAGTCGTATATATGTTACAGTAAATATGTGAAATCAGTAAATACGCATATTTACTGAAATTTTCAGTAAATGCACATATTTACTGATTTGGATTTTCATAGAGATTTGAATTGGTTCAATCATGTTCTAATCAGACAGGTAATCGATTGGGACGCTTGTCTAAAATGATTAGGTGCAATCTGTCAAAATCAAGTCTATAGCATAAAAAGTCCAAAAATCTTTGAAAATTATACCATTGTACATTTGGAGATGTTTAAACATCTTAGTGGCATTAAGAGTATGGTGTCACCAATGGGCTACTAGTAAAATTCTTTTAAAATGTGATAAGTTTTGAACTCGGGCAGAACTCAGGACTTGACCCTAGGGGCCAAGGCCAGAAATATTTCAGTGGTATTGGCTATCCATGACATTGAATTACAAGTAATACATATACTAGGTTCAAATAACAAGGTCACAGATCTCTTATTTAGGTGGTTCATCACTGAAAATCCAGCTGACAAATTGTATCAATTTATAAAGGACCCATTGTGGTTAAATATTAATCATGAATGTCTCAAAGTGGATTGGTCTGTATAACACAGGTGTACGTCATACAGCTCGCCCATTGGCTTTGAAAGCAGCAGCAAGAGCTGTTTGTAGCTTACTGTTGCTTCATTGGAATTCACCTTCAAAATGTCACCTTCCCCCCCCCCCCCCCCCCCCCCCCCCTCATTGGCATCTCCTTTCTAGAATTTTTGGTCGAAAACAATTTATCTCATTCAGCCATCTCCAATTAAGTGTCTGCAGTCAAGACCAATTTGGCCCTGTATGGTCTTTCCTCATATTCTTTTCAAGATCCTAGAATCGCATATTTTGAGAGATCACTGTCACTCCATAAGACCTTTTTCCCTGTGGTAAAGAAGATCATAGACATTCCATTGTTAACTTCTATCGTTAGCATTTGCGACACAATGTGGATGGGGCAAATTTTTAAAGCTTTATACCTGACTACAGTCTTTTCATTCTTACGAGTGTCAAATCTAGTGTCAAATCCACTCAAACAAAATGTTTCACCAAGCAAACAAATGTCAAGAGGTGATGGTATTCTTCGCTACACCAGGCATTCATCTTTTGATCAAGTGGACTAAAACCATTCAAACTAGGGATACAATCGGAATGTGCAAGCAATTAAAAACTTGTTACTGATCACCCCAGGGACGGAAGTTTTTTGTTTCAAGTAAAGAATGAAGCTGCCCAATGGGTCCCTCTCACTGACACTAAGGTCAGGCATAATTTTACTCAAATACTTACTCGATTAGGTCTCCAGCATTCAGGCATATCTCTACACACCTTCAGGCAACTCTGGCTTTCAACTCAAATGTGTCTATTCAGAACATGCAGAGCCACGGCACCTGGACGTCTGATTGTGTTTGGAGATATATCATTCAAGACCATAATACCTCACAGCAAGTGGCTGATTCTTTCAAAAATTGCTCCATCGCCCCTAGCTTTTCTACCCCCTAGTTGGGCATTGGTGGAGGTTGACATCTACCTCAAATATGCTATTTTTAATTATTTTTATCATGTAATAAATTCTAAAGGTCACCATACATTGTCACAAAGTAAGTTTAATTTCATTCTTCACTTAAGGCCACCCTAAGCTTATGTTATCATGGACTATTAATGAACAGTAAAGTCAGTAATTTAAATGAATCTTAACTTGATTTAACCTTAAACTTGTTTGAGGGGGCCTTAAACTTAGTTTTTTCCAAATTATTAAGGTGACCTTAAATATAGATGCCTTTTAGTATTGTACATAAAAGTAGTTGAATAATAATAATATTAATTAAAAATATTAATCCCATTTGCTGTGTCATACATTGTGTTATACAACTCTGCAACAGTAGGGGCACTGAAAAGTATGGTGAAATCATTTGATTTCTCCAACTGTGGTGGGTTTCACCCACGACCTATGAACAGGAACTGTAAAGAACCTAAGGTTGATAAGGCAGCTCACAGTATGGACACAAACTCTCAGATATTGCATGAGCTTAAAAATCTCAGCTCGAGGATGGCGTAAATTGAAGATAAAGTCGAAGAATTCAATGACAAGAGATCTCCAGCAAGACGTACAGCCACAGTGTGCAGTAAGGCAGGGATGATGATCTGGATGATGACCTGGTACTTCTGTCAATGGCAAGTTTACAGTCATCAAAAAGAATACAGTCAGAGGTAGATCCCAGGATCAAAGAGTTACAGCAGATCTCAGACAAAGGCAAGTGTAAGGGGAGGTAGTGAAACTGTGTTTGTTAAGCATGAGGTCCCATGGCCACAGAATGTAATCTTGGGGGTAGCAATAAAGGTAAAGTTAGCTACGACAATCTATCCATCAGTCAGTGGGTCTCAGGCTTTGCTACTATTATTCGTGATGAGAAAAATTTGCAAACTAAACACAATATGCTTGAATACCTGGCTGAACTGATGGAAGACAGCCATGATTTTGGTTGGAGTGCAGCAAAAGGTGCGCATGCCGTCTTACTTCATAAGATGGAAGAAGGCCATGTGTCTTGGGATCAAACCCATAAAATAGACTGGATTTGTAGAGCTCACGCTCAGAAGATATAGAATTCAAACAGAACCAAGAGAATGCACTCCAAAGACACTCCCACTCCATGCAAATTTTGTCAAAAAAAATTTTATCAAGAAACACCCACGCCCCGCTTAAGACTGTTGAAAACTAACAAAAAGCGAATAGGGCAGTGCCACATTCAACAGATAGCAGCAGAGTTAGCAAGTTGTTAATAGTGCAAAGCTAACTGCAGTTTAAATAAGAGATCTGTTTACAAATTATTTTGAAGGTGTATCTTATGCAGCTATTGTTAAACCGGATTCCAGATTCCGATAACAGAAAAACCCCTATGCAGGACATAGTTGCCCTCTATAAAACTGTTAAAAGATCGGGAAACCACAATTTTTGGAATGCTCAAATTCAAGTCCATTCTCAACTAAATCCTGATCAGTGGCAAACATATCTGCATGATTATTGGGATGAACAGTTATGTGCATTGTTACGTTATGGATTTCCACTTGACTTTAGTGTCAAATCTCCATTAAAACACAAAATAACTAACCATAGTGCAGCAGTTTTATACAAAGAAGATGTAAAAGCATACTTAAACGAAGAAAAAGAGTTTTAAGCTATATTTGGTCCATTCAAAGATCCCCTTTCGATAATATGCATTTTTCACCAATTTTAACATGAGAGAAACCTGAAGCAGCACATAGAAAAGTGATTGTTGACCTAAGCTATCCCTTTGGTACTACAGTAAATACTGGTATAGATCCAGAAGCATATCTGGGTGCACCTTTTCTATTAACCCTTCCTACTACTGATACTGTTACTCATAAAGTGAAGCAAAATGGTAAAGATTCTTTACAAAATTGACTTAAGCAAAGCATTTAGGCATGTTAAGTTGGATCTAAAGGATTATAATTTGTTAGGTTTATATCTCGAAGGTGCCTATTTCGATTCTTGCCTACCTTTTGGATTCAAACATGGCTCAGCCATATGGCATCGAATAGCATGTTAGATCTGTTAAGAAACTCCCATAAAAAAGAAAAAAATTGTCATTTCTACTGAATTCAGACGAGGCTTAAACTGGTTTACAGAATTTAATATTTCAGTGTTTCATTGTATAAATGTGTATCATGATGTGAAATCTTAAACTTGGCCTAAGGCTACCTTAGAGTGTAACCTGGTGTAATATTATGTTATGGTAGCCTTACATGCAGAATGTAAATAATAAAGTAGAAGTTTTTGGAATAAATAAAATGCTATCCCCAAGATGTCATCTTTCTTTTCCCTTAACAAAATAGGACACTGTTTCGGATCCCCGGCAGCCACAACCTCAGATCACTCAGGCTGTCCAGGGACAGGCCACTAGAAATCACCAAACACTCACACAGCAAATGGAACCACTATCCCGACCACAAGGGCAACCAGACTATTCCCCTGAACGCCGGGACACTGTCATACCCAGCTTACAGACTTTGGGGGGAAACCCAGGGATCTCTGAGGCAGTAAATAACTTGCTAGCATCCTATGAGGGACGAGCACACTCTGAGGTGGCCCAAGGTAGCCCAATTCAGTTAAAAGGTCTGGAAGATATACCGCTAAGGATTCAGTCACATCACCCCCACATCTCACGGGTCCAATGATTACAAGTGGACCAGGTTCCTGGTGTTCCTGCTTGATGTCATTAATTTGTACTGAACACGTGTTGTTTTAGATCATCATAGTTATTTATCTTTTTTCTTCTAGTGTAACAGTAATTTTACATAAATTGTTTTTATGTTGACATTCCATTTGCCACTAGTTGGCAGGGTTTTATTTGTATATGGTGTCTTGCAAAGTTTTAGTTTTAAATTTCCAAGTATTGCAAATAATTCATATTTTCTGTAATTGTTACTAACATGTGAATAAGTTCCCTCAAAATAAGTTTTTAGCTTCACCTATTCTTCTGAACTTCATGGGATGTCACCTTTGACCTTATTTTGGAAACTGTGAATATGTTGACAAAATGCACATTAGTTTCCATGCACGTTTTCTCCATTTAGTCATATTAGTCACAGTAGCCCAAATAATATCGTATGATTACTTCACGAATGGCATATACCAAAAATATTTGACAAATATTTATTTGATTTATTTAGTATTTTATGTCAAGCCTAATACCCGACTAGTTATATTGAACTGGGTAGTTGGAAGGTAAGTACATACAGCATGTCATGGTTCTGTTCTGTAAACCATCTGCCGACAACAAGCAAGTACAAGCTTTCCCACATGAGATCAGGTCGGGATTCAAACTCTAATCTTGGTCTTAGGAGGCTAGCATAATACCAGTGCAAATATGAATGTGTAACACGAGTATTAATTATTAATCTAACCTGTGGACCTGCTTACCAGACCATCTGATCACTTTCAATTCAGGGAACTGTTTTTATGTAAAAAAATCACTTGAGGTAAAGTGTCAGTGCCAGATTAAAGAGAACGAAGTAAACGCCCTTCGTACCTGTTGAGAGATATACTGGAATGATATATGCATGTATACCGAGCTTCTGTACCGTCACCAATTCCTATTGAAATACTGATGGTACACAATGGTGAGGGACAGAGTTCCCTTGTACTTGTTTTCTGTGTAAATCTTGAACTCTTGGAAATTATTTCGTTTTCTTTAAAAAGTAATTATTATGTCTATATAGCTGCATTAAGTTTTCAATACATATGTTCTTAAAATAAACTGCTTTGACAAGCCAGGAATTTATTTTGTAGATAACCATGTAATGTTGAAGGTTTGTTTACATTTAAAAATAGGCTAAAATACATATATGCCAGTTGATTGGCAATAAATATCAATGAACGGCACATATACATAAGTTAAAGAATTCAAATAACACTTTATACTTGTGGTAATATGAGTACAAATATGCCGTTCAAAATTTACACAGAAAACAGGTACATGTGAGCTCTGTCCCTCACCATTGTGTCCATCAACATATCAATAGTAATTGGCGATGGGACACAAACTCGGTCTAATATGCATGATGATTACAAGTGGACCAGGTTCCCGGTGTTTCTGCTTGATGTCATTAATTTGCACTGAACACGTGTTGTTTTAAATCATCATAGATTCTAGTTATTTATGTTTTTCTTCTAGTGTATGCTTTAATCCTTCTGGGACAGGAATATTTTCGCCTTGTGCCAAATAAATATAGGAATGTATAACCTGAAAACACAAACATGACTTTCTAATTATTCTGCTACATTGCAAACTTTCTTTAGTCAGGCATGTGTCAACAATAAAAAAAAGCCTTTAGGAAGAAAATCTTATTTATTTGCCTATTTAAATAACTCACTTGTGTGTTGAGTAGCTGGTCAGCAGTGGTCCTATAGCACACAAACTCAGAACTTCATGCATCAAAATCTGGCAAGGATTTAGGCTGTGAGCAGAATCTAAGTTTTATTGTGTATTTGTGGTGTATGGCAGCATAATGTACAAGCTTAGGAAAGGCTAGCTACATGGTATTGATTTTGCAATACATTCGCTTTGTAACCTTATGTTACGAGGTCAACAACACTGTCGCATATTGACATCATTTTGTAATCTGTTGAATCATATATCATTTGAATCTGCACATTGAATCACATAGCTGACAATGAAATGGGAACACTCGATACAAATCTGAATGAAATTGTACACCCTATCAACTTTCTTTAATCAGCAGTGATTTTGTTTCATATTGAAGGACATTTTAATAAATTAAGCTCAAAATTTTTCCCAGTGCAATTCACTATCAAAAGTGAGTTAAAATTAGGTTGCTGCTTTTATATTGTTAGCTCTCTCTGCAGATTTTTATACTATTGATAACTCAATTCTATTTGTCTGATGAAAGGCTGGTTTGGTGTTGATGGCGCCCTGTTGCTGTGAATGAATGAAAGCTGCAACCAAAAATTAAACTAGGAAATATTTTCTGAGGCCTTCCTTCTGCCACAGGATGTCCTCCAAGGTTCTGTATTGGGACCTCCCCTATTCACTCACTTCACTAGTCCTGAGTTAGGTTATTTCAAGGTTTAATGTCACTGACCATCTGTAGGGGCCACGGTGGCAGAGTGGTAACACTCTGGCCTCCCACCTCTGAGGTCAGGGTTCAGTTCCCAACACGGCCTCAAGTGGGAAAGCTGGTAGTTGCTTGCCGTTTGTCGGCAGTTTACAGTACAGAACCCTGACGAACTGTATGTGCTTGTTTCCTCTGCCCTTCCAGCTACCTGTCGTGATATGACCTGTACAGTGTTGAAAGAGTGCGTAAGCATCAACCCTCTCATTGCAGCCTCTCGACAAGTATTTTCTTGTGGGTGACTTAATAAACTCCTATTGGTTGACCTTTGACTTCTCCAATTCACTTTCCCGCAAAAACCAGCCATTTTCCTCATATTTATGTTGAAAGTTGAAGGGGGCACACGCCCCATCTTAAATTTGAAAGTTTTGTAACTGTTTCCCTCTGGCCCACCCTCTATACCATAAATTATGTACTAACTGTGAGTTTGTAGTTTCAGATTCAAGTGGAAATGAAGGAAAAGTGATTTGGCGTTGTTTATATGACGCTATGATGGGATTCAATCAATTCAGGATGTGAGGGGTCTTCACCACAGGTGTGGTGATTAGTGGAAAGCAACAAAGTCAACAGGGCGTCAGTCAACGTCAAGCGTCATCTGATGGTCTGGACCTGGAGCACCTTTCTTTGATGTCAGTTCTTCCAACACAAGTCCAAGGACAGTGAATTATGGGGCTATATGTATCTAATTCTTTGGATGGTCGAACTGCCACCATGGACACAATATTCTCTTTTGTTTTTTATGTTAATAGTAAATTATATTAAATAAAATGAGTAGTGTCATCTTGGTGCTTATTGATGTGTCCAGAAAAGTTGCTAGGTAATCTACTACCCTTGTGATTGTACCTAAAACTTTCACTTCATGGAAGAAATAAGCCAATTATAGTCATTGATAACAGACGGTAGCCGTAAACTCATATTTGCAGGTCATTAGCAATGGCCAAGTATCATTCAGAAGTCAAATAATGTAACGGTGTACGCCTGCACATAGTCAATTTGCAAAACTTATCATCAGCATGGGGAGCCAGACCATAGGAAATTTTTTTTAGGGTGGGTTATATTGCTCAACTCAGTAAGGTGTGTGTTTTTAAAAATTTTAGCTAGACGCTTGGTCCTTCAGCTGTTTTATTACATGATATAAGTTCTTTTAAAAATTTTAACTTTACATTTGTTTACATTGTACGTTCTACATTCTATTGTACTTAAGCTTTGTTGTGTATATTGTATATGGGGTTCTCTTACATTTAAATTACTATGTAAACACCAAAAACCCTTTAAATTTTACCTCTCACATTGCTTTTAGGCCACCTTAACTTTTCAAATCTACATTATGGTAACCTTAACGAGTTGTAATCCTAAGTTTGTAAATATGTGTATGTCTTTAAGGTGGCCTTAATTTCCTTCATGTAATATTTTAGGTAACCTTATGTTGTGTATGTATATTACATTTGTATATAAAAATAGAATAAAATAGTTTTAGCCCAATGAGGCTTTTTATGACTCCAACTAACTTCAACTCTGACCTCTAATATGACCTTCCAGGAGGCAATGACGTAAAACCCCAAATAAAAAAAAAATAAATAAACTGACCATCTGTACACTGATGACACACACATATACTCAGCAATGGACTCTAGGAATTTCGACTGGTGGAGCACGCTGAGTGTCTTTATTCAGTTCAGGAGTGTATTGATGGTGCCACTCGACCCAGATAAAACAGAGTTCATCATGATTAGTGACAAACATACCAGAGAGTCCCTTATATACTGTAATTCCATGCACCATTCCTCAAAAATTATATTTCTCTCTTAGGGAAAGTAAAAAATCCAAGTTTTATTGTTAATTCATAAAATACTCATTTGGCAATCGTAAACCAAAGCTTTGTTATGCATATTGTAATATCCTCGCATATATTCATTCTGTTAATACCTGGAGTTCCCCTTGATGGTGCCACTCGACCCAGATAAAACAGAGTTCATCATGATTAGTGACAAACATACCAGAGAGTCCCTTATATACTGTAATTCCATGCACCATTCCTCAAAAATTATATTTCTCTCTTAGGGGAAGTAAAAAAATCCAAGTTTTATTGTTAATTCATAAAATACTCATTTGGCAATCGTAAACCAAAGCTTTGTTATGCATATTGTAATATCCTCGCATATATTCATTCTGTTAATACCCGGAGTTCCCCTTTAGCTCAGCTGGTTAAAGAGCTAGACCTTTGTTTATATCTGTGTCTAATCCAAAGTTTGAGGGATCAACTTTAAGCAGAACCAATCAATAATTTCCCTCTTCTCACTAAATATTGATTGAATGTCTAAAGATTGCCCCACTCACAGCCAAGCGATTTGAAGTGGAATAATGTAGTCATGTAAGACCTGAGGACAAGTTGTTCCTTGGAGGGGTGGTATGTAATATTCTCAGGTATATCAGTTCTATTAATACCTGGGCTTACGGGGATTCCCCTTTAGTTCAGCTAGTTAAAGAGCTGAACTTGTATTTATATCTGTGCTTAATCCAAAGTCTGTGGGATTGACTCCAAGCAGAACCAATCAATAATTTCCCTCTTCCCACTACAATATTATTATCTTTATATGGATTTGCCGTGCATCTATAAATTCACCAGTTTCAAGATTGCAAATATGGTGGCAAATGCTGTAATCAGTAATTGACTAGACTAGTGTAATTTCTAACCTCACTACTTCTGCCATAATTTTGCACACATTGGACACGAAATCCTTATTTGTGGTTATCAGTTGTTTAATATTGTGGATTTCTATTGATCTGTCACAAGCACAAACTATAAATGTTTTTAACAACAAAAAGTTTTTAATGATATAATTTCTACAAGAAATCAGCTTCTCAACTTGACAAAATTTGCATAAGGACAGTATCAAAGTTATTCAATTTATTGCTGTCATCATTTCTACTACCTTATTTGGTATACAAAAGTGCCTGAGTTTTACCGATGACAACCAAATGTTCATAAATATACCATGTTTTGTGTTATGTTGAGGTTTGTGCCATAAATACAGTGAGAAAAAATATTGGTTCAACAGAGCCAGTGTGACCAATCTACAGAAAGTTCAAAATGCTCTATGTCACATTATTTTCAGATTGGATGACACATGTCATGTCACAGCCTTCCTTGAAAAACTACACTGACTTCCAATTTTATATCATATTCTCTTTAAATATATCCTCCTTACTGTTAAGGCCATAAACTTTTTCAACTTAACTGTCATCTTTACTCAGGTCTAGCAGTCCGACTAATTACATTATCCCCCTGATAAAATGCACCAAAAAGATTCATACATTTGATTTTAGTGAGAAAAGTAGATGA
The DNA here is from genome assembly GCA_964017235.1 of Sabellastarte sp. h YS-2021. Classification (NCBI taxonomy): domain Eukaryota; kingdom Metazoa; phylum Annelida; class Polychaeta; order Sabellida; family Sabellidae; genus Sabellastarte; species Sabellastarte sp. h YS-2021. The sequence goes on along the minus strand of OZ024929.1, from coordinate 181,281,697 downwards.
ACAGAAATTTTAATCTAATTAGACACTAAACAAGAATAAAGCACTCTAAGAACGCCCACTTTTGCCAAGGCAGTTGTGTGTGCAAATCTTCCCTGAACTGTATTTAATTCTTAGTTTGATCAGGTCAGATAATTTTAGAAGATCTGTTATTTATTTATGAAGTAATCTTTACGACAAGCTCAAAATAATTGAAAATCAGGTATCAAGTATCCATGTACTTAATTGCCAAACTCATGGATTCTAAGACATGCCATCCAAATCGTAATGCATAAATCAGAAGTCGTGAAACATAATAAGGTCATAACCAAGGGGACCATCGGTGTTCGGCAGTAGTTAGAAAACCTAGGGAGGGAAAAACTTCTGAAACAGGTAAGTATTCTCATGTCATACATTTTACATGAAACTTGGATTTACTTATGAAAAGTGTACATCAATTTAAAAAAACAACTTTTAACCTTACATACCAAACTTTCTTGTCTAAACATAAGTACTTTTGAATGTTGGAAATCTGAACAAGGTTTAGTGTTGATTTTTCTTCTGAAACATGTGTTGAAAATATAATAGGATCAATTTTCAATGCTAAAATATGTCCACTTTTTCATGTCAGAAGACTAACTGTAATTTAATTTGGAGAATGTCAGGATCAATGTTCAACACTAAACCCAGTTGAGGGCCACCGTTGAGATCAAGTACTATATCAGTTATGATGACCCTGAGTTGTATGGCCAATAATAGGTGGAGGAAGGTAGTAATGGTGAAGTGAATGCAAGGTCAAAAGTGAGGTCAAATAAAGGTCAAACCCATGTTATGTTTTAAACAAGATTGAACACAAGTAAAACACATTGGGAAAATTTTATTCACATGTTAGTGTAGTGGGTAAAGTAAAAAATTTCAAATTTTTCAGAAATTTTAAGACACCAAGCCCAGCTAGAAAGAAGATGGGATGAAAGCTGAGAAGGTGGAAGGAATCAAAGAAGCCACTAAGGCATTTTGAAGGTAAGTCCACACGGGAGAACTTTTCCAAAGGCCATGGGACATAGTATTTTGGAGTGGAACACTATGGTCAAATGCAAAGGTGGCCCCTGACCTTCTAAAGGTGTGAAAACCATGAGAAATTGGAGAAATGTTCCTGTGAAAGAGGATGAGCCTAACGGCATCCGTGATATGTGTATCAGTAGTGGGTTGATGAGGAGGTTTAATGGAAGCAAACATGGGAGCCTGGGGAGGAAGGTTAATGGATCTAAGGAGAGCTGCGAGGGCCTCTACTGGACATAGATACTTGTTCTTGATGGTGGGAAGTTGGATGATATGGTGGAACTTACGATCCTACATAGTCTTAGTCCATTTCAGAACTAGGTGGGCCCCGGGGGGGCCAAAAATAACATCCTGCCTAAGAAAGTGATGTTGCTTGCTGAAATTTTTAGAACTGTGAGGACCTATACTGGACATCCTAAGAAAGCCATAGAAGGTGACTAGGACGATGGCTCTATATAGATGGGAGTCATCTGTGCCATCACATGAAATGGAAATGTTATACAGTGTGGGGATGTCAAAGACCCCTCTGGGGGTGGGGGCGAAGTGAGACTAATGCTTCTAAGGAGCCTGCTTATGGCAGGATGTGAGAAACTCTGTAAGGGGAGGTTATATAATGTAGCCATTGATTTAATGGAAGAAACATATGCAGATATAACCTTACAGGAGATCAAATTCTGGTGGAGATATTCAATAAACACCATGATATTGTGTAAGGTAGTGGTGGAGGGCAAGTCCACGACGTGGAGAAATGCAAAATAAGCTCGAACATGAGTCCTATGAGAAGAAGTGGTTGAAGGTCTGTATGTGTGTTTCATCCTCTGGCAAGCTGAAGATATGAGGGATGTGGAAGCTCTAGAAAACCCTACAATTAATTACAAGGAAAAGTTAAGCTGGAAATATTGAAGAGGAATAGTTTCAAATACGCATTTTTCACGAATACTTTGAATTATGTCCACATTGGTGCAAGCCTCAGAAAATGACCTAGATAAAGCATCAGCAATAATATTATTACGTCCCTGTATGTGAGTAATGTGGAGGTCTATATCAAAAGCAGCCATGAAAAGCCAGATATTCCTTAAACAGACTGAGAGGAAGCCATCTTGCGACCTCCCCGATTGAATCACCTGGACAACAGCCATGTTATCACAGTGAATGAGAATAGATTGGTGAGCCCAGTAACTGGCGTCATTTGCCTGATCTCTATGCGTCACTAGCATGTAGTCGTCAATATATGGAAACATTTTGTAATCTTCTTTGGCCATAAGGTAAGCAATTGCGTCAGACGTCATCTGGAACGCCCCGCTTCTGTGCACCCAGCCGAATGCCGCCGCTGCATCGAGATATTGACGCCCCTGCCATTGTATAACAAAATTGAGAGCATCCCCAGGGTCTATCCTTAGGTTCCTGAATGCACGAGAGACGTCAATCTTGGCTAGAGTGACTCCTTCCCCTACCCTGAGTATTTCTTCTGTAATATTATCTATAGATGGAAACTTAAGCCTAAATGTGATGCCGTCAAACCGCAATCTGTCTACTTGGTCGTTTAGCGAAGTACTCTTAGGGTGTGATAAGTTTAGAATAACCCTGCGCTTGTCGGTATCCTTTGGCCTAGTAAGGAGGGGGGAAGAGTGGATGCCATGGGCTGGGTCTATGTCAAAAGGCCCTAAAATGGCTCCCATCGAAATTTCTTTGTCAAGGTAATCTTGGACTGATTGATTATGAGAAACAGCTGAAAATGGTTTTTCACCTGAGAAATAAGAGGGTTACAATGAGTCTTGATAGATAATGGAAAACCCAACTTTAAGTAGTGTATCAACCTGGTGTCAGGATAATCTCTTAAGCGACATTCCTATGCGTCAATATTAAGGTCTGAAGAGATGGGGACTCTGGCTAACCTATAATTTGGTAAACCTGTATCCCTGATCATGTGGGCCATGTCTATGTAATCCTGAATGCACTTAATGTTAGGGTAGGGCCTATCAGGACCAGTAAAGGAGAAAAAATTCTCTTCCGTTACTATAAAGCCCCATTTTTTATCAGGAAAATTGACATCTGGCAAATTATCATCGGGAAAGGTACCTCTACAAAAGTTCAAGTCTTCCTCAGTTGTACCGTCTGGGTCAGGGTTAGTACAGGTATTAATATTATTAGAATCATGTATAATATCTACCAGAGTTGTGTCACCGTAACCATTTACATTATCACTTATATCTTGAAGTAAAATAAGTTTATCTATAATGTCCTCCATATATTCAGTATAGCTAATACTATGATTCTCAAAACAATAGATGTCTTTACAGAAATTTTCATGAGCCATCTTGGCGTGCACATTGTCATTAAAACCCAATTTATTACAGTTTACGGTATGACCATTTTGAACCATAATATTTGAATGTACTTTAATGACACTCAGAGGCAACTGGGGACATGTATGACATTTAACAATGCTGGTTTCCCCATGATTAGTTCTGTACACAAAATAGAAGCCATTGTTTACTGAAGTAGAGTAATCAATTAAGTACACAATGGGGGCAAGGCCCTGGGGACCTGGGACAACCCAATTTAACATTTGAATGGAACAACATGCAATATTTAGATGGATGTTAGTCTGCTGAGTGTCAGTTTCCATACATGTGATCTTTGCAAAACCATCAAAATCAAAGTAACATGAGTGACACAAAAATGGCGCTCTGGGAAGATCAAAGTTAGCATGATTGTGAGGTACAAACCCGACACCACAAGAAAAAGGATACACGACACTTTCTCCTACTGTACTTTGCCAATGAGCATACTGTTCAGAATTAGCATTTTGGTCTGAAAACGTATAATTAACAGAAACATGACTTTGAGAATTGTCACTATAATGATCACAATAATCATAACAATGGTTAAGACCATGTTCATTAGAGTTCTGATATGTTTTTGACAACTCTAGTTTATGTAGATATAATTTACAGTTCGATTCGTACGTAGTCTGCTGCCCAGGTGATCCTGTTTGTTGCTAATTACTGTTCATCTTTACCTGCCCCCTAACTTTGAAATTGCACTTGGACTCAGGGTGAGGGAAGGTTCTACTCTGCTTCATACAGAAACTACATAGGTGGTTATATGATCCATGATTACTTTCATGAGAGCATGTTCCGTCATTATAATATTAACTTAAACTTAAACTTAGTACAGTTTATATAGCGCAGATGGTACTCATTGAAGATTAATTATCTACGCTTTACAAATATACACAGATATACAATAAATAATTATAAAACATTTCTGAAGTATTTTCTGAAAAGGAAAGTTTTGCATCTTTGTTTGAAGCAGGAGTACTGTTGTATTCTTTTGATTTCATTTGGTAGGCTTTTCCAGAGACGTGGGCCGCAATAACTGAAGATGTATCTCCAAAAGTTTTGTGTTTGTTAAACGGTATCACAAAGTTATTTTGGTCATCAGTGTTAGTTCTCAAACTTCTAGTGACAGTTTTCCTTGTCAGCAACTCTTTCAGGTATTCTGGACCACATCCATAGGTGCATTGGTGCATGAGTGATAGTATTTTAAATTCAATCCTAGCTTGGATGGGAAGCCAGTGCAGGTCTCTTAGTGCTTTTTGTCAGCTCTCATATTTTGATCTTTTCAGTACTAACTTAGCGCACATATTTTGTATTCACTGGAATGGCTGAATAGTTGTTTTTGGAGCACTGCAGAGAAGAGCATTGGCGTAACCTAGGTGTGACATAATTAATCCTAACACAAGAGTAGCACAGGCTTCTTGGGATAAGAACTGGCGAATTTTCCTGATTTTGATAAAGTTGATCATTGCAGCCTGGCATTTTTTATTGACATGACTTTTGAATGATAGTGTTTCATCAAGGAATGCACCCAAGTATCTCACACTGTTAGATATTTTGATTTTATCGCCACAAACATCCACAGTATTGATCCGTGATTTTGAAAGTTGAGCTTTACTGCCAAAGTATATAAATTCAGTTTTGTCTGGATTCATCTTCAATTTTGTGGCATTCATCCACTGTTGTACATCAATCAATGTGTCTTCTAATAATTTAATAGTTTTAAACTCATCCTTACTTGACATTGAACTGAAACTTTTTTCTAGCACATGATCATCTGCAAAACCAAAGAGATTGATGTCATCATGGATGCATGAGAACAGTGTTGCTGCATACATGATAAAATAAAAGGCTGACCCACAACCTCCTTGAGGGAGAAACTTGACCATTGATACCATAGTATTTGTCAAAAGTCTCAAGGAGAATTGAATGATTAACTGTGTCAAATGCTGCACTAAGATCCATAAGCAATACAGCAGAGATGTTTCCAAGCTCCATGCCATTTAGTATAGAGTCAGCCAGTTTGACAAGCATTGCTTCACAAGAAAGGCCTTTGCGATAGGCACTTTGGAATTTTGGAAGTAGTTTGTTTGACTCACAGTGGTGGACAATTTGTTTTAAGGCTGCGCATTCAACAATTTTGGCTAGGAACTTTAGATTTGAAACTGGTCTGTAATTTGTATCAATTGGACCTGCAGATGGTTTTTTGATCAAGGGCTTTACTACTGCTTTTTTTCCAGTTCTCAGGAAACTGCCACTCTGAAGAGATAAATTGACTAGCTTTGTTATTTCCTTGACAATGGATGCCTTATGTTCATTCAGAATGTTAACTGGGAAAAGATCAAGTTCACACTGCTTATTTCCTAGCTTGGTCATAATGCTGATAATTTCATCATCTGATACAACATCAAATGATTCTAATTTTGCAACTTGACTTTCTGGTGGAACAAAATCAAGATATTGTTTTAGTGCTTCGGCAATATTACTGACTTTATTGCTAAAGAAATCAGCAAAATGTTGGGCTAAATCATGATTTGATCGATTAGTTGGCATTGGATTTTCTTTTTCTCTTTTGATTAAGCCATTTATGGTGTTGTATAGGCCTTTTACATTTCCTTTTGCACTATAGCACGATAGCACTTTCTCAGAGAAGAAACTTTTCTTTGCATGTTTTAGTTGTTTGCAGTATTCATGGCGGGATTTTTTTACAGCTCTCCACTTGTCTTCAGATTTAGATTTCTCCCATGATTTTACACATCTTCTGTAGGTTAGGCGGGTAGCTTTCACATTATCAGAGAACCATGGCTTTGGTGTTCTTTTCCTGACAATTTTATTTTCGATCAGGGCCACTTCATTTAAGAGTTTTGTAAGATCATTTTCAAAGGCTTTGGCCTGCTCTGTAATGCAGCAGTTATCTATTATACTGATGTTACTAAGTTTTTCTCTCCATGTTGATTGTGTAGCACATTTGAGGTTTCTGTGCTCTACTTTGTGATGCTCTATTTTATCCTTGCATCTAGTACTTTTGAACAACACATAACGATGATCAGATAAAAAGTCTCTCACTTCACAGCTGTGTGTGTATGTATTATCCAGCTCTGTTATAATGACATCAAGTATATTACCATCTTTGTGGGTGTACTCACTCACATGTTGTTTTAAGCCAAGTGCAGACAGACTCTGATCTAATACATCTATCAGGGGATCATCTTTTTGATTTAAATGAAGGTATATGTCACCTAGAATAACCAAGTTGTTGTGATGGGGTAAAAGTTCTGCTAGCACATTTAAAAATTCATCAACAAACTGATTGTCTGTAGTTTTATTTGAAGGGGAATAAGGAGCTCTATAAATCCCAAGTACAGTGTGGTTGATGTTGTGATAAGTAACCTTCCAAAGGCCCAGTTCCATACATTTGTTACTTGAGTAGTTAAGTTTTTCAACCATACAATTGTCTCTGTATATAATGGCTAATCCACCTCCTCTTCCCTTAGAACGGCATGCTGAGCTAAGCTTGAAGCCATTGACATTCAGGTCACACAGTTCCCAATCATGTGATTTACTATTGTCAAACCAGGTTTCTGTGATAACTCCAAAGACACATTTTGTTTCACACATAAAGTTTCTGACATCGATGGCTTTGTTGAGCAGCGACCTTGCAATAACTGTGAAATAGTTGATGGAGACATTATGTTCTACTGACGGAAGAGATTTAATTTTCACTAAGTTGTTTTGCGTCGTGTCTGTTTTTGGATATCTATTTTTCAGTGCTCTTATACTTTGTTCTGTTCCGCCTCTTTTAGATCGATGAGTTTTTCTTCTGTTTAATCTGAGCTATCTTATTTTTAGTATGGTTTCTGGTTGCAGTTGGCTTAGATTGTTTGAGTGTTTCACTGTTTCTCTTATTCCAAGTAATTCTTCCCTACTTTTAATTGTACTTTGTTTAATAATAAGTGGTGTATGGGAACACATTTCCATTAACAAATAAGTGATTATTTTTAGATTTTTAGACAACTGTATGTAGATCTTTATCTTTGAAAAAGGGTATGCCATTGTGTCCTATGGATTTCTTATTAAACTTCACTATAATCCATTAAGCTTTGGAAAGGCTACATTTTTCATCACTCATTTTGTAGGTGCTGTTTGTACAAATCAGAGACAGCAGTGCTTAGCGATAAAACATCACACTGTATAAAATCACAAGATGTAACACTTTGACATAAAAACTCAGCCCATAAATAGTCCCCTGGAATCCTGGATGTTTTATCCTGTTGGTGATTAAGAATGATATCTAGTACACATATAACAACAGAGAACAAAACAAAATAAAACACTACACTGTTGGGAGCTGCTATCACTCAGCGCTACACCACAGACTTCTCAAGGGTGTATATTTGCAGATCTTCCTATTCATTTGGGAAGTGGGTTGACGGTTGGACAACGCTATCTGTGACACCCCTAGCCTGTTGAACGACCATTGGTTGATGTCCTCCCAACTGAGCCTGCCCTCCTCGACTGCATGCATGGACACAGCCCATGCATCACTTACAGTAGGCCAAGGTAAGGATGCTATGTCCTTGGTAGCCATGATTAATTGTACTAGAGCATGTTTGACAATGGAAGGGTCTTGAATGTTATAAATATTGGAAAGCTGGCCAGAAACCCACTGTGGTAGGGTAAGATCATCGTAAGACAAATGTTTCCTGCCCTGTACCCTTTGAAACCCCTCATTGGGCCATCTGAGATGGGCTGGGGCTGTGACAATGTCTACTGTATTGAATCTACCAGATTTATTTGTATTCTTACCTTGGGTGAGGTCTTAATGTAGCTGTGAATCATAGGTGGCAAGGACCTTGCTAACTGCCTCTGACACAGATGGGATTCTTCTGAGTACGTCGATATTCAGAGCTATGGCGTTGTTTCGAGCATCAGATAGCGATGGATGTGCAGGTATGTTGAAAGGCCTGTCAACCTGCGCCCGATCCACTGGTGGTCCTCCTTGGTAGCCTGCCCTCTGTGGCGATGAGTGCAGTGGTTGCTGTGGGACCCGACAGTCTGCACTGTTAGTGGGTCTAAAATTCGGCTGGGGGAGACCTTGGGCTAAGGCTGCATTGACAGAATGACATTCGTGGTCCTGGGGCCTGGTGTTGGAGGTCGATGGATTGAGAATAGTTTCTTCCATTTTGTCCATTCTAGCCGTTAAACTCTTGTTGGATTCTGACAGGCCCCTTAATAAGTCTAACATTCTTGATTGGGCGAGGTAACGGCGTGGGTCTGGGTAGAAGGTCCTGAGGCGTTATTAGATGACGCTAAACCGTTACTCACAGTGTCCTTGTTGAATTGCTGTAAGAAGGATCCCTCCTGTGGAGCAGATCTGGTTTGCTTCCTTTTGGTGGTCGAAGCATGAGCCCTAGCTGACACCGTCAATCTTTTCCTCAGTGTAGTTTTGGGTGTTTTTTCCTGTTGTTCGCCATTATGAACAATCACTCTGAGATAATGATGAAATGATTAAAACTTAAAATACTAAAATCCTAAAATCGTTGTGCAACATAACAATCTTTTCATGTATTCCTAAAGTTTTCTTTCTAAAATTTCTTTTCCTTTTAATGTTTGCACAATGGCTGTCAGTTTGAAAGTGGCCCTTCCACAGGGAGAGGAGGTGAGAAGAAAGACCTTGATTGAGATTGGTTGGAGCTTAATGGCCCATGAAATTGGGTCTTAGGCCAAGCAAAGTTAGGAATTAAGGTGGCCGTGAACTGCTGAAGCAGGCCCCTGACAGGCCTTGCTATTCAATAGTGTTTTCAAAGGTGTGCTCAATGCTAAATCACCAGTATTTCATGTGTAAAATATGTCCACTTTTTCATGTCAGAAGACTAACTGTAATTTAATTTGGAGGATCAATGTTCAACACTAAACCATAGTGTTTTCAAAGGTGTGTGCCTGCTGAGAACTTGCCACAATATGGACATCAAAACCATATCTTTCCTTGTTTTATATACATCGCCATTTCATCTATCTTACCTTGGTAGAGGTGTATGATTGTGGCCCATAAAGAACAAATGTCATAAAACATTTTATCTTTCGGGTTTGTGCCAAGATGAGGTTTAACTTGTGCCAATGCCATGATGCCAAGCAGTGCATTGTACACAATTTAAATAAATAAATAAAATAAGACTTTTGTACAATAAAAAGTAAGAATAGCTTTACCTTTTTACATTTTTGTTATCAACATGTCACCACATGATTTATCTTCATCTCAAATGAGCGGCTATAAAATAAACGGCTGGTGCAATATTTTCAGCTCGCCGCTAACAGTGAGAATTAGTGGGGAAAACAAACATTTTGCCGAGTTAACAGCTTGGTTACTTGGTAGTTTACTTTATTCATTCCAAAAGCAAGAACTTAACTGTAACAGTCCTGACTTTATACATTTCTACACAAGCTTGTAGTTGCCAGTTATTTTGTCAGTCGCTTATGTAGTTTTCAGAAATTTACATAACCGATGTTATTGTAAGGTTTTATGCTCTATTTTTCTCTTCCATGGTGTTAAAGCCTTTACTTTGTGCTATCTGGCATAGCTGTTAATTAATATATATAAGTGGTAAACTTGTATTATGAATTGTATTGTGGTGACTTAGATCTGAACTGTGGTTCAGATCCTGAATCTGGTGTTTTTAAGGTGTTATGTGGGAATGAACAGATTTAACAGATAACTGAACATCACTGATGTTTTGGAACTTTGTCACAGTATGACCACCTGTATGAACTAGTTGAGTTTCAAATAAATGTTTCTTTACATCTTATGTCTTCAGCCATCATCCTGTGATCATCTGGGAATCTGGGAAAGGTGCCCGCGACAAACATAATACATCACATGCTTTATGGTCCACCACATATTGCATTTTATCTCATTGGTGAGGCATACAGATCAGCTAGTTTTTGTTTGGTGATTTTTTATATTCCACAACATGTAACTTACCATGCAAGACAGACAGTTCTACATTCTTTTTGTAAATATGGACTTATTACTGATACAAAATGTTGGACAATACATCTAAAATATCCCTCCTTAAATACAAAGTACAAATTAAATGTTCCTCTTGGTGATCAATATTTTAGTATGTCGTTTCTGAGTTTCCCCATAATATACCCTGTTTATTTTCAAAAATATGGCATTTTTAATCATAACTTAATAGCTGGTACAATTTTTATTTTCAACATCCCTGATAAATGTTGAAACGCGAGGATCAGACATCCTGGATGGATACTGAGAATTTTATCTTGGATTAAAAAAACTGCGATATTCCATCAGTTTTCCATATTCATATAGAATTTAAAGAAAGCATATCCTGCAGACACCCCAATGTTGATATATATTGAAAGGGTTTGTTTATGTGACCATCAAAAGACCTGCTAGAAATTACTATGAAACAGAAAAGTATTGCTGGTATTATGAAATATACAAACTCAACCCAACATTGGAAGGGATAATGATTTTATGATTTTAGTACGCACCGCGGAAACGTCTTTTTTGTAAATAAATGTATAAACCCTGTTTGGTACATAAATCTAGGCGATTATAAAGAGTTTTCAACATATATTACAAGGAAACTAAATGATATTCACAACATGTGTAATCTGTCCTTCTATTACCAATGTTGTAGCTTGTATTTGCATGCTGATTGATATTATGGGTATTATCGCCCATTTGGCGGGAATTATCGGCCCAGATTTATTATGAGTTATTTCTATTTTATTTATATTTTAGTCCATTGTTGTTTTTTCACTGTAGTGGCTGTCAATATCTCCTGAATATCATTATCATCTGCAGTGTCTAGTCACTCAAATTGTTGTTTTTTACTGTTGGGGCTGTCAATATCTACTGAATACCATTATCTATTTTGTTCTTTTTTAATCACTCCAATACTTTTCTTTAGCTTAAAGCAATCCCCTCTTTGATTCACTTTAGGGAAATTTTTATTTTAGAGGCTCAGTGAGTCGCCCAAGGGGGAGGAATTAGAGTGGACAAACTGTGTCACATGGTAACCAAGTCATACTGGTGTTACTCCTCACGGTCCTGTTCTTAGTTTATTGAACTGGAGTGCAATGTCTACCATCCGCTGGGTCTTTCTCTTACTGTTGTTTTGGAGAAAGTCAGGATGCAGTGACCCCAATGTGTTTATTCCATTTTCCGCTCATGGTCTTACTTCATTACCACGCCCCTACAGACTCCACAGCTATGTCCTGAATACACATCATTTCCCTTGTGTGGCTAAGTGTCATGGCCTTGCGACCTTATTGTTGCTTTGTGGCGACATCTCCCTTAATCCTGGACCAATCTCATTGGGGGTAGTAAATTGCCGATCTGTAAGAAACAAGGGACCCTGCATCAATGATACTGTAACAGTACATTCTGTCGACATTCTTGCTGTCACTGAAACACATATTTGCCGGGAGGAAACAGACGGCCTTCTACATTCCATCACCCCGACAGGTTTCAAACTTGATAGATTATAGAAATATGTGTAATTTTTCATGGTTGATTAAATGTCTGCTGGTTTGTGGTTTGACACTCCAAGATTCTTATGTGTTTCATATACAAAGAAGTTAAAACACAACTGAGACAGCAACCACAGGTGATATAATTACTTTACAACTTATTTTTCGAAAATAGCTAATCTTTTCAGTGCATGTGTCGCACTAATTTTAACTTTAAATATAACTCATTTTGATTGCTGTCTATCACCATATTGGCCAATTTAAAATAGGAAAATTGAACATAACATGGCAATGCACAACAGTGTATTATTTCCGAATCAGAAACAAAGATGCACAGAGCAAGGGACTCAGTAGACTGCCTTCCTAACAATAGACCCTTTTGACTCACAACATACTGTAAAAGGCACACAAGCCCATGTCATTGTGAACACAATAGCTGCTGATCCTTTTTTGTTGAATAGTTTCCCCAATCTGATAGGTTTTAATGAGTGTGTTTTGGGATCTGAATGACAATATATATGATTTTGATAAGTACTAAACACCCCCAATTTTATTAATACACACATGGATATATTATTTAAAAGATAGAAGCAATTATTATATTATATATGCAGAGCAGAGTACATAACTTATTCTTGTATTTTTTACAAGAACATTTAAAACTTAGCTTGGTGATTTAATGCATATGAATTGAAAACATCATTTAAAGTGTATAGTAGCAGCTTATTAAATGTATTTGAAAGTATTTGAAAAAGTATTTGAAATTTCAAATACTTCAGTAATGTATTTAAATACAAATACAAATACTTTTTTCCTCAATGTATTTGAAATACTTTCAATTACTCTGAAAAAAGTATTTAAATACTTCAAATAGAAATACTTCATGTATTTGACCCCATCCCTGTTTCCGATAGAGACAATATTACTTGAAATTAATAAAAATCTTTGAAAGTCTGAAGAACTAAAGATAATTTTATATATATATTTTTATTTTTGATACCTTGCTATTTATCTTAATCAGAAAAGATCCCTGGCAGGGATGATCTCACATTTTATAATATACACTTTTATATCCCCAACATTTCATTATATCTAGGATGGTAAATGACATGGTTTTTCTGGAACTCTATATATATATAAATATATATATGTATATATCTATGTATAGGTACCCTTGAAAATGAGTTGACCTGTTGAAAGTAGCCCTGATACTGTCATAACAGTTTCTGTGACAAGGTTGTACCTAGGTTAAAGCAGCCATGAATGAAGCTCAAACTTTTTCACCACCAGTAGGGGACCTAGCCCATAGGGGGCTCCAGAGAGACTAGGGGAGAAAAAGATTTTGAAATCTTGTAACTTGTCCTGAAAGGTTGTCCCAATTGTAAACCCTAGTGGAACCAGGGGTTTTATAATTTATTTTCAGGTAAATTAGCAGCCTGAAAATTCTGTTTAAATTTGTCAAAAACATCTTTAACTTGAGGATTGAGTGGGGGCATAGCTGGAGGGTCCCTTGGCTTAGGCTCCTGTGGGACTGTTACATTCAGAGCCCAGACTGTGGTGGATGACCTAGGCATAATATCCCTGCAGTCAGGGAGACTCAAAATCTGCCTAAGTTTCAATGTTCTCGGTATGGTGTGAGGGCAAGTCAGACAAATCTACTTCCCTACAAACTACAGGGTTTGGGCTTAAGTTGATGTACCTTTGAGTTTTAAAGGACCTTTTGACTTGCATTGAAGTCCCAGATAAGTGCCTTTTTAAACCAAGTGACTGTTCTGACTAGGATTGTTTTGAATTCTGATCTACAACAATCATCTGAACTGTTCAGAATTTGAATCTGAACAAGCATCTGAATATCCAACCATGTTCGGATGGTTAGTACTTGTGTAAGTATAAGTAAAGCTGTGATTGGGACAAGGCTTCAAAAACTGCTCGACTGGTTATAACTTGATATGCAAGTCAAGTTGTAGGTTCAAACCAGGCTTCAGAACCGTACAGGGATCTGATTCACCCCTGCTTTGACTTCATTGACTAAACTGGTTAACTTGTCCCTCAAAAATCGCAGTTTCCCTAATCCTTTCAAACAGACTATTGTCACACCCCTCCTCAAAAAGTCCACCCTTTCAAAAGAGGACTTGAAGAGCTATCAACCAGTGTCCGGTCTTAGCTTCTTGTCAAAATTGGTCGAGCGAATTGTGGCTGCCCAAATTAGATCTCACATGGAATCTCATGATCTTGGTAAAACTTTCTAGTCAGCCTATAAGGTGGGGCACTCGATAGAAACTGCCTTGTTGTGCATCAAAAATGATATTCACTTATCTCTGTCCAAGGGCATGCCTACAGCACTAGTGCTACTCGACCTGTCTGCGGCATTTGATACTATCGATCATGACACACTCCTATCCTGTTTGTTGTCTAGATTTGTTTTTGCTGGATCGGCACTAAAATGGTTTAGATCCTATCTCCAGGATCATTTTCAGTCAGTCAAGATTGGTTCCAGTCTTTCGAATTTGTTCAAATTGAAGTTTGGAGTCCCCCAAGGTTCTGTCTTAGGTCCTCTTCTGTTTTCCCTCTACACAACACCTCTTGGTCAAGTCATTAGAAAATATACCGGAGTCTGTTACCACTTCTATGCGGATGACACTCAGCTGTTCATTCACTTATCCCCTGATGATAGTCTCAAGTCTTTTGACCGTCTTAAATCGTGTTTGAATGATATTCAGGTCTGGATGTCTGAAAACAAACTCAAGCTAAATCCTGATAAAACCGAATTCATAGTCTTCGGTGCCAAAGACAGACACAAATGGCTCAGTGACTCATTTCCTGTCAATATCCTGGGTAATTGCCTCTCTCCCGCAGATGTTGTACGCAATCTGGGTGTTCTGTTTGATGCAAAGTTTTGTTTCACCAATCACGTAAATTCTGTCAAATCCTGTTTTATCAGCCTCAGGGACCTTCATCGCATCAGGAGGTTTCTTTCTGTGGATACATCAGTGGTGATTGCAAATGATTGGTCAAGACATTACAAAAACAATTGTTCACATTTGAAAATTGCCTTGCCATTGTGCAAATATTCGTCTATTTTTCAAAGAACTCATAAGTAAAATATTTTTAAATACTTTATATTTTTTATATTAACGTCAAATTTATATTTGATTTTTGATAAAATGCACAGAAATAAAAGGTGGACAACTTAATTTTATTGCAAACAAAGGTCTCCCCAACACCAAAGGGAGACATTAGTTTTGCAAGCACCTGTTGTCTAGACAAAGATGATATGAATAAGGACTCATTTGAAATTTGTTTAAGTTTCAACCCTTTAAATGGTCACATAATGTAGCAGATAAGGGTTATGATATTTTATTTGATTTTATTTGACAGGTAACGTCCTATAATAAGCTACATACATGGATCACAGTTTCTCAGCACATGCTGTCTAGATGATGATGTCACCAGTTAGTTTCCGTACTCTATTTCATATTTTTACTCTTAAAATGGTCAAATAGTGTAGCAGAATTGGGATAAACCTTTAAAATATTTATTTGATTTGATTTCAACACTTATATATTCCTGTATATAAGCTACATACACCAGTCATTGTCGCCCCCACTTTTCTTTAAAACGTGAACCTGGAAGTGGATTTAAGTTAAAATATGTTAAATATACTTATCTGTTCTGTGAATTGTCACAAAACTAAGATTCTATGTTATGAAATAAAGAAAATGATGTAGTTTCAGTATACAAACTGAGGCTTTGGTGAACACTAAACATCTATTTTTCTTAGACGTTGGCCGGGGCCTGCGGCCTCCCGAGATCAGCATTCAGTTCCACATGATAAACTATTGTAGCGCAATAAAATGTGTCTTTTCTAAAGACAAAATATAATTTTGTGGACATAGTGTTGACAGAAATAGTCTGCACAAAAATACCAAAGTAGAGGCTATTACTGAGGCAAGAAGGCCCACAAATGTTAAAACGTAAAATGTTTCACAGGAATCGTGAATTACTAGCACAAGTTTTGGCCGAATATAGCAAACATCTCATTCCCATTGTATAAGCTAACCCCAAAAAACCAAGAAGTTCTGTTGGTGAGAAGGATGTCAAAAAGTGTTTGACAAAGCAAAACAGCTTCTGACATCAAATAAAGTTCTAACTCACTATGATCCAGAACTTCCTGTAGTGGTTCAAGTAGATGGTTCACCATATGGACTAGGTGCAGTAAAGTCAAATATCAAGCTAAATGGTCTGGAGAAACTAGTCCTGTTCTTAAGTGACTCCCTAACAAGAAGTGAGATAAACTGAAGGAGGCTACATCCATATATGTGGCAGTAAAGAAGCTGCATCATTTCCTCTTTGGTAGACACTTTACATTAGTAACAGATCACAAACCATTAATTCAATATTGCATCCACATAAAGGAATACCTGTGGTGACAGCACAGCGACTACAGAGATATGCTCCTTTCCTTTCTGGAATGAACTACAGAATAAATTATAGGCCTACATAAGAGCATGCAAATTGTTATAATTTGTCATGTCTGCCGCTTCAAGTAACAAGAAGACAGACAGGATCCAGAAACAGTGTTTGAATAACACCAAATAGACACTCTTCCAGTTGACAATAAACAACTTAAACTGCAGACACAAAGGGATCCTGTCCTTAGCAGATTATTGGACTATGTGATGTCCAGTATATGGAATCTTAATGATGTATAAAGTTTCAAGTAAGGAAAGACCAACTTTCTGTTCAACAGGGTTGTTTTCTATTGGGAATTCATGACATCCAGGAGTTGTCAAAATGAAATCAATGGATAGGAGCTATGTTTGGTGGCCATCCATTGATCATGACATATAGAACTTGGGTAAATTATCCTCTGGCTGTGCTAGTAAGCTCAAAAACCCAGAAAAAGTAAGTTACATCCATGGGGCTACCCTACAACAGCTTTGGAAAGAGTCCATATTGACTACACTGGACCATTTCAGGGACATATATATCTTCTGCTTCAAGATGCTTATAGTAAGTGGTCAGAAGTGGCGATAATGAAGTCAACATCAGGATCATCCACAACTGATAGGATAAGATCTTGGTTTGCAAGACTCGGACTACCTCTAGAAATTGTTTTTGACAAAGGTCCTTAGTTCAGCAGTGAAATGTTCAAAGATTTTTGTCGCAAATATGACATTGAGCCCCATAAGTCATCCCCATGGTATCCATCTAGTAATAGTCACGCTGAACACTTAGTTAGATCCTGAAACCTTCTTTAAAGGGTCAGAAGACAGAAATATGTAATGCATACCAAAAATGGACAAATTTTTATTGAAGTATTGGAATTAAGTTCACTCCACTGCAAATGAGAGTTCACCAGTTTAAATACTACATAAAATGGACTTATTAAAACCAAATTTGAGACAGAGTGTGGAACAAAAGCAATACAATCCACCAAGAATACAGGACAAGTTTCATACTTTTTACCCTTGAGAAGAGGTGTTAACTAGAGATTATAGGAGTAATGACAAATTGCATTCTGGAGAAGTTATTCAGAAAACATAACCTGTGTCATAGCACATCAGAATTTCTGATGGTACTATCTGGAGAAGACATGCAGATCAAATACTCTCCTCAAAGGCTATACCAGCCACCAACCAGGAACCTCTAATACCTGTATCACTAACTACAATGGAAGTGAAAACACCAACCCCAAGGAGGTCAACTTTTACAACTTATAACAAGTAAATGAGAAATGCTACATAACTGGACTATATTATGTTAAAAGAATATGTGGCTAATGATTGAATATTGAAAACTGTAATTTCATGAGAATGCTATTATTTCATTTTACATAATTTTTCTAATGTTTAACATCAGGCTTATCCTATAAAGATTTAAACTAAATGCTTCTAAAGGATGGTGGGAAATTTGATGCATTGCCCATGTCTATTACAGAACCCATTTAAGTACTTAAGCTGGCATGTCTTTGACAGTGATAAAATGTCTTGTACTTAAACAGGAAACCAGTTTTGAAGTTAACTGAAGTGTAATGTGTATTGTGTAGCAGTTCTTGTATAGCCTTTGAGTACATAGAACGTATAATACCTTTTGCCCTGGAGGGTTCACAAAACTCCTTCCTGAAAGTCTGAAAAATGTCCGTGGCCAAAATGAGGCCAAAAATATTCTGGACAAGATTTTGTAATGATGAATATATCCTGCAAATTTGAGAAGTCTAGCTATAATATTTTTTGTGAGAGTTGTAATGGGAAATTCGCTCTTCACACTGCGGTGGCATAGGTGTAATGAAGAATAATCCATAGGATCCACCAGATGCCCCGTGGATTCAATGACAGCTCCGATGGAAATCAGGGGGCATTTCATTAATTTGGTGTCCTATATATAATAGGAAATGGTCATAGGTGAAAGCCATGCATTTCTGGTTTCCCATACTTACAACATTTGTTAAAATGACAAATGCTATTATTTCATTTTACATAATTTTTCTAATGTTTAACATCAGGCTTATCCTATAAAGATTTAAACTAAATGCTTCTAAAGGATGGTGGGAAATTTGATGTATTGCCCATGTCTATTACAGAACCCATTTAAGTACTTAAGCTGGCATGTCTTTGACAGTGATAAAATGTCTTGTACTTAAACAGGAAACCAGTTTTGAAGTTAACTGAAGTGTAATGTGTATTGTGTAGCAATTCTTGTATAGCCTTTGAGTACATAGAACGTATAATACCTTTTGCCCTGGAGGGTTCACAAAACTCCTTCCTGAAAGTCTGAAAAATGTCCGTGGCCAAAATGAGGCCAAAAATATTCTGGACAAGATTTTGTAATGATGAATATATCCTGCAAATTTGAGAAGTCTAGCTATAATATTTTTTGTGAAAGTTGTAATGGGAAATTCGCTCTACACACTGCGGTGGCATAGGTGTAATGAAGAAAAATCCATAGGATCCACCAGATGCCCAGTGGATTCAATGACAGCTCCGATGGAAATCAGGGGGCATTTCGTTAATTTGGTGTCCTATATATAATAGGAAATGGTCATAGGTGAAAGCCATGCATTTCTGGTTTCCCATACTTACAACATTTGTTAAAATGACAACATGCAAACAAGATGTTAGAAATGGGATAATATTCAAGAAAAATATACATATTCCCTTTATAGTTGCTGCACATAATCCAAATATTATTGAATTTCAGCTTATTTTCTTATGTTAGATGTAGCAACTTATACTAGGAAAAACTGAAAACTGTACATTATTTCCCTTTTCCTTTTGAGTTTACAAGAAATAAAAATTGAAAAATTTTGATAGCTTTAACGTAGCTTTTATGAGCTACAAGCTTACCATGTGGAACTGAATGCTGATCTGATGAGGCTGCAGGCCCCGGCCAACGTCTAAGAAAAATAAAATTTATAGTTGTGCTACAACAGCTTACCATGTGGAACTGAATTCTGAATCCAACTGCTTGGTGGAGGGATGAGAGCTGAGATGTCATTTTTTCTTAGATTTTGAAGTAATATATGTTAGAATGAATGTTAGAAAATACCCGTCTGAGTCCCATTTACAGTGCCCCAATACTGAAGACTGGGCCTGTAAAGAGCCAAAAACCTGAATGAATGACTGACAGTGCTAAAAACTGTCTGTATGTTTTGGTAAAAGACGCGCAGCCCATGCCCACTTAAACAGAATAAAGCCCCTACGGCTACCACAATAGAATACAAGCCCTAGACTTGGGATTCTCATAATTTTTGCCACCCTAGAATGAGATTAATGACAATCTTAATAAGTCCTTAATACACAATACAAAATGTACTAAAAATATAAGAATATAAAAAAGACCTTACCGAAAAATCCTAATGAGGTAAACCTATACCTAGACCCTGGGATTAGACTCCTGAAGACTTGGTTGTAGTGGATGTGCCCCCGCTCTTTTCTTTCCGAGGATGACTGGTCTGAGGGGAAGGGTCTAGGACTACTGAACCCAGATACACATTGTTGTCTGACAAAGTAAGGTCTTTTAGGTAAAAATTAGTAAATGTGTTGTGAGCTTTCCAGTGACAGGCTTGCATGATTTTGCCCACTCATACCCCACCGTAAAAGGCCTTATAGGCCACAAACGCCCTAATGTCAAGGACTTTAACTTAGACCATGTCCAAGGCTTGTTGGTCTGCTTGTTTGTAGAATGGTAGAATGGTTCGTTTTAACCAGGAGGAGACAGTAGCAGGTCTGATGTCTTAGGTGTGTCCTTTCTTAAAGGAATTGAAAAGGAGGGATTGAGACCCTCTCAGGTCTTTGGTTTGATCCAAATAATACCTCAGGGCCCGCACCAGACACAAGGTCCTGTCTTCTTTGAACTGTTGAACTGTCTATACACAATGGTTGTCAAAGTAGGAATTGTCACCAGAGACACAGTTTGAGAACCTTCTCTTGCTAGTTGGTTTTTGGCTATAAAGTCAGAAGAAGGGAACAATTCCACCTTTTCCCACAGGCCTGGATTAGATACTTTGTTGTAACCCAGGCATGAATTTCACTATGGCGCTTGCTGGAGGGCAAAGCTAGCTAGAAAGTAGTTTTGAGAGTAATATGTTTGAGGTGTGTGTCTTTCATAGACTCAAAGGGTGCTTTTGTGAGCTCATTAAGCACAACAGAAAGGTTCCATTTCTGAAGATTCCTGGAACTTTTATGACGATCCCTGTGAAAACTGGGGAGTAACCTGTAAAGATCTGAGTTTTGTAAAATATGGTGCCCGGCTGGGCCCACAGTGTCAACGATGGCCGTCTTGTAAACATCAATGGTCAAGGGGTGCCTTGCGTAACAAAACATCAGCATTTAGTGATTTTGTTTTGTCAAATGATCTTGACATCGTTGGTGTCACTGAGACCTGGCTAAGACCGTCGGACTCACAAGGCCTAATGGATGAGATAACCCCTGCAGGTTTCCAGCTTCACCAGGTCCCACGCGAGAACAAGAAAGGAGGTGGAGTCGCTGTCCATGTCAGGAATGACATTGATAGCGTGCGTTGTCAAACTGATCGGCGGGAAACGTTCGAACACATTACCGTCAAACTGTCTGCTGGTACATGTAATTTACCGACCTCCAAGTACCAGCAAAAGGAGATTTATTGAGGAATTTAACAGTTTCATGGAAGCAGCTGCTTTGTCACAACATGAAAATATTATCCTGGGAGATGTCAATATCCAGCTTGACAGTCAAAATTGCTGGACAGATAATTTCAACACAGTTCTATTGGATTTTGATTTCATTCAACATGTGTCAACACCTACACACATACAAGGACATATCCTTGATGTACTCTGCACTAGTAAATCCCTAACTTCCTCAGTTCACCATTATGTAAAGGACGGCATATCAGACCACTTGGCTGTCTTTTTCACTACAGAATTCCCTGTCAAAAATTCCTGCAGAGTAAAACGTTTGAAAATCAGGAAACTTCGCAAGATAAATAAAACTGAATTTGTAAATTCAGAGCTTATCCAGGCTCCTTACAAAATAGCTAGCTTACATTGACACCAGTACTTTCATACCCTTAGGAACATACTTGACAAGCATGCACCTGTACATGAATGTAAAACCCCACAACATGTCAACAAAGGGTTCATTAACAGTGAGATTTTGGCAGCAAAGAGACGTAAGCGCAAACTCGAAAGGGAGTGGCGAAGGGACAACTCTGCCATAAACCGCAGTAGGTATAGAGCCGCTGTGAACCATTTCAACCGTCTGGAATGTGCAAAAACCAAATACTATAGTGATATGGTTAGGGAAAATGAGGATAACCCCAAGCCTTGTGGAATTCCATAAAGAAACTCCTCCTCCATAGATCTCCGAAAATGGTACTTCCAGATTATACCACCATGAACAGTCTAGTCAACACTTTTGGCAGGTATTTTGCAGACAAAATTGCTAAATTAAGATCTGGATTACTGTCTACTGATGCCAATCCCCCTGTCTCAGGTTCCTACAAAAACAAGTTTGTTTCTTTCCGGACCATGTCAGAGGAAGAAGTCCTTAAAATCATAAAGTCCACACCAAATAAATCATGTGACCTGGATCCCATCCCAACATCATTGGTCCTTGATTGCATCAGTGTGCTCTTGACTCCTATTACAAATATTGTGAACCACTCTCTACAGGAGGGCAGTTCCCATCCTGTTTTAAGACTGCACATGCTACACCCTTGTTGAAAAAAGCTGGTCTTGACAAGAATATTCTCAAGAATTATCGACCAGTGTCCAACTTCAGCTACATCTCCAAACTCATAGAGAAAGCTGTGGCTAACCAGATAAATGAGCATATTGCGCACGAGGGTACATCCAGCGAAAACCAGCATATAGAGTTTTTCACTCAACTGAAACGGCATTGCTCAAAATACAAAATGACATTGCCACATCAATGGATGTAGCTGAAGGGTGCAGCTGTTGGATTAGTCCTTTTGGACTTATCTGCAGCTTTCGATACAATAGACCACTCAATCCTATTCAACTGCCTTCAGCACTGGTATGGCATTGATGGGGTAGTGCTTAAGTGGGTCCAGTTATACCTCAACTCACGCAAGCAGCGGATCTAAATAGATAGACATCTTTGAGATACTTTTCAACTCCCTTACGGGGTTCCCCAGGGCTCAGTTCTGGGGCCACTCCTTTTTACCCTATACACAACCCCTCTCAGTTCAGTCATATCTAAATTCAATGTCACCCATCACTTATATGCAGATGACACACAAATTTACTTGGAACTCGACTCTAGGAACTTCGATTTTAGTATCACTGAATTAACAAATTGCCTTGAGGCGGTCCAGGCTTGGATGGGAAATAATAAGCTTAAATTAAATCCTGACCAGACAGAATTCATAGTGATTGGTTATGATCAAATTAGAAGTTCCCTGAAGTCATCATTCCCAGTGAGTTTGCTTGGCAACACCATGGAACCAGCTGAATCGGTAAAAAACCTTGGTGTCATCCTGGATGCTGAAAATTCAATGCAAAGACACGTGGCTAGTCTATGTCGCATAAGTTACTACCATCTCCGGGAACTACGAAGGGTCCGCAGGTACTTAAATCATGAAACAGCTGTAAAGGTGGCAAATGCCTTGGTAAGCAGTCGTCTGGATTACTGCTTTACAACACAAAAAAGGCATATACTAGCAGACTACAGAGAGTTCATAATGCCTTATGTCGGACGGTGTGCAAGCAGTTTCATAGCAGGGGCTCCCACAGAGTGGAAGAAGCTTCCTAAAGCCATTAGAACCATAGAAAGCATTTCTGGTTTCAGAAAACAGTTGAAAACATACCTTTTTAGATTGGATTATCCTCCACCATAGCCTATCTCCCCTATCGGACGCTAATATGGAAACGGACCTCTTTCTGGAACTGGACTATCCCTTTTTGCACGTCAGCACCTTAGAGGATGTTTACATCAATTTCGGCACTATATAAGTGTTTCTTACTTACTTACTTTCTTACTTTAGATCTTGATACAGGTAAATGAAAAAGTCTATGATTTGTTTCACAGAGGGAGTGGAAAAATCCACCAAATTTTCTCTGCACCATTGCCATAGGGCCCACTTGTAGATGGTCTTTGTTGATGACCTCTGACAGGCAGAAATTCTCTCTGCCACCTCCCCAGAGAAGCTTTGTTCTTGGAGCTGTCTACTCCTAGACACTAGGCGTGGTGGTTTAGATGTTGTGGATTGCTGTGAAACACATAATTGTGGGACTGTTTGAGAATAGTTGTTGACACTGGTAGCTGAAGTGGGATATCTGTTGAGAGCTGCACTAGGTCTTAAAACCAGGGTATCCCTGGCCAGTCTGGGGCTATTACAATGATTAGGCAGTTGCATTGCCTGATTTTTTGGATCACCCTGTGAAGGAGAGCCGTAGGAGGGTAAGCATAGGCAGTGAGATCCGTCCAGTTTATGTTCAGAGCATCTATATCCCAAGCATTTGGGTCTTTGACTGGAGACACTTAGAGTGAAAGTTTGTGGTTCAGATAGGTGGCAAATAGATCTACATGAAGGGTGCACCACTTTTGACAGATCTGTTTGAACATCTGTGGATGCAGTGACCCATCTGTTGATTGGAATTGGTTCAACCTGGACAGAAGGTCAGCCATCACATTCAGACACCCTGGGATGCGTCTGGCTTTCAAGGTTATCTGGTAATGATGGCACCAGGTCATGATCTTCCACAGGAGAATGCACATCTCTGCTGAGTGAGTTTTTCCTTGCTTGTTTATGTAGGCCACCACTGTTGAATTGTCTGTTGTAACCAACATTCTTTGGTTTTACACTGGTCCTTGAAACTTCAAAAGGCCAGAGAAACCGCCTTCAACTCTAGAACATTTATGTGTAGCCCTTTTTCGCCTGTCTGACCATAGACCCTTTGTAGAGGTTTACTTTAAGTGAGTGCCCCAGCCTTCGTTTGAGGTGTCTGTAAAGAGTTGGATACTGTGATTTTTTTGATGAAGGTCTGAACCTTTCATCACATTTGTGGGATTCTGCCACCATTCTAGGTGTGCTGAAATGGTTTCTGCTCAAGGAAGGAGGATGTCGAATGACTGAGGATATCTCCAGTGCTCCTTGAGTTGAAACTGAAAGGGCCTCATGTGATGGCGTCCCTACGGGACCATTTTCTATATTGAGACAAGCAACCCAATTAGCGATACCAAACATCTTGCAGTGAAAACATGGTTTGGCTTGAGTCGTAGGATCAAATCCTGAAGTTTGAGCCATCTCTTCTGAGTGGGTTTTACAAGAGCTGAATCTAGATGGTATTCAAGCCCAAGAACTAAAACACCTGAGTTGGTTTTAGTTGCGATTTCTCATGATTTATTATTCACCTTAAGGACTAGGTTAGGCCCGAGTGTTTAGTTGGGCTTCCTCCTGAGACTGGGATCTAGAGCCAGTCATCTAGGTATTGGTGAAGTCTGGGTCACCTTGACAGGGCCATTAGCTTCACTTCCTTTAGAATCATTGTAAAGACCTGGGGGACCATGGCCAGGCCAAATAGAACAGCGGTGAACTGGAACACCTGTCACCTGTGGCAAAACCACAAAGGTATTTCCTTGAGTTTGGATGGATGGGGTTGTAAAGGTAAGCTTTCGATAGGTCTATCGGTGATACCCAATCCCCTGGAATCAGGGAGGTTATGATGGACTCTGGAGTTTCCATTTTCAACTTATCTACAAGTAGAGAAAGAGTTGAGCCTGCTTAAGTCTATTACTGGCCTCCACCTTTGTTGAGGCTTGGGCACTAGGAACAGTCGACTGTAAAACCCTAGAGATTTTACATTTTCCACCTGTTTTATTGCGTTCTTTGACAGATGAGACTGGATATAAGTGGCCAGAGCATGAAGGGCCTTGTATTCTGACTGAATAAGAATCAGACCAGATTTGATTTTGAAGTGAATGGTAGAATGTAGCCATTGAAGATAATGTTTTATATGTTGGATGAACATTTGACTGTTTGCCAGTCTTTTCTGAAAGAACTGAGGCCTCCTACTGGTGGACTGAGGGAGGCTTTTAAGGAGTCATTGGGTCAAGTGGATTCCATGCCCTCATTCCCTAGGGAGAGGTGAAAATGAACAATGGAGCCTCTGAAATTTGGTTTTTCCCTTCCTAAGGAAAAACAACTGGTTACTGCTTTGCGAGGAGTTACCCCCATAGGGGTGTTTCCTGTAGGAGTCTCTTTTCTTGTTGTGGGGACCACAAAAGGGCTTGTTTTGATAGGGTCCAAATCCCTGAGAGTCTTTAGAGGTGCCTTTTTGAGGAGAAAGTGTTCTCCCTCCTTTACTAGCTGAGACTTGAACAACGAGGAGTGCCAAAAGGGCAAGTTCCAGAGTTCTTGGCGGCTCCTCTAATTGTGGTGCAGATGGGTCATTTCATCCTCGTGCCTTAGAAGGTCAGTGTTACCCATGGTGTATATCTCCCTCTGGAGTATATGGGCCAGCGATTTGCTTAGGCAGGTAAGAGTTCTCTATTGGATAAGAATGGTCTTATTCCAAATGTCCAAATATTCACAAGCTTGATCATATCCATGCCTGGCTGCTCATTCAGGATTGTTTTTTAGATTTGGGCTTTAACCTTTTTGAAGTTACACTTCAAGCTGTGTTGACACTTATCTAGAGTGGCATTACAAGAAGAAGTCTTGGCAAAGGCAGCTGTGAAGTTAATAGTGGATATGTTCTGCCTAGCTTGATGTTCCAGCTCCTCAAGAACCGGTATAGGAATCTTGTCCATAGGGGCTCCAGAGGGCTTTGGAGTAATACTGATCTTTGAAAAGTCTGTATTCAACTCCTAGATTTTGTCCTGATAACAAGGCTGTCCCACCTTGTACCACTTTGCAGTGGAATTAGGTGGTTTGATGTATTTACCCTCAGGTAAATTAGCAGCCTGAAAATCTTATCAAAGGCATCTTTGATAATAGAGCTAAGTTGGAGCATAGAAGAAGGGCCTGTAGGCCTAACCTCTTTCTTGTTGTCCAGACCCCGGGCAGTAGTAGAAGACCTAGGCATAATCTCCCAGGGATCAGGAAGCACAAGAATATGCCAAGACAAGAAAGGTGTCCACTTCATCAGTATATTGAGAGGAAATGTCAGCAAAGGACACTTCCCTGTAAAACGGGAGGGTCTGATTCATGTTAAGGTTGGTCTTGATTAGAGTGAGCCTTAGAAGGCTTTGCAGACCTGTGCCTATGTACAGAGGACTGATCCTCCTCTGAAGATGAAGACACATATCTGGACCTAACTTTGTGTTTTCCTTTATCTGCATGTTTTTGGGACTATTAGATGCCATCGAGTGGGTTTATTGGATAGACCTGAATGCTGCTCCGATGCATTTATCAGGTTGGTATCATGTCTTTTATCTGTATGTTTTTGTGTCTAGCCAATGCCATCCAAGAGGGTTCATCAGATGGACCTGAAGACTGATCAGGTGAATCAAGATCATGCTTAGACTCACAAGAAGACAAAGTAGCATTCTGAGTGAAGATGAATGCTAAAAATGGTATGCAGTTAAATAAATTGCTTAATGCGAATTGGGTATATTGCTGCAATATTCCACATCCACCACCTTTCGCACTTTTTTCTGTGTTCAGGATTAGGTGTGTTGTATTTTAGAGTACACCATTCCAATATTGAGAATCTGCATATGTGGAGTCTGCCAAAAGGCATACACTAGGAATGCAACCTTGAGGCATCATAAGCTTAATGCTCATCTTAGTAACACATACAACTGCCTGACATGTGACAAAAAATTCAGAAGGCAGGAATATATGGCCAAGCATGCCAAAGTTTGTTTAAAGGAAAAACTGGAACTTAATGATGACAAAAACACACCTTTTGCCCAGCTAAATCAGCCAAACAAAATAAGTGATGGCCTAGATGAGGTAAGAGGGGATTTAGCTATCAGCAGTGATTCGGATAATGACAATGACCCAGAAATCAACATTATGGCTTATCATTTGGAGAGACAGTTGATTGGACACCCAACCAGGAATGTCCAAACCAACACTGATTCAGTAAGGGTCCACACTTGCGACAAGGTCACTAACACTGAGCCCTTGATTGTGTTAACCCCTGATGAATTACTCAACTTTTAGGATGGACTTACAATTGCCTCCTTCACTGAATCAGTAAGAATATTCATTAACACCATCAACTTGAATATTGTAATGAGTAAACCCAGACTTCAGACTCCTCCAGAACCTTCCACCCAGATTTGACTCCTTAGTGTTCAGCCAACCAGCTCAAAGGGTAATCAATTTCCAGTGCCTCCACTAAAGTCAGAGTTCAAAAACCCAGAAGTGATTGACTCTGACAGTGATTGTGATAGTTCAGTAAAACCATCCACCAGCGCTACCACAACAGACAAATCACCTAAGCTCAACAGCACTAGGCCACCAGTCGAAATCATCATATCAGACAGTGATTCTGATAGTGACAGTGAATATGAAAACCAAGAGTATATCAAAATATGCTCAAGGAAACCCACTAGACCAGCTATGTTTGTCCCCAAGAATACTAGGGAAGCACTGAAGGCAAAGTTGATGGACATACCAAGCTGCTCTAAAATAACTAAATAAAACTACCATATTTTATTATTATTCACTTGCTTTATTTATATACAATTGTCTGTTTATTCATATAATTATAAAAAAGATAAATTATAGATAAACTGGCATACTTCATTTATATACTGTGTAGAACCCAATAATAAGAATAATTGGATAATCATATATTTTTGTACACTAAAGCAAAGATAATGATTTAGTTGTACAATAAAATGTCTCTATATTAATAAGAAACAAAAGAAATATTGTTTTATTTTGTGGTTTTAATTAAGACATAGCCAGCCCTCTCAGGTATTGATTGGGAAATGCGGTCTAATGCATACCATGACTCATCTGACTCATCTCAAGTCTGGATCTCCACCCTTAAAATAATTAAATGGACATATGCATTAAACTGAACTTTAAAATGTTAATAAAAGTTTTCAAATCCATTAAAAAAAGTAAATAACACTAGGGAAATGCACCTGTAAGAAACTTTCAACAAAAATAACATTTTGGGCAAATTATAAAAAATCCAAGATTCAAAGGTGACAAATACATTTCCTTTTTTACGCTATTCACATACTGATGAATAAATAACAAAAGGAAATTTATTCCCTAAATTATAATCAAATTATTATATTTATTAATCATTAAATAATTAATTTTGACTATAACTACCCAAAATAAATCAATTTTGGTAACAGCACAATTCAGTAGAACAAATTATGCACATTGCACTTCAGCACATGTGCAACACATGCACTTGCACCGGTGCAATCAACCGGTGCAATTGCACAACTGAAAAAGTACTTCAGGGAGGAACTTGGTCTATAAACTCCAGCCTCTGATGAGACAACCCACAAATATTGTCGAAATACAGTTGTGTACTAAGAAACACACCAGTATCAGGCCCATCACAACCTATTAGTGAACTTTCATTGTGACTGCGCATATTTATTATTGTGTTTTGTATCATGCTTAGACTCATCATCTCTGGCTGGGAGGGACCATAATCCACCTCCATAGCCTCAACTGTATGTGAGTTAGACCGAAGTCTTGGAGGGGTTGGGTCCAGATTAACAGCTTATTTCAAGGGACCAGCCTTAGAGGCCAAAGCGGAGGTCTAATCCTCCTCCACTTCTGATTTACTAGATGTCTTTTTCAAAAACTGGAAATCATCTCGGAGAGACTGCATTGCCTGTGACATAGAAGCCTGGAAAACCGCCATTTGTTGCTGTAACTGGGTGTTGAGCTGAGAACCCAGGGACTTTTCAAGCTTGGGCTTGATTTTCTGTTGTAAAGCTGTACTTGGGGTTGTTGGGACAGATTTTGCTGGAGTTTTCAATGATAATGACTCAAAGGGTTGTGGCTGAGGGCGTTGGAGGAGACCTGAAAAGATTGTCAGCAGCACTTTGAAGGTCTGCATGAGAGCCAGTAGAGAACTCATCCCCAAGGAGGTCGAGTTCATCATCTTTAGAAAAATCTTTAGTGTGAGGCTTCTGTTTTTTGACATAGCATTTTTTGTGTGTAATTTTAATTAGTTGCTCTTCTGAGAAACTAGCACAAATGCCAGAAGGCGATTCAAAGTCACACAGGGATCATCACCCTTGCCAGATTCTTGGCAGGTGGGGCAATAATTGTGTTTAACAGACGTGCCTACACTTTAAAGATCTGGGTTTGTCTTTATTGGTTTGGTGGGAGGACATGTTTACGTAATAAACATGTAAACGACAAAGCCTGAACCAAGTAAAACTCACAAAGAAACTTAACTTAAGAAATACTTATCCTGTCAAAAGGGAACTTTCACAGAATATGCTGTATAATATTTTAAACAAAATGGCTAAAAATCAACATCCAACAATATGTATGTGCTGAGAAATAGAAGACAATAGGACTGTATATTACAGATGCCACCAAAACACGCTTTCAATGAGAAAGTAGGACGAGATCCTGTAGAGTACCACATGAAGATAACCTGAGGCTACGGCCAAACATAATGTCTATTTTTTTAGACATTGGCTGGGGCCTGCAGCCTCCAGAAACCAGTATTCAGTTCCACACGTTAAGCTATTGTAGAGCAATAAAATAGGGAACTTAATCAATTAGACACCCAAGAATCTCATTGGATGATTGAGGTGTCAATCAAATTTGGGAAGTCCTAGTAACAGTGAGGTGATGGTTTGGGTTAGTGTGGGGGACATCCATTTGCTTGCTAGCTTTGGTACTTGAATGACACTTCAAAGGTCTGTCACGTCACACATTTTGATGATGTCACAATGCAATAACATTTAGACAGTTTTATAACTGTGTATTGGACATGATTATGTTTCTGTTGCAGTTACATTTAAGTCAATAATGACAGTTCATAGTTTATAATACATAGGTTATTTTGTACATATTATTACATTTAAGTTTCATAATATTTCTTCGTTTTGAAAGGATATATAATCCACATAGCTTTTAAACATGACTGCATTTTATCAGATTATAAATAGTATAAAGTTATGAAAGTATGCACATCGTAACTATGAAACTTGAAATTCTGGATCCTGGCCCTGATCAGGCCAATATATCTGCATTCAGAACAGTTTTGAGTAGAAGCAATGATGAATACAGAACCTGCAAAAATTGACCCTTTGCCAAATCAGCCATTGGCAAATCAGCACCCTGGCAAGTTGGTCCTAAAATTCTGCCCACAAACTTTGCCCAAGTTGAAGATAAATGTAATCTAATAAGCATACTTTTATAGTGCTTAATCTCCATCATATGAGAGACTAAGGTAGCAATAAAATCCACCAGCAAGACTTTAAAAATACCTTTCAAATGATACATAATACATATTTGTGTGCTACATAGTTTATAAGATATTGTACTTGTTGACACCAAGTGGTCAGCAAAGGACAGCACCAACAATCCAGAGGACAGCTGACTTCCTTCCTAGTCATTGACGACCAACAGGCTGGGCCTTCAAGATCACTTACATTCACCTTGACACCGACAAAGCACTTAAAAGCCAATACAACATATCAGGACTTTTAAGCTTCTTTGGAATTCTTCAGTCTGTGATGAGCTATCCACAGACTGATACACTGCAATTGTTTTCACTAGCTGACACACCAGCACCAGCCATCTGTCAAGCTTTCACTTGGTCCTTTTCAGGACCACAGCTCTTAACTATTCAAGGTCCTTTTCAGGACCATCCAAATCTTCCAAAAATAATTAAAAGCCATTGTTATTAAAAAGCTTCTAACTTTTAAAAATAATTTTGAAGTATTTGGTTTATTTTGTTTATTTGGGGTTTTACGTCGCTTTCAACACTGTACAGGTCATATCACGACGGGTAGTTGGAAGGGCAGAGGAAACCAGTACATAGAGTTCGCTAGGGTTGTGTACTGTAAACTGCCGACCAACTGCAAGCAACTACCAGTTTTCCCACTTACTGCCATGACGGGGATCGAACCCCGGGTGCAGAGGTGGGAGGCGAGAGTGTTACCACTCTGCCACCATGGCCCCTTTGAAGTATTTGGAACTTAGAAACAAATTGAAGAAATTTGAACCCAAAAGGAAAGAAAAACACTGAAGAGAAATAAAACTTTCAAAAAATTTTGGAAAAACCTGTTAAAACTATTTTTTGAAAAAACACATTCAAGAAACCCCAAATGATAATGAATTTTAAAAACTTTGGCCAAAAACAAATGGGCCAAATGCTGTGATATTTTAGGCTGGCCAAAACATTAAAAAATTGTTAAAACAATAATAAATTTGACTTAAAACAAGGGCTGACATGGGGGAAAAGTATATTAAGATTTGGATTTGACCTTGTGACATTTGACCCTTTACTTGACATTTCAACTTCCCCTAATAGATTTTGCATATCTGCCAAGTTTGCATGAAAATAACTTAAGGGGGATTTATTTTAACATAGCTTGGGCTGAGTGTTTTAAGACGGGGACTTGTGATTTGGTTGGAAGGATTTTTGAAACTTGTTGGAAGTAAAATTGGAATTGGTTTAAAAATTTGCTGGAAGTTTTAGCAACACCAGCTTAATTCAAAGTTCTTGGAATAATTTGGTAGTCCTGAAAAGGACTGATAGATGTCAGCTTCTGCCCCCAGGGCTGTTTTTTTGCCACATCTCAGATCCTGTCCTCCTGCCCAGTCAATGTCCCTATGTGATTGAAATAATCTTTCAGTAGTTCTTGTTGATGTTTGGCCTGCCTCAAAGGATTCCTGTAGTTCTCATTTGGCATATACACTGCTTGTTAATTCTGTTGGGCCGCTACATATGTTGCTGGGGTTGGTTTATTGTCTGCCTCACCCTGGTGTGTCCTCAGCATGCTGTGCAACACCACATGTGTAAACACAATGTCTCTGACAACACTTAGTCTCAACTCCTGTCCTGCCCAGCCAATGCCCCCATGTGATTGAAGTAGTCCTTCAGTAGTTCTTGTTAATATTTGGCCTCCCTCAAAGGATTGCTGTAGTTCTCATTTGGTATATACACTGCCTGTTCATTTTGTTGGCCACTACATCATTTGTGGGGTTGGTGCCCTGTCTGTCCTACCTTGGTGTGTCCTCAGCATGTTGTGCAACACCACACATGCAAACACAATGTCTCTGACAACCCTTGGTCTCAGATGCTGTCCTACCCGGCTAATGCCCGATGTGATTGAAGAAGTCTTCAGTAGTACTTGTTGATCTCTGGCCTCCCTCGAAGAATTCCTGTATCTTTAATTTTGCATATACACTGCCTGTTCATACTGTTGGGCCGCTACATTATTTGCTGGGCTTGGTGCCCTGTCTGCCTTACCCTGGTGTGTCTTCAGCATGTTGTGCAACACCACACCTGTAAACACAATGACAACTCTTGATCTTTACTCCATGGAGCCCAGTAGTATTCTGAAGCAGCTCACTAAGATTCTTAAGGCATTTTCCACCACCCTCCTGCCCCTGAAGTTGGCTATTCTTTCTTCCCTGGTCAGTTGTCTTTGGCTGTAAGGTTTGACCATCCAGGGCCTCAAGACAAAGGTGTTGTCACCCGGCAAAAAATAGTGGCAAAAAAGTCTGGCACTCCCTCCTACAAGGGTTCGAGATGGTGAAAGCCCCAAGCTATCATCCTCCATCTTGCAACTCAAATTGTTGAAAATCTGTACATCTGAGCAAGAACCACTGTACTCACAGTCTATCCACAGAAATCTGTATTCTATGCATTGGAAAATAATCCATTGTGGTTGTAATAGTCACTGCCTGTTTTCTTGGGCTTCTTCATGGCAATATGCTTCCTGTCTATGGCACCTAAAGAATGGGGTATATTCTATAGGCCTATCATGGTAATGCAAATATTTGTCTTGGAATTTAGCAAAGATGGCTTGGCAGACCTGGAGGTCAAATTCAAAGATACCAGTACCAGTAGTACTGCAGGAAAGTGTATGTCCCTCAAGTGGCCAGGTGTCTCAGGATTGTGGCCAGTTTGAGTCCAACTTAGAGTCGCTTCCTGAAATTTGGTGACTGACTTCTTGATGCAGTAGTAGATGTGTTCTTCTAAGAGGTAAAAAAGGCAAGTGGCATCCTAACAAAATTCTGGTATCCTGGGATGTCTGTGTGAATGAAGTCGTCCCTTTTCTTGACTTTGCAGAATCCAGGATATGACCCAGGGGTTGGGTGGCTTTCTCCTTCTGGGGGCTGGCTGAGGCTCTGCTGGTGGATCTATGGCAGGTGATGGTTGTTGGTTCAAATGTGTCCTCTGTTTTTCCATCAAGATGCAAATTGAAACATTGAATTCGATAAAACTAAAAGTACCCTGATGTAATGTGTGAAGTCTCTGTGATGTGTAGCTGGCTTCTTTGCATTGACAAATGATGTTTTTTTCTGAGCCAGCGGTTGTTTATATAATTTTGGTTTGAGCCTAACTCTGGATCCCGACTCCAGGGTTTAATCAGTCCAATCATAGTGGGTCGGGAAAATACTCCAGTCCTGTCTGAATGTCAGTACAGCTTGTCTGGGGTTGCTATGGCTGTCTGTTAGGGGTTTACAGCTTGTCCTGGTAGTTTTCTGTCTTGTCCTTAAGAAAATGATCCTGATACGAAGTCAGGTCAGGATCAGGAATCAAACAAGCCACATGTACTTTGTCCTGTATTGGAGGTGCAGCAAACCTCACATTTTTGTATACTTTTTATGTTTTTGTCCTGATTCCCTGACTTTTGCAACCGACCCTAGAGTTGAAGAGTCAGTTCCAGTAGAACATCCCTTATTTATGCACCATTTATAACTGTGAAATATAGGTCACCATATAACATCTCACTTCCAAATGTCACATACACATAATAATCATAAACAAAATATGCAAAGTAATGTTTAATATTGGTTCTGAAAATGGTACACTTAAATTCATCAAAAATTAAGCTATTGTTTAGGGCTGCCATAAAGAGCTAACCTTGCTTTCAACCTCTTAACCAATGTTAATTGAATCTGTGGTTCTCATGAAAAAAAGACTTTAAATTTTCAGGAAATGGACAATTTTCTGCTTCAATGTTTGACATTTATATGGGTTTTAGCCTTACATTCTTGGTGTGAGTCTGGATCTTGTGTAGGCTATATCTCACAAAATGTAAAGTAAAAGATTTGCAACTTTTACACAAGATTCATCAGAGTTTTCAGTTATTTGTAAAACAAAGGCCGAAATACTATTTCTCAAAAGTCTTTATAACCATACCATTGTTCAGAGTGTAAGACCACCTTACAGATTATACCTTCTTAGAGTCAAGTAACACCAAATGTCCAGTTTCTGACAGAAATTTACTACTAAGTTTCTTATCTTATTAGCTTAAAAGTGGTAACCTTCAATAGGAATAATATATATTGTTAGGACTTTATGGTCTTCATAAAACATGTTCTCCTAAGACCTTTAGATATTTACTTTCCAAATATGTATTGACCCTATCACATACTTTTTTGTTATTTATTTGTTATTTTGACCATAAAAAATTATAAATCTCAAGCAACAATACCAATCCTTTGTTGTGACATCACTAGCTTGTATGATGTCACATCCTTTTGAAGTGGCAGGAGAGTGGAGAGGAGGGTGGCTTATTTGTGAACTTTTTGGGACTCAGAAGCCCCGCTCACAGTCACAAAGAAAGTCACCAATCAGAGGTAGTCATTAATTGGTAAAAGTTTCAAGGTTTTCATTCATGCATTTTAAACATAAAGTACAAAAATAGCATCAGAGATGTCAGTACCTCTCAGCCTGGGGAAATAATTTTTAACAACGAGATATAGAAGGAATGAAACGGTACAAAGATCGTAATACTTTTAGAGCAGTGTCAGTTATATAAAGGTCCAAGTAATGTTTAAGTAGAGAAAATAATGTTTAAGAGAAGGAAAATGTATGTAAAGAAGATGTATTAAAACAAGACAATTCAATACCAAGATGATAACATTAATCAGTAAACTAAAAATTATGACTCTTTAAAATATATTAACTACAGAACGTATGTCAATGGAAAAGAGCACAATTATTTAAAAGTACATATAATAATCAGTTGAAGCAATCCATGTATCTTTGTCAAAAAAGAAACATGTCTCAAGTATTGCAGGTGAACACACTGTGGCAGAACCAAAACTCAAGATTACACCATGATGCAAACCTACACCCCTAACAGGGTTCACGATTGACAGAAATACCTACATGCCAAAAAGATTAAGAACCAATAGGTCTGTTTGTTCTGCAAGCTGTTAATATACACACATCTTGCACAGTGGAATTATAGTTGGGTGTTTTGAATATTGTCCAAACATACCAAAGTGACCTAACACAAATAAACCTCTCCCATTTTTTTACATGTTTGCATGTTTGAATAATGGTTTGAACTTTTTTTGAGTCTGTGTGAATGACTTCTTCTCCAGAACTACAAGACACAGAGACATGCTGTTGTTCTTAAAAGATACCTTAAATATTGAGGATGATAAATCGTAAAATTCATGCAGATCTGCCAGTTCACCTGTTTCCTAGAGCCATTACAAGTGAGGTACCCCCACCCAAAGTGTGAAAATTTCAACACTTGGTCACAATTTTCTCATTCACTATTGCAGGGATTTTTCTCATATCTTGCAATCTTGCATATATGTAGTAGGTCACAAATGAATTACCTTTGGTGAGCATAAAATTCACGAAATCATGCACTAAATCACTTATAACTTGAAAACTTTTGCATATGCAGAATTTTGTATAAATAAATTGTAGCTCTGTGCATAGCTGAGTAATAGCTACTTTGAGGTTATCACTGTTGGATAAATCAGTTGTAACTTGAAAACTATTGCATTTAGAGTATTTGTTTAAATATGTTATTCACCTACTTTTTATATACAAAAACATATTAATAACATAGTAAAATTGCAGACCTGTAACTCATTACATAGCTGAGTAATAGCTCTTTTCGGGTTCTTACTGTTGAGTAAATCAGATATAACTTGAAAACTATTCCATTTACAGTATTTTGTTTAAATATGTTGTACACCTACTTTCGAGAAATCATGAGCTGGGAATCTGTTGGTGTGGTCCAATTTGACTTTGGATTCCTACTTCAATGTCAAATGAGGATGGCCAAACTTGAAAGTGCTTATAACTTACTTATTATTGGTCCTAGAGGTTTGGAATGATAAGCCAACCTATAAGAAATCATGGGCTGGGAATCTTTTGGTGTGGTCAGATTTGACCTTGGACCCCTCCTTAAAGGTCAAACGAGGATAGCCAAACTCAAAGGTGCTTATAACTTGCCTATTGTTGGTCCTGGAGGTTTGGAATGGTAAACCAACCTATAGGAAATCATGGGCTGGGAATCTTTTGGTGTGGTCAGATTTGATCTTGGACCCCTCCTTCAAGGTCAAACGAGGATATTGCATTTGCAGTATTTCTTTAAATATATTTTAACCTACCTTTTACACTGAAACAGTAATCTTGTTACTCTTCTTCTCAATGTCATTTGCAGGGCACAACTTTTGTGTCCTTTTCTTCTGTCACTTCTAGTCTGAAACTCAAAACACACAGTCAGCTGACACAGAGCCTGTTCACAGGCACTGATTGCTTGTTTTAACATTACCCATACAACAGATGTGGCAATACAATGACTACCAAGTATCAACTTCCAACACCGTTTTGTTTCTGAGATACAACCAAGACAAGATTTTCAAACTCAAAGTTACTGCGGCAAGGTCAAAGGTCAAATCAAGGTCAATCAATGTCCCTAGCATGTATCAAGTTCCTACACCTTACATTTTCCAAGATATAGCCTGTACGCAATTTATAGGTCAAGGTCACTACAGCAAGGTTAAAGGTCAAATGAAGGTCACACCATGATGTTAAACACATACGACCCCTATCCAATGTCCCTACCAAGTATCAACTTCCTACACTTTACGGTTTCTGAGATACAGCCTGGATAAACATTTTCCAACCAGCCATCCAGACATCATTGGTGAAAACAATACCCTGACAACCTTTAAAGGCTGTGAAGTAAAAAGTGGGTTATTTACACTTATGTTTGTATATTAAAAATTAAACCTGTAAAAGCAAAATTGAGATGTTTTTCATTATCTGTGTTGATTCTAGAAATTTTGAAATGTGGGGGCAGTTCCCCCATGTCTGAAAAATGTGTGGCCAATAAAAATGGGAACTTGTACCTCTGCCAAAGAGTAGCATTCTTCTGTCCATATGTTTGTTAGCAGGATTACAAAATGATTAAGGTTTCTGATGCCACACTTCCATCCCATGAGTCCAAAAAATCACTGGCTGACCAGTTGGCCTCCTTCATTTTGAACAAAATTAAGAAAATTAGAGATAATTTTGCTTCCACTGGCCCTGATAATGATATTCACCCTCCTTCAAATTAACGTCTTTAGGCAAGTTTCTGAGGAGGCTGTTGATAAAATAATTTGAACCTCACCAACAAAATCATGCCTGTTGGACCGTTTGCTGACTTTCCTTATCAAGGAATGCATTGATATACTGTTACCATCCCTTACAACTGCTCACTCATGGAGGGGTATGTTCCTGACACTTTCAAATCTGCTATGGTCACTCCCCTTATTAAAAAGCCAAATCTTCCCTCATATGACCTGAAGAATTATCGTCCTGTATCTGGCCTTAGTTTTATTTCAAAATTGGCAGAATGTGTGGTTGCTAAGCAGCTATTAGAAAATATTCATGCCCATAACTTAGACAATTTGTACCAGTCAGAATATAAGGCCGGCCATTCAACTGAGACAGCTCTTCTTTACATAAAAAATGAAGTTCACCTATCACTGTCAAGAGGTGAAACCACCTTGGTATTGCTTGACCTGTCTGCCGCCTTCGACACCATAGATCATTCGACTCTTCTTAGCTGCCTCCGAAACTGGTTTGGTGTCGGTGGTTGTGTTCTGAAATTTTTCACATCCTACCTAACAGATCGTCAATAAAAATTGGATCTACTTTGTCAGATAATCTCAAGGTTCTGTCCTGGGACCTTTGCTGTTCTCATTGTACACCACCCTCCTCAGTTTGATTATCAGTAGACATAACGGAAAAAAGTTTCACTTCTATGCAGATGATAGCTAATTTTATATACATTTATCCCATAAGAATGTATCTGCTGCCTTTGAAAAGCTAAATAGGTGCCTAGACGATGTTAAGGAATGGATGTCCACTAGTAAGCTCAAATTGAATCCTGACAAGAGCGAGTTTATGATCTTTGGTTAGAAGAGACAAAGGGGCAAGTTGAAAGCATGTATTCCAATTGATATCTTGGGCAACTCACTCTGTCCTGCTGATTCAGTAAAAAATTTGAGTGTGTGGTTTGATTCAAACTTTTCTTTGTCCAAGCATGTTCAGAATATTTGCAAAAGTTGATTTCGTGAAAAGTTGACTCCGTGATTTCAGACATGTCCGGCGATTTCTCACTCATGATGTTTCTGTTCTTCTGGCTAATGCTGTTGTTAGTAGTTGGTTGGATTATTGCAACTCACTATTCAGGAGCCTCTCCAAGTTCAGTCTACGCAAATTACAGTGCATCCAAAATAGTGCAGCTAGGATTGTATCAAACACCAGTCGATACACCAGTATAACTCCTGTGCTAAGGAAACTGCATTGGCTTTCCGTTGAACAGTGCACAGTGACAGCCACACTTGTTTATAAGTATCTTCACACAGGCTTTCCCAGGTATCTTGCTCCATATCTTTCCTCCTACAGCAGTTCTTATAATACCAGGTGCAGTCAAAGTGGTGGTAATTTCCTTGGCATTCCAAAGTTCTGCCCCTCCGTTCACAAATCTGTCAAACAGTTTAGTAATAGTTTTGCGTTTGGTGCTCCCACTGTGTAGAATGCTCTCCCTGATGAGATTCGTGCCTCTCCTTCGCTGGCCTCCTTCAGAAAGTGGCTCCAAACCTACCTGTACACCAAAGCATACACACCTTAGCTTGCATCATTCTCCTGGCATTCTCTGTGGTGCTTGACCCCTGCTATGCCGTTGGATACAGAAATTTTGATGTCTGCTTTTTTGTTTTGTTGCACCTTAGAGTCCTCTTGTTTGGGGAGATTAAGCGCTATAAAAGTCCAGTTAGAATTAGAATTACACAAATGTATGGAGCTTTGTGAAAAAAGAGAAGATGGATCCTGATCCAACTTAGATCCCATTAAATTGTTACTTATCTGGATCATTGCTTGGATAAAAAAAACTCACAGACAATACTTTTCTAGAATTATTTAAAAATATAAGCGTCTCAATGAAAGATCAAATGCTTTAAACTCAAGAACTCATGGCCATAGCACCCAAGTCATTAATATTCATGAGAAGGTATGGGGTCATGGATTTCCATTGGGGTTTTCAAGCAATATTTTATAAAATGCAGGCCTTAACAAAGATCTAACACTTTAAACTTCAGAACTAACGGCCATAGCACTCAACTAGTTAATATTCATGAGAAGATATGAGGTAAAGAAATGCTGTATGAACTGGTTTAACAGTATTGTTGTTAGTATCTGACATTTGCGTCATCCACTTTCAATCTGTAGTATCCATTTTGTTTTCATATGAAATAACATTTTGCACTGAAAAAAGAACCAAATATAGCCTTCATGATGATAAAATTAAAGGATTCTCACGAAATTATCGGTGCCCCTCCATTTTGTAAACATGAGGGAGTGCGTCTTATACAGAAAACACTGAACATACCAAATTGCGCGGTAGTTCTAAAACTCGCAAGATATTGCATATCCCGGGCTCTAGAAGCATCACTGATTATTATATTTAAAAAATAAACAAATGAGAAAAATATACAAAAGACTTTTAGCAAAACAGAAATTAAAGCTTTATGCTGATTTCATTCATGCAATATTTATAAACTGAAAAAGCACAGAAAAGCAATTTCCAGAAGATAACCATAAAGATCAGTAATGAGAAACACCTGTTCTTTCCTTTTTCTTTTTGAATGTTTGCAAAACACAAAAACGAAAACGGCCTTTTTCCATTTTCTATTTCATAAATGGGAAAACAAATTAATGGAATGCCCCCGATTACTGGAGCTGGTCTTACAAAAGTATGTTTCCTTTCACTGGGGTACATGACTTGTTGAGAGTCTATATTGTTCATAAATTTACATTTTGATCCTATAGGTCCATAGTGCTGTCCCTTGCAGGCAGTACACTCACATACTTTGTCATTTTATCATTATTGTGGGTAGATTCCAGGTAGTTCTGGACTATACATTCACTAATATATACTTGTTTACAGAAAATGCCATGTTGCATCCTCAAAGACAAATGGAATTTGCTCAATGTGCATGAAAATAGCCAAGCAAGGCTAAGATTGTCTATGATAATGAAGAATGGCAGTGGTGAAGCAGATATCTCATGTGTTATGTAACTGGACACATAAGCGGAGTGGGAAAATATAGAACTCGCAACCATGGAAACTCAGTACCATTGACTCACTGTCACTTGCTACCAATTAACACATGTAAATGTTCATACATGGTCTACTTATTATGGTTATATGTAATATTCATGTTTGTGTAAAAATACTTTACACTACTTTACACCAAGGTTGGGTTTTTTCCGGGACGGTGGAAAAAACTGGATAAAACCCCCTTTTGCCGGTTTAAACTGGACAATACTGGACAAAACTGGAAAAAACTGATTTAAATTAAATATAACTATACAAAAATAATATTACATCACATATAAAGTACTTGATACTAATTACAACAATTACCTGACAAAACTTATTATTTAAAGAATTAAAAAATTCCAAATTTTAATTTTTTTAAATCAATCAGAGTTCAAAGGCAGACTGATACTTAAAGTGACAAACATGTAAACTGGGACCTTGAAAGAATAGGACATCTGTTGGACATGTGTGCCCATTTGCAGTAAAAAAAAGTTAAAAACATGTTTCTGTGGGGGTTATGAGATTTAAATTAATTTGTTTCTGAATAGTAGTAGAAAAAATACTTTTTACAATTAAACACACATTCACTCACCCTCTGTATTTGTATAAACAAAGTCACTAAAAGTCCAATGGAGCAGGGCAACATTTATGATTGTTAATACTGTTTTTGTTAAATATATTTACATGAGACTGGAAAATTAAAATATATAATAATATTAAAAAATACACAAAACATTATCCATTAAAGTGTGTGTAGAATTTTAATTTCATATTTTATTCATTTCAAGATTGGAGAAAATTAGTGGTATAACTGAGGTGTTATATATGTCAGCCTAATTGACAATACAAGTGAATTTTCTGGTTTAATTCATGAGGCGCAGACATATTGTGATGCCCTTTTGTGTTATTAAACCCATTATTTCAAAAGCAGTTTAGTTCTGAGGGGTTTATCCAAGGGGTCTATCTACCCCAGAGTTATTTTTAGTAGCTGACACCAGAGGAGCTGAACCCCAGCTACTAAATCTCAATTACAATTGTGTACAGTGTGCCTAGACAATAAAGTTAAGACAACGAAATAAAAGTTTGTGGGATCTGGTATTTACTATATACATGTATTTTAAAAAAACTTGTCAAAAGATGTGGCTGCATAACTAGAACTGGAATTAAACATTTTAAAGTTAAGGTGCTCATATCACTGCGCATTTTTCACTGTGATTATGTTAATGTACTTCATAAGATTATACACATACAATAGTATATTTCAATATGAATCCTAGAATCTACATTAAATAACCCTGTGCTTAAGTGAAAGTGTTACTGAAATGCATGTCTATGTAATGTATATGTTATGTATATATTGTATATGTATTTCTGTTAATGTAAGTGCATGGGGATATTTAAAATATAATATAAAACACACAATATAAAATAAAGGTATAAATATGTGACAAATGTATAAGAGCTACTGTTCTAGTATTCTTGTAACATTGAAATATAAAAAATTAAAATAAATGATTTTATATGATTCTGGGTTTTCAAAATTATTGTTTTTAACTTATGAAGGGGTAAAACTGGATAAAACCTATTCTTCCGGAACGGTAAAAACCGGAAAAAACCAGGTGGAAAAAAATGCTTTACACCACAATATTTTACAGATGCTGCTTTAAGATCAAATAATTTCAAAGTCTTGGACTTGTACAACTTATTTATATTCATGTTACGCCACTGAATTCAGTGTGGTTTCCTGTCAATATTTTAGTGATAGACTGAATACTTCAAATTTGCAAAGTTGCTCATAAATATTAATGCATGCATAGAAAATATGTAAGATCATAAAATACCAAGGGGTTTCCGAACAATTTTTAACAAAACTGCTACTTGAAGATCATACCTCAAGTGTGTGATATTAATTAATTTATTGGTAGTGAGATGTGTTAGCGAGTTACCGGTGGTGAGATGCCATGATCACGAGTTCAATGTAAATCAAGTGGAATTCACAGAATGCTATGACACATAATAATGAATATGAATTCTATAGTCCAAATGCTTTCTGTAAACAACAATTATGTATATATATATTTATTTATTTGGGGTTTAAGTCACTTTCAACACTGTTTAGGTCATACCAAGATGGGTATTTTTGTGGGTAGATGAAACCAGTACAAACTTCCACACATAACCGATGACCTCAAAGGTGATGTATGCATATAGCCTGATTAAAAATTTCTTCAACAAAACACATGAAATCCAGTAAAATACAAAAACAGTTTCAAACACTGTTCAGTTGAAGTAGATTTTAGTTTAAATTTAAGATAGGGTGTGTGTCCTATTCAATATTCTCATAAAATATGTCTACTTTACAGGGTTTATGCAGGAAAATTAAGAGAATAGGCCAAAGGCCAGCAAATCACAACAATTTAAGTCACCACACAAGAACAGTCTTCCCATGGGGCTGCAATTAAGTGGTTGATACCTGAATTTTGTTTTGCTGAATTCCTGATTTTAAATAGGAAAGTAGGGGCCAACAGCATATAATTCTATTTTTACACATTATTAAGCAGTCAATTGGGCCAAATAAATAACACATTAAAATTGAATCAATTTATTTCTTATTCTCCAAATGCAACTTTTTGAAAGAAACTGAATATTGCAACAAAATGCTTTTATGAAAGTTTATTCTGTTTGTGGTTTTGCACTTTTTCAACCTGTAAAACAAGAAACAAAAAATAAAGGTTATTTTAAAATGACACATTTCCTGTACAATAGGATTATTTATTTGTAAAACAACTCCAATAAATAATAAAAATCACGTTATTTTTGTGTTATGATAGCCATGTCTGACAACAGGGACTACAGTAAAGATTATACAATACCTTTAATATTTCAGAGCATATCAACAAAACATACTTTATGACAAAAGCCATTATATTAATTTATTAGTTTTAATGTCACTTTCAATGCTGTATAGATCATATTGAGACAGGTAGTTTTATGGGCAGAGGAAACCAGTACATACAGTTGGTCAAGGTCCTGTAAGGTAAACTGCTGACCATTGTTAAACAACTACAAACTTTCCCACATAAGCTCAAGGGTTTTAACTGCAAACCTCAGAGGTAGAAGATAAATGTGTTTCCACTGCACAACTATTCCCCCCAATAGCCTTTCTACAGATTTAATGTATAATTTATATTTTTCTTACCTTCTGACACCACAAAGTACATTTAAAATGTTATAAAATTGTTATCAATGTTATTAAAATGAATAAAATGACAGTACTTTGGCTGGTATTAATGCCAAAACATTTCAACAAACAATGGATTAAACAAAAACATTTTAACAAACATTTGACATTAGCCTAGAGCTTAGGTGAATTTCTACACCAAACATTGGTTTTTGGTGAATTTCTACACCAAACATTTGTTTTTTGAGATTAAGTAAACATACTGGTCAGAGTAGCCTTTTACCTCCTGCTTATATGAAATCCAATTTGTGTATTATACTAGCCGTTATCAGTTTTAACCATAATACACTTTAATTGCTGTGTGATGCTCCTTTTTGCCTTAGCAAAAACATTTTGTCTAGTTACCATCAAACAAGGAAGTTTATGTAATTGACGGCATGAGTTTGTTTGTGTGTCTGTTAGCAAAATAACTAGACCAGCTGGGTTTCACAAGGTTCAAAGCAATCAGTCAAGTCCCTAAATAAAAACACAGTATTGTGCACAATGATGAAAAAAGTGATACAAGATGTAAAGCTACCTTGTATCTTCAAGTAGACACAACGGTTCTTGTCATCGTGCAGGTCTAGACACTTATGTTTCAGAAAACATGACTCCCCAGTAAACACAAAGGCAATGCAAGCAGTAAGTTGATCACAGGTTTTACCACACTCTGTTGGTGTCCTCATCCTGATATTGTTAGAAAGGTCGTTGCCTCGACAGTTGTGCATCAACTTAA
Organism: Sabellastarte sp. h YS-2021; assembly: GCA_964017235.1. Lineage (NCBI taxonomy): Eukaryota > Metazoa > Annelida > Polychaeta > Sabellida > Sabellidae > Sabellastarte > Sabellastarte sp. h YS-2021. The sequence goes on along the minus strand of OZ024929.1, from coordinate 181,236,880 downwards.
TTGTATAGCCATTGACTATCAAAATTAAATGAAAATTATCAGTAAATTCAATAATGATATGGCACATTAACTTGCCCAGTAAACATTAAAAGTGTTTTTAAATGTGTTAAATGTTACCAAAACACACTAACACCCTATCTTTGGAATTACTAAATCTTTCTAAGGGTTTTGTTTACATTGTAATGTTTAACAAAATGTTTGATAATCATTTAGTACAAAAATGTGTACATAAGTCAGGAATTTTATTGGGATATTATGCATTCACTATGAAACTGGCTGCATTTCCAATGGTACATTATAAAACCCGGAATCGGAATTGGAATAGGAATTTTTTCCGGAATAGCACCTCTCACCACACCTCCATTGCTGATAGAAGTATGGGGCAGGCTTAAGTCCTACACACCTTTCATAAATCCCCTGATAATAGCAGCCTATTTTAGGGTAATGTAAGTTTTACATTATTCCATCTCATATGAGAATATCAAATATATGATATAAGTGATAAAGCTTTTACAATAATCCCTACTTTCAAATGTAGTCACTCCTTTTAAGGTTAAATATTGTAGTTATATCTACTATAATATATACTGTAAAATGAGAAATGTTTGCAGACAATTTATTTTGCGAATTTCGCAATCACAGGAAAACACAAAAATAAGTCGCCCAAAATTAAGTTTAGTACTAGTATACACCCAAATAAGGGAATTATCGCTCAAAATACGGGAATTATCAGACACTTCAGTAGATCTTTAAAATCTGTTGTACATCATTAAAATGACTAGACAGCTTAGCAGATCCAATTATTTCACAAAGAAACTGGATCACTGCCCCCTACTACCTTCAGTAGATGATTCTACTGATCCTGTAGTAAAGACACTTATTGAAGTTGGAAACCAAAGTCTGGACCAGTGTTTGGGTGGTGCTTGTTCAGAGAAAGCCTCCAATAGAGGGCAATATAATGTGCTGAGTCCTCATAAAAGGGCAAACTTGGGATGTTTAGCTGCAGAGAAGGGGGCCAGTAAAATCTCAAAGGAATTTACTATGCCTGAAACTACTGTCAGACTGTAAAAAAATGAAATTTACATGAACTTCCCAAGGGGAAAAAATCTAATAATATTACAGTTCTTCAACATAGAAATAGAGGCAGACCACCAAAATTGGGAAAATTTGATGAAATGGTAAAGCAGTACTTAAAGCAACTGCAAATCCAAGGAAATCCCATCAATAAAACTGTTGTAACCTGTGTTGCTGTTGGCATTGTCAAACATTATGATAAATTTCTACTTCAGAAAAATGGAGGGCACAAAGTAGTTGGGAATTCCTGGGCTGAGTAATTTTTAAGGTACTACTAATATTTCAACTTAAAATGGTCATCTGATTTGAAGACATACATTTACAAATATTAAGAATTAAATATATAATACTAGTATAAAATATATAATATAGTATACAATAATACTAGTATATAATATACAATTTTGTATAATGTTTCCAATACTTCTGGTAGGACTAGTATTATTTTCTTCTTAAATATGCCATAATAAAACCAAAAAATGTAATCTAGTTTTCGTTGGAAAAGTGGACTGATTTCTTAATACTAGCATTTTACAAGAATGTAACTGGCAGTAGGTTAACACACTCCTGTTTAGAACCATCTACAGACATTTACACTTGAGCTTGATCAAGATTAGCCCTAAGTAGTTGACTCAAGAGTATGTATACAAGTACTACATGTAGTGCTATAGACATTTAGTAATAGAAATAATGACTGTGACCATGTTTACCTTTCCGGAGGATGGGATATGTTCAAGAACAGCACAAAAAATCCCACCAGATTTTGAAGCAATAAAGGATGCATTTTTGAGCAGAATGACTGATGTCTGCACTAATGTACCATCAGAATTAATTTTGAATTTTGACCAAACTTCCATTAAGATGGTCCCAGCAAGTCAGTGGACCCTTGAAGAAAGGGGAATCAAACAAGTGGATTTTGTCAAGATAGATGACAAAAGGGAGTTTACAGGCCTCTTTGGCTCTACACTGAGTGGTAAACTGATCTACTCAGGAAAGAGTGACAGATGTCACCCAAATGTATTGTTCCCTAAGTCATGGCATATCACACACTCTGATAATCTCTAGTCGAATAAACAAACTTTGATTCAATATGCCAAGAAAGTTCTCATCTTATATGTTTCAAAGTTGAGGGAGGTCTATGGTATACCATTTGTGGACAGTATTAGTCAAGGTATTCAAATTCATTGTTGTGAACACTGCTGCTATAATTATAAGTATACTTTCTTTTAGCATTATTTACATTAAGGGGTGCAAGCAGTACCATATTCAACTTTACATTAGTAGCATGTATAAAAATATTTTCAGTTTCAGTATATTTCAGGAGATTAAATACACAGTGTCTGGTATTAGAAACAACAAATTAACAAACTTTAATAGTACCAATTTAATTTTAAAGGAAAAAAATGAACTTTAATAGCTGCGAGCATTTCTCGCTTTATGGTATTGCTGATTGGCTCATAGATATATGAGGGCAGGAATTAACTCCTTGCAAACCTTTAACACCCCTTAAGTGAGTGAGAAGATAATTTATTATTCAGTCTCCTAATTTAATCAAGAAGGAGTGTACATAAATATATCACAACTCAATTTACACTGCACCCAATACATTAGTATCCCATGGTGAGATTATGTCCTTGTATAAATTATAATTAGTTTTAATGAATGGTCTCTCATAGATTTCAATGCACTCAAAAGTCAAAATCACAGCAATTGTATCACCGCACATCACACTATCATGATGTCATAATGTCCTCATACAATTCCCAGAAATTGATGCTCAAATTAAAAATATTGCTGGAAAAAATCTGTTTCCTGTTGGAAGTGTTTAAAGTTGGAAGTGTTTAATCTTCATGGAGGCTTTGCACGGCAAACCCAAGGGAAATTAGTGTCCTTATTTCTTCTCATGAATATTAATGACTTGGCTGCTATGGCTGTGAGTTCTCTAATGTAACGAATGTGATTTCTGGTGAAATTCGGTGATTTTGGGGGTCGGTAATCATTGTGAAATCTCTTAGGTTTCCAGGGTTTAGTATGGGCAAGAAATGCCCATCCAGTTTTTTATAGGGCCTTGGATTTGAAGGTAGAAAGTTGTAGTAAAAAATGATCCAATGAGGGATGTTTTTGACCACACAAAGAGATGAGTAAGCCAGGAATTGCAGAATGTGGGTAAGCACATGGTAGGCTTTCTTTTCGGATCTGGACTTTGAGGGAGAAGGACTGATTTTACTGCTAGGTATGAGATCTTAAATATCACCATGTAATTTGAGCATTCTTGTCAAGTTTGATAAAGTTATGAAACTCATAAGGATAATAAGGATTCGTTTCATGAATTTTGTAAAGTTTTTTTAATAATTTCCTTGTTTGGTAAGTATTTTTAAAATTTATTGTGCCCACACCAATTTGTGTGGGGCCATGTGCCAGTTGGATTGGCCAGTTGGTGTCAGGTTTTGATCGTCTTTGGATATTTACAAACATATTTCACCTGTCAGAGAAAGGTTTTTCATTCGATTCATTATCATCTCTCACTAAATTACCATGTGAAAAGTTTGGTCTATTTGTTTTGTGTTTTCCCTATTTTGACCTGGGAGAGATTTTTGTCCATGTTGAGGTGGACAAATATGGTATTTAATCATCATTATGAACAGGTTGTTGCACACAAATTTGGTCTCTTTCTTTTGTGTTTTCCCTATTTTGACATGGGAGGGATTTTTCTCCATGTTGAGGTCAACAAACGTGGTATTTAATCATGATTATTAACAGGTTGCTGCACACAAGTTTGGTGTCTTTGTTTTGTGTTTTCCCTATTTTTTACCAGGAATGGATTTTTGTCCATGTTCAGGTGGACACACATGGCATTTAATCATCAATATTAACATGTTACTGCACACCTGTTGGGTATTTTGACTCCCAGGGATAGGTGCATTGGGACTTGGACTGTGGCATAGACACCTGGAACAATCACAGGACTATTGCTCTGGAACTTATGAAGAGTCCTGACTTTTAAAGTAGGCCAATGAAGGGTTTGGAGTTCTGTAGGTCTTTGAAAACCCTGCACCCATTCAAAAGGTCAACTTTCATTCATTGCATTCATTCATTTCATTTGAGCTAGATTCCCTCAAGTCCATGGTGCAAATTCATAGGTTGGGGTTTCAGGTTCAGATTTGGGTGTGAGATTTCAGATGGCTGAGTCCTTGTTTGTCCACAGAATGAGTCAGTTGAGATTTCCCAACATTAGCTGATTTTGTTTTAACACATGGTGGGTTTTTTGGAGGGTTGTGGTATGTTTTGGGTTAAAATATGAGTTAAATAGCTTAAATGCTCAATAATTCTTGGTATACATATGGCAGGCCAGTTGTTTAATGTATTGATATTAAAAGGTCATTTCTATGTCATATGGCTTATATTTTGGAAATGATAGTTTTTGAATAAATTTAGCCAGGTCAGGTCAGTTGGATAAATATTTAATTTAATTTTGACTTCTGCTTTGACCTGTATTTTGACCTATATTTTATAAATTAGTATACTTGGCAAAGTGGTATTATTATAATGAAAATACTATTAAAATGAACAAATAATCACTGAACATAAAATATTAAAATAATTATTTGATTAGCTTGATAAAATATTAATTTCTTCAAGAAGTTTGTGTGACACTTATACCAATGAAAAGTTGCTGACTGTGATTTAGTCTCATTTAGTTTGTTCTATAGTTTATAATTATATATCCCTTAACATCCTTAAGTTGTAAATTAATATTTAATAATGTGATCTATTACTTAATATTCTGTGTCGGTGGCTCTATTTTTTTTATTAATTTGTATTTAATTTTCACATGCACTCTTAATTATTTTCTGTTTCATGCTTGGCATACCTTAATCAATACTGAGGTTTTGGGTTTCACATATACTTTTGAATCATTATTTGATATATTACACTTTCTAAATAACTTTCTGTTCTCTATAATTTGCTTGTCTAACTATTTCATCTTATTTCTGCATATTATTCAATTATTTTTATAATTTTATGTTGATATTTGATGAGTGTGTGTTTTCTCTGTTTAATTACTATATACATGTCATTATGAATAAATATCAATAACTTTTACAATTTTACATATTGTGTTTCATTACACATGTTATGAGTCATAGTCATTTAAGTTTGAGGTTAGGGTCAGATCTCAGTTCTTCAGCTGCAAAGGTTTCATCTTGCTCACATTCTCATACTCTACAGTATTTCTGTTGTGCTGTTAGAAATTCACGTTCATTTGACTTATGAATTGAATCTCACGTTAAATCTAGTGTACTGACAATAGATTGGCCTTTATATTGTCAGGATTAAGTTGTTTTAGTGGTTTGGTTGAGCCAAAATCCAACCTGGTGGCAGTCTACCTTGTGATAAATTGTCTGAGCCTTCTGATCAAAATATTTAAAATATGAAAGCAATAAGTTTTTAAACAAAATTTTCGATAATCAGATTTTCATGAGAGGAGGGATCCTGTCTGACGGCAAGCCCATTTTGAATGACAACCCCGGGGGGTCACCCGCATTGCAGAGTGCGGGTGCCCAATGGCTCTGGATGTTTAAGAGACTAGGTACAAAACTCCCATCTTTAGAAACCCAAACCCTCCTCTGAGCCAGCTTGACAGAGGCGGATCAAGGCCTGGGTTCCCATCTTGTCAAACTTGATCTTCATCTATGCTTCCATTCTATAAAATATTGCAAATAAATCCCCGGGGAAATCTGTGTCCTCATATCATCTCATGAATATTAATGACTTGGGTAATATGGCCATGAGTTTTTGAGTTTAAAGTATTGATTTTTGTCTATGCTTCCATTTTATAAAATATTGCAAGGAAAAATGGAAAACTTAAGGGGAAATTCATGTCCTCATATCTTCTCATGAATATGAATGACCGCACCTCATATTTTAACAGCGCACCTCAATGCACCATTTTACCGCACCTCATGTTTCAACATTTCAACATATTTCACCTCATATTTAGATTATGATGTTCTTATGTTATAATACTGTCATAATTTGGCATACATGAATATTGAATATGTTAGTTACAAGATAAAGATATCCCATTTGTCTAAAAAGACTTTATACAATCAAATCCTTAAAAGTACAAAAATGGCTATTTACTTTTATTGTCCACCAAGTGCTTTAATAACAATCAGAAAGGACATATTCCAAAAAAAAAGCATCAGAGGTGTTCGTACCCCACAACCTATGGGACTATTTTTAACACTATGAGACATAGAAGTAAAAACTCATAAACTATCCATAATTACATTATTATCTACTTTAAGCAGAGTGCAGTCAATCATCAGTCAAATAAGAACCTGGAATGTGTGGTACATGAGCTGGGCATCAAGTTGATTAATTTCATCCTGTGTCAATCCCTCAAAGTTAGACTTTTCATTTGTTTAATTTTAGAATTAGTGTCACTATTGTATTTCCCTTTATGTTTAGTGTCTGTACTTTAATACTGGCTTTGTTTCTTAGACAAGCATAGATAGTGGAGAATCACACAAGTTTTGTTTACTAGATTCTGCTAGATTATGCAGAGAAAGATATGAAGTGAGCTACAGGACAGAGGGACTGCAATTATAATTTTAATGCAAGTAATAGCTTATCCTCTACCAGTCTTTAAAAGGTTTACCTGAGAGAAGTAATTTGTCCTATTATACTGTTAGTGTGTCATTTTGAAGATTTTAGGTATGAGTTTTACTGATAAAACATGTTATAACCCAATTTTTATTAGAACATCAAATTTATGGTGCTTCTTCTGAATATCTCTCAAGCATTTTTGCAAAACTTTTCATAAAACGATTATTTAATACAATTATGCAATAATAAAAGTTTGAGTAATAAATCAAACATATTAACCCTTTCATTACTGAAGGAGCATTATTCTGGGGGACTGTAGCCACATGACATCATATCATGTCAGAAAGGCATATAAAGTAAACCATAAACTCACTACCTTATACACTTCATTTGCAGTATTTTTCGGTATATTTCATTAGAAATTGATGAAAGTCGAATGGCAAAACTCCAAGGAATTCCCCAAATAAATATAACCACAAGTAAACAATATGCACCTATATGCGATGAATGTGGCAACATATACATAGACCAGTTAAGATATGTGAAAATGTTGAAATATTGTGAAAATAAAGCAGAACTAACATATATTTTGCTTAAACAATCTTTTTAATACTGATACACCAAAGAAAACGTATTGCAGTATACTGAAGGAAAAGAAGAAATCAATATTATTGCCGTGACCCTGTGTTGACAGACATGGTACTTTGTGATGCACATTAGTGTTGACTACTTGATGTCATAGATGGTAGTGAAAGGGTGTATTCACTTATCTTGTTTCAACTGAATATGCAATAAATGCTAAAATATTGTTACAAGTAATGTCATATACCACATAATTTTACACAAATAAGATTTCTCAGGATGTTCTTCTATTTGTTAAACAGGAGCAGAATAATTTTGCCCATGTTGTTATTATTGGTAAAAGAGTAAGGCTTCTTGAGGGCCACACTCTATTTTTTGGGCATTCTATTTTTGGCGATTGATTGTATCAGTAAATTTTCAAGAAATATCAGCACATGCACTTGCAATACTAATTAATCATGGTAAGAGTAACACAAAAAATTCTTACTTGGTCAGCATGGGTCAGTATTTTGGTCAAATTCATTTTACAGAAGATAATGTATACTTTTACCGCCAACATTCATCTATGTTCAGATATTTTAATTAAGACTACAATCCTGTCTTTTCTATCTCAGAATAAAGAGATATTGATACAATTGAGGCACAATATTACGCTGCTTTAATTGAAATTTAACGATGAATTTGAAAGAGTCTTTATATTACCTTTCCAAAGATTAACAGTCATTAGTGGACTATGGATACGATTGACACACATCTGCTTCAACCAACACCTTTTATCATGAGAATTGTAGCTAAATGCTACACAATCACTGATCACTGAGCAAATTCTGTGACATTCCATATGTGATGCTGCAGTATTTCCCAGGTCATTGCCAGGACACTCTGTTTCAGGAAAAGCTTGGTACTGCCGTTCTGTTAGTACAAAACATTCCACATTGACATCAAACTAAAGTAATCTGCAACAATAAAGACAGATGTAGATATTTACAAACTTAAGTTTTCATCTGTCATGATAATGCATGTTTTCAATCAGAAATTGACATAATGTAAGCCTGTAAACAGGCCTGTAGTGGTGACTGACACAGCCCTTAATAAAGGCTTGTATTGATGAAATGGTTAAGCCTTTTATATCCTATTCATATTTGTACAAAGGACTTTATAATCTTTGGTTAACAATGACTGTATTTTTATGTAAGAAAAAGCTTCCGGTAATGCACATAGATTGTTTTTTTTTATGGTGGAAGGCTAAAACCCAGGCCCCCTACTTCCCCTTCTTTAATCCAACAAACAAAAACTTTACTCAGTTTCCAAAATTTTGAAGTGAATTACCACTGAATAATGTTCTAATGATATACATTAGGATAGTACGATGTTCAGGTGCACAGATTGTTCCAGTTGAAATTACCATTTTAATTAATTTTTAATATCAGACCAGTTTGTGGCATTGTCTGATGGAATATTGGTGATTGATGTGCCCAAGATGAATACACGTAATATCTAACAAGTCCCAATAACAATATACATTGCATCCTATTCATTTTATTTCCTGTAATATGCAACAGTACATTGTAGAAATTTCAGCTTTCAGATAATTTTTTTTTATTATTGGTCCTAGGGTTTGCAATATGAAACCAACCCATGGGAAACCATGAGCTAGGAATCTTCTAATGTGTGTCTGTGATTATACAAAACAAGAGAAATATGTAACTTTTATATATCTATGTTTACTTGTGGTTCTCGAAAATATAATGTATACATTAGAACTATAAACATGGTGTTAGGTGTGTGGCTTTTAGAGGAATACATCTCATAATAGAATACAAATAATGACAACAGGATATAATACAAAGCACAATCAAAATATTCAGAATGGCTTTGTAATATCATGTTCCAGCTGCAATGGATGTGAAAAGTGACTTACTTAGTAATTGGACATTTTTCTAAGATCAATGGGGAGATTACAAAGTTGCCACTGGACTAAGGGAGAAATTAAAGAATGTAAGGGTTGCAACTTTTGGATCTATTATGGGGTAGAGATTATTTTAGAATCTCATAAATTCTTGGGATAACAGATGAAGATTGCAAAGATCCAGCTAAGTGCATAAAGGCACTAGAAAGTTATTTCCAACCAATGCAAAATGAGATTTACAAACAGTACTTGTTCTATTCATGTGGTGAAGGACCCAATAACAATGTGGATCACTGGGTTAGGTTAGCAGACTGAGACAACCTTCATTGACTTGCAACTTTGAAACAATGACTGACAGCTTGTTGAGAGACCCTGGACTACTTCATTCCAACAAAGAAATGCCAATCATGATGGGACTTAACCAATGAGCTGAAAATTATGTTAAAAAGCAAAATAAAGTCAAATATAATTTAAAATAAAGAAAACAAGCAAATTTGTTAGTCTATCTATCAGACTACTGATGAAGTCACATTCTTCAATTTCCAGTACTTCAGCCATGCAGTGTTAATGTGATCTCATTATTGGTTATTAAGTGACCCATCTGGGCAGTTGTGATGATCAATAATACCAAAAAATTTGGTTTCTTTCAGTTAGCTGACATGGTATCACTCTGCATCATCCAGTACTAATCCACATCCTCTTGAACAACTTCTCCAAAATTACATGGCCAAGAGGCATGCTATTACATTTAAAACATACCTTGTCTTCTGAGGATGATAAATTGTTCAAGGCATATAGATCGGTCTGTTCCTATGTTCCCATAGTCTCTAGAAGAGAGATACCTAGACCCAAAGTGTGAAAATGTCAACACTTTATTACAGTTTCCTCATTGACTATGGAAGGAATTTATCTCTTAACTTGGATATGTGTACTAGGTTTGCAAGTAGATTCCCTTACATGAGTATCAGGCCTGGACCTTTGTTAATTATAAATTTTTAAAATAATTTTTAATGCATTAAAATTCATGAAATTATGCACGAAATCACTTATAACTTAAAACTATTGCACTTAGAGTATTTTGTTAAAGTATGTTACTGAGCTACTTTATCCATAGCTACATGTTGAGTAACTTGGGAACTTTTCCCAATAGCTATGTAGCTTAGTAAAGTCACTTGTAAATTGAAAACTATCGCATTTAGTCTGATTTCGAGAATTTTTATAAATATGTTATTTAGCTACTTTTGTGTGAGCTATTACATAGTAAAATTGCAGACCTCTAGCTCATTTCATAGATGAGCAATAGTTACTTTTAGGTTTTCACTGGTGTGTAAATCACTTGTAATTTGAAAACTATTGCTGTTAGAAAAGTGTGTTTACATACATTATTCACATACTTTTGGGTGAGCTATAACTTAATCAAATTGCAGAGCTGTAGCTCATTGCATAGCTAAGAAATAGGTACTTTCAGGTTCTCACTTTTGAGAAAATTGGTTGTAACATCAAAACTATTACATTTAGATTTTTCTTTGAATTTGTTATTCATCTACTTCTGGGTCAGCAAAAGCATAATGAATCTGCAGAACTGTAGCTTATTGCATAGCTGAGCAATAGGTATTTTTAGGTTTTTACGGTTGAGTAAATCAGTTGTAACTTGAAAACTATTTCATTTACAGAATTTTCTTTAAATATGTTATGCACCTACTTTTGGGCAGCTGTAAGATAGTTACATTTGCAGTCCTGTAGCTTACTGCATAAGTGAGCAACTTTTGTGTCCTTTTATGCTTTCACTTCTATTTTGGAAGTCAAAACACAGTCTGCTGATATATAACCCATTCACAGTCACTGATTGCTTGTTTGGTTTTAAGGTTGCTTTTGTGACCCTAACATAATCCTTTCAGGAGATTTTTTCTTCACCAATAACATTTACCTCTTCACATTTGGTCCTTTAGCATTTTATATAAACCTCTTATCTGTAGGGACGCTCTGTTTTTGTGTACAAAAACCTTTTGTCTAGTTGATGTGTGTTATTTGTATTGCAATTTTGCTAAATAACAATTTGAATATAAAGTAAATCAGGTTAATAAAGACACTGAAGGGAACTACATACAACTCCTAATAATATGTAATGGAATGAAAATTAACTTAATCTGTGCACATGATCCCAATAAAGATGAACCAAAATTCTTTGACAAAATTAAAGATTTAGCCTCGATTGAAGACAGTCACTATGTACTTATCTGTGGAGACCTAAATCTTAAATCGTGCTCAGGAGTGTAATAATTATGTAGGAATAAATAACCCAAAATCAAGATCACAAATGGTAGAAATATTACAAGAATTGGGTCTTTGCAATGTACATTGCTGGTTTCATCCTAATGAAAGAAAATACACTTGGACCCGAAAGACGCCATTAAAAAAGTTGCCTAGATTACTTCTTAGCCACAACTCAAATGATAGATGTAATAACAGATTGTAATATTAAATCTACTTATAGATCAGACCTTTCTATTATTGAATTTAAAATTTGTCTCAGTAAGTTTAATCATGGGAAAGGGGTGTGGAAAATGAATAATACATTGCTGAAAACAAAGATTATTTAAACCTGATAACTAAAGTCATGACTGAAGAAAAATTTAAATACACACTACCTATAGCCAGTTGTGAGTACATTAATAAAAATGATGACATTCAACTTAAGATAGAAAGTGACCTATTTTTAGAAGTTTTGGTTATGAGAATAAGACGTGAAGCTATTAAATTTGGATCATATTTGAAAAACCAACAAAACTCGGTGGAATCTAACTTAATATAAGACATAAATGAATTGGAAAATATGCCACATCTGGATCAGAGGACTAGAAACAGGCAATTGTACAACCCGAGAGATTTACATTTTTCACTCTTTCTATTGTGTTCTTTCACAGAAGAGACTAGATACAATAGGCCAGAGCTACATTTGATGGGCCTTGTATCCTGAGTGAACTCTGGTTAATTTTGGATTGGTGAACCCTGATGAATGGTAGAACAAAACCGCTATTAAGAATGGTTACCAAGTTGCTTGAGCATTTGTTTGTTTACCAGTCTCTTCTGAAAGAATGGAGGAGATCTCTTACTGGTGGACTGAGGGAGGTTTTAAAGGAGTAATTGGGATGAGACGTTCTCACACCCTCATCCTCTTGTGTCGGCTCGAAAATGAACTCTGGAGTCTCTACTACTCGATTTCCCCCTACCTGGAGAAAACAATGGTTACTGCTTGGAATGGATTGACCCCCATAGGGTGTTTCCTGTATGAGTCTCTTGGTGTTGGGCACAGTGTGAGGACTGATTTGATAGGGTCTAAACCCTAAGTGTTTTTATGGGTGCCTTGAGGAGGAACTCTTGTATCGCCTAATCTACTTGTGAATAGAACACAGAATTGGGAACTCCTAAGTTCTTAAGATCTGGTATTTCCCCTGAATTCCCCATAGTCTTCTTTGGAGGAGAGGCTAAGGCCTTACTTGACAGGCTAAGGAAGTCTGTTGGCTAAGGATCCTCTTATACAGGATATCTAGTCACAGGTCTTTTAATAATCATTTTTGGCTGCTTTTGCACCCTTTGAATTTGAATTTGACCTGTTGTCACTGCCAAATTGGTAGTAACCTTGATATTGTCTTCACAATTTGTATCCAGAAAAGACCTAGGTAAGGGCAACCAAAAATTAATGGTACAGAAATTGCGCCTTGCTGAATCTCAAACTCTTTGTCTACCAGTAGTGGACCTAGCCCATAGGGGCCCCAGTGAGACTACTGCAGATACAGATATTTAAATTTTGTAATTTGTCCTCAAAACAAGGTTTTCTCAATTGTACCCTTTAATGGATCTAGGGATTTTATAGATTTATTTTCAGGTAAATTAGCAGCCTGGAAGTAATGAGTGGGAGCATAGCTGAAGGGCCCCTTGTCCTAAGTTCCTGTTGGCCTGCTGCATTATTGAGAGCCTATACTGTGGTGTAGGACCTAGGCATACTGTCCCTGGGATAAGGGAGATTCAAGAAACTTTCAATGTCCTCGGAATATTTTTAGCAGCAAGTCAAGCAAAACTACTTCCATAAAAATACAGAATCTGGGTCTGATTTGATGGATCTTGTTCAGAAGCCCTTTTGGGCTTGATGACTTTTTGACATACACAGAAGCCCCAGATAAGAGCCTTTTTAATACAAATTTGTTTGCACTAGGATTGTTTAGAGTTCTGATCTGGAAAAAAATCATCCAATACATCCAAACTGCATGGAGTTTGGATCAGAGCAATCTTTTGAACATGCAAATGTCCAAACATTTGTTGGACCAGGCTTCAAAAATCCGTATATCTGAACTGCTCAGATGGTTAAAACTCAAATGAAGTGCAAGTCAAGTTGTTGGTTCGGACCAGGCTTCAGATACAAGTAGAGATCTGATCCACCCCCACTTGGATGGCTGACAGATTTAATCTATCAGAAGCCTGAAACCTCACCATTATTGCTTCAACAGTCATTAAAAAACAGTTTTGTTGTTGAATTGAAGCTAACTTGTGGAGACAAGACATTACATAAACGATTGCTTATGTTTGAAATTGCCTTGACATTGTGCATTAATGTTCATCTATTTTACAAAGGTCTTCTAGGTAAAATATTTTATGTATTTTCTATATTCATATTAACATTAAATCTATGTTTGATATTTGATAAAATACACAGAAAAATGGGAAACAACATTTTATTGCAAAGTAATATAGAGAGACACAGGTTTTGCAAACACCTGCTGTCTACAGAAAGACGATTTCTCTGAACAATGGCTCGTTCACAATTTCTTTTAAGTTTTAACTCTTTAAATGGTCAAAAAATGTAGCAGATAATGGTTAAACTATTTTATTTTATTTGACAGGTAAAGGTCCTGTAATATAAGCTGCATAAATGATTTGTAGTCTCTCAGCACATGCTGTCTAGATGATGTGGTCACCTAATGTGTTTCCCACGGATTCTCCTCAGAGACAGTTTCCGTGCTTTATTTCATATTTTAACCCTAAAAATGATCAAAGAATGTAGCAAGCAGAGTAAACCCTTAAAATATTTATTTTATTTGATTTCAATAGGCATAGATCCTGTATATAAGCTACATACAAGTCTTGTCGCCCTCTCTTTCCTTTACAATGTGAACCTGGAAGTGGATTTAAGTTGTAAAATATGTTAAATATACTTTTCTGTTCTGTGAATTGTCACAAAAATAAGATTCTATTTTATAAAATAAAGAAGCTGATGTAGTTTTAGTATACAAAGACAAGTATATCCACAGAAAATAATAGCTTCTTTCCTTACAATAAAATGTACGTGTATATATGGCAGCCAACGAGAAAGGAGAAGTTTTGAATGAAAGTACACCATGGGGTTCACCTACAGCATTGGGATTCGATCAACACTAAACATCTATTTTTCTTGGATGTTGGTTGGATTCCTAGCGGCCTCCAGAGAGAACATTCAGTTTCACATATTAAGTTATTGTAGTGCAATAAAAGATGGCATTTAAAATGTTTATGAGGCCTACCTGAGGCCTTCCAACATTCAAAGTTTCTCTTGTAATTGGGAATTAGTTAGTCTTGACTAACCTCAAACTGTACTGGATGTAATTCTTATATGTGATATTTGTGCACAATTTGAGCTCTGTACCACTTACTGTAAACTTAACATCTCTGAAAAGCCTATAGGAGCATTTGATACCTTGGTATATACATCAATCATATCGACTTAGTCATCCTGGTCAACTCTCAGATCCTTCTCATAATGAATGATGGATTGGTAAAAGTATATGAAAAAATCCAGATACAACAATCCATATGGCTTTATGATACAAGAAATATATGCCTCTATGGTCACAGTTGAAACATTCTGACTACACCCAATAGCCAATAAATGGAAATAATATACAGATCTTATTTTAGAAACAATATTGCTAATGGAGACCCAATTTACTGGTTGTATTATTCTGATTACTATTTTTAATGGTTTTACTGTCATTACTTCTTACCCAATGATCTCTCTTCAATTCCGTCTACTTCATAGTTTGTATCTATCATTTCTGAAACACAGATAATATAAAAAGCAATACTATGATGTCAAATTATTAAATTCTCGGTGCAACCATTATTTTACAGTGCCTTTTGTTGCTGGATTGTTTTTTCTATCAGTTATATAGTCCAGTTAAAAAATTTCACACATTCATTTCAATGATCATTTATGATATGATCAACCTTTTTAGGATACTTCATTTATCAGCAGCAATTTTTGCATTGGCCAGATTGCAAACTGAGACAAATGTAAACATTGGCTGATTCAGCCATGTCAGCTTTAAACCAATGTTCACAAGAGAGTGCCAAATGCCAGATGCTATGTATCTGCTACTATTCCCGAATAGTTAATTGACTTTACTTGTTTTACTATTATTATTACTTCTCACCCAGTCGTCTCTCTTCATAGTCATCAACTTCATTCTTTGTATCAATCTTTTCTAAAAACACAGATAATGTATAGTACAATTACAAATGCTGTACTTCAGTGCCAAACCCGTGAATTTGTATGAAATTTAATCAGCTTTTGTGCATTGTACCATTTCATAGGCCTAATATAATTATACACATTAATTTTGAGTGGATGTGCTTTGGTAAAATAATGGAGTAATACAAATGCAATATGTAACATGCATCCAAAATTTGATTGTGGCATTACAGCTGCAGATCACAATCTAGTAAAAAGTCACTCAGTGCTCATATAAACCAAAGACAAAAGGTCTTGAGGAATGTCTAGTATTTCTCTTGTGGTTTTTAGAACTGTTGGTTGTTAAATATGAGGTAAAATTTAAGAAAAAACCAGCATATAGAAAAAATAAAGGCTAGTGTGCTTTTTCCTGGCCAAACTTTAAAAAAAAAAAACATGTTATCTTCCTTCAGTTTGTAAATATATACACTATATCTCCAACTAAACAGAACTTTGTTATGAACCAGTGACATCATCAATCATCTTCTACGAGGAAAAAATTTGTATTTTACTCCCCTTTGTTATATTTATTTTTAATGCTATTTATGGCTCTTGTACCATATATTTCTTACAATAAACTACATTTTCATTCTTTTAGGTTGTTTGTTTATTAAATTAACTTCACAATTCTTGTGAAAAAGGCTTTCTATGACCTTTAATCTAAATAGATATTGTCTGGACTTCAGAAAACAAAGAAATCCTCCTTAAAATAGTCAGAATTGCTAGATAAATAGTATCTAAGGCATCTGACAGAAAGAGAGGTACTGTCTTCTTAGTTATCCTGACCAAGACAAAGGTCGAACCAGGAAGAGTCTTCTGAAGGTAACTGGCTTAAGCCAGTAAAGTAAAACCTGACTTAGGGATGACTTAGGCCATCCCTAGAGAGTGAGAAGAGACCTTTACAGTAAAGGAATCAAGTCACTCCTCTTCCTTCCCAAAGTAAAGGTAGTAAGAAAGACTGTCTAAAATGTGAAAAACTTGGCTCAACAAGTGAAAAAGGTTCAAACAGAGCCTTGGTAAGTGCCTGCAGAACAAAGGTTTAAGTACCAAGCTGGTAGGTGGCGATTTCCCGTATCCTGGACTTAAAAAACCTCTAAATGAGTCTTCTAAGCTACTTTTAAGAACCCAGCTCCAAATTACTACATAGTGAGAGATGATCTGTATCCCTATTATCTGAGGAAATAGTTCCTTAAAAGTAAAATTCAACAATGAATAGGACAGCTGAAGCAAGGCAGAGTGGCCATGTTTTTCACAAGTCTTTGAAGCAGTTCCACCTTGCTTCATAGAAAATTTCAGAGGATTAAAAATCCTACTGGACACCTTCTCTAAACATTCTTCTGTAAGGAGACTTCAGTCACAAGGCATAAAGAAAGGAACCCCACAAAATAAAAAACAAACCTTTAGATGAAGTTGTTATAGAAGAATCAGAGGAAGAACCACTGACTTTCTTGAAGGAGATCTTGAAGCCAAACCTTGGTTTGTCAGGGAAGGTTACAAGAAGCATCCTACAGCTCTGATAGTTGATTAACTTCTTGACCACTAGTGGAGATAGAGCTGAAGGAGGGAAGGAGTAAAGAAGTAGTCTCAGAAAGCAACCTGAAGATCCAAGAATTGAGAGACTACTCTGTATGAAGCATCTGATAAGACCTCACAAGATGGTCTGCCAAAGATTTATGCCCCTGGAAAATGAGTGAGTAGTGGAAGAACAGAATTGTTCATGTGGAAAAAAATGGCAAACATATGTAAAAAGAGTGAAACATGTCCCAACAGAGGAAACTACCTTGCTATATTAAGAAAGTACAAACAGAAGGGTTGTCTGAGACAATCTAAAGGATCCTTGGATGAAAGGACAATTAAAGAACAAATGTCTTGAGATCAAGACATCTGTGTTATCTGAGGTTGTATGGATGATCCTTTGATGAAAGGATAATAAAAGAACAAATGTCTGAGAGCCAAATGCCCAGCTATGAAGAAGTATCATGTACAGGCAACCTTGAAGAATTGGCTTCTTAGTAAGCCAGGAAAAGAAAAGGTGCATACTTGGAGAGGAATATTAAAGTTGTTGCAAGGAAGAGGAAGGATGAGCTGCTGAATTGACAGAAAACCTTGTCTCAGTGAGGTGAGAAACGCCTTTATACAGGTTGATCCCCTGGCCTAGGAAGGAGACCTCTTGTAGGAACAGATCTAATTACTTTCTGTTACAAAACAACCCCAATTAAGAGTCAACTCTAAGACAGAGTTTCAAAATGAACCTCTGACAACTATTGGCTCTAATGAACCAATTATGTTGTAGCATGTACACTGTGATACATATGATCAAAGCCAACTTTCTTACTTCCTTGACAAAGGAAGTTAATCCTGAAAGACCAGTGGCTTGACGCAAAGGTATTGCCACAAACTGGTGCACCATGCCCAAGAACAAAATTCTGCCCAAAAATGAACCAAAGGAGCCAAGGAAAAGAAAGGAGGCATGTAGAGGATGAGAAATGGTCTACTGGCCAACTAGAAGGGAAAAATGATCAACTGATAAGTTTACACACTAATAGTTTGGAAACACAGGAAAAGATCTAAATATTATGCTAGTTTCCTGTCTTCTATCGCTTTGTTAAGGAAAAAAATCTGAAAAAAACAAGCAAAAAGGATTCCATGAACTGCTCCTATGAACAGCAAATGTGAGGCTGATTGAAAAAAAACAGCATCCTTCTGAGGAGAAGAAAAAAGCTTAAGAAGAGGAAATTAGGAAAGTGGAATCCGAGAGATCACTGGAAGGTGAAAACCAAGTTCTAGATTTCTGGAAAAAGAAAGGCTGGCACCCAAACCTTTCAGATGAAATGAAAGAAATCAGTTGATCTCCCACTGGCAAGTGGAGGGATCTGGAAGTAAGAGTAAATGTTTGATTGATACAAACACACTCTTATCTCCTGAAGGGCATCTTTATAGAGGTGTAGGCTAGGACTCTTGTCCCTGTCTCTGAAACGCATTCCACCACCAGATTGTTGAAACCCCTGGAAAGGAACCACATCCTTTTAGCACTAAGTTAGGGTGAAAACTCTGTAGTTGGGAGGAGAAAGACCTTTATTGATTTGCTTCAAGAGGCTAAAGCAGAAGGCTGAAAAGAGGCAGCTTTAGTAAGGGCAGTATGAAAAGCTCCCATTTTTCTGTTATATGTGAAAAAGAAGTCTCTGAACAGAGACTCCACAAAACAGCACCAAAAAACAGGACCATAAAGGGCCAAAGTCCCCTACAAAATGCTAGGAACTAGTAAGGGAAAAGGGAAAAAGAATTCTCTTCAAACAAAGTGCGAAGAGATCTAATGGCTGGGAAAAGGCTATATTATTACCAAGTTAAACCAGCTGAAATGGAGCTGAAAGATCCATAGAAGAGATGTCCAAAGCATGGTGGGTGATGAAAGACAACTGAGCAAAATGTCTGGTCAATTAACTTGACTAGACCAGGCCTCAAGGAAAAAATTTCAGAGAATAAGGACCATAAAATCTATATCAGATCTCTTTCAATGGCAGAGGAAACCTGCCTAGGAAAGAAAAGGTCTCTGACAGAACCCACCAGGCGATACCCTTGGTGCGGACACCTGTGTTAGTACCACAAATCTCCTGAATAGGGTTTGTACAAAAATTGCAAAATTAATTTAATAAGTAAATTGAATTTCTATTAGTTAATAGTGTTAGGAATGGGTCTAAAAATCAGAATCGAATTAATAATTCTCAGCGATTGATTACTGATTTTAATCATTTTCTGCTAGCTTTGTAAGAAAGACAGAATATTCTTTTTTTACCAAAAATAACAACAAAATAGACTTCTGATAGATTAGTTGTGAAAAAATCCATGCTATTTAGTAACAGTTTGTGGTAGAGAAGGGGGGTATATTAGTAAATCAGTAGGTTGAAAGAGTCAATAAGTATATGTATCATCAATAAAATCTATTAAGGTAGCCTTAACAGTTATACATAAATACTTATTTTCATCCTCCCTTTTCAGGTTGAACTTAGTTTATTGTATTAAATGATCTTCTAAATATGTACAGAAATTTTGAGTTTTAGTTGTAACCAACAGGAAGTAGAAACAAACATGGCAGATGATGTAAACAAATGTTATAAAAATAAAATATTAAATATCTGTAAGAAAAGGGAAATTAGGTAATTTATAAGTCTTACTTTCAACTCACAATTGATTCTTGAAATGAGAATTGATTTTCTACATTCAAACTTTTAAAAAGACGTCGAATCGTTTTTCTGTCGAATCGTAGGACCACTATTAGTTAATACCCTATCCGATGGACAATTCCTAATCTGCTCAGTGTAGCCTGGCCCGCCAAATGTCAGCTCCACTGGCCAGGTGGTGCATCGTACTTCCTATCTAGACAGACTGACATCATGGCATCTTTTTCATTGTCTAAACCTGTAAGATACCTAGTATGCTGATAGCGGGTCAGTTGGGAAGGTCTTGGGTGTGCATTGGCTAGGGTAGTAACTCATAAAAATTCAATTTACTTATTAAATTTGTAATTTTATTGTGTTAATACATTCTATTCGATGGACAATTGCTGAATAACTACTGTTTGTTCAGCTGGTAAGTTTCTACAGACCTAAGTGAACACATCAACAAAACTAACAAACTTTCCAGGACTGCGTTGGCCTTAAATTCAGGAAACCCTGCAAGGTCATTATTGGTCATTATCAATAACCAGCAGCTGGTTGACCAGGGTTATACTGATGTGCTGCCCCCTATTTTACAGACCTGCTCTGAGGTAGGGAAGTGAGGGATGAGTTCAGTCCCATAAGGGAAGAAAATAAACCTCCCAAAGGAAGCACATCACTTTTCTTTGTTTATATATGTTCAATTATTTACATATGTACAAGTCTCCTCAATAACATGGGCTACTGGTGGATCTGCTGGGCAGCCACTATAGGTCGAAGGTGATATAGCTCTGAATCTGTTCAAGTCACACCCTTCAAATAGAATTGTGTGAAGGTATTATGTGACTTCCAGTGGCAGGCTGACAAAATTTGCTCCACGGAGACTCCCGACTTGAAAGCCTTAGAAACAGCAAAGGCCCTGACATCATGGGTTTAACCTAATATTGTGTGAGGGCCTCCTGGTCAGATAGCTCATAGCATAGCATCACAGTCTGCTTAATCCATGAAGAGATAGTGGCAAGTGAGATGTTCTTGTCAAAACCTTTCTTAAAGAAGAC
Source organism: Sabellastarte sp. h YS-2021 (assembly GCA_964017235.1). Taxonomy (NCBI): domain Eukaryota; kingdom Metazoa; phylum Annelida; class Polychaeta; order Sabellida; family Sabellidae; genus Sabellastarte; species Sabellastarte sp. h YS-2021. Next base: position 181,215,949 of record OZ024929.1, on the reverse strand, counting down.
AAAGACCAACTCCTGATTCTGTCTGAAGTCTGAGGTCCTGTCTTAATAGTAGCACAATGTTCTGACCAGACACAGGGACCTGTCAGACTTGAGGGACTTATCCAGAGTTGGGGCCAGGGCTGGTATAACCACTGGCACCACATTTTCTCTACCCTCTTTGGTTAGCTGATTCTTGGAAAGAAAACTGGGTGATTAGTATAGAGACACCTCTGGCCAATCAGACTGGTGTCTAATGTTTTTGTTTGGCCAGGCATGTATCTCAGTTCTGTAATTGCCCAACCCTAGGGCAAGAGAAAAACCGTCTTGAAGGTCAAATGTTTCAAAGAGGCCACTTTAATTGGTTTAAAGGGAGCATTTGTCTGCCGGTGAAACACCAGGGAAAGGTTCCAGGAGAGGACTCCCTTCATCCTTTGGGTTCTGTCTCTGTGGAAGCTATCCAACAGATGAGTGAGATTTTCATCTTTGCTGACATTAATGGGTGAATTTCCCAGCTTATCAGCAATGCCGGATCCTCCAATGATATGCTGAGTGCATCCACTGCTGAGGCCAGGGGATTACAAACTTAAACACAGACTGAAGTAGTGTGTTGTTGAACCTATTGGCAAATAAACCTATTTGAGGTCAGTGCTACCTGCTGCATATTAATTGGAAGACCTGTGGAAGGAGATACCATTCTCTCTGAATGGTCTGGCCTGGCTTGGGTAGCTTGTCTGCCACCAAACTGAGCCAGCCTGGAATGTGTCGGTTTTGAAAGTCACTTGTTTCCTGACACACTAGGTCAAGATTCTACAGAGTTGGGCACAAAGTGGGCCTCCTTTCTTGGTTGTGTATGACACCACTTTTGTTGTCAGTTGCCACAAGAACTATCTTGTATGAGCAGAGGTCTTGAAACACTTTCAGGGCTAAAATTGAAAATTTTAATTACTTAAATGTAGCTTTTATAAGCTACAGGCTTACCATGTTGAATTGAATGCTATCTCCAGATACCTTAGGCATCCAGACAATATCCAAGAAAAATAGACATTTGTAGCTTTTATAAACTACAAGCTCACCATGTAGAACTGAATACTAACTTGGATGGCCGCAGGCAATCGGCCAACGTCCAAGAAAAATAGGTGAAATGAAGTAATGATAGCTTGATGCCTCAGTACTGTAGATGAACCCCGCGGTGAAATACTGCATGCTCCCAATCTTTTCAAGTTGGAATTAGCCATACCCCCTCAGTTGCAATACAGCAGGGAGGCAGGGTGGTACTCTTTTCAGTTCCACATGGTAAGTTTGTAGCTTATAAAGCTATATTTAATCAACTGAAATTTTCCAAAATACAATTTTGAGTCCCACTTACAGTGCCCTGGTTATGAAAACTTGGCCTGTAAGAAGCCAAAAACCAGAATTTGATCAAAGAACAATACAGATACTGTTAGGATGTCTGGATCTTGAAGGAGAAAGTGCAGCCATGCTCACTTAAATGGCATGTATTGCCCCTAGTGTTTCACTACAACATTACAAGCCCTGGGTTTGAAATCTCTCTTCCTGGAAATCAAGATAATATAAGAATAAAAACTGAGATTATGCGTTACCTAATTTTTAACACATAATATTAGTACATAATATTATCTTAACATAAATAAAAGATAAAAGACCTCACCAAACATAGTGAGAAGGTATACTTATACCTAGACCCTGGGTTTAGCCTCCTGAAGACTTGACTGCAGCAGAGGTGCCCCCCTTTTCTTTCCAAGAATGACTAGTCTAAGGGGAAGGGTTTAGGATTGGGCCGCTATTGGTGGATCCAGATACATGTTGTTTTCATTATCTGACCAAGTAAGGTCTTTTATGAAAAAATTGGAAAATGAATTGTGAGCTTTCCAGTGACAAACTTGCATGATTTGGTCCAACGAAATGCCACCATAAAAGGAAAAAGTATCATAGTTGTTTTTTTAGCCAGAGGACAAAGCTAGCAAGAAAGCAGTTTTGAGGGTATGCTGTTTGAGGTCTGTCTTTCATAGGCTCAAAGGGTTCTTGTGTGACCACAGTACCACAGAAGCTTCCACTTGGGAAGGTTTCTGGAACTTTAGGATGATTTCTGTGAAAGCTGGAGAGTAACCTGTTAAGGTCAGACCTTTGAGAAATGTGGAGCCCTGCTAAGCCCTATAACCATCAATGGTCGATGGTCATATGTTCAGATCTTGGTGCAGATACATAAAAAGTCTGAAAATTGTTTTACAGTGAGAGCAGAGAAATCTACTGAATTATCTCTGCACCATCTCTCAAATAGGGCCCACTTGATTGGTAGATGGTCTTGGTTGATGATCTTTGAGGGGCAGCAATTCTCTCTGTTCCTTCACAGAGAAACACCAGGAGTGAAGGTTGAAAAACTGTGGATTCTTGTGAAACACTTGGTTATAGGATTGTTGAGAAGTGTCATTGACACTGGAAATTGGAGTGGGATCTCCGTTGAGAGCTGCAAAAGGTCCCAGAACCAGGGCGTCCCTGGCCAACCTGGGGCTATTACAATGATGAGGCAATGGGGTTACCTGATTTTTGGATCATCCTGTGAAGGAAAACCATGGGAGGGTATGCATAGGCAGTGATACCCGACCAGTTTATGTTTAGAGCATCTATGTCCCAGGCATATTGATCAGGGACAGGAGATATGTACAATGGAATTTGTGGTTCAGAAGAGTGCAAATAGCTTCACATGAGGAGTGAACCACTTTGACAGATCTGCTTGAACACCAGCGGATGCAGTGACCATTCTGTTGATTGGACTTGGTTTAATCTGGACAGAAGGTTGGCCATCACATTCAGGCACCCTGGAATGTGCTTGACCCTGAGGTTTATCTTGTAGGGAAGACACCATGTCATGAATCTCGGAGAGCACATCTCTGCTGAGTGGGTTCCTCCTTGTTTAATATGAAGGCTACTACTGTTGTCAGTGGCAACCAACAATGTCTGATTTGACACTGGTCCTTGAACTTTCTCAAGGCCAGAGACCGCCTTCAGCTCTATAACATTTATGTGTAGCTTTTTTTCTGCCTGACCACAGACCTTTTGCAGAGCTTGCTCTAAGTGAGCAGCCCAACCTTTGTTTCAGATGTCTGTAAAGATTTGGATGCTGTGGTCTTAGGGATGAAGGTCTGCACCCTTCATCATGTTGTGGGATTCTGCTAGCACCGTAGATGAGCCGAAATGGTCTGTGATGAAAGAAGGAAGCTATCTCCAGTGCTCCTTGAGATGAAAATGAGATTGAAAGGGTCTCATGTGAAGGTGTCCCTCTTAACACATTGTTTGAGCATTTTTTTGGCCAGACTCTCATGACAGAACAGAGGCGATCTCCTACTGGTGAACTGTCTGAGGCTTTTAAGGAATCCCTAGGGTGTGGTTAAAATGATTTCTGGAGCTTCTGTATTCCATTTCCCCGCTGCCTGAGGAAAATAATTGCTTACTATTTAGAATGCCCCCACAGTGGCGTTTCCTGTCGGAGCCTCTTGTTGGGGTGATTGCTGTGAAAGGGCTGATAGGAGTGTTTTCTGGGTGCCTTTTTAACGGAGGAACTCTTCTCCCTCCTTAACTAACTTAGATTGGAACAAAGGAGTAGGCCAAAAGGGGAAGTTCCAAAGTTCCTGATGGCTAGTTGTTCCTAATGAGGCCGCAGATGAGTCATCTCAGTCACACATCAAACCAAGATTGAGATACCCATTGTATATAACCCTCTCTGGAGCATATGGGCAAAGGCCTTACTTGACGAGCAAAGGCTCTCTGATGTGTGATGATCTTCTTCTTCAGGATGTCAAGTAGTCACAGGTCTTTTCATACCTATTCCTGGCTGCTTGGATTGGCACCCTTCGATTTGACTTTTAACTTTTTTGACAGTAGCTTGATACCGTCCTGACATTTTTAGATAGCAAGGATGCAGCCCTAGTGACAGCAGTTGAGAAGTTAAGGTGCCGAGATTCTGAGTTACCTGATGCTCAGATTCCTTTGGTGAATTTGCATCTTGGTTTGAGGACTGAGTGGAAGCTGAAGGACCCTTTGGCTTAGTTCCTGTTGGCCTGCTACATCATTCAGAGTCCAGGCTGTGGTAAAGGACCTAGGCATACAGTACCTGGGTAGGGAGATTCAAAAATTGCCTGTGCTTCGATGTGCTGTGAACACTGAGAGGGCAAATCAGACAAATCTTGTTAGAAGAAGCCCTTTTGGGCTGGTTCGGAAACAACGGTTCGGATGGTTGTGCATTATTTTTTGGACCAGGCTCCAGAACCAAACTTTTGGATCTTAAATCTCATCCCACAAGGTCTGTCACTTTTCATAATAGAAGCCTAGAGAACCCCCATTTGCTGTTGAAGTTGGATATTACAATTCAGGTGCAAGCTTTTCCTGTTGAATTTTACAGTTAGTTCTTTAATAAAGACACCATACAAATATACCTTACATACCTTTAATAAAGAACTACACAACTGCCTCACTGCAGGTCGGCCTAGTTGTGTAATAAGGAAAGCATTTAATGCACAAATATTTTTTTAAATAACATAAAACTTTGAATACCAAAGATTTGTAATAAATTGCAAAAGGAGGACTTTTAAAAGTTGGAAAACGAAGGTCTCACAAACCACATAGGAGACCCTAATTCTGCAAACACTTGCCGTCTAGACAAAGTCATCGACAAGGAATCAGTATGGTGCTTTATTTCATTTTTAGCCCTACAAATGGTCAAATAATGTAGCAGATAGGGGTTAATTTATTGGTTTTATTTATTCGACAGGTACAGGTCTTGTATATAAGCAACATACACGAGTTCTGGTCACCATTTCTTTTATTCAAAACAAAGACGGTTCAAAAGATCTGATTTTTGTGTTGTTTTTCATATTTTAACCATATAAATGGTCAAATAATGTAGCATTTAGGGGGTAAACCCTCAACATATTTATTTTATTTCGACAGGTAGAGATCCTGTATATAAACTGCATGCATGAATTGTGCATTATTTTGAAAGCAATTGCGGTCTAGACAAAGACAGAAGTTGTTTCTGAAGATTTGTTCAACCAGGACTCGTTTTTGTGCCTTATGTTATATTTTAACCCTTTAAATGGTCAAATAATGCAGATGGAGGTTAAATATTTATTTTATTTTATATTGACAGGCAAACGTCCTGTATATAAGCTACATGCATGAGTCGTAGTCTTCAATTCTTCTTCATGTGCACCCGGAAGTGAATTTAATTTGTAAATATGTTAGATATGCTTATCTGTTTTGTGAATTGTCACAAAATAAGACTTTCTTAACTACAATAAAAACACTGATGCAGTTCAGAGGTCTGGCAATTTATTGAAACCTATGTTTTTAACAATTTTAACATTAATACAAATCTGTTGGATATATCTTTCATAAATAAACATAATATTTATACAATATCTTCTATAATATAAATTTAACTATGTTTGTTATCTGGGGCTGGTTTCACAAAGGGTGTTAGACTTAAATTAAAGACTTTTGTCTTAGCTGGGTCTGGGGCTAAAGTTAATTTCAAAAAGGGTGACTTAGCCAAGTCCAAGCTCATCAAATAACCATATTGGTTTTTTGTGTCATGTGACCTTTTATTTTTATTCAAAATATACTCCAGTCAATCAATCAATCAGTTGTACAAGTACTTAATCTCCATATCTATGGATTCTAAGGTACACCACCATTTTGTAAGGCATAAATCATAAGACATTAGACATGTTCCAAGTCGTACCCAGGGAGACGATCTGGTGTTTGATAGTTAGAAGCTATGGTGGGAATGATTTCTGAAATAGGTAGTGTTAAGTGAACTTTTGAAACACAAGAGATTTGGAGCACATCATATGGAAGATCATATGGAAGATCATTCCATAACTTAGGGGCATCATATGAGAAACTATGAAACTATGAGGTAGGATCTATGAGGTAGGATCTAAACCATATTAGTGCTGATCCAGCAAAATGAAATCTAGCCGACAAACAGGATAGGAGTGTGTCATAATCGATGGTGTCGAAATCTGCGGATGAGTAGCGCCAGTGCTGTAGGCATGCCCTTGCACAGAGATAAGTGAATTTCATTTTGATGCACAACAAGGCAGTTTCTGTTGAGTGCCCAACCTTATAAGCTGTGTTATGTTATTGCTATATAATTTTGAACAAATGTTTTGTTGTGTAACCTGTCAAATATAATCTTGGCTAAATAGAATACAACAGTGACCAGATGTCTATGTAGTGTGTGTACTAGATGCATATTACACCCATGTAAGGACAAATCTTTTGTTTTGTAACTTTTCTATATATGACCAAGTGTTTTAGAGTACAAAAGTGTTTTAATTTTTTGACTAGGTGGCCTCACACAGCCAAGTGTCCACATGTATTACACGCAGAGTGTGTAGTTAGTGCTAGATACATATTTCACCCATGTGGGGCCAGTCTTTGATTTTGTGTGTGTGTTTAATACGACTATATTGCTAAATGGGGTATAAAGGTTATTCCTTGTCTTCACTCTTTCTCACAAGTTTCAAAGGCAAGGAGGACACAAGTTGTGTTTATTTTCTAACAGGGGTGAATGATGTAAGTAAAGATTTCATTTTGTTATTCAGTTATATATATATGTATATGTAAACTTTAAGTTGTATTCTGCCTTTATATTAGTACATTTATAAGATATGTAAAATATGAAGTTTTGTATCCCAAAGCGTTTGTCTGTCTGAATAGATTACCACATGGTGTTCAGTTATGTTTGTGATTAATCAGGATTTATTTCGACGTTATATTGAATACTTATATAACTTATGATGTGATGTTGTGTTTTTACTGAGTTTATTACTCTTATGTTGGGTTATTTCTTTGTAGACTATTGTGAGCACCACCCAACAGTCTATAGTTGACAGTTGTCTGTCATTCTTCAAGTCATATGATGGATGTTCAATAGCAATCGAAGTAATTGTGCGACCACTTACCTAGGATTACTTACACACATCTGTGGAGTATCTTACGTGTTTACCAAATGGATTACATTAGTGTTAAAGATCACCAATCTGAGTGTTGCCAGTGATTTACATACCGTCACCATTAGTGATCTTCTATTTCTGACACGCGTACTGACTTACCAGTGTATTTGTGCATCTTCATCTGCTGCCATGTCTATGGTATTTGTTTCATCTCGAGGAACTGAATTATTCTGAACTGCATTCAAGTTCAGTACAGTGACCAGTGTACATCCAAATACAGAAAAGTGTTTTGTGTACTTTTAATTTGAGAACTTATCTTGTTACAATCTTGTTGTATTAGCATTCCCGTTTTCCGTACTTAGGGTTGATGAGTACTTAATTTTCTGTTAACTAAGAAAAGTTATCATCCTAATATCACTATTGTATTTATTTCCTCCGTTACTTTGCATTTCTAACACGAATAAAACTTATGTTTGGGAACCACTATACTATTATTTGCCAATACATTTCAACCTTAAATGTAACAAGCTGATTTGAAAGTGTTACCAAGTTCATGAGAATCCATGTGAGATCTAATTTGGGCAGCCACAATTCACTGAACCAATTTTGACAAGAAGCTAACACCAGACACCCATGGATAGCTCTTCAAGTCCTCTTTTGAAAGGGTGAACTTTTTGAGGAGAGGTGGGACAATAGCCTATTGGCAACATACATCCTGTTTGACACATTTTGACACATTTATCTCAGGAAAAATGGTGTTTTAAATATAAAACCCTGTCACCAAATAAAAATTTCCCCAAGACTACTTTATAGTACATTTACAGCCATTTAAACTTTTGAAGAGAAAATTTTATGGCAGCCACAGTAAGGTCTTTGTTTACAAAAGTTAAGCCCAATCCCAGACAGACTAAGCCAAAACCTAGACTTAGCAGCTTTGTAAAACCTCCAAGTCTAAGACCAAAGACTTGGACAGAAATAAAGACAAAAGTCTTAACTTTAAGTCTAAGTTCAGGCTTAGTTGTTTCATAAAACTGGCCCTGGATCTCAGGGGTGGGAGGTAATGTGTTACAACACTACTATGACCCCTAGTGGTTTTTATTAGGACAATATTGCAATTCTCCACTTAAATTTCACATATAACCAATCAGCTCACACTGTACAAATTACAATTGTTGTAGACTCTGGATTCATTATTGAATTGTTGCTTCATTTTACAGGCTGTATCAAATTACTGAAAGTGAAGTGGCTTGTGAGTACATGTGTTACAACCATTGAAAATAAAAAATATATACTTTACCCTGGAGATTTTCCAAGATGTTTTTTTCAGGAACAGACAATGCATCTGTCTGAAAGAAAAAAACTCTGGTTATGTAATCAGAATGCAGTATAATCTAATAAAATATTTGTAACACTTACTCTCTGTACCAGCAGACTCTAAGGTAAATAAAATATAAAGAATATGATTGTTTTACCATTTCCAGATATCTGGAATATAGTTACCCCTCTTCATGCCAAAAGTAATAATTATACATGATCCAATGTGAAACCTGGGCAGTATGATCTGAGTTTACATTTTGCAATAGTTCAATGAAGAATTCTTGGCCATAAATCAGATGTGTTGATGTTTAAAATTGAGGGATGAAGGTGTGATAATATTGTTGTTCTACTGTCAGAACACATAAATTGGTCTTTTATTTCCCTTTCAATAGTCAATGTCAAACTGGGACGAAAATATTTCTAGATATAGTCTGTGATAAAGATTGGCACCAAAATTTAGTCACCTGTTTCTCGTGTCATTGTTTACATTTCCTGAAAATTTCCTCCAAATCAGTTTACAACTTTCTGAGTTATGTTGCTAATAGACCAACAAACCAACATGCCAGGGTGTACATACAAGTGCTTGTTGGTGGTTAATAGCAGCAAAGAGATTTGTTGCACCACCTTACTAATTATTCATAGGTCCCAAAAAGATTATGTGTAACTACCTTGGAACTGAAATGATTGATAATATTTGAAAAGTATCAGGTGCATTAATGATCCTGTGATAATGCTCCCAACCTAAGGCAAAATAAGATCATCTAGATCATCAAGCACTTGGGCTGAGCAGCAATCTCCTGGAAAACCAAAAACTTTCACTATGGATGGGTAATAAGTGATAAATATATTACTCTAACCTTAATAACATCTTATATGTGGTGCTTCTACTATTAATGGTCTGAATATATTTAAAAATATTTGCAGCAATGTATAGGATCCAGCAATATATGTCTGAATCTAGAATATTTCAAAATAGGATAATGTCTCTAGCCCCCAAATGGGGAAATGATATCTCTCTTCTACATTTAAGGGAGAAAACTTATCCATTCTACTATGAAATTAGGCAGATTAATCATGGCAATATTTGGCAAAAACTACTACTTTGAAAGTTTTTTTTTTTAATTTTGGCACAATAAATAAAGAGACCATTCTGGGCCTAATATGAAATGTGGGCCACACTTTGAGACCATAGCAGTATTAACATAAACCTTGTATGAATGATTTGTGATCAAATGGTTTACATTTCACAATATCTAGAGACCTTTTTAATAAATTGGAAAAAACGCTGAACAAAATTCAATATGTGGACAGACCTGGGACAGTATATACAAGAGGGATGAATTAAATTGGTTCAAGTAAATCAAAACACCGGATTACAACTATAACTGAATGCAAAGTTTAACTTCAGTTGCCCTTTCATCATGTTTAAGAGAATGAGATTGGATGTCAAATCTCACTAAATGACCTTTGGTGTAATAAGACCATAAACACAAATATATATTGGGAACTACCATTTTTATACTCTAATATGTTACATATAAAAAGGGGGATACAAGTTCTAGAAGACACAAAATAAGGGGTAAAACCAGAAGCTCTAAACCCAAAACATATGATATATCTACAAAATTCACATAGAATACTAAGAAATACAAGGGTGGGTTAGAACGATTTTAAAATTTACATATTTTGCCTCTTTACCTTCTAGGCATTCATCTCCCTTCATTTCAAAGTGTACTAAACAGATTGCTCAATTTTGTAAGTATTATTTCATTGGGAGATAATAGCAATTTTAGACTTAAAGTAATTTGATTTAACCTTAAGTTGAAATCTATCCATCTAAACTTAAGGTGATCTTATGCTCACCAGTTTGAGCTCACCTGACCCCTGATCTTTCATGTACAGTTCTTTACCAGTTAATTAAGTTAAGGTGGCCTCAAGTTTCTTTGAATGAACATTACAGGTATTAATATTGCAATAATAAATAAATGTAAATAAAATATATAATTTGTCATTGGGCTTTTCAGTGATCAACCCTGACCCAAGGCAATGGCATAAAATGACACAAGAATGCACAAGTGTGCTAAGAGAGATGTAGAAGAAATCTAATGGTCTGTCTGCCACCAAGGCATCAGTTTGGAAGAGAACAGCTTTAGGTGAATTCATTATGTGGTCTAATCCAACTGAAACACATCCCTTATGGGAAATTGCTGCTACTGTTAAACTTGGATCATATTTAACAGAACAAGATATTAAATCTAGCCATATTACCTGAACTGTAATGAGACCACATGCACACAGAAATGTATTTTGGGCACAACCATCCCTTATACCTTAGCACCCTAGATATACAAGAGAGGATATATAAAACAAACAACAGGATAATAACAGAAGTTCCCAACTCCAAACTTATTGTTGCAAGTTGAAATGTGAGAAGAATCTGAAGGGCCTGGGCTGTATTGTCTGATATGTAGGACTAAATTGTGCCACTTTTCCAAATGCTATGCAGTTTAAAAAATAACAGACAGGTACATGGAAAACACTAAATGGTCTTAATAAGAAAAATTGATTGAAAGAAACAATAAAATTGTAGATGGTTTCCGTGATTTTTTAACAAATGTTTGACCTAATTTAGTGAAAAAATATTGCTCTACCTGATAATGATGCAAGCAGATTTCATTCATTGAAAATGGTAAAGTTAATTAAATGATTTTGTCAAACATTACTGTTGATGAAATAATGATCACTGTTGTGTAAAAACTTCAAAGGATTGCAATGATATCAACCTGTATGTGGTAAAATTTACTTTTGAGGCTGTATACAGCCATTTTATGTACATATTATTTATCATTTAACAAAGACGTGTTTCACAGGATATAATAATCCTTTCAATAATAATAGAGATGCATCGTTCTTTCCACATTTTTCAGAAATCTTAGAAAAACTATCTGGTAATAGATTCAGTGGATTCATTGAAAAAATAAGCAATTTACAATATGGTTTCCATAATAAATTATCAACTTCATTGGCATTAATAGAATTAGTAGAAGTACTAACTACAAGAATTCATAACAAGTAAGCTAGGAGTGTTAATTAAATTTAAACAAGGTTTTTAATACAATAGATCTATCTGTTCTTTTACAAAATTGGGCTATCATGGTATCAGAATAATACCTCGAACATGATTTCCATCACATTTAGAAAAAGGAAAGTTTATTTTACAAAAGCACTATGTGTGTATAAAAAATGTCAATTTTTAGTTACTAAATGTAAAATATGGTGTTCCACAAGGTTTTATATTATATGCCCCAAATTAATCATCTTATATAATGATGTAATATTTCATTACTTTCATCATTTCTTCACTTTATATTATTTATTGATCATACAAATCCATTTTGCATTGGTGATATTATACATGAAAAAATGTTAAATTTTACATGCGAGTTGGATAAACTTAATTCTTAATGAAAATCATAAAATTAGTCTTTTGAAATATTTCATGACAAATTATTCACTGCAAACCATGCATAGGTGTCTATGCAAAATTACAAATTTGAAAGTTTTATGCATTACAAATTGGGACAGTGTCTATGCAAAATCACAAATTTGAAAGTTTTATGCATTAAAAATTGGGACAGTGTTCATAACAAAGTTTACTTGTAGAACTGATTGTAATTTAAATTGGTTAGAAGTTTTACAAGTCAAGAAAAAATTTAAAAAGCAAATGTGTCTTACGCAAAGTGTGACAGTTTGGAAGTTGAATGAAACAGCATTATTAACCTTAAATCATACACTTGTTGTACAGGGGCCACGGTGGAAGAGTGGTAACACTCTCGCCTCCCACCTCTGCGGCCAGGGTTCGATCCCCGTCATGGCCGTAAGTGGGAAAGCTGGTAGTTGCTTGCCGTTGGTCGGCAGTTTACAGTACAGAACCCTAGCGAACTATATGTACTGGTTTCCTCTGCCCTTCCAACTACCCGTCGTGATATGACCTGTACAGTGTTGAAAGCGACGTAAAACCACAAATAAATAAATAAATACATTTGTTCTACCTAAACTTAATAGCCTTAACAAATCCTCAAAACTGGGTTATTTTTACATTTTGCTTGTATTTACTTTTTACCAATGTAACAGATTTTTTCTGGGCATTACAAGTAAGCACACAAAATTATCTGTTTAAAATTATATTGTAACATGAAAGACAATTAGATATGTGTATAAACAGTATTAATACTTCGAACAACCGAGATTTTGTTTTATAACATTTACTACATAAACACACCACACCTGGTTAAGATCAAGAAAAAGTGAAAGAATTTATTGACAAACAATAGTCTAATGAACAAATATATATAATCCATTATAAACAACTTACTACTGCAACAGCCACAAGAAGTATCAAAGCAACCTTCATGATGATGAGTAGTTGTTCTGACCGAATATGAAACAGCTTATAAACTATCTTGTACTAAAGATCTAACGTCAAGATCTGGTCTAATTCTAATGCCTGCCTTGTCAAGACAAAGTTTAAATACCAAAAGCCCAACCATTTATACCTCAGCAACATTTCTTTTACACATTTGTGTTTCACTCATGAATTAAACTCTGTTTACACTGTTAGGATGTTGCATCTGGACTACCCATGAAGGCAGTCCTTAGTAAAATCTTATAATTTGTGCTTCCAATAATTACATTTTTTTAGTTTATATCATGGTGATCATAGACACTCACTGAAGAGTTTCAAATACAACGTAAGATAAAACTGCAAGAGTATTTTTCTGTTCAGAGTTCTTGTAAAATTCTTTTTCATTTGTAACTGCCTTGCAACCTATATTTTGAGTGCTACAACCAGTTGCTACAGCACCACCACCGATCTTATCATGTTCAGATCATGACATACCTAATTATCTTGACAAAAGGAATCCTAGTGTTCTGGCCCCAAGAGAAGATTCGTCAGAGTTAGCATATTACAGCACAAGTGTATTTTGGGCTTAGTGTCATGAGTGATCTTTATGGTTGGTAGTTGAAATCAGGTCTTGGGGCTTTTTATTAGGTATTTTTTCACTCAGGGCAAAGGAAGTTTCTTTCTTCTTTTCTATCTTACTTTGGCTGGATTACTCATGACAATCCTCATATTGCATAAAATGTAAGACATTTTACAAGTAAACTACTTTGATATGTTTATCAAATCATATGTCTATATTAGCATCAAAGAAGGAAAAAGCAATTGATTAACTTTTTACTTTTCCATTTAAATGAACCCATTTTACTTTTTTGTTTAAGATACAAGCTCTTGAATAAAGTGACACTTTTCCAAATTTAACAAGAGTATCAAAACAAACAAAAACATAAAATTGAGGGCATCATGACTAACATCCATAATTTTTACAGGAAATGGCCACTCAAGATATGATAAAGACATGCACAATGTTACACCATCAAAATGACACTCATCCACTCCAATGTTACACCATCAAAATGACACTCATCCACTCCATGACAAAACCACTTTGCACACAGACATAATGTCTCCTCCAAGTGACTATTGTTTCTCTGAACTTAATACTAGTCACTTGGAGGAGACTTCATGTCTGTGTGCAAATTCTTTTTCAATAATTGCCTGGTTTAATGGTTCACATTAAACCAGGGAAAAAGAACTTTTGTATATTAATCTATCCACATTTGAGTGACTCCAATCGAATTTGAGACATTTCCGGAAGTCTCAAATTTTAAAGAATTTTTGAAACATTTACAACTCATGCACAAAGTGAACATATTTTGTATTGTTCTGAGAAAATGGTAAATTAAGAGACAAAATCTATTGACAAAATAAGACAACTGATTGCAATTAAAATAAATATATTCAACAAAACAGTGATACTCAGCCATAACAAGCCCCCGATGTAGCATATTGGACATCATACATATTTTTACTTCAATCTGCAAACTTTAAAACATTGAATTTTAAGGCTAAGCTTCTGAAAAAAATTATTCAAAACTGAAATGGTTTGTGTAATACCTTTTTCACTAACAACCCACAGAGTTGCCACCAGATTGAAACTTTAAGTGTCTGCTGAAAAAATTTACTCAATACTGGAATGAGTCTTATCCCACCTCTCTAGCTAGAGTTGATTAAATTGATTCAGTGAAAACCCACAGAGTATGCATTTGCTCTGTCAGAGGTATGAATAAATTTATTCAGTGTCAACCAAGAGTGCCCTTTAAAACACTAGGTTGTACATGCAGCTTCTGCTAAAAATGTATTAAGCAAAAGGACATTTCATTGCATTTCTGAGTTAATTTTAATTGTAAATTAATATATTTGGGAAATCAGGAAATTAGTCAAAAATAATACCACATGCATCATATTGAAGAGCATGGGTTCTCTTTTAGAAGATACTGGCATTTTTTAAAATTTCCATAGCAACAGATAATTGTTCTTAGTAACCATATGTAATTGATGTTAAAAGTAGACTTTTTGTATAATTTGTGGTAGGATACAATATTTGTGTTATTCTTATTTAAGGTAATGCCATAGGTGAAAGACAACAAAACCATCTTGTTGATCATATTAAAGCCATAATAGCAGGAAATGCATCGTTTATGTCTTGGAAACAAGTATTAATCATATACGAATTGTGGTTACCTACAGGAAAAAACATAGCTTTAGCAATTTAAAGGACAAAATCTGTTGTGGTTGTTTTAAATTCTTTTTAAAAACTAAGCATACCATGAAGGATTTTTACCAATTTCCATAAAGTATATGAAATAACTTCTCTATTTGCTTAACAGGCAAATTTCCTTAGTAACCATAGGAAATTAATTTAATTATTTTATTTACTTTACCTTCTTAAAAGGCATTAATCTTTGGTAATAAAATGAATTAACAAGAAAGATCTTTTTTGCTAACAAAAACTAAGTCTCCCAAAAAGGTCTACTGCAATATAATATATAGTAGAGAAAGGTTTTTGAAAATAAAAACATGCAGTGCTGAGAAAAGAAGTGAAAGTTAAGCAGACAGTTTGGAAGTTTATGCATTAATATGAAATAAAAAATTAAGCTTTATTTTGTTTTCTATGGTCATAAGTTGACAAAAGTTAATTGAATAAATGCTCTCTCTTTTACTCATGTGAGGCAAAACACAAAATTGGCTGTTTTATGACCCCAGTTTGACCCATAATTGGGGCTCAGGGGGTAAATGTGATTGGCTATCTAGACTATTCACACAAGGTTCCCCAATAACTCTCAATACATTCTAAAGCTGTAAAAGCAAGAATAAAAGATATATAAGGCAAAAAACACAAAATCGGCTATCAGGGGTTAAATCTGACCGGCTATCTAGACTCTTCACATGAGCTTTCCCAATACCTCTTAATACACTCTGAAGCTCTAGAAGCAAGAATAAATTATATACACAGTAAAAACACAAATTCAGCTATTTTATGACTCCATAAATGGCGGGTAGTCAGTCAATAAATCTGACTCTTTACATAAGGTTTCCCAATACCTCTTAATACATTCTAAAAGTCTAAATGCAAGAATAAAAGAGATGTAAGGGAAAAAGATGATATTGGCTATTTTATGACCCTAGTTTGACCCCTACAGAATGGCCGGGGAGGAAATTTGACTTGCTTTCTAGACTCTCCACATATGGTGTCCTACTACCTCCCAATACATTTTATAGCTCTAAATGCAATCATTAAGAAGATAATAGGGGGTTCACATGAATTTTAAGGTTTCTGATTGGTACCTGTGAGAAAATTGCTCATAAATCAGTCAGTATTCATTGGATCGCTCTTAAAATCTAATCAGCTCGTTTTTTGGATAGTATAAATATGTGCATGAAGTTACAAGTCTCTGCAGTCAGTAGATTTTGATGAACTGTGATGATGGACCAGTGTACCCGAAAAAAAAACTATTTTTTGATCATGTGACCTTGATAAAGACCAAAGGTCCAATTTACACCTTAGGAGAAATTTTCCCATGCCTAAGGTATATAACTACCAAATATGGTTAGAAAGCTTCCAATAATAAGGGAGATGTTCAAAGAAGACCATAATGCGGCGGCAGCGAGCAAACTGACGAGAAAACAAATAAGCACCCTTTTCAGGGACACTTAATTAGGTAACATATATACCCTTGAACATAATTGTGATAAAACTGTGTTCTAGTTCTCTCTCTTGTGTTACAAAGTATAAAAATTCATTTTATTACCATAGATTAATGACTTTTAAGAACTACAAATAAATAATCAAGTTAATTTTCTATGGTTGCTAAAGGAAATTTACCTATTACTAAGGAAATAGGTAAGTTAATGAATGAGTTAGCAAATTTATGAGCAAATCTAGGAAAAAAGACATTAAAATAAAGTAACATATAACAAGAAAGACAGATGTAGATATTTATAAACTTAAGTTTTCATCTGTCATGATAATGCATGTTTTCCATCAGAAACTGATATAATGTAAGCCTGTAAATAGACTTGTAATGGTGACTGACACGAGCCTTAATAAAGGCTTATATTGATGAAATGGCTAAACCCTTCCAGTCAGGGGTCTCCTTAGAGCAATTTTTGTCAGCCTGCCACTGGAAATGACATAACACCTTCACACAGTTCTATTTGAAGGATGTGGCTTGGGCTGATTCAAAGATTTTCCATTTGGGTCCAGTGGTGGCTGTTCAACAGGTGCACCACCAATCCCAAAACTGAGGAGATGTCTAAATATTTACATACTGTACATACTCTGAATATAGCATACAGTATAATGACAAAACAAATTATAAAAACAAAGGAAAAAAGCTGTGACTTGCTTTCCTTGGGAAAATTATTATATCCCCAGATGAAAGTCAGGGATATATTGGTTTCAGGGCCATATGTTTTGACTTGTGTGCACGATAACTCAAAACCCCTTTCATAGATTTCATTCATACTTGTCACACATATGAACTTTGGGTCAGGAGAGGAACCCTATTTTAAGGTGACCTTAAACTCTCAATAATAAAAAACTTATGGCCTCCTTAAGGTCAGATATTTGAATTTTTGTCACTTAATGCCCTCTAGGTCACAATTTATGTGGCTTATCTGGCCTAAATTTTATCTGGGAATACATTGCTATATTCTCCTTATATATACCAAAAGTCAAAAATTTATGTTAAGTTTAAAAGGCAAAGTCTGTAACTTTAATTTTAAGGTCACCTTAAAGTATCTAAAATGCCCACAGAGACCCAATTCATAGACTTCTTGCCACTGTGAAGCCCTATACCTGTCAAATGATTGAACTGACACAGCTGAAATCTCATGTAGGAAAACATTATTATGTTCTGTTTACATGTGAAAAAAATCAAGGCTTTAAATAGATGCTTAACCTGTGAATAAGGATAATAAACACCCACCCGAGTGACCCATTTAAGACATTTTCAAAATATTTGGCAATGTAACCTGGAAATGTTAAGTCTGACAAGTCTGTAACTGTAGTAGATATAACTTCTACATGTAATGTTTTTCTGTAAGTCTGTAACTTTAATTTTAACATCGCCTTAAGGTCTCTAACACAGACATCCAATTTATTGACTTTTTACTACTTTTAAGCCCTTAACTGTCATAATATGTGCCTGATACATCTGAAATCTCATTTGGGGATATAATATTTGCATGTGCCAAAAACTAAGGCTTATAAGTAGACATTTAACATGTATGGAGGCCCATAAATAATCCACTTAGAGCATTTTTTCTTTTAAATAGACTCCCCAAAGTGAAAAAAATGGTTTGACCAAAGGGAAAAAAAGAAAACAAAGTTTATAATATATGTAGTTGTGAATCACACAAAATGGGCGCTGCAAAAAATTACCAGTGAATGCTAGTGGTGTGACAGATGGCCTGTTTGGGGTTAGGTTGGTGTCGAGTCAGCACAATCTAGTTTCCTGTGGGACTGAACTCGACTGTCTCTTCCTCTGCTCAAAGCAGGTCAGGGGAAAAGGGGGCAATGTCGGAATAATTCCGGGTAACCAGTTAGTGATAACCGTCTTTTTTTATAAGTTAATACCCATCCAATGGATAGGCAAGGCCCACCCGTCCTATCCCGGTGTCAGCTTACTAGTGGCCTGAAAAGGACTAGACATGAAAAAAATGCGATATGTCACAATATCTAGCGAATGCACACTCCGTGACCAGTCCTGCCGGTAGTATTTACAGGACGTCTTTTTCTGACATTGTGCCGACCAGTAAAGCAATTGTCTATTTGATAGGGTATTAACTTATAAAAATTTCTTATGTCTACCACATTAATGATGAATCTTTGCAAAAAATAGTTTTGCACCATCTTGTGCAATTTTCTAATGTGTAGCTGTATTGCTTATTGAATGTCAGTTTAAACAGTATTTATACCATGGTCATGTAGATTTTACAAGATGTTAAATCACAAGGCCATATATCCTGTGTGAGAAAGTTCAATGCAGATATATAAACACAAGGTTACTGATTTAAATGTGGAGTAATTGAAGCTGTTTGGTATTTGTAAAAGATTCCAAGACACAGATGGAGTCATGAAGCCACTACAACCTTAAGAATCTTCAGTCATTACATTAATGGAACCATCCAAAATAAATACCCAGGTAGTTATTTATCACATATATTTGCTATTCAAGACATTTTGGCCAACAAGGTTTCCATAAAGTTTTGGGATGTTAAAAAGAATAATGCATTACATTTTACATTTTTGCATGACATTTCATTAACATTTAATGATGCAATATCATCTTTAGTTGAGGTCATGGTTGAAGCTCTGATTTCATCTTTATATTGATACTTGTATGTAAAATAATAACACTTAACATATTTATCCATACAAAATCCCCTCCCTATTTATTGCCCCACCTCTTCTCAACCTTTGCAAAGTTCATATTTGAGGATTTTACATCTCTCTCAACAGCCAACACCATTGCGATTCCACGATTAGGAAAAAAGATTCTATTGCGTTAATATTTCTTAACCATTGAACAATTGTTTTACTGGTCAGTTTGACTGGGCCGGCCAAGTGACAGAAAAATTCATCCTGTTATTCCGACGGCAGGACTGGTCACAGAGTGTGCATTCTCTAGATTGCACATTCATCTTGTTTCAGTCTACATGGTCTGACATCATCAAGTCTTTTTCATTTGGCACATGGAGTATGCAGATGTGTATTCTAAAGCTCTCAAATATGTGAAGAAATCTGAATTTTTTTTGCAAATTTGATGTTCAATTGGACTTTATTTTATAAAGACTGTCATCTCCAGGACAGAAGAGAGGCACTTATGGCCATATTATGACAGTCTTTGACGGAAATGTGGTTGGTGAAGATTTATGCATGGAGAAGAAAGAATATCCTGTTTGCAGGGCTTTCACTGCTGAGCAACAATTGGCCACCATAACTACAGAACCAGGAAGGAGAAAGAGCATAGCCACAAATCTGTTAGTTCCTCCCCTGCTACATCTACCCCCACCCTGGTGGAACCTAAGGACTGTAATCTTATAGGGCAGGTACGGGGAGGTGGGGTCCTTGAAGAGACCCCTGCTGGCAAGAAGAAGCTGAGGAGTTTTAAAGTTCTCCTGCATTTAACAATGCATAAACAACCAAAATAAAATACAAATATAATTCTATTAATGGTGTATAAAGGTGAGAAAAAAAAACAAGCTAATTGAATAATATCATTTTGAGGCAAATTTATAAAGTGGAGATATGTCAGTACTTGGTCAACCAACTTGGGCATTATTCAGAGTAGTAATGCTAATATGGGGGTACTGGGTATTTGATTTTAGATTCGGGTAGATATTAACCGATTGGGTACCCGGATATTTGGATATGCATTGAGATCACTACTTCCATATATAAATTCAAAGCCAGTCCCGGAAGTATATGCATTTTTACATCCAGGGTCAGTCCTACCAGTTCAAAGCTTTCCCATTTGGTCTGTCCACAGCACCCATGGACTTTACTGTTATGGCAAAGTAGGTCAAACTGCTTACATTACAAAGGAGTATAAGAATCCACCAGTACAACTGGTAGGTCAGAGCCAGATCCCACCAAACCTGTCTCCAGCATACACAGGCAATGGTAGTTCTCTGCCAGGAATCATGGCAGCTGGTGAACAGGGAAAAATCAGAACTGGTCCCTAAACAGGTATCTGACTTTGTAGGGTACCAGTTAGACCTGAAAGTGGGCAAAGATCAGATGCACCATGAAGCATTGGCAGTCTTTAACAGCAAAGATCCAAACATTATTGAGCCCTCAGGCCTGTCCAGTCTGGCAGCGCATGTCCCTCATAGGATTATTCACAACAAACAGAGAAGCAGGTCCACCTAGTTCGACTCCATATATAGTGCTGATACAGTGGCACTTGAAAAACAACTTTAGGGTACCAGAACCACCAGAAAAGGTGATCCACATTCTGAGCTCGCTCCACATTCCAAGCTTGCTTCACCCCAACGTAAAATGGTCGATGCAGGAAAACAATGTGCTCCAAAGTCAACCATTACACCCACTAAAACATGCTCTGTAGATCTTTTCAGACATATTAAAAGAAAGGTACGTCTCTCACTTAATCAAACAAACTGCAAGGCCAACCTGGTGCCTTCCAGAAAGGAAGCTACACATAAAAAATCTGAAACTAAAGGTGGGGTCTTTATGGCCCTAAGAGTTCCAAGACCTTTGAATCTTGACCTTGGAGAATCTTGACCTGGTGCACTAGGAAGCCGGTTACTCAAGTTGATCTGTTTGCCACCATGTTTAACAACAAACTGCCAAAATTTGTTTCACTGGAAGTTGTTCCTTGGTAGGGACATTGGTTAAGGGGTGCAGGTGTGCAACGTCATGGTGTGACTTTGATTTAACCTTTCACCTTTCATAGTAACCATGAGTTTTAAAATCTTTTCTGGGCTATTTCTTCGATTCCATAAGATGTAGAAGGTTGACACTTGATAGAGACATTGGTAAGGGGTGTAGGTATGCATCATGGTGTTACCTTTAACTTTGGCTCTGCCAAAGTGTGTTCATGTGCTATACTTCAGACATATTTCTCTTATGACAAAAATATATGGATTGCTACAATTGATTATTATATGTACTTTGATATAATTGTGCTTTTTCCATTGACAGCTATTCTCCAATGAATAAATTTTACAGCTTCATAAGTTTTAGCTTACTGATTTATGCTGTCATCTTGTTATTGAATTGTCTTGTTTTAATAATTTTTACATTATTTTGACCTTAATATAACTGACACTGCTCTGAAAGTCTCCTGATCTTTGTACTATTTCATTACTTCTATATCTCATGGCGTTGAAAACTATTTCCCCAGACTGTGGGGTACAGGCATTTTTGATGCTATTTTTAAACATGAGATACACATTTTCTTTGTCATGTCTACTCATTTTATTGTTTCGAAGATGATATAGAAGTCAGAGATCAGAGATTTTCTCCCACCTGCTAATTTCCACCCGTATCCACAATTGTACAGAATTTTCTGATTGAAACTTAAACTTTTGATACTTGCACTGGTTCTACTTGTACAGAGTTGCCTTTACATGTAAGGAATGGGCATGAGTATAGTTGGTATGTAACAGTTGAACTGTGTCATTGTACTTTTGTACAGTTACCAGGTTAAAACTCAGGGTTAACCTCTAATGTTCATTGACATGTACAGTACATTGGAACTCGCCCCAAGACTACTTTTGACATAAATCCTTATGGGATTATAATCATAAAAAAAGTCACATAACTGACCTTAACTGAATTTAGAGAGATGTCATGAATAGCCAGTTTAATTCCCCAATTATACTTGTATACAGCATTCTTCCTCA
This sequence comes from Sabellastarte sp. h YS-2021, assembly GCA_964017235.1. Taxonomy (NCBI): domain Eukaryota; kingdom Metazoa; phylum Annelida; class Polychaeta; order Sabellida; family Sabellidae; genus Sabellastarte; species Sabellastarte sp. h YS-2021. Next base: position 181,193,839 of record OZ024929.1, on the reverse strand, counting down.
TTCTATCCCCCACCCTCACACTTGAACACACACTTGTACTGCCCTGCCACACACAGAAAGTGACATGATAGTCCCTTAGCTATTCATATTTCATGCTGTCTTTTTAGTCAAAAGATTACAGGAGTCCCTTGTTATAATAGTCGTATAACAAGGTTGCTTGTGATAATCTGTGTTTATTGTAAACAAAAGCCTTCTGTTTGAATATATGTATGAAAGTGTTTAAGTAGGGGAAACATGGTGGCTCAGCAATTGTTAACTGATGACCATCTTAAGGTGAAATTTCATGATAGTGGTCTCTGTTATAAAAATTTTTGGTGTTGGGATGATTTTAGTGGACTCTGGTCACAACTAAGGGTCGGTCCCATAATAGGGTATATTTTGCATCTTAATTTCCATAGGGGGAATAGAAGCGGTCTTAACAAGCAAGCGTTCTCTTATTAAGAGTGGTCTCATGTACAGGTTTGACTGTAAGTCCATATCATTTTTTCTTGAGTTGCACATGCATCAACTTGAGTGACTATTCTCTTCTTGGATGAAACTTAGAGCCAAAAATGTGCAACTTTAGAGTGGTCAGAAAATTGGTGTTTCATGATACATTTTGAAGAATTCTAACAAAGCATTCTTTTGATGTCTGCCATTCTTCCATAATTAAAAAAACACACATTTGAAACTGGGCAAAAGCCATGGAAAGTCAATAAAAAGTTACTAAATCTCATATTTCATTGTGTTAATACATCCTACCCAAGGATGGCTGTTGAACAAGACGTAAAACCCCAACTTTGACCTTTGTCCTACCCAAGGTCAATTGCTAATCTGGTTGGCGTAGACCGGTCTGCCAAATGACAGAAAAAGTCACCTTATATGTGTCCATCATAAAAGACACAAGCTGGACGGTCCCACTGCACTCGCAAATTGGCACATCGTACTTCCTTCCTGTCTAGACAGCATGACGTCATAGCATCTTTTTCGTTTGGCACGTGCTTATGCATCAGGATTTTTGTGAAATTCTTTTCAACTTTATATTTTGGTGGTTTTCCATTGAATATTAACTTTATTTTATTGCTATATGACTTTGTGAGTACTAAGGATAAACATGTCTTCTCCTGGACCTAGGAGAAGCTTATGTGGCCATTTAATGAGAGTTTATGACAGTTATTCAGTTTGTGCCCACATTAGAGATAAAAAGGGTTCTGATCCCTACGTGGAAGACAAAGTTTATCCTGATTGTGATATACTCACAGAAGAACAGAAGATTAAACTGGCCACTCCATCTTATCAGAAGAAGAAGGAGGGAAAACAGGAATTGAAAAATCTTGCAGAAAAGTTGAGTAGCTCCCTGAGAGATTTCTTCCTTGTCTCTGTCAAATGGGTAGCAAAAGACAGTGGGGTTAAAAGCTCAGACGGGTGAGTACCACACCTGTGGATACGAAAGCGAAGAAGAAGGATAAGGGCTTGGAAGTAATGAGTAGCACCCCTGAGGTTGCAAAAACCAAGAAGATGCAGAAAACCCCAGATAGTAAAGTGGCCGAGAAAAAGAGCAGCAAGAAACGCCATTCTTCACCAGTTAGATCTTCAACACTGACCACTAATAGTAAGCTGGAAGCCATGGATCTTACGTGGTCGGAGAGATTCAATAGATTAGAAGCTATGCTCCTCTCCAAATCATTTAGTCAACCTGAACTATCCTTCCAGCTGATTAAGATTACTCCAGTGAAGCCCACACCAGCTGGAACAGTGGATAATCTAGAACCTTTCTTTGCACCGACCAGATCTACTGACTGACCGACCTCATCTCAACAACAGGCTTCAGACTGACCTCAGCCAATAGACTGACCTTTTTCTTTTTCAGGCCAAGGTTCAGTCTGCTTATACATGACAATCAATGTGTAAATTTCTTGAAAATAAGCAGCAGACAAACAAAAGGACAGTAAAATATTATACAAAATGAACACTCATTTAGCTGTAAAGACTCATGTTGTAAAAGTTGCACATACTGCGCCTGGGCATTTGCAAAAGAAAGAAATAGTAGGTTGTTATTTTCAGCAAGGGTGCAAATTAAAATATGTGAAAGGTGTTTCTTGTGTCACTCAGTTGTCTTGTGTAAAACCTGTTATAAGTGTCAGTAGTAGCCTGACTTCAAAACTATTGGCAAACTTGGCTGAATCTGGGTGCCAGTCCAAAAGTAGTTCAAATCCTGAGAGAGAGCTACACCCTCCCCTTACAGATCTTGTCGAACTTGACAAGGTTCCTGAACATACAAGATGTTATGTCAATCTACACAGGAACCTCTACCTGTTGGAGGCATTACATCAGCTTATAGACAAGAACACGGGAGAGCTAGTAAACAATCAAAAATCTCTAGGGTTCTTCAAGCGACTGTTTTAGTGCCCAAACCAAACAACAGGAGGAGACCTAGAGGAGTGGGTAACTTCAATAGATTTTAAGGAAGCCTACTTCCACATACCAATACAGGAACAATCCAGGAAATACCTTAGATTTCATTCCAGGGAAAACATACCAGTTCAAAGCATCGCCGTTTGGTTTGTCCACAGCCCCCATGGAGTTTAATGTAATAGACAAGGTCAAAACTGATGGCTGTACACAGGGGTATAAGAATCCACCAGTACCTGGACGACTGGTTGGTGAGTGCCAGGTCCTACCAAATTTGTCTCCAGCACACTCAGGTTCAAGTGAAAATGTGTCAAGATTTAGGTTGGCTGGTGAATTTAGAGAAGTCAGAGCTACCAGTTTGAACTCAGGTCCGACCCACATCAGACCGGTGACAGAACCTGCAAGACATTGCTATCCCTACCAGCTTGTCCAGTCCGGCAATTCATGTCCTTGATATGTTTACTAATGGCCACAGAAAAGCAAGTTCACCTTGTCTTACTGCTTTTTAATCCCTAAAGTGATCCCTATTCCCAGATCTCTTGCACCCACATCTGCAGCGGTGGCTGGAGGAAGACAATGTTCTTCAAGGTCAACCATTACACCCAATAAAACATGCTCTGCAAATATTAACAGATGCATCAAAAGAAGGGTGGGGTGCTCATTTAAACGAGCACATTGCAAGAGGAATCTGGTCCCTTCTGGAAAGCAAGCTACATATAAATTACCTAGAACTCAAAGCAGTTTTTCTAGACTTAAAAGAATTTCAGGACCTCTGTTCAGGCAAGACAGTTCTTTTATCAACCAACACCACAGTGGTGTCTTATATAAACAAGCCTGTCCAATCTATTAACACAGGCCTTCAATCAGATCCCTTACAGAAATCTGACAAAGGTAAATCTCCATGCATGGCTCCTAGAGCCTCAGCAATCAAGGAGCAGAGATTCATGATTCTCTGAGGCAGTGGTAGCAAGAATTTCAGATCCGTCTATAAGGCAAAGTAGACCATTTTTACAAAGTTGAGTCTCACCAATCAGGTGGACTTCACTGCACCCCCTGTAAAGTCAGTTGCTGACTTCCTTATGTACTTCTTTCAGGACAGGAAGTTACAACCCAGCACCATTGATGGCTACAGGTGTTGATAAACTGCAAAAATTCACCCATTAATATCAGAAAAGATGAAAATCTCACTCATCTCCTGGATAGTTGCCACAGAGACAGACCCAGAGGAAGGAGGGAAATCCCCTCCTGGGTCCTCTCCCTGGCTTTACACCAGCTGACAAAGGCCCCATTTGAGCCAATTAAAGAGATGTCTTTGAAGCATTTGATTTTTCAACACAGTTTTCTTCTCGGCCCTAGGGTCAGACAGGAAAAAGTTTGTCTAGGCTGTATCTCAGAAACTGTAATATGTAGGAAGTTGATACTTCCTAAGGATATTGTTTCACATTGTTTATGTGAAACATCATGGTATGACCTTGATTTAACCTTTAACCATGTTATAGTGACCTTGAGTTTGAAAATGTAGTCCAGGCTATATCTCAAAATCCATAAATTATAGGAAGTTGTTACTTGAAACTGACATTGGTTGGAGGCTGTAGGTGTTTAATATCATGATGTAAAAGAGTTATCAAACCTGAAATAACAGCATCCTGTAATTTCACATAATACATTCTTCATCCAGAGTGACATAATGAGGCCTTCCTGTATCAAAACTTTCTAATTATTTGAACAAATGAAATAAATATTTGGATTACAATAGAGGCACTCTTTATATGCAATATGGCAACATCAATCGATGAGTTGACAAATTTAAGGGTTGCTATGTATAATGTTGCAACAACACTTGATTCATCAATATGTTCGTGTATATACATGCTTCAAGCAATATATCAGCAGAAGTCAGTCAAGTAATTCGGACATACGCAGGCTTGAAACTAAATGGCAACGGATGTAAAAATGGCAACAGGTATATAAAGAGATATATGTATGGTCCAAACAAAATGGCAACAGAAGTCACAATGACAACAAATATGTGTTTGCATGCTTTAACTAACTGGCAACAGATGTCAATGGCAACATGTATATACATATATGCATGCTTCAAACAAAATGACAACAGAAGTCATGTGGAACTTAATGCTAATGGAGTGCCACAGATATCATGGCCAATGTTCAAGAAAAATTGATGAAGAATGGTCTGATGCCTTCAACACTGAAATGACCTGGATGGTGATTTCCTCCTTGTTGGTTGCACTTTGTTCAGGAAGCATTTAATATTGCTCACTAATTTGTGTCTATTTTTAGTGGAAATATGTATTTGTTTTCTAGCAGTTTTTACCCCACAGCCCTTAAGGGCGGTCAGTGTATTGTTTTCACCCATCAATCCAATGGGTGGGCAGGTGGTGGGAATAAGTTTGTCCGTGCTGTATCTCAGAAACCGCAAGGTGTAGGAAGTTCATACTTGGTAGTAATGCTGAAACGATTAGTGAAATTTGCTAGCCAGGTAGTCGCTTCCATTAACCGTCGACTAACTGATTAATTGTTTCTGACGTTTACCATGTATAAGAAATGCCAAAAATGTGTGTTCCAGATGTAAACAAACAAAATGGCGGATTGCGAGATGTTGAAAAGCAAACAATTCACCAGGTTATTGGGAAAATTGGCCAATAATGTAATAGTTTGATATTTTAAAAATAAAATGCATATAAAATGCTTTAATTTGATATGCTTTAAGGTCTTAACTCGAGATATTCATAGTTCCAATGATCGCGTAAAATCCGCTATGTGTTGAAATACACAGGAAAACAATTAACCAATTTCATAATATTGGCGTCGACTAGTACTTTGATAACCTACTAATCAATTAGTACGAATAATCGTTTCAGCTCTACTTGGTAGAGACATTGGTTATGGGATGTAGGTGCACAACCTCATGGTCTGACCCTGATTTGACCTTTGACCTTGCTGTAGTGACCTTGACCTTTAAAATCTTGTGCGGGATTTATTTCTGAAACCATAACATGTAGGAAGTTGATACTTGGCAAGGACAATTGTATGTAGGTGTGCAACATCATAGTGTGACCTTGATTTGACCTTTGACATTAGTGACCTTGAAGTTTAAAATCTTGTCCAGGCTATATCTTGGAAACTGTAAGGTGTAGGAAGTTGATATTTGATAGGGACATTGGTTGGGGGTTGTAGGTGTGCAACATCCAATTCCAATTCCAATTCAACTTTTATAGCGCTTAATCTCTGCCGAAGTAACAGACTCTAAGGTGCAACATCATAAGCATAGTTACAAAAATCATTGTCCTTATCCATAGCAATGGTCGACATCACGGAGAACGCCATTTGAGGTGGAAAATACTAAGGAGGATAAGCTTGGCAGAATAGGTATGCCTTAAGTTTTTTTCTGAAGGAAGCAATAGAAGTGGCAGATTATACATCATCAGGGAGTTTATTCCATATTTTGGGAGCATGATATGCAAAGCTTAGACCAAACTGATTTGTGGATTTGTGAATAGATGGTTGGTATTGAGGAACATGTAGAATTATACCATCAGATTGACTTGATTGAGTATTATAGGCACATTGTCTAACTTTGAGAAATGGGCTAGAATGGGTTTAACTTTTTTGTTGAGACTTGGCGCCAAATTTAATAAAGTCTGTCTTATCAGCTTTCAGCTTTAGTTTATTTCCACACAACCACAGTTTGACATCTTCGAGGCACTTTCCTAGGCGATCAAAGGCAATTTTTGCATTTTTGTGTTTGAGGTGAATAAACAGCTGTGTGACATCAGCATAGAAGTGAAATTTGACATTTGGATGTTTAGAGATTACTTTGCTCAAAGGTGTGGTATACAACGAAAAAAGAATAGGACCAAGAACTGATCCTTGTGGTACACCAAACTTAAGCTTTCTAGCCTCAGAGAGAACAGAACCAATCTTGATGCATTGGGTATGATCAGAAAGGTATGATTTGAACCAGTCAAGGCATCTACCTCAGACACCGAATCATTTTCTTAAGCAATCAAGGAGTTTCTCATGATCAATGGTGTCAATCACTGCAGATTGATCAAGCAGCACCACAGCTGTGCCCTCACCTCTGGCTAGAGATAGGTGAATCTGATTCTTTATAGACAAAAGAGCTGTTTCAGTTGAATGGCCACGTCTATAGGCAGATTGACACTCAGTTTCCAACCCATAGAGAGAGACATGTCTACTGAGTTGTGAAGCAACTACACGTTCCATGAGTTTTGAGATGAGGCTCAACCCAGACACAGGGTGATAGTTTCTTAGTTCATCCTTTGATAAAGAAGATTTCTTTATCAGTGGAGTGACGACAGTACTTTTGAAGCCATCTGGAACAGCACCTTCCGACAAAGAACAATTCACAAGTTTTGTTAAACCCATTCTTTCCAGTAAATATATTGGATGAATCACTGATACCTTCAGATGCCGTTAAGAATTTGGGTGTCTCGTTTGATTCAGACTTTTCCTTCACCAAACATGTTAAAAATGTATGTAAACTTTGTTTTATCCAGATGAGGGATCTTAGACAAATTCGACAGTACTTGACTCGTGATGCTGTTCTTGCGGCTGCAAATGCACTTGTGGGGAGTTGGCTTGACTACTGTAACTCCTTGTTTAGGGGTCTATCTGTTGCTAACCTATGCAAACTACAATGCACTCAAAACAGTCTGGCCAGAATTGTTTTTAGAACCACATGTCTTTCTCACACCACTCCACTAAGAAAAGCCCTTCATTGGCTACTGGCATTGTTGCATCTTCAAGACTGCCTTGTTGGTATATAAATACCTACATGCTAACTGTCCAAAATATTTTAGCCCATTTCTCAAAGTTAGACAATGTGCCTATAATACTCAATCAAGTCAATCTGATGGTAGTTTGGTCTAAGTTTTGCATATCATGCTCCCAAAATATGGAATAAACTCCCTGATGATGTATAATCTGCCACTTCTGTTGCTTCCTTCAGAAAAAAACTTAAGCCATACCTATTCTGCCAAGCTTATCCTCCTTAGTGTCTTCCACCTCAAATGGCATTCTCCGTGATGTCGACCATTGCTATGGATAAGGACAATGATTTTTGTAACTATGCTTATGATGTTGCGCCTTAGAGTCTGTTACTTCGGCAGAGATTAAGCTCTATAAAACTTGAATTGGAATTGGATGTTCAACACCTACAACCCCCAACCAATGTCCCTATTAAATATCAACTTCCTACACCTTACAGTTTCCGAGATATAGCCTGGACAAGATTTTAAACTTCAAGATTACTAATGTCAAAGGTCAAATGAAGGTCACACTATGATGTTGCACACCTACATACAATTGTCCTTGCCAAGTATCAACTTCCTACATGTTATGGTTTCAGAAATAAATCCCGCACAAGATTTTAAAGGTCAAGGTCACTACAGCAAGGTCAAAGGTCAAATCAGGGTCAGACCATGATGTTGTGCACCTACATCCCGTAACCAATGTCTCTACCAAGTAGAGCTGAAACGATTATTCGTACTAATTGATTAGTAGGTTATCAAAGTACTAGTCGACACCAATATCATGAAATTGGTTAATTGTTTTCCTGTGTATTTCAATACATAGCGGATTTTACGCGATCATTGGAACTATGAATATCTCGAGTTAAGACCTTAAAGCATATCAAATTAAAGCATTTTATATGCATTTTATTTTTAAAATATCAAACTATTACATTATTGGCCAATTTTCCCAATAACCTGGTGAATTGTTTGCTTTTCAGCATCTCGCAATCCGCCATTTTGGTTGTTTACATCTGGAACACACATTTTTGGCATTTCTTATACATGGTAAATGTCAGAAACAATTAATCAGTTAGTCGACGGTTAATGCAAGTGACTACGTGGCTAGCAAATTTCACTAATCGTTTCAGCATTTCTAACAAGTATGAACTTCCTACACCTTGCAGTTTCTGAGATACAGCACGGACAAACTTATTCCCGCCACCTGCCCACCCATTGGACTGATGGGTGAAAACAATACACTGACCGCCCTTAAGGGCTGTGGGGTAAAAACTGCTAGAAAACAAATACATATTTCCACTAAAAATAGACACAAATTAGTGAGCAATATTAAATGCTTCCTGAACAATGTGCAACCAACAAGGAGGAAATCACCATCCAGGACATTTCAGTGTTGAAGGCATCAGACCATTTTTCATCAATTTTTCTTGAACATTGGCCATGATATCTGTGGCACTCCATTAGCATTAAGTTCCACATGACTTCTGTTGTCATTTTGTTTGAAGCATGCATATATGTATATACATGTTGCCATTGACATCTGTTGCCATTTAGTTAAAGCGTGCAACACATATTTGTTGTCATTGTGACTTCTGCTGCCATTTTGTTTGGACCATACATATATCTCTTTATATGCCTGTTGCCATTTTACATCCGTTGCCATTTAGTTTCAAGCCTGCGTATGTCCGAATTACTTGACTGACTTCTGCTGATATATTGCTTGAAGCATGTATATACATGAACATATTGATGAATCAAGTGTTGTTGTAACATTATACATAGCAACCCTTAAATTTGTCAACTCATCGATTGATGTTGCCATATTGCATATAAAGAGTGCCTCTATTGTAATCCAAATATTTATTGCATTTGTTCAAATAATTAGAAAGTTTTGATACAGGAAGGCCTCATTATGTCACTCTGGATGAAGAATGTATTATGTGAAATTACAGGATGCTGTTATTTCAGGTTTGACAACTCTTTTACATCATGATATTAATGAGCACCCCACCCTTCTTTTGATGCATCTGTTAATATTTGCAGAGCATGTTTTATTGGGTGTAATGGTTGACCTTGAAGAACATTGTCTTCCTCCAGCCACCACTGCAGATGTGGGTGCAAGAGATCTGGGAATAGGGATCACTTTTGGGATTAAAAAGCAGTAAGACAAGGTGAACTTGCTTTTCTGTGGCCATTAGTAAACATATCAAGGACATGAATTACCGGACTGGACAAGCTGGTAGGGATAGCAATGTCTTGCAGGTTCTGTCACCGGTCTGATGTGGGTCCAGGAGAAGACATGTTTATCCTTAGTACTCACAAAGTCATATAGCAATAAAATAAAGTTAATATTCAATGGAAAACCACCAAAATATAAAGTTGAAAAGAATTTCACAAAAATCCTGATGCATAAGCACGTGCCAAACGAAAAAGATGCTATGACATCCTGCTGTCTAGACAGGAAGGAAGTACGATGTGCCAATTTGCGAGTGCACAGTGGGGCCGTCCAGCTTGTGTCTTTTATGATGGACACATATAAGGTGACTTTTTCTGTCATTTGGCAGACCGGTCTACGCCGACCAGATTAGCAATTGTCCTTGGGTAGGATGTATTAACGCAATGAAATATGAGATTTAGTAACTTTTTATTGACTTTCCATGGCTTTTGCCCAGTTTCAAAGGTGTGTTTTTAATTATGGAAGAATGGCAGACTTCAAAAGAATGCTTTGTTAGAATTCTTCAAAATGTATCATGAAACACCAATTTTATGACCACTCTAAAGTTGCACATTTTTGGCTCTAAGTTTTATCCAAGAACAGAATAGTCACTCAAGTTGATGCATGTGCAACTCAAGAAAAAATGATATGGACTTACAGTCAAACCTGTACATGAGACCACTCTTAATAAGAGAACGCTTGCTTGTTAAGACCGCTTCTATTCCCCCTATGGAAATTAAGATGCAAAATATACCCTATTAAGAGACCGACCCTTAGTTGTGACCAGAGTCCACTAAAATCATCCCAACACCAAAAATTTTTATAACAGAGACCACTATCATGAAATTTCACCTTAAGATGGTCATCAGTTAACAATTGCTGAGCCATCATGTTTCCCCTACTTAAACACTTTCATACATATATTCAAACAGAAGGCTTTTGTTTACAATAAACACAGATTATCAAAACCAACCTTGTTATATGACTATTATAACAAGGGACTCCTGTAATCTTTTGATTAAAAAGACAGCATGTCACTTTCTGTGTGTGGCAGGGCAGTACAAGTGTGTGTTCAAGTGTGAGGGTGGGGGATAGAATGAGGAAGAATGCTGTATACAAGTATAATTGGGGAATTAAAGTGGCTATTCATGACATCTCTCAAAATTCAGTTAAGGTCAGTTATGTGACTTTTTTATGATTATAATCCCATAAGGATTTATGTCAAAAGTAGTCTTGGGGCGAGTTCCAATGTACTGTAACATGTCAATGAACATTAGAGGTTAACCCTGAGTTTTAACCTGGTAACTGTACAAAAGTACAATGACACAGTTCAACTGTTACATACCAACTATACTCATGCCCATTCCTTACATGTACAGGCAACTCTGTACAAGTAGAACCAGTGCAAGTATCAAAAGTTTAAGTTTCAATCAGAAAATTCTGTACAATTGTGGATACGGGTGGAAATTAGCAGGTGGGAGAAAATCTCTGACTTCTATATCATCTTCAAAACAATAAAATGAGTAGACATGACAAAGAAAATGTGTATCTCATGTTTAAAAATAGCATCAAAAATGCCTGTACCCCACAGTCTGGGGAAATAGTTTTCAACACCATGAGATATAGAAGTAATGAAATAGTACAGAGATCAGGAGACTTTCAGAGCAGTGTCAGTTATATTAAGGTCAAAATAATGTAAAAAATATTAAAACAAGACAATTCAATAACAAGATGACAGCATAAATCAGTAAGCTAAAACTTATGAAGCTATAAAATTTATTCATTGGAGAATAGCTATCAATGGAAAAAGCACAATTATATAAAAGTACATATAATAATCAAATGTAGCAATCCATATATTTTTGTCATAAGAGAAACATGTCTCAAGTATAGCACATGAACACACTTTGGCAGAGCCAAAATTAAGGTCACACCATGCATACCTACACCCCTTACTAATGTCCCTATCAAGTGTCAATCTTCTACATCTTATGGAATCGAAGAAATAGCCCAGAAAAGATTTTAAAACTCATGGTTACTATGAAAGGTGAAAGGTTAAATCAAAGTCACACCATGACGTTGCACACCTGCACCCCTTAACCAATGTCCCTACCAAGGAACAACTTCCAGTGAAACAAATTTTGGCAGTTTGTTGTTAAACATGGTGGCAAACAGATCAACTTGAGTAACCGGCTTCCTAGTGCACCAGGTCAAGATTCTCCAAGGTCAAGATTCAAAGGTCTTGGAACTCTTAGGGCCATAAAGACCCCACCTTTAGTTTCAGATTTTTTATGTGTAGCTTCCTTTCTGGAAGGCACCAGGTTCGCCTTGCAGTTTGTTTGATTAAGTGAGAGATGTACCTTTCTTTTAATATGTCTGAAAAGATCTACAGAGCATGTTTTAGTGGGTGTAATGGTTGACTTTGGAGCACATTGTTTTCCTGCATCCACCATTTTATGTTGGGGTGGAGCAAGCTTGGAATGTGGATCACCTTTTCTGGTGGTTCTGGTACCCTCAAGTTGTTTTTCAAGTGCCACTGTATCAGCACTATATATGGAGTCGAACTAGGCGGACCTGCTTCTCTGTTTGTTGTGAATAATCCCATGAGGGACATGACCTGCCAGACTGGACAGGCCTGAGGGCTCAATAATGTTTGGATCTTTGCTGTTAAAGTCTGCCAATGCTTCATGGTGCATCTGATCTTTGCCCGCTTTCAGGTCTAACTGGTACCCTACAAAGTCAGATACCTGTTTAGGGACCAGTTCTGATTTTTCCCTGTTCACCAGCTGCCATGATTCCTGGCAGAGAACTACTATTGCCTGTGTATGCTGGAGACAGGTTTGGTGGGATCTGGCTCTGACTAACCAGTTGTACTGGTGGATTCTTATACTCCTTTGTAATGTAAGCAGTTTGACCTACTTTGCCATAACAGTAAAGTCCATGGGTGCTGTGGACAGACCAAATGGGAAAGCTTTAAACTGGTAGGATTGACCCTGGATGTAAAAATGCATATACTTCCGGGACTGGCTTTGAATTTGTATATGGAAGTAGTGATCTCAATGCATATCCAAATATCCGGGTACCCAATCGGTTAATATCTACCCGAATCTAAAATCAAATACCCAGTACCCCCATATTAGCATTACTACTCTGAATAATGCCCAAGTTGGTTGACCAAGTACTGACATATCTCCACTTTATAAATTTGCCTCAAAATGATATTATTGAATTAGCTTGTTTTTTTTCTCACCTTTATACACCATTAATAGAATTATATTTGTATTTTATTTTGGTTGTTTATGCATTGTTAAATACAGGAGAACTTTAAAACTCCTCAGCTTCTTCTTGCCAGCAGGGGTCTCTTCAAGGACCCCACCTCCCCGTACCTGTCCTATAAGATTACAGTCCTTAGGTTCCACCAGGGTGGGGGTAGATGTAGCAGGGGAGGAACTAACAGATTTGTGGCTATGCTCTTTCTCCTTCCTGGTTCTGTAGTTATGGTGGCCAATTGTTGCTCAGCAGTGAAAGTCCTGCAAACAGGATATTCTTTCTTCTCCATGCATAAATCTTCACCAACCCTTTTATATCTGTAACGAGCACATTTCCGTCAAAAACTGCCATAATATAGCCATAAGTGCCTCTCTTCTGTCCTGGAGATGACAGTCTTTATAAAATAAATTCCAATTGAACATCAAATTTGCAAAAAAAATTCAGATTTCTTCACATATTTGAGAGCTTTAGAATATACATCTGCATACTCCATGTGCCAAATGAAAAAGACTTGATGATGTCAGACCATGTAGACTGGAAACAAGATGAATGTGCAATCTAGAGAATGCACACTCTGTGACCAGTCCTGCCGTCGGAATAACAGGATGATTTTTTCTGTCACTTGGCCAGCCCAGTCGAACTGACCAGTAAAACAATTGTCCAATGGTTAAGAAATATTAATGCAATAGAATCTTTTTTCCTAATCATGGAATTGCAATGGTGTTGGCTGTTGAGAGAAATGTAAAATCCTCAAATATAAACTTTGAAAAGGTTGAGAAGAGGTGGGGCAATAAATAGGGAGGGGATTTTGTATGGATAAATATGTTAAGTGTCATTATTTTACATACAAGTATCAATATAAAGAGCTTCAACCATGACCTCAACTAGAGATGATATTGCATCATTTTACATACAAGTATCAATATAAAGAGCTTCAACCATGACCTCAACTAAAGATGATATTGCATCATTAAAAGTTAATGAAATGTCATGCAAAAATGTAAAATGTAATGCATTATTCTTTTTAACATCCCAAAACTTTATGGAAACCTTGTTGGCCTAAATGTCTTGTATTCCAAACAGACTAGCAAATATATGTGATAAATAACTACCTGGGTATTTATTTTGGTTGGTTCCATTAATGTAATGACTGAAGATTCTTAAGGTTGTAGTGGCTTCATGACTCCATCTGTGTCTTGGAATCTTTTGCAAATACCAAATAGCTTCAATTACTCCACATTTAAATCAGTAACCTTGTGTTTATATATCTGCATTGAACTTTCTCACACAGGATATATGGCCTTGTGATTTAACATCTTGTAAAATCTACATGACCATGGTATAAATAGTGTTTAAACTGACATTCAATAAGCAATACAGCTATACATTAGAAAATTGCACAAGATGGTGTAAAACTATTTTTTGCAAAGATTCATCATTAATGTGGTAGACATAAGAAATTTTTATAAGTTAATACCCTATCAAATGGACAATTGTTTTACTGGTTGGCACGATGTCAGAAAAAGACGTCCTGTAAATACTACCGGCAGGACTGGTCACGGAGTGTGCATTCGCTAGATATTGTGACATATCACATCTTTTTCATGTCTAGTCCTTTTCAGGCCACTAGTAAACTGATACCAGAATAGTATGGGTCGTCCTTGACTATCCATTGGATGGGTATTAACTTATAAAAATTTAATTTACAAATTAAATTTCCAATTTGATTCTGTTAATACATCCTATCCAATGGACAATTGCTGAATAACTACCACTTGGATGGTGGGTATTCTACTAGGGACTCAAATGAACTCAGAAACAAAACTGAGAAGACCCAGTTTGACCTGGTGTCAGGGAATCTGTTGAGGTCAAAGACAGTTATCACTAACTTGTTACCCAGAATTATTCCGACATTGCCCCCTTTTCCCCTGACCTGCTTTGAGCAGAGGAAGAGACGGTCGAGTTCAGTCCCACAGGAAACTAGATTGTGCTGACTCGACACCAACATAACCCTAAACAGGCCATCTGTCACACCACTAGCATTCACTGGGTATTTTTTGCAGCGCCCATTTTGTGTGATTCACAACTACATATATTATAAACTTTGTTTTCTTTTTTTCCCTTTGGTCAAACCATTTTTTTTCACTTTGGGGAGTCTATTTAAAAGAAAAAATGCTCTAAGTGGATTATTTATGGGCCTCCATACATCCTCCATCCTCCATGTTAAATATCTACTTATAAGCCTTAGTTTTTGGCACATGCAAATATTATATCCCCAAATGAGATTTCAGCTGTATCAGGCACATATTATGACAGTTATAGGGCTTAAAAGTAGTAAAAAGTCAATAAATTGGATGTCTGTGTTAGAGACCTTAAGGCGATGTTAAAATTAAAGTTACAGACTTACAGAAAAACATTACATGTAGAAGTTATATCTACTATAGTTACAGACTTGTCAGACTTAACATTTCCAGGTTACATTGCCAAATATGAAAATGTCTTAAATGGGTCACTCGGGTGGGTGTTTATTATCCTTATTCACAGGTTAAGCATCTATTTAAAGCCTTGATTTTTTTCACATGTAAACAGAACATAATAATGTTTTCCTACATGAGATTTCAGCTGTGTCAGTTCAATCATTTGACAGGTATAGGGCTTCACAGTGGCAAGAAGTCTATGAATTGGGTCTCTGTGGGCATTTTAGATACTTTAAGGTGACCTTAAAATTAAAGTTACAGACTTAAAATTTTTCACAGGCTTAGAGTACATGTAGGAGCTATATCTACTACAATTACAGACTTGTCAGACTAACCACTGTTAAGTTATAGGGTAAAATATAGGAAAAACATCGAAAAAAGTCTAAGTATTGTCCTTACAGGCCTCAAAAACAATTTTAACCTTAACATAAATTTTTGATTTTTGGTATATATAAGGAGAATATAGCAATGTATTCCCAGATAAAAGTTAGGCCAGATTAGCCACATAAATTGTGACCTAGAGGGCATTAAGTGACAAAAATTCAATTATCTGACCTTAAGGAGGCCATAAGTTTTTTATTATTGGGAGTTTAAGGTCACCTTAAAATAGGGTTCCTCTCCTGACCCAAGTTCATATGTGTGACAAGTATGAATGAAATCTATGAAAGGGTTTTTGAGTTATCGTGCACACAAGTCAAAACATATGGCCCTGAAACCAATATATCCCCGACTTTCATCTGGGGATATTATAATTTTCCCAAGGAAAGCAAGTCACAGCTTTTTTCCTTTGTTTTTATAATTTGTTTTGTCACTATACTGTATACTATATTCAGAGTATGTACAGTATGTAAATATTTACACATCTCCTCAGTTTTGGGATTGGTGGTGAACCTGTTGAACAGCCACCACTGGACCCAAATGGAAAATCTTTGAATCAGCCCAAGCCACATCCTTCAAATAGAACTCTGTGAAGGTGTTATGTCATTTCCAGTAGCAGGCTGACAAAAATTGCTCTAAGGAGACCCCTGACTGGAAGGGTTTAGCCATTTCATCAATATAAGCCTTTATTAAGGTGTCAGTCACCATTACAAGTCTGTTTACAGGCTTACATTATGTCACTTTCTGATGGAAAACATGCATTATCATGACAGATGAAAACTTAAGTTTATAAATATCTACATCTGTCTTTCTTGTTATATGTTACTTTATTTTGATGTCTTTTTTCCTAGATTTGCTCCTAAATTTGCTAACTCATTCATTAACTTACCTATTTCCTTAGTAATAGGTAAATTTCCTTTAGCAACCATAGAAAATTAACTTGATTATTTACTTTTAGTTCTTAAAAGTCATTAATCTATGGTAATAAAATGAATTTTTATACTTTGTAACACAAGAGAGAGAACTAGAACACAGTTTTATCACAATTATGTTCAAGGGTATATATGTTACCTAATTAAGTGTCCCTGAAAAGGGTGCTTATTTGTTTTCTCGTCAGTTTGCTCGCCGCCACCGCATTATGGTCTTCTTTAAACATATCCCTTATTATTGGAAGCTTTCTAACCATATTTGGTAGTTATATACCTTAGGCATGGGAAAATTTCTCCAAAGGTGTAAATTGGACCTTTGGTCTTTATCAAGGTCACATGATCAAAAAATAGTTCTTTTTCGGGTACACTGGTCCATCATCACAGTTCATCAAAATTGACTGACTGCAGAGACTTGTAACTTCATACACATATTTATACTATCCAAAAAACGAGCTGATTAGATTTTAAGAGCGATCCAATGAATACTGTCCGATTTATGAGCAATTTTCTCACAGGTACCAATCAGAAACCTTAAAATTCATGTGAACCCCCTATTATCTTCTTAATGATTGCATTTAGAGCTATAAAATGTATTGGGAGGTAGTAGCACACCATATGTGGAGAGTCTAAAAAGCAAGTCAAATTTCCTCCCCGGCCATTCTGTAGGGGTCAAACTAGGGTCATAAAATAGCCAATATCATCTTTTTCCCTTACATCTCTTTTATTCTTGCATTTAGACTTTTAGAATGTATTAAGAGGTATTGGGAAACCTTATGTAAAGAGTCAGATTTATTGACTAACTACCCGCCATTTATGGAGTCATAAAATAGCTGAATTTGTGTTTTTCCTGTGTATATAATTTATTCTTGCTTCTAGAGATTCAGAGTGTATTAAGAGGTACTGGGAAAGCTCATGTGAAGAGTCTAGATAGCCGGTCAGATTTAACCCCTGATAGCCGATTTTGTGTTTTTGCCTTATATATCTTTTATTCTTGCTTTTACAGCTTTAGAATGTATTGAGAGTTATTGGGGAACCTTGTGTGAATAGTCTAGATAGCCAATCACATTTACCCCCTGAGCCCCACTTATGGGTCAAACTGGGGTCATAAAAACAGCCAATTTTGTGTTTTGCCTCACATGAGTAAAAGCCAGAGCATTTATTCAATTAACTTTTCTCAACTTATGACCATAGAAAACAAAATAAAGCTTAATATTTTATTTCATATTAATGCATAAACTTCCAAACTGTCTGCTTAACTTTCACTTCTTTTCTCAGCACTGCATGTTTTTATTTTCAAAAACCTTTCTCTACTATATATTATATTGCAGTAGACCTTTTTGGGAGGCTTAGTTTTTGTTAGCAAAAAAGATCTTTCTTGTTAATTCATTTTATTACCATAGATTAATGCCTTTTAAGAAGGAAAAGTAAATAAAATAATTAAGTTAATTTCCTATGGTTACTAAGGAAATTTGCCTGTTAAGGAAATAGAGAAGTTATTTCATATACTTTATGGAAATTGGTAAAAACCCTTCATGGTATGCTTAGCTTTTAAAAAGAATTTAAAACGACCACAACAGATTTTGTCCTTTAAATTGCTAAAGCTATGTTTTTTTGCTGTAGGTAACCACAATTCGTATATGATTAATACTTGTTTCCAAGACATAAACGATGCATTTCCTGTTATTATGGCTTTAATATGATCAAAAAGATGGTTTTGTTGTCTTTCACCTATGGCATTACCTTAAATAAGAATAACACAAATATTGTATCCTACCACAAATTATACAAAAAGTCTACTTTTAACATCAATGTCATATGGTTGCTAAGAACAATTATCTGTTGCTATGGAAATTTTTAAAATGCCAAGTATATTAATTTACAATTAAAATTAACTCAGAAATACAATGAAATGTCCTTTTGCTTAATACATTTTTAGCAGAAGCTGCATGTACAACCTAGTGTTTTAAAGGGCACTCTTGGTTGACACTAAATAAATTTATTCATACCTCTGACAGAGCAAATGCATACTCTGTGGGTTTTCACTGAATCAATTTAATCAACTCTAGCTAGAGAGGTGGGATAAGACTCATTCCAGTATTGAGTAAATTTTTTCAGCAGACACTAAAAGTTACAATCTGGTGGCAACTCTGTGGGTTGTTAGTGAAAAAGGTATTACACAAACCATTTCAGTTTTGAATAATTTTTTTCAGAAGCTTAGCCTTAAAATTCAATGTTTTAAAGTTCGCAGATTGAGGTAAAAATATGTATGATGTCCAATATGCTACATCGGGTTCTTGTTATGGCCGAGTATCACTGCTTTGTTGAATATATTTATTTTAATTGCAATCAGTTGTCTTATTTTGTCAATAGATTTTGTCTCTTAATTTACCATTTTCTCAGAACAATACAAAATATGTTCACTTTGTGCATGAGTTGTAAATGTTACAAAAATTCTTTAAAATTTGAGACTTCCGGAAATGTCTCAAATTCGATTGGAGTCACTCAAATGTGGATAGATTAATATACAAAAGTTCTTTTTCCCTGGTTTAATGTGAACCATTAAACCAGGCAATTATTGAAAAAGAATTTGCACACAGACATGAAGTCTCCTCCAAGTGACTAGTATTAAGTTCAGAGAAACAATAGTCACTTGGAGGAGACATTATGTCTGTGTGCAAAGTGGTTTTGTCATGGAGTGGATGAGTGTCATTTTGATGGTGTAACATTGGAGTGGATGAGTGTCATTTTGATGGTGTAACATTGTGCATGTCTTTATCATATCTTGAGTGGCCATTTCCTGTAAAAATTATGGATGTTAGTCATGATGCCCTCAATTTTATGTTTTTGTTTGGTTTGATACTCTTGTTAAATTTGGAAAAGTGTCACTTTATTCAAGAGCTTGTATCTTAAACAAAAAAGTAAAATGGGTTCATTTAAATGGAAAAGTAAAAGGTTAATCAATTGCTTTTTCCTTCTTTGACGCTAATATAGGCATATGATTTGATAAACATATCAAAGTAGTTTACTTGTAAAATGTGTTAAATTTCATGCAATATGAGGATTGTCATGAGTAATCCAGCCAAAGTAAGATAGAAAAAAAGAAAGAAACTTCCTTTGCCCTGAGTGAAAAAATACCTAATAAAAAGCCCCAAGACCTGATTTCAACTACCAACCATAAAGATCACTCATGACACTAAGCCCAAAATACACTTGTGCTGTAATATGCTAACTCTGACCAATCTTCTCTTGGGGTCAGAACACTAGGATTCCTTTTGTCAAGATAATTAGGTATGTCATGATCTGAACATGATAAGATCGGTGGTGGTGCTGTAGCAACTGGTTGTAGCACTCAAAATACAGGTTGCAAGGGAGTTACAAATGAAAAAGATTTTTACAAGAACTCTGAACAGAAAAATGCTCTTGCAGTTTTATCTTACGTTGTATTTGAAACTCTTCAGTGAGTGTCTATGATCACCATGATATAAACTAAAAAAATGTAATTATTGGAAGCACAAGTTATAAGATTTTACTAAGGACTGCCTTCATGGGTGGTCCAGATGCAACATCCTAGCAGTGTAAACAGAGTTTAATGCATGAGTGAAACACAAATGTGTAAAAGAAATGTTGCTGAGGTATAAATGGTTGGGCTTTTGGTATTTAAACTTTGTCTTGACAAGGCAGGCATTAGAATTAGAACAGATCTTGACGTTAGATCTTTAGTACAAGAGAGTTTATAAGCTGTTTCATATTCGGTCAGAACAACTACTCATCATCATGAAGGTTGCTTTGATACTTCTTGTGGCTGTTGCAGTAGTAAGTTGTTTATAATGGATTATATATATTTGTTCATTAGACTATTGTTTGTCAATAAATTCTTTCACTTTTTGTTGATCTTAACCAGGTGTGGTTTGTCTATGTAGTAAATGTTATAAAACAAAATCTCGGTTGTTCGAAGTATTAATACTGTTTATACACATATCTAATTGTCTTTCATGTTACAATATAATTTTAAACAGATAATTTTGTGTGCTTACTTGTAATGCCCAATAAAAATCTGTTACATTGGTAAAAAGTAAATACAAGCAAAATGTAAAAATAACCCAGTTTTGAGGATTTGTTAAGTCTATTAAGTTTAGGTACAACAAGTGTATGGTTTAAGGTTAATAATGCTGTTTCATTCAACTTCCAAACTGTCACACTTTGCATAAGACACATTTGCTTTTTAAATTTTTTTCTTAACTTGTAAAACTTCTTACCAATTTAAATTACAATCAGTTGTACAAGTAAACTTTGTTATGAACACTGTCCCAATTTTTAATGTATAAAACTTTCAAATTTGTAATTTCGCACCTATGCATTTTTCTGATATTTTTGTCGGTTTGCAGTGAATAATTTGTCATGAAATATTTCAAAAGACTAATTTTATGATTTTCATTAAAAATTAAGTTTATCCAACTCGCATGTAAAATTTAACATTTTGGATGTATAATATCACCAATGCAAAATGGATTTGTATAATCAATAAATAATATGAAGTCAAGAAATGATGAAAGTAATGAAATATTACATTATTATATAAGATCATTAATTTGAGGCATATAATATAAAACCTTGTGGAACACCATATTTTACATTTAGTAACTAAAAATTGACATTTTTTATACACACATAGTGTTTTTGTAAAATAAACTTTCCTTTTTCTAAATGTGATGGAAATCATGTTTGAGGTATTATTCTGATACCATGATAGCCCAATTTTGTAAAAGAACAGATAGATCTATTGTATTAAAAACCTTGTTTAAATTTAATTAACACTCCTAGCTTACTTGTTATGAATTCTTGTAGTTAGTACTTCTACTAATTCTATTAATGCCAGTGAAGTTGATAATTTATTATGGAAACCATATTGTAAATTGCTTATTTTTTCAATGAATCCACTGAATCTATTACCAGATAGTTTTTCTAAGATTTCTGAAAAATGTGGAAAGAACGATGCATCTCTATTATTATTGAAAGTATTATTATATCCTGATTTAAACAATGAAACAATCTTAGTTATTTTCATGTCATCTGTGAAACACGTCTTTGTTAAATGATAAATATTATGCACATAAAATGGCTGTATACAGCCTCAAAAGTAAATTTTACCACATACAGGTTGATATCATTGCAATCCTTTGAAGTTTTTACACAACATTGATCATTATTTCATCAACAGTAATGTTTGACAAAATCATTTAATTAACTTTACCATTTTCAATGAATGAAATATGCTTGCATCATTATCAGGTAGAGCAATATTTTTTCACTAAATTAGGCCAAACATTTGTTAAAAAATCACGGAAACCATCTCCAATTTTATTGTTTCTTTCAATCAATTTTTTCTTATTAAGACCATTTAGTGTTTTCCATGTACCTGTCTGTTATTTTTTAAACTGCATAGCATTTGGAAAAGTGGCACAATTTAGTCCTACATATCAGACAATACAGCCCAGGCCCTTCAGATTCTTCTCACATTTCAACTTGCAACAATAAGTTTGGAGTTGGGAACTTCTGTTATTATCCTGTTGTTTGTTTTATGTATCCTCTCTTGTATATCTAGGGTGCTAAGGTATAAGGGATGGTTGTGCCCAAAATACATTTCTGTGTGCATGTGGTCTCATTACAGTTGAGGTAATATGGCTAGATTTAATATCTTGTTCTGTTAAATATGATCCAAGTTTAACAGTAGCAGCAATTTCCCATAAGGGATGTGTTTCAGTTGGATTAGACCACATAATGAATTCACCTAAAGCTGTTCTCTTCCAAACTGATGCCTTGGTGGCAGACAGACCATTAGATTTCTTCTACATCTCTCTTAGCACACTTGTGCATTCTTGTGTCATTTTATGCCATTGCCTTGGGTCAGGGTTGATCACTGAAAAGCCCAATGACAAATTATATATTTTATTTACATTTATTTATTATTGCAATATTCATACCTGTAATGTTCATTCAAAGGAACTTGAGGCCACCTTAACTTAATTAACTGGTAAAGAACTGTACATGAAAGATCAGGGGTCAGGTGAGCTCAAACTGGTGAGCATGAGATCACCTTAAGTTTAGATGGATAGATTTCAACTTAAGGTTAAATCAAATTACTTTAAGTCTAAAATTGCTATTATCTCCCAATGAAGTAATACTTACAAAATTGAGCAATCTGTTTAGTACACTTTGAAATGAAGGGAGATGAATGCCTAGAAGGTAAAGAGGCAAAATATGTAAATTTTAAAATCGTTCTAACCCACCCTTGTATTTCTTAGTATTCTATGTGAATTTTGTAGATATATCATATGTTTTGGGTTTAGAGCTTCTGGTTTTACCCCTTATTTTATTTGTGTCTTCTAGAACTTGCATCCCCCTTTTTATATGTAACATATTAGAGTATAAGAAATGGTAGTTCCCAATATATATTTGTGTTTATGGTCTTATTACACCAAAGGTCATTTAGTGAGATTTGACATCCAATCTCATTCTCTTAAACATGATGAAAGGGCAACTGAAGTTAAACTTTTGCATTCAGTTATAGTTGTAATCCGGTGTTTTGATTTACTTGAACCAATTTAATTCATCCCTCTTGTATATACTGTCCCAGGTCTGTCCACATATTGAATTTTGTTTCGCATTTTTTCCAATTTATTAAAAAGGTCTCTAGATATTGTGAAATGTAAACTATTTGATCACAAATCATTCATACAAGGTTTATGTTAATACTCCTATGGTCTCAAAGTGTGGCCCACATTTCATATTAGGCCCAGAATGGTCTCTTTATTTATTGTGCCAAAATTTAAAAAAAAACATTCAAAGTAGTAGTTTTTGCCAAATATTGCCATGATTAATCTGCCTAATTTCATAGTAGAATGGATAAGTTTTCTCCCTTAAATGTAGAAGAGAGATATCATTTCCCCATTTGGGGGCTAGAGACATTATCCTATTTTGAAATATTCTAGATTCAGACATATATTGCTAGATCCTATACATTGCTGCAAATATTTTTAAATATATTCAGACCATTAATAGTAGAAGCACCACATATAAGATGTTATTAAGGTTAGAGTAATATATTTATCACTTATTACCCATCCATAGTGAAAGTTTTTGGTTTTCAAGGAGATTGCTGCTCAGCCCCAGTGCTTGATGATCTAGATGATCTTATTTTGCCTTAGGTTGGGAGCATTATCACAGGATCATTAATGCACCTGATACTTTTCAAATATTATCAATCATTTCACTTCCAAGGTAGTTACACATAATCTTTTTGGGACCTATGAATAATTAGCAAGGTGTTGCAACAAATCTCTTTGCTGCTATTAACCACCGACAAGCACTTGTATGTACACCCTGGCATGTTGGTTTGTTGGTCTATTAGCAACATAACTCAGAAAGTTGCAAACTGATTTGGAGGAAATTTTCAGGAAATGTAAACAATGACACAAGAAACAGCTGATTAAATTTTGGTGCCAATCCTTATCACAGTCTATATCTAGAAATATTTTTGTCCCAGTTTGACACTGACTATTGAAAGGGAAATAAAAGACCACTTTATGTGTTCTGACAGTAGAACAACAATATTATCACACCTTCATCCCTCAATTTTAAACTTCAACACATCTGATTTATGGCCAAGAATTCTTCATTGAACTATTGCAAAATGTAAACTCAGATCATACTGCCCAGGTTTCACATTGGATCACGTATAATTATTGAAGAGGGGTAACTATATTCCAGATATCTGGAAATGGTAAAACGATCATATTCTTTATATTTTATTTACCTTAGAGTCTGCTGGTACAGAGAGTAAGTGTTACAAATATTTTATTAGATTATACTGCATTCTGATCACATAACCAGAGTTTTTTTTTTTCAGACAGATGCATTGTCTGTTCCTGAAAGAAACATCTTGGAAAATCTCCAGGGTAAAGTATATATTTTTTATTTTCAATGGTTGTAACACATGTACTCACAAGCCACTTCACTTTCAGCAATTTGATACAGCCTGTAAAATGAAGCAACAATTCAATAATGAATCCAGAGTCTACAACAATTGTAATTTGTACAGTGTGTGCTGATTGGTTATATGTGAAATTTAAGTGGAGAATTGCAATATTGTCCTAATAAAAACCACTAGGGGTCATACTAGTGTTGTAACACATTACCTCCCACCCCTGAGATCCAGGGCCAGTTTCATGAAACAACTAAGCCTGAACTTAGACTTAAAATTAAGACTTTTGTCTTTATTTCTGTCCAAGTCTTTGGTCTTAGACTTGGAGGTTTCACAAAGCTGCTAAGTCTAGGTTTTGGCTTAGTCTGTCTGGGATTGGGCTTTTGTAAACAAAGACCTTAATGTGGCTGCCATAAAATTTTCTCTTCAAAAGTTTAAATGGCTGCAAATGCACTATAAAGTAGTCTTGGGGAAATTTTTATTTGGTGACAGGGTTTTATATTTAAAACACCATTTTTCCTCAGATAAATGTGTCAAAATGTGTCAAACAGGATGTATGTTGCCAATAGGCTATTGTCACACCTCTCCTTAAAAAGTTCACCCTTTCAAAAGAGGACTTGAAGAGCTATCGACGGGTGTCTGGTCTTAGCTTCTTGTTAAAATTGGTTCAGTGAATTGTGGCTGAATTGTGGCTGCCCAAATTAACACTTTCAAATCAGCTTATAAGGTTGGGCACTCAACAGAAACTGCCTTGTTGTGCATCAAAATGAAATTCACTTATCCACTGCCTACAGCACTGGCGCTACTCATCAGCGGATTTCGACACCATCGATTATGACACACTCCTATCCTGTTTGTCGGCTAGATTTCATTTTGCTGGATCAGCACTAAAATGGTTTAGATCCTACCTCCAGGATCATTTTCAGTAAGTCAAGATTGGTTCCAGTCTTTTGAATTTGTTCAAATTGAAGTTTGGAGTCCCCCAAGGTTCTGTCTTAGGTCCTCTTCTGTTTTCACTCTGCACAACACCTCTTGGTCAAGTCATCAGAAAATATACCGGATGCAAATACCACTTCTGTGCAGATGACATTCAGCTGTTCATTCACTCATCCCCTGATGATAGTCTCAAGTCTTTTGACCATCTTAAATCCTGTTTGAATGATATTCAGGTCTGGATGTCTGAAAACAAACTCAAGCTAAATCCTGATAAAACAAAATTCATAGTCTTCGGTGCCAAAGACAGATACAAATGGCTCAGTGACTCATTTCCTGTCAATATCCTGGGTAATTGTCTCTCTCCCACAGATGTTGTACACAATCTGGGTGTTCTGTTTGATGCAAAGTTCTGTTTCACGAATTATGTAAATCCTGTGATCAAATTTTGTTCTATTAGCCTCAGGGACCTTCAACGTATCAGGAGGTTTCTTTCTGTGGAGACATCAGTGGTGATTGCAAATGCTCTAGTCAGTAGCAGTTTGGATTACTGCAATTCTCTATTTCGCAGTTTGTCATCCTGAAATGCTACAAGGCTAGAATATGTTCAAAATCCTCTTGCACAGTTTCTCACTGGTGCGTCAAAGTACACTCACATCACATCCACCATTAGGACACTTCATTGGCTACCTATGACACAATGCATGATCTTCAAAACCCCAGTTTGGGTTTATTAGTACCTCACCACTGGCCAGGCTAAGTATTTTGCACCATATCTCCCCTTGTACAAATCTGCCATGAATACAAGACGTTCCAATCCCAAAATGTGTTGGTTTAGGTTCGTCATTATTGTGCTTCCATCCATAAATCTAAGGTCTATTTCAACAATAGTTTCTCATATGATGCCCCTAAGTTATGGAATGATCTTCCATATGATCTTCCATATGATGAGCTCCAAATCTCTTGTGTTTCAAAAGTTGACTTAACACTACCTATTTCAGAAATCATTCCCACCATATCTTCTAACTATCAAACACCAGATCGTCTCCCTGGGTACGACTTGGAACATGTCTAATGTCTTATGATTTATGCCTTACAAAATGGTGGTGTACCTTAGAATCCATAGATATGGAGATTAAGCACTTGTACAACTGATTGATTGATCGACTGGAGTATATTTTGAATAAAAATAAAAGGTCACATGACACAGAAAACCAATATGGCTATTTGATAAGCTTGGACTTGGCTAAGTCACCCTTTTTGAAATTAACTTTAGCCCCAGACCCAGCTAAGACAAAAGTCTTAGATTTAAGTCTAACACCCTTTGTGAAACCAGCCCCAGATAAACATAGTTAAATTTATATTATAGAAGATATTGTATAAATATTATGTTTATTTATGAAAGATATATCCAACAGATTTGTATTAATGTTGAAATTGTGAAAAACATAGGTTTCAATAAATTCCCAGACCTCTGAACTGCATCAGTTTCTTTATTGTAGTTAAGAAAGTCTTATTTTGTGACAATTCACAAAACAGATAAGCATATCTAACATATTTACAAATTAAATTCACTTCCGGGTGCACATGAAGAAGAATTGAAGACTACGACTCATGCATGTAGCTTATATACAGGACGTTTGCCTGTCAATATAAAATAAAATAAATATTTAACCTCCATCTGCATTATTTGACCATTTAAAGGGTTAAAATATAACATAAGGCACAAAAACGAGTCCTGGTTGAACAAATCTTCAGAAACAACTTCTGTCTTTGTCTAGACCACAATTGCTTTCAAAATAATGCACAATTCATGCATGCAGTTTATATACAGGATCTCTACCTGTCGAAATAAAATAAATATGTTGAGGATTTACCCCCTAAACCTTACATTATTTGACCATTTATATGAAAAATATTAAAATATGAAAAACAACACAAAAATCAGATCTTTTGAACCGTCTTTGTTTTGAATAAAAGAAATGGTGACCATAACTCGTCTATGTTGCTTATATACAAGACCTGTACCTGTCGAATAAATAAAACCAATAAATTAACCCCTATCTGCTACATTATTTGACCATTTATAGGGCTAAATATGAAATAAAGCACCATACTGATTCCTTGTCGATGACTTTGTCTAGATGGCAAGTGTTTGCAGAATTAGGGTTTCCTATGTGGTTTGCGAGACCTTCGTTTTCCAACTTTTAAAATTTGTCCTCTTTTTGCAATTTATTCCATATATCCTTTAGAGTGCGGGCTGGATTTTGCCCTCAGAGTGCAAAAGCATAAATTTGTGACCATTATTTAGGGTCTTTGAAATGCAAGCTAGCTTTCACTGTTCAGCTGCAAAAGTGTAATTTGGTGCCAAAAATGTTGTTGCTCCAAATGCAAAGTGTTCATATGTGTAGTTCCCATCTATTTTCTTAAGAAAATACTTCATTTTTACACATTTGCTTTTTAACAGTAGAATCGTTTTACACATTTTTACACTTTGGCATATTAGCGCAAAGTACTTTATGAAAGTTTCTTGATGCAGGAAATTTGTTTCGTTTAACACTGATATTAATATAATTGCAAAAAATTAGAATGAAACCAGGTAAAAGTGTTTAACATTTAATTTCCCCTTAAACAATTTCATGGTGAAGAAAAGCTATAAGCTTTTGAGCAATGCAATTTGTACAAATAAAACAGTGCTTGATATTTTAGGAGACAATGTATTCTTAGATTGTTTGAATGTAAAATAATTTTAATATACAACATTATCAACAGTTAGTAATTATGCAAAATACAAGTACTAATCTGTAAGTTGTTTGAGTTTCCAATGATAACTTGTAAATGCATAAAAAGTAGCATCAGTTGAATATTAGTATATTTCAGTCACATTTGTCAGCAAAATGACACATTGGTGGTTTGAAAGATTTTGAAATACAGAAAGCGTAGATGCAAAAATGTGTGGCTAATGGTAAATTGTGATAAAAAATTGCTAATAATGTGCAAATATGGAGCATAATTTTCATCATAAGTTTTCAAGAATACTTTTGCAGATGTGTAAAAATGTGTAAGTTCTTCTCATAAACTCATTTTTACATTCTTGCAGTTACAATTTTTGTTGCAATCAAGTTGCAAATGTGTAAAATCGCAGGATTTTTTGGTCATATTCTGACGCAAAGTTTTCGTTATTCAGAAAAGCAAATAACATTTCACCAGAACCAAGTTTTTGGGAAAATTACATAGTTTCAATAAATATTATTCATTTTTACCATATTTTGTTTGCCTACATGTAAAATAGTTAAATGACTGGACATAAATCTTACCTGGGTGATATATGGGGATTTCAGGATCAAAACACACAAAGGCAATAAATTGTATCTTATTTTCATTCATGCACAAGGAAAATCTAGTTTTTGCTTTACAAAAACATACATGATTTAATTAAAAATATACACTAAATAAGTAGAAACTTAATCTTTAACATGACAAAATAATGAAAATATCGACGCGCTTAAGAGGATTTTCCCCAACCTCCTGCTTGCATTTCAAGAAAAGCTTTTTTCAGCGGCAAATTACGCTTTTGCGCTTTACTAATAAAAACAGCCTTGCATTTCAAATACCCTAAAAAAGCTACGCAGAATTACGCTTACGCACCCTAAAGGATATCTTTGGTATTCAAAGTTTTATGTTATTTAAAAACATATTCTGTGCATTAAATGCTTTCCTTATTACACAACTAGGCCGACCTGCAGTGAGGCAGTTGTGTAGTTCTTTATTAAAGAACTAACTGTAAAATTCAACAGGAAAAGCTTGCACCTGAATTGTAATATCCAACTTCAAAAGAAAATGGGGGTTCTCTAGGCTTCTAATATGAAAAGTGACAGACCTTGTGGGATGAGATTTGAGATCCAAAAGTTTATTTCTGGAGCCTGGTCCAAAAAATAACGCACAACCATCCGAACCGTTGTTTCCGAACCAGCCAAAAAGGACTTCTTCTAACAAGATTTGTCTGATTTGCCCTCTCAATGTTCACAGCACATCGAAGCACAGGCAATTTTTGAATCTCCCTACCCAGGTACTGTATGCCTAGGTCCTTTACCACCGCCTGGACTCTGAATGATGTAGCAGGCCAACAGGAACTAAGCCCAGGGCCCTTCAGCTCCCACTCAGTCCTCAAACCAAGATGCAAATTCACCAGAGGAATCTGAGCATCAGGCAACTCAGAATCTCGGCACCTTAACTTCTCAACTGCTGTCACTAGGGCTGCATCCTTGCTATCTAAAAATGTCAGGATGGTATCAAGCTACTGTCAAAAAAGTTAAAAGTCAAATCGAAGGGTGCTAATCCAAGCAGCCAGGAATGGGTATGAAAAGACCTGTTACTACTTGACATCCTGAATAAGAAGATCATCACACATCAGAGAGCCTTTGCCTGTCAAGTAAGGCCTTTGCCCATATGCTCCAGAGAGGGTTATATACAATGGGTATCTCAATCTTGGTTTGATGTGTGACTGAGATGACTCATCTGCAGCCTCATTGGGAACAACTAGCCATCAGGAACTTTGGAACTTCCCCTTTTGGCCTACTTCTTTTTCCAATCTAAGTTACTTAAGGAGGGAGAAGAGTTCCTCCGTTAAAAAGGCACCCAGAAACACTCCTATCAGCCCTTTCACAGCAATCACCCCAACAAGAGGCTCCGACAGGAAATGCCACTGTGGGGGCATTCTAAATAGTAAGCAATTATTTTCCTCAGGCAGCGGGGAAATGGAATACAGAAGCTCCAGAAATCATTTTAACCACACCCTAGGGATTCCTTAAAAGCCTCAGACAGTTCACCAGTAGGAGATCGCCTCTGTTCTGTCATGAGAGTCTGGCCAAAAAAATGCTCAAAGTGTTAAACATTATTAACAATGATTACATTCTACCATTCATCACAAAATCAAAATAAGCCAGAGTTTTCCTGATTTGGACAGGATACAAGGCCCTGTCAAAGATTTAGGTCTGGCTGCTTGTATCCAGTCTCTCCTGTCAAAGAACATTATAGAAAGGGTGGAAAATGTTCAATCTCTCAGGTTTTACAATTTCCTGTTCTAGCCCCAAGCCTCACCAAAGGTGGAGACCAGTGATAGGTGTAAGCAGGCTCAACCCCTTTCTACTTTTAGAAAAGTTCAAATGGAAACTGCAGAGTCCAGCAGGGCCTCTCTTATTCCAGGGGAATGGGTGGCGTCCCTAGATCTGTCTGACATATCCTCATCCTCCCAAACTCAAAGATATTCCTGACATAGTCCCTATCGTGGATAACCAATCAGTATAAGTCATAACTAATACCTACTCAGGTGTTTTTCATTTGTGTGCTATGAATACCATCTAGTTCCGGCCCTTGTAGAACCCACTCAAGACCTACACTTTAAGTCAAAATATTTTTTGACTGCAAGATGTTTGATGTCACTAATTGGGTTGCTTGCCTAAATGGAGAAGATGGTCTCAGAGAGACCCTTTCAATCTCATTTTCATCTCAAGGAGCACTGGAGATAGCTTCCTTCTTTCATCGCAGACCATTTCGGCTCATCTACGGTGCTAGCAGAATCCCACAACATGATGAAGGGTGCAGACCTTCATCCCTAAGACCACAGCATCCAAATCTTTACAGACATCTGAAACAAAGGTTGGGCCGCTCACTTAGAGCAAGCTCTGCAAAAGGTCTGTGGTCAGGCAGAAAAAAAGCTACACATAAATGTTCTAGAGCTGAAGACGGTCTCTGGCCTTGAGAAAGTTCAAGGACCAGTGTCAAATCAGACAGTGTTGGTTGCCACAGACAACTCAACAGTAGTAGCCTTCATATTAAACAAGGCGGAACCCACTCAGCAGAGATGTGCTCTCCTCCGAGATTCATGACATGGTGTCATCCCTACAAGATAAACCTCAGGGTCAGGCACATTCCAGGGTGCCTGAATGTGATGGCCAACCTTCTGTCCAGATTAAACCAAGTCCAATCAACAGAATGGTCACTGCATCCGCTGGTGTTCAAACAGATCTGTCAAAGTGGTTCACTCCTCATGTGAAGCTATTTGCCACTCCTCTGAACCACAAATTCCATTGTACATATCTCCTGTCCCTGATCAATATGCCTGGGACATAGATGCTCTAACATAAACTGGTCGGGTATCACTGCCTATGCATACCCTCCCATGGTTTTCCTTCACAGGATGATCCAAAAATCAGGTAACTCCATTGCCTCATCATTGTAATAGCCCCAGGTTGGCCAGGGACGCCCTGGTTCTGGAACCTTTTGCAGCTCTCAACGGAGATCCCACTCCAATTTCCAGTGTCAATGACACTTCTCAACAATCTTACAACCAAGTGTTTGACAAGAATCCACAGTTTCTCAACCTTCACTCCTGGTGTTTCTCTGTGAAGGAACAGAGAGAATTGCTGCCCCTCAAAGATCATCAACCAAGACCATCTACCAATCAAGTGATCCCTATTTGAGAGATGGTGCAGAGATCATTCAGTGGATTTCTCCGCTCTCACTATAAAACAATTTTCAGACTTTTCATGTATCTGCACCAAGATCTGAACATATGACCATCAACCATTGATGGTTACAGGGCCCAGCAGGGCTCCACATTTCTCAAAGTTCTGACCTTAACAGGCTACTCTCCAGCTTTCACAGAAATCATCCTAAAGTTCCAGAAACCTTCCCAAGTGGAAGCTTCTGTGGTACTTAATGAGGTCACACAAGAACCCTTTGAGCCTATGAAAGACAGACCTCAAACATCATACCCTCAAAACTGCTTTCTTGCTAGCTTTGTCCTCTGGCTAAAAAAACAACTATGATACTTTTTCCTTTTATGGTTTCCAATTTTTTCATAAAAGACCTTACTTGGTCAGATAATGAAAACAACATGTATCTGGGTCCACCAATAGCGGCCCGATCCTAAACCCTTCCCCTTAGACTAGTCATTCTTGGAAAGGAAAGGGGGGCACCTCTGCTGCAGTCAAGTCTTCAGGAGTCTAAACCCAGGGTCTAGGTATAAGTATACCTTCTCACTATGTCTGGTGAGGTCTTTTATCTTTTATTTATGTTAAGATAATATTATGTACTAATATTATGTGTTAAAAATTAGGTAACCCATAATCTCAGTTTTTATTCTTATATTATCTTGATTTCCAGGAAGAGAGATTTCAAACCCAGGGCTTGTAATGTTGTAGTGAAACACTTGGGGCAATACATGCCATTTAAGTGAGCATGGCTGCACTTTCTCCTTCAAGATCCAGACATCCTAACAGTATCTGTACTGTTCTTTGATCAAATTCTGGCTTTTGGCTTCTTACAGGCCAAGTTTTCATAACCAGGGCACTGTAAGTGGGACTCAAAATTGTAATTTGGAAAATTTCAGTTAATTAAATATAGCTTTATAAGCTACAAACTTACCATGTGGAACTAAAAAGAGTACCACCCTGCCTCCCTGCTGTATTGCAACTGAGGGGGTATGGCTAATTCCAACTTGAAAAGATTGGGAGCATGCAGTATTTCACCACGGGGTTCATCTACAGTACTGAGGCATCAAGCTATCATTACTTCATTTCATCTATTTTTCTTGGACGTTGGCCGATTGCCTGCAGCCATCCAAGTTAGTATTCACTTCTACATGGTAAGCTTGTAGTTTATAAAAGCTACAAATGTCTATTTTTCTTGGATATTGTCTGGATGCCTAAGGTATCTGGAGATAGCATTCAATTCAACATGGTAAGCCTGTAGGTTATAAAAGCTACATTTAAGTAATTAAAATTTTCAATTTTAGCCCTGAAAGTGTTTCAAGACCTCTGCTCATACAAGATAGTTCTTGTGGCAACTGACAACAAAAGTGGTGTCATACATAACCAAGAAAGGAGGCCCACTTTGTGCCCAACTCTGTAGAATCTTGACCTAGTGTGCCAGGAAACAAGTGACTTTCAAAGCCGACACATTCCAGGCTGGCTCAGTTTGGTGGCAGACAATCTATCCAAGCTAGGCCAGACCATTCAGAGAGAATGGTATCTCCTTCCACAGGTCTTCCAATTAATATGCAGCAGATAGCACTGACCTCAAATAGGTTTATTTGCCACTAGGTTCAACAGCAAACTACTTCAGTCTGTGTTTAAGTTTGTAATCCCCTGGCCTCAGCAGTGGATGCACTCAGCATATCATTGGAGGATCCGGTATTGCTGATAAGCTGGGAAATTCACCCATTAATGTCAGCAAAGATGAAAATCTCACTCGTCTGTTGGATAGCTTTCACAGAAACAGACCCAAAGGATGAAGGGAGTCCTCTCCTGGAACCTTTCCCTGGTGTTTCACCAGCAGACAAAGGCTCCCTTTAAACCAATTAAAGTGGCCTCTTTGAAACATTTGACCTTCAAGACGGTTTTTCTCTTGCCCTAAGGTTGGGCAATTACAGAACTGAGATACATGCCTGGCCAAACAAAAACATTAGACACCAGTCTGATTGGCCAGAGGTGTCTCTATACTAATCACCCAGTTTTCTTTCCAAGAATCAGCTAACCAAAGAGGGTAGAGAAAATGTGGTGCCAGTGGTTATACCAGCCCTGGCCCCAACTCTGGATAAGTCCCTCAAGTCTGACAGGTCCCTGTGTCTGGTCAGAACATTGTGCTACTATTAAGACAGGACCTCAGACTTCAGACAGAATCAGGAGTTGGTCTTTGTCTTCTTTAAGAAAGGTTTTGACAAGAACATCTCACTTGCCACTATCTCTTCATGGATCAACAGACTGTGATACTATGCTATGAGCTATCTGACCAGGAGGCCCTCACACAATATTAGGTTGAACCCATGATGTCAGGGCCTTTGCTGTTTCTAAGGCTTTCAAGTCGGGAGTCTCCATGGAGCAAATTTTGTCAGCCTGCCACTGGAAGTCACATAATACCTTCACACAATTCTATTTGAAGGGTGTGACTTGGACAGATTCAGAGCTATATCACCTTCGACCTATAGTGGCTGCCCAGCAGATCCACCAGTAGCCCATGTGATTGAGGAGACTTGTACATATGTAAATAATTGAACATATATAAACAAAGAAAAGTGCTGTGCTTCCTTTGGGAGGTTTATTTTCTTCCCTTATGGGACTGAACTCATCCCTCACTTCCCTACCTCAGAGCAGGTCTGTAAAATAGGGGGCAGCACATCAGTATAACCCTGGGCAACCAGCTGCTGGTTACCGATAATGACCAATAATGACCTTGCAGGGTTTCCTGAATTTAAGGCCAACGCAGTCCTGGAAAGTTTGTTAGTTTTGTTGATGTGTTCACTTAGGTCCGTAGAAACTTACCAGCTGAACAAACAGTAGTTATTCAGCAATTGTCCATCGAATAGAATGTATTAACACAATAAAATTACAAATTTAATAAGTAAATTGAATTTTTATGAGTTACTACCCTAACCAATGCACACCAAGACCTTCCCAACTGACCCGCTATCAGCATACTAGGTATCTCACAGGTTTAGACAATGAAAAAGATGCCATGATGTCAGTCTGTCTAGATAGGAAGTACGATGCACCACCTGGCAAGTGCACAGTACTGTACCAGCCTGGCCGGTGGAGCTGACATTTGGCGGACCAGTCTACACTGAGCAGATTAGGAATTGTCCATCAGATAGGGTATTAACTAATAGTGGTCCTACGATTCAACAGAAAAACGATTCGACGTCTTTTTAAAAGTTTGAATGTAGAAAATCAATTCTCATTTCAAGAATCAATTGTGAGTTGAAAGTAAGACTTATAAATTACCTAATTTCCCTTTTCTTACAGATATTTAATATTTTATTTTTATAACATTTGTTTACATCATCTGCCATGTTTGTTTCTACTTCCTGTGGGTTACAACTAAAACTCAAAATTTCTGTACATATTTAGAAGATCATTTAATACAATAAACTAAGTTCAACCTGAAAAGGGAGGATGAAAATAAGTATTTATGTATAACTGTTAAGGCTACCTTAATAGATTATTATTTTATTGATGATACACATACTTATTGACTCTTTCAACCTACTGATTTACTAATATACCCCCCTTCTCTACCACAAACTGTTACTAAATAGCATGGATTTTTTCACAACTAATCTATCAGAAGTCTATTTTGTTATTATTTTTGGTAAAAAAAGAATATTCTGTCTTTCTTACAAAGCTAGCAGAAAATGATTAAAATCAGTAATCAATCGCTGAGAATTATTAATTGATTCTGATTTTTAGACCCATTCCTAACACCATTAACTAATACAAATTCAATTTTGCAATTTTTGTACAAACCCTATTCAGGAGATTTGTGGTACTAACACAGGTGTCCGCACCAAGGGTATCGCCTGGTGGGTTCTGTCAGAGACTTTTTCTTTCCTAGGCAGATTTCCTCTGCCATTGAAAGAGATCTGAGATAGATTTTATGGTCCTTATTCTCTGAAATGTTTTCCTTGAGGCCTGGTCTAGTCAGGTTGATTGACCAGACATTTTGCTCAGTTGTCTTTCATCACCCACCATGCTTTGGACATCTTTTCTATGGATCTTTCAGCTCCATTTCAGCTGGTTTAACTTGGTAATAATATAGCCTTTTCCCAGCCATTAGATCTCTTCGCACTTTGTTTGAAGAGAATTCTTTTTCCCTTTTCCCTTACTAGTTCCTAGCATTTTGTAGGGGACTTTGGCCCTTTATGGTCCTGTTTTTTGGTGCTGTTTTGTGGAGTCTCTGTTCAGAGACTTCTTTTTCACATATAACAGAAAAGTGGGAGCTTTTCATACTGCCCTTACTAAAGCTGCCTCTTTTCAGCCTTCTGCTTTAGCCTCTTGAAGCAAATCAATAAAGGTCTTTCTCCTCCCAACTACAGAGTTTTCACCCTAACTTAGTGCTAAAAGGATGTGGTTCCTTTCCAGGTTTCAACAATCTGGTGGTGGAATGTGTTTCAGAGACAGGGACAAGAGTCCTAGCCTACACCTCTATAAAGATGCCCTTCAGGAGATAAGAGTGTGTTTGTATCAATCAAACATTTACTCTTACTTCCAGATCCCTCCACTTGCCAGTGGGAGATCAACTGATTTCTTTCATTTCATCTGAAAGGTTTGGGTGCCAGCCTTTCTTTTTCCAGAAATCTAGAACTTGGTTTTCACCTTCCAGTGATCTCTCGGATTCCACTTTCCTGATTACCTCTTCTTAAGCTTTTTTCTTCTCCTCAGAAGGATGTTGTTTTTTTTCAATCAGCCTCACATTTGCTGTTCATAGGAGCAGTTCATGGAATCCTTTTTGCTTGTTTTTTTCCAGATCCTTTTCCTTAACAAAGCGATAGAAGACAGGAAACTAGCATAATATTTAGATCTTTTCCTGGGTTTCCAAACTATTAGCGTGTAAACTTATCAGTTGATCATTTTTCCCTTCTAGTTGGCCAGTAGACCATTTCTCTTGTCCTCTACATGCCTCTTTTCTTTTCTTTGGCTCCTTTGGTTCATTTTGGGGCAGAATTTTGTTCTTGGGCATGACGCACCAGTTTGTGGCAATACCTTTGTATCAAGCCACTGGTCTTTCAGGATTAACTTCCTTTATCAAGGGAGTGAGAAAGTTGGCTTTGATCATATGTATCACAGTGCACATGCTACAACATAATTGGTTCATTAGAGCCAATAGTTGTCAGAGGTTCATTTTGAAACTCTGTCTTAGAGTTGACTATTAACTTGGGGTGGTTTTGTAACAGAAAGTAATTAGATCTGTTCCTACAAGAGGTCTCCTTCCTAGGCCAGGTTATCAATCTGTATAAAGGTGTTTCTCACCTCAATGAGACAAGGTTTTCTGTCAATTTAGCAGCTCATCCTTCCTCTTCCTTGCAACAACTTTAATATTCCTCTCCAAGTATGCACCTTTTCTTTTCCTGGCTTACTAAGAAGCCAATTCTTCAAGGTTGCCTGTACATGATACTTCTTCATAGCTGGGCATTTGGCTCTCAGACATTTGTTCTTTTATTATCCTTTCATCAAAGGATCATCCATACAACCTCAGATAACACAGATGTCTTGATCTCAAGACATTTGTTCTTTAATTGTCCTTTCATCCAAGGATCCTTTAGATAGTCTCAGACAACCCTACTGTTTGTACTTTCTTTATATAGCAAGGTAGTTTCCTCTGTTGGGACATGTTTGCCATTTTTTCCACATGAACAATTCTGTTCTTCCACTACTCACTCATTTTCCAGGGGCATAAATCTTTGGCAGACCATCTTGTGAGGTCTTATCAGATGCTTCATACAGAGTAGTCTCTCAATTCTTGGATCTTCAGGTTGCTTTCTGAGACTACTTCTTTACTCCTTCCCTCCTTCAGCTCTTTCTCCACTAGTGGTCAAGAAGTTAATCAACTATCAGAGCTGTAGGATGCTTCTTGTAACCTTCCCTGACAAACCAAGGTTTGGCTTCAAGATCTCCTTCAAGAAAGTCAGTGGTTCTTCCTCTGATTCTTCTATAACAACTTCATCTAGAGGTTTGTTTTTTATTTTGTGGGGTTCCTTTCTTTATGCCTTGTGACTGAAGTCTCCTTACAGAAGAATGTTTAGAGAAGGTGTCCAGTAGGATTTTTAATCCTCTGAAATTTTCTATGAAGCAAGGCGGAACTGCTGCAAAAACTTGTGAAAAACATGGCCACTTTGCCTTGCTTCAGCTGTCCCATTCATTGTTGAATTTTAATTTAAGGAACTATTTCCTCAGATAACAGGGATACAGGTCATCTCTCACTATGTAGTAATTTGGAGCTGGGTTCTTAAAAGTAGCTTAGAAAACTCATTTAGAGCTTTTTTAAGTCCAGGAAAAGGGAAATCGCCACCTACCAGCTTGGTACTTAAACCTTTGTTCTGCAGGCACTTACCAAGGCTCTGTTTGAACCTTTTTCACTTGTTGAGCCAAGTTTTTCACATTTTAGACAGTCTTTCTTACTACCTTTACTTTGGGAAGGAAGAGGAGTGACTTGATTCCTTTACTGTAAAGGTCTCTTCTCACTCTCTAGGGATGGCCTAAGTCATCCCTAAGTCAGGTTTTACTTTACTGGCTTAAGCCAGTTACCTTCATAAGACTCTTTCTGGTTCGACCTTTGTCTTGGTCAGGATAACTAAGAAGACAGTACCTCTCTTTCTGTCAGATGTCTTAGATACTATTTAGAATTGTGAAGTTAATTTAATAAACAAACAACCTAAAAGAATGAAAATGTAGTTTATTGTAAGAAATATATGGTACAAGAGCCATAAATAGCATTAAAAATAAATATAACAAAGGG
Organism: Sabellastarte sp. h YS-2021; assembly: GCA_964017235.1. Lineage (NCBI taxonomy): Eukaryota > Metazoa > Annelida > Polychaeta > Sabellida > Sabellidae > Sabellastarte > Sabellastarte sp. h YS-2021. The sequence continues at coordinate 181,155,176 of OZ024929.1, read as the reverse complement.
GAGTAAAATACAAATTTTTTCCTCGTAGTAGATCATTGATGATGTCACTGGTTCATAACAAAGTTCTGTTTTGTTGGAGATATAGTGTATATATTTACAAACTGAAGGAAGATAACATGTTTTTTTAGATTTAAGTTTTGCCAGAAAAAAACACACTAGCCTTTATTTTTTCTATATGCTCATATTTAATAACCAACAGTTCTAAAAACCACAAGAGAAATACTAGACATTCCTCAAGACTTTTTGTCTTTGGTATTATATGAGCACTGAATGACTTTTTACTAGATTGTGATTGTCAAAACTGTGATTTGTGATTTTATCCAACTTGCTTAATACCTGTCTAAATATTTTTTCATCTGAAGCAAATATAAAAGATGTTCTCAAGGCTATTTCAGAAATGTACTTTGGCAGACTGGTGTCTCGTAAACAAATAAACTTCAAAAAACAGAAAATGTACTTTTAAATGTATATGTATGTATTAAAATCCTTACAAAAATGATAGTTTGTTTACATTGTCATGAATCTGAAACATCAAGGCTAGTACTTTTTACAAGAGTTGTCGGGTGAAAAATAATGGCAACAGTAGTGAAAATCCTGAAAAAAACTAGACCAATTGATCTGTCTCTAAGCCAATATTTAAAAGATGGATGTATTGACGAGAGACAGGTGGCATAAGTATGCAAAAATCATAAACGTCCTGAATGGCACACATCCTGATATTAAACATATACTAGGTTACCACCTTGAGTATCAAGGATGTGTCCCGCATTAAAAGAAATAAACTTTTTGCATAGTTAATCCATATATTTACCAAAATTTATTTCACTTGCAAATTTTTATCATTGTTTATACAAACAGGAAGTGCAGAAAAAGTGTCTATATTACTGCAAACACAGAAATTGTGTTCCTGCATCTAAATGCTTTATACTGTTAATACATTTAAGTGGATATTTTAAAGGTTAAAGTGACAGTAATTTTCAGATATGGAAGTTTTTTGTGTGGTGAGGAACTCTGTCCCAAACTGCCATCCATCAGTTTTAAAAAGGCATATTTTGAGGCAGAAAACTTGAGACTATGAGAAAACAGACAGAATGTTACTGAATATACCATGTAACCCTGTCCAGAAGCATCTTACTTTTACAGAAATTGAACTTTCATATGTATATGTAATTATTAATGAATGATCTGAAAATGCTTCCTATGACCTTTAACACTTTATCCTTTTTCCCTCAAATTCTGATCTACACTCTCTTTAGAGATGTTCACTTGCATATCCAAGGAATTCTGTGACCTCATATTTCCTCATGAACATTAATGAATTGGGTGCTATGGCTGTTAGTTCTTGAGTCTAAAGTATTTAACCTTCATATAGCATACCAGTTTATGAAATATTGCTAGAATTTCCCAATATAGATCCATGACCTCATATTTCTTCATGAATGTTAATATTTGGGTGCTATGGCTATGAGTTCTTTCATTTATAGTATTTGATCTTCAAACAACTTACCAGCTAATAAAATATTACTATTATTCTCCAGTGGAAATTTGTGACCTCATAATTTCTCATGAATATTATTGAATTGGGTTCTATGGGCTTGGATTTTTGAGTTAAAAGTATTTCTTCTTCATCCAGCATACCAGTTTGTAAAGTGTTAGAAAACCCCATTCCACCCCATAGCACCCAATCACACCTTACAGCAGCACATTGCACCTTGTAGTGCCAAACCTCATGAGTTAGATAGCACCTACAGAAATCCAGGTTTTCTAATGTATCACTATAAATCCCATCATAAAAACTATCTGCAGCTGTAATGCCACAATCAAATTTTTGATGCATATTACAAATTGCATTTGTATCGCTCCATTATTTTACCAAAGCACATCCACTCAAAATTAATGTGTATAATTATAATAGGCTTATGAAATGGTACAATGCACAAAAGCTGATTAAATTTCATACAAATTCACAGGTTTGGCACTGAAGTACAGCATTTGTAATTGTACTATACATTATCTGTGTTTTTAGAAAAGATTGATACAAAGAATGAAGTTGATGACTATGAAGAGAGACAACTGGGTGAGAAGTAATAATAATAGTAAAACAAGTAAAGTCAATTAACTATTCGGGAATTGTAGCAGATAGATAGCATCTGGCATTTGGCACTCTCTTGTGAACATTGGTTTAAAGCTGACATGGCTGAATCAGCCAATGTTTACATTTGTCTCAGTTTGCAATCTGGCCAATGTAAAAATTGCTGCTGATAAATGAAGTATCATAAAAAGGTTGACCATATCATAAATGATCATTGAAATGAATGTGTGAAATTTTTTAACTGGACTATATAACTGATAGAAAAAACAATCCAGCAAGAAAAGGCACTGTAAAATAATGGTTGCACTGAGAATTTAATAATTTGACATCATAGTATTGCTTTTTATATTATCTGTGTTTCAGAAATGATAGATACAAACTATGAAGTAGACGAAAATGAAGAGAGATCATTGGGTAAGAAGTAATGACAGTAAAACCATTAAAAATAATAATCAGAATAATACAACCAGTAAATTTGGTCTCCATTAGCCAGATGATTTAACCACTCAGAGTATTGCAGTGCAGCAATATTGTTTCTAAAATAAGATCTGTATATTATTTCCATTTATTGGCTATTGGGTGTAGTCAGAATGTTTTCAACTGTGACCATAGATACATATATTTCTTGTATCATAAAGCCATATGGATTGTTGTATCTGGATTTTTTCATATACTTTAACCAATCCATCATTCATTATGAGAATGATCTGAGAATTGACCAGGATGACTAAGTCGATATGATTGATGTATATACCAAGGTATCAAGTGCTCCTATAGGCTTTTCAGAGATGTTAAGATTACAGTAAGTGGTACAGAGCTCAAATTGTGCACAAATATCACATATAAGAATTACATCCAGTACAGTTTGAGGTTAGTCAAGAATAACTAATTCCCAATTACAAGAGAAACTTTGAATGTTGGAAGGCCTCAGGTAGGCCTCATAAACATTTTAAATGTAATCTTTTATTGCACTACAATAACTTAATATGTGGAACTGAATGCTCTCTCTGGAGGCCGCTAGGAATCCAACCAACATCCAAGAAAAATAGATGTTCAGTGTTGACCGAATCCCAATGCTGTAGGTGAACCCCATGGTGTACTTTCATTCAAAACTTCTCCTTTCTCATTGGCTGCCATATATACACATACATTTTATTGTAAGGAAAGAAACTAAGGTCCTTTGTATACTGCTCATAAAGAACACTAGCAGTATTACCAGGGCATTTGACAAACGAACAGTTTTCCAGATCACTCCGAAGACAATCCATATTTATCCTGTGAAACATCCGAAAGGTAACAGTTTTTTATGTAGGTAGAGCAGGGTTGGTAAAATCAAGTTGACCCAGCACTAGGGCATGATCTGAAATAAAATCACTGACCCGAACATTTGAAACAGCACTGGAGTCGTTGGGAGTGAGGATGAGATCGAGAGTATGACCATGTAGGTGAGTTGGTTTATGAACATGTTGATTGATATTGCATGATTCAAGGCAATTGAGAAACTTTTCACTGTCTTTGGAGATTGTATCCACATGTATGTTAAAATCGCCACATATCAAGAAATTTTGACTTAGTGAAGATAGGTACTCAAATAAACTGAAAAATTCATCACAAAATGCATCAGAACATGAACCAGGTGGCCGATAAACACAGGCTATCACAAAAGCTGGAGAACCAACTATTTTAAAATGGATGTTGAGGTTCACAAAAAAGCCAACACCACCGCCGCGACCGTGCGCATGAGGTCTGTGACACAATTTGTCTCCTGATGGTGTTATTGAGTGAAGCAAACTGTCGGTATCATTTGATCTTATATGTGTTTCTGTAATGCTGAGTAGATCCAATGATCGAGAAGACACAATGTCAGCAATAGTGGGGCCTTTATTTCGAACTGAACGACAGTTGATCACACCAAAAGAGACAGGACCGGGATTTAGGGAAATATCTCCACATAATAAAAGTAAAACAGAAAAGCCTCTGAAATTGGTAGTAGTAGGAAACTTTTTGACATTACGGCAACAGCTTGCCTGCCTAAAAGAATGAGGGAGGAGTAGACTAGAGCCATAGGCAGTCTTTGTGATATAAAGCTCCGTACCCTTGCGTGTTATGTTTATGGAGAAAAGACACAGGAAAATCAGACAGTATAAAGTATACATTACTGAGCAAAGACAGTGTACATACTCCGGCAGCCTTAAAGAAAAAAGGACCGTGGGGAGTCTCACCAGTATAGGCCTTAAAAGCTCAGTCCTCAATATGTCTGACCGTCAAACCTTAGTCGATTCATCCTGTGGGCAACTCACGGGCACCCTATACTCCTCCACTAAGCCTGCTACAAACAACTAGTCCCTAAGCAACAAGACACAAAGCAGAAAAGGGCCTAAATAAGTAAAAAAAAATACCGGAGTATGTACAAGTTTACAATAAAAAATATGGAGAATGTATACACAAACAAGGAAATAATTGATAGACTTCAGAGAAATACAAAAACACCTATAGAAATTGGACCGGTAATTCCCGTTAAATGGGCGATAATAACCGATTTACATCAAAACATATTAAAAAGAAACTTAAAGGATAAGAAAAAGCAATAAAACCATTAAATGATATTAAGGATACGTTTTGTGCACAAATGCAGGCAGAAGCAAGTGAAATACAAGTAAAAACGATGTATATTGGGACAATTTTAAAAGTATCGTCTCCGTGGTGGCTATCTTAACGTCAGGAAAGTGATACCTTTGTAAAATAGATGAACATTAATGCACAATGTCAAGGCAATTTCAAACATAAGCAATCGTTTATGTAATGTCTTGTCTCCACAAGTCAGCTTCAATTCAACAACAAAACTGGTTTTTAATGACTGTTGAAGCAATAATGGTGAGGTTTCAGGCTTCTGATAGATTAAATCTGTCAGCCATCCAAGCAGGGGTGGAGCAGATCTCTGCTTGTATCTGAAGCCTGGTCCGAACCAACAACTTGACTTGCACTTCATTTGAGTTTTAACCATCTGAGCAGTTCAGATGTACAGATTTTTGAAGCCTAGTCCAACAAATGTTTGGACATTTGCATGTTCGAAAGATTGCTCGGATCCAAACTCCATGCAGTTTGGATGTATTGGATGATTTTTTTTTCAGATCAGAACTCTAAACAATCCTAGTGCAAACAAATTTGTATTAAAAAAGCTCTTATCTGGGCCTTCTGTGTATGTCAAAAAGTCATCAAGCCCAAAAGGGCTTCTGAACAAGATCCATCAAATCAGACCCAGATTCTGTATTTTTATGGAAGTAGTTTTGCTTGACTTGCTGATAAAAATATTCCGAGGACATTGAAACTTAGGCAGTTTCTTGAATCTCCCTTATCCCAGGGACAGTATGCCTAGGTCCTACACCACAGTCTAGGCTCTGAATAATGCAGCAGGCCAACAGGAACTTAGGACAAGGGGCCCTTCAGCTATGCTCCCACTCATTACTTCCAGGCTGCTAATTTACCTGAAAATAAATCTATAAACTCCCTAGATCCATTAAAGGGTACAATTGAGACAACATTGTTTTGAGGACAAATTACAAGATTTAAATATCTGTATCTGCCGTAGTCTCACTGGGGCCCTTATGGGCTAGGTCCACTACTGGTAGACAAAGAGTTTGAGATTCAGCAAGGCGCAATTTCTGTACCATTAATTTTTGGTTGCCCTTACCTAGGTCTTTTCTGGATACAAATTGTGAAGACAATATCAAGGCTACTACCAATTTGGCAGTGCCAAACAGGTCAAATTCAGATTCAAAGGGTGCAAAAGCAGCCAAAAATGATTATTAAAAGACCTGTGACTAGATATCCTATATAAGAGGATCCTTAGCCAACAGAGTTCCTTAGCCTGTCAAGTAAGGCCTTAGCCTCTCCTCCAAAGAAGACTATGGGGAATTCAGGGGAGATACCAGATCTTAAAAACTTAGGAGTTCCCAATTCTGTGTTCTATTCACAAGTAGTTTAGGCAATACAAGAGTTCCTCCTCAAGGCACCCATAAAAACACTTAGGGTTTAGACCCTATCAAATCAGTCCTCACACTGTGCCCAACACCAAGAGACTCATACAGGAAACACCCCTATGGGGGTCAATCCATTCCAAGCAGTAACCATTGTTTTCCCCAGGTAGGGGGAAATCGAGTAGCAGAGACTCCAGAGTTCATTTTCGAGCCGACACAAAGGGATGAGGGTGTGAGAACGTCTCATCCAAATTACTCCTTTAAAGCCTCCCTCAGTCCACCAGTAAGAGATCTCCTCCGTTCTTTCAGAAGAGACTGGTAAACAAACAAATGCTCAAGCAACTTGGTAACCATTCTTACCAGTGGTTTTGTTCCACCATTCATCATGGTTCACCAATCCAAAATTAACCTCAGTTCACTCAGGATACAAGGCCCATCAAATGTTGTTTTGTTGGTTTTGTTGATTTTTCAAATATGATCCAAATTTAATAGCTTCATGTCTTATTCTCATAACCAAAACTTCTAAAAATAGCTTACTTTCTATCTTAAGTTGAATGTCATCATTTTTATTAATGTACTCACAACTGGATATAGGTAGTGTGTATTTAAATTTTTCTTCAGTCATGACTTTATTTATGAGGTTTAAATAATCTTTGTTTTCAGCAATGTATTATTCATTTTCCAGACCCCTTTCCCATGATTAAACTTACTGAGACAAATTTTAAATTCAATAATAGAATGGTCTGATCTATAAGTAGATTTAATGTTACAATCTGTTATTACATCTATCATTTGAGTTGTGGCTAAGAAGTAATCTAGGCAACTTTTTTTAATGGCGTCTTTCGGGTCCAAGTGTATTTTCTTTCATTAGGATGAAACCAGCAATGTACATTGCAAAGACCCAATTCTTGTAATATTTCTACCATCTGTGATCTTGATTTGGGGTTATTTATTCCTACATAATTATTACACTCCTGAGCACGATTTAAGATTTTGATCTCCACAGATAAGTACATAGTGACTGTCTTCAATCGAGGCTAAATCTTTAATTTTGTCAAAGAATTTTGGTTCATCTTTATTGGGATCATGTGCACAGATTAAGTTAATTTTCATTCCATTACATGTTATTAGGAGTTGTATGTAGTTCCCTTCAGTGTCTTTATTAACCTGATTTACTTTATATTCAAATTGTTATTTAGCACAATTGCAACACCATGAGAATTCGACCTTGTTCCATGTAAATATACATCTGACTAAATGTGTTTAATGGAATGAGTACTATTCTCAGTCAAATGTGTGTCCTGTAAATAAACAATAGAAGCCCCCATGTCTTTCATAATGTTTTCCTTGTACAGTTATTTATTTATGACGTCACTATTTCTGTTTGAATCAAGAACCATTTTACAAATAACACACATCAACTAGACAAAAGGTTTTTGTACACAAAAACAGAGCGTCCCTACAGATAAGAGGTTTATATAAAATGCTAAAGGACCACATGTGAAGAGGTAAATGTTATTGGCGAAGAAATAAATCTCCTGAAAGGATTATGTTAGGGTCACAAAAGCAACCTTAAAACCAAACAAGCAATCAGTGACTGTGAATGGGTTATATATCAGCAGACTGTGTTTTAACTTCCAAAGTAGAAGTGAAAGCATAAATGGACACAAAAGTTGCTCACTTATGCAGTAAGCTACAGGACTGCAAATGTAACTATCTTACAGCTGCCCAAAAGTAGGTGCATAACATATTTAAAGAAAATTCTGTAAATGAAATAGTTTTCAAGTTACAACTGATTTACTCCGTGAAAACCTAAAAATACCTATTGCTCAGCTATGCAATAAGCTACAGTACTGTAGATTCATTATGCTTTTGCTGATCCAGAAGTAGAAGAATAACAAATTCAAAGAAAAATCTAAATGTAATAGTTTTGATGTTACAACCAATTTTCTCAAAAGTGAGAACCTGAAAGTACCTATTTCTCAGCTATGCAATGAGCTACAGCTCTGCAATTTGATTAAGTTATAGCTCACCCAAAAGTATGTGAATAATATATGTAAACACACTAACAGCAACAGTTGTCTAACAGCAATAGTTTTCAAATTACAAGTGATTTACACACCAGTGAAAACCTAAAAGTAACTATTGCTCATCTATGAAATGAGCTAGAGGTCTGCAATTTTACTATGTAATAGCTCACACAAAAGTAGCTGAATAACATACTTATAAAAATTCTTGAAATCAGACTAAATGTGATAGTTTTCAATTTACAAGTGACTTTACTAATTATGGAACTACAGAAAAGTCAGGAAGTTGCTATTACTCACTTAGCTATTGGGAAAAGTTCCCAAGTTACTCAACATGTAGCTATGGATAAAGTAGTTCAGTAACATACTTTAACAAAATACTCTAAGTGCAATACTTTTAAGTTATAAGTGATTTAGTGCATAATTTCATGAATTTTAATGCATTAAAAACTATTTTAAAAATTTATAATTAACAAAGGTCCAGGCCTGATACTCATGTAAGGGAATCTACTTGCAAACCTAGTACACATATCCAAGTTAAGAGATAAATTCCTTCCATAGTCAATGAGGAAACTGTAATAAAGTGTTGACATTTTCACACTTTGGGTCTAGGTACCTCTCTTCTAGAGACTATGGGGAACATAGGAACAGACCGATCTATATGCCTTGAACAATTCATCATCCTCAGAAGACAAGGTATGTTTTAAATGTAATAGCATGCCTCTTAGCCATGTACTTTTGGATAAGTTGTTCAAGAGGATGTGGATTAGTACTGGATGATGCAGAGTGATACCATGTCAGCTGACTGACAATTCACTTGACAGAGAAACCAAGAAACCAAATTTTTTGGTATTATTGATCATCACAACTGCCCAGATGGGTCACTTAATAACCAATAATGAGATCACATTAACACTGCATGGCTGAAGTACTGGAAATTGAAGAATGTGACTTCATCAGTAGGCTGATAGATAAACTAACAAATTTGCTTGTTTTCTTTATTTTAAATTATATTTGACTTCATTTTCCTTTTAACATAATTTTCAGCTCATTGGTTAAGTCCCATCATGATTGGCATTTCTTTGTTGGAATGAAGCAGTCCAGAGTCTCTCAACAAGCTGTCAGTCATTGTTTCAAAGTTGCAAGACAATGAAAGTCTGCTAACCTAACCCAGTGATCCACATTGTTATTGGGTCCTTCACCACATGAATAGAACAAGTACTGTTTGTAAATCTCATTTTGCGTTGGTTGGAAATAACTTTCTAGTGCCTTTATGCACTTACCTAGATCTTTGCAATCTTCATCTGTTATCCCAAGAATTTATGAGAATATAAAATAATCTCTACCCATAATAGATCCAAAAGTTGCAACCCTTACATTCTTTAATTTCACCCTTAGCCCAGTGGCAACTTTGTAATCTCCCCATTGATCTTAGAAAAATGTCCAATTACTAAGTAAGTCACTTTTCACATCCAATGCAGCTGGAACATGATATTATAAAGCCATTCTGAATATTTTGATTGTGCTTTGTATTATATCCTGTTGTCATTATTTGTATTCTATTATGAGATGTATTCCTCTAACAGCCACACACCTAACACCATGTTTATAGTTCTAATGTATACATTATATTTTCGAGAACAACAAGTAAACATAGTTATATAAAAGCTACATATTTCTCTTGTTTTGTATAATCACAGACACACATGTATAAAGGCACATGTATATGGTTTTGTTCACAAGATTTAACTACTGCTGTTTACCTTTATAAAAGGATCTTAGCGTTCAAGAGGTCATTCCCATAAACTGATACATTTAACATCTGGATTTTATACTCCACTTTACAATTGTCTTAACCTTCCCCAAATTCTGTACTTATAACTGTATACCTCTAAACCAGGCCCAAGGCCAAATCTAACCACATTAGAAGATTCCTAGCTTATGGTTTCCCATAGGTTGGTTTCATATTGCAAACCCTAGGACCAATAATAAAAAAATTACCTGAAAGCTATGTTATCTGTAGATAACGTCCGTAATACATGATATTATTTCTACAATGTACTGTTGCATATTACAGGAAATAAAATGAATAGGATGCAATGTATATTGTTATTGGGACTTGTTAGATATTATGTGTATTCATCTTGGGCACATCAATCACCAATATTCCATCAGATAATGCCACAAACTGGTCTGATATTACAAAATTAATTAAAATGGTGATTTCAACTGGAACAATCTGTGCACCTGAACAACGTACTATCCTAATATATATCATTAGAACATTATTCAGTGGTAATTCACTTCAAAATTTTGGAAGTTGAGTAAAGTTTTTCTTTGTTGGATTAAAGAAGGGGAAGTAGGGGGCCTGGGTTTTAGCCTTCCACCATAAAAAAAAACAATCTATGTGCATTACCGGAAGCTTTTTCTTACATAAAAATACAGTCATTGTTAACCAAAGATTATAAAGTCCTTTGTACAAATATGAATAGGATATAAAAGGCTTAACCATTTCATCAATACAAGCCTTTATTAAGGGCTGTGTCAGTCACCACTACAGGCCTGTTTACAGGCTTACATTATGTCAATTTCTGATTGAAAACATGCATTATCATGACAGATGAAAACTTAAGTTTGTAAATATCTACATCTGTCTTTATTGTTGCAGATTACTTTAGTTTGATGTCAATGTGGAATGTTTTGTACTAACAGAACGGCAGTACCAAGCTTTTCCTGAAACAGAGTGTCCTGGCAATGACCTGGGAAATACTGCAGCATCACATATGGAATGTCACAGAATTTGCTCAGTGATCAGTGATTGTGTAGCATTTAGCTACAATTCTCGTGATAAAAGGTGTTGGTTGAAGCAGATGTGTGTCAATCGTATCTATAGTCCACTAATGACTGTCAATCTTTGGAAAGGTAATATAATGACTCTTTCAAATTCATCGTTAAATTTTAATTAAAGCAGCGCAATATTGTGCCTCATTTGTATTAATATCTCTTTATTCTGAGATAGAAAAGACAGGATTGTAGTCTTAATTAAAATATCTGAACATAGATGAATGTTGGCGGTAAAAGTATACATTATCTTCTGTAAAATGAATTTGACCAAAATACTGACCCATGCTGACCAAGTAAGAATTTGTTGTGTTACTCTTACCATGAATAATTAGTATTGCAAGTGCATGTGCTGATATTTCTTGAAAATTTGCTGATACAATCAATTGCCAAAAATAGAATGCCCAAAAAATAGAGTGTGGCCCTCAAGAAGCCTTACTCTTTTACCAATAATAACAACATGGGCAAAATTATTCTGCTCCTGTTTAACAAATATAAGAACATCCTGAGAAATCTTATTTGTGTAAAATTATGTGGTATATGACATTACTTGTAACAATATTTTAGCATTTATTGCATATTCAGTTGAAACAAGATAAGTGAATACACCCTTTCACTACCATCTATGACATCAAGTAGTCAACACTAATGTGCATTAGAAAGTACCATGTCTATCAACACAGGGTCACGGCAATAATATTGATTTCTTCTTTTCCTTCATTATACTGCAATACGTTTTCTTGGTGTATCTTGGTGTATCTTGGTGTTTCTTGCTTTTGGTGTATCAGTATTAAAAAGATTGTTTAAGCAAAATATATGTAAGTTCTGCTTTATTTTCACAATATTTTAACATTTTCACATATTTTAACTGGTTTATGTATATGTTGCCACATTTATCGCACATAGGTGCATATTGTTTACTTGTGGTTATATTTATTTGGGGAATTCCTTGGAGTTTTGCCATTCGACTTTCATCATTTTCTAATGAAATATACCGAAAAATACTGCAAATGAAGTGTATAAGGTAGTGAGTTAATGTTTTACTTTATATGCCTTTCTGACGTGATATGATGTCATGTGGCTACAGTCCCCCAGAATAATGCTCCTTCAGTAACGAAAGGGTTAATATGTTTGATTTATTAATCAAACTTTTATTATTGCATAATTGTATTAAATAATCGTTTTATGAAAAGTTTTGCAAAAATGCTTGAGAGATATTCAGAAGAAGCACCATAAATTTGATGTTCTAATAAAAGTTGGGCTATAACATGTTTTATCAGTAAACCCATACCTAAAATCTTCAAAATGACACACTAACAGTATAATAGGACAAATTACCTCTCTCAGGTAAACCTTTTAAAGACTGGTAGAGGATAAGCTATTACTTGCATTAAAATTATAATTGCAGTCCCTCTGTCCTGTAGCTCACTTCATATCTTTCTCTGCATAATCTAGCAGAATCTAGTAAACAAAACTTGTGTGATTCTCCACCATCTATGCTTGTCTAAGAAACAAAGCCAGTATTAAAGTACAGACACTAAACATAAAGGGAAATACAATAGTGACACTAATTCTAAAATTAAACAAATGAAAAGTCTGACTTTGAGGGATTAACACAGGATGAAATTAATCAACTTGATGCCCAGCTCATGTACCACACATGCCAGTTTCTTATTTGACTGATGATTGACTGCACTCTGCGTAAAGTAGATAATAATGTAATTATGGATAGTTTATGAGTTTTTACTTCTATGTCTCATAGTGTTAAAAATAGTCCCATAGGCTGTGGGGTACCAACACCTCTGATGCTTTTTTTTGGAATATGTCCTTTCTGATTGTTATTAAAGCACTTGGTGGACAATAAAAGTAAATCGCCATTTTTGTACTTTTAAGGATTTGATTGTATAAAGTCTTTTTAGACAAATGGGATATCTTTATCTTGTAACTAACAGATATTCATGTATGCCAAACTATGACAGTATTATAACATAACAACATCATAATCTAATGCCTTTATTAAGGCTCCCTTCACATAGTTTTGTGGTTTTTAAACATTTTCAAAAATCTGTGACATACTGGAAATGGACTTAATATTTTCCAAAATTCCAAAAAACAGGTGCGTGGAGGTGCGGTGTTGAAATATGAAGTGCGGTAAAATGGTGCATTGAGGTGCGGTGTTAAAATATGAGGTGCGGTCATTCATATTCATGAGAAGATATGAGGACATGAATTTCCCCTTAAGTTTTCCAGTTTTCCTTGCAATATTTTATAGAATGGAAGCATAGACAAAAATCAATACTTTAAACTCAAAAACTCATGGCCATATTACCCAAGTCATTAATATTCATGAGATGATATCAGGACACAGATTTCCCCGGGGATTTATTTGCAATATTTTATAGAATGGAAGCATAGATGAAGATCAAGTTTGACAAGATGGGAACCCAGGCCTTGATCCGCCTCTGCCAAGTTGGCTCAGAGGAGGGTTTGGGTTTCTAAAGATGGGAGTTTTGTACCTAGTCTCTTAAACATCCAGAGCCAACCCCGGGGTTGTCATTCAAAATGGGCTTGCCGTCACACAGGATCCCTCCTCTCATCAAAATCTGATTCTCGAAAATTTTGTTCAAAAACTTATTGCTTTCATATTTTAAATATTTTGACCAGAAGGCTCAGACAATTTATCACAAGGTAGACTGCCACCAGGTTGGATTTTGGCTCAACCAAACCACTAAAACAACTTAATCCTGACAATATAAAGGCCAATCTATTGTCAGTACACTAGATTTAACGTGAGATTCAATTCATAAGTCAAATGAACATGAATTTCTAACAGCACAACAGAAATACTGTAGAGTATGAGAATGTGAGCACGATGAAACCTTTGCAGCTGAAGAACTGAGATCTGACCCTAACCTGAAACTTAAATGACTATGACTCATAACATGTGTAATGAAACACAATATGTAAAATTGTAAAAGTTATTGATATTTATTCATAATGACATGTATATAGTAATTAAACAGAGAAAACACACACTCATCAAATATCAACATAAAATTATAAAAATAATTGAATAATATGCAGAAATAAGAAATAAGATGAAATAGTTAGACAAGCAAATTATAGAGAACAGAATGTTATTTAGAAAGTGTAATATATTAAATAATGATTCAAAAGTATATGTGAAACGCAAACCCTCAGTATTGATTAAGGTATGCCAAGCATGAAACAGAAATAATTAAGAGTGCCTGTGAAAATTAAATACAAATTAATAAAAAATAGAGCCACCGACACAGAATATTAAGTAATAGATCACATTATTAAATATTAATTTACAACTTAAGGATGTTAAGGGATATATAATTATAAACTGTAGAACAAACTAAATGAGACTAAATCTCAGTCAGCAACTTTTCATTGGTATAAGTGTCACACAAACTTCTTGAAGAAATTAATATTTTATCAAGCTAATCAAATAATTATTTTAATATTTTATGTTCAGTGATTATTTATTCATTTTAATAGTATTTTCATTATAATAATACCACTTTGCCAAGTATACTAATATATAAAATATAGGTCAAAATACAGGTCAAAGCAGAAGTCAAAATTAAATTAAATATTTATCAAACTAATCTGACCTGGCTAAAGTTATTCAAAAACTATCATTTCCAAAATATAAGCCATATGACATAGAAATGACATTTTAATATCAATACATTAAACAACTGGCCTGCCATATGTATACCAAGAATTATTGAGCATGTAAGCTATTTAACTCATATTTTAACCCAAAACATACCACAACCCTCCAAAAAACCCACCATGTGTTAAAACAAAATCAGCTAATGTTGGGAAATCTCAACTGACTCAGTCTGTGGACAAACAAGGACTCAGCCATCTGAAATCTCACACCCAAATCTGAACCTGAAACCCCAACCTATGAATTTGCACCATGGACTTGAGGGAATCTAGCTCAAATGAAATGAATGAATGCAATGAACGAAAGTTGACCTTTTGAATGGGTGCAGGGTTTTCAAAGACCTACAGAACTCCAAACCCTTCATTGGCCTACTTTAAAAGTCAGGACTCTTCATAAGTTCCAGAGCAATAGTCCTGTGATTGTTCCAGGTGTCTATGCCACAGTCCAAGTCCCAATGCACCTATCCCCTGGGAGTCAAAATACCCAACAGGCGTGCAGTAACATGTTAATATTGATGATTAAATACCATGTGTGTCCACCAATACATGGACAAAAATCCGTTCCTGGTAAAAAATAGGGAAAACACAAAACAAAGACACCAAACTTGTGTGCAGCAACCTGTTAATAATCATGATTAAATACCACGTTTGTCGACCTCAACATGGAGAAAAATCCCTCCCGTGTCAAAATAGGGAAAACACAAAAGAAAGAGACCAAATTTGTGTGCAACAACCTGTTCATAATGATGATTAAATACCATATTTGTCCACCTCAACATGGACAAAAATCCCTCCCAGGTCAAAATAGGGAAAACACAAAACAAACAGACCAAACTTTTCACATGGTAATTTAGCTCAAATTACATGGCGATATTTAAGATCTCATACCTAGCACTAAAATCAGTCCTCCTGCAAAGTCCAGATCCGAAAAGAAAGCCTACCATGTGCTTACCCACATTCTGCAATTCCTGGCTTACTCATCTCTTTGTGTGGTCAAAAACATCCCTCATTGAATCATTTTTACCACAACTTTCTACCTTCAAATCCAAGGCCCTATGAAAAACTGGATGGGCATTTCTTGCCCATACTAAACCCTGGAAACCTAAGAGATTTCACAATGATTACCGACACCCAAAATCACCGAATTTCACCAGAAATCACATTCGTTACATTAGAGAACTCACAGCCATAGCAGCCAAGTCACTAATATTCATGAGAAGAAATAAGGACACTAATTTCCCTTGGGTTTGCCGTGCAAAGCCTCCATGAAGATTAAACACTTCCAACTTTAAACACTTCCAACAGGAAACAGATTTTTTCCAGCAATATTTTTAATTTGAGCATCAATTTCTGGGAATTGTATGAGGACATTATGACATCATGATAGTGTGATGTGCGGTGATACAAATGCTGTGATTTTGACTTTTGAGTGCATTGAAATCTATGAGAGACCATTCATTAAAACTAATTATAATTAATACAAGGACATAATCTCACCATGGGATACTAATGTATTGGGTGCAGTGTAAATTGAGTTGTGATATATTTATGTACACTCCTTCTTGATTAAATTAGGAGACTGAATAATAAATTATCTTCTCACTCACTTAAGGGGTGTTAAAGGTTTGCAAGGAGTTAATTCCTGCCCTCATATATCTATGAGCCAATCAGCATGGAGGTGCGATATAGGGTGCTATACTGGAAAATATTCCAATACCATAAAACGAGAAATGCCAAAGAGGCATGTAAACTCCCTTTTGTCATCTATCTTGACAAAAGCCACTTGTTTGATTCCCCTTTCTTCAAGGGTCCACTGACTTGCTGGGACCATCTTAATGGAAGTTTGGTCAAAATTCAAAATTAATTCTGATGGTACATTAGTGCAGACATCAGTCATTCTGCTCAAAAATGCATCCTTTATTGCTTCAAAATCTGGTGGGACTTTTTGTGCTGTTCTTGAACATATCCCATCCTCCGGAAAGGTAAACATGGTCACAGTCGTTATTTCTATTACTAAATGTCTATAGCACTACATGTAGTACTTGTATACATACTCTTGAGTCAACTACTTAGGGCTAATCTTGATCAAGCTCAAGTGTAAATGTCTGTAGAGGGTTCTAAACAGGAGTGTGTTAACCTACTGCCAGCTACATTCTTGTAAAATGCTAGTATTAAGAAATCAGTCCACTTTTCCAAAGAAAACTAGATTACATTTTTTTGGTTTTATTATGGCATATATAAGAAGAAAATAATACTAGTCCTACCAGAAGTATTGGAAACAATATACAAAATTGTATATTATATACTAGTATTATTGTATACTATATTATATATTTTATACTAGTATTATATATTTAATTTTTAATATTTGTAAATGTATGTCTTCAAATCAGATGACCATTTTAAGTTGAAATATTACTAGTACCTTAAAAATGACTCAGCCCAGGAATTCCCAACTACTTTGTGCCCTCCATTTTTCTGAAGTAGAAATTTATCATAATGTTTGACAATGCCAATAGCAACACAAGTTACAACAGTTTTATTGATGGGATTTCCTTGGATTTGCAGTTGCTTTAAGTACTGCTTTACCATTTCATCAAATTTTCCCAATTTTGGTGGTCTGCCTCTATTTCCATGTTGAAGAACTGTAATATTATTAGATTTTTTCCCCTTGGGAAGTTCATGTAAATATCATTTTTTTTTCAGTCTGACAGTAGTTTCAGGCATAGTAAATTCCTTTGAGATTTTACTGGCCCCCTTCTCTGCAGCTCAACATCCCAATTTTGCCCTTTTATGAGGACTCAGCACATTATATTGGTAACATTTAACACATTTAAAAACACTTTTAATGTTTACTGGGCAAGTTAATGTGCCATATCGTTATTGAATTTACTGATAATTTTCATTTAATTTTGATAGTCAATGGCTATACAATTAAGTTGATGCACAACTGTCGAGGCAACGACCTTTCTAACAATATCAGGATGAGGACACCAACAGAGTGTGGTAAAACCTGTGATCAACTTACTGCTTGCATTGCCTTTGTGTTTACTGGGGAGTCATGTTTTCTGAAACATAAGTGTCTAGACCTGCACGATGACAAGAACCGTTGTGTCTACTTGAAGATACAAGGTAGCTTTACATCTTGTATCACTTTTTTCATCATTGTGCACAATACTGTGTTTTTATTTAGGGACTTGACTGATTGCTTTGAACCTTGTGAAACCCAGCTCTTTTTAAGTGCAAGCTGTCTCAAAGGCTCTGGCTGTTAATTTTTGATAATTTTTTTCATATTTTCCAGGATTTTATGATTTTGCACTACTCTGATACATTATTTGAGTTTTTGATGTTTTTACAGCTCTCATATGGACACCAAAACAAATTACAGAAAATGTAAATAAAAGAATGTAAACAACCAAATCTGTATAAGTAGAATTCTGCAATACTTGGATCCAGATAGTGATTATAACTAGAGAAAAAGATTTTGCTAAAGCAAAAAGGAGCATCAGATAGTGATCTGGATCAACACCAAAATTTATTCAGCTGTTCCTGGTGCCACTGTTGACATTCCCTAAACATTTCATCGAAATCAGTCCACAACTTTTTGAGTTATTTTGCTAACAGACACACAAACAAACCCATGCCGTCAATTACATAAACTTCCTTGTTTGATGGTAACTAGACAAAATGTTTTTACTAAGGCAAAAGGAGCATCACACAGCAACTAAAGTGTATTATGGTTAAAACTGATAATGGCTAGTATAATACACAAATTGGATTTCATATAAGCAGGAGGTAAAAGGCTACTCTGACCAGTATGTTTACTTAATCTCAAAAAACAAATGTTTGGTGTAGAAATTCACCAAAAACCAATGTTTGGTGTAGAAATTCACCTAAGTTCTAGGCTCCTGTCATATGTTTGTTAAAATGTTTTTGTTTAATCCATTGTTTGTTGAAATGTTTTGGCATTAATACCAGCCAAAGTACTGTCATTTTATGCAGTATTAACATTTTAAATGTACTTTGTGGTGTCAGAAGGTAAGAAAAATATAAATTATACATTAAATCTGTAGAAAGGCTATTGGGGGGAATAGTTGTGCAGTGGAAACACATTTATCTTCTACCTCTGAGGTTTGCAGTTAAAACCCTTGAGCTTATGTGGGAAAGTTTGTAGTTGTTTAACAATGGTCAGCAGTTTACCTTACAGGACCTTGACCAACTGTATGTACTGGTTTTCTCTGCCCATAGAACTACCTGTCTCAATATGATCTATACAGAATTGAAATTGACATTAAAACTAATTAATTAATATAATGGCTTTTGTCATAAAGTATGTTTTATTGATATGCTCTGAAATATTAAAGGGTATTGTATAATCTTTACTGTAGTCCCTGTTGTCAGACATGGCTATCATAACACAAAAATAATGTGATTTTTTTTATTTTTTGGAGTTGTTTTACAAATAAATAATCCTATTGTACAGGAAATGTGTCATTTTAAAAAAACCTTTATTTTTGTTTCTTGTTTTACAGGTTGAAAAAGTGCAAAACCACAAACAGAATAAACTTTCATAAAAGCATTTTGTTGCAATATTCAGTTCCTTTCAAAAAGTTGCATTTCGAGAATAAGAAATAAATTGATTCAATTTTAATGTGTTATTTATTTGGCCCAATTGACTGCTTAATAATGTGAAAAAATGGAATTATATGCTGTTGACCCCTACTTTCCTATTTAAAATCAGGAATTTAGCAAAACAAAATTCAGGTATCAACCACTTAATTGCAGCCCCATGGGAAGACTTTTCTTGTGTGGTGACTTAAATTGTTGTGATTTGCTGGCCTTTGGCCTATTCTCTTAATTTTCCTGCATAAACCCTGTAAAGTAGACATATTTTATGAGAATGTTGAATAGGACACACACCCTATCTTAAATTTAAACTAAAATCTACTTCAACTGAACAGTGTTTGAAACTGTTTTTGTATTTTACTGGATTTCATGTGTTTTGTTGAAGAAATTTTTAATCAGGCTATATGCATACATCACCTCTGAGGTCATCGTTATGTGTGGAAGTTTGTACTGGTTTCATCTACCCACAAAAATACCCATCTTGGTATAACCTAAACAGTGTTGAAAGTGACTTAAACCCCAAATAAATAAATATATGTATACATAATTGTTGTTTACAGAAAGCATTTGGACTATAGAATTCATATTCATTATTATGTGTCATAGCATTCTGTGAATTCCACTTGATTTACATTGAACTCGTGATCATGGCATCTCATCACCGGTAACTCGCTAACACATCTCACTACCAATAAATTAATTAATATCACACACTTGAGGTATGATCTTCAAGTAGCAGTTTTGTTAAAAATTGTTCGGAAACCCCTTGGTATTTTATGATCTTACATATTTTCTATGCATGCATTAATATTTATGAGCGACTTTGCAAATTTGAAGTATTCAGTCTATCACTAAAATATTAACAGGAAACCACACTGAATTCAGTGGCGTAACATGAATATAAATAAGTTGTACAAGTCCAAGACTTTGAAATTATTTGATCTTAAAGCAGCATCTGTAAAATATTGTGGTGTAAAGCAAGGTTGACAGTTTTTTCCAAAGAGTTTTTTTCCACCTGGTTTTTCCGGTTTTTACCGTCCCGGAAGAATAGGTTTTATCCGGTTTTGCCCCTTTATAAGTTAAAAACAATAATTTTGAAAACCCAGAATCATATAAAATCATTTATTTTAATTTTTTATATTTCAATGTTACAAGAATACTAGAACAGTAGCTCTCATACATTTGTCACATATTTATACCTTTATTTTATATTGTGTGTTTTATATTATATTTTAAATATCCCCATTCACTTACATTTACAGAAATACATATACAATATATACATAACATATACATTACACAGACATGCATTTCAGTAACACTTTCACTTAAACACAGGGTTATTTAATGTAGATTCTAGGATTCATATTGAAATATACTATTGTATGTGTATAATCTTATGAAGTACACCTTAACTTTACTATTGTATGTGTATAATCTTATGAAGTACACCTTAACTTTAAAATGTTTAATTCCAGTTCTAGTTATGCAGCCACATCTTTTTACAAGTTTTTAAAAAGAAGCCATGTCTATGTATACAATTCACTAAATGTTAAAGCATAAAATGATAGGGGAAAGGGATTATAAATACATGTATATAGTAAACACCAGATCCCACAAACTTTTATTTCATTGTTTTAACTTTATTGTCTAGGCACACTGTACACAATTGTAATTGTGATTTAGTAGCTGGGGTTCAGTTCCTCAGGTGTCAGCTAAAAATAACTCTGGGGTAGATAGACCCCTTGGATAAACCCCTCAGAACTAAACTGCTTTTGAAATAATGGGTTTAATAACACAAAAGAGCATCACAATATGTCTGCGCCTCATGAATTAAACCAGAAATATCACTTGTATTGTCAATTAGGCTGACATATGATTTAGTACGCACCACGGAGAACGCGTATTTTAAAATATATGGGTTGTAAACAATAACATCTCACGGCCATTATACAATATTCTTGTACTTTTATGCTGTAGTTTTTAGGTTTATTTTACTATTTACCTGATCGATAATTGTTCTTGTTTGTTATATAACTATTGTTGTGACTGTACAATAATTCGGGTATTATCGCCCACCCAGACGGGAATTACCGGTAACTGTTTTTCAATCTGTCAATGCCTACTGTCTATTCTTGCTAAATTATGGTTCCTTTAAAAATATGGTTCCTTTAAAAATATTGTCATATCAGTTTCAGTGTTAGGTCGAACTTTGCTCCTAGCTTCTATCTACCGCCCTCCTGGGCCGTGTTCTTCCATTTTTCTAGATGAATTTATGTCCTTTGTTTGTTTTCTGTCTTCTGTTGATTGCAAGTAGTTCATATGTGGTGATTTCAATATACACGTAGATGTACCTTGTACTGATAGCCACAAATTGAAAGCCCTTTTACAATCATATAATCTAAGACAGTCAGTAAACAATACCACTCACTTGCACGGCCATATCCTAGATCTCATTCTTTCCCCCAGTGATCAGGACATGTGCGTGCAGGTGGATATCTGTGAATTCATATCTGATGATGCAGTCATTAAATGTGCTATCGACATTGCTTGCTCTCCTGCTACCTGTCAAACAAGTATTTCCTATAGGAGATACCATCGCATCAATATGTCTGACTTTCGGTCTGACCTTAAGGAAATGCCTTTTGTCAAATGTCCAACAAATTCTGTCTCACAGCTCTATGATCAGTATGTACAAGACTTGGGTTGTGTCCTTGACAGGCAGGCTCCTCTTGTATCCAGTATGAAAACAAAACAGCATGCTGACTGGTTGTCTGAGTCCTATCGCCTTGCTAAGTCACTGAGACGTCAATTTGAACGAGCTTGGCGTAAAGATAAAAGCCAATACAACAGGAGTCGTCTTCGACGTTAAATCGCCTGGTGTAATTGTCTAGTAAACAGGGACAAAACTGTCTATTACAGGAAACTAATCTCCGATAATAGCCATGATTCGAAGAAACTATGGTGGGAGATTAAGCGCTATAAAAGTAAAATTAGAATTAGAATTAGAATATATAACACCTCAGTTATACCACTAAATTTCTCCAATCTTGAAATGAATAAAATATGAAATTAAAATTCTACACACACTTTAATGGATAATGTTTTGTGTATTTAATATTATTATATATTTTAATTTTCCAGTCTCCTGTAAATATAATTAACAAAAACAGAATTAACAATCATAAAGGTTGCTCTGCTCCATTGGACTTTTAGTGACTTTGATTACATAAATACAGAGGGCGAGTGAATGTGTGTTTTAATTGTAAAAAGTAACTGTATAAAATAGTGACAACAATTTTTTCTACTACTATTCAGAAACAAATTAATTTAAATCTCATAACCCCCACAGAAACATCTTTTTAAATTTTTTTACTGCAAATGGGCACACATGTCCAACAGATGTCCTATTCTTTCAAGGTCCCAGTTTACATGTTTGTCACTTTAAGTATCAGTCTGCCTTTGGGCTCTGATTGATTTAAAAAAAATAAAATTTGGAATTTTTTAATTGTTTAAATAATAAGTTTTGTCATGTAATTGTTGTAATTAGTATCAAGTACTTTATATGTGATGTAATATTATTTTTGTATAGTTATATTTAATTTAAATCAGTTTTTTCCAGTTTTGTCCAGTATTGTCCAGTTTAAACCAGCAAAAGGGGGTTTTATCCAGTTTTTTCCACCGTCCCGGAAAAAACCAACCTTGGTGTAAAGTAGTGTAAAGTATTTTTACACAAACATGAATATTACATAAAACCATAATAAGTAGACCATGTATGAACATTTACATGTATTAATTGGTAGCAAGTGACAGTGCGTCAATGGTACTGAGTTTCCATGGTTGCGAGTTCTATGTTTTCCCACTCCGCTTATGTGTCCAGTTACATAACACATGATATATCTGCTTCACCACTGCCATTCTTCATTATCATAGACAATCTTAGCCTTGCTTGGCTATTTTCATGCACATTGAGCAAATTCCATTTGTCTTTGAGGATGCAACATGGCATTTTCTGTAAACAAGTATATATTAGTGAATGTATAGTCCAGAACTACCTGGAATCTACACACAATAATGATAAAATGACAAAGTATGTGACTGTACTGCCTGCAAGGGACAGCACTATGGACCTATAGGATCAAAATGTAAATTTATGAACAATATAGACTCAACAAGTCATGTACCCCAGTGAAAGGAAACATACTTTTGTAAGACCAGCTCCATTAATCTGGGGCATTCCATTAATTTGTTTTCCCATTATGAAATAGAAAATGGAAAAAGGCCGTTTTCGTTTTTGTGTTTTGCAAACATTCAAAAAGAAAAAGGAAAGAACAGGTGTTTCTCATTACTGATCTTTATGGTTATCTTCTGGAAATTGCTTTTCTGTGCTTTTTCAGTTTATAAATATTGTATGAATGAAATCAGCATAAAGCTTTAATTTCTGTTTTGCTAAAAGTCTCTTGCATATTTTTCTCATTTGTTTATTTTTTAAATATAATAATCAGTGATGCTTCTAGAGCCCGGGATATGCGATATCTTGCGAGTTTTAGAACTACCGCGCAATTTGGTATGTTCGGTGTTTTCTGTATAAGACGCACTCCCTCATGTTTACAAAATGGAGGGGCACCGATAATTTCGTGAGAATCCTTTAATTTTATCATCATGAAGGCTATATTTGGTTCTTTTTTCAGTGAAAAATGTTATTTCATATGAAAACAAAATGGATACTACAGATTGAAAGTGGATGACGCAAACGTCAGATACTAACAACAATACTGTTAAACCAGTTCATACAGCATTTCTTTACCTCATATCTTCTCATGAATATTAACTAGTTGAGTGCTATGGCCGTTAGTTCTAAAGTTTAAAGTGTTAGATCTTTGTTAAG
This sequence comes from Sabellastarte sp. h YS-2021, assembly GCA_964017235.1. Classification (NCBI taxonomy): domain Eukaryota; kingdom Metazoa; phylum Annelida; class Polychaeta; order Sabellida; family Sabellidae; genus Sabellastarte; species Sabellastarte sp. h YS-2021. Next base: position 181,131,023 of record OZ024929.1, on the reverse strand, counting down.
GCCTGCATTTTATAAAATATTGCTTGAAAACCCCAATGGAAATCCATGACCCCATATCTTCTCATGAATATTAATGACTTGGGTGCTATGGCCATGAGTTCTTGAGTTTAAAGCATTTGATCTTTCATTGAGATGCTTATATTTTTAAATAATTCTAGAAAAGTATTGCTTTTTAGTACGGCCCCATGTCTGTGAGTTTTTTATCCAAGCAGTGATCCAGATAAGTAACAATTTAATGGGATCTAAGTTGGATCAGGATCCATCTTCTCTTTTTTCACAAAGCTCCATACATTTGTGTAATTCTAATTCTAATTGGACTTTTATAGCGCTTAATCTCCCCAAACAAGAGGACTCTAAGGTGCAACAAAACAAAAAAGCAGACATCAAAATTTCTGTATCCAATGGCATAGCAGGGGTCAAGCACCACAGAGAATGCCAGGAGAATGATGCAAGCTAAGCTGTGTATGCTTTGGTGTACAGGTAGGTTTTGAGCCACTTTCTGAAGGAGGCCAGCGAGGGAGAGGCACGAATCTCATCAGGGAGAGCATTCCACACAGTGGGAGCACCAAATGCAAAACTATTACTAAACTGTTTGACAGATTTGTGAACAGAGGGGCAAAACTTTGGAATGACAAGGAAATTACCACCACTTTGACTGCACCTGGTATTATAAGAACTGCTGTAGGAGGAAAGATATGGAGCAAGATACCTGGGAAAGCCTGTGTGAAGATACTTATAAACAAGTGTGGCGGTCTTGAACACTGTGCACTGTTCAACAGGAAGCCAATGCAGTTTCCTTATAACAGGAGTTATACTGGTGTACTGGTGACAAATCAAGGTCAATCAATGTCCCTAGCATGTATCAAGTTCCTACACCTTACATTTTCCAAGATGTAGCCTGTACACAATTTATAGGTCAAGGTCACTACAGCAGGGTTAAAGGTCAAATGAAGGTCACACCATGATGTTAACCACATACGACCCCTATCCAATGTCCCTACCAAGTATCAACTTCCTACACTTTACGGTTTCTGAGATACAGCCTGGATAAACATTTTCCAACCAGCCATCCAGACACCATGGGTGAAAACAATACCCTGACAACCTTTAAAGGCTGTGAAGTAAAAACTGGGTTATTTACACTTATGTTTGTATATTAAAAATTAAACCTGTAAAAGTAAAATTGAGATGTTTTTCATTATCTGTGTTGATTCTAGAAATTTTGAAATGTGGGGGCAGTTCCCCCATGTCTGAAAAATGTGTGGCCAATAAAAATGGGAACTTGTACCTCTGCCAAAGAGTAGCATTCTTCTGTCCATATGTTTGTTAGCAGGATTACAAAATGATTAAAGTTTCTGATGCCACACTTCCATCCCATGAGTCCAAAAAATCACTGGCTGACCAGTTTGCCTCCTTCATTTTGAACAAAATTAAGAAGATTAGAGATAATTTTGCTTCCACTGGCCCTGATAATGATATTCACCCTCCTTCAAATTAACGTCTTTAGGCAAGTTTCTGAGGAGGCTGTTGATAAAATAATTAGAACCTCACCAACAAAATCATGCCTGTTGGACTGTTTGCTGACTTTCCTTATCAAGGAATGCATTGATATACTGTTACCATCCCTTACAACTGTTCACTCATGGAGGGGTATGTTCCTAACACTTTCAAATCTGCTATGGTCACTCCCCTTATTAAAAAGCCAAATCTTCCCTCATATGACATGAAGAATTATCGTCCTGTATTTGGCCTTAGTTTTATTTCAAAATTGGCAGAACGTGTGCCAAGCAGCTATTAGAAAATATTCATGCCCATAACTTAGACAATTTGTACCAGTCAGCATATAAGGCCGGCCATTCAACTGAGACAGCTCTTCTTTACCTAAAAAATGAAGTTCACCTATCACTGTCAAGAGGTGAAACCACCTTGGTATTGCTTGACCTGTCTGCCGCCTTCGACACCATAGATCATTCGACTCTTCTTAGCTGCCTCTGAAACTGGTTTTGTGTCGGTGGTTGTGTTCTGAAATTTTTCACATCCTACCTAACAGATCGTCAATAAAAATTGGATCTACTTTGTCAGATTGAATCTCAAAAAGAAGCTCAAATTGAATCCTGACAAGACCGAGTTTATGATCTTTGGTTCGAAGAGACAAAGGGACAAGTTGAAAGCATGTATTCCAATTGATATCTTGGGCAACTCACTCTGTCCTGCTGATTCAGTAAAAAATTTGGGTGTGTGGTTTGATTCAAACTTTTCTTTGTCCAAGCATGTTCAGAATGTTTGCAAAAGTTGATTTCGTGAAAAGTTGACTCTGTGATTTCAGACATGTCCGGCGGTTTCTCACTCATGATGTTTCTGTTCTTGTGGCTAATGCTGTTGTTAGTAGTGGTTGGATTATTGCAACTCACTATTCAGGAGCCTCTCCAAGTTCACTCTAAGCAAATTACAGTGCATCCAAATTAGTGCAGCTAGGATTGTATCAAACACCAGTCGATACACCAGTATAACTCCTGTTATAAGGAAACTGCATTGGCTTCCTGTTGAACAGTGCACAGTGTTCAAGACCACCACACTTGTTTTTAAGTATCTTCACACAGGCTTTCCCAGGTATCTTGCTCCATATCTTTCCTCCTACAGCAGTTCTTATAATACCAGGTGCAGTCAAAGTGGTGGTAATTTCCTTGTCATTCCAAAGTTTTGCCCCTCTGTTCACAAATCTGTCAAACAGTTTAGTAATAGTTTTGCATTTGGTGCTCCCACCGTGTGGAATACTCTCCCTGATGAGATTCGTGCCTCTCCCTCGCTGGCCTCCTTCAGAAAGCGGCTCAAAACCTACCTGTACACCAAAACATACACAACTTAGCTTGCATCATTCTCCTGGCATTCTCTGTGGTGCTTGACCCCTGCTATGCCATTGGATATAGAAATTTTGATGTCTGCTTTTTTGTTTTGTTGCACCTTAGAGTCCTCTTGTTTGGGGAGATTAAGCGCTATAAAAGTCCAATTAGAATTAGAATTACACAAATGTATGGAGCTTTGTGAAAAAAGAGAAGATGGATCCTGATCCAACTTAGATCCCATTAAATTGTTACTTATCTGGATCACTGCTTGGATAAAAAACTTACAGACATGGGGCCTTACTAAAAAGTAATACTTTTCTAGAATTATTTAAAAATATAAGCGTCTCAATGAAAGATCAAATGCTTTAAACTCAAGAACTCATGGCCATAGCACCCAAGTCATTAATATTCATGAGAAGATATGGGGTCATGGATTTCCATTGGGGTTTTCAAGCAATATTTTATAAAATGCAGGCCTTAACAAAGATCTAACACTTTAAACTTTAGAACTAACGGCCATAGCACTCAACTAGTTAATATTCATGAGAAGATATGAGGTAAAGAAATGCTGTATGAACTGGTTTAACAGTATTGTTGTTAGTATCTGACGTTTACGTCATCCACTTTCAATCTGTAGTATCCATTTTGTTTTCATATGAAATAACATTTTTCACTGAAAAAAGAACCAAATATAGCCTTCATGATGATAAAATTAAAGGATTCTCACGAAATTATCGGTGCCCCTCCATTTTGTAAACATGAGGGAGTGCGTCTTATACAGAAAACACCGAACATACCAAATTGCGCGGTAGTTCTAAAACTCGCAAGATATCGCATATCCTGGGCTCTAGAAGCATCACTGATTATTATATTTAAAAAATAAACAAATGAGAAAAATATGCAAGAGACTTTTAGCAAAACAGAAATTAAAGCTTTATGCTGATTTCATTCATACAATATTTATAAACTGAAAAAGCACAGAAAAGCAATTTCCAGAAGATAACCATAAAGATCAGTAATGAGAAACACCTGTTCTTTCCTTTTTCTTTTTGAATGTTTGCAAAACACAAAAACGAAAACGGCCTTTTTCCATTTTCTATTTCATAATGGGAAAACAAATTAATGGAATGCCCCAGATTAATGGAGCTGGTCTTACAAAAGTATGTTTCCTTTCACTGGGGTACATGACTTGTTGAGTCTATATTGTTCATAAATTTACATTTTGATCCTATAGGTCCATAGTGCTGTCCCTTGCAGGCAGTACACTCACATACTTTGTCATTTTATCATTATTGTGTGTAGATTCCAGGTAGTTCTGGACTATACATTCACTAATATATACTTGTTTACAGAAAATGCCATGTTGCATCCTCAAAGACAAATGGAATTTGCTCAATGTGCATGAAAATAGCCAAGCAAGGCTAAGATTGTCTATGATAATGAAGAATGGCAGTGGTGAAGCAGATATATCATGTGTTATGTAACTGGACACATAAGCGGAGTGGGAAAACATAGAACTCGCAACCATGGAAACTCAGTACCATTGACGCACTGTCACTTGCTACCAATTAATACATGTAAATGTTCATACATGGTCTACTTATTATGGTTTTATGTAATATTCATGTTTGTGTAAAAAATACTTTACACTACTTTACACCAAGGTTGGGTTTTTTCCGAGACGGTGGAAAAAACTGGATAAAACCCCCTTTTGCTTGTTTAAACTGGACAATACTGGACAAAACTGGAAAAAACTAATTTAAATTAAATATAACTATACAAAAATAATATTACATCACATATAAAGTACTTGATACTAATTACAACAATTACATGACAAAACTTATTATTTAAACAATTAAAAAATTCCAAATTTTATTTTTTTTTAAATCAATCAGAGCCCAAAGGCAGACTGATACTTAAAGTGACAAACATGTAAACTGGGACCTTGAAAGAATAGGACATCTGTTGGACATGTGTGCCCATTTGCAGTAAAAAAATTTAAAAAGATGTTTCTGTGGGGGTTATGAGATTTAAATTAATTTGTTTCTGAATAGTAGTAGAAAAAATTGTTGTCACTATTTTACACAGTTACTTTTTACAATTAAAACACACATTCACTCGCCCTCTGTATTTATGTAATCAAAGTCACTAAAAGTCCAATGGAGCAGAGCAACCTTTATGATTGTTAATTCTGTTTTTGTTAATTATATTTACAGGAGACTGGAAAATTAAAATATATAATAATATTAAATACACAAAACATTTTCCATTAAAGTGTGTGTAGAATTTTAATTTCATAATTTATTCATTTCAAGATTGGAGAAATTTAGTGGTATAACTGAGGTGTTATATATTCTAATTCTAATTTGACTTTTATAGCGCTTAATCTCCACTAAGTAGTGGACTCTAAGGCGCAACAAGACAATAGGAATGGGCAAATTCAAAGTCCAGGGACAAAAACAGGTCGGCACCACAGAGAAGCCATAAGAGAAGTGAGCTAAGGAGGATAAGCCTTTGCGTAGATATAGGTTTTGAGTTTCTTTCTAAAAGAGGCCATAATGGGTGATGCACGGATGTCTTCAGGGAGTGAATTCCAGACAGTGGGGGCATCAAAGGCAAAACTGAAGCCAAACTGCTTAGTGGACTTGTGAATTGTGGGTTGCAATTTTGGTACATTGAGGAAGTTGGCAACACTCTGACTGCGTCTAGTATTGTAAGTAGTGCGGTATGTGGATAGATGTGGAGCGAAATATTTAGGGAAACCAGTATGAATAAACTTGTACACAAGGGTAGCCAGTTTGAACTCTGAGCGAAACTGAATAGGGAGCCAATGGAGTTTTCTGAGTACCGGTGTTATACGAGTGTATCTACACGAATTTGTGACAATTCTAGCAGCACAATTTTGGACTGACTGTAATCTATGGAGACTGGCTTTAGAGAGACTCCTGAAAAGTGAGTTACAGTAGTCCAACCGACTACTAACAAAAGCATTGGCAACCGACACAGCTGCATCTTGAGTCAAGAACTGCCTGATATTTCTAAAATCCCTCAGTTGACAAAAGCAGCCTTTACAAACTTTCTGTACGTGTTTTGAGAAGGAAAAATCAGCGTCGAACCACACACCCAGGTTCGTCACAGACTCGGTGGGGTGAAGGGGGTTGCCCAGGATATCAATTGGGAAGCATGCACTTAACCTTTCTCTCTGCTTCTTGGAGCCAAAAAGTATGAACTCAGTTTGATCAGGACTGAGTTTAAGTTTGCTAGCAGACATCCATTCTTTTAACATCTTGAAGGCATCTATTCAACTAAACAAAGGCAGCTGAGGCATTCCTGTGTGAGAGATGGACAGAGTTGTGTGTCGTCTGCATAAAAATGGAAGTTTACACCTTTATGTCTACCAATCAGTGTACTAAGGGGAGATGTGTACAGAGAAAATAAGAGAGGACCAAAACAGAACCTTGAGGTACACCGAACAGGAGTTTTTTTAAGTTAGACAATGTGGAACCAATCTTTACATGCTGATAGCATTCAGTGAAATAAGAAGAGAACCATTTAAAAGCTGAACCACCAACACCGAACCAATCCATAAGACAGTCAAGGAGAGTGGAATGATCAATGGTATCAAAGGCAGCCGAAAGGTCTAGAAGTACCAAGGCAGTAGCTTCACCCCGAGATAGTGACAAATGAATATCATTTTTGATGGAAAGCAGAGCCGTCTCAGTTGAGTGACCCGACTTATATGCAGACTGGTATGAGTTATCCAAGTCATGATGATGAATGTGATCAACCAGCTGTTTAGCGACTACACGCTCCACCAGTTTAGAAATGAAGCTAAGTCCAGATACTGGGCGGTAGTTTTTCAAGTCCTTGACAGGAAGAGAGGCCTTCTTGATAAGTGGAGTGACTACGGCTTTTTTGTAACCGTCTGGAACCAGTCCCTCACTGAGTGAACAATTGACCAATTTGGTTATTGATGGTAGAAGGATGTCCATGCATTCCTTAACAAGAAATGTGGGTAATGGGTCCAACAAGCATGATTTGGTAGGTGATTTACTGATTATTTTTTCAATTTCATCTTGAGTGACTTTAGTAAAGACTGTCAGTTTCGGGGGGTCGAAGGGGGGATGTACAGTGTTACAAGACTCAGATGAAGAAAAACTCTCACAGATTTTCACAATTTTATTTGAGAAAAAAGTAGCAAAGCGATCAGCCAATGACTTTGAGGATTCACAAGAGGGAAGAGTAGTGCCATGGGATCTATGTAGGACTTTATGTAACTCCCACCATAGTTTCTTCGAATCATGGCTATTATCGGAGATTAGTTTCCTGTAATAGACAGTTTTGTCCCTGTTTACTAGATGATTACACCAGGCGATTTGACGTCGAAGACGACTCCTGTTGTATTGGCTTTTATCTTTACGCCAAGCTCGTTCAAATTGACGTCTCAGTGACTTAGCAAGGCGATAGGACTCAGACAACCAGTCAGCACGCTGTTTTGTTTTCATACTGGACACAAGAGGAGCATGCCTGTCAAGGACACAACCCAAGTCTTGTACATACTGATCATAGAGCTGTGAGACAGAATTTGTTGGACATTTGACAAAAGGCATTTCCTTAAGGTCAGACCGAAAGTCAGACATATTGATGCGATGGTATCTCCTATAGGAAATACTTGTTTGACAGGTAGCAGGAGAGCAAGCAATGTCGATAGCACATTTAATGACTGCATCATCAGATATGAATTCACAGATATCCACCTGCACGCACATGTCCTGATCACTGGGGGAAAGAATGAGATCTAGGATATGGCCGTGGAAGTGAGTGGTATTGTTTACTGACTGTCTTAGATTACATGATTGTAAAAGGGCTTTCAATTTGTGGCTATCAGTACAAGGTACATCTACGTGTATGTTGAAATCACCAAATATGAACTACTTGCAATCAACAGAAGACAGAAAACTAACAAAGGACATAAATTCATCTAGAAAAATGGAAGAACACGGCCCAGGAGGGCGGTAGATAGAAGCTAGGAGCAAAGTTCGACCTAACACTGAAACTGATATGACAATATTTTCAAAGGAACCATAATTTGGGGTATCTACTTTGCGACATTTGTATGATTCACAAATGAAGAAACCAACACCACCACCAATACCTGTTGAACGTGGCCTATGTGTCAGAGAGAAACCATCCGGGGTAAGTGAACGAAGGAATCAGTGGTACGAATATGTGTTTCAGTGAGACAGAGGAAATCCAAAGGTGTGAGATGCTATCGTGTCTGCAAGGAGAGGGCCCTTGTTTTGGATTGACCTTGCATTTAATAAGCCAAGCATAACTGGTCCAGGATTTATAGCAACATCCCCACACATAAGAATCAATAGCATAGGCCCACTCTGTTTTACAGTAGGGGGAAAAACATGGGAGGTGGAGCAGTAGGAGTAATTTTTAGCAATCCTTAACATGGATGGAATGGGGAAACCATTTCCCAAAAAATTATGTGAGACACTCCTGAGATGAGTAGCAACCAACAACATGGTGCAGAAGAGTAGAATGCGCATGGCAAACATCTTAGTTGTGTTGGTCAACTGATAAATGCCCTAGGATAAAAAATCACCTGTGGGTGGCCTAAAACCTTTATGGCCTTAAAGACTAACACTTGAAACTTCATCCCGTGGGCGACTCACGGGCACCCTAGCAACCCACACTAAAGCCAACCTTAAGAAACTCAAACCAACTACAACCAACAGAGAATTTTGTCACTAAAATAAAAGAGAATCTGACTAAAGAAAACAAGTCATTAAAAACATTGGGAAAAGTGATTAACCAAAAATTAAATATACATACAGTTAGCAAGAATAGACAGTAGGCATTGACAGATTGAAAAACAGTTACCGGTAATTCCCGTCTGGGTGGGCGATAATACCCGAATTATTGTACAGTCACAACAATAGTTATATAACAAACAAGAACAATTATCGATCAGGTAAATAGTAAAATAAACCTAAAAACTACAGCATAAAAGCACAAGAATATTGTATAATGGCCGTGAGATGTTATTGTTTACAACCCATATATTTTAAAATACGCGTTCTCCGTGGTGCGTACTAAATCATATGTCAGCCTAATTGACAATACAAGTGATATTTCTGGTTTAATTCATGAGGCGCAGACATATTGTGATGCTCTTTTGTGTTATTAAACCCATTATTTCAAAAGCAGTTTAGTTCTGAGGGGTTTATCCAAGGGGTCTATCTACCCCAGAGTTATTTTTAGTAGCTGACACCTGAGGAACTGAACCCCAGCTACTAAATCACAATTACAATTGTGTACAGTGTGCCTAGACAATAAAGTTAAAACAATGAAATAAAAGTTTGTGGGATCTGGTGTTTACTATATACATGTATTTATAATCCCTTTCCCCTATCCTTTTATGCTTTAACATTTAGTAAATTGTATACATAGACATGGCTTCGTTTTAAAAAAAACTTGTAAAAAGATGTGGCTGCATAACTAGAACTGGAATTAAACATTTTACAGTTAAGTTGCTCACATCACTGCGCATTTTTCACTGTGATTATGTTAATGTACTTCATAAGATTATACACATACAATAGTATATTTCAATATGAATCCTAGAATCTACATTAAATAACCCTGTGTTTAAGTGAAAGTGTTACTGAAATGCATGTCTGTGTAATGTATATGTTATGTATATATTGTATATGTATTTCTGTAAATGTAAGTGAATGGGGATATTTAAAATATAATATAAAACACACAATATAAAATAAAGGTATAAATATGTGACAAATGTATGAGAGCTACTGTTCTAGTATTCTTGTAACATTGAAATATAAAAAAATTAAAATAAATGATTTTATATGATTCTGGGTTTTCAAAATTATTGTTTTTAACTTATAAAGGGGCAAAACCGGATAAAACCTATTCTTCCGGGACGGTAAAAACCGGAAAAACCAGGTGGAAAAAAACTCTTTGGAAAAAACTGTCAACCTTGCTTTACACCACAATATTTTACAGATGCTGCTTTAAGATCAAATAATTTCAAAGTCTTGGACTTGTACAACTTATTTATATTCATGTTACGCCACTGAATTCAGTGTGGTTTCCTGTTAATATTTTAGTGATAGACTGAATACTTCAAATTTGCAAAGTCGCTCATAAATATTAATGCATGCATAGAAAATATGTAAGATCATAAAATACCAAGGGGTTTCCGAACAATTTTTAACAAAACTGCTACTTGAAGATCATACCTCAAGTGTGTGATATTAATTAATTTATTGGTAGTGAGATGTGTTAGCGAGTTACCGGTGATGAGATGCCATGATCACGAGTTCAATGTAAATCAAGTGGAATTCACAGAATGCTATGACACATAATAATGAATATGAATTCTATAGTCCAAATGCTTTCTGTAAACAACAATTATGTATACATATATTTATTTATTTGGGGTTTAAGTCACTTTCAACACTGTTTAGGTCATACCAAGATGGGTATTTTTGTAGGTAGATGAAACCAGTACAAACTTCCACACATAACCGATGACCTCAGAGGTGATGTATGCATATAGCCTGATTAAAAATTTCTTCAACAAAACACATGAAATCCAGTAAAATACAAAAACAGTTTCAAACACTGTTCAGTTGAAGTAGATTTTAGTTTAAATTTAAGATAGGGTGTGTGTCCTATTCAACATTCTCATAAAATATGTCTACTTTACAGGGTTTATGCAGGAAAATTAAGAGAATAGGCCAAAGGCCAGCAAATCACAACAATTTAAGTCACCACACAAGAAAAGTCTTCCCATGGGGCTGCAATTAAGTGGTTGATACCTGAATTTTGTTTTGCTAAATTCCTGATTTTAAATAGGAAAGTAGGGGTCAACAGCATATAATTCCATTTTTTCACATTATTAAGCAGTCAATTGGGCCAAATAAATAACACATTAAAATTGAATCAATTTATTTCTTATTCTCCAAATGCAACTTTTTGAAAGAAACTGAATATTGCAACAAAATGCTTTTATGAAAGTTTATTCTGTTTGTGGTTTTGCACTTTTTCAACCTGTAAAACAAGAAACAAAAATAAAGGTTTTTTTAAAATGACACATTTCCTGTACAATAGGATTATTTATTTGTAAAACAACTCCAAAAAAATAAAAAAAATCACATTATTTTTGTGTTATGATAGCCATGTCTGACAACAGGGACTACAGTAAAGATTATACAATACCCTTTAATATTTCAGAGCATATCAATAAAACATACTTTATGACAAAAGCCATTATATTAATTAATTAGTTTTAATGTCAATTTCAATTCTGTATAGATCATATTGAGACAGGTAGTTCTATGGGCAGAGAAAACCAGTACATACAGTTGGTCAAGGTCCTGTAAGGTAAACTGCTGACCATTGTTAAACAACTACAAACTTTCCCACATAAGCTCAAGGGTTTTAACTGCAAACCTCAGAGGTAGAAGATAAATGTGTTTCCACTGCACAACTATTCCCCCCAATAGCCTTTCTACAGATTTAATGTATAATTTATATTTTTCTTACCTTCTGACACCACAAAGTACATTTAAAATGTTAATACTGCATAAAATGACAGTACTTTGGCTGGTATTAATGCCAAAACATTTCAACAAACAATGGATTAAACAAAAACATTTTAACAAACATATGACAGGAGCCTAGAACTTAGGTGAATTTCCACACCAAACATTGGTTTTTGGTGAATTTCTACACCAAACATTTGTTTTTTGAGATTAAGTAAACATACTGGTCAGAGTAGCCTTTTACCTCCTGATTATATGAAATCCAATTTGTGTATTATACTAGCCGTTATCAGTTTTAACCATAATACACTTTAGTTGCTGTGTGATGCTCCTTTTGCCTTAGTAAAAACATTTTGTCTAGTTACCATCAAACAAGGAAGTTTATGTAATTGACGGCATGGGTTTGTTTGTGTGTCTGTTAGCAAAATAACTCAAAAAGTTGTGGACTGATTTCGATGAAATGTTTAGGGAATGTCAACAGTGGCACCAGGAACAGCTGAATAAATTTTGGTGTTGATCCAGATCACTATCTGATGCTCCTTTTTGCTTTAGCAAAAACTTTTTGTCTAGTTATAATCACTATCTGGATCCAAGTATTGCAGAATTCTACTTATACAGATTTGGTTGTTTACATTCTTTTATTTACATTTTCTTTAATTTGTTTTGGTGTCCATATGAGTGCTGTAAAAACATCAAAAACTCAAATAATGTATCAGAGTAGTGCAAAATCATAAAATCCTGGAAAATATGAAAAAAAATTATCCCTAACAGCCAGAGCCTTTGAGACAGCTTGCACTTAAAAAGAGCTGGGTTTCACAAGGTTCAAAGCAATCAGTCAAGTCCCTAAATAAAAACACAGTATTGTGCACAATGATGAAAAAAGTGATACAAGATGTAAAGCTACCTTGTATCTTCAAGTAGACACAACGGTTCTTGTCATCGTGCAGGTCTAGACACTTATGTTTCAGAAAACATGACTCCCCAGTAAACACAAAGGCAATGCAAGCAGTAAGTTGATCACAGGTTTTACCACACTCTGTTGGTGTCCTCATCCTGATATTGTTAGAAAGGTCGTTGCCTCGACAGTTGTGCATCAACTTAATTGTATAGCCATTGACTATCAAAATTAAATGAAAATTATCAGTAAATTCAATAACGATATGGCACATTAACTTGCCCAGTAAACATTAAAAGTGTTTTAAATGTGTTAAATGTTACCAATATAATGTGCTGAGTCCTCATAAAAGGGCAAAATTGGGATGTTTAGCTGCAGAGAAGGGGGCCAGTAAAATCTCAAAGGAATTTACTATGCCTGAAACTACTGTCAGACTGTAAAAAAATGATATTTACATGAACTTCCCAAGGGGAAAAAATCTAATAATATTACAGTTCTTCAACATGGAAATAGAGGCAGACCACCAAAATTGGGAAAATTTGATGAAATGGTAAAGCAGTACTTAAAGCAACTGCAAATCCAAGGAAATTCCATCAATAAAACTGTTGTAACTTGTGTTGCTGTTGGCATTGTCAAACATTATGATAAATTTCTACTTCAGAAAAATGGAGGGCACAAAGTAGTTGGGAATTCCTGGGCTGAGTCATTTTTAAGGTACTAGTAATATTTCAACTTAAAATGGTCATCTGATTTGAAGACATACATTTACAAATATTAAGAATTAAATATATAATACTAGTATAAAATATATAATATAGTATACAATAATACTAGTATATAATATACAATTTTGTATAATGTTTCCAATACTTCTGGTAGGACTAGTATTATTTTCTTCTTATATATGCCATAGTAAAACCAAAAAAATGTAATCTAGTTTTCTTTGGAAAAGTGGACTGATTTCTTAATACTAGCATTTTACAAGAATGTAGCTGGCAGTAAGTTAACACACTCCTGTTTAGAACCCTCTACAGACATTTACACTTGAGCTTGATCAAGATTAGCCCTAAGTAGTTGACTCAAGAGTATGTATACAAGTACTACATGTAGTGCTATAGACATTTAGTAATAGAAATAATGACTGTGACCATGTTTACCTTTCCGGAGGATGGGATATGTTCAAGAACAGCACAAAAAGTCCCACCAGATTTTGAAGCAATAAAGGATGCATTTTTGAGCAGAATGACTGATGTCTGCACTAATGTACCATCAGAATTAATTTTGAATTTTGACCAAACTTCCATTAAGATGGTCCCAGCAAGTCAGTGGACCCTTGAAGAAAGGGGAATCAAAAGAGTGGATTTTGTCAAGATAGATGACAAAAGGGAGTTTACAGGCCTCTTTGGCTCTACACTGAGTGGTAAACTACTTCCACCCCAGCTGATCTACTCAGGAAAGAGTGACAGATGTCACCCAAATGTATTGTTCCCTAAGTCATGGCATATCACACACTCTGATAATCTCTAGTCGAATAAACAAACTTTGATTCAATATGCCAAGAAAGTTCTCATCTCATATGTTTCAAAGTTGAGGGAGGTCTATGGTATACCATTTGTGGACAGTATTAGTCAAGGTATTCAAATTCATTGTTGTGAACACTGCTGCTATAATTATAAGTATACTTTCTTTTATCATTATTTACATTAAGGGGTGCAAGCAGTACCATAGTCAACTTTACATTAGTAGCATGTATAAAAGTATTTTCAGTTTCAGTATATTTCAGGAGATTAAATACACAGTGTCTGGTATTAGAAACAACAAATTAACAAACTTTAATAGTACCAATTTAATTTTAAAGGAAAAAAATGAACTTTAATAGCTGCGAGCATTTCTCGTTTTATGGTATTGGAATTTTTTCCAGTATAGCACCATATATCGCACCTCCATGCTGATTGGCTCATAGATATATGAGGGCAGGAATTAACTCCTTGCAAACCTTTAACACCCCTTAAGTGAGTGAGAAGATAATTTATTATTCAGTCTCCTAATTTAATCAAGAAGGAGTGTACATAAATATATCACAACTCAATTTACACTGCACCCAATACATTAGTATCCCATGGTGAGATTATGTCCTTGTATAAATTATAATTAGTTTTAATGAATGGTCTCTCATAGATTTCAATGCACTCAAAAGTCAAAATCACAGCATTTGTATCACCGCACATCACACTATCATGATGTCATAATGTCCTCATACAATTCCCAGAAATTGATGCTCAAATTAAAAATATTGCTGGAAAAAATCTGTTTCCTGTTGGAAGTGTTTAAAGTTGGAAGTGTTTAATCTTCATGGAGGCTTTGCACGGCAAACCCAAGGGAAATTAGTGTCCTTATTTCTTCTCATGAATATTAATGACTTGGCTGCTATGGCTGTGAGTTCTCTAATGTAACGAATGTGATTTCTGGTGAAATTCGGTGATTTTGGGTGTCGGTAATCATTGTGACATCTCTTAGGTTTCCAGGGTTTAGTATGGGCAAGAAATGCCCATCCAGTTTTTCATAGGGCCTTGGATTTGAAGGTAGAAAGTTGTAGTAAAAATGATCCAATGAGGGATGTTTTTGACCACACAAAGAGATGAGTAAGCCAGGAATTGCAGAATGTGGGTAAGCACATGGTAGGCTTTCTTTTCGGATCTGGACTTTGAGGGAGGACTGATTTTAGTGCTAGGTATGAGATCTTAAATATCGCCATGTAATTTGAGCATTCTTGTCAAGTTTGATAAAGTTATGAAACTCATAAGGATAATAAGGATTCGTTTTATGAATTTTGTAAAGTTTTTTTAATAATTTCCTTGTTTGGTAAGTATTTTTAAAATTTATTGTGCCCACACCAATTTGTGTGGGCCATGTGCCAGATGGATTGGCCAGTCAGTGTCAGGTTTTAATCCTCTTTGGATATTTACAATCATATTTCACTTGTCAGAGAAAGGTTTTTCATTCGATTCATTATCATCTCTCACTAAATTACCATGTGAAAAGTTTGGTCTGTTTGTTTTGTGTTTTCCCTATTTTGACCTGGGAGGGATTTTTGTCCATGTTGAGGTGGACAAATATGGTATTTAATCATCATTATAAACAGGTTGTTGCACACAAATTTGGTCTCTTTCTTTTGTGTTTTCCCTATTTTGACATGGGAGGGATTTTTCTCCATGTTGAGGTCGACAAACGTGGTATTTAATCATGATTATTAACAGGTTGCTGCACACAAGTTTGGTGTCTTTGTTTTGTGTTTTCCCTATTTTTTACCAGGAACGGATTTTTGTCCATGTATTGGTGGACACACATGGTATTTAATCATCAATATTAACATGTTACTGCACACCTGTTGGGTATTTTGACTCCCAGGGGATAGGTGCATTGGGACTTGGACTGTGGCATAGACACCTGGAACAATCACAGGACTATTGCTCTGGAACTTATGAAGAGTCCTGACTTTTAAAGTAGGCCAATGAAAGGTTTGGAGTTCTGTAGGTCTTTGAAAACCCTGCACCCATTCAAAAGGTCAACTTTCATTCATTGCATTCATTCATTTCATTTGAGCTAGATTCCCTCAAGTCCATGGTGCAAATTCATAGGTTGGGGTTTCAGGTTCAGATTTGGGTGTGAGATTTCAGATGGCTGAGTCCTTGTTTGTCCACAGACTGAGTCAGTTGAGATTTCCCAACATTAGCTGATTTTGTTTTAACACATGGTGGGTTTTTTGGAGGGTTGTGGTATGTTTTGGGTTAAAATATGAGTTAAATAGCTTACATGCTCAATAATTCTTGGTATACATATGGCAGGCCAGTTGTTTAATGTATTGATATTAAAATGTCATTTCTATGTCATATGGCTTATATTTTGGAAATGATAGTTTTTGAATAACTTTAGCCAGGTCAGGTTAGTTTGATAAATATTTAATTTAATTTTGACTTCTGCTTTGACCTGTATTTTGACCTATATTTTATATATTAGTATACTTGGCAAAGTGGTATTATTATAATGAAAATACTATTAAAATGAATAAATAATCACTGAACATAAAATATTAAAATAATTATTTGATTAGCTTGATAAAATATTAATTTCTTCAAGAAGTTTGTGTGACACTTATACCAATGAAAAGTTGCTGACTGAGATTTAGTCTCATTTAGTTTGTTCTACAGTTTATAATTATTTATCCCTTAACATCCTTAAGTTGTAAATTAATATTTAATTATGTGATCTATTACTTAATATTCTGTGTCGGTGGCTCTATTTTTTATTAATTTGTATTTAATTTTCACAGGCACTCTTAATTATTACTGTTTCATGCTTGGCATACCTTAATCAATACTGAGGGTTTGGGTTTCACATATACTTTTGAATCATTATTTAATATATTACACTTTCTAAATAACATTCTGTTCTCTATAATTTGCTTGTCTAACTATTTCATCTTATTTCTTATTTCTGCATATTATTCAATTATTTTTATAATTTTATGTTGATATTTGATGAGTGTGTGTTTTCTCTGTTTAATTACTATATACATGTCATTATGAATAAATATCAATAACTTTTACAATTTTACATATTGTGTTTCATTACACATGTTATGAGTCATAGTCATTTAAGTTTCAGGTTAGGGTCAGATCTCAGTTCTTCAGCTGCAAAGGTTTCATCGTGCTCACATTCTCATACTCTACAGTATTTCTGTCGTGCTGTTAGAAATTCATGTTCATTTGACTTATTAATTGAATCTCACATTAAATCTAGTGTACTGACAATAGATTGGCCTTTATATTGTCAGGATTAAGTTGTTTTAGTGGTTTGGTTGAGCCAAAATCCAACCTGGTGGCAGTCTACCTTGTGATAAATTGTGTGAGCCTTCTGGTCAAAATATTTAAAATATGAAAGCAAAATTTTCGAGAATCAGATTTTGATGAGAGGAGGGATCCTGTCTGATGGCAAGCCCATTTTGAATGACAACCCCGGGGTTGGCTCTGGATGTTTAAGAGACTAGGTACAAAACTCCCATCTTTAGAAACCCAAACCCTCCTCTGAGCCAACTTGGCAGAGGCGGATCAAGGCCTGGGTTCCCATCTTGTCAAACTTGATCTTCATCTATGCTTCCATTCTATAAAATATTGCAAATAAATCCCAGGGGAAATCTGTGTCCTCATATCATCTCATGAATATTAATGACTTGGGTAATATGGCCATGAGTTTTTGAGTTTAAAGTATTGATTTTTGTCTATGCTTCCATTCTATAAAATATTGCAAGGAAAACTGGAAAACTTAAGGGGAAATTCATGTCCTCATATCTTCTCATGAATATGAATGACCGCACCTCATATTTTAACACCGCACATCAATGCACCATTTTACCGCACTTCATATTTCAACACCGCACCTCCACGCACCTGTTTTTTGGAATTTTGGAAAATATTAAGTCCATTTCCAGTATGTCACAGATTTTTGAAAATGTTTAAAAACCACAAAGCTATGTGAAGGGAGCCTTAATAAAGGCATTAGATTATGATGTTGTTATGTTATAATACTGTCATAGTTTGGCATACATGAATATCTGTTAGTTACAAGATAAAGATATCCCATTTGTCTAAAAAGACTTTATACAATCAAATCCTTAAAAGTACAAAAATGGCGATTTACTTTTATTGTCCACCAAGTGCTTTAATAACAATCAGAAAGGACATATTCCAAAAAAAAGCATCAGAGGTGTTGGTACCCCACAGCCTATGGGACTATTTTTAACACTATGAGACATAGAAGTAAAAACTCATAAACTATCCATAATTACATTATTATCTACTTTAAGCAGAGTGCAGTCAATCATCAGTCAAATAAGAAACTGGAATGTGTGGTACATGAGCTGGGCATCAAGTTGATTAATTTCATCCTGTGTCAATCCCTCAAAGTCAGACTTTTCATTTGTTTAATTTTAGAATTAGTGTCACTATTGTATTTCCCTTTATGTTTAGTGTCTGTACTTTAATACTGGCTTTGTTTCTTAGACAAGCATATAGATGGTGGAGAATCACACAAGTTTTGTTTACTAGATTCTGCTAGATTATGCAGAGAAAGATATGAAGTGAGCTACAGGACAGAGGGACTGCAATTATAATTTTAATGCAAGTAATTGCTTATCCTCTACCAGTCTTTAAAAGGTTTACCTGAGAGAGGTAATTTGTCCTATTATACTGTTAGTGTGTCATTTTGAAGATTTCAGGTATGGGTTTACTGATAAAACATGTTATAGCCCAATTTTTATTAGAACATCAAATTTATGGTGCTTCTTCTGAATATCTCTCAAGCATTTTTGCAAAACTTTTCATAAAACGATTATTTAATACAATTATGCAATAATAAAAGTTTGATTAATAAATCAAACATATTAACCCTTTCATTACTGAAGGAGCATTATTCTGGGGGACTGTAGCCACATGACATCATATCACGTCAGAAAGGCATATAAAGTAAAACATTAACTCACTACACTTCATTTGCAATATTTTTCGGTATATTTCATTAGAAAATGATGAAAGTCGAATGGCAAAACTCCAAGGAATTCCCCAAATAAATATAACCACAAGTAAACAATATGCACCTATGTGCGATAAATGTGGCAACATATACATAAACCAGTTAAAATATGTGAAAATGTTAAAATATTGTGAAAATAAAGCAGAACTTACATATATTTTGCTTAAACAATCTTTTTAATACTGATACACCAAAGAAAACGTATTGCAGTATAATGAAGGAAAAGAAGAAATCAATATTATTGCCGTGACCCTGTGTTGATAGACATGGTACTTTCTAATGCACATTAGTGTTGACTACTTGATGTCATAGATGGTAGTGAAAGGGTGTATTCACTTATCTTGTTTCAACTGAATATGCAATAAATGATAAAATATTGTTACAAGTAATGTCATATACCACATAATTTTACACAAATAAGATTTCTCAGGATGTTCTTATATTTGTTAAACAGGAGCAGAATAATTTTGCCCATGTTGTTATTATTGGTAAAAGAGTAAGGCTTCTTGAGGGCCACACTCTATTTTTTGGGCATTCTATTTTTGGCGATTGATTGTATCAGTAAATTTTCAAGAAATATCAGCACATGCACTTGCAATACTAATTATTCATGGTAAGAGTAACACAACAAATTCTTACTTGGTCAGCATGGGTCAGTATTTTGGTCAAATTCATTTTACAGAAGATAATGTATACTTTTACTGCCAACATTCATCTATGTTCAGATATTTTAATTAAGACTACAATCCTGTCTTTTCTATCTCAGAATAAAGAGATATTGATACAAATGAGGCACAATATTGCGCTGCTTTAATTGAAATTTAACGATGAATTTGAAAGAGTCATTATATTACCTTTCCAAAGATTGACAGTCATTAGTGGACTATAGATACGATTGACACACATCTGCTTCAACCAACACCTTTTATCACGAGAATTGTAGCTAAATGCTACACAATCACTGATCACTGAGCAAATTCTGTGACATTCCATATGTGATGCTGCAGTATTTCCCAGGTCATTGCCAGGACACTCTGTTTCAGGAAAAGCTTGGTACTGCCGTTCTGTTAGTACAAAACATTCCACATTGACATCAAACTAAAGTAATCTGCAACAATAAAGACAGATGTAGATATTTACAAACTTAAGTTTTCATCTGTCATGATAATGCATGTTTTCAATCAGAAATTGACATAATGTAAGCCTGTAAACAGGCCTGTAGTGGTGACTGACACAGCCCTTAATAAAGGCTTGTATTGATGAAATGGTTAAGCCTTTTATATCCTATTCATATTTGTACAAAGGACTTTATAATCTTTGGTTAACAATGACTGTATTTTTATGTAAGAAAAAGCTTCCGTTAATGCACATAGATTGTTTTTTTTTATGGTGGAAGGCTAAAACCCAGGCCCCCTACTTCCCCTTCTTTAATCCAACAAAGAAAAACTTTACTCAGCTTCCAAAATTTTGAAGTGAATTACCACTGAATAATGTTCTAATGATATATATTAGGATAGTACGTTGTTCAGGTGCACAGATTGTTCCAGTTGAAATCACCATTTTAATTAATTTTGTAATATCAGACCAGTTTGTGGCAATATCTGATGGAATATTGGTGATTGATGTGCCCAAGATGAATACACATAATATCTAACAAGTCCCAATAACAATATACATTGCATCCTATTCATTTTATTTCCTGTAATATGCAACAGTACATTGTAGAAATAATATCATGTATTACGGACGTTATCTACAGATAGCATAGCTTTCAGATAATTTTTTTATTATTGGTCCTAGGGTTTGCAATATGAAACCAACCTATGGGAAACCATAAGCTAGGAATCTTCTAATGTGGTTAGATTTGGCCTTGGGCCTGGTTTAGAGGTATACAGTTATAAGTACAGAATTTGGGGAAGGTTAAGACAATTGTAAAGTGGAGTATAAAATCCAGATGTTAAATGTATCAGTTTATGGGAATGACCTCTTGAACTCTAAGATCCTTTTATAAAGGTAAACAGCAGTAGTTAAATCTTGTGAACAAAACCATATACATGTGCCTTTATACATGTGTGTCTGTGATTATACAAAACAAGAGAAATATGTAGCTTTTATATAACTATGTTTACTTGTTGTTCTCGAAAATATAATGTATACATTAGAACTATAAACATGGGGTTAGGTGTGTGGCTGTTAGAGGAATACATCTCATAATAGAATACAAATAATGACAACAGGATATAATACAAAGCACAATCAAAATATTCAGAATGGCTTTATAATATCATGTTCCAGCTGCATTGGATGTGAAAAGTGACTTACTTAGTAATTGGACATTTTTCTAAGATCAATGGGGAGATTACAAAGTTGCCACTGGACTAAGGGAGAAATTAAAGAATGTAAGGGTTGCAACTTTTGGATCTATTATAGGTAGAGATTATTTTATAATCTCATAAATTCTTGGGATAACAGATGAAGATTGCAAAGATCTAGGTAAGTGCATAAAGGCACTAGAAAGTTATTTCCAACCAACGCAAAATGAGATTTACAAACAGTACTTGTTCTATTCATGTGGTGAAGGACCCAATAACAATGTGGATCACTGGGTTAGGTTAGCAGACTTTCATTGTCTTGCAACTTTGAAACAATGACTGACAGCTTGTTGAGAGACTCTGGACTGCTTCATTCCAACAAAGAAATGCCAATCATGATGGGACTTAACCAATGAGCTGAAAATTATGTTAAAAAGGAAAATGAAGTCAAATATAATTTAAAATAAAGAAAACAAGCAAATTTGTTAGTCTATCTATCAGCCTACTGATGAAGTCACATTCTTCAATTTCCAGTACTTCAGCCATGCAGTGTTAATGTGATCTCATTATTGGTTATTAAGTGACCCATCTGGGCAGTTGTGATGATCAATAATACCAAAAAATTTAGTTTCTTGGTGTCTCTGTCAAGTGAATTGTCAGTCAGCTGACATGGTATCACTCTGCATCATCCAGTACTAATCCACATCCTCTTGAACAACTTATCCAAAAGTACATGGCTAAGAGGCATGCTATTACATTTAAAACATACCTTGTCTTCTGAGGATGATAAATTGTTCAAAGCATATAGATCGGTCTGTTCCTATGTTCCCCATAGTCTCTAGAAGAGAGGTACCTAGACCCAAAGTGTGAAAATGTCAACACTTTATTACAGTTTCCTCATTGACTATGGAAGGAATTTATCTCTTAACTTGGATATGTGTACTAGGTTTGCAAGTTGATTCCCTTACATGAGTATCAGGCCTGGACCTTTGTTAATTATAAATTTTTAAAATAATTTTTAATGCATTAAAATTCATAAAATTATGCACTAAATCACTTATAACTTAAAAGTATTGCACTTAGAGTATTTTGTTAAAGTATGTTGCTGACCTACTTTATCCATAGCTACATGTTGAGTAACTTGGGAACTTTTCCCAATAGCTAAGTGAGTAATAGCAACTTCCTGACTTTTCTGTAGTTCCATAATTAGTAAAGTCACTTGTAAATTGAAAACTATCGCATTTAGTCTGATTTCAAGAATTTTTATAAATATGTTATTCAGCTACTTTTGTGTGAGCTATTACATAGTAAAATTGCAGACCTCTAGCTCATTTCATAGATGAGCAATAGTTACTTTTAGGTTTTCACTGGTGTGTAAATCACTTTGAAAACTATTGCTGTTAGACAACTGTTGCTGTTAGTGTGTTTACATATATTATTCACATACTTTTGGGTGAGCTATAACTTAATCAAATGGCAGAGCTGTAGCTCATTGCATAGCTGAGAAATAGGCACATTCAGGTTCTCACTTTTGAGAAAATTGGTTGTAACATCAAAACTATTACATTTAGATTTTTCTTTGAATTTGTTATTCTTCTACCTCTGGGTCAGCAAAAGCATAATGAATCTACAGTACTGTAGCTTATTGCATAGCTGAGCAATAGGTATTTTTAGGTTTTCACAGAGTAAATCAGTTGTAACTTGAAAACTATTTCATTTACAGAATTTTCTTTAAATATGTTATGCACCTACTTTTGGGCAGCTGTAAGATAGTTACATTTGCAGTCCTGTAGCTTACTGCATAAGTGAGCAACTTTTGTGTCCATTTATGCTTTCACTTCTACTTTGGAAGTTAAAACACAGTCTGCTGATATATAACCCATTCACAGTCACTGATTGCTTGTTTGGTTTTAAGGTTGGTTTTGTGACCCTAACATAATCCTTTCAGGAGATTTTTTTCTTCACCAATAACATTTACCTCTTCACATTTGGTCCTTTAGCATTTTATATAAACCTCTTATCTGTAGGGACGCTCTGTTTTTGTGTACAAAATCCTTTTGTCTAGTTGATGTGTGTTATTTGTAAAATGGTTCTTGATTCAAACAGAAATAGTGACATCATAAATAAATAACTGTACAAGGAAAACATTATGAAAGACATGGGGGCTTCTATTGTTTATTTACAGGACACACATTTGACTGAGAATAGTACTCATTCCATTAAACACATTTAGTCAGATGTATATTTACATGGAACAAGGTCGAATTCTCATGGTGTTGCAATTTTGCTAAATAACAATTTGAATATAAAGTAAATCAGGTTAATAAAGACACTGAAGGGAACTACATACAACTCCTAATAACATGTAATGGAATGAAAATTAACTTAATCTGTGCACATGATCCCAATAAAGATGAACCAAAATTCTTTAACAAAATTAAAGATTTAGCCTCGATTGAAGACAGTCACTATGTACTTATCTGTGGAGATCTAAATCTTAAATCGTGCTCAGGAGTGTAATAATTATGTAGGAATAAATAACCCCAAATCAAGATCACAGATGGTAGAAATATTACAAGAATTGGGTCTTTGCAATGTACATTGCTGGTTTCATCCTAATGAAAGAAAATACACTTGGACCCGAAAGACGCCATTAAAAAAAGTTGCCTAGATTACTTCTTAGCCACAACTCAAATGATAGATGTAATAACAGATTGTAACATTAAATCTACTTATAGATCAGACCATTCTATTATTGAATTTAAAATTTGTCTCAGTAAGTTTAATCATGGGAAAGGGGTCTGGAAAATGAATAATACATTGCTGAAAACAAAGATTATTTAAACCTCATAAATAAAGTCATGACTGAAGAAAAATTTAAATACACACTACCTATATCCAATTGTGAGTACATTAATAAAAATGATGACATTCAACTTAAGATAGAAAGTAAGCTATTTTTAGAAGTTTTGGTTATGAGAATAAGACATGAAGCTATTAAATTTGGATCATATTTGAAAAATCAACAAAACCAACAAAACAACATTTGATGGGCCTTGTATCCTGAGTGAACTGAGGTTAATTTTGGATTGGTGAACCATGATGAATGGTGGAACAAAACCACTGGTAAGAATGGTTACCAAGTTGCTTGAGCATTTGTTTGTTTACCAGTCTCTTCTGAAAGAACGGAGGAGATCTCTTACTGGTGGACTGAGGGAGGCTTTAAAGGCGTAATTGGGATGAGACATTCTCACACCCTCATCCCTTTGTGTCGGCTCGAAAATGAACTCTGGAGTCTCTGCTACTCGATTTCCCCCTACCTGGAGAAAACAATGGTTACTGCTTGGAATGGATTGACCCCCATAGGGGTGTTTCCTGTATGAGTCTCTTGGTGTTGGGCACAGTGTGAGGACTGATTTGATAGGGTCTAAACCCTAAGTGTTTTATGGGTGCCTTGAGGAGGAACTCTTGTATTGCCTAAACTACTTGTGAATAGAACACAGAATTGGGAACTCCTAAGTTCTTAAGATCTGGTATCTCCCCTGAATTCCCCATAGTCTTTTTTGGAGGAGAGGCTAAGGCCTTACTTGACAGGCTAAGGAACTCTGTTGGCTAAGGATCCTCTTATATAGGATATCTAGTCACAGGTCTTTTAATAATCATTTTTGGCTGCTTTTGCACCCTTTGAATCTGAATTTGACCTGTTTGGCACTGCCAAATTGGTAGTAGCCTTGATATTGTCTTCACAATTTGTATCCAGAAAAGACCTAGGTAAGGGCAACCAAAAATTAATGGTACAGAAATTGCGCCTTGCTGAATCTCAAACTCTTTGTCTACCAGTAGTGGACCTAGCCCATAAGGGCCCCAGTGAGACTACGGCAGATACAGATATTTAAATCTTGTAATTTGTCCTCAAAACAAGGTTGTCTCAATTGTACACTTTAATGGATCTAGGGATTTTATAGATTTATTTTCAGGTAAATTAGCAGCCTGGAAGTAATGAGTGGGAGCATAGCTGAAGGGCCCCTTGTCCTAAGTTCCTGTTGGCCTGCTGCATTATTCAGAGCCTAGACGGTGGTGTAGGACCTAGGCATACTGTCCCTGGGATAAGGGAGATTCAAGAAACTGCCTAAGTTTCAATGTCCTCGGAATATTTTTATCAGCAAGTCAAGCAAAACTACTTCCATAAAAATACAGAATCTGGGTCTGATTTGATGAATCTTGTTCAGAAGCCTTTTTGGGCTTGATGACTTTTTGACATACACAGAAGCCCCAGATAAGAGCTTTTTTAATACAAATTTGTTTGCACTAGGATTGTTTAGAGTTCTGATCTGAAAAAAAATCATCCAATACATCCAAACTGCATGGAGTTTGGATCCGAGCAATCTTTCGAACATGCAAATGTCCAAACATTTGTTGGACTAGGCTTCAAAAATCTGTACATCTGAACTGCTCAGATGGTTAAAACTCAAATGAAGTGCAAGTCAAGTTGTTGGTTCGGACCAGGCTTCAGATACAAGCAGAGATCTGATCCACCCCTGCTTGGATGGCTGACAGATTTAATCTATCAGAAGCCTGAAACCTCACCATTATTGCTTCAACAGTCATTAAAAAACCAGTTTTGTTGTTGAATTGAAGCTGACTTGTGGAGACAAGACATTACATAAACGATTGCTTATGTTTGAAATTGCCTTGACATTGTGCATTAATGTTCATCTATTTTACAAAGGTATCACTTTCCTGACGTTATGATAGCCGCCACGGAGACGATACTTTTAAAATTGTCCCAATATACATCGTTTTTACTTGTATTTCACTTGCTTCTGCCTGCATTTGTG
The DNA here is from genome assembly GCA_964017235.1 of Sabellastarte sp. h YS-2021. Lineage (NCBI taxonomy): Eukaryota > Metazoa > Annelida > Polychaeta > Sabellida > Sabellidae > Sabellastarte > Sabellastarte sp. h YS-2021. The sequence goes on along the minus strand of OZ024929.1, from coordinate 181,104,962 downwards.
CACAAAACGTATCCTTAATATCATTTAATGGTTTTATTGCTTTTTCTTATCCTTTAAGTTTCTTTTTAATATGTTTTGATGTAAATCGGTTATTATCGCCCATTTAACGGGAATTACCGGTCCAATTTCTATAGGTGTTTTTGTATTTCTCTGAAGTCTATCAATTATTTCCTTGTTTGTGTATACATTCTCCATATTTTTTATTGTAAACTTGTACATACTCCGGTATTTTTTTTTACTTATTTAGGCCCTTTTCTGCTTTGTGTCTTGTTGCTTAGGGACTAGTTGTTTGTAGCAGGCTTAGTGGAGGAGTATAGGGTGCCCGTGAGTTGCCCACGGGATGAATCGACTAAGGTTTGACTGTCAGACAGATTGAGGACTGAGCTTTTAAGGCCTATACTGGTGAGACTCCCCACGGTCCTTTTTTCTTTAAGGCTGCCGGAGTATGTACACTGTCTTTGCTCAGTAATGTATACTTTATACTGTCTGATTTTCCTGTTGCTTTTCTCCGTAAACATAACACGCAAGGGTGTGGAGCTTTATATCACAAAGACTGCCTATGGCTCTAGTCTACTCCTCCCTCATTCTTTTAGGCAGGCAAGCTGTTGCCGTAATGTCAAAAAGTTTCCTACTACTACCAATTTCAGAGGCTTTTCTGTTTTACTTTTATTATGTGGAGATATTTCCCTAAGTCCCGGTCCTGTCTCTTTTGGTGTGATCAACTGTCGTTCAGTTCGAAATAAAGGCCCCACTATTGCTGACATTGTGTCTTCTCGATCATTGGATCTACTCAGCATTACAGAAACACATATAAGATCAAATGATACCGACAGTTTGCTTCGCTCAATAACACCATCAGGAGACAAATTGTGTCACAGACCTCGTGCGCACGGTCGCGGTGGTGGTGTTGGCTTTTTTGTGAACCACAACATCCATTTTAAAATAGTTGGTTCTCCAGCTTTTGTGATAGCCTGTGTTTATCGGCCACCTGGTTCATGTTCTGATGCATTTTGTGATGAATTTTTCAGTTTATTTGAGTACCTATCTTCACTAAGTCAAAATTTCTTGATATGTGGCGATTTTAACATACATGTGGATACAATCTCCAAAGACAGTGAAAAGTTTCTCAATTGCCTTGAATCATGCAATATCAATCAACATGTTCATAAACCAACTCACCTACATGGTCATACTCTCGATCTCATCCTCACTCCCAACGACTCCAGTGCTGTTTCAAATGTTCGGGTCAGTGATTTTATTTCAGATCATGCCCTAGTGCTGGGTCAGCTTGATTTTACCAACCCTGCTCTACCTACATCAAAAACTGTTACCTTTCGGATGTTTCACAGGATAAATATGGATTGTCTTCGGAGTGATCTGGAAAACTGTTCGTTTGTCAAATGCCCTGGTAATACTGCTAGTATTCTTTATGAGCAGTATACAAAGGACCTTAGTTTCTTTCCTTACAATAAAATGTACGTGTATATATGGCAGCCAACAAGAAAGGAGAAGTTTTGAATGAAAGTACACCATGGGGTTCACCTACAGCATTGGGATTCGGTCAACACTGAACATCTATTTTTCTTGGATGTTGGTTGGATTCCTAGCGGCCTCCAGAGAGAGCATTCAGTTCCACATATTAAGTTATTGTAGTGCAATAAAAGATGACATTTAAAATGTTTATGAGGCCTACCTGAGGCCTTCCAACATTCAAAGTTTCTCTTGTAATTGGGAATTAGTTATTCTTGACTAACCTCAAACTGTACTGGATGTAATTCTTATATGTGATATTTGTGCACAATTTGAGCTCTGTACCACTTACTGTAATCTTAACATCTCTGAAAAGCCTATAGGAGCACTTGATACCTTGCTATATACATCAATCATATCGACTTAGTCATCCTGGTCAATTCTCAGATCATTCTCATAATGAATGATGGATTGGTAAAAGTATATGAAAAAATCCAGATACAACAATCCATATGGCTTTATGATACAAGAAATATATGTATCTATGGTCACAGTTGAAAACATTCTGACTACACCCAATAGCCAATAAATGGAAATAATATACAGATCTTATTTTAGAAACAATATTGCTGCACTGCAATACTCTGAGTGGTTAAATGATCTGGCTAATGGAGACCAAATTTACTGGTTGTATTATTCTGATTATTATTTTTAATGGTTTTACTGTCATTACTTCTTACCCAATGACCTCTTTTCATTTTCGTCTACTTCATAGTTTGTATCTATCATTTCTGAAACACAGATAATATAAAAAGCAATACTATGATGTCAAATTATTAAATTCTCGGTGCAACCATTATTTTACAGTGCCTTTTGTTGCTGGATTGTTTTTTCTATCAGTTATATAGTCCAGTTAAAAAATTTCACACATTCATTTCAATGATCATTTATGATATGGTCAACCTTTTTATGATACTTCATTTATCAGCAGCAATTTTTACATTGGCCAGATTGCAAACTGAGACAAATGTAAACATTGGCTGATTCAGCCATGTCAGCTTTAAACCAATGTTCACAAGAGAGTGCCAAATGCCAGATGCTATCTATCTGCTACAATTCCCGAATAGTTAATTGACTTTACTTCTTTTACTATTATTATTACTTCTCACCCAGTCGTCTCTCTTCATAGTCATCAACTTCATTCTTTGTATCAATCTTTTCTAAAAACACAGATAATGTATAGTACAATGACAAATGCTGTACTTCAGTGCCAAACCTGTGAATTTGTATGAAATTTAATCAGCTTTTGTGCATTGTACCATTTCATAAGCCTATTATAATTATACACATTAATTTTGAGTGGATGTGCTTTGGTAAAATAATGGAGCGATACAAATGCAATTTGTAATATGCATCAAAAATTTGATTGTGGCATTACAGCTGCAGATAGTTTTTATGATGGGATTTATAGTGATACATTAGAAAACCTGGATTTCTGTAGGTGCTATCTAACTCATGAGGTTTGGCACTACAAGGTGCAATGTGCTGCTGTAAGGTGTGATTGGGTGCTATGGGGTGGAATGGGGTTTTCTAACACTTTACAAACTGGTATGCTGGATGAAGAAGAAATACTTTTAACTCAAGAATTCAAGCCATAGAACCCAATTCAATAATATTCATGAGAAATTATGAGGTCACAAATTTCCACTGGTGAATAATAGTAATATTTTATTAGCTGGTAAGTTGTTTGAAGATCAAATACTATAAATGGAAGAACTCATAGCCATAGCACCCAAATATTAATATTCATGAAGAAATATGAGGTCATGGATCTATATTGGGAAATTCTAGCAACATTTCATAAACTGGTATGCTGTATGAAGGTTAAATACTTTAGACTCAAGAACTAACAGCCATAGCACCCAATTCATTAATGTTCATGAGGAAATATGAGGTCACAGAATTCCTTGGATATGCAAGTGAACATCTCTAAAGAGAGTGTAGATCAGAATTTGAGGGAAAAAGGATAAAGTGTTAAAGGTCATAGGAAGCATTTTCAGATCATTCATTAATAATTACATATACATATGAAAGTTCAATTTCTGTAAAAGTAAGATGCTTCTGGACAGGGTTACATGGTATATTCAGTAACATTCTGTCTGTTTTCTCATAGTCTCAAGTTTTCTGCCTCAAAATATGCCTTTTTAAAACTGATGGATGGCAGTTTGGGACAGAGTTCCTCACCACACAAAAAACTTCCATATCTGAAAATTACTGTCACTTTAAACCTTTAAAATATCCACTTAAATGTATTAACAGTATAAAGCATTTAGATGCAGGAACACAATTTCTGTGTTTGCAGTAATATAGACACTTTTTCTGCACTTCCTGTTTGTATAAACAATGATAAAAATTTGCAAGTGAAATAAATTTTGGTAAATATATGGATTAACTATGCAAAAAGTTTATTTCTTTTAATGCGGGACACATCCTTGATACTCAAGGTGGTAACCTAGTATATGTTTAATATCAGGATGTGTGCCATTCAGGACGTTTATGATTTTTGCATACTTATGCCATCTGTCTCTCGTCAATACATCCATCTTTTAAATATTGGCTTAGAGACAGATTAATTGGTCTAGTTTTTTCAGGATTTTCACTACTGTTGCCATTATTTTTCACCCGACAACTCTTGTAAAAAGTACTAGCCTTGATGTTTCAGATTCATGACAATGTAAACAAACTATCATTTTTGTAAGGATTTTAATACATACATATACATTTAAAAGTACATTTTCTGTTTTTTGAAGTTTATTTGTTTACCAGACACCAGTCTGCCAAAGTACATTTCTGAAATAGCCTTGAGAACATCTTTTATATTTGCTTCAGATGAAAAAATATTTAGACAGGTATTAAGCAAGTTGGATAAAATCACAAATCACAGTTTTGACAATCACAATCTAGTAAAAAGTCATTCAGTGCTCATATAATATCAAAGACAAAAAGTCTTGAGGAATGTCTAGTATTTCTCTTGTGGTTTTTAGAACTGTTGGTTGTTAAATATGAGGTAAAATTTAAGAAAAAACCAGCATATAGAAAAAATAAAGGCTAGTGTGTTTTTTTCTGGCAAAACTTAAATCTAAAAAAAAAACATGTTATCTTCCTTCAGTTTGTAAATATATACACTATATCTCCAACAAAACAGAACTTTGTTATGAACCAGTGACATCATCAATGATCTACTACGAGGAAAAAATTTGTATTTTACTCCCCTTTGTTATATTTATTTTTAATGCTATTTATGGCTCTTGTACCATATATTTCTTACAATAAACTACATTTTCATTCTTTTAGGTTGTTTGTTTATTAAATTAACTTCACAATTCTAAATAGTATCTAAGGCATCTGACAGAAAGAGAGGTACTGTCTTCTTAGTTATCCTGACCGAGACAAAGGTCGAACCAGAAAGAGTCTTATGAAGGTAACTGGCTTAAGCCAGTAAAGTAAAACCTGACTTAGGGATGACTTAGGCCATCCCTAGAGAGTGAGAAGAGACCTTTACAGTAAAGGAATCAAGTCACTCCTCTTCCTTCCCAAAGTAAAGGTAGTAAGAAAGACTGTCTAAAATGTAAAAAACTTGGCTCAACAAGTGAAAAAGGTTCAAACAGAGCCTTGGTAAGTGCCTGCAGAACAAAGGTTTAAGTACCAAGCTGGTAGGTGGCGATTTCCCTTATCCTGGACTTAAAAAAGCTCTAAATGAGTTTTCTAAGCTACTTTTAAGAACCCAGCTCCAAATTACTACATAGTGAGAGATGACCTGTATCCCTATTATCTGAGGAAATAGTTCCTTAAAAGTAAAATTCAACAATGAATGGGACAGCTGAAGCAAGGCAGAGTGGCCATGTTTTTCACAAGTTTTTGAAGCAGTTCTGCCTTGCTTCATAGAAAATTTCAGAGGATTAAAAATCCTACTGGACACCTTCTCTAAACATTCTTCTGTAAGGAGACTTCAGTCACAAGGCATAAAGAAAGGAACCCCACAAAATAAAAAACAAACCTCTAGATGAAGTTGTTATAGAAGAATCAGAGGAAGAACCACTGACTTTCTTGAAGGAGATCTTGAAGCCAAACCTTGGTTTGTCAGGGAAGGTTACAAGAAGCATCCTACAGCTCTGATAGTTGATTAACTTCTTGACCACTAGTGGAGAAAGAGCTGAAGGAGGGAAGGAGTAAAGAAGTAGTCTCAGAAAGCAACCTGAAGATCCAAGAATTGAGAGACTACTCTGTATGAAGCATCTGATAAGACCTCACAAGATGGTCTGCCAAAGATTTATGCCCCTGAAAAATGAGTGAGTAGTGGAAGAACAGAATTGTTCATGTGGAAAAAAATGGCAAACATATGTAAAAAGAGTGAAACATGTCCCAACAGAGGAAACTACCTTGCTATATAAAGAAGGTAAAAAAGGAGGGTTGTCTGAGACTATCTAAAGTATCCTTGGATGAAAGGACATTTAAAGAACAAATGTCTTGAGATCAAGACATCTGTGTTATCTGAGGTTGTATGGATGATCCTTTGATGAAAGGATAATAAAAGAACAAATGTCTGAGAGCCAAATGCCCAGCTATGAAGAAGTATCATGTACAGGCAACCTTGAAGAATTGGCTTCTTAGTAAGCCAGGAAAAGAAAAGGTGCATACTTGGAGAGGAATATTAAAGTTGTTGCAAGGAAGAGGAAGGATGAGCTGCTGAATTGACAGAAAACCTTGTCTCAGTGAGGTGAGAAACGCTTTTATACAGGTTGATCCCCTGGCCTAGGAAGGAGACCTCTTGTAGGAACAGATCTAATTACTTTCTGTTACAAAACCACCCCAAGTTAATAGTCAACTCTAAGACATAGTTTCAAAATGAACCTCTGACAACTATTGGCTCTAATGAACCAATTATGCTGTAGCATGTCCACTGTGATACATATGATCAAAGCCAACTTTCTCACTCCCTTGACAAAGGAAGTTAATCCTGAAAGACCAGTGGCTTGATACAAAGGTATTGCCACAAACTGGTGCACCATGCCCAAGAACAAAATTCTGCCCCAAAATGAACCAAAGGAGCCAAAGAAAAGAAAAGAGGCATGTAGAGGACAAGAGAAATGGTCTACTGGCCAACTAGAAGGGAAAAATGATCAACTGATAAGTTTACACGCTAATAGTTTGGAAACCCAGGAAAAGATCTAAATATTATGCTAGTTTCCTGTCTTCTATCGCTTTGTTAAGGAAAAGAATCTGAAAAAAACAAGCAAAAAGGATTCCATGAACTGCTCCTATGAACAGCAAATGTGAGGCTGATCGAAAAAAAACAGCATCCTTCTGAGGAGAAGAAAAAAGCTTAAGAAGAGGAAATTAGGAAAGTGGAATCCGAGAGATCACTGGAAGGTGAAAACCAAGTTCTAGATTTCTGGAAAAAGAAAGGCTGGCACCCAAACCTTTCAGATGAAATGAAAGAAATCAGTTGATCTCCCACTGGCAAGTGGAGGGATCTGGAAGTAAGAGTAAATGTTTGATTGATACAAACACACTCTTATCTCCTGAAGGGCATCTTTATAGAGGTGTAGGCTAGGACTCTTGTCCCTGTCTCTGAAACGCATTTCACCACCAGATTGTTGAAACCTGGAAAGGAACCACATCCTTTTAGCACTAAGTTAGGGTGAAAACTCTGTAGTTGGGAGGAGAAAGACCTTTATTGATTTGCTTCAAGAGGCTAAAGCAGAAGGCTGAAAAGAGGCAGCTTTAGTAAGGGCAGTATGAAAAGCTCCCACTTTTCTGTTATATGTGAAAAAGAAGTCTCTGAACAGAGACTCCACAAAACAGCGCCAAAAAACAGGACCATAAAGGGCCAAAGTCCCCTACAAAATGCTAGGAACTAGTAAGGGAAAAGGGAAAAAGAATTCTCTTCAAACAAAGTGCGAAGAGATCTAATGGCTGGGAAAAGGCTATATTATTACCAAGTTAAACCAGCTGAAATGGAGCTGAAAGATCCATAGAAAAGATGTCCAAAGCATGGTGGGTGATGAAAGACAACTGAGCAAAATGTCTGGTCAATCAACCTGACTAGACCAGGCCTCAAGGAAAAAATTTCAGAGAATAAGGACCATAAAATCTATATCAGATCTCTTTCAATGGCAGAGGAAACCTGCCTAGGAAAGAAAAGGTCTCTGACAGAACCCACCAGGTGAGACCCTTGGTCCGGACACCTGTGTTAGTACCACAAATCTCCTGAATAGGGTTTGTACAAAAATTGCAAAATTAATTTAATAAGTAAATTGAATTTCTATTAGTTAATAGTGTTAGGAATGGGTCTAAAAATCAGAATCGAATTAATAATTCTCAGCGATTGATTACTGATTTTAATCATTTTCTGCTAGCTTTGTAAGAAAGACAGAATATTCTTTTTTTACCAAAAATAACAACAAAATAGACTTCTGATAGATTAGTTGTGAAAAAATCCATGCTATTTAGTAACAGTTTGTGGTAGAGAAGGGGGGTATATTAGTAAATCAGTAGGTTGAAAGAGTCAATAAGTATGTGTATCATCAATAAAATAGTAATCTATTAAGGTAGCCTTAACAGTTATACATAAATACTTATTTTCATCCTCCCTTTTCAGGTTGAACTTAGTTTATTGTATTAAATGATCTTCTAATATGTACAGAAATTTTGAGTTTTAGTTGTAACCAACAGGAAGTAGAAACAAACATGGCAGATGATGTAAACAAATGTTATAAAAATAAAATATTAAATATCTGTAAGAAATGGAAATTAGGTAATTTATAAGTCTTACTTTCAACTCACAATTGATTCTTGAAATGAGAATTGATTTTCTACATTCAAACTTTTAAAAAGACGTTGAATCGTTTTTCTGTCGAATCGTAGGACCACTATTAGTTAATACCCTATCCGATGGACAATTCCTAATCTGCTCAGTGTAGACTGGTCCGCCAAATGTCAGCTCCACCGGCCAGGCTGGTACAGTACTGTGCACTTGCCAGGTGGTGCATCGTACTTACTATCTAGACAGACTGACATCATGGCATCTTTTTCATTGTCTAAACCTGTAAGATACCTAGTATGCTGATAGCGGGTCAGTTGGGAAGGTCTTAGGTGTGCATTGGTTAGGGTAGTAACTCATAAAAATTCAATTTACTTATTAAATTTGTAATTTTATTGTGTTAATACATTCTATTTGATGGACAATTGCTGAATAACTACTGTTTGTTCAGCTGGTAAGTTTCTACGGACCTAAGTGAACACATCAACAAAACTAATAAACTTTCCAGAACTGCATTGGCCTTAAATTCAGGAAACCCTGCAAGGTCATTATTGGTCATTATCGGTAACCAGCAGCTGGTTGACCAGGGTTATACTGATGTGCTGCCCCCTATTTTACAGACCTGCTCTGAGGTAGGGAAGTGAGGGATGAGTTCAGTCCCATAAGGGAAGAAAATAAACCTCCCAAAGAAAGCACAGCACTTTTCTTTGTTTATATATGTTCAATTATTTACATATGTACAAGTCTCCTCAATAACATTGGCTACTGGTGGATCTGCTGGGCAGCCACTATAGGTCGAAGGTGTTATAGCTCTGAATCTGTCCAAGTCACACCCTTCAAATAGAATTGTGTGAAGGTATTATGTGACTTCCAGTGGCAGGCTGACAAAATTTGCTCCATGGAGACTCCCGACTTGAAAGCCTTAGAAACAGCAAAGGCCCTGACATCATGGGTTCAACCTAATATTGTGTGAGGGCCTCCTGGTCAGATAGCTCATAGCATAGTATCACAGTCTGTTGATCCATGAAGAGATAGTGGCAAGTGAGATGTTCTTGTCAAAACCTTTCTTAAAGAAGACAAAGACCAACTCCTGATTCTGTCTGAAGTCTGAGGTCCTGTCTTAATAGTAGCACAATGTTCTGACCAGACACAGGGACCTGTCAGACTTGAGGGACTTATCCAGAGTTGGGGCCAGGGCTGGTATAACCACTGGCACCACATTTTCTCTACCCTCTTTGGTTAGCTGATTCTTAGAAAGAAAACTGGGTGATTAGCATAGAGACACCTCTGGCCAATCAGACTGGTGTCTAATGTTTTTGTTTGGCCAGGCATGTATCTCAGTTCTGTAATTGCCCAACCTTAGGCAAGAGAAAAACCGTCTTCAAGGTCAAATGTTTCAAAGAGGCCACTTTAATTGGTTTAAAGGGAGCCTTTGTCTGCTGGTGAAACACCAGGGAAAGGTTCCAGGAGAGGACTCCCTTCATCCTTTGGGTCTGTTTCTGTGAAAGCTATCTAACAGACGAGTGAGATTTTCATCTTTGCTGACATTAATGGGTGAATTTCCCAGCTTATCAGCAATACCGGATCCTCCAATGATATGCTGAGTGCATCCACTGCTGAGGCCAGGGGATTACAAACTTAAACACAGACTGAAGTAGTTTGTTGTTGAACCTAGTGGCAAATAAACCTATTTGAGGTCAGTGCTACCTGCTGCATATTAATTGGAAGACCTGTGGAAGGAGATGCCATTCTCTCTGAATGGTCTGGCCTAGCTTGGATAGCTTGTCTGCCACCAAACTGAGCCAGCCTGGAATGTGTCAGCTTTGAAAGTCACTTGTTTCCTGGCACACTAGGTCAAGATTCTACAGAGTTGGGCACAAAGTGGGCCTCCTTTCTTGGTTATGTATGACACCACTTTTGTTGTCAGTTGCCACAAGAACTATCTTGTATGAGCAGAGGTCTTGAAACACTTTCAGGGCTAAAATTGAAAATTTTAATTACTTAAATGTAGCTTTTATAAGCTACAGGCTTACCATGTTGAATTGAATGCTATCTCCAGATACCTTAGGCATCCAGACAATATCCAAGAAAAATAGACATTTGTAGCTTTTATAAACTACAAGCTTACCATGTAGAACTGAATACTAACTTGGATGGCCGCAGGCGATCGGCCAACGTCCAAGAAAAATAGATGAAATGAAGTAATGATAGCTTGATGCCTCAGTACTGTAGATGAACCCCGCGGTGAAATACTGCATGCTCCCAATCTTTTCAAGTTGGAATTAGCCATACCCCCTCAGTTGCAATACAGCAGGGAGGCAGGGTGGTACTCTTTTCAGTTCCACATGGTAAGTTTGTAGCTTATAAAGCTATATTTAATTAACTGAAATTTTCCAAAATACAATTTTGAGTCCCACTTACAGTGCCCTGGTTATGAAAACTTGGCCTGTAAGAAGCCAAAAACCAGAATTTGATCAAAGAACAATACAGATACTGTTAGGATGTCTGGATCTTGAAGGAGAAAGTGCAGCCATGCTCACTTAAATGGCATGTATTGCCCCTAGTGTTTGACTACAACATTACAAGCCCTGGGTTTGAAATCTCTCTTCCTGGAAATCAAGATAATATAAGAATAAAAACTGAGATTATGCATTACCTAATTTTTAACACATAATATTAGTACATAATATTATCTTAACATAAAAAAAGATAAAAGACCTCACCAAACATAGTGAGAAGGTATACTTATACCTAGACCCTGGGTTTAGCCTCCTGAAGACTTGACTGCAGCAGAGGTGCCCCCCTTTTCTTTCCAAGAATGACTAGTCTAAGGGGAAGGGTTTAGGATTGGGCCGCTATTGGGGGATCCAGATACATGTTGTTTTCATTATCTGACCAAGTAAGGTCTTTTATGAAAAAATTGGAAAATGAATTGTGAGCTTTCCAGTGACAAACTTGCATGATTTGGTCCAACGAAATGCCACCATAAAAGGAAAAAGTATCATAGTTGTTTTTTAGCCAGAGGATAAAGCTAGCAAGAAAGCAGTTTTGAGGGTATGCTGTTTGAGGTCTGTCTTTCATAGGCTCAAAGGGTTCTTGTGTGACCACAGTACCACAGAAGCTTGCACTTGGGAAGGTTTCTGGAACTTTAGGATGATTTCTGTGAAAGCTGGAGAGTAACCTGTTAAGGTCAGACCTTTGAGAAATGTGGAGCCCTGCTGGGCCCTATAACCATCAATGGTCGATGGTCATATGTTCAGATCTTGGTGCAGATACATAAAAAGTCTGAAAATTGTTTTACAGTGAGAGCGGAGAAATCTACTGAATTATCTCTGCACCATCTCTCAAATAGGGCCCACTTGATTGGTAGATGGTCTTGGTTGATGATCTTTGAGGGGCAGCAATTCTCTCTGTTCCTTCACAGAGAAACACCAGGAGTGAAGGTTGAAAAACTGTGGATTCTTGTGAAACACTTGGTTGTAGGATTGTTGAGAAGTGTCATTGACACTGGAAATTGGAGTGGGATCTCCGTTGAGAGCTGCAAAAGGTCCCAGAACCAGGGCGTCCCTGGCCAACCTGGGGCTATTACAATGATGAGGCAATGGGGTTACCTGATTTTTGGATCATCCTGTGAAGGAAAACCATGGGAGGGTATGCATAGGCAGTGATACCCGACCAGTTTATGTTTAGAGCATCTATGTCCCAGGCATATTGATCAGGGACAGGAGATATGTACAATGGAATTTGTGGTTCAGAAGAGTGGCAAATAGCTTCACATGAGGAGTGAACCTCTTTGACAGATCTGCTTGAACACCAGCGGATGCAGTGACCATTCTGTTGATTGGACTTGGTTTAATCTGGACAGAAGGTTGGCCATCACATTCAGGCACCCTGGAATGTGCTTGACCCTGAGGTTTATCTTGTAGGGAAGACACCATGTCATGAATCTCGGAGGAGAGCACATCTCTGCTGAGTGGGTTCCTCCTTGCTTAATATGAAGGCTACTACTGTTGTCAGTGGCAACCAACAATGTCTGATTTGACACTGGTCCTTGAACTTTCTCAAGGCCAGAGACCGCCTTCAGCTCTATAACATTTATGTGTAGCTTTTTTTCTGCCTGACCACAGACCTTTTGCAGAGCTTGCTCTAAGTGAGCAGCCCAACCTTTGTTTCAGATGTCTGTAAAGATTTGGATGCTGTGGTCTTAGGGACGAATGTCTGCACCCTTCATCATGTTGTGGGATTCTGCTAGCACTGTAGATGAGCCAAAATGGTCTGTGATGAAAGAAGGAAGCTATCTCCAGTACTCCTTGAGATGAAAATGAGATTGAAAGGGTCTCATGTGAAGGTGTCCCTCTTAACACATTGTTTGAGCATTTTTTTGGCCAGACTCTCATGACAGAACAGAGGCGATCTCCTACTGGTGAACTGTCTGAGGCTTTTAAGGAATCCCTAGGGTGTGGTTAAAATGATTTCTGGAGCCTCTGTATTCCATTTCCCCGCTGCCTGAGGAAAATAATTGCTTACTATTTAGAATGCCCCCACAGTGGCGTTTCCTGTCGGAGCCTCTTGTTGGGGTGATTGCTGTGAAAGGGCTGATAGGAGTGTTTTCTGGGTGCCTTTTTAATGGAGGAACTCTTCTCCCTCCTTAACTAACTTAGATTGGAACAAAGGAGTAGGCCAAAAGGGGAAGTTCCAAAGTTCCTGATGGCTAGTTGTTCCTAATGAGGCTGCAGATGAGTCATCTCAGTCACACATCAAACCAAGATTGAGATACCCATTGTATATAACCCTCTCTGGAGCATATGGGCAAAGGCCTTACTTGACGAGCAAAGGCTCTCTGATGTGTGATGATCTTCTTATTCAGGAAGTCAAGTAGTCACAGGTCTTTTCATACCTATTCCTGGCTGCTTGGATTGGCACCCTTCGATTTGACTTTTAACTTTTTTGACAGTAGCTTGATACCGTCCTGACATTTTTAGATAGCAAGGATGTAGCCCTAGTGACAGCAGTTGAGAAGTTAAGGTGCCGAGATTCTGAGTTACCTGATGCTCAGATTCCTTTGGTGAATTTGCATCTTGGTTTGAGGACTGAGTGGAAGCTGAAGGACCCTTTGGCTTAGTTCCTGTTGGCCTGCTACATCATTCAGAGTCCAGGCTGTGGTAAAGGACCTAGGCATACAGTACCTGGGTAGGGAGATTCAAAAATTGCCTGTGCTTCGATGTGCTGTGAACATTGAGAGGGCAAATCAGACAAATCTTGTTAGAAGAAGCCCTTTTGGGCTGGTTCGGAAACAACGGTTCGGATGGTTGTGCATTATTTTTTGGACCAGGCTCCAGAACCAAACTTTTGGATCTTAAATCTCATCCCACAAGGTCTGTCACTTTTCATAATAGAAGCCTAGAGAACCCCCATTTGCTGTTGAAGTTGGATATAACAATTCAGGTGCAAGCTTTTCCCGTTGAATTTTACAGTTAGTTCTTTAATAAAGACACCATACAAATATACCTTACATACCTTTAATAAAGAACTACACAACTGCCTCACTGCAGGTCAGCCTAGTTGTGTAATAAGGAAAGCATTTAATGCACAAAATGTTTTTTTAAATAACATAAAACTTTGAATACCAAAGATTTGTAATAAATTGCAAAAGGAGGACTTTTAAAAGTTGGAAAACGAAGGTCTCACAAACCACATAGGAGACCCTAATTTTGCAAACATTTGTCGTCTAGACAAAGTCATCGACAAGGAATCAGTATGGTGCTTTATTTCATTTTTAGCCCTACAAATGGTCAAATAATGTAGCAGATAGAGATTAATTTATTGGTTTTATTTATTTGACAGGTACAGGTCTTGTATATAAGCAACATACACGAGTTTTGGTCACCATTTCTTTTATTCAAAACAAAGACGGTTCAAAAGATCTGATTTTTGTGTTGTTTTTCATATTTTAACCATATAAATGGTCAAATAATGTAGCGTTTAGGGGGTAAACCCTCAACATATTTATTTTATTTCGACAGGTAGAGATCCTGTATACAAACTGCATGCATGAATTGTGCATTATTTTGAAAGCAATTGCGGTCTAGACAAAGACAGAAGTTGTTTCTGAAGATTTGTTCAACCAGGACTCGTTTTTGTGCCTTATGTTATATTTTAACCCTTTAAATGGTCAAATAATGCAGATGGAGGTTAAATATTTATTTTATTTTATATTGACAGGCAAACGTCCTGTATATAAGCTACATGCATGAGTCGTAGTCTTCAATTCTTCTTCATGTGCACCCGGAAGTGAATTTAATTTGTAAATATGTTAGATATGCTTATCTGTTTTGTGAATTGTCACAAAATAAGACTTTCTTAACTACAATAAAGAAACTGATGCAGTTCAGAGGTCTGGCAATTTATTGAAACCTATGTTTTTAACAATTTTAACATTAATACAAATCTGTTGGATATATCTTTCATAAATAAACATAATATTTATACAATATCTTCTATAATATAAATTTAACTATGTTTGTTATCTGGGGCTGGTTTCACAAAGGGTGTTAGACTTAAATTTAAGACTTTTGTCTTAGCTGGGTCTGGGGCTAAAGTTAATTTCAAAAAGGGTGACTTAGCCAAGTCCAAGCTCATCAAATAACCATATTGGTTTTCTGTGTCATGTGACCTTTTATTTTATTCAAAATATACTCCAGTCAATCAATCAATCAGTTGTACAAGTACTTAATCTCCATATCTATGGATTCTAAGGTACACCACCATTTTGTAAGGCATAAATCATAAGACATTAGACATGTTCCAAGTCGTACCCAGGGAGACGATCTGGTGTTTGATAGTTAGAAGCTATGGTGGGAATGATTTCTGAAATAGGTAGTGTTAAGTGAACTTTTGAAACACAAGAGATTTGGAGCACATCATATGGAAGATCATATGGAAGATCATTCCATAACTTAGGGGCATCATATGAGAAACTATTGTTGAAATAGACCTTAGATTTATGGATGGAAGCACAATAATGACGAACCTGAACCAACACATTTTGGGATTGGAACGTCTTGTATTCATGGCAGATTTGTACAAGGAGAGATATGGTCAAAATACTTAGCCTGGCCAGTGGTGAGGTACTAATAAACCCAAACTGGGGTTTTGAAGATCATACATTGTGTCATAGGTAGCCAATGAAGTGTCCTAACGGTGGATGTGATGTGAGTGTACTTCGATGCACCAGTGAGAAACTGTGCAAGAGGATTTTGAACATATTCTAGCCTTGTAGCATTTCAGGATGACAAACTGCGAAATAGAGAATTGCAGTAATCCAAACTGCTACTGACTAGAGCATTTGCAATCACCACTGATGTCTCCACAGAAAGAAACCTCCTGATACTTTGAAGGTCCCTGAGGCTAATAGAACAAAATTTGATCACAGAATTTACATAATTCGTGAAACAGAACTTTGCATCAAACAGAACACCCAGATTGTGTACAACATCTGTGGGAGAGAGACAATTACCCAGGATATTGACAGGAAATGAGTCACTGAGCCATTTGTATCTGTCTTTGGCACCGAAGACAATGAATTCGGTTTTATCAGGATTTAGCTTGAGTTTGTTTTCAGACATCCAGACCTGAATATCATTCAAACAGGATTTAAGACGATCAAAAGACTTGAGACTATCATCAGGGGATGAGTGAATGAACAGCTGAGTGTCATCTGCACAGAAGTGGTATTTGCATCTGGTATATCTTCTGATGACTTGACCAAGAGGTGTTGTGCAGAGTGAAAACAGAAGAGGACCTAAGACAGAACCTTGGGGGACTCCAAACTTCAATTTCAATGAATTCAAAAGACTGGAACCAATCTTGACATACTGAAAATGATCCTGGAGGTAGGATCTAAACCATATTAGTGCTGATCCAGCAAAATGAAATCTAGCCGACAAACAGGATAGGAGTGTGTCATAATCGATGGTGTCGAAATCCGCGGATGAGTAGCGCCAGTGCTGTAGGCATGCCCTTGCACAGAGATAAGTGAATTTCATTTTGATGCACAACAAGGCAGTTTCTGTTGAGTGTCCAACCTTATAAGCTGTGTTATGTTATTGCTATATAATTTTGAACAAATGTTTTGTTGTGTAACCTGTCAAATATAATCTTGGCTAAATAGAATACAACAGTGACCAGATGTTTATGTAGTGTGTGTACTAGATGCATATTACACCCATGTAAGGACAGATCTTTTGTTTTGTATCTTTTCTATATATGACCAAGTGTTTTAGAGTACAAAAGTGTTTTAATTTTTTAACTAGGTGACCTCACATAGCCAAGTGTCCACATGTATTACACGCAGAGTGTGTAGTTAGTGCTAGATACATATTTCACCCATGTGGGGCCAGTCTTTGATTTTGTATGTGTGTTTAATATGACTATATTGCTAAATGGGGTATAAAGGTTATTCCTTGTCTTCACTCTTTCTCACAAGTTTCAAAGGCAAGGAGGACACAAGTTGTGTTTATTTTCTAACAGGGGTGAATGATGTAAGTAAAGATTTCATTTTGTTATTCAGTTATATATATATGTATATGTAAACTTTAAGTTGTATTCTGCCTTTATATTAGTACATTTATAAGATGTAAAATAGGAAGTTTTGTATCCCAAAGCGTTTGTCTGTCTGAATAGATTACACATGGTGTTCAGTTATGTTTGTGATTAATCAGGATTTATTTCGACGTTATATTGAATACTTATATAACTTATGATGTGATGTTGTGTTTGTACTGAGTTTATTACTCTTATGTTGGGTTATTTCTTTGTAGACTATTGTGAGCACCAACCAACAGTCTATAGTTGACAGTTGTCTGTCATTCTTCAAGTCATATGATGGATGTTCAACAGCAATCGAAGTAATTGTGCGACCTCTTACCTAGGATTACTTACACACATCTGTGGAGTATCTTACGTGTTTACCAAATGGATTACATTAGTGTTAAAGATCACCAATCTGAGTGTTGCCAGTGATTTACATACCGTCACCATTAGTGATCTTCTATTTCTGACACGTGTACTGACTTACCAGTGTATTTGTGCATCTTCATCTGCTGCCATGTCTATGGTATTTGTTTCATCTCGAGGAACTGAATTATTCTGAACTGCATTCAAGTTTAGTACAGTGACCAGTGTACATCCAAATACAGAAAGTGTTTTGTGTACTTTTAATTTGAGAACTTATCTTGTTACAATCTTGTTGTATTAGCATTCCCGTTTTCCGTACTTAGGGTTGATGAGTACTTAATTTTCTGTTAACTAAGAAAAGTTATCATCCTAATATCACTATTGTATTTATTTCCTCCGTTACTTTGCATTTCTAACACAAATGAAACTTATGTTTGGGAACCACTATACTATTATTTGCCAATACATTTCAACCTTAAATGTAACAAGCTGATTTGAAAGTGTTACCAAGTTCATGAGAATCCATGTGAGATCTAATTTGGGCAGCCACAATTCACTGAACCAATTTTGACAAGAAGCTAACACCAGACACCCATCGATAGCTCTTCAAGTCCTCTTTTGAAAGGGTGAACTTTTTGAGGAGAGGTGGGACAATAGCCTATTGGCAACATACATCCTGTTTGACACATTTTGACACATTTATCTCAGGAAAAATGGTGTTTTAAATATAAAACCCTGTCACCAAATAAAAATTTCCCCAAGACTACTTTACAGTGCATTTACAGCCATTTAAACTTTTGAAGAGAAAATTTTATGGCAGCCACAGTAAGGTCTTTGTTTACAAAAGTTAAGCCCAATCCCAGACAGACTAAGCCAAAACCTAGACTTAGCAGCTTTGTGAAACCTCCAAGTCTAAGACCAAAGACTTGGACAGAAATAAAGACAAAAGTCTTAACTTTAAGTCTAAGTTCAGGCTTAGTTGTTTCATAAAACTGGCCCTGGATCTCAGGGGTGGGAGGTAATGTGTTACAACACTACTATGACCCCTAGTGGTTTTTATTAGGACAATATTGCAATTCTCCACTTAAATTTCACACATAACCAATCAGCTCACACTGTACAAATTACAATTGTTGTAGACTCTGGATTCATTATTGAATTGTTGCTTCATTTTACAGGCTGTATCAAATTACTGAAAGTGAAGTGGCTTGTGAGTACATGTGTTACAACCATTGAAAATAAAAAATATATACTTTACCCCGGAGATTTTCCAAGATGTTTTTTTCAGGAACAGACAATGCATCTGTCTGAAAGAAAAAAAACTCTGGTTATGTAATCAGAATGCAGTATAATCTAATAAAATATGTGTAACACTTACTCTCTGTACCAGCAGACTCTAAGGTAAATAAAATATAAAGAATATGATCGTTTTACCACTTCCAGATATCTGGAATATAGTTACCCCTCTTCATGCCAAAAGTAATAATTATACATGATCCAATGTGAAACCTGGGCAGTATGATCTGAGTTTACATTTTGCAATAGTTCAATGAAGAATTCTTGGCCATAAATCAGATGTGTTGATGTTTAAAATTGAGGGATGAAGGTGTGAAAATATTGTTGTTCTACTGTCAGAACACATAAATTGGTCTTTTATTTCCCTTTCAATAGTCAATGTCAAACTGGGACGAAAATATTTCTAGATATAGTCTGTGATAAAGATTCGCACCAAAATTTAGTCAGCTGTTTCTTGTGTCATTGTTTACATTTCCTGAAAATTTCCTCCAAATCAGTTTACAACTTTCTGAGTTATGTTGCTAATAGACCAACAAACCAACATGCCAGGGTGTACATACAAGTGCTTGTCGGTGGTAAATAGCAGCAAAGAGATTTGTTGCACCACCTTACTAATTATTCAT
The DNA here is from genome assembly GCA_964017235.1 of Sabellastarte sp. h YS-2021. Lineage (NCBI taxonomy): Eukaryota > Metazoa > Annelida > Polychaeta > Sabellida > Sabellidae > Sabellastarte > Sabellastarte sp. h YS-2021. The sequence goes on along the minus strand of OZ024929.1, from coordinate 181,085,795 downwards.
AGGTCCCAAAAAGATTATGTGTAACTACCTTGGAACTGAAATGATTGATAATATTTGAAAAGTATCAGGTGCATTAATGATCCTGTGATAATGCTCCCAACCTAAGGCAAAATAAGATCATCTAGATCATCAAGCACTTGGGCTGAGCAGCAATTTCCTTGAAAACCAAAAACTTTCACTATGGATGGGTAATAAGTGATAAATATATTACTCTAACCTTAATAACATCTTATATGTGGTGCTTCTACTATTAATGGTCTGAATATATTTAAAAATATTTGCAGCAATGTATAGGATCCAGCAATATATGTCTGAATCTAGAATATTTCAAAATAGGATAATGTCTCTAGCCCCCAAATGGGGAAATGATATCTCTCTTCTACATTTAAGGGAGAAAACTTATCCATTCTACTATGAAATTAGGCAGATTAATCATGGCAATATTTGGCAAAAACTACTACTTTGAATGTTTTTTTAAAATTTTGGCATAATAAATAAAGAGACCATTCTGGGCCTAATATGAAATGTGGGCCACACTTTGAGACCATAGCAGTATTAACATAAACCTTGTATGAATGATTTGTGATCAAATAGTTTACATTTCACAATATCTAGAGACCTTTTTAATAAATTGGAAAAAACGCTGAACAAAATTCAATATGTGGACAGACCTGGGACAGTATATACAAGAGGGATGAATTAAATTGGTTCAAGTAAATCAAAACACCAGATTACAACTATAACTGAATGCAAAGTTTAACTTCAGTTGCCCTTTCATCATGTTTAAGAGAATGAGATTGGATGTCAAATCTCACTAAATGACCTTTGGTGTAATAAGACCATAAACACAAATATATATTGGGAACTACCATTTTTTATACTCTAATATGTTACATATAAAAAGGGGGATACAAGTTCTAGAAGACACAAAATAAGGGGTAAAACCAGAAGCTCTAAACCCAAAACATATGATATATCTACAAAATTCACATAGAATACTAAGAAATACAAGGGTGGGTTAGAACGATTTTAAAATTTACATATTTTGCCTCTTTACCTTCTAGGCATTCATCTCCCTTCATTTCAAAGTGTACTAAACAGATTGCTCAATTTTGTAAGTATTATTTCATTGGGAGATAATAGCAATTTTAGACTTAAAGTAATTTGATTTAACCTTAAGTTGAAATCTATCCATCTAAACTTAAGGTGATCTTATGCTCACCAGTTTGAGCTCACCTGACCCCTGATCTTTCATGTACAGTTCTTTACCAGTTAATTAAGTTAAGGTGGCCTCAAGTTTCTTTGAATGAACATTACAGGTATGAATATCGCAATAATAAATAAATGTAAATAAAATATATAATTTGTCATTGGGCTTTTCAGTGATCAACCCTGACCCAAGGCAATGGCATAAAATGACACAAGAATGCACAAGTGTGCTAAGAGAGATGTAGAAGAAATCTAATGGTCTGTCTGCCACCAAGGCATCAGTTTGGAAGAGAACAGCTTTAGGTGAATTCATTATGTGGTCTAATCCAACTGAAACACATCCCTTATGGGAAATTGCTGCTACTGTTAAACTTGGATCATATTTAACAGAACAAGATATTAAATCTAGCCATATTACCTCAACTGTAATGAGACCACATGCACACAGAAATGTATTTTGGGCACAACCATCCCTTATACCTTAGCACCCTAGATATACAAGAGAGGATATATAAAACAAACAACAGGATAATAACAGAAGTTCCCAACTCCAAACTTATTGTTGCAAGTTGAAATGTGAGAAGAATCTGAAGGGCCTGGGCTGTATTGTCTGATATGTAGGACTAAATTGTGCCACTTTTCCAAATGCTATGCAGTTTAAAAAATAACAGACAGGTACATGGAAAACACTAAATGGTCTTAATAAGAAAAATTGATTGAAAGAAACAATAAAATTGTAGATGGTTTCCGTGATTTTTTAACAAATGTTTGACCTAATTTAGTGAAAAAATATTGCTCTACCTGATAATGATGCAAGCATATTTCATTCATTGAAAATGGTAAAGTTAATTAAATGATTTTGTCAAACATTACTGTTGATGAAATAATGATCACTGTTGTGTAAAAACTTCAAAAGATTGCAATGATATCAACCTGTATGTGGTAAAATTTACTTTTGAGGCTGTATACAGCCATTTTATGTACATATTATTTATCATTTCACAGGATATAATAATACTTTCAATAATAATAAAGATGCATCGTTCTTTCCACATTTTTCAGAAATCTTAGAAAAACTATCTGGTAATAGATTCAGTGGATTCATTGAAAAAATAAGCAATTTACAATATGGTTTCCATAATAAATTATCAACTTCATTGGCATTAATAGAATTAGTAGAAGTACTAACTACAAGAATTCATAACAAGTAAGCTAGGAGTGTTAATTAAATTTAAACAAGGTTTTTAATACAATAGATCTATCTGTTCTTTTACAAAATTGGGCTATCATGGTATCAGAATAATACCTCGAACATGATTTCCATCACATTTAGAAAAAGGAAAGTTTATTTTACAAAAGCACTATGTGTGTATAAAAAATGTCAATTTTTAGTTACTAAATGTAAAATATGGTGTTCCACAAGGTTTTATATTATATGCCCCAAATTAATCATCTTATATAATAATGTAATATTTCATTACTTTCATCATTTCTTCACTTTATATTATTTATTGATTATACAAATCCATTTTGCATTGGTGATATTATACATGAAAAAATGTTAAATTTTACATGCGAGTTGGATAAACTTAATTCTTAATGAAAATCATAAAATTAGTCTTTTGAAATATTTCATGACAAATTATTCACTGCAAACCAACAAAACTATGCATAGGTGTCTATGCAAAATTACAAATTTGAAAGTTTTATGCATTAAAAATTGGGACAGTGTTCATAACAAAGTTTACTTGTAGAACTGATTGTAATTTAAATTGGTTAGAAGTTTTACAAGTCAAGAAAAAATTTAAAAAGCAAATGTGTCTTACGCAAAGTGTGACAGTTTGGAAGTTGAATGAAACAGCATTATTAACCTTAAATCATACACTTGTTGTACAGGGGCCACAGTGGAAAAGTGGTAACACTCTCGCCTCCCACCTCTGCGGCTGGGGTTCGATCCCCGTCATGGCCGTAAGTGGGAAAGCTGGTAGTTGATTGCCGTTGGTCGGCAGTTTACAGTACAGAACCCTAGCGAACTATATGTACTGGTTTCCTCTGCCCTTCCAACTACCCGTTGTGATATGACCTGTACAGTGTTGAAAGCGACGTAAAACCACAAATAAATAAATAAATACACTTGTTGTACCTAAACTTAATAGCCTTAACAAATCCTCAAAACTGGGTTATTTTTACATTTTGCTTGTATTTACTTTTTACCAATGTAACAGATTTTTTCTGGGCATTACAAGTAAGCACACAAAATTATCTGTTTAAAATTATATTGTAATATGAAAGACAATTAGATATGTGTATAAACAGTATTAATACTTCGAACAACCGAGATTTTGTTTTATAACATTTACTACATAAACACACCACACCTGGTTAAGATCAACAAAAAGTGAAAGAATTTATTGACAAACAATAGTCTAATGAACAAATATATATAATCCATTATAAACAACTTACTACTGCAACAGCCACAAGAAGTATCAAAGCAACCTTCATGATGATGAGTAGTTGTTCTGACCGAATATGAAACAGCTTATAAACTCTCTTGTACTAAAGATCTAACATCAAGATCTGGTCTAATTCTAATGCCTGCCTTGTCAAGACAAAGTTTAAATACCAAAAGCCCAACCATTTATACCTCAGCAACATTTCTTTTACACATTTGTGTTTCACTCATGCATTAAACTCTGTTTACACTGTTAGGATGTTGCATCTGGACCACCCATGAAGGCAGTCCTTAGTAAAATCTTATAACTTGTGCTTCCAATAATTACATTTTTTTAGTTTATATCATGGTGATCATAGACACTCACTGAAGAGTTTCAAATACAACGTAAGATAAAACTGCAAGAGCATTTTTCTGTTCAGAGTACTTGTAAAATTCTTTTTCATTTGTAACTGCCTTGCAACCTATATTTTGAGTGCTACAACCAGTTGCTACAGCACCACCACCGATCTTATCATGTTCAGATCATGACATACCTAATTATCTTGACAAAAGGAATCCTAGTGTTCTGACCCCAAGAGAAGATTGGTCAGAGTTAGCATATTACAGCACAAGTGTATTTTGGGCTTAGTGTCATGAGTGATCTTTATGGTTGGTAGTTGAAATCAGGTCTTGGGGCTTTTTATTAGGTATTTTTTCACTCAGGGCAAAGGAAGTTTCTTTCTTCTTTTCTATCTTACTTTGGCTGGATTACTCATGACAATCCTCATATTGCATAAAATGTAAGACATTTTACAAGTAAACTACTTTGATATGTTTATCAAATCATATGTCTATATTAGCATCAAAGAAGGAAAAAGCAATTGAATAACTTTTTACTTTTCCATTTAAATGAACCCATTTTACTTTTTTGTTTAAGATACAAGCTCTTGAATAAAGTGACACTTTTCCAAATTTAACAAGAGTATCAAAACAAACAAAAACATAAAATTGAGGGCATCATGACTAACATCCATAATTTTTACAGGAAATGGCCACTCAAGATATGATAAAGACATGCACAATGTTACACCATCAAAATGACACTCATCCACTCCAATGTTACACCATCAAAACGACACTCATCCACTCCATGACAAAAACACTTTGCACACAGACATAATGTCTCCTCCAAGTGACTATTGTTTCTCTGAACTTAATACTAGTCACTTGGAGGAGACTTCATGTCTGTGTGCAAATTCTTTTTCAATAATTACCTGGTTAAATGGTTCACATTAAACCAGGGAAAAAGAACTTTTGTATATTAATCTATCCACATTTGAGTGACTCCAATCGAATTTGAGACATTTCCGGAAGTCTCAAATTTTAAAGAATTTTTGAAACATTTACAACTCATGCACAAAGTGAACATATTTTGTATTGTTCTGAGAAAATGGTAAATTAAGAGACAAAATCTATTCACAAAATAAGACAACTGATTGCAATTAAAATAAATATATTCAACAAAACAGTGATACTCAGCCATAACAAGCCCCCGATGTAGCATATTGGACATCATACATATTTTTACTTCAATCTGCAAACTTTAAAACATTGAATTTTAAGGCTAAGCTTCTGAAAAAAATTATTCAAAACTGAAATGGTTTGTGTAATACCTTTTTCACTAACAACCCACAGAGTTGCCACCAGATTGAAACTTTAAGTGTCTGCTGAAAAAATTTACTCAATACTGGAATGAGTCTTATCCCACCTCTCTAGCTAGAGTTGATTAAATTGATTCAGTGAAAACCCACAGAGTATGCATTTGCTCTGTCAGAGGTATGAATAAATTTATTCAGTGTCAACCAAGAGTGCCCTTTAAAACACTAGGTTGTACATGTATTAAGCAAAAGGACATTTCATTGCATTTCTGAGTTAATTTTAATTGTAAATTAATATATTGGGAAATCAGGAAATTAGTCAAAAATAATACCACATGCATCATATTAAAGAGCATGGGTTCGCTTTTAGAAGATACTGGCATTTTTTAAAATTTCCATAGCAACAGATAATTGTTCTTAGTAACCATATGTAATTGATGTTAAAAGTAGACTTTTTGTATAATTTGTGGTAGGATACAATATTTGTGTTATTCTTATTTAAGGTAATGCCATAGGTGAAAGACAACAAAACCATCTTGTTGATCATATTAAAGCCATAATAGCAGGAAATGCATCGTTTATGTCTTGGAAGCAAGTATTAATCATATACGAATTGTGGTTACCTACAGGAAAAAACATAGCTTTAGCAATTTAAAGGACAAAATCTGTTGTGGTTGTTTTAAATTCTTTTTAAAAAGTAAGCATACCATGAAGGATTTTTACCAATTTCCATAAAGTATATAAAATAACTTATCTATTTCCTTAACAGGCAAATTTCCTTAGTAACCATAGGAAATTAATTTAATTATTTTATTTACTTTTCCTTTTTAAAAGGCATTAATCTTTGGTAATAAAATGAATTAACAAGAAAGATCTTTTTTGCTAACAAATCTAAGTCTCCCAAAAAGGTCTACTGCAATATAATATATAGTAGAGAAAGGTTTTTGAAAATAAAAACATGCAGTGCTGAGAAAAGAAGTGAAAGTTAAGCAGACAGTTTGGAAGTTTATGCATTAATATGAAATAAAAAATTAAGCTTTATTTTGTTTTCTATGGTCATAAGTTGAGAAAAGTTAATTGAATAAATGCTCTGGCTTTTACTCATGTGAGGCAAAACACAAAATTGGCTGTTTTATGACCCCAGTTTGACCCATAAGTGGGGCTCAGGGGGTAAATGTGATTGGCTATCTAGACTATTCACACAAGGTTCCCCAATAACTCTCAATACATTCTAAAGCTGTAAAAGCAAGAATAAAAGATATATAAGGCAAAAAACACAAAATCGGCTATCAGGGGTTAAATCTGACCGGATATCTAGACTCTTCACATGAGCTTTCCCAATACCTCTTAATACACTCTGAAGCTCTAGAAGCAAGAATAAATTATATACACAGTAAAAACACAAATTCAGCTATTTTATGACTCCATAAATGGCGGGTAGTCAGTCAATAAATCTGACTCTTTACATAAGGTTTCCCAATACCTCTTAATACATTCTAAAAGTCTAAATGCAAGAATAAAAGAGATGTAAGGGAAAAAGATGATATTGGCTATTTTATGACCCTAGTTTGACCCCTACAGAATGGCCGGGGAGGAAATTTGACTTGCTTACTAGACTCTCCACATATGGTGTCCTACTACCTCCCAATACATTTTATAGCTCTAAATGCAATCATTAAGAAGATAATAGGGGGTTCACATGAATTTTAAGGTTTCTGATTGGTACCTGTGAGAAAATTGCTCATAAATCAGTCAGTATTCATTGGATCGCTCTTAAAATCTAATCAGCTCGTTTTTTGGATAGTATAAATATGTGCATGAAGTTACAAGTCTCTGCAGTCAGTAGATTTTGATGAACTGTGATGATGGACCAGTGTACCCGAAAAAAAAAACTATTTTTTGATCATGTGACCTTGATAAAGACCAAAGGTCCAATTTACACCTTAGGAGAAATTTTCCCATGCCTAAGGTATATAACTACCAAATATGGTTAGAAAGCTTCCAATAATAAGGGATATGTTCAAAGAAGACCATAATGCGGCGAGCAAACTGACGAGAAAACAAATAAGCACCCTTTTCAGGGACACTTAATTAGGTAACATATATACCCTTGAACATAATTGTGATAAAACTGTGTTCTAGTTCTCTCTCTTGTGTTACAAAGTATAAAAATTCATTTTATTACCATAGATTAATGACTTTTAAGAACTACAAGTAAATAATCAAGTTAATTTTCTATGGTTGCTAAAGGAAATTTACCTATTACTAAGGAAATAGGTAAGTTAATGAATGAGTTAGCAAATTTAGGAGCAAATCTAGGAAAAAAGACATTAAAATAAAGTAACACATAACAAGAAAGACAGATGTAGATATTTATAAACTTAAGTTTTCATCTGTCATGATAATGCATGTTTTCCATCAGAAACTGATATAATGTAAGCCTGTAAACAGACTTCTAATGGTGACTGACACGAGCCTTAATAAAGGAGAGGAACCCTATTTTAAGGTGACCTTAAACTCCCAATAATAAAAAAACTTATGGCCTCCTTAAGGTCAGATATTTGAATTTTTGTCACTTAATGCCCTCTAGGTCACAATTTATGTGGCTTATCTGGCCTAAATTTTATCTGGGAATACATTGCTATAAATTGTAAATTGTATTGCTTATTGAATGTCAGTTTAAACACTATTTATACCATGGTCATGTAGATTTTACAAGATGTTAAATCACAAGGCCATATATCCTGTGTGAGAAAGTTCAATGCAGATATATAAACACAAGGTTACTCATTTAAATGTGGAGTAATTGAAGCTATTTGGTATTTGCAAAAGATTCCAAGACACAGATAGAGTCATGAAGCCACTACAACCTTAAGAATCTTCAGTCATTACATTAATGGAACCATCCAAAATAAATACCCAGGTAAATACAAGGTTTCCATAAAGTTTTGGGATGTTAAAAAGAATAATGCATTACATTTTACATTTTTGCATGACATTTCATTAACATTTAATGATGCAATATCATCTTTAGTTGAGGTCATGGTTGAAGCTCTGATTTCATCTTTATATTGATACTTGTATGTAAAATAATAACACTTAACATATTTATCCATACAAAATCCCCTCCCTATTTATTGCCCCACCTCTTCTCAACCTTTGCAAAGTTCATATTTGAGGATTTTACATCTCTCTCAACAGCCAACACCATTGCGATTCCACGATTAGGAAAAAAGATTCTATTGCGTTAATATTTCTTAACCATTGAACAATTGTTTTACTGGTCAGTTTGACTGGGCCGGCCAAGTGACAGAAAAGTTCATCCTGTTATTCCGACGGCAGGACTGGTCACCGAGTGTGCATTCTCTAGATTGCACATTCGTCTTGTTTCCAGTCTACATGGTCTGACATCATCAAGTCTTTTTCATTTGGCACATGGAGTATGCAGATATGTATTCTAAAGCTCTCAAATATGTGAAGAAATCTGAATTTTTTTTGCAAATTTGACGTTCAATTGGACTTTATTTTATAAAGACTGTCATCTCCAGGACAGAAGAGAGGCACTTATGGCCATATTATGGCAGTCTTTGACGGAAATGTGGTTGGTGAAGATTTATGCATGGAGAAGAAAGAATATCCTGTTTGCAGGGCTTTCACTGCTGAGCAACAATTGGCCACCATAACTACAGAACCAGGAAGGAGAAAGAGCATAGCCACAAATCTGCTAGTTCCTCCCCTGCTACATCTACCCCCACCCTGGTGAAACCTAAGGACTGTAATCTTATAGGGCAGGTACGGGGAGGTGTGGTCCTTGAAGAGACCCCTGCTGGCAAGAAGAAGCTGAGGAGTTTTAAAGTTCTCCTGCATTTAACAATGCATAAACAACCAAAATAAAATACAAATATAATTCTATTAATGGTGTATAAAGGTGAGAAAAAAAAAACAAGCTAATTGAATAATATCATTTTGAGGCAAATTTATAAAGTGGAGATATGTCAGTACTTGGTCAACCAACTTGGGCATTATTCAGAGTAGTAATGCTAATATGGGGGTACTGGGTATTTGATTTTAGATTCGGGCAGATATTAACCGATTGGGTACCCAGATATTTGGATATGCATTGAGATCACTACTTCCATATATAAATTCAAAGCCAGTCCCGGAAGTATATGCATTTTTACATCCAGGGTCAGTCCTACCAGTTCAAAGCTCTCCCATTTGGTCTGTCCACAGCACCCATGGACTTTACTGTTATGGCAAAGTAGGTCAAACTGCTTACATTACAAAGGAGTATAAGAATCCACCGGTACAACTGGTTGGTCAGAGCCAGATCCCACCAAACCTGTCTCCAGCATACACAGGCAATGGTAGTTCTCTGCCAGGAATCATGGCAGCTGGTGAACAGGGAAAAATCAGAACTGGTCCCTAAACAGGTATCTGACTTTGTAGGGTACCAGTTAGACCTGAAAGTGGGCAAAAATCAGATGCACCATGAAGCATTGGCAGACTTTAACAGCAAAGATCCAAACATTATTGAGCCCTCAGGCCTGTCCAGTCTGGCAGTGCATGTCCCTCATAGGATTATTCACAACAAACAGAGAAGCAGGTCCACCTAGTTCGACTCCATATATAGTGCTGATACAGTGGCACTTGAAAAACAACTTTAGGGTACCAGAACCACCAGAAAAGGTGATCCACATTCCAAGCTCGCTCCACATTCCAAGCTTGCTTCACCCCAACGTAAAATGGTGGATGCAGGAAAACAATGTGCTCCAAAGTCAACCATTACACCCACTAAAACATGCTCTGTAGATCTTTTCAGACATATTAAAAGAAAGGTACGTCTCTCACTTAATCAAACAAACTGCAAGGCCAACCTGGTGCCTTCCAGAAAGGAAGCTACACATAAAAAATCTGAAACTAAAGGTGGGGTCTTTATGGCCCTAAGAGTTCCAAGACCTTTGAATCTTGACCTTGGAGAATCTTGACCTGGTGCACTAGGAAGCCGGTTACTTAAGTTGATCTGTTTGCCACCATGTTTAACAACAAACTGCCAAAATTTGTTTCACTGGAAGTTGTTCCTTGGTAGGGACATTGGTTAAGGGGTGCAGGTGTGCAACGTCATGGTGTGACTTTGATTTAACCTTTCACCTTTCATAGTAACCATGAGTTTTAAAATCTTTTCTGGGCTATTTCTTCGATTCCATAAGATGTAGAAGGTTGACACTTGATAGGGACATTGGTAAGGGGTGTAGGTATGCATCATGGTGTTACCTTTAACTTTGGCTCTGCCAAAGTGTGTTCATGTGCTATACTTGAGACATGTTTCTCTTATGACAAAAATATATGGATTGCTACAATTGATTATTATATGTACTTTGATATAATTGTGCTTTTTCCATTGACAGCTATTCTCCAATGAATAAATTTTACAGCTTCATAAGTTTTAGCTTACTGATTTATGCTGTCATCTTGTTATTGAATTGTCTTGTTTTAATATTTTTTACATTATTTTGACCTTAATATAACTGACACTGCTCTGAAAGTCTCCTGATCTTTGTACTATTTCATTACTTCTATATCTCATGGCGTTGAAAACTGTTTCCCCAGACTGTGGGGTACAGGCATTTTTGATGCTATTTTTAAACATGAGATACACATTTTCTTTGTCATGTCTACTCATTTTATTGTTTCGAAGATGATATAGAAGTCAGAGATCAGAGATTTTCTCCCACCTGCTAATTTCCACCCGTATCCACAATTGTACAGAATTTTCTGATTGAAACTTAAACTTTTGATACTTACACTGGTTCTACTTGTACAGAGTTGCCTTTACATGTAAGGAATGGGCATGAGTATAGTTGGTATGTAACAGTTGAACTGTGTCATTGTACTTTTGTACAGTTACCAGGTTAAAACTCAGGGTTAACCTCTAATGTTCATTGACATGTTACAGTACATTGGAACTCGCCCCAAGACTACTTTTGACATAAATCCTTATGGGATTATAATTATAAAAAAGTCACATAACTGACCTTAACTAAATTTTGAGAGATGTCATGAATAGCCAGTTTAATTCCCCAATTATACTTGTATACAGCATTCTTCCTCATTCTATCCCCCACCCTCACACTTGAACACACACTTGTACTGCCCTGCCACACACAGAAAGTGACATGATAGTCCCTTAGCTATTCATATTTCATGCTGTCTTTTTAGTCAAAAGATTACAGGAGTCCCTTGTTATAATAGTCGTATAACAAGGTTGCTTGTGATAATCTGTGTTTATTGTAAACAAAAGCCTTCTGTTTGAATATATGTATGAAAGTGTTTAAGTAGGGGAAACATGATGGCTCAGCAATTGTTAACTGATGACCATCTTAAGGTGAAATTTCATGATAGTGGTCTCTGTTATAAAAATTTTTGGTGTTGGGATGATTTTAGTGGACTCTGGTCACAACTAAGGGTCGGTCCCATAATAGGGTATATTTTGCATCTTAATTTCCATAGGGGGAATAGAAGCAGTCTTAACAAGCAAGCGTTCTCTTATTAAGAGTGGTCTCATGTACAGGTTTGACTGTAAGTCCATATCATTTTTTCTTGAGTTGCACATGCATCAACTTGAGTGACTATTCTGTTCTTGGATGAAACTTAGAGCCAAAAATGTGCAACTTTAGAGTGGTCATAAAATTGGTGTTTCATGATACATTTTGAAGAATTCTAACAAAGCATTCTTTTGATGTCTGCCATTCTTCCATAATTAAAAAAACACACATTTGAAACTGGGCAAAAGCCATGGAAAGTCAATAAAAAGTTACTAAATCTCATATTTCATTGTGTTAATACATCCTACCCAAGGACAATTGCTAATCTAGTTGGCATAGACCGGTCTGCCAAATGACAGAAAAAGTCACCTTATATGTGTCCATCATAAAAGACACAAGCTGGACGGTCCCACTGTGCACTCGCAAATTGGCACATCGTACTTCCTTCCTGTCTAGACAGCATGACGTCATAGCATCTTTTTCGTTTGGCACGTGCTTATGCATCAGGATTTTTGTGAAATTCTTTTCAACTTTATATTTTGGTGGTTTTCCATTGAATATTAACTTTATTTTATTGCTATATGACTTTGTGAGTACTAAGGATAAACATGTCTTCTCTTGGACCTAGGAGAAGCTTATGTGGCCATTTAATGAGAGTTTATGACAGTTATTCAGTTTGTGCCCACATTAGAGATAAAAAGGGTTCTGATCCCTACGTGGAAGACAAAGTTTATCCTGATTGTGATATACTCACAGAAGAACAGAAGATTAAACTGGCCACTCCATCTTATCAGAAGAAGGAGGGAAAACAGGAATTGAAAAATCTTGCAGAAAAGTTGAGTAGCTCCCTGAGAGATTTCTTCCTTGTCTCTGTCAAATGGGTAGCAAAAGACAGTGGGGTTAAAAGCTCAGACGAGGTGAGTACCACACCTGTGGGTACGAAAGAGAAGAAGAAGGATAAGGGCTTGGAAGTAATGAGTAGCACCCCTGAGGTTGCAAAAACCAAGAAGATGCAGAAAACCCCAGATAGTAAAGTGGCCGAGAAAAAGAGCAGCAAGAAACGCCATTCTTCACCAGTTAGATCTTCAACACTGACCACTGATAGTAAGCTGGAAGCCATGGATCTTACGTGGTCGGAGAGATTCAATAGATTAGAAGCTATGCTCCTCTCCAAATCATTTAGTCAACCTAAACTATCCTTCCAGCTGATTAAGATTACTCCAGTGAAGCCCACACCAGCTGGAACAGTGGATAATCTAGAACCTTTCTTTGCACCGACCAGATCTACTGACTGACCGACCTCATCTCAACAACAGGCTTCAGACTGACCTCAGCCAATAGACCGACCTTTTTCTTTTTCAGGCCAAGGTTCAGTCTGCTTATACATGACAATCAATGTGTAAATTTCTTGAAAATAAGCAGCAGACAAACAAAAGGACAGTAAAATATTATACAAAATGAACACTCATTTAGCTGTAAAGACTCATGTTGTAAAAGTTGCACATACTGCGCCTGGGCATTTGCAAAAGAAAGAAATAGTAGGTTGTTATTTTCAGCAAGGGTGCAAATTAAAATATGTGAAAGGTGTTTCTTGTGTCACTCAGTTGTCTTGTGTAAAACTTGTTATAAGTGTCAGTAGTAGCCTGACTTCAAAACTATTGGCAAACTTGGCTGAATCTGGGTGCCAGTCCAAAAGTAGTTCAAATCCTGAGAGAGAGCTACACCCTCCCATTACAGATCTTGTCGAACTTGACAAGGTTTCTGAACATACAAGATGTTATGTCAATCTACACAGGAACTTCTACCTGTTGGAGGCATTACATCAGCTTATAGACAAGAACACGGGAGAGCTAGTAAACAATCAAAAATCTCTAGGGTTCTTCAAGCGACTGTTTTAGTGCCCAAACCAAACAACAGGAGGAGACCTAGAGGAGTGGGTAACTTCAATAGATTTTAAGGAAGCCTACTTCCACATACCAATACAGGAACAATCCAGGAAATACCTGAGATTTCATTCCAGGGAAAACATACCAGTTCAAAGCATCGCCGTTTGGTTTGTCCACAGCCCCCATGGAGTTTAATGTAATAGACAAGGAGGTCAAAACTGATGGCTGTACACTGGGGTATAAGAATCCACCAGTACCTGGACGACTGGTTGGTGAGTGCCAGGTCCTACCAAATTTGTCTCCAGCACACTCAGGTTCTAGTGAAAATGTGTCAAGATTTAGGTTGGCTGGTGAATTTAGAGAAGTCAGAGCTACCAGTTTGAACTCAGGTCCGACCCACATCAGACCGGTGACAGAACCTGCAAGACATTGCTATCCCTACCAGCTTGTCCAGTCCGGCAATTCATGTCCTTGATATGTTTACTAATGGCCACAGAAAAGCAAGTTCACCTTGTCTTACTGCTTTTTAATCCCAAAAGTGATCCCTATTCCCAGATCTCTTGCACCCACATATGCAGTGGTGGCTGGAGGAAGACAATGTTCTTCAAGGTCAACCATTACACCCAATAAAACATGCTCTGCAAATATTAACAGATGCATCAAAAGAAGGGTGGGGTGCTCATTTAAACGAGCACATTGCAAGAGGAATCTGGTCCCTTCTGGAAAGCAAGCTACATATAAATTACCTAGAACTCAAAGCAGTTTTTCTAGACTTAAAAGAATTTCAGGACCTCTGTTCAGGCAAGACAGTTCTTTTATCAACCAACACCACAGTGGTGTCTTATATAAACAAGCCTGTCCAATCTATTAACACAGGCCTTCAATCAGATCCCTTACAGAAATCTGACAAAGGTAAATCTCCATGCATGGCTCCTAGAGCCTCAGCAATCAAGGAGCAGAGATTCATGATTCTCTGAGGCAGTGGTAGCAAGAATTTCAGATCCGTCTATGAGGCAAAGTAGACCATTTTTACAAAGTTGAGTCTCACCAATCAGGTGGACTTCACTGCACCCCCTGTAAAGTCAGTTGCTGACTTCCTTATGTACTTCTTTCAGGACAGGAAGTTACAACCCAGCACCATTGATGGCTACAGGTGTTGATAAACTGCAAAATTCACCCATTAATATCAGAAAAGATGAAAATCTCACTCATCTCCTGGATAGTTGCCACAGAGACAGACCCAAAGGAAGGAGGGAAATCCCCTCCTGGGTCCTCTCCCTGGCTTTACACCAGCTGACAAAGGCCCCATTTGAGCCAATTAAAGAGATGTCTTTGAAGCGTTTGATTTTTCAACACAGTTTTCTTCTCGGCCCTAGGGTCAGACAGGAAAAAGTTTCTCTAGGCTGTATCTCAGAAACTGTAAGATGTAGGAAGTTGATACTTCCTAAGGATATTGTTTCACATTGTTTATGTGAAACATCATGGTATGACCTTGATTTAACCTTTAACCATGTTATAGTGACCTTGAGTTTGAAAATGTAGTCCAGGCTATATCTCAAAATCCATAAATTATAGGAAGTTGTTACTTGAAACTGACATTGGTTGGAGGCTGTAGGTGTTTAATATCATGATGTAAAAGAGTTATCAAACCTGAAATAACAGCATCCTGTAATTTCACATAATACATTCTTCATCCAGAGTGACATAATGAGGCCTTCCTGTATCAAAACTTTCTAATTATTTGAACAAATGAAATAAATATTTGGATTACAATAGAGGCACTCTTTATATGCAATATGGCAACATCAATCGATGAGTTGACAAATTTAAGGGTTGCTATGTATAATGTTGCAACAACACTTGATTCATCAATATGTTCATGTATATACATGCTTCAAGCAATATATCAGCAGAAGTCAGTCAAGTAATTCGGACATACGCAGGCTTGAAACTAAATGGCAACGGATGTAAAAATGGCAACAGGTATATAAAGAGATATATGTATGGTCCAAACAAAATGGCAACAAAAGTCACAATGACAACAAATATGTGTTTGCATGCTTTAACTAAATGGCAACAGATGTCAATGGCAACATGTATATACATATATGCATGCTTCAAACAAAATGACAACAGAAGTCATGTGGAACTTAATGCTAATGGAGTGCCACAGATATCATGGCCAATGTTCAAGAAAAATTGATGAAGAATGGTCTGATGCCTTCAACACTGAAATGACCTGGATGGTGATTTCCTCCTTGTTGGTTGCACTTTGTTCAGGAAGCATTTAATATTGCTCACTAATTTGTGTCTATTTTTAGTGGAAATATGTATTTGTTTTCTAGCAGTTTTTACCCCACAGCCCTTAAGGGCGGTCAGTGTATTGTTTTCACCCATCAATCCAATGGGTGGGCAGGTGGTGGGATTAAGTTTGTCCATGCTGTATCTCAGAAACCGCAAGGTGTAGGAAGTTCATACTTGGTAGTAATGCTGAAACGATTAGTGAAATTTGCTAGCCAGGTAGTCGCTTCCATTAACCGTCGACTAACTGATTAATTGTTTCTGACGTTTACCATGTATAAGAAATGCCAAAAATGTGTGTTCCAGATGTAAACAAACAAAATGGCAGATTGCGAGATGCTGAAAAGCAAACAATTCACCAGGTTATTAGGAAAATTGGCCAATAATGTAATAGTTTGATATTTTAAAAATAAAATGCATATAAAATGCTTTAATTTGATATGCTTTAAGGTCTTAACTCGAGATATTCATAGTTCCAATGATCGCGTAAAATCCGCTATGTGTTGAAATACACAGGAAAACAATTAACCAATTTCATAATATTGGCGTCGACTAGTACTTTGATAACCTACTAATCAATTAGTATGAATAATCGTTTCAGCTCTACTTGGTAGAGACATTGGTTACGGGATGTAGGTGCACAACCTCATGGTCTGACCCTGATTTGACCTTTGACCTTGCTGTAGTGACCTTGACCTTTAAAATCTTGTGCGGGATTTATTTCTGAAACCATAACATGTAGGAAGTTGATACTTGGCAAGGACAATTGTATGTAGGTGTGCAACATCATAGTGTGACCTTCATTTGACCTTTGACATTAGTGACCTTGAAGTTTAAAATCTTGTCCAGGCTATATCTCGGAAACTGTAAGGTGTAGGAAGTTGATATTTGATAGGGACATTGGTTGGGGGTTGTAGGTGTGCAACATCCAATTCCAATTCCAATTCAACTTTTATAGCGCTTAATCTCTGCCGAAGTAACAGACTCTAAGGTGCAACATCATAAGCATAGTTACAAAAATCATTGTCCTTATCCATAGCAATGGTCGACATCACGGAGAACGCCATTTGAGGTGGAAAATACTAAGGAGGATAAGCTTGGCAGAATAGGTATGCCTTAAGTTTTTTTCTGAAGTAAGCAATAGAAGTGGCAGATTATACATCATCAGGGAGTTTATTCCATATTTTGGGAGCATGATATGCAAAGCTTAGACCAAACTGATTTGTGGATTTGTGAATAGATGGTTGGTATTGAGGAACATGTAGAATTATACCATCAGATTGACTTGATTGAGTATTATAGGCACATTGTCTAACTTTGAGAAATGGGCTAGAATGGGTTTAACTTTTTTGTTGAGACTTGGCGCCAAATTTAATAAAGTCTGTCTTATCAGCATTCAGCTTTAGTTTATTTCCACACAACCACAGTTTGACATCTTCGAGGCACTTTCCTAGGCGATCAAAGGCAATTTTTGCATTTTTCTGTTTGAGGTGAATAAACAGCTGTGTGACAACAGCATAGAAGTGAAATTTGACATTTGGATGTTTAGAGATTACTTTGCTCAAAGGTGTGGTATACAACGAAAAAAGAATAGGACCAAGAACTTATCCTTGTGGTACACCAAACTTAAGCTTTCTAGCCTCAGAGAGAACAGAACCAATCTTGATGCATTGGGTATGATCAGAAAGGTATGATTTGAACCAGTCAAGGCATCTACCTCAGACACCGAATCATTTTCTTAAGCAATCAAGGAGTTTCTCATGATCAATGGTGTCAATCACTGCAGATTGATCAAGCAGCACCACAGCTGTGCCCTCACCTCTGGCTAGAGATAGGTGAATCTGATTCTTTATAGACAAAAGAGCTGTTTCAGTTGAATGGCCACGTCTATAGGCAGATTGACACTCAGTTTCCAACCCATAGAGAGAGACATGTCTACTGAGTTGTGAAGCAACTACACGTTCCATGAGTTTTGAGATGAGGCTCAACCCAGACACAGGGTGATAGTTTCTTAGTTCATCCTTTGATAAAGAAGATTTCTTTATCAGTGGAGTGACGACAGTACTTTTGAAGCCATCTGGAACAGCACCTTCCGACAAAGAACAATTCACAAGTTTTGTTAAACCCATTCTTTCCAGTAAATATATTGGATGAATCACTGATACCTTCAGATGCCGTTAAGAATTTGGGTGTCTCGTTTGATTCAGACTTTTCCTTCACCAAACATGTTAAAAATGTATGTAAACTTTGTTTCATCCAGATGAGGGATCTTAGACAAATTCGACAGTACTTGACTCGTGATGCTGTTCTTGCGGCTGCAAATGCACTTGTGGGGAGTTGGCTTGACTACTGTAACTCCTTGTTTAGGGGTCTATCTGTTGCTAACCTATGCAAACTACAATGCACTGAAAACAGTCTGGCCAGAATTGTTTTTAGAACCACATGTCTTTCTCACACCACTCCACTAAGAAAAGCCCTTCATTGGCTACTGGCACTGTTGCATCTTCAAGACTGCCTTGTATATAAATATATATTGTATATAAATACCTACATACTAACTGTCCAAAATATTTTAGCCCATTTCTCAAAGTTAGACAATGTGCCTATAATACTCAATCAAGTCAATCTGATGGTAGTTTGGTCTAAGTTTTGCATATCATGCTCCCAAAATATGGAATAAACTCCCTGATGATGTATAATCTGCCACTTCTGTTGCTTCCTTCAGAAAAAAACTTAAGCCATACCTATTCTGCCAAGCTTATCCCCCTTAGTGTCTTCCACCTCAAATGGCATTCTCCGTGATGTCGACCATTGCTATGGATAAGGACAATGATTTTTGTAACTATGCTTATGATGTTGCGCCTTAGAGTCTGTTACTTCGGCAGAGATTAAGCTCTATAAAACTTGAATTGGAATTGGAATTGGATGTTCAACACCTACAACCCCCAACCAATGTCCCTATCAAATATCAACTTCCTACACCTTACAGTTTCCGAGATATACCCTGGACAAGATTTTAAACTTCAAGATTACTAATGTCAAAGGTCAAATGAAGGTCACACTATGATGTTAAAGCGTGCAAACACATATTTGTTGTCATTGTGACTTCTGCTGCCATTTTGTTTGGACCATACATATATCTCTTTATATACCTGTT
Source organism: Sabellastarte sp. h YS-2021 (assembly GCA_964017235.1). Lineage (NCBI taxonomy): Eukaryota > Metazoa > Annelida > Polychaeta > Sabellida > Sabellidae > Sabellastarte > Sabellastarte sp. h YS-2021. Next base: position 181,066,602 of record OZ024929.1, on the reverse strand, counting down.
GCCATTTTACATCTGTTGCCATTTAGTTTCAAGGCTGTGTATGTCCGAATTACTTGACTGACTTCTGCTGATATATTGCTTGAAGCATGTATATACATGAACATATTGATGAATCAAGTGTTGTTGCAAAATTATACATAGCAACCCTTAAATTTGTCAACTCATCGATTGATGTTGCCATATTGCATATAAAGAGTGCCTCTATTGTAATCCAAATATTTATTTCATTTGTTCAAATAATTAGAAAGTTTTGATACAGGAAGGCCTCATTATGTCACTCTGGATGAAGAATGTATTATGTGAAATTACAGGATGCTGTTATTTCAGGTTTGACAACTCTTTTACATCATGATATTAATGAGCACCCCACCCTTCTTTTGATGCATCTGTTAATATTTGCAGAGCATGTTTTATTGGGTGTAATGGTTGACCTTGAAGAACATTGTCTTCCTCCAGCCACCACTGCAGATGTGGGTGCAAGAGATCTGGGAATAGGGATCACTTTTGGGATTAAAAAGCAGTAAGACAAGGTGAACTTGCTTTTCTGTGGCCATTAGTAAACATATCAAGGACATGAATTACCGGACTGGACAAGCTGGTAGGGATAGCAATGTCTTGCAGGTTCTGTCACCGGTCTGATGTGGGTCCAGGAGAAGACATGTTTATCCTTAGTACTCACAAAGTCATATAGCAATAAAATAAAGTTAATATTCAATGGAAAACCACCAAAATATAAAGTTGAAAAGAATTTCACAAAAATCCTGATGCATAAGCACGTACCAAACGAAAAAGATGCTATGACATCATGCTGTCTAGACAGGAAGGAAGTACGATGTGCCAATTTGCGAGTGCACAGTGGGGCCGTCCAGCTTGTGTCTTTTATGATGGACACATATAAGGTGACTTTTTCTGTCATTTGGCAGACCGGTCTACGCCGACCAGATTAGCAATTGTCCTTGGGTAGGATGTATTAACGCAATGAAATATGAGATTTAGTAACTTTTTATTGACTTTCCATGGCTTTTGCCCAGTTTCAAAGGTGTGTTTTTAATTATGGAAGAATGGCAGACATCAAAAGAATGCTTTGTTAGAATTCTTCAAAATGTATCATGAAACACCAATTTTATGACCACTCTAAAGTTGCACATTTTTGGCTCTAAGTTTCATCCAAGAACAGAATAGTCACTCAAGTTGATGCATATGCAACTCAAGAAAAAATGATATGGACTTACAGTCAAACCTGTACATGAGACCACTCTTAATAAGAGAACGCTTGCTTGTTAAGACCGCTTCTATTCCCCCTATGGAAATTAAGATGCAAAATATACCCTATTAAGAGACCGACCCTTAGTTGTGACCACAGTCCACTAAAATCATCCCAACACCAAAAATTTTTATAACAGAGACCACTATCATGAAATTTCACCTTAAGATGGTCATCAGTTAACAATTGCTGAGCCATCATGTTTCCCCTACTTAAACACTTTCATACATATATTCAAACAGAAGGCTTTTGTTTACAATAAACACAGATTATCAAAACCAACCTTGTTATATGACTATTATAACAAGGGACTCCTGTAATCTTTTGATTAAAAAGACAGCATGTCACTTTCTGTGTGTGGCAGGGCAGTACAAGTGTGTGTTCAAGTGTGAGGGTGGGGGATAGAATGCGGAAGAATGCTGTATACAAGTATAATTGGGGAATTAAACTGGCTATTCATGACATCTCTCAAAATTCAGTTAAGGTCAGTTATGTGACTTTTTTATGATTATAATCCCATAAGGATTTATGTCAAAAGTAGTCTTGGGGCGAGTTCCAATGTACTGTAATGTGTCAATGAACATTAGAGGTTAACCCTGAGTTTTAATCTGGTAACTGTACAAAAGTACAATGACACAGTTCAACTGTTCCATACCAACTATACTCACGCCCATTTCTTACATGTACAGGCAACTCTGTACAAGTAGAACCAGTGCAAGTATCAAAAGTTTAAGTTTCAATCAGAAAATTCTGTACAATTGTGGATACGGGTGGAAATTAGCAGGTGGGAGAAAATCTCTGATCTCTGACTTCTATATCATCTTCAAAACAATAAAATGAGTAGACATGACAAAGAATGTGTATCTCATGTTTAAAAATAGCATCAAAAATGCCTGTACCCCACAGTCTGGGGAAATAGTTTTAAACACCATGAGATATAGAAGTAATGAAATAGTACAGAGATCAGGAGACTTTCAGAGCAGTGTCAGTTATATTAAGGTCAAAATAATGTAAAAAATATTAAAACAAGACAATTCAATAACAAGATGACAGCATAAATCAGTAAGCTAAAACTTATGAAGCTATAAAATTTATTCATTGGAGAATAGCTATCAATGGAAAAAGCACAATTGTATAAAAGTACATATAATAATCAAATGTAGCAATCCATATATTTTTGTCATAAGAGAAACATGTCTCAAGTATAGCACATGAACATACTTTGGCAGAGCCAAAATTAAAGGTCACACCATGCATACCTACACCCCTTACTAATGTCCCTATCAAGTGTCAATCTTCTACATCTTATGGAATCGAAGAAATAGCCCAGAAAAGATTTTAAAACTCATGGTTACTATGAAAGGTGAAAGGTTAAATCAAAGTCACACCATGACGTTGCACACCTGCACCCCTTAACCAATGTCCCTACCAAGGAACAACTTCCAGTGAAACAAATTTTGGCAGTTTGTTGTTAAACATGGTGGCAAACAGATCAACTTGAGTAACCAGCTTCCTAGTGCACCAGGTTAAGATTCTCCAAGGTCAAGATTCAAAGGTCTTGGAACTCTTAGGGCCATAAAGACCCCACCTTTAGTTTCAGATTTTTTATGTGTAGCTTCCTTTCTGGAAGGCACCAGGTTGGCCTTGCAGTTTGTTTGATTAAGTGAGAGACGTACCTTTCTTTTAATATGTCTGAAAAGATCTACAGAGCATGTTTTAGTGGGTGTAATGGTTGACTTTGGAGCACATTGTTTTCCTGCATCCACCATTTTATGTTGGGGTGGAGCAAGCTTGGAATGTGGATCACCTTTTCTGGTGGTTCTGGTACCCTCAAGTTGTTTTTCAAGTGCCACTGTATCAGCACTATATATGGAGTCGAACTAGGTGGACCTGCTTCTCTGTTGTGAATAATCCCATGAGGGACATGAGCTGCCAGATTGGACAGGCCTGAGGGCTCAATAATGTTTGGATCTTTGCTGTTAAAGTCTGCTAATGCTTCATGGTGCATCTGATCTTTGCCCGCTTTCAGGTCTAACTGGTACCCTACAAAGTCAGATACCTGTTTAGGGACCAGTTCTGATTTTTCCCTGTTCACCAGCTGCCATGATTCCTGGCAGAGAACTACCATTGCCTGTGTATGCTGGAGACAGGTTTGGTGGGATCTGGCTCTGACTAACCAGTTGTACTGGTGGATTCTTATACTCCTTTGTAATGTAAGCAGTTTGACCTACTTTGCCATAACAGTAAAGTCCATGGGTGCTGTGGACAGACCAAATGGGAGAGCTTTAAACTGGTAGGATTGACCCTGGATGTAAAAATGCATATACTTCCGGGACTGGCTTTGAATTTGTATATGGAAGTAGTGATCTCAATGCATATCCAAATATCCGGGTACCCAATCGGTTAATATCTACCCGAATCTAAAATCAAATACCCAGTACCCCCATATTAGCATTACTACTCTAAATAATGCCCAAGTTGGTTGACCAAGTACTGACATATCTCCACTTTATAAATTTGCCTCAAAATGATATTATTCAGTTAGCTTGTTTTTTTTCTCACCTTTATACACCATTAATAGAATTATATTTGTATTTTATTTTGGTTGTTTATGCATTGTTAAATGCAGGAGAACTTTAAAACTCCTCAGCTTCTTCTTGCCAGCAGGGGTCTCTTCAAGGACCCCACCTCCCCGTACCTGCCCTATAAGATTACAGTCCTTAGGTTCCACCAGGGTGGGGGTAGATGTAGCAGGGGAGGAACTAACAGATTTGTGGCTATGCTCTTTCTCCTTCCTGGTTCTGTAGTTATGGTGGCCAATGTTGCTCAGCAGTGAAAGTCCTGCAAACAGGATATTCTTTCTTCTCCATGCATAAATCTTCACCAACCCTTTTATATCTGTAACGAGCACATTTCCGTCAAAAACTGCCATAATATAGCCATAAGTGCCTCTCTTCTGTCCTGGAGATGACAGTCTTTATAAAATAAAGTCCAATTGAACATCAAATTTGCAAAAAAAATTCAGATTTCTTCACATATTTGAGAGCTTTAGAATATACATCTGCATACTCCATGTGCCAAATGAAAAAGACTTGATGATGTCAGACCATGTAGACTGGAAACAAGACGAATGTGCAATCTAGAGAATGCACACTCTGTGACCAGTCCTGCCGTCGGAATAACAGGATGATTTTTTCTGTCACTTGGCCAGCCCAGTCGAACTGACCAGTAAAACAATTGTCCAATGGTTAAGAAATATTAATGCAATAGAATCTTTTTTCCTAATCATGGAATTGCAATGGTGTTGGCTGTTGAGAGAAATGTAAAATCCTCAAATATAAACTTTTAAACGGTTGAGAAGAGGTGGGGCAATAAATAGGGAGGGGATTTTGTATGGATAAATATGTTAAGTGTCATTATTTTGCATACAAGTATCAATATAAAGATGAAATCAGAGCTTCAACCATGACCTCAACTAAAGATGATATTGCATCATTAAAAGTTAATGAAATGTCATGCAAAAATGTAAAATGTAATGCATTATTCTTTTTAACATCCCAAAACTTTATGGAAACCTTGTTGGCCTAAATGTCTTGTATTCAAAACAGACTAGCAAATATATGTGATAAATAACTACCTGGGTATTTATTTTGGATGGTTCCATTAATGTAATGACTGAAGATTCTTAAGGTTGTAGTGGCTTCATGACTCCATCTGTGTCTTGGAATCTTTTGCAAATACCAAATAGCTTCAATTACTCCACATTTAAATCAGTAACCTTGTGTTTATATATCTGAATTGAACTTTCTAACACAGGATATATGGCCTTGTGATTTAACATCTTGTAAAATCTACATGACCATGGTATAAATAGTGCTTAAACTGACATTCAATAAGCAATACAGCTATACATTAGAAAATTGCACAAGATGGTGTAAAACTATTTTTTGCAAAGATTCATCATTAATGTGGTAGACATAAGAAATTTTTATAAGTTAATACCCTATCAAATGGACAATTGTTTTACTGGTTGGCACGATGTCAGAAAAAGACGTCCTGTAAATACTACCGGCAGGACTGGTCACGGAGTGTGCATTCGCTAGATATTGTGACATATCGCATCTTTTTCATGTCTAGTCCTTTTCAGGCCACTAGCAAGCTGATACCGGGATATGACGGGTGGGCCTTGCCTATCCATTGGATGGGTATTAACTTATAAAAATTTAATTTACTAGTTAAATTTCCAATTTGATTCTGTTAATACATCCTATCCAATGGACAATTGCTGAATAACTACCGCTTGGATGGTGGGTATTCTACTAGGGACTCAAGTGAACTCAAAAACAAAACTGAGAAGACCCAGTTTGACCTGGTGTCAGGGAATCTGTTGAGGTCAAAGACAGTTATCACTAACTGGTTACCCAGAATTATTCCGACATTGCCCCCTTTTCCCCTGACCTGCTTTGAGCAGAGGAAGAGACGGTCGAGTTCAGTCCCACAGGAAACTAGATTGTGCTGACTCGACACCAACATAACTCTAAACAGGCCATCTGTCACACCACTAGCATTCACTGGGTATTTTTTGCAGCGCCCATTTTGTGTGATTCACAACTACATATATTATAAACTTTGTTTTCTTTTTTCCCTTTGGTCAAACCATTTTTTTCACTTTGGGGAGTCTATTTAAAAGAAAAAATGTTCTCAGTGGATTATTTATGGGCCTCCATACATCCTCCATCCTCCATGTTAAATATCTACTTATAAGTCTTAGTTTTTGGCACATGCAAAAATTATATCCCCAAATGAGATTTCAGCTGTATCAGGCACATATTATGACAGTTATAGGGCTTAAAAGTAGTAAAAAATCAATAAATTGGATGTCTGTGTTAGAGACCTTAAGGCGATGTTAAAATTAAAGTTACAGACTTACAGAAAAACATTACATGTAGAAGTTATATCTACTACAGTTACAGACTTGTCAGACTTAACATTTCCAGGTTACATTGCCAAATATGAAAATGTCTTAAATGGGTCACTCGGGTGGGTGTTTATTATCCTTATTCACAGGTTAAGCATCTATTTAAAGCCTTGATTTTTTCACATGTAAACAGAACATAATAATGTTTTCCTACATGAGATTTCAGCTGTGTCAGTTCAATCATTTGACAGGTATAGGGCTTCACAGTGGCAAGAAGTCTATGAATTGGGTCTCTGTGGGCATTTTAGATACTTTAAGGTGACCTTAAAATTAAAGTTACAGACTTAAAATTTTTCACAGGCTTAGAGTACATGTAGGAGCTATATCTACTACAATTACAGACTTGTCAGACTTACCACTGTTAAGTTATAGGGTAAAATATAGGAAAAACATCGAAAAAAGTCTAAGTATTGTCTTTACGGGCCTCAAAAACAATTTTAACCTTAACATAAATTTTTGATTTTTGGTATATATAAGGAGAATATAGCAATGTATTCCCAGATAAAAGTTAGGCCAGATAAGCCACATAAATTGTGACCTAGAGGGCATTAAGTGACAAAAATTCAATTATCTGACCTTAAGGAGGCCATAAGTTTTTTATTATTGGGAGTTTAAGGTCACCTTAAAATAGGGTTCCTCTCCTGACCCAAGTTCATATGTGTGACAATTATGAATGAAATCTATGAAAAGGTTTTTGAGTTATCGTGCACACAAGTCAAAACATATGGCCCTGAAACCAATATATCCCCGACTTTCATCTGGGGATATTATAATTTTCCCAAGGAAAGCAAGTCACAGCTTTTTTCCTTTGTTTTTATAATTTGTTTTGTCACTATACTGTATACTATATTCAGAGTATGTACAGTATGTAAATATTTACACATCTCCTCAGTTTTGGGATTGGTGGTGCACCTGTTGAACAGCCACCACTGGACCCAAATGGAAAATCTTTGAATCAGCCCAAGCCACATCCTTCAAATAGAACTCTGTGAAGGTGTTATGTCATTTCCAGTAGCAGGCTGACAAAAATTGCTCTAAGGAGACCCCTGACTGGAAGGGTTTAGCCATTTCATCAATATAAGCCTTTATTAAGGTGTCATTCACCATTACAAGTCTGTTTACAGGCTTACATTATGTCAGTTTCTGATGGAAAACATACATTATCATGACAGATGAAAACTTAAGTTTATAAATATCTACATCTGTCTTTCTTGTTATATGTTACTTTATTTTGATGTCTTTTTTCCTAGATTTGCTCCTAAATTTGCTAACTCATTCATTAACTTACCTATTTCCTTAGTAATAGGTAAATTTCCTTTAGCAACCATAGAAAATTAACTTGATTATTTACTTTTAGTTCTTAAAAGTCATTAATCTATGGTAATAAAATGAATTTTTATACTTTGTAACACAAGAGAGAGAACTAGAACACAGTTTTATCACAATTATGTTCAAGGGTATATATGTTACCTAATTAAGTGTCCCTGAAAAGGGTGCTTATTTGTTTTCTCGTCAGTTTGCTCGCCGCCACCGCATTATGGTGTTCTTTGAACATATCCCTTATTATTGGAAGCTTTCTAACCATATTTGGTAGTTATATACCTTAGGCATGGGAAAATTTCTCCAAGGGTGTAAATTGGACCTTTGGTCTTTATCAAGGTCACATGATCAAAAAATAGTTTTTTTTCGGGTACACCGGTCCATCATCACAGTTCATCAAAATCTACTGACTGCAGAGACTTGTAACTTCATACACATATTTATACTATCCAAAAAACGAGCTGATTAGATTTTAAGAGCGATCCAATGAATACTGTCTGATTTATGAGCAATTTTCTCACAGGTACCAATCAGAAACCTTAAAATTCATGTGAACCCCCTATTATCTTCTTAATGATTGCATATAGAGCTATAAAATGTATTGGGAGGTAGTAGCACACCATATGTGGAGAGTCTAGAAAGCAAGTCAAATTTCCTCCCCGGCCATTCTGTAGGGGTCAAACTAGGGTCATAAAATAGCCAATATCATCTTTTTCCCTTACATCTCTTTTTTTCTTGCATTTAGACTTTTAGAATGTATTAAGAGGTTTTGGGAAACCTTATGTAAAGAGTCAGATTTATTGACTAACTACCCGCCATTTATGGAGTCATAAAATTGCTGAATTTGTGTTTTTGCTGTGTATATAATTTATTCTTGCTTCTAGAGATTCAGAGTGTATTAAGAGGTACTGGGAAAGCTCATGTGAAGAGTCTAGATAGCCGGTCAGATTTAACCCCTGATAGCCGATTTTGTGTTTTTGCCTTATATATCTTTTATTCTTGCTTTTACAGCTTTAGAATGTATTGAGAGTTATTGGGGAACCTTGTGTGAATAGTCTAGATAGCCAATCACATTTACCCCCTGAGCCCCACTTATGGGTCAAACTGGGGTCATAAAAACAGCCAATTTTGTGTTTTGCCTCACATGAGTAAAAGCCAGAGCATTTATTCAATTAACTTTTCTCAACTTATGACCATAGAAAACAAAATAAAGCTTAATTTTTTATTTCATATTAATGCATAAACTTCCAAACTGTCTGCTTAACTTTCACTTCTTTTCTCAGCACTGCATGTTTTTATTTTCAAAAACCTTTCTCTACTATATATTATATTGCAGTACAGCTTTTTGGGAGGCTTAGTTTTTGTTAGCAAAAAAGATCTTTCTTGTTAATTCATTTTATTACCATAGATTAATGCCTTTTAAGAAGGAAAAGTAAATAAAATAATTAAGTTAATTTCCTATGGTTACTAAGGAAATTTGCCTGTTAAGGAAATAGAGAAGTTATTTCATATACTTTATGGAAATTGGTAAAAACCCTTCATGGTATGCTTAGCTTTTAAAAAGAATTTAAAACGACCACAACAGATTTTGTCCTTTAAATTGCTAAAGCTATGTTTTTTCCTGTAGGTAACCACAATTCGTATATGATTAATACTTGTTTCCAAGACATAAACGATGCATTTCCTGTTATTATGGCTTTAATATGATCAAAAAGATGGTTTTGTTGTCTTTCACCTATGGCATTACCTTAAATAAGAATAACACAAATATTGTATCCTACCACAAATTATACAAAAAGTCTACTTTTAACATCAATTTCATATGGTTGCTAAGAACAATTATCTGTTGCTATGGAAATTTTTAAAAATGCCAAATATATTAATTTACAATTAAAATTAACTCAGAAATGCAATGAAATGTCCTTTTGCTTAATACATTTTTAGCAGAAGCTGCATGTACAACCTAGTGTTTTAAAGGGCACTCTTGGTTGACACTGAATAAATTTATTCATACCTCTGACAGAGCAAATGCATACTCTGTGGGTTTTCACTGAATCAATTTAATCAACTCTAGCTAGAGAGGTGGGATAAGACTCATTCCAGTATTGAGTAAATTTTTTCAGCAGACACTAAAAGTTACAATCTGGTGGCAACTCTGTGGGTTGTTAGTGAAAAAGGTATTACACAAACCATTTCAGTTTTGAATAATTTTTTTCAGAAGCTTAGCCTTAAAATTCAATGTTTTAAAGTTCGCAGATTGAGGTAAAAATATGCATGATGTCCAATATGCTACATCGGGTTCTTGTTATGGCCGAGTATCACTGTTTTGTTGAATATATTTATTTTAATTGCAATCAGTTGTCTTATTTTGTCAATAGATTTTGTCTCTTAATTTACCATTTTCTCAGAACAATACAAAATATGTTCACTTTGTGCATGAGTTGTAAATGTTTCAAAAATTCTTTAAAATTTGAGACTTCCGGAAATGTCTCAAATTCGATTGGTGTCACTCAAATGTGGATAGATTAATATACAAAAGTTCTTTTTCCCTGGTTTAATGTGAACCATTAAACCAGGCAATTATTGAAAAAGAATTTGCACACAGACATGAAGTCTCCTCCAAGTGACTAGTATTAAGTTCAGAAAAACAATAGTCACTTGGAGGAGACATTATGTCTGTGTGCAAAGTGTTTTTGTCATGGAGTGGATGAGTGTCATTTTGATGGTGTAACATTGGAGTGGATGAGTGTCATTTTGATGGTGTAACATTGTGCATGTCTTTATCATATCTTGAGTGGCCATTTCCTGTAAAAATTATGGATGTTAGTCATGATGCCCTCAATTTTATGTTTTTGTTTGTTTTGATACTCTTGTCAAATTTGGAAAAGTGTCACTTTATTCAAGAGCTTGTATCTTAAACAAAAAAGTAAAATGGGTTCATTTAAATGGAAAAGTAAAAGGTTAATCAATTGCTTTTTCCTTCTTTGACGCTAATATAGGCATATGATTTGATAAACATATCAAAGTAGTTTACTTGTAAAATGTGTTAAATTTCATGCAATATGAGGATTGTCATGAGTAATCCAGCCAAAGTAAGATAGAAAAAAAGAAAGAAACTTCCTTTGCCCTGAGTGAAAAAATACCTAATAAAAAGCCCCAAGACCTGATTTCAACTACCAACCATAAAGATCACTCATGACACTAAGCCCAAAATACACTTGTGCTGTAATATGCTAACTCTGACCAATCTTCTCTTGGGGTCAGAACACTAGGATTCCTTTTGTCAAGATAATTAGGTATGTCATGATCTGAACATGATAAGATCGGTGGTGGTGCTGTAGCAACTGGTTGTAGCACTCAAAATATAGGTTGCAAGGCAGTTACAAATGAAAAAGAACTCTGAACAGAAAAATGCTCTTGCAGTTTTATCTTACGTTGTATTTGAAACTCTTCAGTGAGTGTCTATGATCACCATGATATAAACTAAAAAAATGTAATTATTGGAAGCACAAGTTATAAGATTTTACTAAGGACTGCCTTCATGGGTGGTCCAGATGCAACATCCTAGCAGTGTAAACAGAGTTTAATGCATGAGTGAAACACAAATGTGTAAAAGAAATGTTGCTGAGGTATAAATGGTTGGGCTTTTGGTATTTAAACTTTGTCTTGACAAGGCAGGCATTAGAATTAGACCAGATCTTGACGTTAGATCTTTAGTACAAGAGAGTTTATAAGCTGTTTCATATTCGGTCAGAACAACTACTCATCATCATGAAGGTTGCTTTGATACTTCTTGTGGCTGTTGCAGTAGTAAGTTGTTTATAATGGATTATATATATTTGTTCATTAGACTATTGTTTGTCAATAAATTCTTTCACTTTTTGTTGATCTTAACCAGGTGTGGTGTGTTTATGTAGTAAATGTTATAAAACAAAATCTTGGTTGTTTGAAGTATTAATACTGTTTATACACATATCTAATTGTCTTTCATATTACAATATAATTTTAAACAGATAATTTTGTGTGCTTACTTGTAATGCCCAGAAAAAATCTGTTACATTGGTAAAAAGTAAATACAAGCAAAATGTAAAAATAACCCAGTTTTGAGGATTTGTTAAGTCTATTAAGTTTAGGTACAACAAGTGTATGGTTTAAGGTTAATAATGCTGTTTCATTCAACTTCCAAACTGTCACACTTTGCATAAGACACATTTGCTTTTTAAATTTTTTTCTTGACTTGTAAAACTTCTTACCAATTTAAATTACAATCAGTTCTACAAGTAAACTTTGTTATGAACACTGTCCCAATTTTTAATGTATAAAACTTTCAAATTTGTAATTTCGCACCTATGCATTTTTCTGATATTTTTGTCGGTTTGCAGTGAATAATTTGTCATGAAATATTTCAAAAGACTAATTTTATGATTTTCATTAAAAATTAAGTTTATCCAACTCGCATGTAAAATTTAACATTTTGGATGTATAATATCACCAATGCAAAATGGATTTGTATAATCAATAAATAATATAAAGTCAAGAAATGATGAAAGTAATGAAATATTACATTATTATATAAGATCATTAATTTGAGGCATATAATATAAAACCTTGTGGAACACCATATTTTACATTTAGTAACTAAAAATTGACATTTTTATACACACATAGTGCTTTTGTAAAATAAACTTTCCTTTTTCTAAATGTGATGGAAATCATGTTTGAGGTATTATTCTGATACCATGATAGCCCAATTTTGTAAAAGAACAGATAGATCTATTGTATTAAAACCTTGTTTAAATTTAATTAACACTCCTAGCTTACTTGTTATGAATTCTTGTAGTTAGTACTTCTACTAATTCTATTAATGCCAATGAAGTTGATAATTTATTATGGAAACCATATTGTAAATTGCTTATTTTTTCAATGAATCCACTGAATCTATTACCAGATAGTTTTTCTAAGATTTCTGAAAAATGTGGAAAGAACGATGCATCTCTATTATTATTGAAAGTATTATTATATCCTGATTTAAACAATGAAACAATCTTAGTTATTTTCATGTCATCTGTGAAACACGTCTTTGTTAAATGATAAATATTATGCACATAAAATGGCTGTATACAGCCTCAAAAGTAAATTTTACCACATACAGGTTGATATCATTGCAATCCTTTGAAGTTTTTACACAACATTGATCATTATTTCATCAACAGTAATGTTTGACAAAATCATTTAATTAACTTTACCATTTTCAATGAATGAAATATGCTTGCATCATTATCAGGTAGAGCAATATTTTTTCACTAAATTAGGCCAAACATTTGTTAAAAAATCACGGAAACCATCTCCAATTTTATTGTTTCTTTCAATCAATTTACTCAAATTTACGGTTACTCAAAAAGTTTTTAGGAAAATTACTTTCAGTTAATTTTTTCTTATTAAGAACATTTAGTGTTTTCCATGTACCTGTCTGTTATTTTTTAAACTGCATAGCATTTGGAAAAGTGGCACAATTTAGTCCTACATATCAGACAATACAGCCCAGGCCCTTCAGATTCTTCTCACATTTCAACTTGCAACAATAAGTTTGGAGTTGGGAACTTCTGTTATTATCCTGTTGTTTGTTTTATGTATCCTCTCTTGTATATCTAGGGTGCTAAGGTATAAGGGATGGTTGTGCCCAAACTACATTTCTGTGTGCATGTGGTCTCATTACAGTTGAGGTAATATGGCTAGATTTAATATCTTGTTCTGTTAAATATGATCCAAGTTTAACAGTAGCAGCAATTTCCCATAAGGGATGTGTTTCAGTTGGATTAGACCACATAATGAATTCACCTAAAGCTGTTCTCTTCCAAACTGATGCCTTGGTGGCAGACAGACCATTAGATTTCTTCTACATCTCTCTTAGCACACTTGTGCATTCTTGTGTCATTTTATGCCATTGCCTTGGGTCAGGGTTGATCACTGAAAATCCCAATGACAAATTATATATTTTATTTACATTTATTTATTATTGCAATATTCATACCTGTAATGTTCATTCAAAGGAACGTGAGGCCACCTTAACTTAATTAACTGGTAAAGAACTGTACATGAAAGATCAGGGGTCAGGTGAGCTCAAACTGGTGAGCATAAGATCACCTTAAGTTTAGATGGATAGATTTCAACTTAAGGTTAAATCAAATTACTTTAAGTCTAAAATTGCTATTATCTCCCAATGAAGTAATACTTACAAAATTGAGCAATCTGTTTAGCACACTTTGAAATGAAGGGAGATGAATGCCTAGAAGGTAAAGAGGCAAAATATGTAAATTTTAAAATCGTTCTAACCCAACCTTGTATTTCTTAGTATTCTATGTGAATTTTGTAGATATATCATATGTTTTGGGTTTAGAGCTTCTGGTTTTACCCCTTATTTTATTTGTGTCTTCTAGAACTTGCATCCCCCTTTTTATATGTAACATATTAGAGTATAAGAAATGGTAGTTCCCAATATATATTTGTGTTTATGGTCTTATTACACCAAAGGTCATTTAGTGAGATTTGACATCCAATCTCATTCTCTTAAACATGATGAAAGGGCAACTGAAGTTAAACTTTTGCATTCAGTTATAGTTGTAATCCGGTGTTTTGATTTACTTGAACCAATTTAATTCATCCATCTTGTATGTACTGTCCCAGGTCTGTCCACATATTGAATTTTGTTTCGCATTTTTTCCAATTTATTAAAAAGGTCTCTAGATATTGTGAAATGTAAACTATTTGATCACAAATCATTCATACAAGGTTTATGTTAATACTCCTATGGTCTCAAAGTGTGGCCCACATTTCATATTAGGCCCAGAATGGTCTCTTTATTTATTGTGCCAAATTTTAAAAAAAAACATTCAAAGTAGTAGTTTTTGCCAAATATTGCCATGATTAATCTGCCTAATTTCATAGTAGAATGGATAAGTTTTCTCCCTTAAATGTAGAAGAGAGATATCATTTCCCCATTTGGGGGCTAGAGACATTATCCTATTTTGAAATATTCTAGATTCAGACATATATTGCTAGATCCTATACATTGCTGCAAATATTTTTAAATACATGTATATTCAGACCATTAATAGTAGAAGCACCACATATAAGATGTTATTAAGGTTAGAGTAATATATTTATCACTTATTACCCATCCATAGTGAAAGTTTTTGGTTTTCAAGGAGATTGCTGCTCAGCCCCAGTGCTTGATGATCTAGATGATCTTATTTTGCCTTAGGTTGGGAGCATTATCACAGGATCATTAATGCACCTGATACTTTTCAAATATTATCAATCATTTCAGTTCCAAGGTAGTTACACATAATCTTTTTGGGACCTATGAATAATTAGCAAGGTGTTGCAACAAATCTCTTTGCTGCTATTAACCACCGACAAGCACTTGTATGTACACCCTGGCATGTTGGTTTGTTGGTCTATTAGCAACATAACTCAGAAAGTTGCAAACTGATTTGGAGGAAATTTTCAGGAAATGTAAACAATGACACAAGAAACAGCTGATTAAATTTTGGTGCCAATCCTTATCACAGTCTATATCTAGAAATATTTTTGTCCCAGTTTGACACTGACTATTGAAAGGGAAATAAAAGACCACTTTATGTGTTCTGACAGTAGAACAACAATATTATCACACCTTCATCCCTCAATTTTAAACTTCAACACATCTGATTTATGGCCAAGAATTCTTCATTGAACTATTGCAAAATGTAAACTCAGATCATACTGCCCAGGTTTCACATTGGATCACGTATAATTATTGAAGAGGGGTAACTATATTCCAGATATCTGGAAATGGTAAAACGATCATATTCTTTATATTTTATTTACCTTAGAGTCTGCTGGTACAGAGAGTAAGTGTTACAAATATTTTATTAGATTATACTGCATTCTGATCACATAACCAGAGTTTTTTTTTCTTTCAGACAGATGCATTGTCTGTTCCTGAAAGAAACATCTTGGAAAATCTCCAGGGTAAAGTATATATTTTTTATTTTCAATGGTTGTAACACATGTACTCACAAACCACTTCACTTTCAGTAATTTGATACAGCCTGTAAAATGAAGCAACAATTCAATAATGAATACAACAATTGTAATTTGTACAGTGTGTGCTGATTGGTTATATGTGAAATTTAAGTGGAGAATTGCAATATTGTCCTAACAAAAACCACTAGGGGTCATAGTAGTGTTGTAACACATTACCTCCCACCCCTGAGATCCAGGGCCAGTTTCATGAAACAACTAAGCCTGAACTTAGACTTAAAATTAAGACTTTTGTCTTTATTTCTGTCCAAGTCTTTGGTCTTAGACTTGGAGGTTTCACAAAGCTGCTAAGTCTAGGTTTTGGCTTAGTCTGTCTGGGATTGGGCTTTTGTAAACAAAGACCTTAATGTGGCTGCCATAAAATTTTCTCTTCAAAAGTTTAAATGGCTGCAAATGCACTATAAAGTAGTCTTGGGGAAATTTTTATTTGGTGACAGGGTTTTATATTTAAAACACCATTTTTCCTCAGATAAATGTGTCAAAATGTGTCAAACAGGATGTATGTTGCCAATAGGCTATTGTCACACCTCTCCTCAAAAAGTTCACCCTTTCAAAAGAGGACTTGAAGAGCTATCGACAGGTGTCTGGTCTTAGCTTCTTGTCAAAATTGGTTCAGTGAATTGTGGCTGCCCAAATTAGATCTCACATGGATTCTCATGAACTTGGTAACACTTTCAAATCAGCTTATAAGGTTGGGCACTCAACAGAAACTGCCTTGTTGTGCATCAAAATGAAATTCACTTATCCACTGCCTACAGCACTGGCGCTACTCATCAGCGGATTTCGACACCATCGATTATGACACACTCCTATCCTGTTTGTCGGCTAGATTTCATTTTGCTGGATCAGCACTAAAATGGTTTAGATCCTACCTCCAGGATCATTTTCAGTAAGTCAAGATTGGTTCCAGTCTTTTGAATTTGTTCAAATTGAAGTTTGGAGTCCCCCAAGGTTCTGTCTTAGGTCCTCTTCTGTTTTCACTCTGCACAACACCTCTTGGTCAAGTCATCAGAAAATATACCGGATGCAAATACCACCTCTGTGCAGATGACACTCAGCTATTCATTCACTCATCCCCTGATGATAGTCTCAAGTCTTTTGACCATCTTAAATCCTGTTTGAATGATATTCAGGTCTGGATGTCTGAAAACAAACTCAAGCTAAATCCTGATAAAACAGAATTCATAGTCTTCGGTGCCAAAGACAGATACAAATGGCTCAGTGACTCATTTCCTGTCAATATCCTGGGTAATTGTCTCTCTCCCACAGATGGTGTACACAATCTGGGTGTTGTTTGATGCAAAGTTCTGTTTCACGAATTATGTAAATCCTGTGATCAAATTTTGTTCTATTAGCCTCAGGGACCTTCAACGTATCAGGAGGTTTCTTTCTGTGGAGACATCAGTGGTGATTGCAAATGCTCTAGTCAGTAGCAGTTTGGATTACTGCAATTCTCTATTTCGCAGTTTGTCATCCTGAAATGCTACAAGGCTAGAATATGTTCAAAATCCTCTTGCACAGTTTCTCACTGGTGCGTCAAAGTACACTCACATCACATCCACCATTAGGACACTTCATTGGCTACCTATGACACAATGCATGATCTTCAAAACCCCAGTTTGGGTTTATTAGTACCTCACCACTGGCCAGGCTAAGTATTTTGCACCATATCTCCCCTTGTACAAATCTGCCATGAATACAAGACGTTCCAATCCCAAAATGTGTTGGTTCAGGTTCGTCATTATTGTGCTTCCATCCATAAATCTAAGGTCTATTTCAACAATAGTTTCTCATATGATGCCCCTAAGTTATGGAATGATCTTCCATATGATCTTCCATATGATGAGCTCCAAATCTCTCGTGTTTCAAAAGTTGACTTAACACTACCTATTTTAGAAATCATTCCCACCATATCTTCTAACTATCAAACACCAGATCGTCTCCCTGGGTACGACTTGGAACATGTCTAATGTCTTATGATTTATGCCTTACAAAATGGTGGTGTACCTTAGAATCCATAGATATGGAGATTAAGCACTTGTACAACTGATTGATTGATCGACTGGAGTATATTTTGAATAAAAATAAAAGGTCACATGACACAGAAAACCAATATGGCTATTTGATAAGCTTGGACTTGGCTAAGTCACCCTTTTTGAAATTAACTTTAGCCCCAGACCCAGCTAAGACAAAAGTCTTAGATTTAAGTCTAACACCCTTTGTGAAACCAGCCCCAGATAACAAACATAGTTAAATTTATATTATAGAAGATATTGTATAAATATTATGTTTATTTATGAAAGATATATCCAACAGATTTGTATTAATGTTGAAATTGTGAAAAACATAGGTTTCAATAAATTCCCAGACCTCTGAACTGCATCAGTTTCTTTATTGTAGTTAAGAAAGTCTTATTTTGTGACAATTCACAAACAGATAAGCATATCTAACATATTTACAAATTAAATCCACTTCCGGGTGCACATGAAGAAGAATTGAAGACTACGACTCATGCATGTAGCTTATATACAGGACGTTTGCCTGTCAATATAAAATAAAATAAATATTTAACCTCCATCTGCATTATTTGACCATTTAAAGGGTTAAAATATAACATAAGGCACAAAAACGAGTCCTGGTTGAACAAATCTTCAGAAACAACTTCTGTCTTTGTCTAGACCGCAATTGCTTTCAAAATAATGCACAATTCATGCATGCAGTTTATATACAGGATCTCTACCTGTCGAAATAAAATAAATATGTTGAGGATTTACCCCCTAAACCCTACATTATTTGACCATTTATATGAAAAACATTAAAATATGAAAAACAACACAAAAATCAGATCTTTTGAACCGTCTTTGTTTTGAATAAAAGAAATGGTGACCATAACTCGTGTATGTTGCTTATATACAAGACCTGTACCTGTCGAATAAATAAAACCAATAAATTAACCCCTATCTGCTACATTATTTGACCATTTATGGGGCTAAAAATGAAATAAAGCACCATACTGATTCCTTGTCGATGACTTTGTCTAGATGGCAAGTGTTTGCAGAATTAGGGTCTCCTATGTGGTTTGCGAGACCTTCGTTTTCCAACTTTTAAAATTTGTCCTCTTTTTGCAATTTATTCCATATATCCTTTAGAGTGCGGGCTGGATTTTGCCCTCAGAGTGCAAAAGCATAAATTTGCGACCATTATTTAGGGTCTTTGAAATGCAAGCTAGCTTTCACTGTTCAGCTGCAAAAGTGTAATTTGGTGCCAAAAATGTTGTTGTTCCAAATGCAAAGTGTTCATATGTGTAGTTCCCATCTATTTTCTTAAGAAAATACTTCATTTTTACACATTTGCTTTTTAACAGTAGAATGGTTATCTACACATTTTTACACTTTGGCATATTAGCACAAAGTACTTTATGAAAGTTTCTTGATGCAGGAAATTTGTTTCATTTAACACTGATATTAATATAATTGCAAAAAATTAGAATGAAACCAGGTAAAAGTGTTTAAAATTTAATTTCCCCTTAAACAATTTCATGGTGAAGAAAAGCTATAAGCTTTTGAGCAATGCAATTTGTACAAATAAAACAGTGCTTGATATTTTAGGAGACAATGTATTCTTAGATTGTTTGAATGTAAAATAATTTTAATATACAACATTATCAACAGTTAGTAATTATGCAAAATACAAGTACTAATCTGTAAGTTGTTTGAGTTTCCAATGATAACTTGTAAATGCATAAAAAGTAGCATCAGTTGAATATTAGTATATTTCAGTCACATTTGTCAGCAAAATGACACATTGGTGGTTTGAAAGATTTTGAAATACAGAAAGCGTAGATGCAAAAATGTGTGGCTAATGGTAAATTGTGATAAAAAATTGCTAATAATGTGTAAATATGCAGCATATTTTTCATCATAAGTTTTCAAGAATACTTTTGCAGATGTGTAAAAATGTGTAAGTTCTTCTCATAAACTCATTTTTACATTCTTGCAGTTACAATTTTTGTTGTAATCAAGTTGCAAATGTGTAAAATCGCAGGATTTTTTGGTCATATTCTGACGCAAAGTTTTCGTTATTCAGAAAAGCAAATAACATTTCACCAGAACCAAGTTTTTGGGAAAATTATATAGTTTCAATAAATATTATTCATTTTTACCATATTTTGTTTGCCTACATGTAAAATAGTTAAATGACTGGACATAAATCTTACCTGGGTGATATATGGGGATTTTAGGATCAAAACACACAAAGGCAATAGATTGTATCTTATTTTCATTCATGCACAAGGAAAATCTAGTTTTTGCTTTACAAAAACATACATGATTTAATTAAAAATATACACTAAATAAGTAGAAACTTAATCTTTAACATGACAAAATAATGAAAATATCGACGCGCTTAAGAGGATTTTCCCCAACCTCCTGCTTGCATTTCAAGAAAAGCTTTTTTCAGCGGCAAATTACGCTTTTGCGCTTTACTAATAAAAACAGCCTTGCATTTCAAATACCCTAAAAAAGCTACGCAGAATTACGCTTACTCGCCCTAAAGGATATCTTTAGTATTCAAAGTTTTATGTTATTTAAAAACATATTCTGTGCACTAAATGCTTTCCTTATTACACAACTAGGCCGACCTGCAGTGAGGCAGTTGTGTAGTTCTTTATTAAAGAACTAACTGTAAAATTCAACAGGAAAAGCTTGCACCTGAATTGTAATATCCAACTTCAACAGAAAATGGGGGTTCTCTAGGCTTCTAATATGAAAAGTGACAGACCTTGTGGGATGAGATTTGAGATCCAAAAGTTTTTTTCTGGAGCCTGGTCCAAAAAATAACGCACAACCATCCGAACCAGCCCAAAAGGGCTTCTTCTAACAAGATTTGTCTGATTTGCCCTCTCAATGTTCACAGCACATCGAAGCACAGGCAATTTTTGAATCTCCCTACCCAGGTACTGTATGCCTAGGTCCTTTACCACAGCCTGTACTCTGAATGATGTAGCAGGCCAACAGGAACTAAGCCCAGGGCCCTTCAGCTCCCACTCAGTCCTCAAACCAAGATGCAAATTCACCAGAGGAATCTGAGCATCAGGCAACTCAGAATCTCGGCACCTTAACTTCTCAACTGCTGTCACTAGGGCTGCATCCTTGCTATCTAAAAATGTCAGGATGGTATCAAGCTACTGTCAAAAAAGTTAAAAGTCAAATCGAAGGGTGCTAATCCAAGCAGTCAGGAATGGGTATGAAAAGACCTGTGACTACTTGACATCCTGAATAAGAAGATCATCACACATCAGAGAGCCTTTGCCTGTCAAGTAAGGCCTTTGCCCATATGCTCCAGAGAGGGTTATATACAATGGGTATCTCAATCTTGGTTTGATGTGTGACTGAGATGACTCATCTGCAGCCTCATTGGGAACAACTAGCCATCAGGAACTTTGGAACTTCCCCTTTTGGCCTACTTCTTTTTCCAATCTAAGTTAGTTAAGGAGGGAGAAGAGTTCCTCCGTTAAAAAGGCACCCAGAAACACTCCTATCAGCCCTTTCACAGCAATCACCCCAACAAGAGGCTCCGACAGGAAACGCCACTGTGGGGGCATTCTAAATAGTAAGCAATTATTTTCCTCAGGCAGCGGGGAAATGGAATACAGAGGCTCCAGAAATCATTTTAACCACACCCTAGGGATTCCTTAAAAGCCTCAGACAGTTCACCAGTAGGAGATCGCCTCTGTTCTGTCATGAGAGTCTGGCCAAAAAAATGCTCAAAGTATTAAACATTATTAACAATGATTACATTCTACCATTCATCACAAAATCAAAATAAGCCAGAGTTTTCCTGATTTGGTCAGGATACAAGGCCCTGTCAAAGATTTAGGTCTGGCTGCTTGTATCCAGTCTCTCCTGTCAAAGAACATTATAGAAAGGGTGGAAAATGTTCAATCTCTCAGGTTTTACAATTTCCTGTTCTAGCCCCAAGCCTCACCAAAGGTGGAGACCAGTGATAGGTGTAAGCAGGCTCAACCCCTTTCTACTTTTAGAAAAGTTCAAATGGAAACTGCAGAGTCCACCAGGGCCTCTCTTATTCCAGGGGAATGGGTGGCGTCCCTAGATCTGTCTGACATATCCTCATCCTCCCAAACTCAAAGATATTCCTGACACAGTCCCTATCGTGGATAACCAATCAGTATAAGTCATAACTAATACCTACTCAGGTGTTTTTCATTTGTGTGCTATGAATACCATCTAGTTCCGGCCCTTGTAGAACCCACTCAAGACCTACACTTTAAGTCAAAATATTTTTTGACTGCAAGATGTTTGATGTCACTAATTGGGTTGCTTGCCTAAATGGAGATGGTCTCAGAGAGACCCTTTCAATCTCATTTTCATCTCAAGGAACACTGGAGATAGATTCCTTCTTTCATCGCAGACCATTTCGGCTCATCTACGGTGCTAGCAGAATCCCACAACATGATGAAGGGTGCAGACCTTCATCCCTAAGACCACAGCATCCAAATCTTTACAGACATCTGAAACAAAGGTTGGGCCGCTCACTTAGAGCAAGCTCTGCAAAAGGTCTGTGGTCAGGCAGAAAAAAAGCTACACATAAATGTTCTAGAGCTGAAGACGGTCTCTGGCCTTGAGAAAGTTCAAGGACCAGTGTCAAATCAGACAGTGTTGGTTGCCACAGACAACTCAACAGTAGTAGCCTTCATATTAAACAAGGAGGAACCCACTCAGCAGAGATGTGCTCTCCTCCGAGATTCATGACATGGTGTCATCCCTACAAGATAAACCTCAGGGTCAGGCACATTCCAGGGTGCCTGAATGTGATGGCCAACCTTCTGTCCAGATTAAACCAAGTCCAATCAACAGAATGGTCACTGCATCCGCTGGTGTTCAAACAGATCTGTCAAAGTGGTTCACTCCTCATGTGAAGCTATTTGCCACTCCTCTGAACCACAAATTCCATTGTACATATCTCCTGTCCCTGATCAATATGCCTGGGACATAGATGCTCTAACATAAACTGGTCGGGTATCACTGCCTATGCATACCCTCCCATGGTTTTCCTTCACAGGATGATCCAAAAATCAGGTAACTCCATTGCCTCATCATTGTAATAGCCCCAGGTTGGCCAGGGACGCCCTGGTTCTGGAACCTTTTGCAGCTCTCAACGGAGATCCCACTCCAATTTCCAGTGTCAATGACACTTCTCAACAATCTTACAACCAAGTGTTTGACAAGAATCCACAGTTTCTCAACCTTCACTCCTGGTGTTTCTCTGTGAAGGAACAGAGAGAATTGCTGCCCCTCAAAGATCATCAACCAAGACCATCTACCAATCAAGTGATCCCTATTTGAGAGATGGTGCAGAGATCATTCAGTGGATTTCTCCGCTCTCACTATAAAACAATTTTCAGACTTTTCATGTATCTGCACCAAGATCTGAACATATGACCATCGACCATTGATGGTTATAGGGCCCAGCAGGGCTCCACATTTCTCAAAGTTCTGACCTTAACAGGTTACTCTCCAGCTTTCACAGAAATCATCCTAAAGTTCCAGAAACCTTCCCAAGTGGAAGCTTCTGTGGTACTTAATGAGGTCACACAAGAACCCTTTGAGCCTATGAAAGACAGACCTCAAACATCATACCCTCAAAACTGCTTTCTTGCTAGCTTTGTCCTCTGGCTGAAAAAACAACTATGATACTTTTTCCTTTTATGGTTTCCAATTTTTTCATAAAAGACCTTACTTGGTCAGATAATGAAAACAACATGTATCTGGGTCCACCAATAGCGGCCCGATCCTAAACCCTTTCCCTTAGACTAGTCATTCTTGGAAAGGAAAGGGGGGCACCTCTGCTGCAGTCAAGTCTTCAGGAGTCTAAACCCAGGGTCTAGGTATAAGTATACCTTCTCACTATGTCTGGTGAGGTCTTTTATCTTTTATTTATGTTAAGATAATATTATGTACTAATATTATGTGTTAAAAATTAGGTAACCCATAATCTCAGTTTTTATTCTTATATTATCTTGATTTCCAGGAAGACAGATTTCAAACCCAGGGCTTGTAATGTTGTAGTGAAACACTTGGGGCAATACATGCCATTTAAGTGAGCATGGCTGCACTTTCTCCTTCAAGATCCAGACATCCTAACAGTATCTGTACTGTTCTTTGATCAAATTCTGGCTTTTGGCTTCTTACAGGCCAAGTTTTCATAACCAGGGCACTGTAAGTGGGACTCAAAATTGTAATTTGGAAAAATTCAGTTAATTAAATATAGCTTTATAAGCTACAAACTTACCATGTGGAACTGAAAAGAGTACCACCCTGCCTCCCTGCTGTATTGCAACTGAGGGGGTATGGCTAATTCCAACTTGAAAAGATTGGGAGCATGCAGTATTTCACCACGGGGTTCATCTACAGTACTGAGGCATCAAGCTATCATTACTTCATTTCATCTATTTTTCTTGGACGTTGGCCGATTGCCTGCAGCCATCCAAGTTAGTGTTCACTTCTACATGGTAAGCTTGTAGTTTATAAAAGCTACAAATGTCTATTTTTCTTGGATATTGTCTGGATGCCTAAGGTATCTGGAGATAGCATTCAATTCAACATGGTAAGCCTGTAGGTTATAAAAGCTACATTTAAGTAATTAAAATTTTCAATTTTAGCCCTGAAAGTGCTTCAAGACCTCTGCTCATACAAGATAGTTCTTGTGGCAACTGACAACAAAAGTGGTGTCATACATAACCAAGAAAGGAGGCCCACTTTGTGCCCAACTCTGTAGAATCTTGACCTAGTGTGCCAGGAAACAAGTGACTTTCAAAGCCGACACATTCCAGGCTGGCTCAGTTTGGTGGCAGACAAGCTATCCAAGCTAGGCCAGACCATTCAGAGAGAATGGTATCTCCTTCCACAGGTTTTCCAATTAATATGCAGCAGGTAGCACTGACCTCAAATAGGTTTATTTGCCACTAGGTTCAACAACAAACTACTTCAGTCTGTGTTTAAGTTTGTAATCCCCTGGCCTCAGCAGTGGATGCACTCAGCATATCATTGGAGGATCCGGTATTGCTGATAAGCTGGGAAATTCACCCATTAATGTCAGCAAAGATGAAAATCTCACTCGTCACATTTGACCTTCAAGACGGTTTTTCTCTTGCCTAAGGTTGGGCAATTACAGAACTGAGATACATGCCTGGCCAAACAAAAACATTAGACACCAGTCTGATTGGCCAGAGGTGTCTCTATACTAATCACCCAGTTTTCTTTCCAAGAATCAGCTAACCAAAGAGGGTAGAGAAAATGTGGTGCCAGTGGTTATACCAGCCCTGGCCCCAACTCTGGATAAGTCCCTCAAGTCTGACAGGTCCCTGTGTCTGGTCAGAACATTGTGCTACTATTAAGACAGGACCTCAGACTTCAGACAGAATCAGGAGTTGGTCTTTGTCTTCTTTAAGAAAGGTTTTGACAAGAACATCTCACTTGCCACTATCTCTTCATGGATCAACAGACTGTGATACTATGCTATGAGCTATCTGACCAGGAGGCCCTCACACAATATTAGGTTGAACCCATGATGTCAGGGCCTTTGCTGTTTCTAAGGCTTTCAAGTCGGGAGTCTCCATGGAGCAAATTTTGTCAGCCTGCCACTGGAAGTCACATAATACCTTCACACAATTCTATTTGAAGGGTGTGACTTGGACAGATTCAGAGCTATATCACCTTCGACCTATAGTGGCTGCCCAGCAGATCCACCAGTAGCCCATGTTATTGAGGAGACTTGTACATATGTAAATAATTGAACATATATAAACAAAGAAAAGTGCTGTGCTTCCTTTGGGAGGTTTATTTGGCGGACCAGTCTACACTGAGCAGATTAGGAATTGTCCATCGGATAGGGTATTAACTAATAGTGGTCCTACGATTCGACAGAAAAACGATTCGACGTCTTTTTAAAAGTTTGAAGGTAGAAAATCAATTCTCATTTCAAGAATCAATTGTGAGTTGAAAGTAAGACTTATAAATTACCTAATTTCCCTTTTCTTACAGATATTTAATATTTTATTTTATAAAATTTGTTTACATCATCTGCCATGTTTGTTTCTACTTCCTGTTGGTTACAACTAAAACTCAAAATTTCTGTACATATTTAGAAGATCATTTAATACAATAAACTAAGTTCAACCTGAAAAGGGAGGATGAAAATAAGTATTTATGTATAACTGTTAAGGCTACCTTAATAGATTATTATTTTATTGATGATACACATACTTATTGACTCTTTCAACCTACTGATTTACTAATATACCCCCCCTTCTCTACCACAAACTGTTACTAAATAGCATGGATTTTTTCACAACTAATCTATCAGAAGTCTATTTTGTTATTATTTTTGGTAAAAAAGAATATTCTGTCTTTCTTACAAAGCTAGCAGAAAATGATTAAAATCAGTAATCAATCGCTGAGAATTATTAATTGATTCTGATTTTTAGACCCATTCCTAACACCATTAACTAATACAAATTCAATTTTGCAATTTTTGTACAAACCCTATTCAGGAGATTTGTGGTACTAACACAGGTGTCCGCACCAAGGGTATCGCCTGGTGGGTTCTGTCAGAGACTTTTTCTTTCCTAGGCAGGTTCCCTCTGCCATTGAAAGAGATCTGAGATAGATTTTATGGTCCTTATTCTCTGAAATGTTTTCCTTGAGGCCTGGTCTAGTCAGGTTGATTGACCAGACATTTTGCTCAGTTGTCTTTCATCACCCACCATGCTTTGGACATCTTTTCTATGGATCTTTCAGCTCCATTTCAGCTGGTTTAACTTGGTAATAATATAGCCTTTTCCCAGCCATTAGATCTCTTCGCACTTTGTTTGAAGAGAATTCTTTTTCCCTTTTCCCTTACTAGTTCCTAGCATTTTGTAGGGGACTTTGGCCCTTTATGGTCCTGTTTTTTTGGCGCTGTTTTGTGGAGTCTCTGCTCAGAGACTTCTTTTTCACAAATAACAGAAAAGTGGGAGCTTTTCATACTGCCCTTACTAAAGCTGCCTCTTTTCAGCCTTCTGCTTTAGCCTCTTGAAGCAAATCAATAAAGGTCTTTCTCCTCCCAACTACAGAGTTTTCACCCTAACTTAGTGCTAAAAGGATGTGGTTCCTTTCCAGGTTTCAACAATCTGGTGGTGAAATGCGTTTCAGAGACAGGGACAAGAGTCCTAGCCTACACCTCTATAAAGATGCCCTTCAGGAGATAAGAGTGTGTTTGTATCAATCAAACATTTACTCTTACTTCCAGATCCCTCCACTTGCCAGTGGGAGATCAACTGATTTCTTTCATTTCATCTGAAAGGTTTGGGTGCCAGCCTTTCTTTTTCCAGAAATCTAGAACTTGGTTTTCACCTTCCAGTGATCTCTCGGATTCCACTTTCCTGATTACCTCTTCTTAAGCTTTTTTCTTCTCCTCAGAAGGATGCTGTTTTTTTTCAATCAGCCTCACGTTTGCTGTTCATAGGAGCAGTTCATGGAATCCTTTTTGCTTGTTTTTTTCCAGATTCTTTTCCTTAACAAAGCGATAGAAGACAGGAAACTAGCATAATATTTAGATCTTTTCCTGGGTTTCCAAACTATTAGCGTGTAAACTTATCAGTTGATCATTTTTCCCTTCTAGTTGGCCAGTAGACCATTTCTCTTGTCCTCTACATGCCTCTTTTCTTTTCTTTGGCTCCTTTGGTTCATTTTGGGGCAGAATTTTGTTCTTGGGCATGGTGCACCAGTTTGTGGCAATACCTTTGTATCAAGCCACTGGGCTTTCAGGATTAACTTCCTTTATCAAGGGAGTGAGAAAGTTGGCTTTGATCATATGTATCACAGTGCACATGCTACAACATAATTGGTTCATTAGAGCCAATAGTTGTCAGAGGTTCATTTTGAAACTCTGTCTTATAGTTGACTATTATCTTGGGGTGGTTTTGTAACAGAAAGTAATTAGATCTGTTCCTACAAGAGGTCTCCTTCCTAGGTCAGGTTATCAATCTGTATAAAGGTGTTTCTCACCTCAATGAGACAAGGTTTTCTGTCAATTTAGCAGCTCATCCTTCCTCTTCCTTGCAACAACTTTAATATTCCTCTCCAAGTACGCACCTTTTCTTTTCCTGGCTTACTAAGAAGCCAATTCTTCAAGGTTGCCTGTACATGATACTTCTTCATAGCTGGGCATTTAGCTCTCAGACATTTGTTCTTTTATTATCCTTTCATCAAAGGATCATCCATACAACCTCAGATAACACAGATGTCTTGATCTCAAGACATTTGTTCTTTAATTGTCCTTTCATCCAAGGAATCTTTAGATAGTCTCAGACAACCCTTCTGTTTGTACTTTCTTTATATAGCAAGGTAGTTTCCTCTGTTGGGACATGTTTGCCATTTTTTTCCACATGAACAATTCTGTTCTTCCACTACTCACTCATTTTCCAGGGGCATAAATCTTTGGCAGACCATCTTGTGAGGTCTTATCAGATGCTTCATACAGAGTAGTCTCTCAATTCTTGGATCTTCAGGTTGCTTTCTGAGACTACTTCTTTACTCCTTCCCTCCTTCAGCTCTTTCTCCACTAGTGGTCAAGAAGTTAATCAACTATCAGAGCTGTAGGATGTTTCTTGTAACCTTCCCTGACAAGGTTTGGCTTCAAGATCTCCTTCAAGAAAGTCAGTGGTTCTTCCTCTGATTCTTCTATAACAACTTCATCTAGAGGTTTGTTTTTTATTTTGTGGGGTTCCTTTCTTTATGCCTTGTGACTGAAGACTCCTTACAGAAGAATGTTTAGAGAAGGTGTCCAGTAGGATTTTTAATCCTCTGAAATTTTCTATGAAGCAAAGCGGAACTGCTTCAAAAACTTGTGAAAAATATGGCCACTCTGCCTTGCTTCAGCTGTCCCATTCATTGTTGAATTTTACTTTTAAGGAACTATTTCCTCAGATAATAGGGATACAGGTCATCTCTCACTATGTAGTAATTTGGAGCTGGGTTCTTAAAAGTAGCTTAGAAAACTCATTTAGAGCTTTTTTAAGTCCAGGATAAGGGAAATCGCCACCTACCAGCTTGGTACTTAAACCTTTGTTCTGCAGGCACTTACCAAGGCTCTGTTTGAACCTTTTTCACTTGTTGAGCCAAGTTTTTCACATTTTAGACAGTCTTTCTTACTACCTTTACTTTGGGAAGGAAGAGGAGTGACTTGATTCCTTTACTGTAAAGGTCTCTTCTCACTCTCTAGGGATGGCCTAAGTCATCCCTAAGTCAGGTTTTACTTTACTGGCTTAAGCCAGTTACCTTCATAAGACTCTTTCTGGTTCGACCTTTGTCTTGGTCAGGATAACTAAGAAGACAGTACCTCTCTTTCTGTCAGATGCCTTAGATACTATTTATCTAGCAATTCTGACTATTTTAAGGATGATGTCTTTGTTTTCTGAAGTCCAGACAATATCTATTTAGATTAAAGGTCATAGAAAGCCTTTTTCACAAGAATTGTGAAGTTAATTTAATAAACAAACAACCTAAAAGAATGAAAATGTAGTTTATTGTAAGAAATATATGGTACAAGAGCCATAAATAGCATTAAAAATAAATATAACAAAGGGGAGTAAAATACAAATTTTTTCCTCGTAGTAGATCATTGATGATGTCACTGGTTCATAACAAAGTTCTGTTTTGTTGGAGATATAGTGTATATATTTACAAACTGAAGGAAGATAACATGTTTTTTTAGATTTAAGTTTTGCCAGAAAAAAACACACTAGCCTTTATTTTTTCTATATGCTCATATTTAACAACCAACAGTTCTAAAAACCACAAGAGAAATACTAGACATTCCTCAAGACTTTTTGTCTTTGGTATTATATGAGCACTGAATGACTTTTTACTAGATTGTGATTGTCAAAACTGTGATTTGTGATTTTATCCAACTTGCTTAATACCTGTCTAAATATTTTTTCATCTGAAACAAATATAAAAGATGTGGTCAAGGCTATTTCAGAAATGTACTTTGGCAGACTGGTGTCTTGTAAACAAATAAACTTCAAAAAACAGAAAATGTACTTTTAAATGTATATGTATGTATTAAAATCCTTACAAAAATGATAGTTTGTTTACATTGTCATGAATCTGAAACATCAAGGCTAGTACTTTTTACAAGAGTTGTCGGGTGAAAAATAATGGCAACAGTAGTGAAAATCCTGAAAAAAACTAGACCAATATAAATCTGTCTCTAAGCCAATATTTAAAAGATGGATGTATTGACGAGAGACAGATGGCATAAGTATGCAAAAATCATAAACGTCCTGAATGGCACACATCCTGATATTAAACATATACTAGGTTACCACCTTGAGTATCAAGGATGTGTCCCGCATTAAAAGAAATAAACTTTTTGCATAGTTAATCCATATATTTACCAAAATTTATTTCACTTGCAAATTTTTATCATTGTTTATACAAACAGGAAGTGCAGAAAAAGTGTCTATATTACTGCAAACACAGAAATTGTGTTCCTGCATCTAAATGCTTTATACTGTTAATACATTTAAGTGGATATTTTAAAGGTTAAAGTGACAGTAATTTTCAGATATGGAAGTTTTTTGTGTGGTGAGAAACTCTGTCCCAAACTGCCATCCATCAGTTTTAAAAAGGCATATTTTGAGGCAGAAAACTTGAGACTATGAGAAAACAGACAGAATGTTACTGAATATACCATGTAACCCTGTCCAGAAGCATCTTACTTTTACAGAAATTGAACTTTCATATGTATATGTATTTATTAATGAATGATCTGAAAATGCTTCCTATGACCTTTAACACTTTATCCTTTTTCCCTCAAATTCTGATCTACACTCTCTTTAGAGATGTTCACTTGCATATCCAAGGAATTCTGTGACCTCATATTTCCTCATGAACATTAATGAATTGGGTGCTATGGCTGTTAGTTCTTGAGTCTAAAGTATTTAACCTTCATACAGCATACCAGTTTATGAAATATTGCTAGAATTTCCCAATATAGATCCATGACCTCATATTTCTTCATGAATATTAATATTTGGGTGCTATGGCTATGAGTTCTTCCATTTATAGTATTTGATCTTCAAACAACTTACCAGCTAATAAAATATTACTATTATTCACCAGTGGAAATTTGTGACCTCATAATTTCTCATGAATATTATTGAATTGGGTTCTATGGGCTTGAATTCTTGAGTTAAAAGTATTTCTTCTTCATCCAGCATACCAGTTTGTAAAGTGTTAGAAAACCCCATTCCACCCCATAGCACCCAATCACACATTACAGCAGCACATTGCACCTTGTAGTGCCAAACCTCGTGAGTTAGATAGCACCTACAGAAATCCAGGTTTTCTAATGTATCACTATAAATCCCATCATAAAAACTATCTGCAGCTGTAATGCCACAATCAAATTTTGGATGCATATTACAAATTGCATTTGTATCGCTCCATTATTTTACCAAAGCACATCCACTCAAAATTAATGTGTATAATTTTAATAGGCTTATGAAATGGTACAATGCACAAAAGCTGATTAAATTTCATACAAATTCACAGGTTTGGCACTGAAGTACAGCATTTGTAATTGTACTATACATTATCTGTGTTTTTAGAAAAGATTGATACAAAGAATGAAGTTGATGACTATGAAGAGAGACGACTGGGTGAGAAGTAATAATAATAGTAAAACAAGTAAAGTCAATTAACTATTCGGGAATTGTAGCAGATAGATAGCATCTGGCATTTGGCACTCTCTTGTGAACATTGGTTTAAAGCTGACATGGCTGAATCAGCCAATGTTTACATTTGTCTCAGTTTGCAATCTGGCCAATGTAAAAATTACTGCTGATAAATGAAGTATCATAAAAAGGTTGACCATATCATAAATGATCATTGAAATAAATGTGTGAAATTTTTTAACTGGACTATATAACTGATAGAAAAAACAATCCAGCAACAAAAGGCACTGTAAAATAATGGTTGCACCGAGAATTTAATAATTTGACATCATAGTATTGCTTTTTATATTATCTGTGTTTCAGAAATGATAGATACAAACTATGAAGTAGACGAAAATGAAGAGAGATCATTGGGTAAGAAGTAATGACAGTAAAACCATTAAAAATAATAATCAGAATAATACAACCAGTAAATTTGGTCTCCATTAGCCAGATCATTTAACCACTCAGAGTATTGCAGTGCAGCAATATTGTTTCTAAAATAAGATCTGTATATTATTTCCATTTATTGGCTATTTGGTGTAGTCAGAATGTTTTCAACTGTGACCATAGATACATATATTTCTTGTATCATAAAGCCATATGGATTGTTGTATCTGGATTTTTTCATATACTTTTACCAATCCATCATTCATTATGAGAATGATCTGAGAATTGACCAGGATGACTAAGTCGATATGATTGATGTATATACCAAGGTATCAAGTGCTCCTATAGGCTTTTCAGAGATGTTAAGATTACAGTAAGTGGTACAGAGCTCAAATTGTGCACAAATATCACATATAAGAATTACATCCAGTACAGTTTGAGGTTAGTCAAGAATAACTAATTCCCAATTACAAGAGAAACTTTGAATGTTGGAAGGCCTCAGGTAGGCCTCATAAACATTTTAAATGTCATCTTTTATTGCACTACAATAACTTAATATGTGGAATTGAATGAATAGGTGAACCCCATGGTGTACTTTCATTCAAAACTTCTCCTTTCTCGTTGGCTGCCATATATACACATACATTTTATTGTAAGGAAAGAAACTAAGGTCCTTTGTATACTGCTCATAAAGAACACTAGCAGTATTACCAGAGCATTTGACAAACGAACAGTTTTCCAGATCACTCCGAAGACAATCCATATTTATCCTGTGAAACATCCGAAAGGTAACAGTTTTTGATGTAGGTAGAGCAGGGTTGGTAAAATCAAGTTGACCCAGCACTAGGGCATGATCTGAAATAAAATCACTGACCCGAACATTTGAAACAGCACTGGAGTCGTTGGGAGTGAGGATGAGATCGAGAGTATGACCATGTAGGTGAGTTGGTTTATGAACATGTTGATTGATATTGCATGATTCAAGGCAATTGAGAAACTTTTCACTGTCTTTGGAGATTGTATCCACATGTATGTTAAAATTGCCACATATCAAGAAATTTTGACTTAGTGAAGATAGGTACTCAAATAAACTGAAAAATTCATCGCAAAATGCATCAGAACATGAACCAGGTGGCCGATAAACACAGGCTATCACAAAAGCTGGAGAACCAACTATTTTAAAATGGATGTTGTGGTTCACAAAAAAGCCAACACCACCACCGTGACCGTGCGCATGAGGTCTGTGACACAATTTGTCTCCTGATGGTGTTATTGAGCGAAGCAAACTGTCGGTATCATTTGATCTTATATGTGTTTCTGTAATGCTGAGTAGATCCAATGATCGAGAAGACACAATGTCAGCAATAGTGGGGCCTTTATTTCGAACTGAACGACAGTTGATCACACCAAAAGAGACAGGACCGGGATTTAGGGAAATATCTCCACATAATAAAAGTAAAACAGAAAAGCCTCTGAAATTGGTAGTAGTAGGAAACTTTTTGACATTACGGCAACAGCTTGCCTGCCTAAAAGAACGAGGGAGGAGTAGACTAGAGCCATAGGCAGTCTTTGTGATATAAAGCTCTGTACCCTTGCGTGTTATGTTTATGGAGAAAATACACAGGAAAATCAGACAGTATAAAGTATACATTACTGAGCAAAGACAGTGTACATACTCCGGCAGCCTTAAAGAAAAAAGGACCGTGGGGAGTCTCACCAGTATAGGCCTTAAAAGCTCAGTCCTCAATCTGTCTGACAGTCAAACCTTAGTCGATTCATCCTGTGGGCAACTCACGGGCACCCTATACTCCTCCACTAAGCCTGCTACAAACAACTAGTCCCTAAGCAACAAGACACAAAGCAAAAAAGGGCCTAAATAAGTAAAAAAAATACCGGAGTATGTACAAGTTTACAATAAAAAATATGGAGAATGTATACACAAACAAGGAAATAATTGATAGACTTCAGAGAAATACAAAAACACCTATAGAAATTGGACCGGTAATTCCCGTTAAATGGGCGATAATAACCGATTTACATCAAAACATATTAAAAAGAAACTTAAAGGATAAGAAAAAGCAATAAAACCATTAAATGATATTAAGGATACGTTTTGTGCACAAATGCAGGCAGAAGCAAGTGAAATACAAGTAAAAACGATGTATATTGGGACAGTTTTAAAAGTATCGTCTCCGTGGTGGCTATCTTAACGTCAGGAAAGTGATACCTTTGTAAAATTAATGAACATTAATGCACAATGTCAAGGCAATTTCAAACATAAGCAATTGTTTATGTAATGTCTTGTCTCCACAAGTCAGCTTCAATTCAACAACAAAACTGGTTTTTTAATGACTGTTGAAGCAATAATGGTGAGGTTTCAGGCTTCTGATAGATTAAATCTGTCAGCCATCCAAGCAGGGGTGGATCAGATCTCTGCTTGTATCTGAAGCCTGGTCCGAACCAACAACTTGACTTGCACTTCATTTGAGTTTTAACCATCTGAGCAGTTCAGATGTACAGATTTTTGAAGCCTAGTCCAACAAATGTTTGGACATTTGCATGTTCAAAAGATTGCTCGGATCCAAACTCCATGCAGTTTGGATGTATTGGATGATTTTTTTTTCAGATCAGAACTCTAAACAATCCTAGTGCAAACAAATTTGTATTAAAAAAGCTCTTATCTGGGGCTTCTGTGTATGTCAAAAAGTCATCAAGCCCAAAAGGGCTTCTGAACAAGATCCATCAAATCAGACCCAGATTCTGTATTTTTATGGAAGTAGTTTTGCTTGACTTGCTGATAAAAATATTCCGAGGACATTGAAACTTAGGCACTTTCTTGAATCTCCCTTATCCCAGGGACAGTATGCCTAGGTCCTACACCACAGTCTAGGCTCTGAATAATGCAGCAGGCCAACAGGAACTTAGGACAAGGGGCCCTTCAGCTATGCTCCCACTCATTACTTCCAGGCTGCTAATTTACTTAAAAATAAATCTATAAAATCCCTAGATCCATTAAAGGGTACAATTGAGACAACCTTGTTTTGAGGACAAATTACAAGATTTAAATATCTGTATCTGCCGTAGTCTCACTGGGGCCCTTATGGGCTAGGTCCACTACTGGTAGACAAAGAGTTTGAGATTCAGCAAGGCGCAATTTCTGTACCATTAATTTTTGGTTGCCCTTACCTAGGTCTTTTCTGGATACAAATTGTGAAGACAATATCAAGGCTACTACCAATTTGGCAGTGCCAAACAGGTCAAATTCAGATTCAAAGGGTGCAAAAGCAGCCAAAAATGATTAATAAAAGACCTGTGACTAGATATCCTATATAAGAGGATCCTTAGCCAACAGAGTTCCTTAGCCTGTCAAGTAAGGCCTTAGCCTCTCCTCCAAAGAAGACTATGGGGAATTCAGGGGAGATACCAGATCTTAAGAACTTAGGAGTTCCCAATTCTGTGTTCTATTCACAAGTAGTTTAGGCAATACAAGAGTTCCTCCTCAAGGCACCCATAAAAACACTTAGGGTTTAGACCCTATCAAATCAGTCCTCACACTGTGCCCAACACCAAGAGACTCATACAGGAAACACCCCTATGGGGGTCAATCCATTCCAAGCAGTAACCATTGTTTTCCCCAGGTAGGGGGAAATCGAGTAGCAGAGACTCCAGAGTTCATTTTCGAGCCGACACAAAGGGATGAGGGTGTGAGAATGTCTCATCCCAATTACTCCTTTAAAGCCTCCCTCAGTCCACCAGTAAGAGATCTCCTCCGTTCTTTCAGAAGAGACTGGTAAACAAACAAATGCTCAAGCAACTTGGTAACCATTCTTACCAGTGGGTTTGTTCCACCATTCATCATGGTTCACCAATCCAAAATTAACCTCAGTTCACTCAGGATACAAGGCCCATCAAATGTTGTTTTGTTGGTTTTGTTGATTTTTCAAATATGATCCAAATTTAATAGCTTCATGTCTTATTCTCATAACCAAAACTTCTAAAAATAGCTTACTTTCTATCTTAAGTTGAATGTCATCATTTTTTATTAATGTACTCACAACTGGATATAGGTAGTGTGTATTTAAATTTTTCTTCAGTCATGACTTTATTTATGAGGTTTAAATAATCTTTGTTTTCAGCAATGTATTATTCATTTTCCAGACCCCTTTCCCATGATTAAACTTACTGAGACAAATTTTAAATTCAATAATAGAATGGTCTGATCTATAAGTAGATTTAATGTTACAATCTGTTATTACATCTATCATTTGAGTTGTGGCTAAGAAGTAATCTAGGCAACTATTTTTAATGGCGTCTTTCGGATCCAAGTGTATTTTCTTTCATTAGGATGAAACCAGCAATGTACATTGCAAAGACCCAATTCTTGTAATATTTCTACCATCTGTGATCTTGATTTGGGGTTATTTATTCCTACATAATTATTACACTCCTGAGCACGATTTAAGATTTTGATCTCCACAGATAAGTACATAGTGACTGTCTTCAATCGAGACTAAATCTTTAATTTTGTCAAAGAATTTTGGTTCATCTTTATTGGGATCATGTGCACAGATTAAGTTAATTTTCATTCCACTACATGTTATTAGGAGTTGTATGTAGTTCCCTTCAGTGTCTTTATTAACCTGATTTACTTTATATTCAAATTGTTATTTAGCAAAATTGCAACACCATGAGAATTCGACCTTGTTCCATGTAAATATACATCTGACTAAATGTGTTTAATGGAATGAGTACTATTCTCAGTCAAATGTGTGTCCTGTAAATAAACAATAGAAGCCCCCATGTCTTTCATAATGTTTTCCTTGTACAGTTATTTATTTATGACGTCACTATTTCTGTTTGAATCAAGAACCATTTTACAAATAACACACATCAACTAGACAAAAGGTTTTTGTACACAAAAACAGAGCGTCCCTACAGATAAGAGGTTTATATAAAATGCTAAAGGACCAAATGTGAAGAGGTAAATGTTATTGGTGAAGAAAAAAATCTCCTGAAAGGATTATGTTAGGGTCACAAAAGCAACCTTAAAACCAAACAAGCAATCAGTGACTGTGAATGGGTTATATATCAGCAGACTGTGTTTTAACTTCCAAAGTAGAAGTGAAAGCATAAATGGACACAAAAGTTGCTCACTTATGCAGTAAGCTACAGGACTGCAAATGTAACTATCTTACAGCTGCCCAAAAGTAGGTGCATAACATATTTAAAGAAAATTCTGCAAATGAAATAGTTTTCAAGTTACAACTGATTTACTCCGTGAAAACCTAAAAATACCTATTGCTCAGCTATGCAATAAGCTACAGTACTGTAGATTCATTATGCTTTTGCTGATCCAGAAGTAGAAGAAAAACAAATTCAAAGAAAAATCTAAATGTAATAGTTTTGATGTTACAACCAATTTTCTCAAAAGTGAGAACCTGAAAGTACCTATTTCTCAGCTATGCAATGAGCTACAGCTCTGCAATTTGATTAAGTTATAGCTCACCCAAAAGTATGTGAATAATATATGTAAACACACTAACAGCAACAGTTGTCTAACAGCAATAGTTTTCAAATTACAAGTGATTTACACAACAGTGAAAACCTAAAAGTAACTATTGCTCATCTATGAAATGAGCTAGAGGTCTGCAATTTTACTATGTAATAGCTCACACAAAAGTACCTGAATAACATATTTATAAAAATTCTTGAAATCATACTAAATGCGATAGTTTTCAATTTACAAGTGACTTTACTAATTATGGAACTACAGAAAAGTCAGGAAGTTGCTATTACTCACTTAGCTATTGGGAAAAGTTCCCAAGTTAC
Organism: Sabellastarte sp. h YS-2021; assembly: GCA_964017235.1. NCBI lineage: Eukaryota > Metazoa > Annelida > Polychaeta > Sabellida > Sabellidae > Sabellastarte > Sabellastarte sp. h YS-2021. The sequence continues at coordinate 181,028,958 of OZ024929.1, read as the reverse complement.
TCAACATGTAGCTATGGATAAAGTAGTTCAGTAACATACTTTAACAAAATACTCTAAGTGCAATACTTTTAAGTTATAAGTGATTTAGTGCATAATTTCATGAATTTTAATGCATTAAAAATTATTTTAAAAATTTATAATTAACAAAGGTCCAGGCCTGATACTCATGTAAGGGAATCTACTTGCAAACCTAGTACACATATCCAAGTTAAGAGATAAATTCCTTCCATAGTCAATGAGGAAACTGTAATACAGTGTTGACATTTTCACACTTTGGGTCTAGGTACCTCTCTTCTAGAGACTATGGGGAACATAGGAACAGATCGATCTATATGCCTTGAACAATTTATCATCCTCAGAAGACAAGGTATGTTTTAAATGTAATAGCATGCATCTTAGCCATGTACTTTTGGATAAGTTGTTCAGAGGATGTGGATTAGTACTGGATGATGCAGAGTGATACCATGTCAGCTGACTGACAATTCACTTGACAGAGAAACCAACAAACCAAATTTTTTGGTATTATTGATCATCACAACTGCCCAGATGGGTCACTTAATAACCAATAATGAGATCACATTAACACTGCATGGCTGAAGTACTGGAAATTGAAGAATGTGACTTCATCAGTAGGCTGATAGATAGACTAACAAATTTGCTTGTTTTCTTTATTTTAAATTATATTTGACTTCATTTTCCTTTTAACATAATTTTCAGCTCATTGGTTAAGTCCCATCATGATTGGCATTTCTTTGTTGGAATGAAGCAGTCCAGAGTCTCTCAACAAGCTGTCAGTCATTGTTTCAAAGTTGCAAGACAATGAAAGTCTGCTAACCTAACCCAGTGATCCACATTGTTATTGGGTCCTTCACCACATGAATAGAACAAGTACTGTTTGTAAATCTCATTTTGCGTTGGTTGGAAATAACTTTCTAGTGCCTTTATGCACTTACCTAGATCTTTGCAATCTTCATCTGTTATCCCAAGAATTTATGAGATTATAAAATAATCTCTACCCATAATAGATCCAAAAGTTGCAACCCTTACATTCTTTAATTTCTCCCTTAGTCCAGTGGCAACTTTGTAATCTCCCCATTGATCTTAGAAAAATGTCCAATTACTAAGTAAGTCACTTTTCACATCCAATGCAGCTGGAACATCATATTATAAAGCCATTCTGAATATTTTGATTGTGCTTTGTATTATATCCTGTTGTCATTATTTGTATTCTATTATGAGATGTATTCCTCTAACAGCCACACACCTAACACCATGTTTATAGTTCTAATGTATACATTATATTTTCGAGAACAACAAGTAAACATAGTTATATAAAAGCTACATATTTCTCTTGTTTTGTATAATCACAGACACACATGTATAAAGGCACATGTATATGGTTTTGTTCACAAGATTTAACTACTGCTGTTTACCTTTATAAAAGGATCTTAGCGTTCAAGAGGTCATTCCCATAAACTGATACATTTAACATCTGGATTTTATACTCCACTTTACAATTGTCTTAACCTTCCCCAAATTCTGTACTTATAACTGTATACCTCTAAACCAGGCCCAAGGCCAAATCTAACCACATTAGAAGATTCCTAGCTTATGGTTTCCCATAGGTTGGTTTCATATTGCAAACCCTAGGACCAATAATAAAAAAATTACCTGAAAGCTATGTTATCTGTAGATAACGTCCGTAATACATGATATTATTTCTACAATGTACTGTTGCATATTACAGGAAATAAAATGAATAGGATGCAATGTATATTGTTATTGGGACTTGTTAGATATTATGTGTATTCATCTTGGGCACATCAATCACCAATATTCCATCAGATAATGCCACAAACTGGTCTGATATTACAAAATTAATTAAAATGGTGATTTCAACTGGAACAATCTGTGCACCTGAACAACGTACTATCCTAATATATATCATTAGAACATTATTCAGTGGTAATTCACTTCAAAATTTTGGAAGCTGAGTAAAGTTTTTCTTTGTTGGATTAAAGAAGGGGAAGTAGGGGGCCTGGGTTTTAGCCTTCCACCATAAAAAAAACAATCTATGTGCATTACCGGAAGCTTTTTCTTACATAAAAATACAGTCATTGTTAACCAAAGATTATAAAGTCCTTTGTACAAATATGAATAGGATATAAAAGGCTTAACCATTTCATCAATACAAGCCTTTATTAAGGGCTGTGTCAGTCACCACTACAGGCCTGTTTACAGGCTTACATTATGTCAATTTCTGATTGAAAACATGCATTATCATGACAGATGAAAACTTAAGTTTGTAAATATCTACATCTGTCTTTATTGTTGCAGATTACTTTAGTTTGATGTCAATGTGGAATGTTTTGTACTAACAGAATGGCAGTACCAAGCTTTTCCTGAAACAGAGTGTCCTGGCAATGACCTGGGAAATACTGCAGCATCACATATGGAATGTCACAGAATTTGCTCAGTGATCAGTGATTGTGTAGCATTTAGCTACAATTCTCGTGATAAAAGGTGTTGGTTGAAGCAGATCTGTGTCAATCGTATCCATAGTCCACTAATGACTGTCAATCTTTGGAAAGGTAATATAATGACTCTTTCAAATTCATCGTTAAATTTCAATTAAAGCAGCGCAATATTGTGCCTCATTTGTATCAATATCTCTTTATTCTGAGATAGAAAAGACAGGATTGTAGTCTTAATTAAAATATCTGAACATAGATGAATGTTGGCGGTAAAAGTATACATTATCTTCTGTAAAATGAATTTGACCAAAATACTGACCCATGCTGACCAAGTAAGAATTTGTTGTGTTACTCTTACCATGAATAATTAGTATTGCAAGTGCATGTGCTGATATTTCTTGAAAATTTACTGATACAATCAATCGCCAAAAATAGAATGCCCAAAAAATAGAGTGTGGCCCTCAAGAAGCCTTACTCTTTTACCAATAATAACAACATGGGCAAAATTATTCTGCTCCTGTTTAACAAATATAAGAACATCCTGAGAAATCTTATTTGTGTAAAATTATGTGGTATATGACATTACTTGTAACAATATTTTAGCATTTATTGCATATTCAGTTGAAACAAGATAAGTGAATACACCCTTTCACTACCATCTATGACATCAAGTAGTCAACACTAATGTGCATTAGAAAGTGCCATGTCTATCAACACAGGGAATTCCTTGGAGTTTTGCCATTCGACTTTCATCATTTTCTAATGAAATATACCGAGAAATACTGCAAATGAAGTGTATAAGGTAGTGAGTTAATGTTTTACTTTATATGCCTTTCTGACGTGATATGATGTCATGTGGCTACAGTCCCCCAGAATAATGCTCCTTCAGTAACGAAAGGGTTAATATGTTTGATTTATTAATCAAACTTTTATTATTGCATAATTGTATTAAATAATCGTTTTATGAAAAGTTTTGCAAAAATGCTTGAGAGATATTCAGAAGAAGCACCATAAATTTGATGTTCTAATAAAAATTGGGCTATAACATGTTTTATCAGTAAACCCATACCTAAAATCTTCAAAATGACACACTAACAGTATAATAGGACAAATTACCTCTCTCAGGTAAACCTTTTAAAGACTGGTAGAGGATAAGCTATTACTTGCATTAAAATTATAATTGCAGTCCCTCTGTCCTGTAGCTCACTTCATATCTTTCTCTGCATAATCTAGCAGAATCTAGTAAACAAAACTTGTGTGATTCTCCACCATCTATATGCTTGTCTAAGAAACAAAGCCAGTATTAAAGTACAGACACTAAACATAAAGGGAAATACAATAGTGACACTAATTCTAAAATTAAACAAATGAAAAGTCTGACTTTGGGGGATTAACACAGGATGAAATTAATCAACTTGATGCCCAGCTCATGTACCACACATGCCAGTTTCTTATTTGACTGATGATTGACTGCACTCTGCTTAAAGTAGATAATAATGTAATTATGGATAGTTTATGAGTTTTTACTTCTATGTCTCATAGTGTTAAAAATAGTCCCATAGGCTGTGGGGTACGAACACCTCTGATGCTTTTTTTTGGAATATGTCCTTTCTGATTGTTATTAAAGCACTTGGTGGACAATAAAAGTAAATCGCCATTTTTGTACTTTTAAGGATTTGATTGTATAAAGTCTTTTTAGACAAATGGGATATCTTTATCTTGTAACTAACAGATATTCATGTATGCCAAACTATGACAGTATTATATCATAACAACATCATAATCTAATGCCTTTATTAAGGCTCCCTTCACATAGTTTTGTGGTTTTTAAACATTTTCAAAAATCTGTGACATACTGGAAATGGACTTAATATTTTCCAAAATTCCAAAAAACAGGTGCGCCGAGGTGCGGTGTTGAAATATGAAGTGCGGTAAAATGGTGCATTGAGGTGCGGTGTTAAAATATGAGGTGCAGTCATTCATATTCATGAGAAGATATGAGGACATGAATTTCCCCTTAAGTTTTCCAGTTTTCCTTGCAATATTTTATAAAATGGAAGCATAGACAAAAATCAATACTTTAAACTCAAAAACTCATGGCCATATTACCCAAGTCATTAATATTCATGAGATGATATGAGGACACAGATTTCCCCTGGGATTTATTTGCAATATTTTATAGAATGGAAGCATAGATGAAGATCAAGTTTGACAAGATGGGAACCCAGGCCTTGATCCGCCTCTGCCAAGTTGGCTCAGAGGAGGGTTTGGGTTTCTAAAGATGGGAGTTTTGTACCTAGTCTCTTAAACATCCAGAGCCAACCCCGGGGTTGTCATTCAAAATGGGCTTGCCGTCAGACAGGATCCCTCCTCTCATCAAAATCTGATTCTCGAAAATTTTGTTCAAAAACATATTGCTTTCATATTTTAAATATTTTGACCAGAAGGCTCAGACAATTTATCACAAGGTAGACTGCCACCAGGTTGGATTTTGGCTAAACCAAACCACTAAAACAACTTAATCCTGACAATATAAAGGCCAATCTATTGTCAGTACACTAGATTTAACGTGAGATTCAATTCATAAGTCAAATGAATGTGAATTTCTAACAGCACAACAGAAATACTGTAGAGTATGAGAATGTGAGCACGATGAAACCTTTGCAGCTGAAGAACTGAGATCTGACCCTAACCTGAAACTTAAATGACTATGACTCATAACATGTGTAATGAAACACAATATGTAAAATTGTAAAAGTTATTGATATTTATTCATAATGACATGTATATAGTAATTAAACAGAGAAAACACACACTCATCAAATATCAACATAAAATTATCAAAATAATTGAATAATATGCAGAAATAAGAAATAAGATGAAATAGTTAGACAAGCAAATTATAGAGAACAGAATGTTATTTAGAAAGTGTAATATATTAAATAATGATTCAAAAGTATATGTGAAACCCAAACCCTCAGTATTGATTAAGGTATGCCAAGCATGAAACAGAAATAATTAAGAGTGCCTGTGAAAATTAAATACAAATTAATAAAAAATAGAGCCACCGACACAGAATATTAAGTAATAGATCACATTATTAAATATTAATTTACAACTTAAGGATGTTAAGGGATATATAATTATAAACTGTAGAACAAACTAAATGAGACTAAATCTCAGTCAGCAACTTTTCATTGGTATAAGTGTCACACAAACTTCTTGAAGAAATTAATATTTTATCAAGCTAATCAAATAATTATTTTAATATTTTATGTTCAGTGATTATTTATTCATTTTAATAGTATTTTCATTATAATAATACCACTTTGCCAAGTATACTAATATATAAAATATAGGTCAAAATACAGGTCAAAGCAGAAGTCAAAATTAAATTAAATATTTATCAAACTAACCTGACCTGGCTAAAGTTATTCAAAAACTATCATTTCCAAAATATAAGCCATATGACATAGAAATGACATTTTAATATCAATACATTAAACAACTGGCCTGCCATATGTATACCAAGAATTATTGAGCATGTAAGCTATTTAACTCATATTTTAACCCAAAACATACCACAACCCTCCAAAAAACCCACCATGTGTTAAAACAAAATCAGCTAATGTTGGGAAATCTCAACTGACTCAGTCTGTGGACAAACAAGGACTCAGCCATCTGAAATCTCACACCTAAATCTGAACCTGAAACCCCAACCTATGAATTTGCACCATGGACTTGAGGGAATCTAGCTCAAATTAAATGAATGAATGCAATGAATGAAAGTTGACCTTTTGAATGGGTGCAGGGTTTTCAGAGACCTACAGAACTCCAAACCCTTCATTGGCCTACTTTAAAAGTCAGGACTCTTCATAAGTTCCAGAGCAATAGTCCTGTGATTGTTCCAGGTGTCTATGCCACAGTCCAAGTCCCAATGCACCTATCCCCTGGGAGTCAAAATACCCAACAGGTGTGCAGTAACATGTTAATATTGATGATTAAATACCATGTGTGTCCACCAATACATGGACAAAAATCTGTTCCTGGTAAAAAATAGGGAAAACACAAAACAAAGACACCAAACTTGTGTGCAGCAACCTGTTAATAATCATGATTAAATACCATGTTTGTCGACCTCAACATGGAGAAAAATCCCTCCCATGTCAAAATAGGGAAAACACAAAAGAAAGAGACCAAATTTGTGTGCAACAACCTGTTCATAATGATGATTAAATACCATATTTGTCCACCTCAACATGGACAAAAATCCCTCCCAGGTCAAAATAGGGAAAACACAAAACAAACAGACCAAACTTTTCACATGGTAATTTAGCTCAAATTACATGGCGATATTTAAGATCTCATACCTAGCACTAAAATCAGTCCTCCCGCAAAGTCCAGATCCGAAAAGAAAGCCTACCATGTGCTTACCCACATTCTGCAACTCCTGGCTTACTCATCTCTTTGTGTGGTCAAAAACATCCCTCATTGGATCATTTTTACCAAAACTTTCTACCTTCAAATCCAAGGCCCTATGAAAAACTGGATGGGCATTTCTTGCCCATACTAAACCCTGGAAACCTAAGAGATTTCACAATGATTACTGACACCCAAAATCACCGAATTTCACCAGAAATCACATTCGTTACATTAGAGAACTCACAGCCATAGCAGCCAAGTCATTAATATTCATGAGAAGAAATAAGGACACTAATTTCCCTTGGGTTTGCCGTGCAAAGCCTCCATGAAGATTAAACACTTCCAACTTTAAACACTTCCAACAGGAAACAGATTTTTTCCAGCAATATTTTTAATTTGAGCATCAATTTCTGGGAATTGTATGAGGACATTATGACATCATGATAGTGTGATGTGCGGTGATACAAATGCTGTGATTTTGACTTTTGAGTGCATTGAAATCTATGAGAGACCATTCATTAAAACTAATTATAATTTATACAAGGACATAATCTCACCATGGGATACTAATGTATTGGGTGCAGTGTAAATTGAGTTGTGATATATTTATGTACACTCCTTCTTGATTAAATTAGGAGACTGAATAATAAATTATCTTCTCACTCACTTAAGGGGTGTTAAAGGTTTGCAAGGAGTTAATTCCTGCCCTCATATATCTATGAGCCAATCAGCATGGAGGTGCGATATAGGGTGCTATACTGGAAAAAATTCCAATACCATAAAACGAGAAATGCTCGCAGCTATTAAAGTTCATTTTTTTCCTTTAAAATTAAATTGGTACTATTAAAGTTTGTTAATTTGTTGTTTCTAATACCAGACACTGTGTATTTAATCTCCTGAAATATACTGAAACTGAAAATACTTTTATACATGCTACTAATGTAAAGTTGACTATGGTACTGCTTGCACCCCTTAATGTAAATAAAGGGGCCACGGTGGCAGAGTGGTAACACTCTCGCCTCCCACCTCTGCGGCCGGGGTTCTATCCCCGTCATGGCCGTAAGTGGGAGAGCTGGTAGTTGCTTGCCGTTGGTCGGCAGTTTACAGTACAGAACCCTAGCGAACTATATGTACTGGTTTCCTCTGCCCTTCCAACTATCCGTCGTGATATGACCTGTACAGTGTTGAAAGCGACGTAAAACCCCAAATAAACAAACAAATTAATGTAAATAATGCTAAAAGAAAGTATACTTATAATTATAGCAGCAGTGTTCACAACAATGAATTTGAATACCTTGACTAATACTGTCCACAAATGGTATACCATAGACCTCCCTCAACTTTGAAACATATGAGATGAGAACTTTCTTGGCATATTGAATCAAAGTTTGTTTATTCGACTAGAGATTATCAGAGTGTGTGATATGCCATGACTTAGGGAACAATACATTTGGGTGACATCTGTCACTCTTTCCTGAGTAGATCAGCTGGGGTGGAAGTAGTTTACCACTCAGTGTAGAGCCAAAGAGGCCTGTAAACTCCCTTTTGTCATTTATCTTGACAAAATCCACTTGTTTGATTCCCCTTTCTTCAAGGGTCCACTGACTTGCTGGGACCATCTTAATGGAAGTTTGGTCAAAATTCAAAATTAATTCTGATGGTACATTAGTGCAGACATCAGTCATTCTGCTCAAAAATGCATCCTTTATTGCTTCAAAATCTGGTGGGACTTTTTGTGCTGTTCTTGAACATATCCCATCCTCCGGAAAGGTAAACATGGTCACAGTCGTTATTTCTATTACTAAATGTCTATAGCACTACATGTAGTACTTGTATACATACTCTTGAGTCAACTACTTAGGGCTAATCTTGATCAAGCTCAAGTGTAAATGTCTGTAGATGGTTCTAAACAGGAGTGTGTTAACCTACTGCCAGCTACATTCTTGTAAAATGCTAGTATTAAGAAATCAGTCCACTTTTCCAAAGAAAACTAGATTACATTTTTTTGGTTTTATTATGGCATATATAAGAATAAAATAATACTAGTCCTACCAGAAGTATTGGTCAAAGTTCAAAGTTGGGGTTTTACGTCCTGTTCAACAGTCAGGGTCATATTGGGACAGGTCCTCAGAATTGCCACTTGTGGGACTCGAACCCACAGAGGTGACAGCCTATGATTAGATGCCAAACTTGCTAACCACTAGGCCACTGAGGACCTCTACCAGAAGTATTGGAAACATTATACAAAATTGTATATTATATACTAGTATTATTGTATACTATATTATATATTTTATACTAGTATTATATATTTAATTCTTAATATTTGTAAATGTATGTCTTCAAATCAGATGACCATTTTAAGTTGAAATATTACTAGTACCTTAAAAATGACTCAGCCCAGGAATTCCCAACTACTTTGTGCCCTCCATTTTTCTGAAGTAGAAATTTATCATAATGTTTGACAATGCCAACAGCAACACAAGTTACAACAGTTTTATTGATGGGATTTCCTTGGATTTGCAGTTGCTTTAAGTACTGCTTTACCATTTCATCAAATTTTCCCAATTTTGGTGGTCTGCCTCTATTTCCATGTTGAAGAACTGTAATATTATTAGATTTTTTCCCCTTGGGAAGTTCATGTAAATATCATTTTTTTTACAGTCTGACAGTAGTTTCAGGCATAGTAAATTCCTTTGAGATTTTACTGGCCCCCTTCTCTGCAGCTAAACATCCCAATTTTGCCCTTTTATGAGGACTCAGCACATTATATTGGTAACATTTAACACATTTAAAAACACTTTTAATGTTTACTGGGCAAGTTAATGTGCCATATCGTTATTGAATTTACTGATAATTTTCATTTAATTTTGATAGTCAATGGCTATACAATTAAGTTGATGCACAACTGTCGAGGCAACGACCTTTCTAACAATATCAGGATGAGGACACCAACAGAGTGTGGTAAAACCTGTGATCAACTTACTGCTTGCATTGCCTTTGTGTTTACTGGGGAGTCATGTTTTCTGAAACATAAGTGTCTAGACCTGCACGATGACAAGAACCGTTGTGTCTACTTGAAGATACAAGGTAGCTTTACATCTTGTATCACTTTTTTCATCATTGTGCACAATACTGTGTTTTTATTTAGGGACTTGACTGATTGCTTTGAACCTTGTGAAACCCAGCTCTTTTTAAGTGCAAGCTGTCTCAAAGGCTCTGGCTGTTAGGGATAATTTTTTTCATATTTTCCAGGATTTTATGATTTTGCACTACTCTGATACATTATTTGAGTTTTTGATGTTTTTACAGCTCTCATATGGACACCAAAACAAATTACAGAAAATGTAAATAAAAGAATGTAAACAACCAAATCTGTATAAGTAGAATTCTGCAATACTTGGATCCAGATAGTGATTATAACTAGACAAAAAGTTTTTGCTAAAGCAAAAAGGAGCATCAGATAGTGATCTGGATCAACACCAAAATTTATTTAGCTGTTCCTGGTGCCACTGTTGACATTCCCTAAACATTTCATCGAAATCAGTCCACAACTTTTTGAGTTATTTTGCTAACAGACACACAAACAAACCCATGCCGTCAATTACATAAACTTCCTTGTTTGATGGTAACTAGACAAAATGTTTTTACTAAGGCAAAAGGAGCATCACACAGCAACTAAAGTGTATTATGGTTAAAACTGATAACGGCTAGTATAATACACAAATTGGATTTCATATAAGCAGGAGGTAAAAGGCTACTCTGACCAGTATGTTTACTTAATCTCAAAAAACAAATGTTTGGTGTAGAAATTCACCAAAAACCAATGTTTGGTGTAGAAATTCACCTAAGTTCTAGGCTCCTGTCATATGTTTGTTAAAATGTTTTTGTTTAATCCATTGTTTGTTGAAATGTTTTGGCATTAATACCAGCCAAAGTACTGTCATTTTATGCAGTATTAACATTTTAAATGTACTTTGTGGTGTCAGAAGGTAAGAAAAATATAAATTATACATTAAATCTGTAGAAAGGCTATTGGGGGGAATAGTTGTGCAGTGGAAACACATTTATCTTCTACCTCTGAGGTTTGCAGTTAAAACCCTTGACCTTATGTGGGAAAGTTTGTAGTTGTTTAACAATGGTCAGCAGTTTACCTTACAGGACCTTGACCAACTGTATGTACTGGTTTTCTCTGCCCATAGAACTACCTGTCTCAATATGATCTATACAGAATTGAAATTGACATTAAAACTAATTAATTAATATAATGGCTTTTGTCATAAAGTATGTTTTATTGATATGCTCTGAAATATTAAAGGGTATTGTATAATCTTTACTGTAGTCCCTGCTATCATAACACAAAAATAATGTGATTTTTTTTATTTTTTGGAGTTGTTTTACAAATAAATAATCCTATTGTACAGGAAATGTGTCATTTTAAAAAAACCTTTATTTTTGTTTCTTGTTTTACAGGTTGAAAAAGTGCAAAACCACAAACAGAATAAACTTTCATAAAAGCATTTTGTTGCAATATTCAGTTTCTTTCAAAAAGTTGCATTTGGAGAATAAGAAATAAATTGATTCAATTTTAATGTGTTATTTATTTGGCCCAATTGACTGCTTAATAATGTGAAAAAATGGAATTATATGCTGTTGACCCCTACTTTCCTATTTAAAATCAGGAATTTAGCAAAACAAAATTCAGGTATCAACCACTTAATTGCAACCCCATGGGAAGACTTTTCTTGTGTGGTGACTTAAATTGTTGTGATTTGCTGGCCTTTGGCCTATTCTCTTAATTTTCCTGCATAAACCCTGTAAAGTAGACATATTTTATGAGAATGTTGAATAGGACACACACCCTATCTTAAATTTAAACTAAAATCTACTTCAACTGAACAGTGTTTGAAACTGTTTTTGTATTTTACTGGATTTCATGTGTTTTGTTGAAGAAATTTTTAATCAGGCTATATGCATACATCACCTCTGAGGTCATCGGTTATGTGTGGAAGTTTGTACTGGTTTCATCTACCCACAAAAATACCCATCTTGGTATGACCTAAACAGTGTTGAAAGTGACTTAAACCCCAAATAAATATATGTATACATAATTGTTGTTTACAGAAAGCATTTGGACTATAGAATTCATATTCATTATTATGTGTCATAGCATTCTGTGAATTCCACTTGATTTACATTGAACTCGTGATCATGGCATCTCATCACCGGTAACTCGCTAACACATCTCACTACCAATAAATTAATTAATATCACACACTTGAGGTATGATCTTCAAGTAGCAGTTTTGTTAAAAATTGTTCGGAAACCCCTTGGTATTTTATGATCTTACATATTTTCTATGCATGCATTAATATTTATGAGCGACTTTGCAAATTTGAAGTATTCAGTCTATCACTAAAATATTAACAGGAAACCACACTGAATTCAGTGGCGTAACATGAATATAAATAAGTTGTACAAGTCCAAGACTTTGAAATTATTTGATCTTAAAGCAGCATCTGTAAAATATTGTGGTGTAAAGCAAGGTTGACAGTTTTTTCCAAAGAGTTTTTTTCCACCTGGTTTTTCCGGTTTTTACCATCCCGGAAGAATAGGTTTTATCCGGTTTTGCCCCTTTATCAGTTAAAAACAATAATTTTGAAAACCCAGAATCATATAAAATCATTTATTTTAATTTTTTATATTTCAATGTTACAAGAATACTAGAACAGTAGCTCTCATACATTTGTCACATATTTATACCTTTATTTTATATTGTGTGTTTTATATTATATTTTAAATATCCCCATTCACTTACATTTACAGAAATACATATACGATATATACATAACATATACATTACACAGACATGCATTTCAGTAACACTTTCACTTAAACGCAGGGTTATTTAATGTAGATTCTAGGATTCATATTGAAATATACTATTGTATGTGTATAATCTTATGAAGTACATTAACATAATCACAGTGAAAAATGCGCAGTGATGTGAGCACCTTAACTTTAAAATGTTTAATTCCAGTTCTAGTTATGCAGCCACATCTTTTTACAAGTTTTTTTAAAAAGAAGCCATGTCTATGTATACAATTCACTAAATGTTAAAGCATAAAAGGATAGGGGAAAGGGATTATAAATACATGCATATAGTAAACACCAGATCCCACAAACTTTTATTTCATTGTTTTAACTTTATTGTCTAGGCACACTGTACACAATTGTAATTGTGATTTAGTAGCTGGGGTTCAGTTCCTCAGGTGTCAGCTACTAAAAATAACTCTGGGGTAGATAGACCTCTTGGATAAACCCCTCAGAACTAAACTGCTTTTGAAATAATGGGTTTAATAACACAAAAGAGCATCACAATATGTCTGCGCCTCATGAATTAAACCAGAAATATCACTTGTATTGTCAATTAGGCTGACATATGATTTAGTACGCACCACGGAGAACGCGTATTTTAAAATATATGGGTTGTAAACAATAACATCTCACGGCCATTATACAATATTCTTGTGCTTTTATGCTGTAGTTTTTAGGTTTATTCTACTATTTACCTGATCGATAACTGTTCTTGTTTGTTATATAACTATTGTTGTGACTGTACAATAATTCGGGTATTATCACCCACCCAGACGGGAATTACCGGTAACTGTTTTTCAATCTGTCAATGCCTACTGTCTATTCTTGCTAACTGTATGTATATTTAATTTTTGGCTAATCACTTTTCTCAATGTTTTTACTGACTTGTTTTCTTTAGTCAGATTCTCTTTTATTTTAGTGACAAAATTCTCTGTTGGTTGTAGTTGGTTTGAGTTTCTTAAGGTTGGCTTTAGTGTGGGTTGCTAGGGTGCCCGTGAGTCGCCTACGGGACGAAGTTTCAAGTGTTAGTCTTTAAGGCCATAAAGGTTTTAGGCCACCCACAGGTGATTTTTGATCCTAGGGCATCTCATCTCAGGAGTGTCTCACATAATTTTTTGGGAAATGGTTTCCTCATTCCATCCATGTTAAGGATTGCTAAAAATTACTCCTACTGCTCCACCTCCCATGTTTTCCCCCCTACTGTAAAACAGAGTGGGCCTATGCTATTGATTCTTATGTGCGGGGATGTTGCTATAAATCCTGGACCAGTTATGCTTGGCTTATTAAATGCAAGGTCAATCCGAAACAAGGGCCCTCTCCTTGCTGACACAATAACATCTCACACCTTTGGATTTCCTCTGTCTCACTGAAACACATATTCGTACCACTGATTCTGATAGTTTCCTTTGTTCACTTACCCCAGATGGTTTCTCTCTGATACATAGGCCACGTTCAACAGGTATTGGTGGTGGTGTTGGTTTCTTCATTTGTGAATCATACAAATGTCACAAAGTAGATACCCCAAATTATGGTTCCTTTAAAAATATTGTCATATCAGTTTCAGTGTTAGGTCGAACTTTGCTCCTAGCTTCTATCTACCGCCCTCCTGGGCCGTGTTCTTCCATTTTTCTAGATGAATTTATGTCCTTTGTTTGTTTTCTGTCTTCTGTTGATTGCAAGTAGTTCATATGTGGTGATTTCAATATACACGTAGATGTACCTTGTACTGATAGCCACAAATTGAAAGCCCTTTTACAATCATGTAATCTAAGACAGTCAGTAAACAATACCACTCACTTGCACGGCCATATCCTAGATCTCATTCTTTCCCCCAGTGATCAGGACATGTGCGTGCAGGTGGATATCTGTGAATTCATATCTGATGATGCAGTCATTAAATGTGCTATCGACATTGCTTGCTCTCCTGCTACCTGTCAAACAAGTATTTCCTATAGGAGATACCATCGCATCAATATGTCTGACTTTCGGTCTGACCTTAAGGAAATGCCTTTTGTCAAATGTCCAACAAATTCTGTCTCACAGCTTTATGATCAGTATGTACAAGACTTGGGTTGTGTCCTTGACAGGCATGCTCCTCTTGTGTCCAGTATGAAAAGAAAACAGCGTGCTGACTGGTTGTCTGAGTCCTATCGCCTTGCTAAGTCACTGAGACGTCAATTTGAACTTGAGCTTGGCGTAAAGATAAAAGCCAATACAACAGGAGTCGTCTTCGACGTCAAATCACCTGGTGTAATCGTCTAGTAAACAGGGACAAAACTGTCTATTACAGGAAACTTATCTCCGATAATAGCCATGATTCGAAGAAACTATGGTGGGAGTTACATAAAGTCCTACATAGATCCCATGGCACTACTCTTCCCTCTTGTGAATTCTCAAAGTCATTGGCTGATCGCTTTGCTACTTTTTTCTCAAATAAAATTGTGAAAATCTGTGACAGTTTTTCTTCATCTGAGTCTTGTAACACTGTACATCCCCCCTTCGACCCCCCCGAAACTGACAGTCTTTACTAAAGTCACTCAAGATGAAATTGAAAAAATAATCAGTAAATCACCTACCAAATCATGCTTGTTGGACCCATTACCCACATTTCTTGTTAAGGAATGCATGGACATCCTTCTACCATCAATAACCAAATTGGTCAATTGTTCACTCAGTGAGGGACTGGTTCCAGACGGTTTCAAAAAAGCCGTAGTCACTCCACTTATCAAGAAGGACTCTCTTCCTGTTGAGGACTTGAAAAACTACCGCCCAGTATCTGGGCTTAGCTTCATTTCTAAACTGGTGGAGCGTGTAGTCGCTAAACAGCTGGTTGATCACATTCATCATCATGACTTGGATAACTCATACCAGTCTGCATATAAGTCGGGTCACTCAACTGAGACGGCTCTGCTTTCCATCAAAAATGATATTCATTTGTCACTATCTCGGGGTGAAGCTACTGCCTTGGTACTTCTAGATCTTTCGGCTGCCTTTGATACCATTGATCATTCCACTCTCCTTAACTGTCTTATGGATTGGTTCGGTGTTGGTGGTTCAGCTTTTAAATGGTTCTCTTCTTATTTCACTGAACGCTATTAGTGTGTAAAGATTGGTTCCACATTGTCTAACTTAAAAAAACTCCTGTTCGGTGTACCTCAAGGTTCTGTTTTGGTCCTCTCTTATTTTCTCTGTACACATCTCCCCTTAGTACACTGATTGGTAGACATAAAGGTGTAAACTTCCATTTTTATGCAGACGACACACAACTCTATGTCCATCTCTCACACAGGAATGCCTCAGCTGTCTTTGTTTAGTTGAATAGATGCCTTCAAGATGTTAAAAGAATGGATGTCTGCTAGCAAACTTAAACTCAGTCCTGATAAAACTGAGTTCATACTTTTTGGCTCCAAAAAGCAGAGAGAAAGGTTAAGTGCATGCTTCCCAATTGATATCCTGGGCAACCCACTTCACCCCACCGAGTCTGTGACGAACCTGGGTGTGTGGTTCGACGCTGATTTTTCCTTCTCAAAACACGTACAGAAAGTTTGTAAAGGCTGCTTTTGTCAACTGAGGGATTTTAGAAATATCAGGCAGTTCTTGACTCAAGATGCAGCTGTGTCGGTTGCCAATGCTTTTGTTAGTAGTCGGTTGGACTACTGTAACTCACTTTTCAGGAGTCTCTCTAAAGCCAGTCTCCATAGATTACAGTCAATCCAAAATTGTGCTGCTAGAATTGTCACAAATTCGTGTAGATACACTCGTATAACACCGGTACTCAGAAAACTCCATTGGCTCCCTATTCAGTTTCGCTCAGAGTTCAAACTGGCTACCCTGGTGTACAAGTTTATTCATACTGGTTTCCCTAAATATTTCGCTCCACATCTATCCACATACCGCACTACTTACAATACTAGACCCAGTCAGAGTGTTGCCAACTTCCTCAATGTACCAAAATTGCAACCCACAATTCACAAGTCCACTAAGCAGTTTGGCTTCAGTTTTGCCTTTGATGCCCCCACTGTCTTGAATTCACTCCCTGAAGACATCCGTGCATCACCCATTATGGCCTCTTTTAGAAAGAAACTCAAAACCTATATCTACGCAAAGGCTTATCCTCCTTAGCTCACTTCTCTTATGGCTTCTCTGTGGTGCCGACCTGTTTTTGTCCCTGGACTTTGAATTTGCCAATTCCTATTGTCTTGTTGCGCCTTAGAGTCCACTACTTAGTGGAGATTAAGCACTATAAAAGTCAGTTTAGAATTAGAATTAGAATATATAACACCTCAGTTATACCACTAAATTTCTCCAATCTTGAAATGAATAAAATATGAAATTAAAATTCTACACACACTTTAATGGATAATGTTTTGTGTATTTAATATTATTACATATTTTAATTTTCCAGTCTCCTGTAAATATAATTAACAAAAACAGAATTAACAATCATAAAGGTTGCTCTGCTCCATTGGACTTTTAGTGACTTTGATTACATAAATACAGAGGGCGAGTGAATGTGTGTTTTAATTGTAAAAAGTAACTGTATAAAATAGTGACAACAATTTTTTCTACTACTATTCTCAGAAACAAATTAATTTAAATCTCATAACCCCCACAGAAACATCTTTTTAATTTTTTTTACTGCAAATGGGCACACATGTCCAACAGATGTCCTATTCTTTCAAGGTCCCAGTTTACATGTTTGTCACTTTAAGTATCAGTCTGCCTTTGGGCTCTGATTGATTTAAAAAAAAATAAAATTTGGAATTTTTTAATTGTTTAAATAATAAGTTTTGTCATGTAATTGTTGTAATTAGTATCAAGTACTTTATATGTGATGTAATATTATTTTTGTATAGTTATATTTAATTTAAATCAGTTTTTTCCAGTTTTGTCCAGTATTGTCCAGTTTAAACCAGCAAAAGGGGGTTTTATCCAGTTTTTTCCACCGTCCCAGAAAAAACCCAACCTTGGTGTAAAGTAGTGTAAAGTATTTTTACACAAACATGAATATTACATAAAACCATAATAAGTAGACCATGTATGAACATTTACATGTATTAATTGGTAGCAAGTGACAGTGAGTCAATGGTACTGAGTTTCCATGGTTGCGAGTTCTATGTTTTCCCACTCCGCTTATGTGTCCAGTTACATAACACATGATATATCTGCTTCACCACTGCCATTCTTCATTATCATAGACAATCTTAGCCTTGCTTGGCTATTTTCATGCACATTGAGCAAATTCCATTTGTCTTTGAGGATGCAACATGGCATTTTCTGTAAACAAGTATATATTAGTGAATGTATAATCCAGAACTACCTGGAATCTACACACAATAATGATAAAATGACAAAGTATGTGAGTGTACTGCCTGCAAGGGACAGCACTATGGACCTATAGGATCAAAATGTAAATTTATGAACAATATAGACTCAACAAGTCATGTACCCCAGTGAAAGGAAACATACTTTTGTAAGACCAGCTCCATTAATCTGGGGCATTCCATTAATTTGTTTTCCCATTTATGAAATAGAAAATGGAAAAAGGCCGTTTTCGTTTTTGTGTTTTGCAAACATTCAAAAAGAAAAAGGAAAGAACAGGTGTTTCTCATTACTGATCTTTATGGTTATCTTCTGGAAATTGCTTTTCTGTGCTTTTTCAGTTTATAAATATTGTATGAATGAAATCAGCATAAAGCTTTAATTTATGTTTTGCTAAAAGTCTCTTGCATATTTTTCTCATTTGTTTATTTTTTAAATATAATAATCAGTGATGCTTCTAGAGCCCGGGATATGCGATATCTTGCGAGTTTTAGAACTACCGCGCAATTTGGTATGTTCGGTGTTTTCTGTATAAGACGCACTCCCTCATGCTTACAAAATGGAGGGGCACCGATAATTTCGTGAGAATCCTTTAATTTTATCATCATGAAGGCTATATTTGGTTCTTTTTTCAGTGAAAAATGTTATTTCATATGAAAACAAAATGGATACTACAGATTGAAAGTGGATGACGCAAACGTCAGATACTAACAACAATACTGTTAAACCAGTTCATACAGCATTTCTTTACCTCATATCTTCTCATGAATATTAACTAGTTGAGTGCTATGGCCGTTAGTTCTAAAGTTTAAAGTGTTAGATCTTTGTTAAGGCCTGCATTTTATAAAATATTGCTTGAAAACCCCAATGGAAATCCATGACCCCATATCTTCTCATGAATATTAATGACTTGGGTGCTATGGCCATGAGTTCTTGAGTTTAAAGCATTTGATCTTTCATTGAGACGCTTGTATTTTTAAATAATTCTAGAAAAGTATTGCTTTTTAGTACGGCCCCATGTCTGTGAGTTTTTTTATCCAAGCAGTGATCCAGATAAGTAACAATTTAATGGGATCTAAGTTGGATCAGGATCCATCTTCTCTTTTTTCACAAAGCTCCATACATTTGTGTAATTCTAGTTCTAATTGGACTTTTATAGCGCTTAATCTCCCCAAACAAGAGGACTCAGCATATAAGGCCGGCCACAGTGTGCACAGTGTTCAAGACCGCCACACTTGTTTATAAGTATCTTCACACAGGCTTTCCCAGGTATCTTGCTCCATATCTTTCCTCCTACAGCAGTTCTTATAATACCAGGTGCAGTCAAAGTGGTGGTAATTTCCTTGTCATTCCAAAGTTTTGCCCCTCTGTTCACAAATCTGTCAAACAGTTTAGTAATAGTTTTGCGTTTGGTGCTCCCACTGTGTGGAATACTCTCCCTGATGAGATTCGTGCCTCTCCCTCGCTGGCCTCCTTCAGAAAGCGGCTCAAAACCTACCTGTACACCAAAGCATACACAGCTTAGCTTGCATCATTCTCCTGGCATTCTCTGTGGTGCTTGACCCCTGCTATGCCATTGGATACAGAAATTTTGATGTCTGCTTTTTTGTTTTGTTGCACCTTAGAGTCCTCTTGTTTGGGGAGATTAAGCGCTATAAAAGTCCAATTAGAATTAGAATTACACAAATGTATGGAGCTTTGTGAAAAAAGAGAAGATGGATCCTGATCCAACTTAGATCCCATTAAATTGTTACTTATCTGGATCACTGCTTGGATAAAAAACTCACAGATATGGGGCCGTACTAAAAAGCAATACTTTTCTAGAATTATTTAAAAATATAAGCGTCTCAATGAAAGATCAAATGCTTTAAACTCAAGAACTCATGGCCATAGCACCCAAGTCATTAATATTCATGAGAAGATATGGGGTCATGGATTTCCATTGGGGTTTTCAAGCAATATTTTATAAAATGCAGGCCTTAACAAAGATCTAACACTTTAAACTTTAGAACTAACGGCCATAGCACTCAACTAGTTAATATTCATGAGAAGATATGAGGTAAAGAAATGCTGTATGAACTGGTTTAACAGTATTGTTGTTAGTATCTGACGTTTGCGTCATCCACTTTCAATCTGTAGTATCCATTTTGTTTTCATATGAAATAACATTTTTCACTGAAAAAAGAACCAAATATAGCCTTCATGATGATAAAATTAAAGGATTCTCATGAAATTATCGGTGCCCCTCCATTTTGTAAACATGAGGGAGTGCGTCTTATACAGAAAACACCGAACATACCAAATTGCGCGGTAGTTCTAAAACTCGCAAGATATCGCATATCCCGGGCTCTAGAAGCATCACTGATTATTATATTTTAAAAATAAACAAATGAGAAAAATATGCAAGAGACTTTTAGCAAAACAGAAATTAAAGCTTTATGCTGATTTCATTCATACAATATTTATAAACTGAAAAAGCACAGAAAAGCAATTTCCAGAAGATAACCATAAAGATCAGTAATGAGAAACACCTGTTCTTTCCTTTTTCTTTTTGAATGTTTGCAAAACACAAAAACGAAGACGGCCTTTTTCCATTTTCTATTTCATAAATGGGAAAACAAATTAATGGAATGCCCCAGATTAATGGAGCTGGTCTTACAAAAGTATGTTTCCTTTCACTGGGGTACATGACTTGTTGAGTCTATATTGTTCATAAATTTACATTTTGATCCTATAGGTCCATAGTGCTGTCCCTTGCAGGCAGTACACTCACATACTTTGTCATTTTATCATTATTGTGTGTAGATTCCAGGTAGTTCTGGACTATACATTCACTAATATATACTTGTTTACAGAAAATGCCATGTTGCATCCTCAAAGACAAATGGAATTTGCTCAATGTGCATGAAAATAGCCAAGCAAGGCTAAGATTGTCTATGATAATGAAGAATGGCAGTGGTGAAGCAGATATATCATGTGTTATGTAACTGGACACATAAGCGGAGTGGGAAAACATAGAACTCGCAACCATGGAAACTCAGTACCATTGACTCACTGTCACTTGCTACCAATTAATACATGTAAATGTTCATACATGGTCTACTTATTATGGTTTTATGTAATATTCATGTTTGTGTAAAAATACTTTACACTACTTTACACCAAGGTTGGGTTTTTTCCGGGACGGTGGAAAAAACTGGATAAAACCCCCTTTTGCTGGTTTAAACTGGACAATACTGGACAAAACTGGAAAAAACTGATTTAAATTAAATATAACTATACAAAAATAATATTACATCACATATAAAGTACTTGATACTAATTACAACAATTACATGACAAAACTTATTATTTAAACAATTAAAAAATTCCAAATTTTATTTTTTTTTAAATCAATCAGAGCCCAAAGGCAGACTGATACTTAAAGTGACAAACATGTAAACTGGGACCTTGAAAGAATAGGACATCTGTTGGACATGTGTGCCCATTTGCAGTAAAAAAAATTAAAAAGATGTTTCTGTGGGGGTTATGAGATTTAAATTAATTTGTTTCTGAGAATAGTAGTAGAAAAAATTGTTGTCACTATTTTATACAGTTACTTTTTACAATTAAAACACACATTCACTCGCCCTCTGTATTTATGTAATCAAAGTCACTAAAAGTCCAATGGAGCAGAGCAACCTTTATGATTGTTAATTCTGTTTTTGTTAATTATATTTACAGGAGACTGGAAAATTAAAATATATAGTAATATTAAATACACAAAACATTTTCCATTAAAGTGTGTGTAGAATTTTAATTTCATATTTTATTCATTTCAAGATTGGAGAAATTTAGTGGTATAACTGAGGTGTTATATATTCTAATTCTAATTCTAAACTGACTTTTATAGTGCTTAATCTCCACTAAGTAGTGGACTCTAAGGCACAACAAGACAATAGGAATGGGCAAATTCAAAGTCCAGGGACAAAAACAGGTCGGCACCACGGAGAAGCCATAAGAGAAGTGAGCTAAGGAGGATAAGCCTTTGCGTAGATATAGGTTTTGAGTTTCTTTCTAAAAGAGGCCATAATGGGTGATGCACGGATGTCTTCAGGGAGTGAATTCCAGACAGTGGGGGCATCAAAGGCAAAACTGAAGCCAAACTGCTTAGTGGACTTGTGAATTGTGGGTTGCAATTTTGGTACATTGAGGAAGTTGGCAACACTCTGACTGCGTCTAGTATTGTAAGTAGTGCGGTATGTGGATAGATGTGGAGCGAAATATTTAGGGAAACCAGTATGAATAAACTTGTACACCAGGGTAGCCAGTTTGAACTCTGAGCGAAACTGAATAGGGAGCCAATGGAGTTTTCTGAGTACCGGTGTTACACGAGTGTATCTACACGAATTTGTGACAATTCTAGCAGCACAATTTTGGATTGACTGTAATCTATGGAGACTGGCTTTAGAGAGACTCCTGAAAAGTGAGTTACAGTAGTCCAACCGACTACTAACAAAAGCATTGGCAACCGACACAGCTGCATCTTGAGTCAAGAACTGCCTGATATTTCTAAAATCCCTCAGTTGACAAAAGCAGCCTTTACAAACTTTCTGTACGTGTTTTGAGAAGGAAAAATCAGCATTGAACCACACACCCAGGTTCGTCACAGACTCGGTGGGGTGAAGGGGGTTGCCCAGGATATCAATTGGGAAGAATGCACTTAACCTTTCTCTCTGCTTCTTGGAGCCAAAAAGTATGAACTCAGTTTTATCAGGACTGAGTTTAAGTTTGCTAGCAGACATCCATTCTTTTAACATCTTGAACAGGAGTTTTTTTAAGTTAGACAATGTGGAACCAATCTTTACACACTGATAGCGTTCAGTGAAATAAGAAGAGAACCATTTAAAAGCTGAACCACCAACACCGAACCAATCCATAAGACAGTCAAGGAGAGTGGAATGATCAATGGTATCAAAGGCAGCCGAAAGATCTAGAAGTACCAAGGCAGTAGCTTCACCCCGAGATAGTGACAAATGAATATCATTTTTGATGGAAAGTAGAGCCGTCTCAGTTGAGTGACCCGACTTATATGCAGACTGGTATGAGTTATCCAAGTCATGATGATGAATGTGATCAACCAGCTGTTTAGCGACTACATGCTCCACCAGTTTAGAAATGAAGCTAAGTCCAGATACTGGGCGGTAGTTTTTCAAGTCCTTGACAGGAAGAGAGGCCTTCTTGATAAGTGGAGTGACTACGGCTTTTTTGTAACTGTCTGGAACCAGTCCCTCACTGAGTGAACAATTGACCAATTTGGTTATTGATGGTAGAAGGATGTCCATGCATTCCTTAACAAGAAATGTGGGTAATGGGTCCAACAAGCATGATTTGGTAGGTGATTTACTGATTATTTTTTCAATTTCATCTTGAGTGACTTTAGTAAAGACTGTCAGTTTCGGGGGGTCGAAGGGGGGATGTACAGTGTTACAAGACTCAGATGAAGAAAAACTGTCACAGATTTTCACAATTTTATTTGAGAAAAAAGTAGCAAAGCGATCAGCCAATGACTTTGAGGATTCACAAGAGGGAAGAGTAGTGCCATGGGATCTATGTAGGACTTTATGTAACTCCCACCATAGTTTCTTCGAATCATGGCTATTATCGGAGATTAGTTTCCTGTAATAGACAGTTTTGTCCCTGTTTACTAGACGATTACACCAGGCGATTTGACGTCGAAGACGACTCCTGTTGTATTGGCTTTTATCTTTACGCCAAGCTCGTTCAAATTGACGTCTCAGTGACTTAGCAAGGCGATAGGACTCAGACAACCAGTCAGCACGCTGTTTTGTTTTCACACTGGACACAAGAGGAGCATGCCTGTCAAGGACACAACCCAAGTCTTGTACATACTGATCATAGAGCTGTGAGACAGAATTTGTTGGACATTTGACAAAAGGCATTTCCTTAAGGTCAGACCGAAAGTCAGACATATTGATGCGATGGTATCTCCTATAGGAAATACTTGTTTGACAGGTAGCAGGAGAGCAAGCAATGTCGATAGCACATTTAATGACTGCATCATCAGATATGAATTCACAGATATCCACCTGCACGCACATGTCCTGATCACTGGGGGAAAGAATGAGATCTAGGATATGGCCGTGCAAGTGAGTGGTATTGTTTACTGACTGTCTTAGATTACATGATTGTAAAAGGGCTTTCAATTTGTGGCTATCAGTACAAGGTACATCTACGTGTATGTTGAAATCACCACATATGAACTACTTGCAATCAACAGAAGACAGAAAACAAACAAAGGACATAAATTCATCTAGAAAAATGGAAGAACACGGCCCAGGAGGGCGGTAGATAGAAGCTAGGAGCAAAGTTCGACCTAACACTGAAACTGATATGACAATATTTTCAAAGGAACCATAATTTGGGGTATCTACTTTGCGACATTTGTATGATTCACAAATGAAGAAACCAACACCACCACCAATACCTGTTGAACGTTGCCTATGTATCAGAGAGAAACCATCCGGGGTAAGTGAACGAAGGAATCAGTGGTACGAATATGTTTCAGTGAGACAGAGGAAATCCAAAGGTGTGAGATGCTATCGTGTCAGCAAGGAGAGGGCCCTTGTTTCGGATTGACCTTGCATTTAATAAGCCAAGCATAACTGGTCCAGGATTTATAGCAACATCCCCGCACATAAAAATCAATAGCATAGGCCCACTCTGTTTTACAGTAGGGGGGAAAACATGGGAGGTGGAGCAGTAGGAGTAATTTTTAGCAATCCTTAACATGGATGGAATGAGGAAACCATTTCCCAAAAAATTATGTGAGACACTCCTGAGATGAGTAGCAACCAACAACATGGTGCAGAAGAGTAGAATGCGCATGGCAAACATCTTAGTTGTGTTGGTCAACTGATAAATGCCCTAGGATCAAAAATCACCTGTGGGTGGCCTAAAACCTTTATGGCCTTAAAGACTAACACTTGAAACTTCGTCCCGTGGGCGACTCACGGGCACCCTAGCAACCCACACTAAAGCCAACCTTAAGAAACTCAAACCAACTACAACCAACAGAGAATTTTGTCACTAAAATAAAAGAGAATCTGACTAAAGAAACCAAGTCAGTAAAAACATTGGGAAAAGTGATTAACCAAAAATTAAATATACATACAGTTAGCAAGAATAGACAGTAGGCATTGACAGATTGAAAAACAGTTACCGGTAATTCCCGTCTGGGTGGGCGATAATACCCGAATTATTGTACAGTCACAACAATAGTTATATAACAAACAAGAACAATTATCGATCAGGTAAATAGTAAAATAAACCTAAAAACTACAGCATAAAAGCACAAGAATATTGTATAATGGCCGTGAGATGTTATTGTTTACAACCCATATATTTTAAAATACGCGTTCTCCGTGGTGCGTACTAAATCATATGTCAGCCTAATTGACAATACAAGTGATATTTCTGGTTTAATTCATGAGGCGCAGACATATTGTGATGCTCTATTGTGTTATTAAACACATTATTTCAAAAGCAGTTTAGTTCTGAGGGGTTTATCCAAGGGGTCTATCTACCCCAGAGTTATTTTTAGTAGCTGACACCTGAGGAACTGAACCCCAGCTACTAAATCACAATTACAATTGTGTACAGTGTGCCTAGACAATAAAGTTAAAACAATGAAATAAAAGTTTGTGGGATCTGGTGTTTACTATATACATGTATTTATAATCCCTTTCCCCTATCATTTTATGCTTTAACATTTAGTGAATTGTATACATAGACATGGCTTCTTTTTAAAAAAACTTGTAAAAAGATGTGGCTGCATAACTAGAACTGGAATTAAACATTTTAAAGTTAAGGTGCTCACATCACTGCGCATTTTTCACTGTGATTATGTTAATGTACTTCATAAGATTATACACATACAATAGTATATTTCAATATGAATCCTAGAATCTACATTAAATAACCCTGTGTTTAAGTGAAAGTGTTACTGAAATGCATGTCTGTGTAATGTATATGTTATGTATATATTGTATATGTATTTCTGTAAATGTAAGTGAATGGGGATATTTAAAATATAATATAAAATACACAATATAAAATAAAGGTATAAATATGTGACAAATGTATGAGAGCTACTGTTCTAGTATTCTTGTAACATTGAAATATAAAAAATTAAAATAAATGATTTTATGTGATTCTGGGTTTTCAAAATTATTGTTTTTAACTTATAAAGGGGCAGCAAAACCAGATAAAACCTATTCTTCCGGGACGGTAAAAACCGGAAAAACCAGGTGGAAAAAAACTCTTTGCAAAAAAACTGTCAACCTTGCTTTACACCACAATATTTTACAGATGCTGCTTTAAGATCAAATAATTTCAAAGTCTTGGACTTGTACAACTTATTTATATTCATGTTACGCCACTGAATTCAGTGTGGTTTCCTGTTAATATTTTAGTGATAGACTGAATTCTTCAAATTTGCAAAGTCGCTCATAAATATTAATGCATGCATAGAAAATATGTAAGATCATAAAATACCAAGGGGTTTCCGAACAATTTTTAACAAAACTGCTACTTGAAGATCATACCTCAAGTGTGTGATATTAATTAATTTATTGGTAGTGAGATGTGTTAGCGAGTTACCGGTGATGAGATGCCATGATCACGAGTTCAATGTAAATCAAGTGGAATTCACAGAATGCTATGACACATAATAATGAATATGAATTCTATAGTCCAAATGCTTTCTGTAAACAACAATTATGTATACATATATTTATTTATTTGGGGTTTAAGTCACTTTCAACACTGTTTAGGTCATACCAAGATGGGTATTTTTGTGGGTAGATGAAACCAGTACAAACTTCCACACATAACCGATGACCTCAGAGGTGATGTATGCATATAGCCTGATTAAAAATTTCTTCAACAAAACACATGAAATCCAGTAAAATACAAAAACAGTTTCAAACACTGTTCAGTTGAAGTAGATTTTAGTTTAAATTTAAGATAGGGTGTGTGTCCTATTCAACATTCTCATAAAATATGTCTACTTTACAGGGTTTATGCAGGAAAATTAAGAGAATAGGCCAAAGGCCAGCAAATCACAACAATTTAAGTCACCACACAAGAAAAGTCTTCCCATGGGGCTGCAATTAAGTGGTTGATACCTGAATTTTGTTTTGCTAAATTCCTGATTTTAAATAGGAAAGTAGGGGTCAACAGCATATAATTCCATTTTTTCACATTATTAAGCAGTCAATTGGGCCAAATAAATAACACATTAAAATTGAATCAATTTATTTCTTATTCTCCAAATGCAACTTTTTGAAAGAAACTGAATATTGCAACAAAATGCTTTTATGAAAGTTTATTCTGTTTGTGGTTTTGCACTTTTTCAACCTGTAAAACAAGAAACAAAAATAAAGGTTTTTTAAAATGACACATTTCCTGTACAATAGGATTATTTATTTGTAAAACAACTCCAAAAAATAAAAAAAATCACATTATTTTTGTGTTATGATAGCCATGTCTGACAACAGGGACTACAGTAAAGATTATACAATACCCTTTAATATTTCAGAGCATATCAATAAAACATACTTTATGACAAAAGCCATTATATTAATTAATTAGTTTTAATGTCAATTTCAATTCTGTATAGATCATATTGAGACAGGTAGTTCTATGGGCAGAGAAAACCAGTACATACAGTTGGTCAAGGTCCTGTAAGGTAAACTGCTGACCATTGTTAAACAACTACAAACTTTCCCACATAAGGTCAAGGGTTTTAACTGCAAACCTCAGAGGTAGAAGATAAATGTGTTTCCACTGCACAACTATTCCCCCCAATAGCCTTTCTACAGATTTAATGTATAATTTATATTTTTCTTACCTTCTGACACCACAAAGTACATTTAAAATGTTAATACTGCATAAAATGACAGTACTTTGGCTGGTATTAATGCCAAAACATTTCAACAAACAATGGATTAAACAAAAACATTTTAACAAACATATGACAGGAGCCTAGAACTTAGGTGAATTTCTACACCAAACATTGGTTTTTGGTGAATTTCTACACCAAACATTTGTTTTTTGAGATTAAGTAAACATACTGGTCAGAGTAGCCTTTTACCTCCTGCTTATATGAAATCCAATTTGTGTATTATACTAACCATAATACACTTTAGTTGCTGTGTGATGCTCCTTTTGCCTTAGTAAAAACATTTTGTCTAGTTACCATCAAACAAGGAAGTTTATGTAATTGACGGCATGGGTTTGTTTGTGTGTCTGTTAGCAAAATAACTCAAAAAGTTGTGGACTGATTTCGATGAAATGTTTAGGGAATGTCAACAGTGGCACCAGGAACAGCTGAATAAATTTTGGTGTTGATCCAGATCACTATCTGATGCTCCTTTTTGCTTTAGCAAAAACTTTTTGTCTAGTTATAATCACTATCTGGATCCAAGTATTGCAGAATTCTACTTATACAGATTTGGTTGTTTACATTCTTTTATTTACATTTTCTGTAATTTGTTTTGGTGTCCATATGAGAGCTGTAAAAACATCAAAAACTCAAATAATGTATCAGAGTAGTGCAAAATCATAAAATCCTGGAAAATATGAAAAAAATTATCCCTAACAGCCAGAGCCTTTGAGACAGCTTGCACTTAAAAAGAGCTGGGTTTCACAAGGTTCAAAGCAATCAGTCAAGTCCCTAAATAAAAACACAGTATTGTGCACAATGATGAAAAAAGTGATACAAGATGTAAAGCTACCTTGTATCTTCAAGTAGACACAACGGTTCTTGTCATCGTGCAGGTCTAGACACTTATGTTTCAGAAAACATGACTCCCCAGTAAACACAAAGGCAAAGCAAGCAGTAAGTTGATCACAGGTTTTACCACACTCTGTTGGTGTCCTCATCCTGATATTGTTAGAAAGGTCGTTGCCTCGACAGTTGTGCATCAACTTAATTGTATAGCCATTGACTATCAAAATTAAATGAAAATTATCAGTAAATTCAATAACGATATGGCACATTAACTTGCCCAGTAAACATTAAAAGTGTTTTAAATGTGTTAAATGTTACCAATATAATGTGCTGAGTCCTCATAAAAGGGCAAAATTGGGATGTTTAGCTGCAGAGAAGGGGGCCAGTAAAATCTCAAAGGAATTTACTATGCCTGAAACTACTGTCAGACTGTAAAAAAATGATATTTACATGAACTTCCCAAGGGGAAAAAATCTAATAATATTACAGTTCTTCAACATGGAAATAGAGGCAGACCACCAAAATTGGGAAAATTTGATGAAATGGTAAAGCAGTACTAAAAGCAACTGCAAATCCAAGGAAATCCCATCAATAAAACTGTTGTAACTTGTGTTGCTGTTGTCAAACATTATGATAAATTTCTACTTCAGAAAAATGGAGGGCACAAAGTAGTTGGGAATTCCTGGGCTGAGTCATTTTTAAGGTACTAGTAATATTTCAACTTAAAATGGTCATCTGATTTGAAGACATACATTTACAAATATTAAGAATTAAATATATAATGACCAAACTTCCATTAAGATGGTCCCAGCAAGTCAGTGGACCCTTGAAGAAAGGGGAATCAAACAAGTGGATTTTGTCAAGATAGATGACAAAAGGGAGTTTACAGGCCTCTTTGGCTCTACACTGAGTGGTAAACTACTTCCACCCCAGCTGATCTACTCAGGAAAGAGTGACAAATGTATTGTTCCCTAAGTCATGGCATATCACACACTCTGATAATCTCTAGTCGAATAAACAAACTTTGATTCAATATGCCAAGAAAGTTCTCATCTCATATGTTTCAAAGTTGAGGGAGGTCTATGGTATACCATTTGTGGACAGTATTAGTCAAGGTATTCAAATTCATTGTTGTGAACACTGCTGCTATAATTATAAGTATACTTTCTTTTAGCATTATTTACATTAAGGGGTGCAAGCAGTACCATAGTCAACTTTACATTAGTAGCATGTATAAAAGTATTTTCAGTTTCAGTATATTTCAGGAGATTAAATACACAGTGTCTGGTATTAGAAACAACAAATTAACAAACTTTAATAGTACCAATTTAATTTTAAAGGAAAAAAATGAACTTTAATAGCTGCGAGCATTTCTCGTTTTATGGTATTGGAATTTTTTCCAGTATAGCACCATATATCGCACCTCCATGCTGATTGGCTCATAGATATATGAGGGCAGGAATTAACTCCTTGCAAACCTTTAACACCCCTTAAGTGAGTGAGAAGATAATTTATTATTCAGTCTCCTAATTTAATCAAGAAGGAGTGTACATAAATATATCACAACTCAATTTACACTGCACCCAATACATTAGTATCCCATGGTGAGATTATGTCCTTGTATAAATTATAATTAGTTTTAATGAATGGTCTCTCATAGATTTCAATGCACTCAAAAGTCAAAATCACAGCATTTGTATCACCGCACATCACACTATCATGATGTCATAATGTCCTCATACAATTCCCAGAAATTGATGCTCAAATTAAAAATATTGCTGGAAAAAATCTGTTTCCTGTTGGAAGTGTTTAAAGTTGGAAGTGTTTAATCTTCATGGAGGCTTTGCACGGCAAACCCAGGGGAAATTAGTGTCCTTATTTCTTCTCATGAATATTAATGACTTGGCTGCTATGGCTGTGAGTTCTCTAATGTAACGAATGTCTCCTAATTTAATGAAGAAGGAGTGTACATAAATATATCACAACTCAATTTACACTGCACCCAATACATTAGTATCCCATGGTGAGATTATGTCCTTGTATAAATTATAATTAGTTTTAATGAATGGTCTCTCATAGATTTCAATGCACTCAAAAGTCAAAATCACAGCATTTGTATCACCGCACATCACACTATCATGATGTCATAATGTCCTCATACAATTCCCAGAAATTGATGCTCAAATTAAAAATATTGCTGGAAAAAATCTGTTTCCTGTTGGAAGTGTTTAAAGTTGGAAGTGTTTAATCTTCATGGAGGCTTTGCACGGCAAACCCAAGGGAAATTAGTGTCCTTATTTCTTCTCATGAATATTAATGACTTGGCTGCTATGGCTGTGAGTTCTCTAATGTAACGAATGTGATTTCTGGTGAAATTCGGTGATTTTGGGTGTCGGTAATCATTGTGAAATCTCTTAGGTTTACAGGGTTTAGTATGGGCAAGAAATGCCCATCCAGTTTTTCATAGGGCCTTGGATTTGAAGGTAGAAAGTTGTAGTAAAAATGATCCAATAAGGGATGTTTTTGACCACACAAAGAGATGAGTAAGCCAGGAATTGCAGAATGTGGGTAAGCACATGGTAGGCTTTCTTTTCGGATCTGGACTTTGAGGGAGGACTGATTTTAGTGCTAGGTATGAGATCTTAAATATCGCCATGTAATTTGAGCATTCTTGTCAAGTTTGATAAAGTTATAAAACTCATAAGGATAATAAGGATTCGTTTTATGAATTTTGTAAAGTTTTTTTAATAATTTCCTTGTTTGGTAAGTATTTTTAAAATTTATTGTGCCCACACCAATTTGTGTGGGGCCATGTGCCAGATGGATTGGCCAGTCGGTGTCAGGTTTTAATCCTCTTTGGATATTTACAATCATATTTCACCTGTCAGAGAAAGGTTTTTCATTCGATTCATTATCATCTCTCACTAAATTACCATGTGAAAAGTTTGGTCTGTTTGTTTTGTGTTTTCCCTATTTTGACCTGGGAGGGATTTTTGTCCATGTTGAGGTCGACAAACGTGGTATTTAATCATCATTATGAACAGGTTGTTGCACACAAATTTGGTCTCTTTCTTTTGTGTTTTCCCTATTTTGACATGGGAGGGATTTTTCTCCATGTTGAGGTCGACAAACTTTGTAAAAGTTATTGATATTTATTCATAATGACATGTATATAGTAATTAAACAGAGAAAACACACACTCATCAAATATCAACATAAAATTAAAAAAATAATTGAATAATATGCAGAAATAAGAAATAAGATGAAATAGTTAGACAAGCAAATTACAGAGAACAGAATGTTATTTAGAAAGTGTAATATATTAAATAATGATTCAAAAGTATATGTGAAACCCAAACCCTCAGTATTGATTAAGGTATGCCAAGCATGAAACAGTAATAATTAAGAGTGCCTGTGAAAATTAAATACAAATTAATAAAAAATAGAGCCACCGACACAGAATATTAAGTAATAGATCACATTATTAAATATTAATTTACAACTTAAGGATGTTAAGGGATATATAATTATAAACTGTAGAACAAACTAAATGAGACTAAATCTCAGTCAGCAACTTTTCATTGGTATAAGTGTCACACAAACTTCTTGAAGAAATTTATATTTTATCAAGCTAATCAAATAATTATTTTAATATTTTATGTTCAGTGATTATTTATTCATTTTAATAGTATTATCATTATAATAATACCACTTTGCCAAGTATACTAATATATAAAATATAGGTCAAAATACAGGTCAAAGCAGAAGTCAAAATTAAATTAAATATTTATCAAACTAACCTGACCTGGCTAAAGTTATTCAAAAACTATCATTTCCAAAATATAAGCCATATGACATAGACTTGACATTTTAATATCAATACATTAAACAACTGGCCTGCCATATGTATACCAAGAATTATTGAGCATGTAAGCTATTTAACTCATATTTTAACCCAAAACATACCACAACCCTCCAAAAAACCCACCATGTGTTAAAACAAAATCAGCTAATGTTGGGAAATCTCAACTGACTCAGTCTGTGGACAAACAAGGACCTATGAATTTGCACCATGGACTTGAGGGAATCTAGCTCAAATGAAATGAATGAATGCAATGAATGAAAGTTGACCTTTTGAATGGGTGCAGGGTTTTCAAAGACCTACAGAACTCCAAACCCTTCATTGGCCTACTTTAAAAGTCAGGACTCTTCATAAGTTCCAGAGCAATAGTCCTGTGATTGTTCCAGGTGTCTATGCCACAGTCCAAGTCCCAATGCACCTATCCCCTGGGAGTCAAAATACCCAACAGGTGTGCAGTAACATGTTAATATTGATGATTAAATACCATGTGTGTCCACCAATACATGGACAAAAATCCGTTCCTGGTAAAAAATAGGGAAAACACAAAACAAAGACACCAAACTTGTGTGCAGCAACCTGTTAATAATCATGATTAAATACCACGTTTGTCGACCTCAACATGGAGAAAAATCCCTCCCATGTCAAAATAGGGAAAACACAAAAGAAAGAGACCAAATTTGTGTGCAACAACCTGTTCATAATGATGATTAAATACCACGTTTGTCGACCTCAACATGGACAAAAATCCCTCCCAGGTCAAAATAGGGAAAACACAAAACAAACAGACCAAACTTTTCACATGGTAATTTAGTGAGAGATGATAATGAATCGAATGAAAAACCTTTCTCTGACAGGTGAAATATGATTGTAAATATCCAAAGAGGATTAAAACCTGACACCGACTGGCCAATCCATCTGGCACATGGCCCCACACAAATTGGTGTGGGCACAATAAATTTTAAAAATACTTACCAAACAAGGAAATTATTAAAAAAACTTTACAAAATTCATAAAACGAATCCTTATTATCCTTATGAGTTTTATAACTTTATCAAACTTGACAAGAATGCTCAAATTACATGGCGATATTTAAGATCTCATACCTAGCACTAAAATCAGTCCTCCCTCAAAGTCCAGATCCGAAAAGAAAGCCTACCATGTGCTTACCCACATTCTGCAATTCCTGGCTTACTCATCTCTTTGTGTGGTCAAAAACATCCCTTATTGGATCATTTTTACTACAACTTTCTACCTTCAAATCCAAGGCCCTATGAAAAACTGGATGGGCATTTCTTGCCCATACTAAACCCTGGAAACCTAAGAGATTTCACAATGATTACCGACACCCAAAATCACCGAATTTCACCAGAAATCACATTCGTTACATTAGAGAACTCACAGCCATAGCAGCCAAGTCATTAATATTCATGAGAAGAAATAAGGACACTAATTTCCCTTGGGTTTGCCGTGCAAAGCCTCCATGAAGATTAAACACTTCCAACTTTAAACACTTCCAACAGGAAACAGATTTTTTCCAGCAATATTTTTAATTTGAGCATCAATTTCTGGGAATTGTATGAGGACATTATGACATCATGATAGTGTGATGTGCGGTGATACAAATGCTGTGATTTTGACTTTTGAGTGCATTGAAATCTATGAGAGACCATTCATTAAAACTAATTATAATTTATACAAGGACATAATCTCACCATGGGATACTAATGTATTGGGTGCAGTGTAAATTGAGTTGTGATATATTTATGTACACTCCTTCTTCATTAAATTAGGAGACATTCGTTACATTAGAGAACTCACAGCCATAGCAGCCAAGTCATTAATATTCATGAGAAGAAATAAGGACACTAATTTCCCCTGGGTTTGCCGTGCAAAGCCTCCATGAAGATTAAACACTTCCAACTTTAAACACTTCCAACAGGAAACAGATTTTTTCCAGCAATATTTTTAATTTGAGCATCAATTTCTGGGAATTGTATGAGGACATTATGACATCATGATAGTGTGATGTGCGGTGATACAAATGCTGTGATTTTGACTTTTGAGTGCATTGAAATCTATGAGAGACCATTCATTAAAACTAATTATAATTTATACAAGGACATAATCTCACCATGGGATACTAATGTATTGGGTGCAGTGTAAATTGAGTTGTGATATATTTATGTACACTCCTTCTTGATTAAATTAGGAGACTGAATAATAAATTATCTTCTCACTCACTTAAGGGGTGTTAAAGGTTTGCAAGGAGTTAATTCCTGCCCTCATATATCTATGAGCCAATCAGCATGGAGGTGCGATATATGGTGCTATACTGGAAAAAATTCCAATACCATAAAACGAGAAATGCTCGCAGCTATTAAAGTTCATTTTTTTCCTTTAAAATTAAATTGGTGCTATTAAAGTTTGTTAATTTGTTGTTTCTAATACCAGACACTGTGTATTTAATCTCCTGAAATATACTGAAACTGAAAATACTTTTATACATGCTACTAATGTAAAGTTGACTATGGTACTGCTTGCACCCCTTAATGTAAATAATGCTAAAAGAAAGTATACTTATAATTATAGCAGCAGTGTTCACAACAATGAATTTGAATACCTTGACTAATACTGTCCACAAATGGTATACCATAGACCTCCCTCAACTTTAAAACATATGAGATGAGAACTTTCTTGGCATATTGAATCAAAGTTTGTTTATTCGACTAGAGATTATCAGAGTGTGTGATATGCCATGACTTAGGGAACAATACATTTGTCACTCTTTCCTGAGTAGATCAGCTGGGGTGGAAGTAGTTTACCACTCAGTGTAGAGCCAAAGAGGCCTGTAAACTCCCTTTTGTCATCTATCTTGACAAAATCCACTTGTTTGATTCCCCTTTCTTCAAGGGTCCACTGACTTGCTGGGACCATCTTAATGGAAGTTTGGTCATTATATATTTAATTCTTAATATTTGTAAATGTATGTCTTCAAATCAGATGACCATTTTAAGTTGAAATATTACTAGTACCTTAAAAATGACTCAGCCCAGGAATTCCCAACTACTTTGTGCCCTCCATTTTTCTGAAGTAGAAATTTATCATAATGTTTGACAACAGCAACACAAGTTACAACAGTTTTATTGATGGGATTTCCTTGGATTTGCAGTTGCTTTTAGTACTGCTTTACCATTTCATCAAATTTTCCCAATTTTGGTGGTCTGCCTCTATTTCCATGTTGAAGAACTGTAATATTATTAGATTTTTTCCCCTTGGGAAGTTCATGTAAATATCATTTTTTTACAGTCTGACAGTAGTTTCAGGCATAGTAAATTCCTTTGAGATTTTACTGGCCCCCTTCTCTGCAGCTAAACATCCCAATTTTGCCCTTTTATGAGGACTCAGCACATTATATTGGTAACATTTAACACATTTAAAACACTTTTAATGTTTACTGGGCAAGTTAATGTGCCATATCGTTATTGAATTTACTGATAATTTTCATTTAATTTTGATAGTCAATGGCTATACAATTAAGTTGATGCACAACTGTCGAGGCAACGACCTTTCTAACAATATCAGGATGAGGACACCAACAGAGTGTGGTAAAACCTGTGATCAACTTACTGCTTGCTTTGCCTTTGTGTTTACTGGGGAGTCATGTTTTCTGAAACATAAGTGTCTAGACCTGCACGATGACAAGAACCGTTGTGTCTACTTGAAGATACAAGGTAGCTTTACATCTTGTATCACTTTTTTCATCATTGTGCACAATACTGTGTTTTTATTTAGGGACTTGACTGATTGCTTTGAACCTTGTGAAACCCAGCTCTTTTTAAGTGCAAGCTGTCTCAAAGGCTCTGGCTGTTAGGGATAATTTTTTTCATATTTTCCAGGATTTTATGATTTTGCACTACTCTGATACATTATTTGAGTTTTTGATGTTTTTACAGCTCTCATATGGACACCAAAACAAATTACAGAAAATGTAAATAAAAGAATGTAAACAACCAAATCTGTATAAGTAGAATTCTGCAATACTTGGATCCAGATAGTGATTATAACTAGACAAAAAGTTTTTGCTAAAGCAAAAAGGAGCATCAGATAGTGATCTGGATCAACACCAAAATTTATTCAGCTGTTCCTGGTGCCACTGTTGACATTCCCTAAACATTTCATCGAAATCAGTCCACAACTTTTTGAGTTATTTTGCTAACAGACACACAAACAAACCCATGCCGTCAATTACATAAACTTCCTTGTTTGATGGTAACTAGACAAAATGTTTTTACTAAGGCAAAAGGAGCATCACACAGCAACTAAAGTGTATTATGGTTAAAACTGATAACGGCTAGTATAATACACAAATTGGATTTCATATAAGCAGGAGGTAAAAGGCTACTCTGACCAGTATGTTTACTTAATCTCAAAAAACAAATGTTTGGTGTAGAAATTCACCAAAAACCAATGTTTGGTGTAGAAATTCACCTAAGTTCTAGGCTCCTGTCATATGTTTGTTAAAATGTTTTTGTTTAATCCATTGTTTGTTGAAATGTTTTGGCATTAATACCAGCCAAAGTACTGTCATTTTATGCAGTATTAACATTTTAAATGTACTTTGTGGTGTCAGAAGGTAAGAAAAATATAAATTATACATTAAATCTGTAGAAAGGCTATTGGGGGGAATAGTTGTGCAGTGGAAACACATTTATCTTCTACCTCTGAGGTTTGCAGTTAAAACCCTTGACCTTATGTGGGAAAGTTTGTAGTTGTTTAACAATGGTCAGCAGTTTACCTTACAGGACCTTGACCAACTGTATGTACTGGTTTTCTCTGCCCATAGAACTACCTGTCTCAATATGATCTATACAGAATTGAAATTGACATTAAAACTAATTAATTAATATAATGGCTTTTGTCATAAAGTATGT
The DNA here is from genome assembly GCA_964017235.1 of Sabellastarte sp. h YS-2021. Classification (NCBI taxonomy): domain Eukaryota; kingdom Metazoa; phylum Annelida; class Polychaeta; order Sabellida; family Sabellidae; genus Sabellastarte; species Sabellastarte sp. h YS-2021. Next base: position 180,991,275 of record OZ024929.1, on the reverse strand, counting down.
TTTATTGATATGCTCTGAAATATTAAAGGGTATTGTATAATCTTTACTGTAGTCCCTGTTGTCAGACATGGCTATCATAACACAAAAATAATGTGATTTTTTTTATTTTTTGGAGTTGTTTTACAAATAAATAATCCTATTGTACAGGAAATGTGTCATTTTAAAAAACCTTTATTTTTGTTTCTTGTTTTACAGGTTGAAAAAGTGCAAAACCACAAACAGAATAAACTTTCATAAAAGCATTTTGTTGCAATATTCAGTTTCTTTCAAAAAGTTGCATTTGGAGAATAAGAAATAAATTGATTCAATTTTAATGTGTTATTTATTTGGCCCAATTGACTGCTTAATAATGTGAAAAAATGGAATTATATGCTGTTGACCCCTACTTTCCTATTTAAAATCAGGAATTTAGCAAAACAAAATTCAGGTATCAACCACTTAATTGCAGCCCCATGGGAAGACTTTTCTTGTGTGGTGACTTAAATTGTTGTGATTTGCTGGCCTTTGGCCTATTCTCTTAATTTTCCTGCATAAACCCTGTAAAGTAGACATATTTTATGAGAATGTTGAATAGGACACACACCCTATCTTAAATTTAAACTAAAATCTACTTCAACTGAACAGTGTTTGAAACTGTTTTTGTATTTTACTGGATTTCATGTGTTTTGTTGAAGAAATTTTTAATCAGGCTATATGCATACATCACCTCTGAGGTCATCGGTTATGTGTGGAAGTTTGTACTGGTTTCATCTACCCACAAAAATACCCATCTTGGTATGACCTAAACAGTGTTGAAAGTGACTTAAACCCCAAATAAATAAATATATGTATACATAATTGTTGTTTACAGAAAGCATTTGGACTATAGAATTCATATTCATTATTATGTGTCATAGCATTCTGTGAATTCCACTTGATTTACATTGAACTCGTGATCATGGCATCTCATCACCGGTAACTCGCTAACACATCTCACTACCAATAAATTAATTAATATCACACACTTGAGGTATGATCTTCAAGTAGCAGTTTTGTTAAAAATTGTTCGGAAACCCCTTGGTATTTTATGATCTTACATATTTTCTATGCATGCATTAATATTTATGAGCGACTTTGCAAATTTGAAGAATTCAGTCTATCACTAAAATATTAACAGGAAACCACACTGAATTCAGTGGCGTAACATGAATATAAATAAGTTGTACAAGTCCAAGACTTTGAAATTATTTGATCTTAAAGCAGCATCTGTAAAATATTGTGGTGTAAAGCAAGGTTGACAGTTTTTTTGCAAAGAGTTTTTTTCCACCTGGTTTTTCCGGTTTTTACCGTCCCGGAAGAATAGGTTTTATCCGGTTTTGCCCCTTTATAAGTTAAAAACAATAATTTTGAAAACCCAGAATCACATAAAATCATTTATTTTAATTTTTTATATTTCAATGTTACAAGAATACTAGAACAGTAGCTCTCATACATTTGTCACATATTTATACCTTTATTTTATATTGTGTATTTTATATTATATTTTAAATATCCCCATTCACTTACATTTACAGAAATACATATACAATATATACATAACATATACATTACACAGACATGCATTTCAGTAACACTTTCACTTAAACACAGGGTTATTTAATGTAGATTCTAGGATTCATATTGAAATATACTATTGTATGTGTATAATCTTATGAAGTACATTAACATAATCACAGTGAAAAATGCGCAGTGATGTGAGCACCTTAACTTTAAAATGTTTAATTCCAGTTCTAGTTATGCAGCCACATCTTTTTACAAGTTTTTTTAAAAAGAAGCCATGTCTATGTATACAATTCACTAAATGTTAAAGCATAAAATGATAGGGGAAAGGGATTATAAATACATGTATATAGTAAACACCAGATCCCACAAACTTTTATTTCATTGTTTTAACTTTATTGTCTAGGCACACTGTACACAATTGTAATTGTGATTTAGTAGCTGGGGTTCAGTTCCTCAGGTGTCAGCTACTAAAAATAACTCTGGGGTAGATAGACCCCTTGGATAAACCCCTCAGAACTAAACTGCTTTTGAAATAATGTGTTTAATAACACAATAGAGCATCACAATATGTCTGCGCCTCATGAATTAAACCAGAAATATCACTTGTATTGTCAATTAGGCTGACATATGATTTAGTACGCACCACGGAGAACGCGTATTTTAAAATATATGGGTTGTAAACAATAACATCTCACGGCCATTATACAATATTCTTGTGCTTTTATGCTGTAGTTTTTAGGTTTATTTTACTATTTACCTGATCGATAATTGTTCTTGTTTGTTATATAACTATTGTTGTGACTGTACAATAATTCGGGTATTATCGCCCACCCAGACGGGAATTACCGGTAACTGTTTTTCAATCTGTCAATGCCTACTGTCTATTCTTGCTAACTGTATGTATATTTAATTTTTGGTTAATCACTTTTCCCAATGTTTTTACTGACTTGGTTTCTTTAGTCAGATTCTCTTTTATTTTAGTGACAAAATTCTCTGTTGGTTGTAGTTGGTTTGAGTTTCTTAAGGTTGGCTTTAGTGTGGGTTGCTAGGGTGCCCGTGAGTCGCCCACGGGACGAAGTTTCAAGTGTTAGTCTTTAAGGCCATAAAGGTTTTAGGCCACCCACAGGTGATTTTTGATCCTAGGGCATTTATCAGTTGACCAACACAACTAAGATGTTTGCCATGCGCATTCTACTCTTCTGCACCATGTTGTTGGTTGCTACTCATCTCAGGAGTGTCTCACATAATTTTTTGGGAAATGGTTTCCTCATTCCATCCATGTTAAGGATTGCTAAAAATTACTCCTACTGCTCCACCTCCCATGTTTTCCCCCCTACTGTAAAACAGAGTGGGCCTATGCTATTGATTTTTATGTGCGGGGATGTTGCTATAAATCCTGGACCAGTTATGCTTGGCTTATTAAATGCAAGGTCAATCCGAAACAAGGGCCCTCTCCTTGCTGACACGATAGCATCTCACACCTTTGGATTTCCTCTGTCTCACTGAAACATATTCGTACCACTGATTCCTTCGTTCACTTACCCCGGATGGTTTCTCTCTGATACATAGGCAACGTTCAACAGGTATTGGTGGTGGTGTTGGTTTCTTCATTTGTGAATCATACAAATGTCGCAAAGTAGATACCCCAAATTATGGTTCCTTTGAAAATATTGTCATATCAGTTTCAGTGTTAGGTCGAACTTTGCTCCTAGCTTCTATCTACCGCCCTCCTGGGCCGTGTTCTTCCATTTTTCTAGATGAATTTATGTCCTTTGTTTGTTTTCTGTCTTCTGTTGATTGCAAGTAGTTCATATGTGGTGATTTCAACATACACGTAGATGTACCTTGTACTGATAGCCACAAATTGAAAGCCCTTTTACAATCATGTAATCTAAGACAGTCAGTAAACAATACCACTCACTTGCACGGCCATATCCTAGATCTCATTCTTTCCCCCAGTGATCAGGACATGTGCGTGCAGGTGGATATCTGTGAATTCATATCTGATGATGCAGTCATTAAATGTGCTATCGACATTGCTTGCTCTCCTGCTACCTGTCAAACAAGTATTTCCTATAGGAGATACCATCGCATCAATATGTCTGACTTTCGGTCTGACCTTAAGGAAATGCCTTTTGTCAAATGTCCAACAAATTCTGTCTCACAGCTCTATGATCAGTATGTACAAGACTTGGGTTGTGTCCTTGACAGGCATGCTCCTCTTGTGTCCAGTGTGAAAACAAAACAGCGTGCTGACTGGTTGTCTGAGTCCTATCGCCTTGCTAAGTCACTGAGACGTCAATTTGAACGAGCTTGGCGTAAAGATAAAAGCCAATACAACAGGAGTCGTCTTCGACGTCAAATCGCCTGGTGTAATCGTCTAGTAAACAGGGACAAAACTGTCTATTACAGGAAACTAATCTCCGATAATAGCCATGATTCGAAGAAACTATGGTGGGAGTTACATAAAGTCCTACATAGATCCCATGGCACTACTCTTCCCTCTTGTGAATCCTCAAAGTCATTGGCTGATCGCTTTGCTACTTTTTTCTCAAATAAAATTGTGAAAATCTGTGACAGTTTTTCTTCATCTGAGTCTTGTAACACTGTACATCCCCCCTTCGACCCCCCGAAACTGACAGTCTTTACTAAAGTCACTCAAGATGAAATTGAAAAAATAATCAGTAAATCACCTACCAAATCATGCTTGTTGGACCCATTACCCACATTTCTTGTTAAGGAATGCATGGACATCCTTCTACCATCAATAACCAAATTGGTCAATTGTTCACTCAGTGAGGGACTGGTTCCAGACAGTTACAAAAAAGCCGTAGTCACTCCACTTATCAAGAAGGCCTCTCTTCCTGTCAAGGACTTGAAAAACTACCGCCCAGTATCTGGACTTAGCTTCATTTCTAAACTGGTGGAGCATGTAGTCGCTAAACAGCTGGTTGATCACATTCATCATCATGACTTGGATAACTCATACCAGTCTGCATATAAGTCGGGTCACTCAACTGAGACGGCTCTACTTTCCATCAAAAATGATATTCATTTGTCACTATCTCGGGGTGAAGCTACTGCCTTGGTACTTCTAGATCTTTCGGCTGCCTTTGATACCATTGATCATTCCACTCTCCTTGACTGTCTTATGGATTGGTTCGGTGTTGGTGGTTCAGCTTTTAAATGGTTCTCTTCTTATTTCACTGAACGCTATCAGTGTGTAAAGATTGGTTCCACATTGTCTAACTTAAAAAAACTCCTGTTCGGTGTACCTCAAGGTTCTGTTTTGGTCCTCTCTTATTTTCTCTGTACACATCTCCCCTTAGTACACTGATTGGTAGACATAAAGGTGTAAACTTCCATTTTTATGCAGACGACACACAACTCTATGTCCATCTCTCACACAGGAATGCCTCAGCTGCCTTTGTTTAGTTGAATAGATGCCTTCAAGATGTTAAAAGAATGGATGTCTGCTAGCAAACTTAAACTCAGTCCTGATAAAACTGAGTTCATACTTTTTGGCTCCAAGAAGCAGAGAGAAAGGTTAAGTGCATTCTTCCCAATTGATATCCTGGGCAACCCCCTTCACCCCACCGAGTCTGTGACGAACCTGGGTGTGTGGTTCAATGCTGATTTTTCCTTCTCAAAACACGTACAGAAAGTTTGTAAAGGCTGCTTTTGTCAACTGAGGGATTTTAGAAATATCAGGCAGTTCTTGACTCAAGATGCAGCTGTGTCGGTTGCCAATGCTTTTGTTAGTAGTCGGTTGGACTACTGTAACTCACTTTTCAGGAGTCTCTCTAAAGCCAGTCTCCATAGATTACAGTCAATCCAAAATTGTGCTGCTAGAATTGTCACAAATTCGTGTAGATACACTCGTATAACACCGGTACTCAGAAAACTCCATTGGCTCCCTATTCAGTTTCGCTCAGAGTTCAAACTGGCTACCCTGGTGTACAAGTTTATTCATACTGGTTTCCCTAAATATTTCGCTCCACATCTATCCACATACCGCACTACTTACAATACTAGACGCAGTCAGAGTGTTGCCAACTTCCTCAATGTACCAAAATTGCAACCCACAATTCACAAGTCCACTAAGCAGTTTGGCTTCAGTTTTGCCTTTGATGCCCCCACTGTCTGGAATTCACTCCCTGAAGACATCCGTGCATCACCCATTATGGCCTCTTTTAGAAAGAAACTCAAAACCTATATCTACGCAAAGGCTTATCCTCCTTAGCTCACTTCTCTTATGGCTTCTCCGTGGTGCCGACCTGTTTTTGTCCCTGGACTTTGAATTTGCCCATTCCTATTGTCTTGTTGTGCCTTAGAGTCCACTACTTAGTGGAGATTAAGCACTATAAAAGTCAGTTTAGAATTAGAATTAGAATATATAACACCTCAGTTATACCACTAAATTTCTCCAATCTTGAAATGAATAAAATATGAAATTAAAATTCTACACACACTTTAATGGAAAATGTTTTGTGTATTTAATATTACTATATATTTTAATTTTCCAGTCTCCTGTAAATATAATTAACAAAAACAGAATTAACAATCATAAAGGTTGCTCTGCTCCATTGGACTTTTAGTGACTTTGATTACATAAATACAGAGGGCGAGTGAATGTGTGTTTTAATTGTAAAAAGTAACTGTATAAAATAGTGACAACAATTTTTTCTACTACTATTCTCAGAAACAAATTAATTTAAATCTCATAACCCCCACAGAAACATCTTTTTAATTTTTTTTACTGCAAATGGGCACACATGTCCAACAGATGTCCTATTCTTTCAAGGTCCCAGTTTACATGTTTGTCACTTTAAGTATCAGTCTGCCTTTGGGCTCTGATTGATTTAAAAAAAAATAAAATTTGGAATTTTTTAATTGTTTAAATAATAAGTTTTGTCATGTAATTGTTGTAATTAGTATCAAGTACTTTATATGTGATGTAATATTATTTTTGTATAGTTATATTTAATTTAAATCAGTTTTTTCCAGTTTTGTCCAGTATTGTCCAGTTTAAACCAGCAAAAGGGGGTTTTATCCAGTTTTTTCCACCGTCCCGGAAAAAACCCAACCTTGGTGTAAAGTAGTGTAAAGTATTTTTACACAAACATGAATATTACATAAAACCATAATAAGTAGACCATGTATGAACATTTACATGTATTAATTGGTAGCAAGTGACAGTGAGTCAATGGTACTGAGTTTCCATGGTTGCGAGTTCTATGTTTTCCCACTCCGCTTATGTGTCCAGTTACATAACACATGATATATCTGCTTCACCACTGCCATTCTTCATTATCATAGACAATCTTAGCCTTGCTTGGCTATTTTCATGCACATTGAGCAAATTCCATTTGTCTTTGAGGATGCAACATGGCATTTTCTGTAAACAAGTATATATTAGTGAATGTATAGTCCAGAACTACCTGGAATCTACACACAATAATGATAAAATGACAAAGTATGTGAGTGTACTGCCTGCAAGGGACAGCACTATGGACCTATAGGATCAAAATGTAAATTTATGAACAATATAGACTCAACAAGTCATGTACCCCAGTGAAAGGAAACATACTTTTGTAAGACCAGCTCCATTAATCTGGGGCATTCCATTAATTTGTTTTCCCATTTATGAAATAGAAAATGGAAAAAGGCCGTCTTCGTTTTTGTGTTTTGCAAACATTCAAAAAGAAAAAGGAAAGAACAGGTGTTTCTCATTACTGATCTTTATGGTTATCTTCTGGAAATTGCTTTTCTGTGCTTTTTCAGTTTATAAATATTGTATGAATGAAATCAGCATAAAGCTTTAATTTCTGTTTTGCTAAAAGTCTCTTGCATATTTTTCTCATTTGTTTATTTTTAAAATATAATAATCAGTGATGCTTCTAGAGCCCGGGATATGCGATATCTTGCGAGTTTTAGAACTACCGCGCAATTTGGTATGTTCGGTGTTTTCTGTATAAGACGCACTCCCTCATGTTTACAAAATGGAGGGGCACCGATAATTTCATGAGAATCCTTTAATTTTATCATCATGAAGGCTATATTTGGTTCTTTTTTCAGTGAAAAATGTTATTTCATATGAAAACAAAATGGATACTACAGATTGAAAGTGGATGACGCAAACGTCAGATACTAACAACAATACTGTTAAACCAGTTCATACAGCATTTCTTTACCTCATATCTTCTCATGAATATTAACTAGTTGAGTGCTATGGCCGTTAGTTCTAAAGTTTAAAGTGTTAGATCTTTGTTAAGGCCTGCATTTTATAAAATATTGCTTGAAAACCCCAATGGAAATCCATGACCCCATATCTTCTCATGAATATTAATGACTTGGGTGCTATGGCCATGAGTTCTTGAGTTTAAAGCATTTGATCTTTCATTGAGACGCTTATATTTTTAAATAATTCTAGAAAAGTATTGCTTTTTAGTACGGCCCCATATCTGTGAGTTTTTTATCCAAGCAGTGATCCAGATAAGTAACAATTTAATGGGATCTAAGTTGGATCAGGATCCATCTTCTCTTTTTTCACAAAGCTCCATACATTTGTGTAATTCTAATTCTAATTGGACTTTTATAGCGCTTAATCTCCCCAAACAAGAGGACTCTAAGGTGCAACAAAACAAAAAAGCAGACATCAAAATTTCTGTATCCAATGGCATAGCAGGGGTCAAGCACCACAGAGAATGCCAGGAGAATGATGCAAGCTAAGCTGTGTATGCTTTGGTGTACAGGTAGGTTTTGAGCCGCTTTCTGAAGGAGGCCAGCGAGGGAGAGGCACGAATCTCATCAGGGAGAGTATTCCACACAGTGGGAGCACCAAACGCAAAACTATTACTAAACTGTTTGACAGATTTGTGAACAGAGGGGCAAAACTTTGGAATGACAAGGAAATTACCACCACTTTGACTGCACCTGGTATTATAAGAACTGCTGTAGGAGGAAAGATATGGAGCAAGATACCTGGGAAAGCCTGTGTGAAGATACTTATAAACAAGTGTGGCGGTCTTGAACACTGTGCACACTGTGGCCGGCCTTATATGCTGAGTCCTCTTGTTTGGGGAGATTAAGCGCTATAAAAGTCCAATTAGAACTAGAATTACACAAATGTATGGAGCTTTGTGAAAAAAGAGAAGATGGATCCTGATCCAACTTAGATCCCATTAAATTGTTACTTATCTGGATCACTGCTTGGATAAAAAAACTCACAGACATGGGGCCGTACTAAAAAGCAATACTTTTCTAGAATTATTTAAAAATACAAGCGTCTCAATGAAAGATCAAATGCTTTAAACTCAAGAACTCATGGCCATAGCACCCAAGTCATTAATATTCATGAGAAGATATGGGGTCATGGATTTCCATTGGGGTTTTCAAGCAATATTTTATAAAATGCAGGCCTTAACAAAGATCTAACACTTTAAACTTTAGAACTAACGGCCATAGCACTCAACTAGTTAATATTCATGAGAAGATATGAGGTAAAGAAATGCTGTATGAACTGGTTTAACAGTATTGTTGTTAGTATCTGACGTTTGCGTCATCCACTTTCAATCTGTAGTATCCATTTTGTTTTCATATGAAATAACATTTTTCACTGAAAAAAGAACCAAATATAGCCTTCATGATGATAAAATTAAAGGATTCTCACGAAATTATCGGTGCCCCTCCATTTTGTAAGCATGAGGGAGTGCGTCTTATACAGAAAACACCGAACATACCAAATTGCGCGGTAGTTCTAAAACTCGCAAGATATCGCATATCCCGGGCTCTAGAAGCATCACTGATTATTATATTTAAAAAATAAACAAATGAGAAAAATATGCAAGAGACTTTTAGCAAAACATAAATTAAAGCTTTATGCTGATTTCATTCATACAATATTTATAAACTGAAAAAGCACAGAAAAGCAATTTCCAGAAGATAACCATAAAGATCAGTAATGAGAAACACCTGTTCTTTCCTTTTTCTTTTTGAATGTTTGCAAAACACAAAAACGAAAACGGCCTTTTTCCATTTTCTATTTCATAAATGGGAAAACAAATTAATGGAATGCCCCAGATTAATGGAGCTGGTCTTACAAAAGTATGTTTCCTTTCACTGGGGTACATGACTTGTTGAGTCTATATTGTTCATAAATTTACATTTTGATCCTATAGGTCCATAGTGCTGTCCCTTGCAGGCAGTACACTCACATACTTTGTCATTTTATCATTATTGTGTGTAGATTCCAGGTAGTTCTGGATTATACATTCACTAATATATACTTGTTTACAGAAAATGCCATGTTGCATCCTCAAAGACAAATGGAATTTGCTCAATGTGCATGAAAATAGCCAAGCAAGGCTAAGATTGTCTATGATAATGAAGAATGGCAGTGGTGAAGCAGATATATCATGTGTTATGTAACTGGACACATAAGCGGAGTGGGAAAACATAGAACTCGCAACCATGGAAACTCAGTACCATTGACTCACTGTCACTTGCTACCAATTAATACATGTAAATGTTCATACATGGTCTACTTATTATGGTTTTATGTAATATTCATGTTTGTGTAAAAATACTTTACACTACTTTACACCAAGGTTGGGTTTTTTCTGGGACGGTGGAAAAAACTGGATAAAACCCCCTTTTGCTGGTTTAAACTGGACAATACTGGACAAAACTGGAAAAAACTGATTTAAATTAAATATAACTATACAAAAATAATATTACATCACATATAAAGTACTTGATACTAATTACAACAATTACATGACAAAACTTATTATTTAAACAATTAAAAAATTCCAAATTTTATTTTTTTTTAAATCAATCAGAGCCCAAAGGCAGACTGATACTTAAAGTGACAAACATGTAAACTGGGACCTTGAAAGAATAGGACATCTGTTGGACATGTGTGCCCATTTGCAGTAAAAAAAATTAAAAAGATGTTTCTGTGGGGGTTATGAGATTTAAATTAATTTGTTTCTGAGAATAGTAGTAGAAAAAATTGTTGTCACTATTTTATACAGTTACTTTTTACAATTAAAACACACATTCACTCGCCCTCTGTATTTATGTAATCAAAGTCACTAAAAGTCCAATGGAGCAGAGCAACCTTTATGATTGTTAATTCTGTTTTTGTTAATTATATTTACAGGAGACTGGAAAATTAAAATATGTAATAATATTAAATACACAAAACATTATCCATTAAAGTGTGTGTAGAATTTTAATTTCATATTTTATTCATTTCAAGATTGGAGAAATTTAGTGGTATAACTGAGGTGTTATATATTCTAATTCTAATTCTAAACTGACTTTTATAGTGCTTAATCTCCACTAAGTAGTGGACTCTAAGGCGCAACAAGACAATAGGAATTGGCAAATTCAAAGTCCAGGGACAAAAACAGGTCGGCACCACAGAGAAGCCATAAGAGAAGTGAGCTAAGGAGGATAAGCCTTTGCGTAGATATAGGTTTTGAGTTTCTTTCTAAAAGAGGCCATAATGGGTGATGCACGGATGTCTTCAGGGAGTGAATTCAAGACAGTGGGGGCATCAAAGGCAAAACTGAAGCCAAACTGCTTAGTGGACTTGTGAATTGTGGGTTGCAATTTTGGTACATTGAGGAAGTTGGCAACACTCTGACTGGGTCTAGTATTGTAAGTAGTGCGGTATGTGGATAGATGTGGAGCGAAATATTTAGGGAAACCAGTATGAATAAACTTGTACACCAGGGTAGCCAGTTTGAACTCTGAGCGAAACTGAATAGGGAGCCAATGGAGTTTTCTGAGTACCGGTGTTATACGAGTGTATCTACACGAATTTGTGACAATTCTAGCAGCACAATTTTGGATTGACTGTAATCTATGGAGACTGGCTTTAGAGAGACTCCTGAAAAGTGAGTTACAGTAGTCCAACCGACTACTAACAAAAGCATTGGCAACCGACACAGCTGCATCTTGAGTCAAGAACTGCCTGATATTTCTAAAATCCCTCAGTTGACAAAAGCAGCCTTTACAAACTTTCTGTACGTGTTTTGAGAAGGAAAAATCAGCGTCGAACCACACACCCAGGTTCGTCACAGACTCGGTGGGGTGAAGTGGGTTGCCCAGGATATCAATTGGGAAGCATGCACTTAACCTTTCTCTCTGCTTTTTGGAGCCAAAAAGTATGAACTCAGTTTTATCAGGACTGAGTTTAAGTTTGCTAGCAGACATCCATTCTTTTAACATCTTGAAGGCATCTATTCAACTAAACAAAGACAGCTGAGGCATTCCTGTGTGAGAGATGGACATAGAGTTGTGTGTCGTCTGCATAAAAATGGAAGTTTACACCTTTATGTCTACCAATCAGTGTACTAAGGGGAGATGTGTACAGAGAAAATAAGAGAGGACCAAAACAGAACCTTGAGGTACACCGAACAGGAGTTTTTTTAAGTTAGACAATGTGGAACCAATCTTTACACACTAATAGCGTTCAGTGAAATAAGAAGAGAACCATTTAAAAGCTGAACCACCAACACCGAACCAATCCATAAGACAGTCAAGGAGAGTGGAATGATCAATGGTATCAAAGGCAGCCGAAAGATCTAGAAGTACCAAGGCAGTAGCTTCACCCCGAGATAGTGACAAATGAATATCATTTTTGATGGAAAGCAGAGCCGTCTCAGTTGAGTGACCCGACTTATATGCAGACTGGTATGAGTTATCCAAGTCATGATGATGAATGTGATCAACCAGCTGTTTAGCGACTACACGCTCCACCAGTTTAGAAATGAAGCTAAGCCCAGATACTGGGCGGTAGTTTTTCAAGTCCTCAACAGGAAGAGAGTCCTTCTTGATAAGTGGAGTGACTACGGCTTTTTTGAAACCGTCTGGAACCAGTCCCTCACTGAGTGAACAATTGACCAATTTGGTTATTGATGGTAGAAGGATGTCCATGCATTCCTTAACAAGAAATGTGGGTAATGGGTCCAACAAGCATGATTTGGTAGGTGATTTACTGATTATTTTTTCAATTTCATCTTGAGTGACTTTAGTAAAGACTGTCAGTTTCGGGGGGGTCGAAGGGGGGATGTACAGTGTTACAAGACTCAGATGAAGAAAAACTGTCACAGATTTTCACAATTTTATTTGAGAAAAAAGTAGCAAAGCGATCAGCCAATGACTTTGAGAATTCACAAGAGGGAAGAGTAGTGCCATGGGATCTATGTAGGACTTTATGTAACTCCCACCATAGTTTCTTCGAATCATGGCTATTATCGGAGATAAGTTTCCTGTAATAGACAGTTTTGTCCCTGTTTACTAGACGATTACACCAGGTGATTTGACGTCGAAGACGACTCCTGTTGTATTGGCTTTTATCTTTACGCCAAGCTCAAGTTCAAATTGACGTCTCAGTGACTTAGCAAGGCGATAGGACTCAGACAACCAGTCAGCACGCTGTTTTCTTTTCATACTGGACACAAGAGGAGCATGCCTGTCAAGGACACAACCCAAGTCTTGTACATACTGATCATAAAGCTGTGAGACAGAATTTGTTGGACATTTGACAAAAGGCATTTCCTTAAGGTCAGACCGAAAGTCAGACATATTGATGCGATGGTATCTCCTATAGGAAATACTTGTTTGACAGGTAGCAGGAGAGCAAGCAATGTCGATAGCACATTTAATGACTGCATCATCAGATATGAATTCACAGATATCCACCTGCACGCACATGTCCTGATCACTGGGGGAAAGAATGAGATCTAGGATATGGCCGTGCAAGTGAGTGGTATTGTTTACTGACTGTCTTAGATTACATGATTGTAAAAGGGCTTTCAATTTGTGGCTATCAGTACAAGGTACATCTACGTGTATATTGAAATCACCACATATGAACTACTTGCAATCAACAGAAGACAGAAAACAAACAAAGGACATAAATTCATCTAGAAAAATGGAAGAACACGGCCCAGGAGGGCGGTAGATAGAAGCTAGGAGCAAAGTTCGACCTAACACTGAAACTGATATGACAATATTTTTAAAGGAACCATAATTTGGGGTATCTACTTTGTGACATTTGTATGATTCACAAATGAAGAAACCAACACCACCACCAATACCTGTTGAACGTGGCCTATGTATCAGAGAGAAACCATCTGGGGTAAGTGAACAAAGGAAACTATCAGAATCAGTGGTACGAATATGTGTTTCAGTGAGACAGAGGAAATCCAAAGGTGTGAGATGTTATTGTGTCAGCAAGGAGAGGGCCCTTGTTTCGGATTGACCTTGCATTTAATAAGCCAAGCATAACTGGTCCAGGATTTATAGCAACATCCCCGCACATAAGAATCAATAGCATAGGCCCACTCTGTTTTACAGTAGGGGGGAAAACATGGGAGGTGGAGCAGTAGGAGTAATTTTTAGCAATCCTTAACATGGATGGAATGAGGAAACCATTTCCCAAAAAATTATGTGAGACACTCCTGAGATGAGTAGCAACCAACAACATGGTGCAGAAGAGTAGAATGCGCATGGCAAACATCTTAGTTGTGTTGGTCAACTGATAAATGCCCTAGGATCAAAAATCACCTGTGGGTGGCCTAAAACCTTTATGGCCTTAAAGACTAACACTTGAAACTTCGTCCCGTAGGCGACTCACGGGCACCCTAGCAACCCACACTAAAGCCAACCTTAAGAAACTCAAACCAACTACAACCAACAGAGAATTTTGTCACTAAAATAAAAGAGAATCTGACTAAAGAAAACAAGTCAGTAAAAACATTGAGAAAAGTGATTAGCCAAAAATTAAATATACATACAGTTAGCAAGAATAGACAGTAGGCATTGACAGATTGAAAAACAGTTACCGGTAATTCCCGTCTGGGTGGGTGATAATACCCGAATTATTGTACAGTCACAACAATAGTTATATAACAAACAAGAACAGTTATCGATCAGGTAAATAGTAGAATAAACCTAAAAACTACAGCATAAAAGCACAAGAATATTGTATAATGGCCGTGAGATGTTATTGTTTACAACCCATATATTTTAAAATACGCGTTCTCCGTGGTGCGTACTAAATCATATGTCAGCCTAATTGACAATACAAGTGATATTTCTGGTTTAATTCATGAGGCGCAGACATATTGTGATGCTCTTTTGTGTTATTAAACCCATTATTTCAAAAGCAGTTTAGTTCTGAGGGGTTTATCCAAGAGGTCTATCTACCCCAGAGTTATTTTTAGTAGCTGACACCTGAGGAACTGAACCCCAGCTACTAAATCACAATTACAATTGTGTACAGTGTGCCTAGACAATAAAGTTAAAACAATGAAATAAAAGTTTGTGGGATCTGGTGTTTACTATATGCATGTATTTATAATCCCTTTCCCCTATCCTTTTATGCTTTAACATTTAGTGAATTGTATACATAGACATGGCTTCTTTTTAAAAAAACTTGTAAAAAGATGTGGCTGCATAACTAGAACTGGAATTAAACATTTTAAAGTTAAGGTGCTCACATCACTGCGCATTTTTCACTGTGATTATGTTAATGTACTTCATAAGATTATACACATACAATAGTATATTTCAATATGAATCCTAGAATCTACATTAAATAACCCTGCGTTTAAGTGAAAGTGTTACTGAAATGCATGTCTGTGTAATGTATATGTTATGTATATATCGTATATGTATTTCTGTAAATGTAAGTGAATGGGGATATTTAAAATATAATATAAAACACACAATATAAAATAAAGGTATAAATATGTGACAAATGTATGAGAGCTACTGTTCTAGTATTCTTGTAACATTGAAATATAAAAAATTAAAATAAATGATTTTATATGATTCTGGGTTTTCAAAATTATTGTTTTTAACTGATAAAGGGGCAAAACCGGATAAAACCTATTCTTCCGGGATGGTAAAAACCGGAAAAACCAGGTGGAAAAAAACTCTTTGGAAAAAACTGTCAACCTTGCTTTACACCACAATATTTTACAGATGCTGCTTTAAGATCAAATAATTTCAAAGTCTTGGACTTGTACAACTTATTTATATTCATGTTACGCCACTGAATTCAGTGTGGTTTCCTGTTAATATTTTAGTGATAGACTGAATACTTCAAATTTGCAAAGTCGCTCATAAATATTAATGCATGCATAGAAAATATGTAAGATCATAAAATACCAAGGGGTTTCCGAACAATTTTTAACAAAACTGCTACTTGAAGATCATACCTCAAGTGTGTGATATTAATTAATTTATTGGTAGTGAGATGTGTTAGCGAGTTACCGGTGATGAGATGCCATGATCACGAGTTCAATGTAAATCAAGTGGAATTCACAGAATGCTATGACACATAATAATGAATATGAATTCTATAGTCCAAATGCTTTCTGTAAACAACAATTATGTATACATATATTTATTTGGGGTTTAAGTCACTTTCAACACTGTTTAGGTCATACCAAGATGGGTATTTTTGTGGGTAGATGAAACCAGTACAAACTTCCACACATAACCGATGACCTCAGAGGTGATGTATGCATATAGCCTGATTAAAAATTTCTTCAACAAAACACATGAAATCCAGTAAAATACAAAAACAGTTTCAAACACTGTTCAGTTGAAGTAGATTTTAGTTTAAATTTAAGATAGGGTGTGTGTCCTATTCAACATTCTCATAAAATATGTCTACTTTACAGGGTTTATGCAGGAAAATTAAGAGAATAGGCCAAAGGCCAGCAAATCACAACAATTTAAGTCACCACACAAGAAAAGTCTTCCCATGGGGTTGCAATTAAGTGGTTGATACCTGAATTTTGTTTTGCTAAATTCCTGATTTTAAATAGGAAAGTAGGGGTCAACAGCATATAATTCCATTTTTTCACATTATTAAGCAGTCAATTGGGCCAAATAAATAACACATTAAAATTGAATCAATTTATTTCTTATTCTCCAAATGCAACTTTTTGAAAGAAACTGAATATTGCAACAAAATGCTTTTATGAAAGTTTATTCTGTTTGTGGTTTTGCACTTTTTCAACCTGTAAAACAAGAAACAAAAATAAAGGTTTTTTTAAAATGACACATTTCCTGTACAATAGGATTATTTATTTGTAAAACAACTCCAAAAAATAAAAAAAATCACATTATTTTTGTGTTATGATAGCAGGGACTACAGTAAAGATTATACAATACCCTTTAATATTTCAGAGCATATCAATAAAACATACTTTATGACAAAAGCCATTATATTAATTAATTAGTTTTAATGTCAATTTCAATTCTGTATAGATCATATTGAGACAGGTAGTTCTATGGGCAGAGAAAACCAGTACATACAGTTGGTCAAGGTCCTGTAAGGTAAACTGCTGACCATTGTTAAACAACTACAAACTTTCCCACATAAGGTCAAGGGTTTTAACTGCAAACCTCAGAGGTAGAAGATAAATGTGTTTCCACTGCACAACTATTCCCCCCAATAGCCTTTCTACAGATTTAATGTATAATTTATATTTTTCTTACCTTCTGACACCACAAAGTACATTTAAAATGTTAATACTGCATAAAATGACAGTACTTTGGCTGGTATTAATGCCAAAACATTTCAACAAACAATGGATTAAACAAAAACATTTTAACAAACATATGACAGGAGCCTAGAACTTAGGTGAATTTCTACACCAAACATTGGTTTTTGGTGAATTTCTACACCAAACATTTGTTTTTTGAGATTAAGTAAACATACTGGTCAGAGTAGCCTTTTACCTCCTGCTTATATGAAATCCAATTTGTGTATTATACTAGCCGTTATCAGTTTTAACCATAATACACTTTAGTTGCTGTGTGATGCTCCTTTTGCCTTAGTAAAAACATTTTGTCTAGTTACCATCAAACAAGGAAGTTTATGTAATTGACGGCATGGGTTTGTTTGTGTGTCTGTTAGCAAAATAACTCAAAAAGTTGTGGACTGATTTCGATGAAATGTTTAGGGAATGTCAACAGTGGCACCAGGAACAGCTAAATAAATTTTGGTGTTGATCCAGATCACTATCTGATGCTCCTTTTTGCTTTAGCAAAAACTTTTTGTCTAGTTATAATCACTATCTGGATCCAAGTATTGCAGAATTCTACTTATACAGATTTGGTTGTTTACATTCTTTTATTTACATTTTCTGTAATTTGTTTTGGTGTCCATATGAGAGCTGTAAAAACATCAAAAACTCAAATAATGTATCAGAGTAGTGCAAAATCATAAAATCCTGGAAAATATGAAAAAAATTATCCCTAACAGCCAGAGCCTTTGAGACAGCTTGCACTTAAAAAGAGCTGGGTTTCACAAGGTTCAAAGCAATCAGTCAAGTCCCTAAATAAAAACACAGTATTGTGCACAATGATGAAAAAAGTGATACAAGATGTAAAGCTACCTTGTATCTTCAAGTAGACACAACGGTTCTTGTCATCGTGCAGGTCTAGACACTTATGTTTCAGAAAACATGACTCCCCAGTAAACACAAAGGCAATGCAAGCAGTAAGTTGATCACAGGTTTTACCACACTCTGTTGGTGTCCTCATCCTGATATTGTTAGAAAGGTCGTTGCCTCGACAGTTGTGCATCAACTTAATTGTATAGCCATTGACTATCAAAATTAAATGAAAATTATCAGTAAATTCAATAACGATATGGCACATTAACTTGCCCAGTAAACATTAAAAGTGTTTTTAAATGTGTTAAATGTTACCAATATAATGTGCTGAGTCCTCATAAAAGGGCAAAATTGGGATGTTTAGCTGCAGAGAAGGGGGCCAGTAAAATCTCAAAGGAATTTACTATGCCTGAAACTACTGTCAGACTGTAAAAAAAATGATATTTACATGAACTTCCCAAGGGGAAAAAATCTAATAATATTACAGTTCTTCAACATGGAAATAGAGGCAGACCACCAAAATTGGGAAAATTTGATGAAATGGTAAAGCAGTACTTAAAGCAACTGCAAATCCAAGGAAATCCCATCAATAAAACTGTTGTAACTTGTGTTGCTGTTGGCATTGTCAAACATTATGATAAATTTCTACTTCAGAAAAATGGAGGGCACAAAGTAGTTGGGAATTCCTGGGCTGAGTCATTTTTAAGGTACTAGTAATATTTCAACTTAAAATGGTCATCTGATTTGAAGACATACATTTACAAATATTAAGAATTAAATATATAATACTAGTATAAAATATATAATATAGTATACAATAATACTAGTATATAATATACAATTTTGTATAATGTTTCCAATACTTCTGGTAGAGGTCCTCAGTGGCCTAGTGGTTAGCAAGTTTGGCATCTAATCATAGGCTGTCACCTCTGTGGGTTCGAGTCCCACAAGTGGCAATTCTGAGGACCTGTCCCAATATGACCCTGACTGTTGAACAGGACGTAAAACCCCAACTTTGAACTTTGACCAATACTTCTGGTAGGACTAGTATTATTTTATTCTTATATATGCCATAATAAAACCAAAAAAATGTAATCTAGTTTTCTTTGGAAAAGTGGACTGATTTCTTAATACTAGCATTTTACAAGAATGTAGCTGGCAGTAGGTTAACACACTCCTGTTTAGAACCATCTACAGACATTTACACTTGAGCTTGATCAAGATTAGCCCTAAGTAGTTGACTCAAGAGTATGTATACAAGTACTACATGTAGTGCTATAGACATTTAGTAATAGAAATAACGACTGTGACCATGTTTACCTTTCCGGAGGATGGGATATGTTCAAGAACAGCACAAAAAGTCCCACCAGATTTTGAAGCAATAAAGGATGCATTTTTGAGCAGAATGACTGATGTCTGCACTAATGTACCATCAGAATTAATTTTGAATTTTGACCAAACTTCCATTAAGATGGTCCCAGCAAGTCAGTGGACCCTTGAAGAAAGGGGAATCAAACAAGTGGATTTTGTCAAGATAAATGACAAAAGGGAGTTTACAGGCCTCTTTGGCTCTACACTGAGTGGTAAACTACTTCCACCCCAGCTGATCTACTCAGGAAAGAGTGACAGATGTCACCCAAATGTATTGTTCCCTAAGTCATGGCATATCACACACTCTGATAATCTCTAGTCGAATAAACAAACTTTGATTCAATATGCCAAGAAAGTTCTCATCTCATATGTTTCAAAGTTGAGGGAGGTCTATGGTATACCATTTGTGGACAGTATTAGTCAAGGTATTCAAATTCATTGTTGTGAACACTGCTGCTATAATTATAAGTATACTTTCTTTTAGCATTATTTACATTAATTTGTTTGTTTATTTGGGGTTTTACGTCGCTTTCAACACTGTACAGGTCATATCACGACGGATAGTTGGAAGGGCAGAGGAAACCAGTACATATAGTTCGCTAGGGTTCTGTACTGTAAACTGCCGACCAACGGCAAGCAACTACCAGCTCTCCCACTTACGGCCATGACGGGGATAGAACCCCGGCCGCAGAGGTGGGAGGCGAGAGTGTTACCACTCTGCCACCGTGGCCCCTTTATTTACATTAAGGGGTGCAAGCAGTACCATAGTCAACTTTACATTAGTAGCATGTATAAAAGTATTTTCAGTTTCAGTATATTTCAGGAGATTAAATACACAGTGTCTGGTATTAGAAACAACAAATTAACAAACTTTAATAGTACCAATTTAATTTTAAAGGAAAAAAATGAACTTTAATAGCTGCGAGCATTTCTCGTTTTATGGTATTGGAATTTTTTCCAGTATAGCACCCTATATCGCACCTCCATGCTGATTGGCTCATAGATATATGAGGGCAGGAATTAACTCCTTGCAAACCTTTAACACCCCTTAAGTGAGTGAGAAGATAATTTATTATTCAGTCTCCTAATTTAATCAAGAAGGAGTGTACATAAATATATCACAACTCAATTTACACTGCACCCAATACATTAGTATCCCATGGTGAGATTATGTCCTTGTATAAATTATAATTAGTTTTAATGAATGGTCTCTCATAGATTTCAATGCACTCAAAAGTCAAAATCACAGCATTTGTATCACCGCACATCACACTATCATGATGTCATAATGTCCTCATACAATTCCCAGAAATTGATGCTCAAATTAAAAATATTGCTGGAAAAAATCTGTTTCCTGTTGGAAGTGTTTAAAGTTGGAAGTGTTTAATCTTCATGGAGGCTTTGCACGGCAAACCCAAGGGAAATTAGTGTCCTTATTTCTTCTCATGAATATTAATGACTTGGCTGCTATGGCTGTGAGTTCTCTAATGTAACGAATGTGATTTCTGGTGAAATTCGGTGATTTTGGGTGTCAGTAATCATTGTGAAATCTCTTAGGTTTCCAGGGTTTAGTATGGGCAAGAAATGCCCATCCAGTTTTTCATAGGGCCTTGGATTTGAAGGTAGAAAGTTTTGGTAAAAATGATCCAATGAGGGATGTTTTTGACCACACAAAGAGATGAGTAAGCCAGGAGTTGCAGAATGTGGGTAAGCACATGGTAGGCTTTCTTTTCGGATCTGGACTTTGCGGGAGGACTGATTTTAGTGCTAGGTATGAGATCTTAAATATCGCCATGTAATTTGAGCTAAATTACCATGTGAAAAGTTTGGTCTGTTTGTTTTGTGTTTTCCCTATTTTGACCTGGGAGGGATTTTTGTCCATGTTGAGGTGGACAAATATGGTATTTAATCATCATTATGAACAGGTTGTTGCACACAAATTTGGTCTCTTTCTTTTGTGTTTTCCCTATTTTGACATGGGAGGGATTTTTCTCCATGTTGAGGTCGACAAACATGGTATTTAATCATGATTATTAACAGGTTGCTGCACACAAGTTTGGTGTCTTTGTTTTGTGTTTTCCCTATTTTTTACCAGGAACAGATTTTTGTCCATGTATTGGTGGACACACATGGTATTTAATCATCAATATTAACATGTTACTGCACACCTGTTGGGTATTTTGACTCCCAGGGGATAGGTGCATTGGGACTTGGACTGTGGCATAGACACCTGGAACAATCACAGGACTATTGCTCTGGAACTTATGAAGAGTCCTGACTTTTAAAGTAGGCCAATGAAGGGTTTGGAGTTCTGTAGGTCTCTGAAAACCCTGCACCCATTCAAAAGGTCAACTTTCATTCATTGCATTCATTCATTTAATTTGAGCTAGATTCCCTCAAGTCCATGGTGCAAATTCATAGGTTGGGGTTTCAGGTTCAGATTTAGGTGTGAGATTTCAGATGGCTGAGTCCTTGTTTGTCCACAGACTGAGTCAGTTGAGATTTCCCAACATTAGCTGATTTTGTTTTAACACATGGTGGGTTTTTTGGAGGGTTGTGGTATGTTTTGGGTTAAAATATGAGTTAAATAGCTTACATGCTCAATAATTCTTGGTATACATATGGCAGGCCAGTTGTTTAATGTATTGATATTAAAATGTCATTTCTATGTCATATGGCTTATATTTTGGAAATGATAGTTTTTGAATAACTTTAGCCAGGTCAGGTTAGTTTGATAAATATTTAATTTAATTTTGACTTCTGCTTTGACCTGTATTTTGACCTATATTTTATATATTAGTATACTTGGCAAAGTGGTATTATTATAATGAAAATACTATTAAAATGAATAAATAATCACTGAACATAAAATATTAAAATAATTATTTGATTAGCTTGATAAAATATTAATTTCTTCAAGAAGTTTGTGTGACACTTATACCAATGAAAAGTTGCTGACTGAGATTTAGTCTCATTTAGTTTGTTCTACAGTTTATAATTATATATCCCTTAACATCCTTAAGTTGTAAATTAATATTTAATAATGTGATCTATTACTTAATATTCTGTGTCGGTGGCTCTATTTTTTATTAATTTGTATTTAATTTTCACAGGCACTCTTAATTATTTCTGTTTCATGCTTGGCATACCTTAATCAATACTGAGGGTTTGGGTTTCACATATACTTTTGAATCATTATTTAATATATTACACTTTCTAAATAACATTCTGTTCTCTATAATTTGCTTGTCTAACTATTTCATCTTATTTCTTATTTCTGCATATTATTCAATTATTTTGATAATTTTATGTTGATATTTGATGAGTGTGTGTTTTCTCTGTTTAATTACTATATACATGTCATTATGAATAAATATCAATAACTTTTACAATTTTACATATTGTGTTTCATTACACATGTTATGAGTCATAGTCATTTAAGTTTCAGGTTAGGGTCAGATCTCAGTTCTTCAGCTGCAAAGGTTTCATCGTGCTCACATTCTCATACTCTACAGTATTTCTGTTGTGCTGTTAGAAATTCACATTCATTTGACTTATGAATTGAATCTCACGTTAAATCTAGTGTACTGACAATAGATTGGCCTTTATATTGTCAGGATTAAGTTGTTTTAGTGGTTTGGTTTAGCCAAAATCCAACCTGGTGGCAGTCTACCTTGTGATAAATTGTCTGAGCCTTCTGGTCAAAATATTTAAAATATGAAAGCAATATGTTTTTGAACAAAATTTTCGAGAATCAGATTTTGATGAGAGGAGGGATCCTGTCTGACGGCAAGCCCATTTTGAATGACAACCCCGGGGTTGGCTCTGCATGTTTAAGAGACTAGGTACAAAACTCCCATCTTTAGAAACCCAAACCCTCCTCTGAGCCAACTTGGCAGAGGCGGATCAAGGCCTGGGTTCCCATCTTGTCAAACTTGATCTTCATCTATGCTTCCATTCTATAAAATATTGCAAATAAATCCCAGGGGAAATCTGTGTCCTCATATCATCTCATGAATATTAATGACTTGGGTAATATGGCCATGAGTTTTTGAGTTTAAAGTATTGATTTTTGTCTATGCTTCCATTTTATAAAATATTGCAAGGAAAACTGGAAAACTTAAGGGGAAATTCATGTCCTCATATCTTCTCATGAATATGAATGACTGCACCTCATATTTTAACACCGCACCTCAATGCACCATTTTACCGCACTTCATATTTCAACACCGCACCTCGGCGCACCTGTTTTTTGGAATTTTGGAAAATATTAAGTCCATTTCCAGTATGTCACAGATTTTTGAAAATGTTTAAAAACCACAAAACTATGTGAAGGGAGCCTTAATAAAGGCATTAGATTATGATGTTGTTATGATATAATACTGTCATAGTTTGGCATACATGAATATCTGTTAGTTACAAGATAAAGATATCCCATTTGTCTAAAAAGACTTTATACAATCAAATCCTTAAAAGTACAAAAATGGCGATTTACTTTTATTGTCCACCAAGTGCTTTAATAACAATCAGAAAGGACATATTCCAAAAAAAAGCATCAGAGGTGTTCGTACCCCACAGCCTATGGGACTATTTTTAACACTATGAGACATAGAAGTAAAAACTCATAAACTATCCATAATTACATTATTATCTACTTTAAGCAGAGTGCAGTCAATCATCAGTCAAATAAGAAACTGGCATGTGTGGTACATGAGCTGGGCATCAAGTTGATTAATTTCATCCTGTGTTAATCCCCCAAAGTCAGACTTTTCATTTGTTTAATTTTAGAATTAGTGTCACTATTGTATTTCCCTTTATGTTTAGTGTCTGTACTTTAATACTGGCTTTGTTTCTTAGACAAGCATATAGATGGTGGAGAATCACACAAGTTTTGTTTACTAGATTCTGCTAGATTATGCAGAGAAAGATATGAAGTGAGCTACAGGACAGAGGGACTGCAATTATAATTTTAATGCAAGTAATAGCTTATCCTCTACCAGTCTTTAAAAGGTTTACCTGAGAGAGGTAATTTGTCCTATTATACTGTTAGTGTGTCATTTTGAAGATTTTAGGTATGGGTTTACTGATAAAACATGTTATAGCCCAATTTTTATTAGAACATCAAATTTATGGTGCTTCTTCTGAATATCTCTCAAGCATTTTTGCAAAACTTTTCATAAAACGATTATTTAATACAATTATGCAATAATAAAAGTTTGATTAATAAATCAAACATATTAACCCTTTCGTTACTGAAGGAGCATTATTCTGGGGGACTGTAGCCACATGACATCATATCACGTCAGAAAGGCATATAAAGTAAAACATTAACTCACTACCTTATACACTTCATTTGCAGTATTTCTCGGTATATTTCATTAGAAAATGATGAAAGTCGAATGGCAAAACTCCAAGGAATTCCCTGTGTTGATAGACATGGCACTTTCTAATGCACATTAGTGTTGACTACTTGATGTCTTAGATGGTAGTGAAAGGGTGTATTCACTTATCTTGTTTCAACTGAATATGCAATAAATGCTAAAATATTGTTACAAGTAATGTCATATACCACATAATTTTACACAAATAAGATTTCTCAGGATGTTCTTATATTTGTTAAACAGGAGCAGAATAATTTTGCCCATGTTGTTATTATTGGTAAAAGAGTAAGGCTTCTTGAGGGCCACACTCTATTTTTTGGGCATTCTATTTTTGGCGATTGATTGTATCAGTAAATTTTCAAGAAATATCAGCACATGCACTTGCAATACTAATTATTCATGGTAAGAGTAACACAACAAATTCTTACTTGGTCAGCATGGGTCAGTATTTTGGTCAAATTCATTTTACAGAAGATAATGTATACTTTTACCGCCAACATTCATCTATGTTCAGATATTTTAATTAAGACTACAATCCTGTCTTTTCTATCTCAGAATAAAGAGATATTGATACAAATGAGGCACAATATTGCGCTGCTTTAATTGAAATTTAACGATGAATTTGAAAGAGTCATTATATTACCTTTCCAAAGATTGACAGTCATTAGTGGACTATGGATACGATTGACACAGATCTGCTTCAACCAACACCTTTTATCACGAGAATTGTAGCTAAATGCTACACAATCACTGATCACTGAGCAAATTCTGTGACATTCCATATGTGATGCTGCAGTATTTCCCAGGTCATTGCCAGGACACTCTGTTTCAGGAAAAGCTTGGTACTGCCATTCTGTTAGTACAAAACATTCCACATTGACATCAAACTAAAGTAATCTGCAACAATAAAGACAGATGTAGATATTTACAAACTTAAGTTTTCATCTGTCATGATAATGCATGTTTTCAATCAGAAATTGACATAATGTAAGCCTGTAAACAGGCCTGTAGTGGTGACTGACACAGCCCTTAATAAAGGCTTGTATTGATGAAATGGTTAAGCCTTTTATATCCTATTCATATTTGTACAAAGGACTTTATAATCTTTGGTTAACAATGACTGTATTTTTATGTAAGAAAAAGCTTCCGGTAATGCACATAGATTGTTTTTTTTATGGTGGAAGGCTAAAACCCAGGCCCCCTACTTCCCCTTCTTTAATCCAACAAAGAAAAACTTTACTCAGCTTCCAAAATTTTGAAGTGAATTACCACTGAATAATGTTCTAATGATATATATTAGGATAGTACGTTGTTCAGGTGCACAGATTGTTCCAGTTGAAATCACCATTTTAATTAATTTTGTAATATCAGACCAGTTTGTGGCATTATCTGATGGAATATTGGTGATTGATGTGCCCAAGATGAATACACATAATATCTAACAAGTCCCAATAACAATATACATTGCATCCTATTCATTTTATTTCCTGTAATATGCAACAGTACATTGTAGAAATAATATCATGTATTACGGACGTTATCTACAGATAACATAGCTTTCAGGTAATTTTTTTATTATTGGTCCTAGGGTTTGCAATATGAAACCAACCTATGGGAAACCATAAGCTAGGAATCTTCTAATGTGGTTAGATTTGGCCTTGGGCCTGGTTTAGAGGTATACAGTTATAAGTACAGAATTTGGGGAAGGTTAAGACAATTGTAAAGTGGAGTATAAAATCCAGATGTTAAATGTATCAGTTTATGGGAATGACCTCTTGAACGCTAAGATCCTTTTATAAAGGTAAACAGCAGTAGTTAAATCTTGTGAACAAAACCATATACATGTGCCTTTATACATGTGTGTCTGTGATTATACAAAACAAGAGAAATATGTAGCTTTTATATAACTATGTTTACTTGTTGTTCTCGAAAATATAATGTATACATTAGAACTATAAACATGGTGTTAGGTGTGTGGCTGTTAGAGGAATACATCTCATAATAGAATACAAATAATGACAACAGGATATAATACAAAGCACAATCAAAATATTCAGAATGGCTTTATAATATGATGTTCCAGCTGCATTGGATGTGAAAAGTGACTTACTTAGTAATTGGACATTTTTCTAAGATCAATGGGGAGATTACAAAGTTGCCACTGGACTAAGGGAGAAATTAAAGAATGTAAGGGTTGCAACTTTTGGATCTATTATGGGTAGAGATTATTTTATAATCTCATAAATTCTTGGGATAACAGATGAAGATTGCAAAGATCTAGGTAAGTGCATAAAGGCACTAGAAAGTTATTTCCAACCAACGCAAAATGAGATTTACAAACAGTACTTGTTCTATTCATGTGGTGAAGGACCCAATAACAATGTGGATCACTGGGTTAGGTTAGCAGACTTTCATTGTCTTGCAACTTTGAAACAATGACTGACAGCTTGTTGAGAGACTCTGGACTGCTTCATTCCAACAAAGAAATGCCAATCATGATGGGACTTAACCAATGAGCTGAAAATTATGTTAAAAGGAAAATGAAGTCAAATATAATTTAAAATAAAGAAAACAAGCAAATTTGTTAGTCTATCTATCAGCCTACTGATGAAGTCACATTCTTCAATTTCCAGTACTTCAGCCATGCAGTGTTAATGTGATCTCATTATTGGTTATTAAGTGACCCATCTGGGCAGTTGTGATGATCAATAATACCAAAAAATTTGGTTTGTTGGTTTCTCTGTCAAGTGAATTGTCAGTCAGCTGACATGGTATCACTCTGCATCATCCAGTACTAATCCACATCCTCTGAACAACTTATCCAAAAGTACATGGCTAAGATGCATGCTATTACATTTAAAACATACCTTGTCTTCTGAGGATGATAAATTGTTCAAGGCATATAGATCGATCTGTTCCTATGTTCCCCATAGTCTCTAGAAGAGAGGTACCTAGACCCAAAGTGTGAAAATGTCAACACTGTATTACAGTTTCCTCATTGACTATGGAAGGAATTTATCTCTTAACTTGGATATGTGTACTAGGTTTGCAAGTAGATTCCCTTACATGAGTATCAGGCCTGGACCTTTGTTAATTATAAATTTTTAAAATAATTTTTAATGCATTAAAATTCATGAAATTATGCACTAAATCACTTATAACTTAAAAGTATTGCACTTAGAGTATTTTGTTAAAGTATGTTACTGAACTACTTTATCCATAGCTACATGTTGAGTAACTTGGGAACTTTTCCCAATAGCTAAGTGAGTAATAGCAACTTCCTGACTTTTCTGTAGTTCCATAATTAGTAAAGTCACTTGTAAATTGAAAACTATCGCATTTAGTATGATTTCAAGAATTTTTATAAATATGTTATTCAGGTACTTTTGTGTGAGCTATTACATAGTAAAATTGCAGACCTCTAGCTCATTTCATAGATGAGCAATAGTTACTTTTAGGTTTTCACTGTTGTGTAAATCACTTGTAATTTGAAAACTATTGCTGTTAGACAACTGTTGCTGTTAGTGTGTTTACATATATTATTCACATACTTTTGGGTGAGCTATAACTTAATCAAATTGCAGAGCTGTAGCTCATTGCATAGCTGAGAAATAGGTACTTTCAGGTTCTCACTTTTGAGAAAATTGGTTGTAACATCAAAACTATTACATTTAGATTTTTCTTTGAATTTGTTTTTCTTCTACTTCTGGATCAGCAAAAGCATAATGAATCTACAGTACTGTAGCTTATTGCATAGCTGAGCAATAGGTATTTTTAGGTTTTCACGGAGTAAATCAGTTGTAACTTGAAAACTATTTCATTTGCAGAATTTTCTTTAAATATGTTATGCACCTACTTTTGGGCAGCTGTAAGATAGTTACATTTGCAGTCCTGTAGCTTACTGCATAAGTGAGCAACTTTTGTGTCCATTTATGCTTTCACTTCTACTTTGGAAGTTAAAACACAGTCTGCTGATATATAACCCATTCACAGTCACTGATTGCTTGTTTGGTTTTAAGGTTGCTTTTGTGACCCTAACATAATCCTTTCAGGAGATTTTTTTCTTCACCAATAACATTTACCTCTTCACATTTGGTCCTTTAGCATTTTATATAAACCTCTTATCTGTAGGGACGCTCTGTTTTTGTGTACAAAAACCTTTTGTCTAGTTGATGTGTGTTATTTGTAAAATGGTTCTTGATTCAAACAGAAATAGTGACGTCATAAATAAATAACTGTACAAGGAAAACATTATGAAAGACATGGGGGCTTCTATTGTTTATTTACAGGACACACATTTGACTGAGAATAGTACTCATTCCATTAAACACATTTAGTCAGATGTATATTTACATGGAACAAGGTCGAATTCTCATGGTGTTGCAATTTTGCTAAATAACAATTTGAATATAAAGTAAATCAGGTTAATAAAGACACTGAAGGGAACTACATACAACTCCTAATAACATGTAGTGGAATGAAAATTAACTTAATCTGTGCACATGATCCCAATAAAGATGAACCAAAATTCTTTGACAAAATTAAAGATTTAGTCTCGATTGAAGACAGTCACTATGTACTTATCTGTGGAGATCAAAATCTTAAATCGTGCTCAGGAGTGTAATAATTATGTAGGAATAAATAACCCCAAATCAAGATCACAGATGGTAGAAATATTACAAGAATTGGGTCTTTGCAATGTACATTGCTGGTTTCATCCTAATGAAAGAAAATACACTTGGATCCGAAAGACGCCATTAAAAATAGTTGCCTAGATTACTTCTTAGCCACAACTCAAATGATAGATGTAATAACAGATTGTAACATTAAATCTACTTATAGATCAGACCATTCTATTATTGAATTTAAAATTTGTCTCAGTAAGTTTAATCATGGGAAAGGGGTCTGGAAAATGAATAATACATTGCTGAAAACAAAGATTATTTAAACCTCATAAATAAAGTCATGACTGAAGAAAAATTTAAATACACACTACCTATATCCAGTTGTGAGTACATTAATAAAAAATGATGACATTCAACTTAAGATAGAAAGTAAGCTATTTTTAGAAGTTTTGGTTATGAGAATAAGACATGAAGCTATTAAATTTGGATCATATTTGAAAAATCAACAAAACCAACAAAACAACATTTGATGGGCCTTGTATCCTGAGTGAACTGAGGTTAATTTTGGATTGGTGAACCATGATGAATGGTGGAACAAACCCACTGGTAAGAATGGTTACCAAGTTGCTTGAGCATTTGTTTGTTTACAAACAATTAAAGAACAAATGTCTTGAGATCAAGACATCTGTGTTATCTGAGGTTGTATGGATGATCCTTTGATGAAAGGATAATAAAAGAACAAATGTCTGAGAGCCAAATGCCCAGCTATGAAGAAGTATCATGTACAGGCAACCTTGAAGAATTGGCTTCTTAGTAAGCCAGGAAAAGAAAAGGTGCATACTTGGAGAGGAATATTAAAGTTGTTGCAAGGAAGAGGAAGGATGAGCTGCTGAATTGACAGAAAACCTTGTCTCAGTGAGGTGAGAAACACCTTTATACAGATTGATAACCTGGCCTAGGAAGGAGACCTCTTGTAGGAACAGATCTAATTACTTTCTGTTACAAAACCACCCCAAGTTAATAGTCAACCTAAGACAGAGTTTCAAAATGAACCTCTGACAACTATTGGCTCTAATAAACCAATTATGCTGTAGCATGTGTACTGTGATACATATGATCAAAGCCAACTTTCTCACTCCCTTGACAAAGGAAGTTAATCCTGAAAGACCAGTGGCTTGATACAAAGGTATTGCCACAAACTGGTGCACCATGCCCAAGAACAAAATTCTGCCCCAAAATGAACCAAAGGAGCCAAAGAAAAGAAAAGAGGCATGTAGAGGACAAGAGAAATGGTCTACTGGCCAACTAGAAGGGAAAAATGATCAACTGATAAGTTTACACGCTAATAGTTTGGAAACCCAGGAAAAGATCTAAATATTATGCTAGTTTCCTGTCTTCTATCGCTTTGTTAAGGAAAAGAATCTGGAAAAAAACAAGCAAAAAGGATTCCATGAACTGCTCCTATGAACAGCAAATGTGAGGCTGATTAAAAAAAAACAGCATCCTTCTGAGGAGAAGAAAAAAGCTTAAGAAGAGGAAATTAGGAAAGTGGAATCCGAGAGATCACTGGAAGGTGAAAACCAAGTTCTAGATTTCTGGAAAAAGAAAGGCTGGCACCCAAACCTTTCAGATGAAATGAAAGAAATCAGTTGATCTCCCACTGGCAAGTGGAGGGATCTGGAAGTAAGAGTAAATGTTTGATTGATACAAACACACTCTTATCTCCTGAAGGGCATCTTTATAGAGGTGTAGGCTAGGACTCTTGTCCCTGTCTCTGAAACGCATTCCACCACCAGATTGTTGAAACCTGGAAAGGAACCACATCCTTTTAGCACTAAGTTAGGGTGAAAACTCTGTAGTTGGGAGGAGAAAGACCTTTATTGATTTGCTTCAAGAGGCTAAAGCAGAAGGCTGAAAAGAGGCAGCTTTAGTAAGGGCAGTATGAAAAGCTCCCACTTTTCTGTTATATGTGAAAAAGAAGTCTCTGAACAGAAACAGCGCCAAAAAACAGGACCATAAAGGGCCAAAGTCCCCTACAAAATGATAGGAACTAGTAAGGGAAAAGGGAAAAAGAATTCTCTTCAAACAAAGTGCGAAGAGATCTAATGGCTGGGAAAAGGCTATATTATTACCAAGTTAAACCAGCTGAAATGGAGCTGAAAGATCCATAGAAAAGATATCCAAAGCATGGTGGGTGATGAAAGACAACTGAGCAAAATGTCTGGTCAATCAACCTGACTAGACCAGGCCTCAAGGAAAAAATTTCAGAGAATAAGGACCATAAAATCTATATCAGATCTCTTTCAATGGCAGAGGAAACCTGCCTAGGAAAGAAAAGGTCTCTGACAGAACCCACCAGGCGAGACCCTTGGTCTGGACACCTGTGTTAGTACCACAAATCTCCTGAATAGGGTTTGTACAAAAATTGCAAAATTAATTTAATAAGTAAATTGAATTTGTATTAGTTAATAGTGTTAGGAATGGGTCTAAAAATCAGAATCAATTAATAATTCTCAGCGATTGATTACTGATTTTAATCATTTTCTGCTAGCTTTGTAAGAAAGACAGAATATTCTTTTTTTACCAAAAATAATAACAAAATAGACTTCTGATAGATTAGTTGTGAAAAAATCCATGCTATTTAGTAACAGTTTGTGGTAGAGAAGGGGGTATATTAGTAAATCAGTAGGTTGAAAGAGTCAATAAGTATGTGTATCATCAATAAAATAATAATCTATTAAGGTAGCCTTAACAGTTATACATAAATACTTATTTTCATCCTCCCTTTTCAGGTTGAACTTAGTTTATTGTATTAAATGATCTTCTAAATATGTACAGAAATTTTGAGTTTTAGTTGTAACCAACAGGAAGTAGAAACAAACATGGCAGATGATGTAAACAAATGTTATAAAAATAAAATATTAAATATCTGTAAGAAAGGGAAATTAGGTAATTTATAAGTCTTACTTTGGACTCACAATTGATTCTTGAAATGAGAATTGATTTTCTACATTCAAACTTTTAAAAAGACGTTGAATCGTTTTTCTGTCGAATCGTAGGACCACTATTAGTTAATACCCTATCCGATGGACAATTCCTAATCTGCTCAGTGTAGACTGGTCCGCCAAATGTCAGCTCCACCGGCCAGGCTGGTACAGTACTGTGCACTTGCCAGGTGGTGCATCGTACTTACTATCTAGACAGACTGACATCATGGCATCTTTTTCATTGTCTAAACCTGTAAGATACCTAGTATGCTGATAGCGGGTCAGTTGGGAAGGTCTTAGGTGTGCATTGGTTAGGGTAGTAACTCATAAAAATTCAATTTACTTATTAAATTTGTAATTTTATTGTGTTAATACATTCTATTCGATGGACAATTGCTGAATAACTACTGTTTGTTCAGCTGGTAAGTTTCTACGGACCTAAGTGAACACATCAACAAAACTAACAAACTTTCCAGAACTGCGTTGGCCTTAAATTCAGGAAACCATGCAAGGTCATTATTGGTCATTATCGGTAACCAGCAGCTGGTTGCCCAGGGTTATACTGATGTGCTGCCCCCTATTTTACAGACCTGCTCTGAGGTAGGGAAGTGAGGGATGAGTTCAGTCCCATAAGGGAAGAAAATAAACCTCCCAAAGGAAGCACAGCACTTTTCTTTGTTTATATATGTTCAATTATTTACATATGTACAAGTCTCCTCAATAACATGGGCTACTGGTGGATCTGCTGGGCAGCCACTATAGGTCAAAGGTGATATAGCTCTGAATCTGTCCAAGTCACACCCTTCAAATAGAATTGTGTGAAGGTATTATGTGACTTCCAGTGGCAGGCTGACAAAATTTGCTCCATGGAGACTCCCGACTTGAAAGCCTTAGAAACAGCAAAGGCCCTGACATCATGGGTTCAACCTAATATTGTGTGAGGACGTCCTGGTCAGATAGCTCATAGCATAGTATCACAGTCTGTTGATCCATGAAGAGATAGTGGCAAGTGAGATGTTCTTGTCAAAACCTTTCTTAAAGAAGACAAAGACCAACTCCTGATTCTGTCTGAAGTCTGAGGTCCTGTCTTAATAGTAGCACAATGTTCTGACCAGACACAGGGACCTGTCAGACTTGAGGGACTTATCCAGAGTTGGGGCCAGGGCTGGTATAACCACTGGCACCACATTTTCTCTACCCTCTTTGGTTAGCTGATTCTTGGAAAGAAAACTGGGTGATTAGTATAGAGACACCTCTGGCCAATCAGACTGGTGTCTAATGTTTTTGTTTGCCAGGCATGTATCTCAGTTCTGTAATTGCCCAACCTTAGGGCAAGAGAAAAACCGTCTTGAAGGTCAAATGTTTCAAAGAGGCCACTTTAATTGGTTTAAAGGGAGCCTTTGTCTGCTGGTGAAACACCAGGGAAAGGTTCCAGGAGAGGACTCCCTTCATCCTTTGGGTCTGTTTCTGTGAAAGCTATCCAACAGACGAGTGAGATTTTCATCTTTGCTGACATTAATGGGTGAATTTCCCAGCTTATCAGCAATACCGGATCCTCCAATGATATGCTGAGTGCATCCACTGCTGAGGCCAGGGGATTACAAACTTAAACACAGACTGAAGTAGTTTGTTGTTGAACCTAGTGGCAAATAAACCTATTTGAGGTCAGTGCTACCTGCTGCATATTAATTGGAAGACCTGTGGAAGGAGATACCATTCTCTCTGAATGGTCTGGCCTAGCTTGGATAGCTTGTCTGCCACCAAACTGAGCCAGCCTGGAATGTGTCGGCTTTGAAAGTCACTTGTTTCCTGGCACACTAGGTCAAGATTCTACAGAGTTGGGCACAAAGTGGGCCTCCTTTCTTGGTTATGTATGACACCACTTTTGTTGTCAGTTCCCACAAGAACTATCTTGTATGAGCAGAGGTCTTGAAACACTTTCAGGGCTAAAATTGAAAATTTTAATTACTTAAATGTAGCTTTTATAACCTACAGGCTTACCATGTTGAATTGAATGCTATCTCCAGATACCTTAGGCATCCAGACAATATCCAAGAAAAATAGACATTTGTAGCTTTTATAAACTACAAGCTTACCATGTAGAAGTGAATACTAACTTGGATGGCTGCAGGCAATCGGCCAACGTCCAAGAAAAATAGATGAAATGGAGTAATGATAGCTTGATGCCTCAGTACTGTAGATGAACCCCGTGGTGAAATACTGCATGCTCCCAATCTTTTCAAGTTGGAATTAGCCATACCCCCTCAGTTGCAATACAGCAGGGAGGCAGGGTGGTACTCTTTTCAGTTCCACATGGTAAATTTGTAGCTTATAAAGCTGTATTTAATTAACTGAAATTTTCCAAATTACAATTTTGAGTCCCACTTACAGTGCCCTGGTTATGAAAACTTGGCCTGTAAGAAGCCAAAAGCCAGAATTTGATCAAAGAACAGTACAGATACTGTTAGGATGTCTGGATCTTGAAGGAGAAAGTGCAGCCATGCTCACTTAAATGGCATGTATTGCCCCAAGTGTTTCACTACAACATTACAAGCCCTGGGTTTGAAATCTCTCTTCCTGGAAATCAAGATAATATAAGAATAAAAACTGAGATTATGGGTTACCTAATTTTTAACACATAATATTAGTACATAATATTATCTTAACATAAATAAAAGATAAAAGACCTCACCAGACATAGTGAGAAGGTATACTTATACCTAGACCCTGGGTTTAGACTCCTGAAGACTTGACTGCAGCAGAGGTGCCCCCCCCCCCCTTTCCTTTCCAAGAATGACTAGTCTAAGGGGAAGGGTTTAGGATCGGGCCGCTATTGGTGGACCCAGATACATGTTGTTTTCATTATCTGACCAAGTAAGGTCTTTTATGAAAAAATTGGAAACCATAAAAGGAAAAAGTATCATAGTTGTTTTTTTAGCCAGAGGACAAAGCTAGCAAGAAAGCAGTTTTGAGGGTATGATGTTTGAGGTCTGTCTTTCATAGGCTCAAAGGGTTCTTGTGTGACCTCATTAAGTGACCATTCTGTTGATTGGACTTGGTTTAATCTGGACAGAAGGTTGGCCATCACATTCAGGCACCCTGGAATGTGCCTGACCCTGAGGTTTATCTTGTAGGGATGACACCATGTCATGAATCTCGGAGAGCACATCTCTGCTGAGTGGGTTCCTCCTTGTTTAATATGAAGGTCAAAGTTGGGGTTTTATGTCCCGTTCAACAGCCAGGGTCATATTGGGACAGGTCCTCAGAATTGAAAGCTACTACTGTTGAGTTGTCTGTGGCAACCAACACTGTCTGATTTGACACTGGTCCTTGAACTTTCTCAAGGCCAGAGACCGTCTTCAGCTCTAGAACATTTATGTGTAGCTTTTTTCTGCCTGACCACAGACCTTTTGCAGAGCTTGCTCTAAGTGAGCGGCCCAACCTTTGTTTCAGATGTCTGTAAAGATTTGGATGCTGTGGTCTTAGGGATGAAGGTCTGCACCCTTCATCATGTTGTGGGATTCTGCTAGCACCGTAGATGAGCCGAAATGGTCTGCGATGAAAGAAGGAAGCTATCTCCAGTGCTCCTTGAGATGAAAATGAGATTGAAAGGGTCTCTCTGAGACCATCTTCTCCATTTAGGCAAGCAACCCAATTAGTGACATCAAACATCTTGCAGTCAAAAAATATTTTGACTTAAAGTGTAGGTCTTGAGTGGGTTCTACAAGGGCCGGAACTAGATGGTATTCATAGCACACAAATGAAAAACACCTGAGTAGGTATTAGTTATGACTTATACTGATTGGTTATCCACGATAGGGACTGTGTCAGGAATATCTTTGAGTTTGGGAGGATGAGGATATGTCAGACAGATCTATGGACGCCACAAATTCCCCTGAAATAAGAGAGGCCCTGCTGGACTCTGCAGTTTCCATTTGAACTTTTCTAAAAGTAGAAAGGGGTTGAGCCTGCTTACACCTATCACTGGTCTCCACCTTTGGTGAGGCTTGGGGCTAGAACAGGAAATTGTAAAACCTGAGAGATTGAACATTTTCCACCCTTTCTATAATGTTCTTTGACAGGAGAGACTGGATACAAGCAGCCAGACCTAAATCTTTGACAGGGCCTTGTATCCTGACCAAATCAGGAAAACTCTGGCTTATTTTGATTTTGTGATGAATGGTAAAATGTAATCATTGTTAATAATGTTTAACACTTTGAGCATTTTTTTGGCCAGACTCTCATGACAGAACAGAGGTGAACTGTCTGAGGCTTTTAAGGAATCCCTAGGGTGTGGTTAAAATGATTTCTGGAGCCTCTGTATTCCATTTCCCCGCTGCCTGAGGAAAATAATTGCTTACTATTTAGAATGCCCTCACAGTGGCGTTTCCTGTCGGAGCCTCTTGTTGGGGTGATTGCTGTGAAAGGGCTGATAGGAGTGTTTTCTGGGTGCCTGGAGGAACTCTTCTCCCTCCTTAACTAACTTAGATTGGAAAAAGAAGTAGGCCAAAAGGGGAAGTTCCAAAGTTCCTGATGGCTAGTTGTTCCCAATGAGGCTGCAGATGAGTCATCTCAGTCACACATCAAACCAAGATTGAGATACCCATTGTATATAACCCTCTCTGGAGCATATGGGCAAAGGCCTTACTTGACAGGCAAAGGCTTTCTGATGTGTGATGATCTTCTTATTCAGGATGTCAAGTAGTCACAGGTCTTTTCATACCCATTCCTG
Organism: Sabellastarte sp. h YS-2021; assembly: GCA_964017235.1. NCBI lineage: Eukaryota > Metazoa > Annelida > Polychaeta > Sabellida > Sabellidae > Sabellastarte > Sabellastarte sp. h YS-2021. The sequence continues at coordinate 180,954,201 of OZ024929.1, read as the reverse complement.
GCTGCTTGGATTAGCACCCTTCGATTTGACTTTTAACTTTTTTGACAGTAGCTTGATACCATCCTGACATTTTTAGATAGCAAGGATGCAGCCCTAGTGACAGCAGTTGAGAAGTTAAGGTGCCGAGATTCTGAGTTGTCTGATGCTCAGATTCCTCTGGTGAATTTGCATCTTGGTTTGAGAACTGAGTGGGAGCTGAAGGGCCCTGGGCTTAGTTCCTGTTGGCCTGCTACATCATTCAGAGTCCAGGCTGTGGTAAAGGACCTAGGCATACAGTACCTGGGTAGGGAGATTCAAAAATTGCCTGTGCTTCGATGTGCTGTGAACATTGAGAGGGCAAATCAGACAAATCTTGTTAGAAGAAGCCCTTTTGGGCTGGTTCGGAAACAATGGTTCGGATGGTTGTGCGTTATTTTTTGGACCAGGCTCCAGAACCAAACTTTTGGATCTTAAATCTCATCCCACAAGGTCTGTCACTTTTCATATTAGAAGCCTAGAGAACCCCCATTTGCTGTTGAAGTTGGATATTACAATTCAGGTGCAAGCTTTTCCTGTTGAATTTTACAGTTAGTTCTTTAATAAAGAACTACACAACTGCCTCACTGCAGGTCGGCCTAGTTGTGTAATAAGGAAAGCATTTAATGCACAGAATATGTTTTTAAATAACATAAAACTTTGAATACCAAAGATATCCTTTAGGGCGTGTAAGCGTAATTCTGCGTAGCTTTTTTAGGGTATTTGAAATGCAAGGCTGTTTTTATTAGTAAAGCGTAAAAGCGTAATTTGCCGCTGAAAAAAGCTTTTCTTGAAATGCAAGCAGGAGGTTGGAGAAAATCCTCTTAAGCGCGTCGATATTTTCATTATTTTGTCATGTTAAAGATTAAGTTTCTACTTATTTAGTGTATATTTTTAATTAAATCATGTATGTTTTTGTAAAGCAAAAACTAGATTTTCCTTGTGCATGAATGAAAATAAGATACAATTTATTGCCTTTGTGTGTTTTGATCCTAAAATCCCCATATATCACCCAGGTAAGATTTATGTCCAGTCATTTAACTATTTTACATGTAGGCAAACAAAATATGGTAAAAATGAATAATATTTATTGAAACTATATAATTTTCCCAAAAACTTGGTTCTGGTGAAATGTTATTTGCTTTTCTGAATAACGAAAACTTTGCGTCAGAATATGACCAAAAAATCCTGCGATTTTACACATTTGCAACTTGATTACAACAAAAATTGTAGCTGCAAGAATGTAAAAATGAGTTTATGAGAAGAACTTACGCATTTTTACACATCTGCAAAAGTATTCTTGAAAACTTATGATGAAAAATATGCTGCATATTTACACATTATTAGCAATTTTTTATCACAATTTACCATTAGCCACACATTCTTGCATCTACACTTTCTGTATTTCAAAATCTTTCAAACCACCAATGTGTCATTTTGCTGACAAATGTGACTGAAATATACTAATATTCAACTGATGCTACTTTTTATGCATTTACAAGTTATCATTGGAAACTCAAACAACTTACAGATTAGTACTTGTATTTTGCATAATTACTAACTGTTGATAATGTTGTATATTAAAATTATTTTACATTCAAACAATCTAAGAATACATTGTCTCCTAAAATATCAAGCACTGTTTTATTTGTACAAATTGCATTGCTCAAAAGCTTACAGCTTTTCTTCACCATGAAATTGTTTAAGGGGAAATTAAATTTTAAACACTTTTACCTGGTTTCATTCTAATTTTTTGCAATTATATTAATATCAGTGTTAAATGAAACAAATTTCCTGCATCAAGAAACTTTCATAAAGTACTTTGCGCTAATATGCCAAAGTGTAAAAATGTGTAGATAACCATTCTACTCTTAAAAAGCAAATGTGTAAAAATGAAGTATTTTCTTAAGAAAATAGATGGGAACTACACATGTGAACACTTTGCATTTGGAACAACAACATTTTTGGCACCAAATTACACTTTTGCAGCTGAACAGTGAAAGCTAGCTTGCATTTCAAAGACCCTAAATAATGGTCGCAAATTTATGCTTTTGCACTCTGAGGGCAAAATCCAGCCCGCACTCTAAAGGATATATGGAATAAATTGCAAAAAGAGGACAAATTTTAAAAGTTGGAAAACGAAGGTCTCGCAAACCACATAGGAGACCCTAATTCTGCAAACACTTGCCGTCTAGACAAAGTCATCGACAAGGAATCAGTATGGTGCTTTATTTCATTTTTAGCCCTATAAATGGTCAAATAATGTAGCAGATAGGGGTTAATTTATTGGTTTTATTTATTCGACAGGTACAGGTCTTGTATATAAGCAACATACACGAGTTATGGTCACCATTTCTTTTATTCAAAACAAAGACGGTTCAAAAGATCTGATTTTTGTGTTGTTTTTCATATTTTAACCATATAAATGGTCAAATAATGTAGGGTTTAGGGGGTAAATCCTCAACATATTTATTTTATTTCGACAGGTAGAGATCCTGTATATAAACTGCATGCATGAATTGTGCATTATTTTGAAAGCAATTGCGGTCTAGACAAAGACAGAAGTTCTTTCTGAAGATTTGTTCAACCAGGACTCGTTTTTGTGCCTTATGTTATATTTTAACCCTTTAAATGGTCAAATAATGCAGATGGAGGTTAAATATTTATTTTATTTTATATTGACAGGCAAACATCCTGTATATAAGCTACATGCATGAGTCGTAGTCTTCAATTCTTCTTCATGTGCACCCGGAAGTGAATTTAATTTGTAAATATGTTAGATATGCTTATCTGTTTTGTGAATTGTCACAAAATAAGACTTTCTTAACTACAATAAAGAAACTGCCGCAGTTCAAAGGTCTGGGAATTTATTGAAACCTATGTTTTTCACAATTTCAACATTAATACAAATCTGTTGGATATATCTTTCATAAATAAACATAATATTTATACAATATCTTCTATAATATAAATTTAACTATGTTTGTTATCTGGGGCTGGTTTCACAAAGGGTGTTAGACTTAAATCTAAGACTTTTGTCTTAGCTGGGTCTTGGGCTAAAGTTAATTTCAAAAAGGGTGACTTAGCCAAGTCCAAGCTTATCAAATAGCCATATTGGTTTTCTGTGTCATGTGACCTTTTATTTCTATTCAAAATATACTCCAGTCTATCAATCAATCAGTTGTACAAATACTTAAACTCCATATCTATGGATTCTAAGGTACACCACCATTTTGTAAGGCATAAATCATAAGACATTGGACATGTTCCAAGTCGTACCCAGGGAGATGATCTGGTGTTTGATAGTTAGAAGATATGGTGGGAATGATTTCTGAAATAGGTAGTGTTAAGTCAACTTTTGAAACATGAGAGATTTGGAGCTCATCATATGGAAGATCATATGAAAGATCATTCCATAACTTAGGGGCATCATATGAGAAACTATTGTTGAAATAGACCTTAGATTTTTAATGGAAGCACAATAATGACGAACCTGAACCAACACATATTGGGATTGGAACGTCTTGTATTCATGGTAGATTTGTACAAGGGGAGATATGGTGCAAAATACTTAGCCTGGCCAGTGGTGAGGTACTAATAAACCCAAACTGGGGTTTTGAAGATCATGCATTGTGTCATAGGTAGCCAATGAAGTGTCCTAATGGTGGATGTGATGTGAGTGTACTTTGACGCACCTGTGAGAAACTGTGCAAGAGGATTTTGAACATATTCTAGCATTGTAGCATTTCAGGATGACAAACTGCGAAATAGAGAATTGCAGTAATCCAAACTGCTACTGACTAGAGCATTTGCAATCACCACTGATGTCTCCACAGAAAGAAACCTCCTGATACGTTGAAGGTCCCTGAGGCTAATAGAACAAAATTTGATCACAGGATTTACATAATTCGTGAAACAGAACTTTGCATCAAACAGAACACCCAGATTGTGTACAACATCTGTGGGAGAGAGACAATTACCCAGGATATTGACAGGAAATGAGTCACTGAGACATTTGTATCTGTCTTTGGCACCGAAGACTATAAATTCTGTTTTATCAGGATTTAGCTTGAGTTTGTTTTCAGACATCCAGACCTGAATATCATTCAAACAGGATTTAAGATGGTCAAAAGACTTGAGACTATCATCAGGGGATGAGTGAATGAACAGCTGAGTGTCATCTGCACAGAAGTGGTATTTGCATCCGGTATATTTTCTGATGACTTGACCAAGAGGTGTTGTGCAGAGTGAAAACAGAAGAGGACCTAAGACAGAACCTTGGGGGACTCCAAACTTCAATTTGAACAAATTCAAAAGACTGGAACCAATCTTGACTTACTGAAAATGATCCTGGAGGTAGGATCTAAACCATTTTAGTGCTGATCCAGCAAAATGAAATCTAGCTGACAAACAGGATAGGAGTGTGTCATAATCGATGGTGTCAAAATCCGCTGATGAGTAGCGCCAGTGCTGTAGGCAGTGGATAAGTGAATTTCATTTTGATGCACAACAAGGCAGTTTCTGTTGAGTGCCCAACCTTATAAGCTGATTTGAAAGTGTTACCAAGTTCATGAGAATCCATGTGAGATCTAATTTGGGCAGCCACAATTCACTGAACCAATTTTGACAAGAAGCTAAGACCAGACACCCGTCGATAGCTCTTCAAGTCCTCTTTTGAAAGGGTGAACTTTTTGAGGAGAGGTGTGACAATAGCCTATTGGCAACATACATCCTGTTTGACACATTTTGACACATTTATCTGAGGAAAAATGGTGTTTTAAATATAAAACCCTGTCACCAAATAAAAATTTCCCCAAGACTACTTTATAGTGCATTTGCAGCCATTTAAACTTTTGAAGAGAAAATTTTATGGCAGCCACATTAAGGTCTTTGTTTACAAAAGCCCAATCCCAGACAGACTAAGCCAAAACCTAGACTGAGCAGCTTTGTGAAACCTCCAAGTCTAAGACCAAAGACTTGGACAGAAATAAAGACAAAAGTCTTAATTTTAAGTCTAAGTTCAGGCTTAGTTGTTTCATGAAACTGGCCCTGGATCTCAGGGGTGGGAGGTAATGTGTTACAACACTACTATGACCCCTAGTGGTTTTTGTTAGGACAATATTGCAATTCTCCACTTAAATTTCACATATAACCAATCAGCACACACTGTACAAATTACAATTGTTCTATTCATTATTGAATTGTTGCTTCATTTTACAGGCTGTATCAAATTACTGAAAGTGAAGTGGTTTGTGAGTACATGTGTTACAACCATTGAAAATAAAAAATATATACTTTACCCTGGAGATTTTCCAAGATGTTTCTTTCAGGAACAGACAATGCATCTGTCTGAAAGAAAAAAAAAACTCTGGTTATGTGATCAGAATGCAGTATAATCTAATAAAATATTTGTAACACTTACTCTCTGTACCAGCAGACTCTAAGGTAAATAAAATATAAAGAATATGATCGTTTTACCATTTCCAGATATCTGGAATATAGTTACCCCTCTTCAATAATTATACATGATCCAATGTGAAACCTGGGCAGTATGATCTGAGTTTACATTTTGCAATAGTTCAATGAAGAATTCTTGGCCATAAATCAGATGTGTTGAAGTTTAAAATTGAGGGATGAAGGTGTGATAATATTGTTGTTCTACTGTCAGAACACATAAAGTGGTCTTTTATTTCCCTTTCAATAGTCAGTGTCAAACTGGGACAAAAATATTTCTAGATATAGACTGTGATAAGGATTGGCACCAAAATTTAATCAGCTGTTTCTTGTGTCATTGTTTACATTTCCTGAAAATTTCCTCCAAATCAGTTTGCAACTTTCTGAGTTATGTTGCTAATAGACCAACAAACCAACATGCCAGGGTGTACATACAAGTGCTTGTCGGTGGTTAATAGCAGCAAAGAGATTTGTTGCAACACCTTGCTAATTATTCATAGGTCCCAAAAAGATTATGTGTAACTACCTTGGAACTGAAATGATTGATAATATTTGAAAAGTATCAGGTGCATTAATGATCCTGTGATAATGCTCCCAACCTAAGGCAAAATAAGATCATCTAGATCATCAAGCACTGGGGCTGAGCAGCAATCTCCTTGAAAACCAAAAACTTTCACTATGGATGGGTAATAAGTGATAAATATATTACTCTAACCTTAATAACATCTTATATGTGGTGCTTCTACTATTAATGGTCTGAATATATTTAAAAATATTTGCAGCAATGTATAGGATCTAGCAACATATGTCTGAATCTAGAATATTTCAAAATAGGATAATGTCTCTAGCCCCCAAATGGGGAAATGATATCTCTCTTCTACATTTAAGGGAGAAAACTTATCCATTCTACTATGAAATTAGGCAGATTAATCATGGCAATATTTGGCAAAAACTACTACTTTGAATGTTTTTTTTAAATTTTGGCACAATAAATAAAGAGACCATTCTGGGCCTAATATGAAATGTGGGCCACACTTTGAGACCATAGGAGTATTAACATAAACCTTGTATGAATGATTTGTGATCAAATAGTTTACATTTCACAATATCTAGAGACCTTTTTAATAAATTGGAAAAAATGCGAAACAAAATTCAATATGTGGACAGACCTGGAACAGTATATACAAGAGGGATGAATTAAATTGGTTCAAGTAAATCAAAACACCGGATTACAACTATAACTGAATGCAAAAGTTTAACTTCAGTTGCCCTTTCATCATGTTTAAGAGAATGAGATTGGATGTCAAATCTCACTAAATGACCTTTGGTGTAATAAGACCATAAACACAAATATATATTGGGAACTACCATTTATTATACTCTAATATGTTACATATAAAAAGGGGGATACAAGTTCTAGAAGACACAAATAAAATAAGGGGTAAAACCAGAAGCTCTAAACCCAAAACATATGATATATCTACAAAATTCACATAGAATACTAAGAAATACAAGGGTGGGTTAGAATGATTTTAAAATTTACATATTTTGCCTCTTTACCTTCTAGGCATTCATCTCCCTTCATTTCAAAGTGTACTAAACAGATTGCTCAATTTTGTAAGTATTACTTCATTGGGAGATAATAGCAATTTTAGACTTAAAGTAGTTTGATTTAACCTTAAGTTGAAATCTATCCATCTAAACTTAAGGTGATCTTATGCTCACCAGTTTGAGCTCACCTGACCCGTGATCTTTCATGTACAGTTCTTTACCAGTTAATTAAGTTAAGGTGGCCTCAAGTTTCTTTGAATGAACATTACAGGTATGAATATTGCAATAATAAATAAATGTAAATAAAATATATAATTTGTCATTGGGCTTTTCAGTGATCAACCCTGACCCAAGGCAATGGCATAAAATGACACAAGAATGCACAAGTGTGCTAAGAGAGATGTAGAAGAAATCTAATGGTCTGTCTGCCACCAAGGCATCAGTTTGGAAGAGAACAGCTTTAGGTGAATTCATTATGTGGTCTAATCCAACTGAAACACATCCCTTATGGGAAATTGCTGCTACTGTTAAACTTGGATCATATTTAACAGAACAAGATATTAAATCTAGCCATATTACCTCAACTGTAATGAGACCACATGCACACAGAAATGTATTTTGGGCACAACCATCCCTTATACCTTAGCACCCTAGATATACAAGAGAGGATACATAAAACAAACAACAGGATAATAACAGAAGTTCCCAACTCCAAACTTATTGTTGCAAGTTGAAATGTGAGAAGAATCTGAAGGGCCTGGGCTGTATTGTCTGATATGTAGGACTAAATTGTGCCACTTTTCCAAATGCTATGCAGTTTAAAAAATAACAGACAGGTACATGGAAAACACTAAATGGTCTTAATAAGAAAAAATTAACTGAAAGTAATTTTCCTAAAAACTTTTTGAGTAACCGTAAATTTGAGTAAATTGATTGAAAGAAACAATAAAATTGGAGATGGTTTCCGTGATTTTTTAACAAATGTTTGGCCTAATTTAGTGAAAAAATATTGCTCTACCTGATAATGATGCAAGCATATTTCATTCATTGAAAATGGTAAAGTTAATTAAATGATTTTGTCAAACATTACTGTTGATGAAATAATGATCAATGTTGTGTAAAAACTTCAAAGGATTGCAATGATATCAACCTGTATGTGGTAAAATTTACTTTTGAGGCTGTATACAGCCATTTTATGTGCATAATATTTATCATTTAACAAAGACGTGTTTCACAGATGACATAAAAATAACTAAGATTGTTTCATTGTTTAAATCAGGATATAATAATACTTTCAATAATAATAGAGATGCACCGTTCTTTCCACATTTTTCAGAAATCTTAGAAAAACTATCTGGTAATAGATTCAGTGGATTCATTGAAAAAATAAGCAATTTACAATATGGTTTCCATAATAAATTATCAACTTCATTGGCATTAATAGAATTAGTAGAAGTACTAACTACAAGAATTCATAACAAGTAAGCTAGGAGTGTTAATTAAATTTAAACAAGGTTTTTAATACAATAGATCTATCTGTTCTTTTACAAAATTGGGCTATCATGGTATCAGAATAATACCTCAAACATGATTTCCATCACATTTAGAAAAAGGAAAGTTTATTTTACAAAAGCACTATGTATGTATAAAAAATGTCAATTTTTAGTTACTAAATGTAAAATATGGTGTTCCACAAGGTTTTATATTATATGCCTCAAATTAATGATCTTATATAATAATGTAATATTTCATTACTTTCATCATTTCTTCACTTCATATTATTTATTGATTATACAAATCCATTTTGCATTGGTGATATTATACATCCAAAATGTTAAATTTTACATGCGAGTTGGATAAACTTAATTTTTAATGAAAATCATAAAATTAGTCTTTTGAAATATTTCATGACAAATTATTCACTGCAAACCAACAAAAATATCAGAAAAATGCATAGGTGCGAAATTACAAATTTGAAAGTTTTATACATTAAAAATTGGGACAGTGTTCATAACAAAGTTTACTTGTAGAACTGATTGTAATTTAAATTGGTAAGAAGTTTTACAAGTCAAGAAAAAAATTTAAAAAGCAAATGTGTCTTATGCAAAGTGTGACAGTTTGGAAGTTGAATGAAACAGCATTATTAACCTTAAACCATACACTTGTTGTACCTAAACTTAATAGACTTAACAAATCCTCAAAACTGGGTTATTTTTACATTTTGCTTGTATTTACTTTTTACCAATGTAACAGATTTTTACTGGGCATTACAAGTAAGCACACAAAATTATCTGTTTAAAATTATATTGTAACATGAAAGACAATTAGATATGTGTATAAACAGTATTAATACTTCGAACAACCGAGATTTTGCTTTATAACATTTACTACATAGACACACCACACCTGGTTAAGATCAACAAAAAGTGAAAGAATTTATTGACAAACAATAGTCTAATGAACAAATATATATAATCCATTATAAACAACTTACTACTGCAACAGCCACAAGAAGTATCAAAGCAACCTTCATGATGATGAGTAGTTGTTCTGACCGAATATGAAACAGCTTATAAACTCTCTTGTACTAAAGATCTAACGTCAAGATCTGGTCTAATTCTAATGCCTGCCTTGTCAAGACAAAGTTTAAATACCAAAAGCCCAACCATTTATACCTCAGCAACATTTCTTTTACACATTTGTGTTTCACTCATGCATTAAACTCTGTTTACACTGCTAGGATGTTGCATCTGGACCACCCATCAAGGCAGTCCTTAGTAAAATCTTATAACTTGTGCTTCCAATAATTACATTTTTTTAGTTTATATCATGGTGATCATAGACACTCACTGAAGAGTTTCAAATACAACATAAGATAAAACTGCAAGAGCATTTTTCTGTTCAGAGTTCTTGTAAAAATCTTTTTCATTTGTAACTGCCTTGCAACCTATATTTTGAGTGCTACAACCAGTTGCTACAGCACGACCACCGATCTTATCATGTTCAGATCATGACATACCTAATTATCTTGAAAAAAGGAATCCTAGTGTTCTGACCCCAAGAGAAGATTGGTCAGAGTTAGCATATTACAGCACAAGTGTATTTTGGGCTTAGTGTCATGAGTGATCTTTATGGTTGGTAGTTGAAGTCAGGTCTTGGGGCTTTTTATTAGGTATTTTTTCACTCAGGGCAAAGGAAGTTTCTTTCTTTTTTTCTATCTTACTTTGGCTGGATTACTCATGACAATCCTCATATTGCATGAAATTTAACACATTTTACAAGTAAACTACTTTAATATGTTTATCAAATCATATGCCTATATTAGCGTCAAAGAAGGAAAAAGCAATTGATTAACCTTTTACTTTTCCATTTAAATGAACCCATTTTAATTTTTTGTTTAAGATACAAGCTCTTGAATAAAGTGACACTTTTCCAAATTTAACAAGAGTATCAAAACAAACAAAAACATAAAATTGAGGGCATCATGACTAACATCCATAATTTTTACAGGAAATGGCCACTCAAGATATGATAAAGACATGCACAATGTTACACCATCAAAATGACACTCATCCACTCCAATGTTACACCATCAAAATGACACTCATCCACTCCATGACAAAACCACTTTGCACACAGACATAATGTCTCCTCCAAGTGACTATTGTTTCTCTGAACTTAATACTAGTCACTTGGAGGAGACTTCATGTCTGTGTGCAAATTCTTTTTCAATAATTGCCTGGTTTAATGGTTCACATTAAACCAGGGAAAAAGAACTTTTGTATATTAATCTATCCACATTTGAGTGACTCCAATCGAATTTGAGACATTTCCGGAAGTCTCAAATTTTAAAGAATTTTTGTAACATTTACAACTCATGCACAAAGTGAACATATTTTGTATTGGTCTGAGAAAATGGTAAATTAAGAGACAAAATCTATTCACAAAATAAGACAACTGATTGCAATTAAAATAAATATATTCAACAAAACAGTGATACTCGGCCATAACAAGAACCCAATGTAGCATATTGGACATCATACATATTTTTACCTCAATCTGCGAACTTTAAAACATTGAATTTTAAGGCTAAGCTTTTGAAAAAAATTATTCAAAACTGAAATGGTTTGTGTAATACCTTTTTCACTAACAACCCACAGAGTTGCCACCAGATTGTAACTTTTAGTGTCTGCTGAAAAAATTTACTCAATACTGGAATGAGTCTTATCCCACCTCTCTAGCTAGAGTTGATTAAATTGATTCAGTGAAAACCCACAGAGTATGCATTTGCTCTGTCAGAGGTATGAATAAATTTATTCAGTGTCAACCAAGAGTGCCCTTTAAAACACTAGGTTGTACATGCAGCTTCTGCTAAAAATGTATTAAGCAAAAGGACATTTCATTGCATTTCTGAGTTAATTTTAATTGTAAATTAATATATTTGGCATTTTTTAAAATTTCCATAGCAACAGATAATTGTTCTTAGCAACCATATGAAATTGATGTTAAAAGTAGACTTCTTGTACAATTTGTGGTAGGATACAATATTTGTGTTTTTCTTATTTAAGGTAATGCCATAGGTGAAAGACAACAAAACCATCTTTTTGATCATATTAAAGCCATAATAACAGGAAATGCATCGTTTATGTCTTGGAAACAAGTATTAATCATATACGAATTGTGGTTACCTACAGGAAAAAACATAGATTTAGCAATTTAAAGGACAAAATCTGTTGTGGTCGTTTTAAATTCTTTTTAAAAGCTAAGCATACCATGAAGGGTTTTTACCAATTTCCATAAAGTATATGAAATAACTTCTCTATTTCCTTAACAGGCAAATTTCCTCAGTAACCATAGGAAATTAACTTAATTATTTTATTTACTTTTCCTTCTTAAAAGGCATTAATCTATGGTAATAAAATGAATTAACAAGAAAGATCTTTTTTGCTAACAAAAACTAAGCCTCCCAAAAAGGTCTACTGCAATATAATATATAGTAGAGAAAGGTTTTTGAAATAAAAACATGCAGTGCTGAGAAAAGAAGTGAAAGTTGAGCAGACAGTTTGGAAGTTTATGCATTAATATGAAATAAAAAATTAAGCTTTATTTTGTTTTCTATGGTCATAAGTTGAGAAAAGTTAATTGAATAAATGCTCTGGCTTTTACTCATGTGAGGCAAAACACAAAATTGGCTGTTTTTATGACCCCAGTTTGACCCATAAGTGGGGCTCAGGGGGTAAATGTGATTGGCTATCTAGATTATTCACACAAGGTTCCCCAATAACTCTCAATACATTCTAAAGCTGTAAAAGCAAGAATAAAAGATATATAAGGCAAAAACACAAAATCGGCTATCAGGGGTTAAATCTGACCGGCTATCTAGACTCTTCACATGAGCTTTTTCCCAGTACCTCTTAATACACTCTGAATCTCTAGAAGCAAGAATAAATTATATACACAGCAAAAACACAAATTCAGCTATTTTATGACTCCATAAATGGCGGGTAGTTAGTCAATAAATCTGACTCTTTACATAAGGTTTCCCAATACCTCTTAATACATTCTAAAAGTCTAAATGCAAGAATAAAAGAGATGTAAGGGAAAAAGATGATATTGGCTATTTTATGACCCTAGTTTGACCCCTACAGAATGGCCGGGGAGGAAATTTGACTTGCTTTCTAGACTCTCCACATATGGTGTCCTACTACCTCCCAATACATTTTATAGCTCTAAATGCAATCATTAAGAAGATAATATGGGGTTCACATGAATTTTAAGGTTTCCGCTTGCTCATAAATCGGACAGTATTCATTGGATCACTCTTAAAATCTAATCAGCTCGTTTTTTGGATAGTATAAATATGTGTATGAAGTTACAAGTCTCTGCAGTCAGTAGATTTTGATGAACTGTGATGATGGACCGGTGTACCCGAAAAAACTATTTTTTGATCATGTGACCTTGATAAAGACCAAAGGTCCAATTTACACCTTTGGAGAAATTTTCCCATGCCTAAGGTATATAACTACAAATATGGTTAGAAAGCTTCCAATAATAAGGGATATGTTCAAAGAAGACCATAATGCGGTGGCGGCGAGCAAACTGACGAGAAAACAAATAAGCACCCTTTTCAGGGACACTTAATAAGGTAACATATATACCCTTGAACATAATTGTGATAAAACGGTGTTCTAGTTCTCTCTCTTGTGTTACAAAGTATAAAAATTGATTTTATTACCATAGATTAATGACTTTTAAGAACTAAAAGTAAATAATCAAGTTAATTTTCTATGGTTGCTAAAGGAAATTTACCTATTACTAAGGAAATAGGTAAGTTAATGAATGAGTTAGCAAATTTAGGAGCAAATCTAGGAAAAAAGACATCAAAATAAAGTAACATATAACAAGAAAGACAGATGTAGATATTTATAAACTTAAGTTTTCATCTGTCATGATAATGCATGTTTTCCATCAGAAACTGACATAATGTAAGCCTGTAAACAGACTTGTAATGGTGACTGACACCTTAATAAAGGCTTATATTGATGAAATGGCTAAACCCTTCCAGTCAGGGGTCTCCTTAGAGCAATTTTTGTCAGCCTGCTACTGGAAATGACATAACACCTTCACAGAGTTCTATTTGAAGGATGTGGCTTGGGCTGATTCAAAGATTTTCCATTTGGGTCCAGTGGTGGCTGTTCAACAGGTGCACCACCAATCCCAAAACTGAGGAGATGTGTAAATATTTACATACTGTACATACTCTGAATATAGTATACAGTATAGTGACAAAACAAATTATAAAAACAAAGGAAAAAAGCTGTGACTTGCTTTCCTTGGGAAAATTATAATATCCCCAGATGAAAGTCGGGGATATATTGGTTTCAGGGCCATATGTTTTGACTTGTGTGCACGATAACTCAAAACCCCTTTCATAGATTTCATTCATACTTGTCACACATATGAACTTGGGTCAGGAGAGGAACCCTATTTTAAGGTGACCTTAAACTCCCAATAATAAAAAACTTATGGCCTCCTTAAGGTCAGATAATTGAATTTTTGTCACTTAATGCCCTCTAGGTCACAATTTATGTGGCTAATCTGGCCTAACTTTTATCTGGGAATACATTGCTATATTCTCCTTATATATACCAAAAATCAAAAATTTATGTTAAGGTTAAAATTGTTTTTGAGGCCCGTAAAGACAATACTTAGACTTTTTTCGATGTTTTTCCTATATTTTACCCTATAACTTAACAGTGGTAAGTCTGACAAGTCTGTAATTGTAGTAGATATAGCTCCTACATGTACTCTAAGCCTGTGAAAAATTTTAAGTCTGTAACTTTAATTTTAAGGTCACCTTAAAGTATCTAAAATGCCCACAGAGACCCAATTCATAGACTTCTGCCACTGTGAAGCCCTATACCTGTCAAATGATTGAACTGACACAGCTGAAATCTCATGTAGGAAAACATTATTATGTTCTGTTTACATCTGAAAAAAATCAAGGCTTTAAATAGATGCTTAACCTGTGAATAAGGATAATAAACACCCACCCGAGTGACCCATTTAAGACATTTTCATATTTGGCAATGTAACCTGGAAATGTTAAGTCTGACAAGTCTGTAACTGTAGTAGATATAACTTCTACATGTAGTGTTTTTCTGTAAGTCTGTAACTTTAATTTTAACATCGCCTTAAGGTCTCTAACACAGACATCCAATTTATTGACTTTTTACTACTTTTAAGGCCTATAACTGTCATAATATGTGCCTGATACAGCTGAAATCTCATTTGGGGATATAATATTTGCATGTGCCAAAAACTAAGGCTTATAAGTAGATATTTAACATGGAGGATGGAGGATGTATGGAGGCCCATAAATAATCCACTTAGAGCATTTTTTCTTTTAAATAGACTCCCCAAAGTGAAAAAAATGGTTTGACCAAAGGGAAAAAAAGAAAACAAAGTTTATAATATAAGTAGTTGTGAATCACACAAAATGGGCGCTGCAAAAAATACCCAGTGAATGCTAGTGGTGTGACAGATGGCCTGTTTAGGGTTATGTTGGTGTCGAGTCAGCACAATCTAGTTTCCTGTGGGACTGAACTCGACCGTCTCTTCCTCTGCTCAAAGCAGGTCAGGGGAAAAGGGGGCAATGTCGGAATAATTCTGGGTAACCAGTTAGTGATAACTGTCTTTGACCTCAACAGATTCCCTGACACCAGATCAAACTGGGTCTTCTCAGTTTTGTTTTTGAGTTCACTTGAGTCCCTAGTAGAATACCCACCATCCAAGCGGTAGTTATTCAGCAATTGTCCATTCGATAGGATGTATTAACAGAATCAAATTGGAAATTTAATTAGTAAATTAAATTTTTATAAGTTAATACCCATCCAATGGATAGGCAAGGCCCACCCGTCCTATCCTGGTATCAGCTTACTAGTGGCCTGAAAAGGACTAGACATGAAAAAGATGCGATATGTCACAATATCTAGCGAATGCACACTCCGTGACCAGTCCTGCCGGTAGTATTTACAGGACGTCTTTTTCTGACATCGTGCCAACCAGTAAAACAATTGTCCATTTGATAGGGTATTAACTTATAAAAATTTCTTATGTCTACCACATTAATGATGAATCTTTGCAAAAAATAGTTTTACACCATCTTGTGCAATTTTCTAATGTATAGCTGTATTGCTTATTGAATGTCAGTTTAAGCACTATTTATACCATGGTCATGTAGATTTTACAAGATGTTAAATCACAAGGCCATATATCCTGTGTGAGAAAGTTCAATGCAGATATATAAACACAAGGTTACTGATTTAAATGTGGAGTAATTGAAGCTATTTGGTATTTGCAAAAGATTCCAAGACACAGATGGAGTCATGAAGCCACTACAACCTTAAGAATCTTCAGTCATTACATTAATGGAACCATCCAAAATAAATACCCAGGTAGTTATTTATCACATATATTTGCTAGTCTGTTTGGAATACAAGACATTTAGGCCAACAAGGTTTCCATAAAGTTTTGGGATGTTAAAAAGAATAATGCATTACATTTTACATTTTTGCATGACATTTCATTAACTTTTAATGATGCAATATCATCTTTAGTTGAGGTCATGGTTGAAGCTCTGATTTCATCTTTATATTGATACTTGTATGGAAAATAATAACACTTAACATATTTATCCATACAAAATCCCCTCCCTATTTATTGCCCCACCTCTTCTCAACCTTTTCAAAGTTTATATTTGAGGATTTTACATTTCTCTCAACAGCCAACACCATTGCAATTCCACGATTAGGAAAAAAGATTCTATTGCATTAATATTTCTTAACCATTGGACAATTGTTTTACTGGTCAGTTCGACTGGGCTGGCCAAGTGACAGAAAAAATCATCCTGTTATTCCGACGGCAGGACTGGTCACAGAGTGTGCATTCTCTAGATTGCACATTCCTCTTGTTTCCAGTCTACATCGTCTGACATCATCAAGTCTTTTTCATTTGGCACATGGAGTATGCAGATGTGTATTCTAAAGCTCTCAAATATGTGAAGAAATCTGAATTTTTTTTGCAAATTTGATGTTCAATTGGACTTTATTTTATAAAGACTGTCATCTCCAGGACAGAAGAGAGGCACTTATGGCTATATTATGGCAGTTTTTGACGGAAATGTGCTCGTTACAGATATAAAAGGGTTGGTGAAGATTTATGCATGGAGAAGAAAGAATATCCTGTTTGCAGGACTTTCACTGCTGAGCAACAATTGGCCACCATAACTACAGAACCAGGAAGGAAAAAGAGCATAGCCACAAATCTGTTAGTTCCTCCCCTGCTACATCTACCCCCACCCTGGTGGAACCTAAGGACTGTAATCTTATAGGGCAGGTACGGGAGGTGGGGTCCTTGAAGAGACCCCTGCTGGCAAGAAGAAGCTGAGGAGTTTTAAACTTCTCCTGCATTTAACAATGCATAAACAACCAAAATAAAATACAAATATAATTCTATTAATGGTGTATAAAGGTGGGAAAAAAAACAAGCTAATTGAATAATATCATTTTGAGGCAAATTTATAAAGTGGAGATATGTCAGTACTTGGTCAACCAACTTGGGCATTATTCAGAGTAGTAATGCTAATATGGGGGTACTGGGTATTTGATTTTAGATTCGGGTAGATATTAACCGATTGGGTACCCGGATATTTAGATATGCATTGAGATCACTACTTCCATATACAAATTCAAAGCCAGTCCCGGAAGTATATGCATTTTTACATCCAGGGTCAGTCCTACCAGTTCAAAGCTCTCCCATTTGGTCTGTCCACAGCACCCATGGACTTTACTGTTATGGCAAAGTAGGTCAAACTGTTTACATTACAAAGGAGTATAAGAATCCACCAGTACAACTGGTTAGTCAGAGCCAGATCCCACCAAACCTGTCTCCAGCATGCACAGGCAATGGTAGTTCTCTGCCAGGAATCATGGCAGCTGGTGAACAGGGAAAAATCAGAACTGGTCCCTAAACAGGTATCTGACTTTGTAGGGTACCAGTTAGACCTGAAAGCGGGCAAAGATCAGATGCACCATGAAGCATTGGCAGACTTTAACAGCAAAGATCCAAACATTATTGAGCCCTCAGGCCTGTCCAGTCTGGCAGCTCATGTCCCTCATAGGATTATTCACCACAGAGAAGCAGGTCCACCTAGTTCGACTCCATATATAGTGCTGATACAGTGGCACTTGAAAAACAACTTGAGGGTACCAGAACCACCAGAAAAGGTGATCCACATTCCAAGCTTGCTCCACCCCAACATAAAATGGTGGATGCAGGAAAACAATGTGCTCCAAAGTGAACCATTACACCCACTAAAACATGCTCTGTAGATCTTTTCAGACATATTAAAAGAAAGGTACGTCTCTCACTTAATCAAACAAACTGCAAGGCCAACCTGGTGCCTTCCGGAAAGGAAGCTACACATAAAAAATCTGAAACTAAAGGTGGGGTCTTTATGGCCCTAAGAGTTCCAAGACCTTTGAATCTTGACCTTGGAGAATCTTGACCTGGTGCACTAGGAAGCCGGTTACTCAAGTTGATCTGTTTGCCACCATGTTTAACAACAAACTGCCAAATTTGTTTCACTGGAAGTTGTTCCTTGGTAGGGACATTGGTTAAGGGGTGCAGGTGTGCAACGTCATGGTGTGACTTTGATTTAACCTTTCACCTTTCATAGTAACCATGAGTTTTAAAATCTTTTCTGGGCTATTTCTTCGATTCCATAAGATGTAGAAGATTGACACTTGATAGGGACATTAGTAAGGGGCGTAGGTATGCATCGTGTGACCTTTAATTTTGGCTCTGCCAAAGTATGTTCATGTGCTATACTTGAGACATGTTTCTCTTATGACAAAAATATATGGATTACTACATTTGATTATTATATGTACTTTTATATAATTGTGCTTTTTCCATTGATAGCTATTCTCCAATGAATAAATTTTATAGCTTCATAAGTTTTAGCTTACTGATTTATGCTGTCATCTTGTTATTGAATTGTCTTGTTTTAATATTTTTTACATTATTTTGACCTTAATATAACTGACACTGCTCTGAAAGTCTCCTGATCTCTGTACTATTTCATTACTTCTATATCTCATGGTGTTGAAAACTATTTCCCCAGACTGTGGGGTACAGGCATTTTTGATGCTATTTTTAAACATGAGATACACATTCTTTGTCATGTCTACTCATTTTATTGTTTTGAAGATGATATAGAAGTCAGAGATCAGAGATTTTCTCCCACCTGCTAATTTCCACCCGTATCCACAATTGTACAGAATTTTCTGATTGAAACTTAAACTTTTGATACTTGCACTGGTTCTACTTGTACAGAGTTGCCTGTACATGTAAAACATGGGCGTGAGTATAGTTGGTATGGAACAGTTGAACTGTGTCATTGTACTTTTGTACAGTTACCAGGTTAAAACTCAGGGTTAACCTCTAATGTTCATTGACACGTTACAGTACATTGGAACTCGCCCCAAGACTACTTTTGACATAAATCCTTATGGGATTATAATCATAAAAAAGTCACATAACTGACCTTAACTGAATTTTGAGAGATGTCATGAATAGCCAGTTTAATTCCCCAATTATACTTGTATACAGCATTCTTCCGCATTCTATCCCCCACCCTCACACTTGAACACATACTTGTACTGCCCTGCCACACACAGAAAGTGACATGCTGTCTTTTTAATCAAAAGATTACAGGAGTCCCTTGTTATAATAGTCATATAACAAGGTTGGTTTTGATAATCTGTGTTTATTGTAAACAAAAGCCTTCTGTTTGAATATATGTATGAAAGTGTTTAAGTAGGGGAAACATGATGGCTCAGCAATTGTTAACTGATGACCATCTTAAGGTGAAATTTCATGATAGTGGTCTCTGTTATAAAAATTTTTGGTGTTGGGATGATTTTAGTGGACTCTGGTCACAACTAAGGGTCGGTCTCTTAATGGGGTATATTTTGCATCTTAATTTCCATAGGGGGAATAGAAGCGGTCTTAACAAGCAAGCGTTCTCTTATTAAGAGTGGTCTCATGTACAGGTTTGACTGTAAGTCCATATCATTTTTTCTTGAGTTGCATATGCATCAACTTGAGTGACTATTCTGTTCTAGGATGAAACTTAGAGCCAAAAATGTGCAACTTTAGAGTGGTCATAAAATTGGTGTTTCATGATACATTTTGAAGAATTCTAACAAAGCATTCTTTTGATGTCTGCCATTCTTCCATAATTAAAAACACACCTTTGAAACTGGGCAAAAGCCATGGAAAGTCAATAAAAAGTTACTAAATCTCATATTTCATTGCGTTAATACATCCTACCCAAGGACAATTGCTAATCTGGTCGGCGTAGACCGGTCTGCCAAATGACAGAAAAAGTCACCTTATATGTGTCCATCATAAAAGACACAAGCTGGACGGCCCCACTGTGCACTCGCAAATTGGCACATCGTACTTCCTTCCTGTCTAGACAGCATGATGTCATAGCATCTTTTTCGTTTGGCACGTGCTTATGCATCAGGATTTTTGTGAAATTCTTTTCAACTTTATATTTTGGTGGTTTTCCATTGAATATTAACTTTATTTTATTGCTATATGACTTTGTGAGTACTAAGGATAAACATGTCTTCTCCTGGACCTAGGAGAAGCTTATGTGGCCATTTAATGAGAGTTTATGACAGTTATTCAGTTTGTGCCCACATTAGAGATAAAAAGGGTTCTGATCCCTACGTGGAAGACAAAGTTTATCCTCATTGTGATATACTCACAGAAGAACAGAAGATTAAACTGGCCACTCCATCTTATCAGAAGAAGAAGGAGGGAAAACAGGAATTGAAAAATCTTGCAGAAAAGTTGAGTAGCTCCCTGATAGATTTCTGCCTTGTCTCTGTCAAATGGGTAGCAAAAGACAGTGGGGTTAAAAGCTCAGAAGAGGTGAGTACCACACCTGTGGGTACGAAAGCAACAAATCATAGACTTTTTCATTTTTCCTGTATCAAGATCTAAAGTAAGAAAGTAAGTAAGTAAGAAACACTTATATAGTGCCGAAATTGATGTAAACATCCTCTAAGGTGCTGACATGCAAAAAGGGATAGTCCAGTTCCAGAAAGAGGTCTGTTTCCATATTAGCTTCTGATAGGGGAGATAGGCTATGGTGGAGCCAATCTAAAAAGGTATGTTTTCAACTGTTTTCTGAAACCAGAAATGCTTTCTATGGTTCTAATGGCTTGAGGAAGCTTGTTCCACTCTGTGGGAGCCTCTGCTATGAAACTGTATTGCCCTGAGCGTTTATTTGGTTTAGATGAGGAAATTGATAGGCGATTGCCCCGTGTGAGATCACTCCGCCTAATTAGAGCGGAGAGATATGGAGGTTGGCTGAAATGTATTGCTTTATAAGTGAGGAGATTATATTTGAACAATATACGGTAATGAATGGGGAGCCAGTGTAGTTTGTGCAGGAAGGGTGTAACATGAAAGTATTTATTTAGCTTGCACACCGTCCGACATAAGGCATTTTGAACTCTCTGTAGTCTGCTAGTATATGCCTTTTTTGTGTTGTAAAGCAGTGAGTTACAGTAATCCAGACGACTGCTTACCAAGGCATTTGCCACCTTTACGATTTATGATTCAAGTACCTGCGGACCCGTCGTAGTTCCCGGAGATGGCAGTAACTTATGCGACATAGACTAGCCACGTGTCTTTGCATTGAATTTTCAGCATCCAGGATGACACCAAGGTTTTGGACTGATTCAGCTGGTTCCATGGTGTTGACAAGCAAACTCACTGGGAATGATGACTTCAGGGAACTTCTAATTTGATCATCACCAATCACTATGAATTCTGTCTTGTCAGGATTTAATTTAAGCTTATTATTTCCCATACAAGCCTGGACTGCCTCAAGGCAATTTGTTAATTCAGTGATACTAGAATCGAAGTTCCTAGAATCGAGTTCCAAGTAAATTTGTGTGTCCTTTGCATATAAGTGATGGGTGACATTGAATTTAGATATGACTGAACTGAGAGGGGTTGTGTATAGGGTAAAAAGGAGTGGCCCCAGAACTGAGCCCTGGAGAACCCCGTAAGGGAGTTGAAAAGTATCTGAAAGATGTCCATCTATTTTGATCCGCTGCTTGTGTGAGTTGAGGTATGACTGGACCCACTTAAGCACTACCCCATCAATGCCATACCAGTGCTGAAGGCAGTTGAATAGGATTGAGTGGTCTATTGTATCGAAAGCTGCAGATAAGTCCAAAAGGACTAATCCAACAGCTGCACCCTTGTCCATTGATGTGGCAATGTCATTTTGTATTTGAGCAATGCCATTTCAGTTGAGTGAAAAACTCTATATGCAGACTGGTTTTCGTTGGATGTACCCTCGTGCGCAATATGCTCATTTATCTGCCTGGCCACAGCTTTCTCTATGAGTTTGGAGATGTAGCTGAGGTTGGACAAGGGTCGATAATTCTTGAGAATATTCTTGTCAAGACCAGCTTTTTTCAGCAAGGGTGTAACATGTGCAGTCTTAAAACAGGATGGGAAACTGCCCTCCTGTAGAGAGTGGTTCACAATATTTGTAATAGGAGTCAAGAGCACACTGATGCAATCAAGGACCAATGATGTTGGGATGGGATCCAGGTCACATGATTTATTTGGTGTGGACTTTATGATTTTAAGGACTTCTTCCTCTGACATGGTCCGGAAAGAAACAAACTTGCTTTTGTAGGAACCTGAGACAGGGGGATCGGCATCAGTAGACAGTAATCCAGATCTTAATTTAGCAATTTTGTCTGCAAAATACCTGCCAAAAGTGTTGACTAGACTGTTCATGGTGGTATAATCTGGAAGTACCATTTTTTGGAGATCTATGGAGGAGGAGTTTCTTTATGCAATTCCACAAGGCCTTGGGGTTATCCTCATTTTCCCTAACCATATCACTATAGTATTTGGTTTTTGCACATTCCACGAGACGGTTGAAATGGTTCACAGCGGCTCTATACCTACTGCGGTTTATGGCAGAGTTGTGCCTTCGCCACTCCCTTTCGAGTTTGCGCTTACGTCTCTTTGCTGCCAAAATCTCACTGTTAATGAACCCTTTGTTGACATGTTGTGGGGTTTTACATTCATGTACAGGTGCATGCTTGTCAAGTATGTTCCTAAGGGTATAAAAGGACTGGTGTGAAAGTAAGCTAGCTGTTTTGTAAGGAGCCTGGATAAGCTCTGAATTTACAAATTCAATTTTATTTATCTTGCGAAGTTTCCTGATTTTCAAACGTTTTACTCTGCAGGAATTTTTGACAGGGAATTCTGTAGTGAAAAAGACAGTCAGGTGGTCTGATATGCCGTCCTTTACATAATGGTGAACTGAGGAAGTTAGGGATTTACTAGTGCAGAGTACATCAAGGATATGTCCTTGTATGTGTGTAGGTGTTGACACATGTTGAATGAAATCAAAATCCAATAGAACTGTGTTGAAATTATCTGTCCAGCCATTTTGACTGTCAAGCTGGATATTGACATCTCCCAGGATAATATTTTCATGTGGTGACAAAGCAGCTGCTTCCATGAAACTGTTAAATTCCTCAATAAATCTGCTTTTGCCGGTACTTGGAGGTCGGTAAATTACATGTACCAGGAGCTGTCTTGACTGTCGATCTGACAGTTTGATGGTAATGTGTTCGAACGTTTCCTGCCGATCAGTTTGATAACGCACGCTATCAATGTCATTCCTGACATGGACAGCGACTCCACCTCCTTTCTTGTTCTCGCGTGGGACCTGGTGAAGCTGGAAACCTGCAGGGGTTATCTCATCCATTAGGCCTTGTGTGTCCGACGGTCTTAGCCAGGTCTCAGTGACACCAATGATGTCGAGATCATTTGACAAAACAAAATCACTAAATGCTGATGTTTTGTTACGCAAGGCACCCCTTGACCATTGATGTTTACAAGACGGCCATCGTTGACACTGTGGGCCCAGCCGGGCACCATATTTTACAAAACTCAGATCTTTACAGGTTACTCCCCAGTTTTCACAGGGATCGTCATAAAAGTTCCAGGAATCTTCAGAAATGGAACCTTTCTGTTGTGCTTAATGAGCTCACAAAAGCACCCTTTGAGTCTTTGAAAGACACAGACCTCAAACATATTACTCTCAAAACTACTTTCTAGCTAGCTTTGCCCTCCAGCAAGTGCCATAGTGAAATTCATGCCTGGGTTACAACAAAGTATCTAATCCAGGCCTGTGGGAAAAGGTTGAATTGTTCCCTTCTTCTGACTTTATAGCCAAAAACCAACTAGCAAGAGAAGGTTCTCAAACTGTGTCTCTGGTGACAATTCCTACTTTGACAACCATTGTGTATAGACAGTTCGACAGTTCAAAGAAGACAGGACCTTGTGTCTGGTGCGGGCCCTGAGGTATTATTTGGATCAAACCAAAGACCTGAGAGGGTCTCAATCCCTCCTTTTCAATTCCTTCAATAAAGGACACACCTAAGATATCAAACCTGCTACTGTCTCCTCCTGGTTAAAACAAACCATTCTACTTTGCTATAAACAAGCAAACCAACAAGCCTTGGACATGGTCTAAGTTAAAGTCCTTGACATTAGGGCATTTGTGGCCTATAAGACCTTTTACGGTGGGGTATGAGTGGGCAAAATCATGCAAGCCTGTCACTGGAAAGCTCACAACACATTTACTAATTTTTACCTAAAAGACCTTACTTTGTCAGACAACAATGTGTATCTGGGTTCAGTAGTCCTAGACCCTTCCCCTCAGACCAGTCATCCTCGGAAAGAAAAGAGCGGGGCCACATCCACTACAACCAAGTCTTCAGGAATCTAATCCCAGGGTCTAGGTATAGGTTTACCTCATTAGGATATTTCGGTAAGGTCTTTTTTATATTCTTATATTTTTAGTACATTTTGTATTGTGTATTAAGGACTTATTAAGATTGTTATTAATCTCATTCTAGGGTGGCAAAAATTATAAGAATCCCAAGTCTAGGGCTTTTATTCTATTGTGGTAGCCGTAGGGACTTTATTCTGTTTAAGTGGGCATGTGCTGCGCGTCTCTTACCAAAACATACAGTTTTTAGCACTGTCAGTCATTCATTCAGGTTTTTGGCTCTTTACAGGCCCAGTCTTCAGTATTGGGGCACTGTAAATGGGACTCAGACTGGTATTTTCTAACATTCATTCTAACATATATTACTTCAAAATCTAAGAAAAAATGACATCTCAGCTCTCATTCCTCCACCAAGCAGTTGGATTCAGCATTCAGTTCCACATGGTAAGCTGTTGTAGCACAACTATAAATTTTATTTTTCTTAGATGTTGGCCGGGGCCTGCAGCCTCCTCAGATCAGCATTCAGTTCAGCATGGTAAGCTTGTAGCTTATAAAAGCTACATTAAAGCTATCAAAATTTTTCAATTTTTATTTCTTGTAAACTCAAAAGGAAAAGGGAAATAATGTACAGTTTTCAGTTTTTCCTAGTATAAGTTGCTACATCTAACATAAGAAAATAAGCTGAAATTCAATAATATTTGGATTATGTGCAGCAACTATAAAGGGAATATGTATATTTTTCTTGAATATCATCCCATTTCTAACATCTTGTTTGCATGTTGTCATTTTAGGGGCCACGGTGGCAGAGTGGTAACACTCTCGCCTCCCACCTCTGAGGCCGGGGATCGATCCCCGTACGGGCTCAAGTGGGAAAGCTGGTAGTTGCTTGCCGTTGGTCAGCAGTTTACAGTACACAACCCTAGCGAGCTCTATGTACTGGTTTCCTCTGCCCTTTCAACTACCCGTCGTGATATGACCTGTACAGTGTTTAAAGTGACAGTTAACCCCAAATAAACAAAAGCATGTTCTCATTTTAACAAATGTTGTAAGTATGGGAAACCAGAAGTGCATGGCTTTCACCTATGACCATTTCCTATTATATATAGGACACCAAATTAACGAAATGCCCCCTGATTTCCATCAGAGCTGTCATTGAATCCACTGGGCATCTGGTGGATCCTATGGATTTTTCTTCATTACACCTATGCCACCGCAGAGTGCAGAGCGAATTTCCCATTACAACTCTCACAAAAAATATTATAGCTAGACTTCTCAAATTTGCAGGATATATTCATCATTACAAAATCTTGTCCAGAATATTTTTGGCCTCATTTTGGCCACAGACATTTTTCAGACTTTCAGGAAGGAGTTTTGTGAACCCTCCAGGGCAAAAGGTATTATACGTTCTATGTACTCAAAGGCTCTACAAAAACTGCTACACAATACACATTACACTTCAGTTAACTTCAAAACTGGTTTCCTGTTTAAGTACAAGACATTTTATCACTGTCAAAGACATGCCAGCTTAAGTACTTAAATGGGTTCTGTAATAGACATGGGCAATACATCAAATTTCCCACCATCCTTTAGAAGCATTTAGTTTAAATCTTTATAGGATAAACCTGATGTTAAACATTAGAAAAATTATGTAAAATGAAATAATAGCATTCTCATGAAATTACAGTTTTCAATATTGAATCATTAGCCACATATTCTTTTAACATATTATAGTCCAGTTATGTAGCATTTCTCATTTACTTGTTATAAGTTGTAAAAGTTGACCTCCTTGGGGTTGGTGTTTTCACTTCCATTGTAGTTAGTGATACAGGTATTAGAGGTTCCTGGTTGGTGGCTGGTATAGCCTTTGAGGAGAGTATTTGATCTGCATGTCTTCTCCAGATAGTACCATCAGAAATTCTGATGTGCTATGACACAGGTTATGTTTTCTGAATAACTTCTCCAGAATGCAATTTGTCATTACTCCTATAATCTCTAGTTAACACCTCTTCTCAAGGGTAAAAAGTATGAAACCTGTCCTGTATTCTTGGTGGATTGTATTGCTTTTGTTCCACACTCTGTCTCAAATTTGGTTTTAATAAGTCCATTTTTATGTAGTATTTAAACTGGTGAACTCTCATTCCTATACTTGAATAAAAATTTGTCCATTTTTGGTATGCATTACATATTTCTGTCTTCTGACCCTTTAAAGAAGGTTTCAGGGATCTAACTAAGTGTTCAGCTTGACTATTACTAGATGGATACCATGGGGATGACTTATGGGGCTCAATGTCATATTTGCGACAAAAATCTTTGAACATTTCACTGCTGAACTAAGAACCTTTGTCAAAAACAATTTCTAGAGGTAGTCCGAGTCTTGCAAACCAAGATCTTATCCTATCAGTTGTGGATGATCCTGATGTTGACTTCATTATCGCCACTTCTGACCACTTACTATAAGCATCTTGAAGCAGAAGATATATATGTCCCTGAAATGGTCCAGCGTAGTCAATATGGACTCTTTCCAAAGCTGTTGTAGGGTAGCCCCATGGATGTAACTTAATTTTTCTGGGTTTTTGAGCTTACTAGCACAGCCAGAGGATAATTTACCCAAGTTCTATATGTGATGATCAATGGATGGCCACCAAACATAGCTCCTATCCATTGATTTCATTTTGACAACTCCTGGATGTCATGAATTCCCAATAGAAAACAACCCTGTTGAACAGATAGTTGGTCTTTCCTTACTTGAAACTTTATACATGATTAAGATTCCATATACTGGACATCACATAGTCCAATAATCTGCTAAGGACAAGATCCCTTTGTTATTTTTATTTTATTTTTGGGTTTAACGTCGCTTTCAACACTGTACAGGTCATATCATGACGGGTAGTTTGAAGGGCAAAGGAAACCAGTACATAGAGTTCGCTAGGGTTGTGTACTGTAAACTGCTGACCAACGGCAAGCAACTACCACTTTCCCACTTGAGCCCGTACGGGGATCGATCCCCAGCCTCAGAGGTGGGAGGCGAGAGTGTTACCACTCTGCCACCGTGGCCCCTAAAATGACAACATGCAAACAAGATGTTAGAAATGGGATAATATTCAAGAAAAATATACATATTCCCTTTGTAGTTGATGCACATAATCCACTGTTACCACTCTGCCACCGTGGCCCCCTAAGATCCCTTTGTGTTTGCAGTTTAAGTTGTTTATTGTCAACTGGAAGAGTGTCTATTTGGTGTTATTCAAAAACTGTTTCTGGATCCTGTCTGTCTTCTTGTTACTTGAAGCGGCAGACATGACAAATTATAACAATTTACATGCTCTTATGTAGGCCTATAATTTATTCTGTAGTTCATTCCAGAAAGGAAAAGAGCATATCTCTGTAGTCGCTGTGCTGTCACCACAGGTATTCCTTTATGTGGATGCAATATTGAATTAATGGTTTGTGATCTGTTACTAATGTAAAGTGTCTACCAAAGAGGAAATGATGCAGCTTCTTTACTGCCCCATATATAGATGTAGCCTCCTTCAGTTTATCTCACTTCTTGTTAGGGAGTCACTTAAGAACAGGACTAGATTCTCCAGACCATTTAGCATGATATTTGACTTTACTGCACCTAGTCCATGTGGTGAACCATCTACTTGAACCACTACAGGAAGTTCTGGATCATAGTGAGTTAGAACTTTATTTGATGTCAGAAGCTGTTTTGCTTTGTCAAACACTTTTTGACATCCTTCCCACCAACAGAACTTCTTGGTTTTTTGGGTTAGCTTATACAATGGGAATGAGACGTTTGCTATATTCGGCCAAAACTTGTGCTAGTAATTCATGATTCCTGTGAAACATTTTATGTTTTAACATTTGTGGGCCTTCTTGCCTCAGTAATAGCCTCTACTTTGTCAGTATTTTCGTGCAGACTATTTCTGTCAACACTATGTCCACAAAATTATATTTTGTCTTTAGAAAAGACACATTTTATTGCGCTACAATAGTTTATCATGTGGAACTGAATGCTGATCTCGGGAGGCCGCAGGCCCCAGCCAACGTCTAAGAAAAATAGAAGTTTAGTGTTCACCAAAGCCTCAGGTTGTATACTGAAACTACATCATTTTCTTTATTTCATAACATAGAATCTTAGTTTTGTGACAATTCACAGAACAGATAAGTATATTTAACATATTTTAACTTAAATCCACTTCCAGGTTCACGTTGTAAAGAAAAGTGGGGGCGACAATGACTAGTGTATGTAGCTTATATACAGGAATATATAAGTGTTGAAATCAAATCAAATAAATATTTTAAAGGTTTATCCCAATTCTGCTACACTATTTGACCATTTTAAGAGTAAAAATATGAAATAGAGTACGGAAACTAACTGGTGACATCATCATCTAGACAGCACGTGCTGAGAAACTATGAGCCATGTATGTAGCTTATTATAGGACTTTACCTGTCAAATAAAATCAAAATATCATAATCCTTATCTGCTACATTATGTGACCATTTAAAGGGTTGAAACTTAAAACAAATTTCAAATGAGTCCTTATTCATATCATCTTTGTCTAGACAAAAGGTGCTTGCAAAACTAATGTCTCCCTTTGGTGTTGAGGAGACCTTTGTTTGCAATAAAATTAAGTTTTCCACCTTTTATTTCTGTGCATTTTATCAAAAATCAAATATAAATTTGATGTTAATATAAAAAATATAAAGTATTTAAAAATATTTTACTTATGAGTTCTTTGAAAAATAGACGAATATTTGCACAATGGCAAGGCAATTTTCAAATGTGAACAATTGTTTTTGTAATGTCTTGTTTCCACAATTTGGCTTCAATTCAACAACAATGGTTGTTAAACTAGCAATCAATCAATCAATTAGTTGTCCAGGTGCTTAATCTCCGTATCAATGGATTCTAAGGCACACCATCTAATCCGTAAGGCATAAGTCATGAGACATTAGACATGTTCCGAGTTGTTCCCAGAGAGGCGGTCCGGTGTTCAGTAGTAAGAAGCTATGGTGGGAATGATTTCTGAAATAGGTAGGTTTTGAGTCGACTTTTGAAACTGGAGAGATTTGGAGCACTACGTATATCATATGGAAGATCATTCCATAACTTAGGGCATCATATGAGAAACTATTGCTAAAATGGACCTTTGATTTATGGATGGAAGCACAGTAAGAGGGAACCTGAAGGAACAAATTTTTGGGATTGGAACGTCTTGTATTCATGGCAGATTTGTACAAGGGAAGATATGGTGCAAAATACTTAGGCTGGGCAGTGGTGAGGTACTTATAAACCAAAACTAGGGTTTTGAAGATAATACGTTGTCTAACGGGTAGCCAATGAAGTGTCCTAAGTGTGGATGTAATGTGAGTGTACTTTGAAGCACCAGTGACAAACCGTGCAAGTGCATTTTGAACATATTGGAGCCTTGTAGCATTTCAGGATGACAAACTGCGAAAAAGAGAGTTGCAATAATCCAAACGACTACTGACCAGAGCATTTGCAATCACCACTGATGTATCCACAGAAAGAAACCTCCTGATGCGATGAAGGTCCCTGAGTCTGATAAAACAGGATTTGATAACAGAATTTACGAGATTGGTGAAACAAAACTTTGCATCAAACAGAACACCCAGATTGCGTACAATATCTGTGGGACAGAGGCAATTACCCAGGATATTGACAGGAAATGAGTCACTGAGCCATTTGTGTCTGTCTTTGGCACCAAAGACTATGAATTTTGTTTTATCAGGATTTAGCTTGAGTTTGTTTTCAGACATCCAGACCTGAATATCATTCAAACACGATTTAAGACGGTCAAAAGACTTGAGACTATCATCAGGGGATAAGTGAATGAAAAGCTGAGTGTCATCCGCATAGAAGTGGTAACAGACTCCGGTATATTTTGTAATGACTTGACCAAGAGGTGTTGTGTAGAGGAAAAACAGAAGAGGACCTAAGACAGAACCTTAGGGGACTCCAAACTTCAATTTGAACAAATTCGAAAGACTGGAACCAATCTTGACTGACTGAAAACGATCCTGGAGATAGGATCTAAACCATTTTAGTGCCGATCCAGCAAAAACAAATCTAGACGACAAACAGGATAGGAGTGTGTCATGATCGATAGTATCAAATGCCGCGGACAGGTCGAGTAGCACTAGTGCTGTGGGCATGCCCTTGGACAGAGATAAGTGAATATCATTTTTGATGCACAACAAGGCAGTTTCTGTCGAGTGCCCCACCTTATAGGCTGACTGGAAAGTGTTACCAAGATCATGAGAATCCATGTGAGATCTAATTTGGGCAGCCACAATTTGCTCGACCAATTTTGACAAGAAGCTAAGACCGGACACTGGTCGATAGCTCTTCAAGTCCTCTTTTGAAAGGGTGGACTTTTTGAGGAGGGGTGTGACAATAGCCTGTTTGAAAGGATTAGGGAAACTGCCATTTTTGAGGGACAAGTTAACCAGTTTAGTCAATGAAGTCCATGAAGTCAAAGCAGGGGTGAATCAGATCCCTGTACGGTTCTGAAGCCTGGTTTGAACCTACAACTTGACTTGCATATCAAGTTATAACCAGTCGAGCAGTTTTTGAAGCCTTGTCCCAATCACAACTTGACTTATACTTACACAAGTACTAACCATCCGAACATGGCTGGATATTCAGATGCTTGTTCAGATTCAAATTTTGAACAGTTCAGATGATTGTTGTAGATCAGAATTCAAAACAATCCTAGTCAGAACAGTCACTTGGTTTAAAAAGGCACTTATCTGGGACTTCAATGCAAATCAAAAAGTCCTTTAAAACTCAAAGGTACATTAACTTAAGCCCAAACCCTGTAGTTTGTAGGGAAGTAGATTTGTCTGACTTGCCCTCACACCATACCGAGAACATTGAAACTTAGGCAGATTTTGAGTCTCCCTGACTGCAGGGATATTATGCCTAGGTCATCCACCACAGTCTGGGCTCTGAATGTAACAGGGCCACAGGAGCCTAAGCCAAGGGACCCTCCAACTATGCCCCCACTCAATCCTCAAGTTAAAGATGTTTTGGACAAATTTAAACAGAATTTTCAGGCTGCTAATTTACCTGAAAATAAATTATAAAACCCCTGGTTCCACTAGGGTTTACAATTGGGACAACCTTGTTTTCAGGACAAGTTACAAGATTTCAAAATCTTTTTCTCCCCTAGTCTCTCTGGAGCCCCTATGGGCTAGGTCCCCTACTAGTGGTGAAAAGGTTTGAGCTTCATTCATGGCTGCTTTAACCTAGGTACAACCTTGTCACAGAAACTGTTATGACAGTATCAGGGCTACTTTTAACAGGTCAACTCATTTTCAAGGGTACCTATACATAGATATATACATATGTATATTTATATATATATAAATAGAGTTCCAGAAAAACCATGTCATTTACCATCCTAGATATAATGAAATGTTGGGGATATAAAAGTGTATATTATAAAATGTGAGATCATCCCTGCCAGGGATCTTTTCTGATTAAGATAAATGGCAAGGTATCAAAAATAAAATATATATATATATATAAAATTATCTTTAGTTCTTCAGACTTTCAAAGATTTTTAGTAATTTCAAGTAATATTGTCTCTATCGAAAATAATACACTATTGTGCATTGCCATGTTATGTTCAATTTTCCTATTTTAAATTGGCCAATATGGTGATAGACAGCAATCAAAATGAGTTATATTTAAAGTTAAAATTAGTGCGACACATGCACTGAAAAGATTAGCTATTTTCGAAATATAAGTTGTAAAGTAATTATATCACCTGTGGTTGCTGTCTCAGTTGTGTTTTAACTTCTTTGTATATGAAACACATAAGAATCTTGGAGTGTCAAACCACAAACCAGCAGACTTTTAATCAACCATGAAAAATTACACATATTTCTATCATCTATCAAATTTCTATCAAACTTGTGTTTACCAATGTGCATGCCAGAATGTTTTATAAATCACAATGTCCTCTAAAATACCATGATTAATCTGCAAAATAAAAATCAGTTTTAGATACCACTAAAATTTAAAGAAACCTACCACACTGAGATTGGTGGGCTTTCTCCATTGAGTCCAGTTAGGAATTGGTTCTAAGTAACTCTTCCTTCAAAATTCTTGATGAAATTTCTGATCAGTTCCTGCTGGTAAGCTCTTTTGTGTAGTTGTAGACTGACCTTCACAGATGGCAAGTAACACAACTATGAGAAATATGTTCATCATTTTCAATGAGTGGGCAATGGTGTTCAAAATCTGAAATTCAGATATAGACAGAGGTATATGTCTATAGCCAGGGATATATTTATGGACTTATGCAGAAGTTATAGAAGTCTGTAACCACTGACTTCGTATTTTCTTATTCATATTCTGAAGTAACAGATTTTACAGTTCAGCCTGAGCATAAAATGTTATGAGACCTCTCAATTTAATGAAGTATCTCCCCGTTTAATATGTATAGGTTAATGGCCAAGTAAGTGTCCAATATTTGAAAATAATAGACTGTTTATGAGGTATTTTAGGAACCAAGTCAACAGCCCATTATTTTTCAATATTAGCCACTTGTGAGGGTATTAACCTATTTAAGTTACACCCTCCTTTAACTTGTTATTGTTAAAATTGTTGTTTAGCATCCTTGCTATTCATTCCTAAATTTCTGGTGTGCATTTCGGTTTTTATGATCATTTTAGTTTAAATAAATGCAAAAGGAAATGTGCTAAAATATTCTATATATGATCAAAATCACAAATTGCCCAAAAGTGAATGATATTAGACACTTTTAACAATAAAAAACTCTGAGGTGTACTTTAACGTATACTCAGACACCAAAATGTACCATCATGTGGAAACAGAGATTGACTTATTACCCAGTTTAACCTGCTTGTTTTGTTGTCATTAAAAAAGAAACCACTGACATATCAAATAAAAGGATATTCCCTCTACTTTTGCCAGACAATTTTGTTTTTTGATTCTGCTCTATGATGCTGTTACGTGAACTACACACAGTATATTTAAAATTTTTGGTTAAAATACAAAGAAGCTGTCCTAAATTTTTATTTGTATTATAAAGTTGTCACAAAAATTTACAGATGTCACAAAATGTACCAAAATGTTATCCGCATGATTTTAATACTTCTCACAGACATGTACAAATTCAAACTTCCTTGCCTAAAGTAATCATTTTTCACATTGGTAATTTATAGTTAGTAAAAAAGTTAATAAATTCATCTTACTTAATTCAGAAAATTAATATGTCACATCATACCATCACAAACATTTTAAAGCATATTTTCTGCAATATTTTAAAAGGTAAATGTTAATATACACTGATCACTGAAATAAAAATGTGCAATCCTTTCAACAATTGTCTTGAAGCAAACTATTTTGAAGGTGTTAAGTGGATAACTACTGTTAAGAAAGCTGATAAGTATATATATATACTGATAGTTTTATATATATATATATGTAAATAGAGTTCCAGAAAAACCATATCATTTACCATCCTAGATATAATGAAATGTTGGGGATATAAAAGTGTATATTATAAAATGTGAGATCATCCCTGCCAGGGATCTTTTCTGATTAAGATAAATGGCAAGGTATCAAAAATAAAAAATATATATATAAAATTATCTTTAGTTCTTCAGACTTTCAAAGATTTTTAGTAATTTCAAGTAATATTTTCCCTATCGGAAATAATACACTATTGTGCATTGCCATGTTATGTTCAATTTTCCTATTTTAAATTGGCCAATATGGTGATAGACAGCAATCAAAATAAGTTATATTTAAAGTTAAAATTAGTGTAACACATGCACTGAAAAGATCAGCTATTTTCGAAAAATAAGTTGTAAAGTAATTATATCACCTGTAGTTGCTGTCTCAGTTGTGTTTTAACTTCTTTGCATATGAAACACATAAGAATCTTGGAGTGTCACACCACAAACCAGCAGACATTTAATCAACCATGAAAAATTACACATATTTCTATCATCTATCAAATTTCTATCAAACTTGTGTTTACCAATGTGCATGCCAGAATGGCTTACTCCACTGAGTCCAGTTAGGAATTGGTTTTAAGTAACTCTTCCTTCAAAATCTCCAATTCTTGATGAAATTTCTGATCAGTTCCTGCTGGTTAGCTCTTTTGTGTAGTTGTAGACTGACCTTCACAGATGGCAAGTAACACAACTATGAGAAATATGTTCATCATTTTCAATGAGTGGGCAACGGTGTTCAAAATCTGAAATTCAGATATAGACAGAGGTATATGTCTATAGCCAGAGATATATTTATGGACTTATGCAGAAGTTATAGAAGTCTGTAACCATTGACTTCGTATTTTCATATTCATATTCTGAAGTAGCAGATTTTACAGTTCAGCCTGAGCATAAAATGTTATGAGACCTCTCAATTTAATGAAGTATCTCCCCGTTTAATATGTATAGGTTAATGGCCAAGTAAGTGTCCAATATTTGAAAATAATAGACTGTTTATGAGGTCTTTTAGGGACCAAGTCAACAGCCCATTATTTTTCAATATTAGCCACTTGCGAGGGTATTAACTTATTTAAGTTACACCCTCCTTTCATTTGTAATTGTTAAAATTGTTGTTTAACATCCTTGCTATTCATTCCTAAATTTCTGGTGTGCATTTCAGTTTTTATGATCATTTTAGTTTAAATAAATGCAAAAGGAAATGTGCTAAAATATTCTATATATGATCAAAATCACAAATTGCCCATAAGTGAAAGATATTAGACACTTTTAACAATAAAAAACTCTGAGGTGTACTTTAACGTATACTCAGACACCAAAATGTACCGTCATGTGGAAACAGAGATTGATTTATTACCCAGTTTAACCTGCTTGTTAAGTTGTCATTAAAAAAGAAACCACTGACATATCAAATGAAAGGATATTCCCTCTACTTTTGCCAGACAATTTTGTTTTTTTGATTCTGCTTTATGATGCTGTTACGTGAACTACACACAGTACAAAGAAAATACAAAGAAGCTGTCCTAAATTTTTATTTGTATTATAAAATTGTTACAAAAAGTAAAATTTACAGATGTCACAAAATTTACCAAAATGTTATCCACATGATTTTAATACTTCTCACAGACATGTACAAATCCAACTTCCTTGCCTTAAGTAATCATTTTTCACATTGGTAATTTATAGTTAGTAAAAAAGTTAATAAATTCATCTTACTTAATTCAGAAAATTAATATGTCACATCATACCATCACAAACATTTTAAAGCATATTTTCTGCAATATTTTAAAAGGTAAATGTTGATATACACTGATCACTGAAATAAGAATGTGCAATCCTTTCAACAATCGTCTTGAAACAAACTATTTTGAAGGTGTTAAGTGGATAACTACTGTTAAGAAAGCTGATAAGTATATATATATTTTTTTAAATTAATACTTGTTTTATATCCATTTGCATGACTCAACTTTAATGACTAGTTACGTAAGAGTTTAAGGCCACCTTTAATGCATTGCAAGAATATAGGGAGAGCATACGGTCACCTAAAATCAATAATTTACATTTAAGGATAACATAAGGTAATCTAAAACTGAACTAACATTCAGGCAGAGGTGGCCTTATACTCAAGTAATTAGGTATACTGAGCATTGATAATATGATTTAAAATTTAATTTAAATCATAGATAAATAAACTAGAAATTGATAAGTAAAAGTGTTTGAAGAAAAAGTCCCAGGCAAGTAAATTTGTATATTCTTCAAACGTAAAACAGCTAATATTTACTTAGAGGACTAAACCTCAGCTACAGCTAAAGCTAAAGATTTAAAATGATGTAAACAGAACATTAACATTACTGTTAACTTTTATACTTAATAATTCAGTATTATAACACTATTATGAATGTGCATTAACACAACATTTTACTTTCAATATGAACACTTCAGAGGCTTATAAAGAAAACATTTACGAGTCTTAATGAAAAGCCAACATTATCATTTTACACTGGAATTGACCAACTATACACTTCAAAAGCCATTACAGTGTTACCCTGCCATAAGCAAATTAATGTTATCAGTACGTTCTGCTAAAATAAAATTAAAGACAGTTGATACATTAATAATTACAGAATAAATGGTGTAACTGGGTTTGGCTAGAAGATAATTTAAAACTTCCATCAATTACTCATGATAGATTAAACTAAGATTACTTGGAAATAAAAGTAAAGTAAAATTATGCAACCCAGTTTAGAAGCATGCCACCGAAAGTGGCATTGATTGAGACAGAAATTCTACCAATACCCACAGTTTTTACTTAAGAAACTGTAGGAACTGAAGGTATTTCATAATTTACATATTAACAATACTTTCTTATATCACAGACCTCATTCTTTTAGAAATCTAAACAAGTTACTATGATTAATGTAAAATACCCATGTAATTACACAGTTTTTACACATGATATATTAATAACTCGAACAAATGGATGTAAGACTTGAAAGCTGCACATAAAAGTTGGTAAACATTATGAACCCAAATCTGGACATTCAAAAGGCTCTCGTATGACACATAATTCATCAATTGTACATGATACATTCGAATTTATGCATGAATAATATACAATACAACAACATACTAAAACATTACACATTCAGTATTTAACACTATATAATGCAAGTATCACTCTTTCAAAACACTAAATTTACCCATTTAAAATTAAATTTAAACCATGCCAAGATTTACATCACAAACCTGACTACAAGAACAAATTTAAACTTCACGATATTATGCTTTAGTTTATGTTATAAGTTACGTCAAATTCTTTTTAACCCAAATACATGAGAAAAATTTATTACTCATACATCAGACGTGACACAGATCTCTAGGAAAGGAAAGTCAAGACTACACGTGCAATCAAAACTTTAAAACTAAAAAAGGACTCTTAGCATTAATGATAAGACTAGAAGTTATTACCAATTTCTTATAGAGTGCGACACCTAGTTAAACATAAATTTAGTTGACCCATTACATATTCATGAGTAAAGTGGCAGAGTGGTAACACTCTCGCCTCCCACCTCTGAGGCTGGGGTTCGGTTCCCAGCACAGCTTCATGTGAGGAAGCTGGCAGTTGCTTGCCGTTGGTCGGCAGTTTACAGTACAGAACCTTGACCAACTGTCTGTACTGGTTTCCTCTGCCCTTCCAACTACCCATCGTTATATGACCTGTACAGTGTTGAAAGCAACGTAAAACCCCAAATAAATAAATCACGAGCGAACTCTCAAATTTAGAAAATTTTGAATTGCAATGTAAACTTCCATTTAAAACATAAAATTTAAGCTGATAGACTGCGGGCTCAGATGTCCGCCTGGACCCTGGTCAAGTTTTCTTGGCTTGAGAACCGAGAGAACGAGGAACAGAAGCCAACCTTGAAGGGAGGCAGGGCTGCAGTGGAGTCCAGGGCCAAGGAAGCAGATTGCAGACTGAGGACGCTGAGGATGAAGCATGGAGGAGAGTGGTGCTGTTGATATGTAGACCAAAGCTTCCACTGAAGAGTTGTGGAAGAGTAACCCATCACTCTGTGTGTAACCTTTGGTCGCACACTAACATTGAAGTTTTAATATTCATTCTCTCATAAAATATTATTTTTGTTTAACACATAAATCATACAAAATGGTGGATAATAAAAGTAAAACATTCATCATTAGACATATACAGAATAAATATATCATGCATGGAGATTAACAATATAATACTCTTACCACAGACTTGTATAATATTGTTATCTTCATGATAGTTTTTGTTGAGTCATTAGAAAGGTTTTTCTATTGTATTTAAGACTGGGCTAATCCTAAGGAAAGATTAAGATAAACACCTTTTGTGAATCAAGCACCTTGTTCTGACTGCATTGCAAACAATAAAGCTGTAAATAAATCACATGACTGATCATGTGACATCACCAACTATATGCATATGTCTCTGTTTATTATTATTATAAGCAAGAAAAATTTTTGCTTAGAACTAAAGCGTAACTAAGAATTGCTTTGTAACTACAATTTTTTCTGAGAATAGGAAAATTTTCTAATTCTAAGAAAACTTCTTATTCTAAGAATGTTAGTGAATATTGGGCCAGAACCTGTTAGAAGGAAAATGAAGTTGGAAGCTATGAAGAATGCATGTCTGCACCTGATAGAACTGATGCAGATCTGAATGAAGTACACGGAAAGTTGAAGGACAAGAGACTCTTCTGTCCAAAAGGTTCCATTGAAAGAAAGATCCACTACCTAAGTTCACAAAAATTGGAATCCTAAAATTTAAACCAGAATAAGAAGACAGAAAGGCTGTGGAAAATATGTTCCCAAGGTCATAAAGAATACAGCCAGAATACATTGACAGCATTGTGTTTTGTCACATCCAATTTTCTCAAAATCTTATCAAGGGTATGTTGAAAACCAAGGCAAATAGCACAGGAATGTTGAAGATACCTATCAATATACAAAAAAAAACAGAAGTTTGATGACATGAAGAAATTAAAACACACTAAAAAATGTAAATGGCAAGAGCAGTGAATGGTGATAAACTTATTTCAAACAGATTCAGGGCACTGGCTGTTGATAGGATGTAAAACTTTGAACTTATTCAAATCCCTATTCTTATGGGGGTGTTCAACTGGAGCTGACTTGTTGGTAACCAGGTATTTTCAAGAGTCGGGAGCAATATTTACAGAGTTGGTTAGTACTGGTTATAGTTTCCCAGCTTGTCGTGGTGGATCAGCAAAATATCAAACATGTCCATGACTCTGTATCCAGACCTTGGCTCCGCCCACCAAGAAACCGTCCTGTCATGGACCTCTATGGCTTGTTGGTCACACTTCCTGTCTGGTCCTATACTCTAACTGTCTTGTTTGGAAGAAATTCTCGGCTTGTCTTGGTTAAATACTGACCGTGCACACAAACCAACCGTACTTGAAAACAGGGAGTTTATATAGTGTGTGTTCGATCCCAAAAATGCTCCAGAGCTGTCTGTTAGTCAATCCGTTTTGTTGGGGCTTGATACAGCTTGTCACGGTAGTTTCCTGTCTTATCTGGGAGAAAATCATCCCAATCTCAAGTCACGTCAGAATCTTGATCCAGACAAGCCAGGACATACTACGTCCTGTCAGGGCGATGAAACTGACCCAACATTTTGTCACACTTTTTTCTGGATTTGCATCCCTGACTCCCAACTTTTGCAACCAACACTAGAATCATAGAGTTGGTTATACGGTCAGCTCCAGTGAAACACCCCCGTTAGAAATGAAAGCCAAATTCAATACTGTTTCAAGATGGTGTTTCTGCCTATGATAAAAATTCAGATAAATTTGTATTTGTTTTACCCACATAAAATGTCACTCTCCTGTACCAATCATATATCATTTATGGTCTTTGGACTATGGACCTTGCGAGGATAACAGATGTGCCAAAGAGAGTATTTGCCCCAGCAATTTCTTTTAATAAAACAGTTGCTTTTGTTCAAACCTTTAACTTAATGTCATGAAATTAACAATCCACATACAATAAGGAAATAAAGTTCTTTTTAAAAGAGAAAGCATATAACAGTTTAGGGTGATAGGGATTGGCTTTTGAATTGTTTTATGTACATAAAGTTTTAACAGGTAAAGTAAGCAGCATACCCATGTGTATATAACAGAAAAAAAAATCAATTTAATTTAACTTCCACGTGTTCTGACTAATTGGCACAAATTGTTTCCCAAACTGTGTTTTCATGAACAGTGTATGCAAATAAGGCAAATCTAACTACCTATATGGGGAAAACCTCCAAAGCTGAGAAATGTTTAATCGTGTACACCTGTATGGAGAAAGAAATAATGAGTACAATAAATCACTTGAGCATGACCGTAGTAAAATTTACAATGCACACTGCAAAAGAATCACCTTGCTATTTCTATGAAGAAGCACACCCAGTGGGGTCATCTCAGATATAAACACAAGTATGAAATGTGTTGGGAAACGTCTGCAATGTGTGCATTAATTTAAATGTGGTAAAACTCATTACAGGGGAAACTCCCTGGCTGAGACAGATCTTTGGGTTTCATCCCACAGTGTTTTCCCCACACATCATGATGGGTTCATAATGATTCCATGTATGTAGGACTTTGTGGAATAAGAAATACAAAGACTTGGAGCAAGTCTATCAGTTTGGCTGAGATTTGATGGAATTTTATAACAATTCTCTTAAGTTAAATCAAGCATAAAGTTAAATATTCAGCACACCTGTTCAGTTTTTCTGTCTTCAGATAAGATAGCACATTGACCAGATTAAATATTAAGGACTTAACCATGTTCAGCAGTAAAATAAAATGCACCAAATACCTCTGAAGGCATTTGCCACTCGGTGGCAAAAAATGCCAATTTTTGGGAGATGGTGAAGTTGTTGGGACTCAGGCTCACAGCAAAATGACACCTTCAAAGCGTCAACTGGCAGCAGATGGGGCGTCAGAAGTCCAGTCACAGTCTACAAAAGTGAAAAATACAAGTAACCTGTCTTTGCCTCAAAATCAACACCATTTCAAGATAGTGACTCATCTTCTGATTAATCTCTGGTTGTCATCCTGAATCATCTAAAGTCAAATTGAGACATACAGCAACAAATTGATCCCAGATTGCGTAACCTTAAAGATGTAGTATTTCACAAGGTAATGAAAGTTAAGACACATTTCAAATCGTGTTGGTAATGTTGAATGTTTTGTTGCTTGGACCCACTGATCTCAGAGGTGTTATTGCTAGAAAGCTGTACAGTGACTTAGTAATTATGTAGATATGTTAGTATCTTTTGCACTTCAGGTATATAATTTCACGGATATAACATCAGTTGGGTTTGAAGTTTTTAAAAGAATAATATGTTTATAAATGTTTGTGGTAACTAAACTATGTTTTTTTTTTCTATCGGGGGTGGGAAGGGATGGACTTAATAAAATATTTCTATTCATTGTAGGAAATTTTAGAAAAAAATGAATCTATGTAAAGGAATCAAAGGCCTTTTTATAATCAATAAGAAGATTAGATATTATCTACCACATGCTGTATTTCGCCTAAATAGCGGGACTTCTGGACTGGGTAGTAGGTTTTTGTATTCTCCTGTGCAACTTATTACTCATGATTAGTGTTACAAATTCATAAACAAGTGCTGGTTTTGTCAACATTTATTGAATTATGCTAGCTACAAACCTGATGTATGTACATCACTAGAAAAGCATTCTGTTCATTTATGTAGAAATGATGGAAAAATCTCAAGTTGAAATTACAGATTTTATATTCACTTTGGTCCTTGTATATAGACAGCATTTTTGTCATTCTTTACATAATAGTGACTTATAAGCCCAAAAGGGGTTGGTGTTAAATTTATTTCATGACTGTATAAACTGTTCATGTATAACACATGTCACTATAATAAAGAAATAAACTACTAATATTTTCACCAAATTTGCAAAGATTATTTATGGCTATGAAAACATGTCTGTTGAAAACATTGGGCTCATTTTGAGAATCAAAATGGTCGCCATAGCTAATTTTTTTCAAAATCATTAAGATACTATAAAATTTGAAATATTGCAGCTTACTTCATGAAATTTGCACAAATAATACATGGGTAGGAAAAATAGCCTGATAGTGATTTGGTCTAGTTTAGAAAACAAAATGGCCGACATATCACATGTTTAATATCAAATAGAGTGATCCTATTAGACCTTTTATCTCCCTCGTCATGACCCCTAAGGCTTTCCAGTGTGAAAACAGTTGATTTGAAGCAATGTCCTGAGAATCTTTTCCAATTGAGGAATTTGACCTTTGACCCCTGAAATTTTTGGCTGCATTTTGGAAGACAAAATGGCCGCCATAGCTGATTGGTTGAAAATCATTAAGATACCCTAAATCTGGGAACATTACAGCTGGCTTAATAAAATTTACACAAAAGATAAATGGCTAGGGAAGCCAGCAATTTTAGCCTTGTTTTTAATACAAAATGGTCGGCATATCACATGTTTAATATCAAATGGGGTTGTGTAATTAAAAAGGCCTTGTATCTCCCTTTCATTGTTCTTTGGGATTCAGAATGAAAAAACAGCTTGTAGGAATGAAGTCATAGCCTGAGTCTATTTTCCAAAAGTTTACTACAAAGGCCTTATTGCCTCCCTTAGATCTCCATTGTTAATGATCCTAAAGTGGGAGATAACCACTGTGGCAGTACTGGTGTTATTTATACAAAAGAGTAGATAATAAAAGCAAAACATTTCTTATTAGGCATTAGAAAAGTAATGTCATGCTTAGGAAGATAGACAATGTAATGGTCTTTATTCAGGATAAATTTCTGTGTGACATTAGATTAGTTTTCCTATTATATAGTCTATGTCTTTTCAGCTGAATCGCATTTGTTTAAAAACATTTTTGATTGTTTCTCATAATAACTCATAAACCTTTTCGATTGTTTATTCATAATAACTCTTTCTTTTTGAGCACCCCTGACAAAAGCTTAAAATTAGTATTTTGAATACAATTGGATCACAATTCTAGGAGATAATATTTGTCTGTCTTTGGTACTAATATTATTATCTCTTGCTTTGGAGTTATCATAAATTTCCCAATGCCAAAAACCTCATTATATCCTCAAACAAATCCAGTTACAAAATTCTCATTGAATGCACTGTCATTTGAGCAATTGTGGCAATATTTTTTACATTCTCAGCTGTAATGAGTCATTCAAAGTATTGATTTTATGCACATATCATCATGTGCGGTTACAGTCCAATAGGTATAACGACATATGATACTTATAAAAATTGTTGTTATTGCAATTTTTCACACAAAATTCTATAGCTTAAATGCAACTAGTTATCGTACTAGTATTTGCTAAAATGAAAATACACTTTATTTTCATGTCTATATTAATATTATATGCATTCTATAAGATTTTGAAGCAGACAAAATATTATGATACAGTTGTAAAATATAAAGTTGTAAATGAGAAGAATAAGGATGAAACTTCTTGGAAGGATACAGCAACTTTTATCCTGGATTCAGAAACCTGTCGTATTCCAGCAGTTTTCCCTACACATTTAGAAGTAAAAGAAGGCATATCCTGCACAGTTAACACTCCAGTGCTGACATATATTGAAAGGTATGCTTATGTGACCATCAATAGATCTGCTAGAGCTCATTATGAGGCAGTGAAGTATTGCTGGTATTATGAAGTATACAGACCCCACATTGGAAGTGATAATGTCGTCTTTATCAGCTTAGATGGAGTACAGTTCAATGACACGGCATTGGTCAGGTTTGATTTTATTATGGTAAAGTGTTTTAATACCACAGATCAGATAGTGTACAAATACTATCATGCACTTATTCAGCCAAAGGAGCAATCTGGAAAACATAGTGAAATTCCCAATGAAGCCTCATCAATGTCAAAGCCAAACATTCTGATGATTGGAACAGACTCAGTATCTCGGATAAATTCTTTGCGTTTTATGCCTGAAACCAGAAGGGTTTTGTTACATGAGCTAAAAGCATTTGAACTAACGGCTTTCAATAAAGTGGCTGACAATACTCTGGTGAATATGATTCCAATGTTGACTGGTTCATTTCTGCATGAACTGAACATAAAAGATGGACACAAGCATAAGAATTTGATCTTTGATGATATACCTTTTATCTGGAAAGAACTCAAATCAAGGGGATATAAAACACTGCTTGCCGAAGATCATCCTGATATAGCAACCTTCAACTACAAATATGGCGGGTTTGAGCAAATACCTACTGACTACTATTTAAGACCTTTTA
This sequence comes from Sabellastarte sp. h YS-2021, assembly GCA_964017235.1. NCBI lineage: Eukaryota > Metazoa > Annelida > Polychaeta > Sabellida > Sabellidae > Sabellastarte > Sabellastarte sp. h YS-2021. Next base: position 180,909,917 of record OZ024929.1, on the reverse strand, counting down.
TGGTGACAATAAATGAAGAAGAAGGTATGTGGAATCAATACCACAAGTGCTTTATGGATAAAACTGAAACTGAAATAGTCCTGAATTGGTTACTGGACTATATACGTTACTATATAAATAGACGACAACCTTACTTTGCATATAGTTTTCTCACCAGATTGTCTCATGATACAATGAATGGAGCTGGAGACACTGATGTACTTCACACAAATTTTTTGAAAAGGTTAATACAAGAAGATTTACTGGACAACACTATCTTACCTTTCTTTAGTGACCATGGCATCAGGTTTGGTATTACAGCACACACCAGTATGAGTCAGTTTGAGGCAAGGCTTCCTTATTTCTTTATATTACCACCCAAAAATATGCTGATAGCAGAAGAATATGAAAACCTAAAGACCAATCAAAATCGCCTGACAACATTTTTTGACATACATTCCACCTTGTGGCATCTTATCACTGGTTCAAATGATAAACAATGGAAACATGGTCAAAGCCTTCTTCAAGAAGTACCACATGACAGAAGCTGTAAAGATGCATCTATCCCACCATTTTGGTGTGCCTGTTTGACAGATAACAAGAATGCTTTCAGCAAGAAAGATCCTGTAGCTGTGGAAGCTGTTGCATATGTTAATGGTCTACTAGGGTGGCATACAGACCAATGTCAAAAGGTCAGATTAAACTCAATCATTGAATTTACCTATATTGGAGAAGGTTTTGACTTTAACAATGATCATACTAGTCATATTTACCGTCTAATTCTAACATTAGACCCTGCAAATGCAACCTACATTACACAGGTTGAACTGGACAAGGTAACAAACAGACCCTGGTGTTGTGACTGGGATTACACAAGTAGGATAAGCAAATATAACTTAGAAGGTAAATGTGTTAATGACATCCATTTAAACACCTTTTGCTATTGTTTTAATTTTCACCCTACAAAATATGAATAGTATTTGCATATTCATTGAAATACCTTTGTTGAAATTTGGAAATACGTAAACAATGGATGCATAATTCATTTCAGCATATGGACAAAGAATAAAAATGAACATTTATATGCACAGTGATAAACAACAACTGAGTAAGGGTGAAGTATGAGTGTAAACTATAAATTTGATCATTAAACCCATTAAAATTTAAATTCACTTCAAAACAGACCTCTACAAAACAGTATCACTTTAGTGTTCTTACGTTCATTGTTCATTGTCATTCATTGAATGGTCTTTTATTCTTAGGCTTAAGTATCTCATATAGTGCTTTGTCAGTGAATGTATGTACACCTGCACCAGCCCCCTTGTTGAAGTTAATCCTTTATCTTTCACTTTTTAATTCTTTAATTGGAAAAATAAAAGTGGGCTAGATTTTCGCAGCAATGGTATAGCTTTTAAAATTATATTATTCGCCTTTTATTTTGAATCTTACACTTTATGGAAAATCTGGTCAATTTTATTTGTATCTGTGAAACAATTATGCTAAACATATACATAAATGTGCAAGTTTTAGAATGCTAATTCCTTCATAAATATATTGTCTATTTTCATTCTTTTAAATACATTAATGTGGAGGAAATAAAAAAGTTTTGGTACTATCAAATACTGAATTATATTTTAATCCAACATTTAAGTATTCACCTGTATTTAAAACACAATGTATGCTACTTTGTTGTAATATTTGTATTGCTGTTTTTATTACTTTTAGTGTGTTGTGATCTAGTCTGTAACTGTTTTATCTGGTCATTCATCGTTGTTAAAACATATATGCTTAACATGGCTTGGTTAATGCATCTATTGTTTTAATATGTGTAGCCATCTGTTTGTTTTTTTGTGTTTTTTTTTTGTTTTTTTTTGTTTATGTTATTTGAATGAATTAGTTCATTTATTTACTTATTTTAGTGGTGCAGTATAACAGCAAGTTGATCATGCATCTACATTTTAAACCCACTGTTACTTAAAACAGTTGCAAAATGGGTAAAGAGGAGCCACAACTAAACAATGAAAAATGTTTTTCTGCACGCTTAACAATGTATAATTAATGCACATCCCAGAGGATTCCTCTACACATTAGCATACTTGTGTTTGCATCTGAGATGATCTGGCTGGGAGTGTTTATTGATACAGACAGCCAGATGATTCCCATGCAGTGTGCATTGTAAATTTTACTACATAGGCACGCTCAAGTGATTTGTTGTACTCATTATTTCTTTCTCCATTTAGGTGTACTTGAATAGGGGAACTCTGAATTTATACAATGTAGATAAAATTGTCGAGTATAACTATCAACATCTCCCAAGAATTTTACTCTTTGCTTAGGTTTCATTTCATTTTGATTTGGTGAATGGTGAAATTTAAGGCATATCCAAGTGCCACTATGAAAAAAAAGTGGCTCTGTGAAAAAAAATCATTGAATGGTGACTTTGAGTCAAGGTAATATCATAAAGTGGTTATTTCAAATATGTTACAACATGATGGCTTTTTATAATCAGGAGATTATAAAATGCCTTTCGTCTGTGCGTCTGTTCGTCACGGTTTTACATAGACATAATATCTCATTCATTGGTAAAGGTATCTTCACCAAATTTGCAGGAAATGTTTAAGACTATAAAAATCTGCCTAAGCACAATTTTGGCCACATTTTGGAAAACAAAATGGCCACCATAGCTAATTGATTGAAAATCATAAATGTGCTCTAAATCTTGAAATATTCCAGCTAGCTTCATCATATGTGTACAAAAGATATATGGCTAGAAAAGCTAGCCTGACAGTAATTTTGGCATAGTTCTAAAAACAAAATGGCTGCCATATCACATGTTTAGTTTCAAATGGAGTTATATTGTTAAAAAGGCCTTGTATCTCCCTTATCATTGCTACTTGGGGTTCCAAAACAACTTATAGGAAGTCATGACATGAGACTCTTTTCCAATTTGCTCAAAAACTCTAAGGTGTAGGAAGTTGAAACCTGCTCAGGACATTGATTGGGATATAGGTTTGTATTGTCATGGTATGATTTTGATTTCAGGTTTGACCTTGCTGTAGTGACCTTAATCTTTAATATCTTGTCCAGGTTACATATCAGAAACCATATGTTGTGGGAAGTTGTAACCTCTACTTGTTGAGGGTCTTAGAATGAAGCGCTTTAACTTTTAATTGTTATAAGTCTTGGGTTTAATCCCTTTCAAATTTTGGGAGTTTAGGGTTCAAAACCCTTTGACTTGAACTTATGTTGGGGTTTAAAAGGTTTGTCGAAACATTCAGCCAATTTTATGACCCACGTTTGGCCAGGGGAGGAATCCAATCCTATTTCCAAGTAATAATAAAGGAGATATTTATAAGCAAAAACCATAAAATTTGTTACATGACAACACCAGTTTGACACATACATTTGAAAATGGAGCCTTTAAAATTCCATATTTGTTTCAATCCAGAATATGATCTACACATAAACAAGCAGTTTCAGAGTAGAAGCGAAAGAAGAAAATGACTCAAATTTATGCCCTGCAAATGGCATTCAGAAGTAAATGCAAAGTTAACTGTTAAGATGTAAAAAGTAAATGAAAAACATATATAAAGAAATACTGTAAAGGCAGTAGTTTTCAAGTTACAACTGATTTACTCAAAAGTAAGAATCTCAAAGTACTTTAGTTATATGAAACATATTATATGAAATTATCTAAACACAATAGTTTTTAAGTTACAAGTGATTTCACTCATTATGGAAGTTACCAAAAAGTCAAAAAGTACCTATTACTCACTTAGCTATTGGGATAGACTCCCAAGTTACTCACCATTTTGTAGCTATGGGAAAAGTAGCTGCATAACATATTTTAACAAAATGCTCTAAATGCAGTACTTTTCAAGTTATAAGTGATTTAGCGCATGACTTCATGAATTTTAATGCATTAAAAATTATTTTAAAAAGTCATAAAAATAACTAAGAAAGATCCAGGCCTGATATTCACACAAGGGAATCTACTTGTGGCTTAGTACATATGTACAAGCTATAAGAGAAATTCCTTAAACAGTCAAGAGGGTCAGAAATGCCCCAAAAGGTGGGTTGCGCAGGCAGCAATAAGGTTAGCGACTGCTGTAATTAAATTTAGAAACAAAGAAAGAAATGTTAGGTTACCCAGTTAAGGTAAATGTGTTGGATGTGCTAAGAAATTGCATCTATTCTGTAAACGGACACATGGCAATTGTCATCACCAATTTCAAAAGGAACCTAGCTATGATGGTGATCTATCTCCCTGTCAAGTTTGAATTTGATTCGCCAAAGTGTTTGATAGCCTGGCCTTCGAGGCTGTCTCAATTATAATGCAAATGTGAAATTTTTTTGCCATAATGCACACTGTATCAGAGGCCTTTCTAGTCTGGGAGACAGCCTCCTCAGCAAGCTAGGCTAAGTAAATGTATGAGAGCTTTATGAAAAATACTTATAATGCAATCAAACAGTTGTGTCTATATTATACATATAAACGCCTGTGGCGAGGCTAATGTGATGGCTTGATAATTTAAGAAATACAAGAGGCTGGACACATATGCACATACATTTAGAACAGCAGTACAGGAGACTGAGCCATTGTTATTTTGTTGAGGAATACCTGTGGCTGATTAGCCACAGGGATATTAAACCACAGGTTTATTTATAGTGAAGCAGTTTGGAAACAAATACAGACAGTTTCATTGCTTGATAGTCTTATGAGATTTTTTCAGTAATTGTAGTGTGTGTTTTTCTCACTTGGTGGCCAGCCACTTCCTGTGACCTATGAGAAAAGTCCTTTCGTCAGGCCCACATTCTGGTAGAAAAGTCATACAGTCCTCATATAAGACAAAAGGACTTGAAGAAAGTCTAAACAAGGAGGTGAGGATCTAATTTCTTAAGTTGAGCATGAGATCCAAATATGATGAACTCTGTTTTTTCAGGTTTAATTTAAGCATGCTTGATGACATCCATTCTTGAATATCCTGAAGACAAGAATTTAATTTATCAAAGGCAGAGGTGGCATTTTTATAGGAAAAATGGACAAACAACTGAGTGATCTGTGACATCTCTAACAAAATTTGAATCACTTGGGCTGAGTATGAAGTCTAGTATGTGACAATGCAGATGGTGAGTTTATTTACAGCAGGTTTAGAAATTTTTGGTGGTCAATAAAGTCTGTATTCATGTGAATGTTGAAGTCACCAAAAATAACAAAGGAAGGAGTAAGAGATGATAAGAAACCATAAAAAACAGGAAGTCATCAAGAAAAGCAGAGGAACATGAACCAGGTGTACAATAGACACAAGCAACCACAAAAGATTTTGACAGGGTGGCAAAAGATGTGACAATATTTTCAAAAGTCGAAAAGGTAGGTTCATCAACAACCTTTATGGGTAACTCTTTCTAAATAACATATTTAAGCAAAATACTCTAAAGGCAATAGCTTTCAAGTTACAAGTGATTTACTCAACCGTGAGAATGTCAATATAGATATTGCTCAGCTTTGCAATGAGCTACAGGTTAAATACATTGTAAAATATTTGTTTCCTGTAATTATTATTTGAGGTCATTGAAATCTTGCTGGGCATAGGTTTGCAGTTTGCATTATCACAATCATTAACATAGGTAAAGATTTCATACTTTCTCTTACAAAAATATAATGACTTATAAATTTGTCTACTGCCATCTGAAATGATGGACTCATCCAAATACAAAAAGTGACAATTTTGTTTTAATTCCAAGTAAAGATACGTTTGAATGTTGCTTGTTTGTTTCTGTATTTACAGAATGACTCGAAAACCACTGTTCATTGGCACTACTACAAACTTGCTACAAAAACATTTGGTCAACATCCTGGATTCTGGAGTGATGTCTCCATGTCTCCATGAAATCATCCATGTTAGCATCCATGGGCCCTTATGCAAGCATGGACAAAATGAGATCATTCAGTTCTCCCTCTGAGTGATTTAGTTTGTTTGTTTGCATAAGATTTTCTGTACTACCTGTATATAAGGGTTTATGATTTTTATTGATTTTTATGTCTGTGGTCACCTGATGAACCTCTTAAGGTTTCTGATGTCTTGTAAACTCTTGGTGACTTTTCGTGAGTCAACCCAGGATAGTGTAGTTTTTTTGCCATAGGGGAGTTGGTTAAGTTTAATTTTGCTCACTCATTTTAATAAATTTAAAAATAAAGTGCAATCATTTAGATAGATAAAGAAATTTAGTACATTCACTGAAGACATCAATCAATTGCCACCACAAAGACAGAAAAAACAACATGTTGCAGGTACTTTTTGAATACATATAATGTTATACAGCTGCAATTATAAAATACATGCAGGTCAAATAAACCATAAATGTTTAAAATGAATTTAATATGTAGCTTAACACTGACATTAATGTCCATTTAAAGTCCAAATCTCATACGCACATACACAAGACATTCAAATAGACTCATTGGTTAATAGGCTTGAATATTTCAAATGAATTTTCAAAACATGAATATAAAAACCATAAGGCCCACTCAGCCACAAACAACTAGGATTGACCTGCAAAGGTCACAGAACCTTAAAGGTCAACATCCAGTATAACCAATGACTCCACATACGGAGGTTGATTTTTCTCTATGAATCAAGCAACAAGAGATCACCCTAAGAGGTGGAGGCAAAGATGATCTTAATGTTTATAATCAAAAATTTGATAAAAATGCACATACAAGATTGGTAGTGAGTATATGGAGGCTCCTACCCCCAAGAGTAGCAGTATTTTGCATTTATAACTTGAGCAAGGGAACAAGCTAGGTCTTCATCAGAAGAGTGGTCTGATTGTATGCAGCGCCATACACATTCAAAAGACCAGGTTTTATGGCTATGAATGTGCTGTATGTGCATCATATGTAAAGGGTGCGCTGGAGCAGTGTAAAGGATGGAAGGTGGAACAATATGGATCCAAACATTTTCTCACCAAAGAATCAGAAAGGGGTCTGTAAACTTAAATATGTGTGTACCTGAAAAACTGAGTGACTTAGAGTGACTAAGGGTGACATTAGATAATAATTTATTGGCAGTAATGCTGTTCTGGCACAGCAACAATTAGCCTCATATAAGTTGCTGTTGGCAGATGTTGGTTCAAATACTTGATTAATATGTTTACATATAATACAACTTGTTATTATCCTCACGTATATCAGTTCTGTTGATACCTGGGCTTCTGGAGATTCCCCTTTAGCTCAGCTGGTTAAAGAGCTAGACTTGTGTTTATATTTGGTTGTAATCCAAAGTCTGCTGGATCGACTCCAGGCAGAACCAATCTATAATTTTTCTCTCCCACAACATGGTTGATGCTTACAAGATCCTTCCCTCACACACTCAAGCAAATTGAAGTGTAATAATGTAGTCATGTAACCCCCGAGGACAGGTTTTTTCCTTGGAGGGGTAGTATGTAATATCTTCACATATATCAGTTCTATTAATACTTGGCTTCTAGAGATTCCCCCTTAGTTCAGCTAGTTAAAAAGCTAGACTTGTGTTTACATCTGTGTGTAATCCAAAGTTAGATTTTTCATTTGCATTTCTCACATTTATTCAGTAGACCTCCTCACAAATTTTCAACATCTTTCATAAATTCTCCATATATTCTTGTCAAACTGATATTCTTTTTCTAATTTATTACAAAAAAAGATTCAGTAGTTTTTCCCACGAGACTGTAAAGTTGAATTTTTTTCACAGTTAAGGAAGTCTGTCTCAACCCCAATAATTTGGCTACTCTCATCACATGTAGAGTTAATGCATAAACTTCCTTTAATTTCATATGTTGTAGACTGCTTATTCAGTTTGGATATAAAAAATAAGAGGTATCATCGGTTAGATAACATCTATTACACACTAGTGTTTTACTGATTTGTCAATATTAAATCAATAACAAGGTCATCACAAAATGAGCTACTTGCTGATTTCATGTATGGCTTTTAGTGATGAAAAATTAAGTTTATGGGTTTGAAATTTTGCTTATGTAAATCCTTTCTAGAGAACTTAATATCACTTGCTTTTCAATAACAAAAGCTTTTGCATCAATTGAAAGAGCTCATCTGGACATTCCAAATGCAAAGGTTATCATTTGACAGATTGTTTTTCTTGTAAATGTGATCATATTTCAGTTTCAACTGTAATGAGCCCTTTGTGGCATAACATGTGGTTGGTGTCAAATAGTAATATGATATTTTTGAAACCAGCTGGTTTCCTTTTCAATTTTACAGTATCTGTCACCGGAATGCAACTTATCTATGGTGTGCCTTTGTCTAAGAATGAAGCTACATGTCATTTCCATGTCTATGTTAATGTTATATGTGTTGTATACCATTTGGAAGAAGACAACATACTATGATAGAAATGCAAAGTATAAAGTTCAAAAACAAAATAATAAGGATGAAATGTCTGGATTAGACACAAGTATCTTCATCCTAGACTCGGAGAACTGTCATATTCCAGATGTTTTTCCTATTCATGTAACAGTCAAAGAGAGCGTATCCTGCGGAGCACAAACTGAAATCCTGACATATATTGAAAATTTTGTGTATGTAACCATTAACAGATCAGCTCTGACTTCCTATGGATCAGTAAAGTATTGCCAATATCATGAAGTATACCGACCCAACATTGGAAATGATAGTGTTTTTTATATCAGTACAGATGGAGTACTGTTCAATGACACTGCATTGGTCAGGTTTGATTTTATCATGGTAAAGTGTTGTAACACCACACATCAGGTAGTGTACAAGTATTACCATGCCCTTATTCAGCCAAAGTATAATTCAGTGAAATATGGTCATGTTTCCAACGGACCCTCATCAAAGGCAAAACCAAACATTCTGATGATTGGAACAGACTCAGTATCTCGGTTAAATTCTTTGCGTTTCTTGCCTGAAACCAGAAGAGTTTTATTAAATGAACTGAAAGCATTTGAAATGAGGGCTTTGAATAAAGTAGCTGACAATACCCTGGTGAATATGATTCCAATGTTGACTGGTTCATTTCTGCATGAATTAAACATAACAGATGGAAACAAGCATGAAAATTTTATTTTTGATACTGTACCTTTTATCTGGAAAGAGCTTAAAAGTCATGGCTATATGACCTTGTTTGCTGAAGATTACCCCGAATTAGCAATGTTCAATTATATAGGTGGTTTTGAGCAAATACCTACTGACTATTATTATGAGACCCTTTATGTTGGCAATAAATGAAGAACAAGACATGTGGAATCAAAACCATAAGTGTTTTGTAGATAAAACTGAAGCTGAAATTGTTCTCAATTGGTTACTGGACTATGTACGGTACTGTGTAATTAAACAACAACCTTATTTTGCATTCAGTTTTCTCACCAGATTGTCTCATGATACAATGGATGGAATTCGAGACATTGATTTACTCTACCAAAGATTTCTACAAACTTTATTGCAAGAAGGTTTGCTGGACAACACTATCTTACTTTTCTTTAGTGACCATGGAACCAGGTTTGGAAGTACAACTCACACCAGTATGAGTCAGTTTGAGGCAAGGCTTCCTTATTTCTTTATTTTACCACCAAACAATATACTGACAGCAGAAGAATATGAAAACCTGAAGACCAATCAAAATCGCCTTACAACATTTTTTGACATACATTCCACCTTGAGGCATCTTATCACTGATTCAACTGAGAAAAAGTGGAAGCATGGTCAAAGCCTCTTTCAGGAAGTATCTCATGGGAGAAGCTGTCAGGATGCATCAATCCCACCATTTTGGTGTGCCTGTGTGAGAGATAATACCAACACTTTTAGTAAAAAAGATTCTATTGCTATTGAAGCTGCTCAACAGGCGGTAGCATATGTTAATGGCTTACTTTGGTGGCATGCAAACCAGTGTCGAAAGGTTAGGTTCAATTCAGTTATAGACTTTACTTATATTGGAGAAGGTTTTGACTTTAAAAATGGTCATCCTAGTCACATTTACCGCCTAATTCTAACATTAGACCCTGCAAGTGTGACTATTGTTGCACAGATTGCACTGGACAAGGAAACCAACATCGACCCTGGTGTTGTGACTGGGATTATACAAGAAGGATAAGCAAATATCACTTAGAAGGAGAGTGTGGAGATAATAAATTTTTAAACAGCTATTGCTACTGCTTTGATTTTCAATCAACCCAAAATGAACAGGACTTATATATAAATTAATATGGTGTTAGCAGTACTTGATAAATAGGTACAAAGGGAATTTTAGTTTAGTTTCGGTATTAATCATTACATTATCTGGATATATGATTAAGATATACTTTTTATATATAGTAATAAAAACAATAACCAGGTTGAAGGGTAAAATTTTGAACAGAAACTACTGGAAATTGACTCATTATATTAATCCATAATAATTGAATGCACTTCAATGCATATTTTCACAAAACAATATCACTGTGTAAAGGATACTGACACAGGTTTGGATTTAACGATTGGAATTTGTGAACACTTGTCTATTAATTGTTTGAATGGTCATTCTGTGTGTATAATATTATCCTAAATATAACAAATTTGTTAAGGACATATTTTAATTCATAAATAAATTATACTAGGTCGGTATATAAAACCATTGATAAACTTCCTTTCAATAAAATTTTATAGTACTATGTTATGCTAATATGCAACTTATATTTGTATTGATGTGTTGCGGTTGTCTATTCTCTGTTTGTTTAAGCTCATCCAGTTTTAACTGTCAGACTAATTTTTGTTATATTTTCATATTTAAATAAACATAATTCTTTCATTTGTTGTATTGTATATTTTATTTACCACTGACCTATTCATACAGCTCCATGCAGTTAAAACAACTCATTTTTGAGTTTTGCTTGAAAACCTTGTCCTTATGACTACCTAATGAGATGTCATATCTTGGGAGTGTACCTTTAGAAATGACTCACCCCATATTGCCTTTCAGCCCCCCTTCAGCATTTTGGTGTCTAGAGTATAATACAGCTTGTGTGGGGATATTGCAAGTTTTCAAGCATCTGAAAAATCTACTACACGGTTCAAATGTCATCCGTGCTGTATCGAACACATTCTACCCAAATACTAGTCCTCACTTATGTGCACGTACGAAACTGAGTGGATACTACAAAAATATAAAACACTTGGATCCACAAATGAGCCAAGCTGAATTAAATATTATTAGCTAGCTCTTATGGATCTCTTGAGTCTTAAGGCCAGCCTCTTTGTCAACTAGATGTAACACAGCAAATACAGATCCTTAGGTTTTTTTGATTTTTGTTATCCACCAGACACACTGAGCTAAATTCTTTTTTCATTTTTTTTTAAATATAGATGTATTATATTTACTGTTTATACAAAAAAATGTGAATAATTAAAGTAAAACATTTCTCATTAGATTTATAAGAACAATAAATGATGTCATCTTCATCGATGAAATATTTTTACCTCCGCAAAGGAGGTTATGTTTTCACCTGGTTTGTCTGTGGGTTTGTTTGTGCATTTGTGAACAAGATAACTTAAAAACTTATGGACGGATTTTGATGAAATTTTCAGGATATGTCTGAAAAGGTAAAAGGAAGAAATGATTGGGAGTGATCCAGATCACTATCTGGATCTTCTGGATCCATGAAATGTAATTTTCAAATACAGATAATTCAAAAAGTTGTGGATGGATTTTCATGAAATTTTCAGGAAATATCCTAAATGGGACATGAAACAAGCGATCAGATTTGGGGAGTGATCTGGATTACTGTCTGGATCATCTGGATCCAGGCTTTTTTTAAAGAAAGTTATAGCCAGATAATTTTAGGGTGGATTTTGATGATAATCCAGGAATTGAGCCCCCCTGACGGAGGTCTGCACTCTCTGAGTGCTCTTGTTGGAACATGTTATTCAGGGTAAATTTCACAAAAGGTCTTAGCCTGGTCTCAGGCTAAAACTTGAGACTTGTGTCAAATTACTGGAACGTTTTTTCTTGAGCCCGTGGACTCAGCCTTTATGGATTTTACAAAAGGACTCAGTCTCACCTTTGGCTGAGCCACTGGCTCAAATGCTGAGACTTGTAGGTAGTGGGCTTATAAACAGAGGCTCAAATTGGCCTCCACTTCAAAATTTGAAATGTCTGAAAATAAGGTGTAAGTATATAACCTCCTGAAGTAGTATTTGGCTGTTTTTACATGTTTACAAGGTTTCCCATTGCAAAATATAATTTAAACAGAGATATTGTGTCAAACAAGGAACATGAGTAGAACATTTCAGCAGACTACAAAAAAGGGTCACATGACAAAGAAAACCACTTTGGCTATTTGAAAAGCTTGGTCTCAACTGAGACCCCTTCTATGAAATCCATTGAGACAAAGGCTTAGCTGAGCTAAAAGGCTCATATTTCAGTCAGTGGCTCAACCTGAGACCGGTAAGTCTGAGACCTTTCATGAAATCTGCTCCTGGTCGTTCGGCTATTTCTCCTCATACAAATTAAAAGTTAATCTCTGTATTTGCCCTTTATAGCATATTTCTGTGTAATCTTCTGGAACTATAAATGATTTGTGCAGAAGATTTTGGTGATTTCTTCCATGTTTGGGATAATGTCCCAATTATCCTTTAGAAGAGATTTTATGGATCAGATTTCATCTGATTCTGCATCACTGGTGTGTTGTCCTTTGAAAAGACTTTTTGTCTACAGAGGTATTCTGTTCTTTTCTATTTTATTGTATACTTTTTGATGCTTAATCTCTGTCAAGGCAGACTCTAAGGCGCAACACCAGGTCAATAGACTCTTTGTCCTTGACCTTGACTTACCTGACCTTCTCTTAGTAACTTCATTCTTATCTTGGGCAATGTTTCTTTTTGTGGTTATAGAGATGGACTCTAATGACAAATCAAGATAAGTAAGCTTTATGCATTGCTCTTAATCTCACTGATTCCAACGAGGAGGCTATTGTGGACTTTGTGAAGGGCCACAAGGAGTTGTACGACAGTGAACATTTCAAGGACAAACAATGAAGGAGTGTCTCTGAGAGCATTTTACTAACAGTCGCAAGCTGTCTGTCAAGATGTGCAAAGACCTGGTTTAACTTGCAAAGGAAGCTGACACAATCAAAGTCTGGACAGGCCCTGAAGGAGATGACGGAACATCAGACTTGGATACAGGAAAATTTTGGATTCCTGAGGTCGCACATCAGATGCAAGGGACTTGTCAGGCTTCAAGTCCCAGGCACAAGGAGCCAGTGCTTCAGCACACAACATCACCAGAGTTTCGACTGACACAGACAGTATAGAAATCAACATGCGGTCAACAGACACCACTTTACAGCCTCAACAAGTCACTAGTCCCACTGCAGTTTCAGGGCGCTCTTCAGTTGACCAGCCAGTCATGGACCAGTTCACACAAATGAGAAGCATGCTGTTATCATTCCTTGGGCAAAAGCAGCAGACAACAACATGTACAGCCTTCTGTACCTACCTCGCATCGGAGGTGGCGGGATTAGAGGAGAAAGACTTTCAGATATTTAGAAACAAAACTGTAAAGCTAGTAACATTCAAAGCAAGGCAGAAGAACGTAGTCATGTTTCGCAGCAGCCACAGCAACAGACACTTTCATGAAGCTCAAGTGCAACTTCAACATTTGTGCCACAGACATTTCCATAGCCACAGCAGCCAGCTCTAGCTGCTGGGGAATACATCTTAACCATCTTAGAGACACAGATGTCTTCAAGCCATGTCATCCAACCTGCTCAACAGAGCCAAAAGGAGCAGCAGCAATCCAGAGAGCAGCTGACTTCCTTCTTAGTCGTTGGCCTTCCTGGCTGGACCTTCAGGGCCATTTACATTCACATTGATGCCAACAAAGCACTTCAACCCTCCATCAGTTGCATCTGCTACAGGTGTAGAAAGCTAACCCAATATATCAGAATTTCAAGTTTCTTTGAAAACATACCCTCAGCTGCTGAGCTACCATCAGACTGACACACTGCATCCGTTTTCACCAGCTATCACACCAGAATGAGCTGTCTCTCCTCCAACCACCACCTCATAGCAAGAACATCAGCAGCCATCAGCCCAGCCACAGACTTCGCTCCTCCGCAGTCAGCCACCACCAAACAGCAGCCACAGTAGAACACCTGCCAAGCCTCCAATCGGATTTAGGGCTTCTTACTCATGAACCATCCCACCAGTCATATTTTGTCTTCGGGTACCCCTCTTTATGGCACTGCTTACTGTTGCCCTGGCTCACAGGTATGAATGGTTCAATACAAGAGTATAATCATGTCCTCCATTGATTAGAATTGCAAAAAAAATTTACATATTTGTTCCTGTCAAAAACTTTCATTCATTGTTAATAGAAGAGGACTTTTGTTGTTACTGTTACTGTCCCTCAACCCTGGTCCACTCACACTTGGTGAGCTAAATGCCAGATCCGTAAGTACTAAGGGTCCACTCCTAGCCAATATGGTTGCTTCAAATGACCTTGACTTGCTCTGCCTTACAGAGACCCATATTCATCCCTTTGATTCAGACAGCTTTATATGGTCTATAACTCCTCCAGATTTTATTTTTCATCACAGGCCTGGTTCCTCAGGTGTTGGTGGTGGTCATTAGATTCTCCTATAAAGACCCAATAAAATTTAATCTCCCCTCTACCAGTCATTTGAGAATATGGTGATGTCAATCAGGCTTCATGGCCATACATTGTTGCTTGCCTGCATCTACAACCCTCCAGGATCATGTATCTGTAACTTTCTGGAAGAATTCATGTCATTTGTTGGTTTCCTGTCATCTATTAACTCTTCATATTATATCTGTGATGACTTCAACATTCATGTGGATGTTCCAGTTGGTGATGGCTAAAAATTAATGACCTGTCTTGATTCATGTGATCTGAAACAGTTAGTCAATCAACCTACTTATCTGCACGATCACATATTGGACCTCATCCTATCTCCCAGTGATCAGGATACTATTGTTGATGTCAAAATTTGCAATTTTGTATCTGATCATGCATTAGTCACAAATGCTCAATTGCCTTCCCTAGTCAAGTAGCTCATATTCAAAGTAGAGTTCAATGTAGAAGGTACCATCATATCAACATGACTGATTTCCGCTCAGATCTCAAAAATACTTCCTGTATCAAGTTCCCTGCTGATGCAGGGTTGATCTTTTTGAACAATATGTACATGATTTAGGCAATGTGCTTGACAGGTATGCATCTGTGATATCTATACTGACGAAGAAAGATTCTGCAGATTAGATGTCTGATGCTTATCGAAGTGCAAAGTCCCTTAGGCCCCACTTTGAGAGAACTTGGCGTAGGGCCAACAATCTACTGAGCATAAGTTGGCTTCATCGTCAAATTGCTTGGTGCAATGCACTTGTAAACAATGATAAGTCAAACTATTACAGCAAACTGATTCACTTATTTTTGTCTAATGTGACACTTTAAGTCATTGGCTGCCCAGTTTGCCTCCTTTTTTTCAAACAAAATCAAGAAAATTAGAGATATTTTCGCTCCCTGGCACTGAATATGAGGTTCACCCTCCATCAGATCCTCCAAAAATTACTGTCTTTAGGCACGTTTCTGAAGATGATGTCAGTAAAATAATTAAATCCTCACCAACAAACTCCTGTCTGTTAGATCCTTGGCAAACTTTTCTTATCAAGGAGTGCATTGATATATTGAAACAATCTCTTACTGGTCAACTGCTCACTCATAGAGGCATGTGTCCCTGATGCTTTCAAAGCTGCTGTATTCACTCCTCTTATTAAAAAGGCAAATCTTCCTTCTGACGACCTCAAGAATTATTGCCCTGTATCTGGTCTCAGATTTATATCTAAATTGTGTGGTTGTTAAGCAGCTGTTGAACATATCCATGTCCTTAACTCAACAGAGACAGCTCTTCTCTCCATAAAAAATGAAGTTCACTTATTTTTGTCAAGATTGATATTTGTCTGCCACCTTCAATACCATAGATCATTCCACTCTTCTCAGTTGCCTAAATATTTGGTTTGGTGTCAGTGGCTCTGTTCTGAAATGGTTCACTCTACCTAACAGACCATTATCAGTCAATAAAAATTGGTTCTACTTTGTCAAATGTTTGTAAACCCCTATTTGGCATACCCCAAGGTTCCGTCCTGGGCCCTTTGTTGTTTTCATTGTACACCACCCTCTTCAGCTTGATTATCGGTAAACATAAAGGAATAAAGTTTCATTTTTATGCTGATAAGAGCCAAGTTTATGTGCATTTATCCCAGAAAAATGCATCTGCTGCCTTTGAACAACTGAACAGGTGCCTAAATGATGTTAAAGAGTGGATGTCTACTAGCAAGCTCAAACTGAATCCCGACAAGACTAAGTTTATCTTGGATAGAAGAGACAGAGAGACAAGTTGAAAGCTTCCAATTGATATCTTGGGTAGCCCACTTTGCCCTGTTGACTCAGTCAGGACAAGACTAAGTTTATCTTGGATCGAAGAGACAGAGCGACAAGTTGAAAGCTTCCAATTGATATCTTGGGTAGCCCACTTTGCCCTGTTGACTCAGTCAGGAATTTGGGTGTGTCGTTCGATTCAGATTTTTCCTTGTCTGAGCACTTTAAAAGAGTGTCGGCAAAAGTTGTTTACTCATGATGTTTCTCTACTTGTGGCTAATGCTCTTTTAGTAGTCTGTTGGATTACTGCAACTCACTTTTCAGGAGCCCCTCTAAGTTCAATCTACGCAAATTACAGTGCATCCAAAATAGTGCAGCCAGAATTGTATCTAACACCAGTCGATACACCAGAATAACTCCTGTGGTTAAGAAATTGCATTGGCTTCCTGTTGAACAGCGCATGGTGTTTAAGACAGCCATACTTGTTTACAAGTTTCTACACACAGGTATTCCTATGTATTTTGCTCCATATCTTTCTTCCTACACCAGTTTTAACAGCACCAGGCGCACCCAAAGTAGTGGCAATCTCCTTGTCATTCCAAAGTTCCACCCCTCTGTTCATAAATCTATCAAACAGTTTGGTTATAGTTTTGCTTTTGACGCTTCCACTGTGTGGAATGATCTTCCGGATGAGATTGGTGCCTCCCCACTCTTGGCCTTATTCAGAAAGCAGCTTAAAACCTACCTGTACACCAAAGCATACCCACCTTAGTTTGGATCATCCCCTGATGTTCTCCATGGTGCTTGACCCCTCTTCTGTCTCTGGGTACTGAAATTTGGTCTACTGCTCTTCTGGTTTTGTTGCACCTTAGAGTCTTCTTGTATGGGGAGATTAAGCGCCATAAAAAGTCCAATTAGAATAAGAATTAGAACTAAAACATTTGGCAAATTTTTAACTTTAAAATACCTTTCAATTTTGAAGGGAAATAATTTTTTTTAAAAGGGAGGGTCATTTGGACATGAGTTGGGTTGATTGTTTTAAACAGGGGACTTGTTTTTTAGTTTGCACCTCCTGGTGTGTCCTAAGCATGTACCACACACGTAAATACAATATCTCTGACAACCCTTGGGTTTTGCTCCATGGTGCCCAGTAGTACCCTGAAGTGGCTCACTGAGATACCAAAAGAGTTTTCCACCAACCTACTGCCTCTTGAGATCCTGCAGCTGACTCTTTTTTCTGCCCTTGTCAGTTGCCTTCTGCTATAGGGTTTGACCATCCATGGCATTAAGGCAAAGGTGTCGTCACTGAGCAAGAAGTATTGTAAGTCTGCCCCTCCCTCCCCCATGGGTTCTGGTGCCGGAAGCCCCAAGCTGACATCCTCAATCTTGTTCCTCAAAGGCTTCTGTTGATAATATAAACGTCTGAACATGAATCTCTTGACCCACAGTCTATCCACAGGAATCAGTACTCCACCAGGGTCAGCAGAACTAGAGAAAAAAAGACCTTGTAGGTGTAATAGTCACTGCCTGTTTTTTTGGGGGTTTTTTTGGTTTTTTTTTTGGGGGGGGGGCTTCTTTGTGGCGATGTGCTTCCAGTCTATGGCCCCTACATCATGGTTCTGAACTTATCCTTCACCATTTTCCATTCATCAGGGGTATCAGGGCAGCAAAAATATTCATCCTGGAGTTAAACAAGGGGATGACCTGGGGGATGAATTTGCAGATGGTGGAGTGGACAACCAGCTAGTGATACTGCAAGGAGGTGTAGGTCTCTCCAGTGGTCAGGTGTCTCAGAGTTATTACCAGTTTCATTCCAACTTCTAATGGCTTCCTGAAATCAGTGACTGACTTCTTGATGAGGTTTTGAATGTGTTCCCCAATGAGGTCAAAAAGGCAGGGGACATCTTGACAAAATTCTGGTATCCTGGGATGTCTGTGTGTATGAGGCTAGGAGGTTTCTGTAGCATCCTTTTCTTGTCTTTGAAGGATGCAGGGCATGACCCAAAGGTTTTCTTCTTGAGCTGGCTTCTTCTTTATCTGGGCGCTGGCTGGGGCTGAGGCTATGGTGGTGGCTGTAGGGCAGATTATGGTGCCAGGTTCAAATGTGTCCTCTGTTTTTCTATCAAGATGCACATCAGAATATTACACTCAGTAAAAACCAAAAGAAGCCTAAGCTGATGTATGAAGTCTCTGTGATGTGTAGCTGGCATCTTTGCAGTGACAAGTGATGTTTTTTGCAAGCCAGAGGGGATTTATATAGTTTTGGTTCGATCCTAACTCTGGATCCAGACTCCAGGATTTAATCAGTCTGGTAGGGGTGAGTCTGGAAAATACTACAGTCCTCTTGGTTTGTCAATATGTCTTATCGGCTATGGCTTGTCTGTTAGGGGTTTATGGCTTGTCGCGGTAGCTTCCCATTTTGTCGTGTTGAAAATGATACAGACAATGATCCAGATCCAGACAAGCTAGTATGGTCTATGTGCTGTCGGGAAGATGTAACTGCCTCAACATTTTTGCATCCCTTTTGTGGTTTTCGTCCCTGATTCCACGACTTTTACAACCCACCCTGGAGTTGTAGAGTCAATAACTAGGTCAGTTCCAGTGAATACCTCCATTAGGGACTTTTGAGATTTTAGAAATTATTGTTATCTACACTTGTCGCATATATTAAATAACAAATTAATGAGAAGTACAAATGAAATTAATGGCTTTAATGATTTTAGAGACACTGAAATAAGAATTTAGACGAATCTCTAAATGATGGGTGTTAAGAGATTTTGGTGTCTTTTCATTATCTTCACTTTTTACACCCAAATACTAAATTAACCAGAAACATTCCTACAAAAATAAAGCCAGTTAACAATTTTGAGAGACCACCAACGCTTGAGACACCTAACAAAATATTATTAGAAGGATGTCTGAAACACTCATCAGATGATGTGGTGATCATAATTAACGCTCGACGATAGGAGAGGGTTATTGTGATCACTTTGTTTCTGTGTGTCTGTCTGTCTGTGTGTGCTCCGTTTCGCCCTTATAACTCAAAAACTATAACACCAATCGAGCTTAAATTTGGTGGGCAGGTATTTTATGGGGTACAGACGGATTCTTCCAAATTTGGTGTAATTTGTGTGAAAATTAAAGCCAGGAGAGAGTTTTTCTTATTTTAATTGGGCTTTTACAGTGAAATCTGTTTCTCTGTCTGTGCACCGTTTTGCCCTTATAACTCAAAAACTATAACATCAATCTGTCTCAAATTTGGTAGGAAGGTATTTCATGGGGTACAGACAGATTCTTTTAAATTTGGTGTAACTTGTTTAAAACTTAAAGCCAGAAGAAAGTTTTTCTTATTTTTAATTGGGAATACACAGTGAAACTGCTTCTCTTCATCACATACGTAAAAAATCAATATTTTGCTTTCTGATTATGTCATTACTCAGTGATGTCACAATGCAGCTGTCATTGTGAGGTCACAAACCTAACTTGTGATACTTGCTGTCTTTAAGTAAAAATATTTCTTCTCATTTTATGTTTTGAAATTGACATAAACATAATAAAGAGGAAGGTGGTATATTCATCATTTTTACTTATTATTATTTCTGTTTTATTTTCTATTTTTTCTTTTAATTCCTTGACAGTCCATCACAAAAAATTACCATGTGTGATTTTCACCAAGAAGTGTCCTTTAAGCAATATTTTTACCTCCACCAGCAGTTTATGTTTTTGTGTGCTAATTGTTTAATTGTCTATTTGTCTTTTTTTGTTTGTTTGTTTGTTTTTTGGGGTTTTTTTTGTGTGTGTGGTTGTGTTTAGATTACTCCAGAACTCATGAACAGATCTTTATTTAAAAATTTGTGGGTAGGACCTGACTGAAGGAAGAAGTTAGTAAAAGAAAGATCTGGATCTTATTTTGGGAATAAAAGAAAAATCGTGATTTTTCACAGGTCTCATTTCAATGTATTTTTAATGACTTTAGCTTTCTACTTGACATTTCTATGAGGATTAATTTACATGTTTGGTTTTATTGTTTGTCTTCCTTACAATACTTTATATCACTTGAGAGACAGGTCACATGGAGTCGAGCGTTTTGCTGTCTCTGAGTGCATCTTGTTTAAAAAGCTGTGATGATGAAGTAACTTGCGATTACGAGATCTTGGTATTTCCAAAGTAAAGTCACAATGTACTCATACACTTGAACACCATAATAATAAATTTATTAGAAGCATGCTTAAAGGTATACTGTTTTACTCCAGTCACACTACGGGCAGAAACCCAGTTACACACGTCCAGCTGTAGTTTTGCCGTAGAATAGAATCAGAATGATTAATGCCCACAGTTAGACAACAGAAAAGACACTGTACAAATAGAGTAAATTTATCACAAATATACAACCTGAACAGAGATACAGAAAGAAAGAGAATAACACAGATTTAGCAGAACTGTAGATTAGCCAAAACAGCTGAGAAATGACAGGACACTGGTTATAAGAGGTGATCTTGATCGCTAAGTAAAGGGACGAATATACCTGTCCGATTTTACATCCAAATCCGTCATCCGACGTCCGAATCCATCATCCGTCATCCGAATTTGCAAATATACAACATCAGAAAAATGGTCCGTTTTTTGGTATTGATTTTTGTTGTGAGGACACAGATTTCAGCCCCAATTCCATATACGCGTGATGCGGTATACGGCATGCGGTATGCGGCTATTCAAAGCACTAGAAGCCTGATGGGTTCTACATAAAATATAAGTACCGGATCTGCATACGGCACACACATATATTGAAACACCTCTTACATTTTTATTGCAAAGTTAACATAGCTGCATATCGCATGCCGTATACCGCATGCCGGATCACGCGTATATGGAAATGGAGCTTAAATACCCTGTAGTTTCCTAACAATATCTTATAAAATGGACCCCTCGACGAAGATCAAATACTTTAAACTACAGAACTCGTGGCCATAGCATCCAATTCATTAATATTCATGAGAAAATATGAGGACATACATTTCCCCTGTAGTTTCCTTGTAATATTTATAAAATAGAAGCACAGACGAAGATCTAATACTTTACACTAACGACTCCCCCCCCCCCCCCCCGCCCTTTAGAGTTTGAAACCTTTGTCAGGGTTTTTTATCCCTTTCCACGCCCCCTGAACCCCCCACCCCTAGATCTGCCTCTGCTAGGGTAATATACCTGCCCCAATATCAAAGGGGTTTAGGTTCTTTTGTTTATGTGCTATGTTAGGTCTCATCTTCAAAACAGACTGGGGATAACATCTTTTATGGATAACTTTATTCGGTAATTTATTTATTTATCATTATTATATATATTTTTTTTTGTTTACCAGTGTATGTTTAAACAAGAAAATCCCAGGGGGAATGTATGTCCTCATATTTTCTCATGAATATTAATGACTTGGGTGCTATGGCTCTGTCTCCTGTGTCCTTGTTTAAGGTATTGGATCTTGTTCAAATCTGATCTAGTGGTGTGAATATTGACGTCACAGAGCCATCCGTCATCCGAAAAATTCGCTCCCTGTCCGAATTTAAAAAAACGGCCGCCGATTCGGATATAAAATCGGCCAGGTGTATAAAGCCTCACTGTTTCTTTGGTTTTCAATTTTTTCGGATGACGGATTCGGACGTCGGATGATGGATTCGGAAATAAAATCGGACAGGTATATTCGCCTCTTATGGCAGAAGTTTATACAAAACAATTACAAATATAGGCCATACCTCCTGTAGCGTGAATGAGGTACTAAATATTTAACAGACAGTCTAGGTATCCTTTTCTTATTAAGGTGAATTTATCTTAGCTCTGAATTAGTAATTGTTTTCAATCATATATTTTGGACAGAGTTGATACCATATTTAACATAAATAATATTTAACTTTTGTTTATTTGATTTGAATATAACAGATATATTAATCATAATCAATTCATATTAGGCTAATGTCTTAAAAGGTGCATGAAACAATAAGCTTGACATTTAAATAGAAGTTTTTCTGGCTTACATAAATAAAACAACAGCACTTGGAGAGTGCATAACTCCGCCAAGCGTGGATCCAGATGATCCAGACAGTGATCCAGATCACTCCCAAAATCTAATCACTTGTTCCCTGTCCCATTTAGGACATTTCCTGAAAATTTCATCAAATCTATCTATAACTTTTTGAGTTATCTTTAAAATTACATTTCATGGATACAGAACATCAAGGTAGTGATCCGGATCACTTCCAAAATGTAATCATTTCTTCTTTTACCTTTTCAGCCAAATTCTAAAAATTTCATCAAAATCTGTCCATAATTTTTAGTTGTCTTGTTCACAAACAAACAGACAGACAGATAAACCCAGGCGAAAACATAACCTCCTTGGCAGAGGTAATTTAAAAATGACTCGAGTACATAATGCCTTATTCACTGATTGGATGTTGTTCAAAGTGGTCAATATTTCTGAGGCTTTATAAGAATAAAAGTGTTGTGTGTCAGTGAGGTGAAAGTTATCCCTGATTAAACCACACTTTTGGTATCAGACAATAGAAAAAGTGTGAATTCTTTTTCACGAATCCACGCTTTTCAGCTTCAGAATCCACACTTTTTAGCTTCAGAATCCATACTTTTAAGCTTCATAATTCACACTTTTTAGGTAAAGAATCCACACTTTTTACATTACAAAATCACACTTTTTAAAGTGTTTAATTTATTTGCCCTGATAACACTGTAATCAGGTAAACATAGTCTGATAATTTCAATATTGATTTTAAAAGAATTTTGTTTTATGAGCAATCATGTCAACAATTTACACAACCACAGTAGTAAAACTACATATAAATGAAGCACTTCACTTTGAATCAAAATAAAAAAGCAATTCACAAAAGAAAATATTTGAGACTTGACACTGATTTTCAAAAAAACAATCTTAATAATTGGAACAAGAATCACATTCAACATTTATGATCAATTTTATAATCCATGGTGTATTTGGTGATGTGTTGCAAGTGGCAGTTGTAGAAGTCTCTTGTCAGAAAAATATCCAAATGTAAGATGGAGGATTATAAAGCTTCATTGGTGAACAAGCTTCTTAGGGTATCATGTATGACTGGAGCACAATTTTCTTTATCCAACAGTGTGAAACATTTGGTAAAAACACCATGTGTGACCCACATCCATTTAAAATCATTTCCATATTGCTGTAGGTGTATCTGAATTGAGATGATATCATTCAAACCATCAGCATGAAAATCCTCCATCCAAAGTGAAGCAGTGAATGAAATCCAGCAAGTCTGAAAATAAGTTTAGATAAATATACAATGAAATATTATTAGATGTTAAATGAAATTTGGGAACAGTATTTGATGTGATGGTGTTTGCGTGAGAACCTAGTACAGAATTTTGTTTTGTCATTTGATAGGGCAGTCATTAATTTCAGTGTCAACATTTATATTGACATTTTTGACATTTAATTTACAATTTAATAAAATGTCTAAAGAACACAATAAAATGTAATAAAATCTAGCAAAAAAGTGAAATACCTTACCTTTTCAGATCATTGTGCACAGTCCATTTCTGTTATGTATGTTTTTCAAAATCCTTTGAACCTATAATCACTGATATTTATATATTTATTTTGAATAATAAACAGGAATAGGCTTTGTCATATATTCTCACTGTACAAGCTAAAAGCTTGACACCATAAATGCTAGGGACAAATGCACCAGCAGAATACAAAAGATTTAATTAAATAAATTGAACATTTTTAGAATCAACACTTTTTTTCAATGTTCAGGTCACCACATTCAATATAATTAGAGATTTAGGCCACATATATGTAATATTGGTTTTTACATGACCTGTTTTTGTGGTTTAAACCAGAGAAACTACTCGAAAGTGTGAATTCGTGAATCAGAAAATTACTCGGCCTTCGGCCTCGTATTTTCTGTTTCACGAATCCACACTTTCTCGTGATTTCTCCTACACATAACCTTGCCTTATATTATCCAAAATTGCAAAAAACCTATCCACTTCTATCCGCCAGTTTGAGCGGATAATCCGCCAAATTGAGCCTCTAAAATGAGGATTTGGCAGATTTGGGGTTTTTTTAACCTTAACAGATATAATCTGTTGAAAAATGGTTATTTACAGCAAATTCAGTAACAATAACCCTGAGATATCACTGGGATAGCTTATTTAAAGAGATTGTAGCTCTATAAATGTTCAAACTATTTATGTGTTAAGTATTGACTGAACACACATGGTTAATGGTAGTGAAAGTTTGAATAAATACCATGATATGATGATGTAAGGTACTATAAGAAAGGGGACAATGGGAGAAGAGAGCATAATAGTTCCATAAATTTTGCATCTTGCAATGGATGGGGTTTGTATGAGGCTATGCCCTCTCATAGCACCCATTACCCAGGTGCACCTTTTTCCCTTTTATTTCTGAGGCTTTGTTGTTCAAAGTGGTCAATATTTCTGAAGCTTTGTTGTTCAAAGTTGTCAGTATTTCTGAGGCTTTGTTGTTCAAAGTGGTCAATATTTCTGAGGCTTTGTTGTTCAAAGTGGTCAGTATTTGTGAGGCTTTGTTGTTCAAAGTGCTCAATATTAGTTCAGTGTGAAATATTCCTTTGTGGTGGAAGGACGTATTGCGCTTTGGCTTTCACATGGCGAACCAATATTGTGGTAAATCTTTTTCCATTGCTTTTTAAGTTACAGTGAATATAATAATACAATTTATAAAGAATGAAATACATTAGCCTATTATAATCAGATCATTGTCTTATTCATGATGAAAGAAATGTCTCACCATTACTGTTATTGTAACTTGAAAGTTTGTTTTATAAATGCTGTTATATTTTGAAAGATAGTTACATAAATGCTGTTATTTTTCATATGGTCTGTTGGTGGGGAACGATGTATCAGATGCTGATTTTTGGCAAGATTATGATGGTGATTTTATTGTCATGGATTCATGTTGTTGTTGATTATTATTCAATGTGGACTTGATCATGAATGTTGCACTTGATGGTGTGATGGTTTATTTATTTATATAAGGTTTTATGTCATTTTCAACACTGCACAGGTCATATCATGGCAGGTAGTTAGAAGGTTTATTTGTTTATTTGTTGCTTTACATCGCATTCAACTGCCAGGGTCATATTGCGACGGGTAGTTTACAGGTGGAGGGAACCAGTGCATACTGCACTGTAAACCACCAGGCATCGGCAGGTAACTACCAACTTTCCAACATGAAGCGCCCCGCCTGAGATTCGAACCGGTGGCCTCAGAGGTTGGAGGTGAGAACTCTAACCACTACACCACTGAGCCCCCAGTAGTTAGAAGGGCAGAGGAAACTGGTACATACAGTTGGTCAAAGGTTCTGTACTGTAAACTGCCGACCAATGGCAAGCAACTACCAGCTTTCCCACTTGAGGTAGAGCCGTGAACCAAACGCCAGCCTCAGAGGTGGGAGGCGAGAATGTTACCACTCTGCCACCGTGGCCCCACTTTGATGGTGTGATGGAACTGTTATCATCTGCTAGCTGTATTGATGTAAATGCCTAACCTGTGTTTATGTGATGGTGTGTTGGAATTATCCAGGAGTAAGGTGGAACAGTTATTGATGTTCATCCCATTTCGGGGTGGTAGTCTGACAGTGACATATACTCAACTGAATATGGGCTAATTCTTGAAAGTGATAGACTTTCCTGACTTTTTATGACAGCAATACCTGCTACAAGTATGAATACTTGTACATACGTTATGAATTGGTACTGTAGTCATAATAATATAAACTTCATGTGAATATTTTAGATAGACTAAACTTGGATAAATACTAACATAAATACATGGACAAATACTATATCACATATTGTATGCCAATACAAATCTAGTTGTTGTTTATTAATGTAATTACAGGGTTGCATGAAAGTGGTAATGTGTATCTTGGTCTATGTGTGTTTATGTATGTATACTTTTTTATTTGAAACATTTCAATTGATAGTGTGAATTATGCTCTCCATTGTAGCCGGGCTCTGGGGTGAAAGAGTTGGGTTCAACCCAATATTAAAGCTACCCTCTTTCAAAATACTGTTTATTAATAATTAAGAAATGAAATTCTGTTGTTCACTGTATAGCACTTGCTAGTCAAATTACATATCTGCCACGCGGGTCTTTTAATCAACAACTTTAAAATATTTTCAAAACTCTTGTAAAATAGTAAAGAACTGCACTCTTTGTAGCAGAGAGCTACAATCTTTGTAGCACAGAACTACACTCTCTGTAGCAGAGAACTAGACTCTTGCTACCTTGTTGGTCCAGTCAAAATCTGGAAGTGCCCCCAGATCAGCAGAGGACAGACCTTATATAGACATATCTGCAAGATTTTGTCCTAACTGAGGTGACACTCAGTCACCTAACTAACAAACTTTAATAAATCATAAGTCACACGTGACACATTGTATCAATCATTTGATTAATTAAATTTATATCACAAATTACATTAAGTAAAATCATTTAACTAAAATGTCTAATAAACTATAAATGTAATTAATAGATAATAATTATTTTAAAAACATTTTGAAAAACCTTACCAAATACTAAAAGTTAGAAATATATGTCAATCAAGATTTATATGAATTTATTGACTTGTTTGTCAGAAATATGAAAGAAACCTGTAATTGCAATTTTATTTCAATCCACTCAGTTCAACTCCCATGTTCTTTGTCTTAAAGTTTGTCCTAGCTTAATTTAGAAACTTGTTTACCTGGAATAAAACGAGTAAATATTTAATGACAGTTTACTTGCTTCACCCCTAATGTTTCTCTAGTAGATTGCCCTAGTTTGATTTATAAATTTGCAAACATATGCAAGCATATTGTACAACAGTTCACTTGGTTCATTAATTCATACATTTTAATCAATCTCTGGTCTTTAAAATGACACTGTTTAGTGCATCAGTTAAAATCTTGAATTCTAGCATTTTAATTAAATATACCTTCTAAAAATTATTAATACAAATTACACAATAATTAATACATAACATGTCACCATGTTACATTCCTCCCCTTCTACATGAAAAAAATAATCTTATATTTTTTTTTCTTATATATCAACATCAATACAAAGTCAAATACCTTAAACAGTGAACAACAGATTAATAGGTTATACAATATGTTCTTTACAATTAATTATTGTGTCCATTATCTTTAATACAGCACCAGGCTCTTGTAAAGTCTTTCTTAAGTCTCTGCCAGTGTGAGCACAACTGTGTCCTGCCTGTGGCCACTTTCCTGGTCTGTTTTCTTGAGCGGCTGTAAATCGTGTGGTTTAGTATGGTGATCCTTGAGTGGCTGTAACTTGTGTGGTTTAGTACGGTCATCACTCGCTGCTGACTCACATTGAAGTGTCAAAACACTAGATTTCTGACATTTGCCAAAGTTAAACTTTTATGCAACCAGAAGAAAAATAAAATTATAGTACAAAGGGCACCAATACCTAAACAAGAAAATGTTATGACATCGTAAGTATTCATCTCAGAATACTGGTTTACTCTTGCTGTTTTAGTAGCTTTCTCACTAAGAGATAAATCTGATAATAATTGTTTGGTTGGGATATTATTTAAATGCTGTAAGTATAGTGTATTATTCTGAGATCCTATTCCAATGTGGTCACTTAATGTAGCCAATTCTGGGTGTAACCAAATATTTGGACTAAGATGGGATAGGTTAAAATAATTTTCAAATGCATTGCGCTTTGTCACTTCACTATTACCTTTTACATACTTGGGCAATTCAAAATACTTACACTGACCAGAACAACAAGTTTGAAGCTCAATGTGGTGCAATCCCTTACTTATCTCATGATTTTCTACTCTGTTGCTCCTCCTCTCACATACTATACTCAACATAAAAGGGGTTGTAGTGATAATCACCCAGTGGTTTTCATATACGTGTATAGGAATTGGCAATTGAGGTGACTTACTTACTTCAGTGGAACAAATTTCATGACTTAGCTCTGAGTTTTGTGTATATAATGCCATTATACAGGTTGGGTAATTGGCAGTTTTATACAAAGGAAGCTTTAATTTGCAATATGGGCTACTGAAACATCTTATTAATTCCTCCTTTTCAAGTAGGGTGTACAGATAGGTATCACTTGATACTGCTAGAAAAGTAGTCTCTAATTTATAATTTGCACTAATGGAACTGTTGTTTTGGGGAACAGGCACAACAATAGCATGAAATACATTTAAACTTAAGCCTTTCAGGACAACAAGTACGGCAAAAACAACATGGAATTGGCCCTGATCAGGTATAACTAAAGTTTGAATATGTTTATAATAGGATATAACTTCAGATCTTATCATTAGAATTTTAAGACTCATATCATTTGGTACTTGTTGCTGGATTTCTTTCAATATCTTAATCATTTTAGAGGGTTTTAGCAAGTCCATTGATAAGGAACCTTGCAGGGCGAGATTCAACTGCTGAATAAGACTTGTCAAAGAGTGTCTCAAAAATTGCTGAACTTACTATATGAGATACTTCATGAATTTTATCAATTATTTTGCGAATGGACAATTCCCAAGTGTCATCATTTAAGCACCTTATTATCGCTGATAGTTCAGATCAAAAAGTATCTGTAGCATTCACTAGTCGATTGATTACTTGTTGATTCTCTTGTACATGTTCATGAGTTTTATTTAGTAGTATTACACTGTCTCGCACCACATGAATTAAACCTGTTTGAGAAGCTTGCAATCCTTCAAATGAGTGTTTCAATTTTTCTAAATTGGCATGTGTTGCTGTGCCAAAAAGGTCTGACAACAGAGAGCCAACAAAGGGCAATAAGGCACGCTTTCTGCGGGATGGCTTAACAGAAGAATCATCAACTACTATTGTTAGTTCATCAAACGTTTCTTTCAAGGAAAAGTATTCTTCCTGAAAGTCATTGAATTCCTGTTGCAGTAAGTCAATTACATCTGCTTGTGAATTTTCATTGCCTTTTAACTTTTGCGATTGACCTTTGAAAAAGTCAATGACACTTTTGAAATTTTTCACTTCTCCACGGAGTGATCCTAGGTGGCCAATATAAGGTTAAGGTTCACTGAGACTGTCACCAGCCATGAATTATAAACTGGATTTATTGGATCTTCAGGCACAAAATAAACACCACTCAAGGCTTCTGCACTGTTACTCATCGTAACCAAGGTCACTGCCCACACCAATTTCCAACACATATTCCTACAACAACAAATAATGGGTACTTATCAACTAAAATAACAAAATCCAAAACCGAACTACACTACTACAGCTTATTTACAGTGATCGATCAGATTATCAACTTGTCTTAGGCCAGAAGTAAACATTCTCTCAGGCACTTGACAAAGTAACCAACATAACACCTACAGTTAGTGACTTTGCTAAACTAGCTTGCAAAGTAGTTT
This sequence comes from Sabellastarte sp. h YS-2021, assembly GCA_964017235.1. Taxonomy (NCBI): domain Eukaryota; kingdom Metazoa; phylum Annelida; class Polychaeta; order Sabellida; family Sabellidae; genus Sabellastarte; species Sabellastarte sp. h YS-2021. The sequence continues at coordinate 180,880,094 of OZ024929.1, read as the reverse complement.
CACTAACTGCATAAGCTCAACAGCAGCAATATCTACCTTGAATCTCTTTGGTTCCACAGGACCCCATGCAGGATTATCAGCATATCCTGGTGGTTGTCCCACCAAATCTGGCACAGATTGATTTGATTGACTTCTTCGCCTTCTTTTCCTAGGTACAGGTCTACTAGAATCCTACTAGGTTACCAACTGGAACAGGTTCATCCACTGACATATCATCTGCCCAGTCTAAATCTGGTTCTTCTGGAGAAGAAATCGGCTGGGGATCATTTCTGACTGGCATGGACACATGGTACAGCACTCCATCTTCCATGACATAATCTGTAGGATCCTGGGCCTTTGGATCATCGAATACATCACTGAGTTCTTTCAGATACGGATCCGACATTTGTTCTTTTTTTATTTGGGCCATAGGGTGTTCTTACAGCCCTTCATCTGTGTTTGAACATTTTTCTGGTCCTGTATCTGTGTGAGGCATGTTGTCTTCAGCTTTGTCTTCATCATTGGTTGTCTGTCTCGTCTTCCATGTTTGCAGGTTGTCCAATACATTAACTGCAGCTGTACATTTTGAAGGCTCACCAGGAATTATTCTGGACAACATATCTGCTGGAATGTTTTGTGAACCCTTCTTGTACTCGATCTGGCAGCCATATTCCTCTAACATGATTGCCCAACGTTGAATGCGCACATTCTTCATTTCGGCTGTGAACAGTGATCGCAAGGGCTTGTGATCAGTATACACAGTGAAATGAGATCCAAGAAGAAAATGCTGAAGCTTATTAATTGAGAATACAATTGCATAAGCTTCTCTCTCAATGGTTGGCCATTTTATTTGTCCTTCACTCAGTTTCTTTGACAGGTACTGAATGACCCTCTTACCTTTTGGATGTTCTTGGGTTAAAACTGCTCCTACAGCAAAAAGGCTAGCATCTGTGTAAAGTCGGTACGGCTTACCAAGTACAGGGTGTGCAAGCACAGGCGCTCTTGTAAGCTTATCCTTTAATAAGTTAAAGGCAGTATCATGCTCTTCCTTCCAGCAGAAACACACATTGTTCTTTGTTAGCTCAGTTAATGGTCTGATTATTTCACTGAAGTGATCTATGAATTTCCTGTAGTAATACCTTTCTCTGACAGAATGTGACCAAGGTAGTGAACCTCTTTCATCAGAAAGTTACATTTGGACATCTTTAACTTAAGTCCTGCTTTTTGCAACTTGTCGAATATGTCATTCAAATGTTCTAGATGTTTTTCAAATGATTCAGAATAAATGATGATGTCATCAAGGTAGGCAATTGTATGCTTGTTCAAAGATGTACCCAGAACTTTATTCATAAGTTCTAGAAATACTGATGGAGCAGATGATAAGCCAAAAGGCATTACGTTAAACTCAAACAACCCAGCATGGCATACAAATGCAGATTTGGGTCTATCCCTGGGTTCTATCTCAATTTGATGATAACCACTCTTCAAGTCAAGGCACAAGAAAACTTTAGCTTGACCCATGGAAGCAAAAATATCATCAATGTTGGGTAAGGGGTACGAATTTTGTACAAGGACCCTGTTCACACCTTTCCGGTAATCAACACAAACTCTCTTGGTACCATCTTTCTTAGGGACTACAACTATTGGGCTAGCCCAGGGGCTACTTGACTAACCACCCCAGCAGTCAACATATCTGCTAACTGTTGTTCTACCATTGGTCTCTCTGCAAATGGAGTCCTATAGGGCTTTTGTTTCACTGGAGGATGATTTCCTGTGCCAATTTTCACACTGACTACATTCATTCTACCCAAATCCGTATCTCCTTTGGAGAAAAGGTTTTGATACTTTTGCAGAAGGGTTTCTACTTTTGCACATTGTCGCCATGGGACATGATCTAAATTAGCCTTAGGACCTCTATGCTCAATTTCAGAAGTTGGACTAGTATTTGTTGTGATTTCACTTACCTCTGCTTTAGCGAGTTTCTCCATCAAAGCAATTGACACATTTCTTTTTCACACAAAACATGCAGTAGTTTCATTGACTACAGGTATTATGGCATACCTACCTCCTTGAGACAGTATATTTGGAATAAGAATGCCTGGTTGATCCTTTATTTCCTTGGAGTTCTCAAGAGGACTTACCAAGCATGTACCTGTCAATGCTTTGTTCCCTCTAACTTTCACATCTTGGGTTCAAGACCACTTTATCTACAGTGTTAACTATCATACAATCTCCTTGTGGATATGACTTGTCCTTTAATAATACAACTTCACTTCCCAAGGCTAAAGTTCTACCCCTCAAGTCAATGGTGACACCAGTTTCAATGAAAAAGTCACTTCCAATAATCATCTTTTTTGTGGTGTTTTCTATAACATGGAAGCGATGCCAAAACTTTTGATTTCCAAAACTGAGATGAATTTCTACTAAACCTAAAACATTTAGTGTATCACCAGTTACACTCCTGAGTAAAGTTTGTTTACTATCTGTTTGTTTCTTCACCAAATGGGATTTTATTTTCTTTAGCACCTTGGCAGACACTATGGACAAGTCAGCTCCATTGTCAACGAATGCTAATATATGTTCAGTACCTACAGATACTGGACATAGCTTAGCTCCAATGTTAGTACTATGTACACAGCCCAAATAAAAAATTTCATCTCCTGGTCCTTGGGCCAACTGGGGACCAGGAGTACCTAGTTTCCCTGTTTATAGCTGGGTTTCTGCCTATCATTTGTTTTGGGAGGGGCAGGACAATCTTTCTTTGCATGCCCTACCTTCCCACCATTATAACAGGTTGGGCCACGATTTTGTCTTTGTTGTGTTAAACCTTTAACCACATCTAAGAGCTGGCCCACCTGCTCCACAACTTCTGACAAATTACTTTCTAACTTGCCCAGCCTATATTCTACAGATTCTGCTGGAGAACTGACAGAATCTACATCCATAGGCTCATCATTTTTGCGGCGCATTCGAAAGTTACGGGAGGCGGTTTGTTCCTGTACTGCAATATTCATTGCGAGATCCAGATTATTTGGGTTTGCACCTATCAGCCTTCTAGCTGTGCGATCATCTTTTATTCCATCAATTAATATATCAACTAGCATGGCCTGCACAAGAGGCTGTTGCAAATTTGCACCGTATGCCTCTGATGCTAGTGCAAGAATCCTCTCACCGAAATTCTGCACTGTTTCACCCAATTTTTGTTGTAGCCTGCGTAGTTTTTGGCTGGCTACTTGTATTTCACCTTCTTCTGAATACTGTTCAATTAGGGCCTGACGGGTTTCAGCCCAAGTATCGAGTGGGTTATTGCGGCGGTATTGAGCAAAGAATGAACCAGCATTGTTTTTTAAAGTTTGAAATACCAGTGTGAAGTATCTTTCATCATCGGCATCCAAAGCTTGACCAATTCTATCGATATCGTTTAACCATTCCTTGAACCTCTTACTACCCTCTCCTGCAAAGTCCCTAATCTGCTTGCTCAAAGCATTAGCACACATTTCAATCTGTAATGCCCTAAAGCTATCCCTAAACAACTGAGCTAAGACCTCAGCTTTGTGACCTTGGGGATCCATTGTGTTTTTAAAAATAATTATCAGAAAACAACACTTTTCAATTGAAAGTACTTAAGCTCTATACAACTAGTAATACTTAGTATTCTACACAGTTAACACTTACAACTCTTAAGTACCTATAATATTCCTTAAAATGAATGGTGCCTTTTTGTACATTTATTCAACTAAATTTTGAAAAGAAAATTTAGAACGACAATTCTTTTATATGTTATGACAAAGATGTCTACTCACAGTGCCTCTTGTCCAACAGTCACACGTCACAGTTTGATTTTCCAGGAAAAGCAATTGCAAAATGTCCCTTCACCAGTTGTCAATTGCACATCACTGTCTGAACTGCACAAGACTGTCTATGTGTCCTGAACTGCACAACACTGTCTTCAGGTCCTGAACTGCACATCTGCTCAGAGATCTTCAACTGCACATCTGCTCAGAGATCTTCAACTGCACATCTCTCCACAGGTCTTCAACTAAGAATCAATGTCTTTTAGTTTTTCATCAGTACAAATGTTTTTCTATTTCATTCCATTCCATTCATTTCATTTCATTTCATTCCCGGCCGATGCACCAAAATATGTAGCCGGGCTCTGGGGTGAAAGAGTTGGGTTCAACCCAATATTAAAGCTACCCTCTTTCAAAATACTGTTTATTAATAATTAAGAAATGGAATTCTGTTGTTCACTGTATAGCACTTTGTTAGTCAAATTACATATCTGTCACGCGGGTCTTTTAATCAACAACTTTAAAATATTTTCAAAACTCTTGTAAAATAGTAAAGAACTGCACTCTTTGTAGCAGAGAACTACAATCTTTGTAGCAGAGAACTACAATCTTTGTAGCACAGAACTACACTCTCTGTAGCAGAGAACTAGACTCTTGCTACCTTGTTGGTCCAGTCAAAATCTGGAAGTGCCCCCAGATCAGCAGAGGACAGACCTTATATAGACATATCTGCAAGATTTTGTCCTAACTGAGGTGACACTCAGTCACCTAACTAACAAACTTTAATAAATCATAAGTCACACGTGACACATTGTATCAATCATTTGATTAATTAAATTTATATCACAAATTACATTAAGTAAAATCATTTAACTAAAATGTCTAATAAACTATAAATGTAATTAATAGATAATAATTATTTTAAAAACATTTTGAAAAACCTTACCAAATACTAAAAGTTAGAAATATATGTCAATCAAGATTTATATGAATTTATTGGCTTGTTTGTCAGAAATATGAAAGAAACCTGTAATTGCAATTTTATTTCAATCCACTCAGTTCAACTCCCATGTTCTTTGTCTTAAAGTTTGTCCTAGCTTAATTTAGAAACTTGTTTACCTGGAATATATTGAGTAAATATTTAATGACAGTTTACTTGCTTCACCCCTACTGTTTCTCTAGTAGATTGCCCTAGTTTGATTTATAAATTTGCAAACATATGCAAGCGTATTGTACAACAGTTCACTTGGTTCATTACTTCATACATTTTAATCAATCTCTGGTCTTTAAAATGACACGGTTTAGTGCATCAGTTAAAATCTTGAATTCTAGCATTTTAATTAAATATACCTTCTAAAAATTATTAATACAAATTACACAATAATTAATACATAACATGTCACCATGTTACACCATATTTATATACGTTTGCCTTGAAGAACAATAAAAACACTCAATATTTTGTCTTTTACCTAACCTGAATTGAGATCCTTTGAAAGCATGCCACTATACAGAAATATGTTGTGAGGAATATGAGGTATAGATAAAAACCGCAGAATATAATTTATTATCTAATCTAATCTACTGCTTTGCAGGCACAATATCTTCCCCACAAAGGAGAACTCAATGCACCAACTTAACAAAAATCATTATCATTAGGAGAGTTGGGGGCATTAAAGGTCAGTAATCCAGAGTTGTGGGTGTGACCAAGAGGGAAGAAAACTAAGTCGGGAAACTGGAATTAAAGAGGTGGGTTTGAGGTGTTTCCTGAAAGATCCGACAGAGGGGCTATTTCTTATATGGAAGGGGAAAGAGTTCCAAAGAACCGGGGCATAGTGACTGTAAGATTTGAAAAATGTTTCACTGATTTATGAACCTTATGGTCAAAAGTGGGGGTGAGAAGGAACTTGATTTTAGGAGTACTTTGCCTTGTATTCCTGGAAGTGGTGTAGGGATGAATTAAATCTCTTTGGTAAACTGGTGGACCCTGGTTGACAAATTTTGTATGTAATGAGACCTGTTTTCTATTGTATCCTATATTTGACAGGGAGCCAGTCATATTTTTTCAGTTGAGGGGTAATGTGAGAGTATTTAGAGGAACGGGTGACAGCTCTAAAGAGTGAGTTTTGGAGTAACTGCAATCTTCTTAACTCAAAATTTGTAAGTGATAAGAACATGGAATTGTAGTAGTAGTAGAATTGTAATCTGTTGCTCACCAAAGCATTTGCTAAAGGAACTCATGTATTAAGGTCTAGAAGGGGAGGAATTCTATAGAGGTCTCTCACATGAACTCTGGTGGACGGTATGACCTGTGACACATGGTCTGAGAATGAGAAATTGGAATCGAACACCAAGGTTCCTAACACTTTGTCCTGGTGAGACCTGATTACCGAGAATATTGATCGAAAAGTGAGGAAGGAGTTGTTTCAGGGTTTTGGAGCCTATCAGAATGAACTCCGTTTTCTCAGGATTGAATTTTAATTTGTTTGCGAACATAAAAGTTTGAATGTCAGTTAGGCAGTTTTTTTTAGTTTTTGTATAGAGTGAGAGAAATTTGTTGGTGAGAGTGTTATATATAACTGAGTGTCATCGGCATAGAAATGATGGTTAATATTACTGTAAGTGGAAATAATTGAGCTAATTGGGTTAGTGTAGAGGGGAAAAAGAAATGGACTAAGGACAGAGCCCTGGGGAACCCCATATTGGAGCGCAGCAGGATGTAAAAGTGTGCTACCTACCTTGACTGAGTGTGTCCTTCCTGACAGATATGATTTGAACCAGCCAAGTGCAAGTTCACTGATACCATAGTAAACATTAAGTCTGTCCAGTAGAATGGTGTGATCCTTGGTATAGTACGCGGCAGATAGATCCTAAAGGGTAAGGGCTGCAACAGTCCCTTTGTCCATATTGAGGAGAATATCATTGCAAATATTAAGGAGAGCACTTTCAGTTGAATGGTGTTTTTTATATGCCGATTGGAAGGCAGTCATAAGGCCAGTTTCATCAAGGTGAGTTTGTAGCTGGACTGCCACTACCCTTTCAAGTATCTTTGAAATGAAGTTCAGTTTGGAAACAGGCCTATAGTTTTTGAGGATTTCTTTGTCTAAGGATGATTTTCTTGAGGATGGGGGTAACATGGGCCTGCTTGAAGAAATTAGTACACTTCACTTGTTTAAGGCAAGCATTAATTAATATGTGATGTTGGTGATGAGAATATCCAGACAATTGAGAACAAAAAAAGTGTGCCACGGGTCAAGGGAACACAATTTACTTGGAGATTTCATAATGATTTTGGTTACTTGATCTTTGGTTACAGTAGAGAAAGTGGAAAGCACTGGGGGAGGAGGGTCTGGGGAGATGTGTTGTTGATTTCAGGGAAGTAGGAAAAGTTGAGTGTATGGTTTCTAAATTTTTTCTGTGAAGAACTCCCCAAATCTGTCAGCCAGGAGCTGAGGGGGATTTATTGATGGTAGTATCTTGGCTGGCAGTCTGTGTAACACATCGACAAGGACTCGCCATAATTTTTTTGGTCATGGTGGTTATCCTGAATTTTTGCTTTAAGAAATTTAGATTTGGTCTGCATCCAGATTCTGTTGTATTGGTGGATTTTCTGCATGTATTGAGATCTATTGAAGTGAAATTTATTTCTGCGCCAAATCGCTTCGAACAAACGCTTGATCTCTTTTATTTTATCACCCATAAGCTATATTTGAGAGCATAGAGCCACGGACATATTTGAAATTTTCCTATTTGATAGTATGCACAGAAAGTTTGAATTATGAACTGCATCAAACATGAAACAACAACTGCATGCTGCTTGATATGTTTTCACTGATTATGCTGAGAATCCCACCTGTTAGAAAACTGAAACTCTCCAGTGAATACATCCGATAGAAACAGGATATCAGTTGTAAAGGTAGCCTTTCAGAACACAACATATTCTTTATTTTTAATAACAAATAAATGCTCAACAATTTATTGAAATCTGATATCATGTATTGATTGTGATGGATATTTTTATTACCTTTATTGCCTTCACTGTACATATTTTTAAGCGCAAGCTTCACTGAGCTTGCACTACTAGAAATCACTTTTTAGATTTTTTTAATTTTTTTTTTACTCTGGGCTTTCGTACTTTAGTGCACTAATCATATTTCTGATTTGTTTTGCAGGTCACATATGCGACTGAAACAGATTTTGTTTTATTATTTAGCTATTAAAGACGACTGGATTGTCCCGGACTGACACAGTGCATTGAGGGTTGGCAGAGCTAAGTCGCCATCTTTATCTCTAGTTTGGGTTCAGCTTCTGAGGCTCAAAGCTGGAGATCTTGTGGATGACACTCGGTTACTTTGCCTGCATGATCCAACAAAATGTAACAGCTTGACACAATCCGCCACCTTTATAAAAAAGATTTAAGCAGAGCCTTCAGATATTTAAAAATAGATCCCAAAGATTATTACCTTTTACGTTTAAAAACTTGACCATTTCTACATTGACAGTTGTTCGCCTTTCTGGATTTTCCATGGTTTAGTTCTCTTCCAGAGACAGAGGGCTAATATGCCTCTTTTACAACCTAATCTAATCTGGTTATTTCCATAGATCCTAAAGTTTCTTTCACAGAGGTCTTAAAGCCCTTGTTATGGTAGATTCTTAATTTACGCTTGGCTTAATTAATAGTTGTTGGCTTTGCGAGAGGAGAGGCATCGGGTTACAAAGGGAAATTTTGTGGAAATTGGGAAATGGGATCTTTTATCAATCTGAAAAGTCACACAATGAACACACAGATATAGTCCTGGACTTGATTTTATTGTTTGGAGTTTACAACTGTTCTCTGTTCTGGTTCACCAAACAGTTCACCAACGCAATTTCTTGCAACACACATTTCTTCACTTTCATATTTTATTCTATTAGCTTCCTGTTCAACTCTGTTAAATATCCAGGATTAAATACACCATTATAATAATATCAAAATTCGAGTTTCTTTCTGGGTATTTAATTCTATCCTTGGCCATTATTAAATGTTTCCTAATGTTTTAGTTTGAATAGAAGAATTTTGATTAAGCGCAAGAGAATTTAGATGTTTTCTGTCTCGATGGTAATATGAATCTCTACCCTTGAGAGAGGCTCTCAAGAATAGAAGTAAAGTTCATCTGTTTGGTGGTTATTGTATGATTTACGTGATGTCTGGAGATATTCTGCATGGCTCTGGAGTGATCTGGCAAAGAGGGTGTTATTTAATTGACTGGCTCATACCGTAAAGTCACAACTTAATGCTCATGGGCATTCTTGTGAGTTATTATTTTGTATTTAATTTAATTATTTTATAAAATAGTAAGATAGTACCGCATGCTACTAGAGTAATTTGCCTGAGTTTAGATATTGACATCATACAGAATTCATTTTGTCAGTTCCTCCTGCCAAAAGTATAGAAATTATGAGTGAATGTAGGTCTTGAGTTGAAAGACACCACTGTTAAAAGAGGGAACTCCAGACACTCCTTTGAGATTTTGATGGCTCAAACCATAACAGTAGCTCTTGTCGCTGCATCAACACAAGGTGCAACATTTATTCGCTTACAGGTCATATTGAACAAGCTTGCCTGAAGAAGAAGAAGCAACAGACAAGATCCAATGTCATTCATGGAAGGCCATTTAAGAACCAGCTTAGGAAAGTCGACAATGAGGAAGTTTGATGAGGAAGAACAATGCAACAATGCACAACTACCACTGTTTATCGTAGAAACTGGACCAAATAGCCTCCTTGGCAGAGACTGGTTAAAAATACAAGTCAACTGGGCTGAGGTGAAAGCTTTGCACTGAATGGGGATGTACAGAGACTCATCAACAAACATAAAGTGCTCTTTTCTCCAGGGGTTGGAAACTTAAAACACATCACAGCCAGGTTTACACTGAAACCAAATGTTGTATCAAAGTTTGGCAAGGTTAGGGCTGTACCCTTTTCTCTAAGATAGAAAGCCTGTGAGAAATTAGACAGATTAGAAAATCAAGGGATCATATCAAAAGTCACACACTCTGAATGGGCATCACCCATAGTTGTTGTGCCCAAGAAAAACGGTGATGTAAGAATTTGTGCAGACTTCAAGGTAATACTCAATCCTGGCTTGATCCCAGAGCAATACCGATTAGCAAAAATTCAAGATCTGTGTACATCATTTAAGGGTGAAAAATTTTCCAGTATAGACATTACTAAGGCACATCATTGCATGGATACGGATCCAGAGCACAGAAAGCATTTGTGCATTTCAAGACATAAGTCTCTTTATGTCTACAACAAATTGTCAATGGGAGTCACTGATGCTTGTGCAAAATGGCCGAAGAGTATTAAGATTGCACTCAATGGAATACCTAATGTCATCATGAACCAGGATGATATTTGCATAACAGGTGCCAATGATCACAGTTCCTCAAGGTCAGACCAAATGATGGAACTAAGTGACCCCTAAGGTCAAAACCAAAGATGCATTGCGGGTTAATATATATATTTATTATCATTAAACAACAATGAAGCCACACTACAGGTTATTTACAATTCATGAAACATTTAAGTCTGGCACAGGGTCACCTTAAATTAGAGTTGAATTTAAGGGGACCTTAAATTGATTGTAATATAAGGTCAAGTTAGTTAAAGGAGGTAAAAGAACCTCATACAGATTTGAAGAAAATAAGATTACATAATGAAGGTGGGCCTGTGCCAGAAATAAAATAGATATTTAAAAAGTTAAAGTGGTGACATGGTAATTTTTAAAATTTTTACTGAATTAAATTTAACCAGCCAAACCCCAGCAGTAGGAGTAGAATTAAAGATGAGATAACTTATTTTTGAACATCTCAGACACTTGATCCCCAGCACTGGCATCATCTGTGATGTACCTCCACACACAGTCCGACGTCCAGGTGCCATGTCTCTGTATGTTCTGTAACTCTACATTATTGTTGAAGGCAAAGGTGGCACCTGAACGGCGGAATGTGTGTAGAGTGTAGTCAGTGCCCTGCAATCCCAACCTCGATAGAATTAAAGAAAAATGCCTCCTGACCTTAGTATCAGTAAGTGGGGACCAACTTTGAATTAAGTTTATATTGAAACAATGGCAGATTGGAACCCTTGGGGGACAGTGATAATAGGTTGGAAATGGCACGAACTGGACACAGTGGAGAGCCAGGAATTCTTGGTAGGGAAATGAGTTTAACCTGGTTATTATTCTGCATGGTCTTTGACCATTTAACAAAAACAATAATTTTTTCTGGTTTAAAAATTATATCCCCCCTTGCTAGATGTTTGAGTGGGGAGAAACCAGTACATGCATGTGGAACAAGATTTGATAACCGTAAAAAGGAGAAAAAACTGAGTAAATAAAGACCTTTGAAGATCTGCCCCATATATGTGAGGTCACATTGTGCTACAATTTCCTTGAGGAGTTTTACATCAATTATTTTGTTCAGTTTGACCTGAAGAGGGGCATGAAGCTGAACTGCTTTTTGATAGTACTTGAGCCTGTGGTCACTAAAGCAGGCCACATCCAGACCAAATATAATAAATTTACTTTTGATGGCTGATAAATAGTTAGCCATCTGAGGGTGCTTTACCCCATTGTAATATAGACACTCCAGAAAACATAGGAGGTGGAATACATTCACCTGAGGTACAGCCCAGCCCATGAACACAGTGAAGGCCAGGAAGGTGGAAAATAGGGTGGCATAAGCCCTCTTGGTGGAATCTGCAAACGCATTTGACAGTCTGGAGGTGGCAAGCTTGATGAGACAGGCCTCTGCAGGAGAACAGGCTGCAAAATCATGAATAACAGACTATATAGACTCATAAGTATACAACAACTCTTCATTTACAGCAACCCATGTAACAGGGTGAATCAATTCCTGTAATTTTTGGAAATTGTTACATGTAATGAACCATCTAGACAGCAGGTCAGCGACTGTGTTGCATCTTCCTGCTACATGTACTACCTGTAAATCAATGTTACATGCACTGAGCCACAAGAATATGTTTCTGGCAATCTTACAAAGAAATTCATCCCTTGCCTTACCAGTGTTGAGTACTGAAACTACAGCTTGGTTGTCACAATGAATTAGTACCCTGTGGCCCGCCCATTGGGAGTGCCACACTTTTAAGGCTACCAGAATATTAATCATTTCTAGTGATGCAATATTAACATTTTGCCAAGCCTCTGGCAATGCAAGGCATAAACTTGTGCCTCATAAATAGCCCCCAGGCCAGTTGTACACGCATCTAAGTAGACATTTCTATTGGGAGTATACTGAAAGTATGTTACACCATTATACACTGGGAGGAAAGTATTGAACCACTGTAGATCTCGTTTAAAGCTTTCAGTAAGTGCAATTTTTGTATTATCATAATTTTCTCTGAGTAATTTTAACATCCTGTTTAGAAAAAAGCGAGAGTACTTAATGCACTTAGTAACATAGAGTAATGAACCCAATAACGATTGGAGGTCCTTTTTAGTACAGTAGTCTTTTGTAGCCCATTGAGAGCACATCTGCTTGATAACCTCTAATTTTTCAGTAGGAATGGAGATGGTAAGTGCTTCTGTGTCAACTAATATACCTAAGCACACTACCTGTGAGCTAGGAGGTACCAATTTCTTACTACTAACAGTGAGACCAAGTTCTTGTAACAGTGCCTGTAATCGAGTGTAGGAATCTTCAATTTTTGATGGTAAAGACACACATAGAAAATCATCTATATAATTCCATATTTTGTGACCTTCTGAGGTCATAATAAACCGGACTGTGTCGGATATACGTTGAAAAGTTGCGGATCCGTGCTTGAATCCGAACGGCAGCGATCGATCGATAAAGTAATTTTTCCAGTGAAGGCCTAACAGATCCAGGTCTCCTGGGTCTATGGGAACATGGCGAAAGGCTCTACTGATGTCTACTTTGAAAATTTTACATCCTTTGCCAAGCTTGAGTACTTCCTCAGTGATATTATCAATCGAGGGATAGGTTAGGACAAAGTCCACATCCAGATATCGATCAGAGTGAACACCTGAATTTACAGACTGCCCCTTGGGCCAACTAAGATCGATAATCACTCTCCTCTTGTCCGAACTCGATTTGTCTCGTGTCATGAATGGGTTATTGTGCAATTGTTCAATTGGGGGTTCCTTAAACGGGCCCAACATGGCCCCATGATTCATTTCCTCTGTAAGGTAAACATCAACATGAGAGGGATACTGTAATGCACTTTTGTGATTAATTTTTTCACTTTGGATGTTATGACACCTGTTATAATCCAGAGGGAAGCCATATTTGATTAATAGTGGAAGTTGCCAATCCCAATAGTCTTGGAGATAGGACTTCCACTTCACAAAATTCAATTGTGAGTGAACAGGCACTTGCAAACCCTCATAGTTGTGTCCGTCATCCTGACGTAATAATTTATGCAAAGCTAGAATATCTGTGCATACAGAGTTAGAATTTTCATCCTGGATGCGCTTGCGTAGCCCATAGATGGGAATAAAGCCAAAGAACTGTTTGTTTTGTTCCAAAAATTTTTATTTTTTGTGGCCCCTCTAGCCAATCGCAAGCGATCACTTTTACATGTAGTATTGATTTCTAAAGAGCATTTGTCTCCGGAAAGCACACCAGCGTTAAAATTATCGCCTGCAGTGCCCTCCACGGGACACTTGTTGAAACCTGTACAAGGAAGCATTTGGTCTATGGTAGTAGTTGTTTTGTGACAATTTAGGTAGTCAGTATTTGTGCTATTTGATTCGTATTCGTGAAGCAGTTCCGGCATGGCCCCTCCAGTGAATAAATGTACAACAGTCTTACCTTTATTCACCGTTCGCTTCTGTTTTTTGACATTCACAGTCTTACTTGTGTGACGTTGTCTGTCACCCTTTACATCAACAACAGCACTGGAATCACATTTGTCAACAATACAATCTTCTACAGGCAAAGCTTCAAACCGATTGTGACTACAAATACTAACAATACTATCACAATACTGTTTGCTACGTGAATTATTCACCCTTGACTGATTTCCAGAAAGACAAAGTCGTGGTTTTGTGTACACACCAGTGTTACCACTCTTCAAACCTGTTTCCAGCGTTTGATTACCATACCATTTAACACTTGTGCCCTGAGATATTTTGCCTTTTGGTTTACTGGCCATGTGGTCACAGGTTCGAGTATGAGACTGTGAAGTCTTTTTGACAACATCAGAAAACAATACATTTGGTTTAGTAAATCTATACATTGAAATTAGTTTTTGTACATTTTCTACATCTAACAATTGTATATCATGAAAGTTAGTGTTATACACCCATCTATCATTGTGTCTATCATGATGTACATTTTCCATAGTATTTTTATTAGCCACTGCACCACTGCAGTGGTTACCTAGTTTTTTGCTGGTATCTTTTGTATGCAACTTTTTGTGGTGTGGGTTCCATTACAATTCTCACACACGTGCCTAAAAAATTGGCCTGCTGTCTTATGATGAGTAGGGAATCTGCAAGTACCTTCCTGAAAGTACTTGCAGATCATGGAACCCTTGTTATATGTGGTGTTTGATTTTTTAGAAACCGAGCGCGTGGCAGAGGTTTGAACCCCAGTAACATGTCTTTGGGCATGAGCCCTACGAAATCGGTCTACCTTATCCGTTTCAACCCATGAGACCCTATCTGCTTCCATCTTTGTGAGTAATATAGCATGGCAGGCTTTAGCTGAGCCCCACGAAAAATCTGATGCATTTTCCATCAGATTAGCTAAGTAGTCGAGCATAGCCGAGCGAGATTGTTCGGATTTTCCTTCCTGTATACATCTCACAAAGCCTGATACCCATTGGGTGATGCTCAGATCGTCATAGGTGGGTCGAGTCTTTTGATTGCCTGTGAGAATAAAATTTTGGGGCCAATCTACAGATTTTTTATCAAAAATGTCACCAGGTCCCCCACGTTGAGACTTCACTCTACCTTTTGTAGTTGATTCGTTAAGTGTACGCAACTCTGCCAAACGCTTTTCTACCTCACATTGCACAGATTCATTACTCCTAAAAAATTCAATTGAGGAGACCACACTTTGATCAACATTCGCTTCCGTAACATTACTGTCAGGAACCGTGATACTGTGATTGGAAACCGTAGCAGTGCCATGTTGGCCTCGTGAGGTAGAAGGAAGTGGACTTACGTGTGAGCTACCTTGTTCCAGTGCAGCCTCGGTACGCTGCACCCTCCTGTCCATCAACTCCATTTGTTCCCCTATTTGCTGCAATTTATTCAAAATCTGATCCGAAACTGTAGGACTATCGGATGTAGAGGAGGATGCGGCTACCTCACTAGTACTGGAAAAGGACTCACCTGCCAACTTCATTTGACATTTCTTTCCAACTAGCCGCTCGTGTTCATTCTGGCATTTCGAGCAATGAAAACTTTTAGGCATTTTTATTTTGATCTGAGCTAGGTAAAAACAAGTAAAATATGAAATAAAATCAAGTATAAGATCGATGCTCAGATCAAAAACATGTAACTTCTTCAACTTTCAAACGAGTGTGGTGCCAATATTAAACAAAGGCTGGCTTTTATAGTGAAATTATTTAAGCATGACCACCCACAATGCAATATTCTGGTCTGGTCCCAGAACTGAGACCTCTGCCCCGTATCTGGTCACCGGCCCACAAACATCTACAAATACTTTACAAGGTTAGAAGAGTTTGGGCTCAAAGTTAATGCTGACAAATGCAGTTTCCTGCAAACTACTGTTATTTTCTGTGGTCACCACATAACAGGAAAAGGGATACAACAAGAAAAAATCAAAGCAATCCTCGGAGCACTAAGACCCAAGAGTGTGAAAGAACTACATAGTCTGCCAGTGTTCATCAATTATTACAATCGTTTTGTCCCCAATGTTTCTCAGATTTTGATACCACTCTATTACTTGACTGCTGATAACACGAAATGGAAATGGTCAAAAGTACATGAAAGAGCCTAAGCTTCTTGCTGGCAAAGAAAGAAATGTCCAGAAATCATAATCATCTTTATATTTGTACTTTAATGGTATAGTTACGGGTGTTTCTTTTCAGCTTTTTTTCAGATTTATTCACCTCTAATTACTTGAAAATTAAAAGTTAATTTGTTTCACTATGTACTGTAAATAGGTAAAATATTCATCACCCCACAACTACCCTATTGCCTGCCCTACACAGTATTACTAGCTGATTGGAAAATACACAAGAAAAACCTTGATAGTCCCAAGTAGATTTGATGTGGACCAAAATAACGAAAAAAAATAGCACAATTTAAAAAGTTTAATTAGCATTCTGTCCAACATATCATTCTCAATTACTGAAAAGGTATGAAATTTAGAAACTTAATATTGAAAATCACTTTCAATACTAACAGATGCAACAGTTAAAACAAAAGCATGTAACTTTAAATTTTAAACATAAAATTTAGATATAAATGAACATGTAATTACAAAGCATAGTATCAAAGATTTAATCTTAACAGATGTTCAGGTTTTCAGTGACTTTGTGGCACAGAATAGCGGCAATCACTGTTATAATCTGTATACAACTATTGTTTTTCCATCAAGTGTATTTTTTATAATATAATCTTATAATCTGTGACACAGTATTAGTATGACCTGGCTAAAAATGATTATATGATTCCGTGCAGGTGTTGGCAATATCATTTGACAGTTAGAACTTGTGGAAGTATCATCATGTGCTTCAACTTCAAATATACACCACGTGATATATGAAAAGATTAAAATTCAATTTTTTGAGGTTCAGGAGCAATATTTACAGACGGTTAGGATCTGTTGTAGTTTCTTGGCTTGTGGTTCGGCAAAATATCAAACCTGTTTGATAATTCATTAACCCTCCCTGAATCTTGATCCCGACCTTAACTCCGACCACCTGGTAACTGTCCTGTCTTATGTCTCTACAGTTTGTCATACACACTTCCTGTGTTGTCCTATGCGATAGCCACCTTGTCTGGCAGCACTTTCCAGCCTGTTGTGTTCAGGGTCCGTATTCACGAAAGGTCTTAGCCAGGGCTTAGGCTTAAAATTGAGACTTTTGTCTCAAGTTTCTGCCCAAAAACTGCTAAGACTTTTGTCTTAGGCTTAGTGGTATTCACAAAGAATTTAAGACCGGTCTTAGACTTAACCAAGGGCTCAACTCTAAGACTGGTTGGTAGTGGGCTTAAGTTTTGTAAAGAGGAATTAAATATGGCCGCCATAAGCTTTTCTCCACTTCAAAATTTGAAATGGCTGTAAATAAAGTATAATTATACAGAACACCTCACTAAAGCAGTCTTTGGGAGTTTATGTGTAGTAACGAATCAAAATGGGAAGTCTCCAAGTCTTTGACCACAGAGTCAGTAACATCTCAGCAGGACAAACCGGGAACACACCATGACAAGCCATAAAGAGGAGCTGACAAGATTTAGCATCTGATGGATTATATGTAGCAGCATTTAGATAGGATTTTGTGTTTTTTTATAAATTAATTTAAGATTTAGGGTTGATATACAAGTTGGGCTGACTTGCTGATGGACTTTTGTCTATTTTTCACAAGCACTGCTTTTATTGCCTTTATAAGATAGGTCCTAAAAAGGCAGGGAAATGTGAGCAAGATAGAATTTCCGACAGACACACAGAGTTTAAGTTGGGGGAATCAGCTGCTAACATACAGGGGGGAGAGAACATAGAGAGAGGGAGGGAGAAGAACAGAAACAACAGGGGGAGGATAGGGAGGAAGTCAGGAGGGTGGAAACGCAGTCACACAGAACTTAGAGAAGTGTTAGTGGAATGGACACAGAGGGTGGAGGAGAGGTGGGCATATCTCAATTGCAATCCAGGCGCAAGAAGGGACACATGACAAACATTTATTTAACAGACTCAGCTGAAGAGGCTATGGTGGACTTAGTCAAGTATCATGAGGAGCTCAATGACATGACCTATGAGCACTTTCAGGAAAAGATCAGGAAAGAATACTTGTGAACCTATCTGTGAAAGTGTGCAGACTTGCTTCGACTTCCAAAGGACACGCTACAGAAAACTCCGCCAGTCCAAGTCTGGCCAGGCTCCCAAAGAAATGACAGAGAGGCAGAACTGGATGCAGGCCAAATTTAACTTCTTGAAGACACACATCAGATGCAAGGGACTCAGCAAATCTTCAGGTTAGGGGAGCCAGTGCATCCATTCCCAAAGCACACGACATCTCTAGAGGTTCTACCAACATGCATTCTATTGGGATCAGCATGCAATCAGACACCACACAACAGCCTTCAGCAAGCCCCAGTATAATCTCCCAGTGTTCAACAGTATAGCAGCAGGTCACCAGTTTGCACAGATGAAAACCATGCCATCATCTTTTCTCAGGCCAAGGCAGGAGACTACCATAACAGCCTTCTGCAACTACCTGGCATATGAGATTGTGGCTTTAAACGAAGGAGACTTTCAAACATTCAGAAACAAAGCTGTGAAACTTTAAAGTGAGATCCATAGCAGGGCAGAGAAAAGGACCTGTGAGTCCCAGCAACCTACACTTTCTAGGAGATCCAGTGCTACTCCCACATATGTGCCACAGACTTTTCAGAATAGAAATCTGAGAAATTTAGAACATTTGAATGCATGTTGTACACATTTGGAAATATTCAGATTGCCAGTGTACAGACCATGAGATACAAACTTTAAGAATTTGTTGAAAACTTGACAAATTTTCTAAAAACAGTGACATTGCGAGAGGATAAATTCCTAATTTGTGGCAATTTCAATGCACATCTCGATAGCATAGACAAACCAGAATGTAAGAAACTTCTCGACATGCTACAGATTTTTTTATACTGAACAACATTTAAAGTGTCCAACATGGTGCTTGGAGGTCCATCTGACCACTGTTCAGTCAAATGCAATATTTCAAATGACAGTCAAATCAAGATCAACAAGAACTAACCTTCATAAAATAAAGGATATTGATCGAAATTCAACACTCATTACCTCCCAATCAGAAAATCTAGACAAACTAGTAGAGCAATACAATACATGCATGTCTGACATTTTCAGAAACATGCCCCCTGAAAACAAAGATCTTAAAGAAAAATCACATGGGTCCTTGGTTTAATAAACAAAATGCAGAAGCTAAGGAACTGACGCGAAAGTTAGAGTGGACATGGAAAATAACAAAACTTGAGCATGATTTTGGTTCTTTTTTCAAATCCAAAAAATTTTAAATCATCTCATGATTGAAGTAAAAAGGACTATTGCATTGATTTGATGATCAAGCATGAAAGCAACCAAAAGCTTGTTCTCCATTATAAACATATTCAGCAATCGAAGAAAAAAGTCCCCTACCAGATCACAAATACCCCAGTGAACAGCTTTAGTGAATTCAAAACAAAAATTTACAAAATAAGGGAGAAATTCGGTGTAAACAGCACACAGGAAAGATGGATTATGACAAAAAAAATTCACTTCATGATTTTGTATCTAAGTTCTCAATTGTGTTAGAATCAGCAGTAAAGAAAGTGATTTCACAATCCCCTAGCAAATCATATATGAGTGATCCTTTGCAAACAACACTTCTAAAAGATACAAAACTGTTAATTTGTCAATAACACCAACTGCATATATCAGAATGCAGTACTAAGATGACTCATGAACGGACTCTTGAATGGAGAAAGAAATCTCAAGAATGACAGACCTGTATCAAATTTGCTATTTATTTCAAAAATCTTTGAACAGTTCTCTAGTGGTCAGATAAATGAAAACACCAGAAATGGGTTTATAAATATATTAATCTACTTTTCTTTATATCTGGCACAATAAAATGTTATAAAATTCAATTCATTTTATTTAAAATATGTAACCTCCTATGAGATGAGACCTGAAGGCAAAGTTTCAGATATGGATGGAATTAAAGTTTTAATACTTTTGGGAAGATGACCTGCCAAGGTCAAGGTCAGAAACATATCCCAATGCAGAGAATGTAGAATTCCAAATTTCAAAAAGGCAGGTCAAAGGTTACAGTGATCATGCAAGGTCACTGATGGTGATCAAAGCAAGTGACCAGCATTAACACACTGTATCTTCTCTAACAACCCAGCAGCAAAAGCCTCGGCAGCAGCCAACCCAGCTTAAGCCTCCCCAGCAATCATCCAAGCCCAAGGCAACAGTTGACTTACTGCACTTGCCTACAATCGGTCCTTTTCAGGACCACCTGAAACAATTAATAGCAGTATACTTAAACAAATCCCAAAACAAGAAGCATTACACCACTCAGCACCAAAGACATAACCCCCGAACACAAAAAATGAGTGAATGAAAGAGTGAGCGATTCAAAACTTGAAGTTAAAAAAACCTATGCATGAACATGGACTTCGACTTAAAATCTTTTGAACTTTTCAAACAAGCATGAAGAAAAAAAAGACTTTGTCCCCCCCCCTCCCCCAAAAAATGAAATTTAAAAATATGACAGGAAACATATGAACTTTAAGAATGTTTAACAGTTATGGAAATATTTTTGACCTTTGGATCCTACCTTTTCAGTTTTGACAAATGAGAAACTTTAGAAGTTCTCCAAAGATTTTAATACTCAACAAAGTTTCCAACTTAAGAAATATCTTGCAAATTTGCCAGAACAAAATATGGAAAAAAATTATCTTTGTAGGTTTACAAAATTTCAGTTTTAATGTTGTACATTTTTACATAACTTCTGTTGATTTTATTCAACAGTATTATGGGACTTGTGATTTAATTGGAAATTGTTTGGAAACTTGTTGGAAATGTGTTGGATGTTTTTGGAAAATTGTTGAAAATTGGAATAAAAGTTTTTGGAATAATTGAGTAGTCCTGAAAATGACTGAGAGATGCTAGTTTCGTCTGTTCCCAGGGTAGCTCCCATCCCAGATCTTGTCTTCCTGCCAAGCCAATGCACCAAGATGATTGACGTAATCTTTCAGTAGGTTTTGCCGTTATTTGGCCTCCATTGAAGGTTTCCTGTAGTTCTCATCAGGCACATTCACCACCAGTTTATTTTGTAGGGCCGCTATATGATCTGCTTGGATGGATGCCCTGTCTGCTCTACTGTGGAGTGTCCTCAGCAAGTTGTGCAACACAACACATGTCAACAGAATGTCTCTAACAACCTTCGGCCTTTGCTCCATTGTGCCCAGTCAGACTCTTAATCTCCTTGTCAGGATTTCAAAGGCATTCTCTACAACCCTCCTGCCTCTGGAGATCCTGTATTTTGTTATTCTCTTTTCACTTGAAGTTGTCTTCTGCTGTAGGGTTTCACAAGCCATGTCATCAGGCAATGGCGTTGTCACCCAGCAAAAAAAAATGGTGCAAATCTGGTCCTCCCTCCCCCAGAGGTTCAGGTGGCGGAATCCCCAAGGTGTCATTCTGAACTTCCTATTCAACTTGCTTCGGTTAAAAATCTATGCATCTATCATGAAGATCCACTTGACCTAACATCTACCCAGGGAATCTGTATTGTGCATTGACCAGGGCTAGAAGAACCAGGGAAAAGAAGCCGTTGTAGTTGTAATATTCACTCCTATATTTGGCTTCTTCATGGTGATATGCTTCCCATTTAGTGCCCCAAGAGCATGGAGGACATTCCATTTGGTTTTGTTCTTACCCTCCACCTTTTTCCAGTCATCAGGATTAGTAGAGCATGTCAAATATTCTTTTTGGAATTCACCACGATGGCTCAGCAGACATCAGGGACAATTTTACATTTGATTATTCAGCCAACCAGCCAGTGATGCTGCAAGGATGTGCAGGTTTTTCCTGTTGCCAGGCATCTCCACGTTATTGCCAGCTTCCATCCAGCTTCCTGAAATTGGTGACTGATTTTTTCATGTGGTCGTGTATGCTTTCCTCAATGAGGTAAAAAAATGGGGGAATCCTGACAAAATTCTAATATCTAGGGATATCAGTCTGTATTAAATCGGCTAGGAGGGTTCTATAGCATCCTCTTTCTTCTATTTGAAGGATCCATGGCTTTCTTTTTCTCCTGGGTGGTGGCTGTGGCTACAATGAAGGTGCTGGCTGTATGGCAGGTGCTTGTCCTGTATTCAGATGTCTGTCTGTCTGCAAATCATACTACTGAAAATAAAAAAATTGAACTCAATTAAGAACAAAAGGGCACTAAGCTTCTGTAGAAAGTCTCTCTAATTTGTAGCAGGCATCTTGTAGTGATAAATGATGATTTACAGCTGCCCAAAGGGGTATTTTTAGTGTTGGTTTTATCCCGACTTGCGATCCCAACTACAGAAATTAATTAGTCCTGTCGGGGTAGTTCGGGAAATTCCTGCTGGTAGTCCTGGTAGTTTCCCATGCAGGAAAGCACACCAATCCCAACTCATGTTTGGATGTGGATCTGGGATGTACTATGTCCTGTCGGGGAGATGAAATCGACCCAAATTTTATTGCGCGCTTCTTTTCTGGATTTTCGTCCCTGACTCCCAAATTTGGCAGATGACCCTAGAGTAATAGAGTTGCAGGGTCGACTACAGTGGAACACCCCCAGTAGACTCTGCAGTCCAAGAAGCATATTTGACAAATAATATAGGGGACAAAATCCCACCCTGTTTCATTCTATTCTTTAAACCAGTATTGCTTTTGATGAAGTGCAATCTTTATAAAATAATCTCATCATCTGTGACACAGTATTAATACAACCTGGGTAAAAATTATAATATGACTCCATGCAGCTGCAGGCAATACGCTTTTGACTTGTGGAAGTATCATAATTTTATGAAACGAGCAATGTATCCACTGTGCTTCAACTTCAGATATTTCAAGTGCATTGTATACACTATGTTTTCTGGGATATTTGAAAGATTAAAATTTTGGATTGCTATATTTTTACTTTACTATGTATGCCATTTATGGAATCTAAACACTTCTCATGTACCACTTTTGCAAAGCAAAACAAACTCTAATATAATGCCCATGGAAAAAGTTAATTTTTTACCTTGGATGGATACTGGTAAATTTATCCTACAGTCTTATAACTGCCAGATCCCGGAGGTGTTCCCATTTCATGGATCAGTTGAAGGTGTGATTAAATTCAAGACTCCAGTATCATGTGTTATGGAAACTCCAATGCTCACATACATTGAAAAGTATGTGTATATCACTATCAACAGATCTGCACTAAAGCATTATGGACAAGTAAAGTATTGTAAGTATTTTCAAGTTTTCCGACCCAACTTGAGAAATGATGACCTATTTAACATCAGTACGGTGGGAGTGAGGTTTGTGAACTCGGCATTTGTTTCATTTGATTTTATCATGGTGCAATGCTTCAACTTTACAGAACAAATAGTTTACAAGTATTACCATGCATTAATACAACCAAAATATCATTTTCCAAATGAGAATAAGGTACAAGTAAAAATGTCAAGGAAGCCAAATATTCTGATGGTAGGCATAGACTCTGTATCCCGGTTGAACTTTTTACGTTTTATGCCAGAAACAAGGAGGGTCGTGTTACATAAGCTGAAAGCTTTTGATTTAAAAGGCTTTAATAAGGTGGCTGATAACACTCTAGTAAATATCCTACCCATCTTAACAGGTTCTTTCATACATGAACTGAATGTGAAGAGAGGCAAACAGTCAGGGAAACTGATATTTGATGATGTGCCTTTCATGTGGAAAGAATTAAGAAATATGGGCTATGCCTCCCTGCTTGCTGAAGATTGTCCTACGGTGTCAATGTTTAACTACTTCAAAGAAGGATTTCATCAAGTGCCATCTGACTACTATATAAGGCCATTCATGTTGGCAATTGATGAAGAAAGAAGCATGTGGCATCAAGACCACAAGTGCTTCATGGATAAATCAGACTCTGAAATTATCTTGAATTGGCTATTAGACTTTCAACGTTATCACAAGAAGAAACGGCAACCTTACTTTGCTTTTACCTTTTTAGGGCGATTTTCTCATGATGACATGAATGGAGCTTCGGAAATTGACATCATGTACAAAAAATTCTTTCATATGCAAATACGAGAAGGTTTGCTAAACAATACAATCTTACTTTTCTTCAGTGACCATGGTAGTAGATTTGGAAACAGAGCTCATACCAGTATGAGACAGTTTGAAGCAAGGCTTCCGTTTTTCTACATTTTACCACCAAGACATTTACTGACTGCAGAAGAAACTCAGAACTTAAAGATCAATCAAAACCGTCTGACGTCATTCTTTGACATACATTCCACCTTGTGGCATATAATGATAGGTAGTAATGCCAAAGATGGCAAACATGGTCAAAGTCTTCTTAAGGAAGTACCACATGGCAGAAGCTGTCAAGATGCATCGATCCCATTATTTTGGTGTGCCTGTGTAAGGAATAACACCAATGCTATCAGTAAGACTGATCCAATATCTTTTGAAGCTGCTGAAATGGCAGCTGACTATATTAATATGATGCTCCAGAATTACACAAACGCTTGTCAAAAAGTTAGTGTGAAATCAGTCCTTGATTTAACGTATCTTGGAGAAGAATTTGACCTTGACAAGAATCATGTGATCCAAGTTTATAGACTTACTTTGGAAGTAACACCAGGCAATGTGCTCCATGCTGCACAAGTTAAAATAGATAAAGTAATGAATCAACTGCAGTGTTGTGAGTTTGAGAATATAGTACGGATTAGCAAATATCAGTTTGAAGGAGAGTGCATACGGGGCCATTCACTGGCCAGATTTTGTTATTGTTCAGACTTTGATCCAACTCAAATATAAAGAATAAGTATGTGATGAATGGACTTTTATAGACATGGGGCAATAGAACATACTAGTACTATTTAAACCTGGTATGTAGATTATGTATCACATTTATTTTCAATCACAATCTTGCAAATTGTTTACATTTGATTAAAGCTGCAAGTGATACATCTAACCCTCTGACAAGTTCAACATAATAGTAAAAAAAAATAAAAATAAATTTGATTTTAGAATCTGATTAATATGTAAACCTACAAAAATGTAGCAAAAATTTTATTAAGTTCATATCCAATATACATAGCTCCCATATGCACATATTTATGATTATTGGATTGGATTACTGCAACTCACTTTTCAGGAGCCTGTCCAAGTTCAATCTACGCAAATTACAGTGCATCCAAAATAGTGCAGCTAGAATTGTATCAAACACCAGTCGATACACCAGCATAACTCCTGTGCTAAAGAAACTGCATTGGCTTCCTGTTGAACAGCGCATTGTGTTCAAGACAGTCACACTTGTTTATAAGTATCTTCACACAGGTTTTCCCAGGTATTTTTCACCACATCTTTCTTCCTACAGCAGTTCTTATAGTACCAGGCGCAGTCAAAGTGGTGGTAATTTCCTAGATATTCCAAAGTTCTGCCCCTCTGTTCATAAATCTGTCAAACAGTTTGGTAATAGTTTTGCGTTTGATGCTCCTACTGTGTGGAATACTCTCCCTGATGTGATTCATGCCTCTCCATCCCTTGCCTCCTTCAGAAAACAGCTTAAAACCTACCTGTACACCAAAGCATATCCACCCTAGCCTGAATCATCCCCCTGGCGTTCTCCGTGGTGTTCGACCCCTGTTATGTCCCTGGACACAGAATTTTGTTGACTGCTTTTTGTTTTGTTGCGCCTTAGAGTCCTCTTGTTTGGGGAGATTAAGCGCTATAAAAGTCCAATTAGAATTAGAATTAGAATTAGAAATTGGCATAATCAAACACCTCTGTTACACTTTTTGATGTGTTAAGTAATACTGTTTAGATCATCATGACCAACTGCTGAACTTTCAACAGGTTTGAAATGTTTGTCAAAATCAAGAATGGGGCAGTGCTTGGTCTACAGAGTGCAGCAATTTTCATCCGAGTAGTGACACTTTCTACAGGCAGATTTTTCACTGCTTTAGTACCTCCATGAGAGGGCAGAATATTTAAGACTAACATTGACAGATCGTATTAATAGGTCACTGGAGAGGATACTGTGATAACCTTTGAAAATTATTAGAAACTAGGTGACTTAAAACTTGCCAAAATTCATGAAAGAAAGTCACAAAACTGGAGTCCCATGATAAAAAAACCCAGATTTCCACAACATTCTTCCACTAGCTTTAATAAAGAGCTGATGAAGATTTATGGCAAATTTCACATAAATTCTTAATATAATTCCTGCAGCTAGGTGGAAATGAATGCAAGTTATAAAAATAAGGAAGAACAACCAGATTTGCTCAGATGTGTTAAATTGTCTAATGACTGAACTGAACTTATGTTATACTTGGGATGAAGGCCCTTCACAGAAAGGAAGAGGGTCTGGGTCCATTTAAGATAAGACATGCTACTGGTCTCTGAGAACTTACTATCCAGATTTAAAATCTCAGATACATCCTAGCATTTAATCAGATCACATTTTAATTCACTTAAGTTTATATAAAATTCAACATCAAACTTTTGGAAGATGAAAAATATGCAAACTTTCATCATTAAAAATCTTGTTACCAGTAAAATTACCAGTCATCGGCTCCAGTTTCTATCACCAGACCAAGCATGAACAACAGTGCCCTATCTTCTTTCGAGCCTGTATCTGAGGATGACATTCTCAAAATTCGAAAAATTGTCTCCTTCCAAATCATGTGATTTAGACCCAATACCAACCTCACTGGTCAAAGGGTGTTCAGACATCCTAATCACCCCAATTAACAATATCATAAATTACTCACTCAAAGAAGGGAGTTTCCCAAACTATTTCAAATTGCATATGTTACCCCCCCCCCCCCCCCCCCCCCCCTCTCAAGAAGCCACGTCTAGATAGAAATCTCCTGAAAAGCTACAGACCAGTTTCAAACCTTAGTTTCGTATCAAAATTTATTGTAAAAGCTGTGGCTAATCAGTTAAATCAATTAACAGGGGTTTTACAATCTCAACCAGTCAGCCTACAAGAGATTGCATTCCACCGAAACAGCACTCCTTAAAATTCAAAACGACATAGCTGCTGCAATGGATTCAGGTAAGGCTTTGCTCTCACACTATTGTACCTCTCAGTAGCATTTGATACTATTGACCACACCATTTTTTAACTGCCTCAGGGATTGGTTCGGTGTGGCTGGCACTGTGCTGATGTGGATCAAATTTTATATCACAAATGGCAGACAGAAGGTTAAATTGGGTAATAGCTTCTTGGATGCCTTCTTACTCCCTTATGGGATTCCTCAAGGTTCTGTCCTGGGTCCACTGCTTTTCACTCTTTACACTACCCCCTCAGCGATATAATTTCCAGTTTCAAAGTTACCCATCATCATTATGCCAATGATAGCAAAATATACTTAGCACTCAATTCCAGGAACTTTGATTTCAGTATTGCTGAGCTCACTGAGTGTCTTGTTTGCTTTCAAAAATGGATGGATAGTGTCGGATTGAAACTTAATCCAGAGAAGACAGAATTCACCTTCATAGGAGACAGACAGGCCAGGGAGTCAATTATGCAAAAGATTTCCCAACCAGTCTCTTGGAAATTCAATCTCACCCACTAATGAAGTTAAGAATTTAGGTGTTACTTTTGATTCTGGAAACACCTTTGCCAGCCATATAATCAAGGTGCTACTACCATCTCAAAGATTTTGGACGTATTCGTAAATTCCTCAGTATGGAGACTGCAGCCCTGCTGGCAAACTCAATGATCAGTAGTCAAATTGACTACTGCAATTCCCCACTTTATGGCATGAATAAATACAATGTGGCTAAACTCCAAAAGATTCAAAATGCCCTTTGCAGAATTGTTTTCACACTAGATAAAACAAGCCATGTTACTCCTTATCTGCAAAAACTACAATGACTCCTCATTTCATACCGTATCCTCTTCAAATATAACTGCCATCCACAGCACAAACAAGTTTGCCTTTCAATTGAGGAGGGTTGAAACCCTCGCACCTCACTGTCATCCACAGCACAAACAAGTTTGCCTTGCAATGGAGGAGGGTTGAAACCCTCACACCTCTGTCAGCCAAACAAGTTTCAAATTCAATGGTGCAGGGGCAAAAGTTAATTCAATGAAATCAAATTTATTTGAAAGAACACATATCTATATTGTTATTGTAAAAATACATCTTCATACAATATTCCTAACAACATATAATAAGAAATACACATGAATAAACACAAAAACTATAACTTTTTCACAGGTAGATATTGCAAATTGTTTCTTTCCAATGCTCCACAATTCTAGATCAATACATATTTACGGAATATTTTTTAAAACGCCCATTTTTTGAGCATTTCACATTCTTTGAACATAGCCTTTGATTTCCAAGTATATATTATTGAGTCACACACTTTTTCTGTCAATGTTGATGCTTAATATAGTAAATTTAAGCTTTTCACATAACCTTAACATAGCCTTTGATTTCCTAGAATTATTCATTTAGGCAGTCTTTTCCATTGAGCTTGCCCCTCTGTCTCATATTTAGGATATCTTGCATATAATTTCTACTTTAGTTATCTACAGACGAGGTTTCTACAAATACTAAGAAATAATTTTGTTGTTTGCTTATTAACATCTATCCAATATTAAGAATTTTCCAGGTATTTTAACATATCCATTGATTTTACAGTGACCTCTAATTGCCTGGATTTTTTCTGTTGGTGTTGCTGTTGATTATTTTGATTTTAAAACATCTTATGCCTATGCTCAAAAAATAAATCATACAAAAATCCACAAATTTCCCAAATCAAGCTCAATTTTGAATGAGTATATGAGTGGTATTATAACATGGAGATGTTCAACCTTAACGTAGGTGTCTGCTCTAGCAGAACTTTCTAGTTACTCTCTGTAATACAGGGGTGGTACTCACTAACATGGTTCAGTGAAGATCAGATCAAATTTGTTTTTCATGTTTTTGGATCAACTAAGACTGGTATTCATAAAACATTTCATCTGATTTTCTGATCAAATTTTGGATTAAATTTGATCCATGTACTTTGATGGTTTAATTTTTGCATCAAGACAGAACTTTAAATCAGCCACTACAGAGACAGACGAACTGATCCTTCTGTGAATAACATTGGAATTTTTGGTGCATTGTTCTAGGATAATTTGTTTTCCCATCTCTGGGCAGTTATTATTCCTTTCTACTTTGATGCATTTGGATGGTGCTTTAAAGCTGTTATCATCCAAAATCATAATATTGAGCAAAAATAAATATAACTTTAGCAGATGATTATTGATACAACACATATTATGTTCACAAAAAAATATGGCGAGATTTCATGTCACTGATTAAAAAACTGATCAAATGTTTGATCTTTTCACACTCAAGCGATCCCTGCTTTGTGGATCACTATTTGATCCGCTGGCTCACTTGAAACATTTTTTTTGCTCAAATTTGATCTGATCTAAATCTGATCTTAATCAATGTTAGTGAATACCTCTCCAAGGTAATATAAATTTAAATGGGAAAACCTAATAAAAGGGAACGGTACATAAAAATAAACAAATGAAAAGACAAGAACACTTGGGGAGAAGCCAAGTGAAGACTTTGCAAAAATTTTTGCTCACGCTGTATTACATAAATGAATGCACTGATTTTTATTGCAATGTAACCTAAAATAATAGATCCCGTACAAACAAACAAACAAACTTATAAACAAGAAAATATAAGAAGCTATACACTTTGCAAAGAAACAAAGAATAAAAGCAACAATAAATATTACAGAAAACAACAAATAAATCAGCTGAAATGACTTCATGACATTAGCATTGAGAAACACATGGTAAGAAGCTTTCAGTTTTACACAGATCAAGGGGCCCGGTGGAATGAATGTGCCATGCACCAGGTCTATTTGCTTGAAAGTAGTGATCCCAACGGGGAACCGAATATCTGGGTACTGGATCACCCAAGTACCACCCTATATAAGCTTTGTAAAATAACTATAAATTTTCATGTTTTTTTGTTGCTATTTTTGGCGTTTTCAACATCCAAGTCCATACAAATCCAGTCACATGACCTTGCAGAAGTTAAAGCGATACTCGAATTTAGTTTTAGAATTGCAACGTAGCTTATTTTTCAGGTCATTTGAATAGCCAGATCACTGCAAAATTATAAAATGCTGAGTAAATCAATTGTAATGATATTTTTTAAAAAGTGTATGTCAGCCATTGTACAATATAGCCATTGTACAGAATACTGTATATTTGGATATCAATTTATATTTTAATATACCGACGGTTTTCAAAGGGGTCTTGCTTAGAAAATGCATAAACAACCATGTTTTGAATGTACAGTCTTTATGGTCTTCACAATGTATCATTTCTTCCATGTCCCAGTGTTTTGAATGCACTGTTGGGAGAGGCCAAAAGCAATATTTTTCTACTATACAGGATTACTGTGTCATTATTTACATTAAAATGGTGACAGATAAGAAATAAAGCAAATGATTGTATCTCATGATTTGTGTGAGTTTTAAGTTTATAAATGTTGAGATTTTTGTAGTATCACCTATTATCACCCATCGGCAAAAGTTGTGCTAAAATTCTCAAATTTTATGTACCTCTTCTGAAGAAATCCAAATCCAAAACAATTTTTATATTGTTCAAGAATCCCCGAAAAGTTCCCAAAAGGAAAAATTCCTCTGGGAAAAGTTCCAACACAAAACTTCCCTCAAGCCCCAACCTTCTAAAATTCTGAGGTTGGAAAAACTCCTACCGTGTAGTTTTTATTTATTTATTTATTTGCTTTCATATGTTTTATATATCTATCTTTATGCGTGGGTACTCAGGAGAAATAAAAGGCACATAAATGATCAGGGTTGCATCATTTTTGTAAAGTCCCTCCAAATGTTAACCAAAAAACTACCTGAAATACCTTAGTCACTGAATTTTTTTCAAAGGGGTTTAAGCCATTGTTCAAACATGGAACACTTCACCACTCAAGGTTCATGTCTGCCTTGCTCCAGGTGTATTTTCCTCCCCTCTTCAGGATCATCTGTTCATCAAAGTGACTTCTGTCTATTGCATTCTATACACCCACATCAAGGAGAGACCGGGAAGGCTCCTTAGTACCACCATCCAGAAACCGCATCTGACAAAAGAGGTCACAGAAAATATCCTATGTCAAAGTATGTTTAAAAGAAAGCCTTCTGGTCATTTCAGGTGAAACATTTTACAATGACATAATCATTTAAAATTGTAACAACTTATTTTGGTCACACTATCCAGAATCTATATCTTCCAGCACACAGTTATGTAAGGAGTGGGTCCCTCTCTTACGTAAGTTCTTTAGGCAATTTTTGTATGGTCAATGAGATTTGACAGCCTCTTTTCAGCTTGTAGTTGATGGTATATTTATTGAACAGGTACTGGCAGTGAATGGACAAAAGTCATTCTAACACTGCATGTTAATTTGCCTTCAAACTTGAATTTAGAGCTGAAAGTATGTTTTATATCCACATTGTAAAAGTATTGTTATAGGGGATATATGCATATGGATTAAATGAATTACAAATAATGAAGATACTAACAAATAATTTCTTTGCAGCTTTGAAAACCAAAAAAAACTACCAGTGTAGTAGTTGAAGTAGATGTTAACAAACAGAATAAAGATAAAATAAAAGTTAAAATAAAATACATTTGACTTCATTCATCTATTGTACAAATGTTCTAATGCCAAAAGGACAAGGTGAGGAGGCCAAATTGAAAAAAGAACTGTTTTTTTCAAAAGGCAGATCAGATTTAACTGTTTATTAGAGAGGCTCTTTAGAAGTCTAACCAGCTATAATTATTAACAGTTATTAGAGAGGTTCTTTAGAAGTCTAACCAGCTATTTATTGACAGTTATTAGAGAGGCTATTTAGAAGTCTAACCAGCTATTTATTGACAGCTATTAGAGAGGCTATTTAGAAGTCTAACCACCTATTTACTGACAGTTATTAGAGAGGCTATTTAGAAGTCTAACCAGCTATTTATTGACAGTGAAACATTAATGCCCCATTCACACTACAGGTGGTATGTCCCATGAGTTTTTCTCGAAGGTAGAGCTGCCCCCAGGTTGTCCCATTTTGTTCGAATTGTTCACACTACAGACGGACGGTCACTGATTGGACAGGATTTTTTTAACCGTCAGTAACAGTAGGATGACAGTACTACAAACATTGGTCATTGAGAAGCAACCTCCATTAACCTCAAGTCACCTTCAATAGCCGTCAGACAAACATGTGACCAAATCACAACCTTATGTACACTGTGGACCACACCTTTGGTTACCAGAGCAAGAAATTCATAAGTGCATGCTCAAAATCGTCTGCTCATGCTCACGGTACCAAAATCAGAGGTGGAAATTTGAAACTTTTCAAAACTTGCATAGGACGCACAAGGTAATGGACGGTTTGGCACTGACTAGCACAATCACATAAGGACATCAGACAGTGATCCAAGGACTGGGCCGTTTCACCAAACATGGGTTACCACAGGTGATACCGTCTGTAGTGTGAATGGGGTATAACATACAATCAACAAAACCCTCAGGTTTTCTCATAGTCAAGTTTGATTGGCCAAGGTCAATGAAATAGTAAACATAGTGGAAGCTGCAGTGCAGAAGACTGGTTTTTAGCACCTTATTTCCAAAACATTTTCAAGGCCCAACACCTCCCCCTATTACTTATGGGTACAATGATATAAATCATCATTTAAAAATCCTTGATCCAGAATGGGTTGTGCATCATTTCCAAAATTAAGTCAGTTCTATTTTAGACCAAGACCCGCATATTTTGGAAATACCATGTAAATCCACACAGCGTTTAGTAATCTTGCTGACATACAAACAAACAGAATTTAATGATCATACACAACCTCCTTAGTAGAGATGATAGCTCACATATTCATCCAGGATGAGGTAGGAATATCTCATAGTGTCATTGTTTTCTGGTACTAGACATGGGACATGTTTGTGGCTGTCCAGAAAGTCCTGATAACAAAGGTCTCTGCATTCCTGATGGCTTCCTCACCAGCATACTCACCATCAATAAGTAAACATTGAAAAACCTGTAACACAGGGGTACAGGATAAATCTTCAAAGGATAAATTTGCAAAAGTAGGGGTGCATTATATATTAAACTAAAAGACATTAAAGCAACTCCAAAGGTAGAGGTGCTGGATATATATTCTCATAACATGATAAAATTAAAGGCATTGAAATAACTGCAGAAGTAGCACTGCAGGATAAATCTCTAGTATAATAAAAGACTGAGACACCGGCAATATAGTCCTGTAGGATTCATCTTCAGTAAAATTAATATAAAAGGCACTAAAACAGCTGCAAAAGTAGGGGTCAGTCTCAATAAAATTTAATAGAAAACTGGCAACATAGATCACAGGATCTAATCTAATCTAATGTTGAATTTATAGTGCTTAATCTTCATCAATTGACAGACTTTAAGGCACAACTGAACATTACAATTGTGAATAATCATAAGTCCAATAATTTGGCAGGGTCATGCCAAGAAGACACAGGGGTGACAGAGAGGCTATGGTTGATAGGCTTTTGCAAACAGATAAGTTTTAAGCTTTTTCCTGAGGGAGGCAATAGATGTGGCACTACGTACATCATTAGGAAGATCATTCCAAATCTTAGGATCAAAAGCAAACCTAAGGCCAAAGTTTTTTGACTGACTTAAAGAGTGAGGAGTGGAAATGAGGAAGTGTCAAATATTGGCAATCAGGGTGACTGCCTGGTACTGAAGGTGCAACTGCTAACAGACAAGTATGGTCCAAAGTAGCTGGGAGAACTACTGTATAAAAATGTGTTAACAAATGTTGCTGTTTTGAACATAGAGAGGTAATTTTTAGGCAGCCATTGGAGTTGCTTAAGGCTGGGTGTAACATGATCATAGTTTCTATGTTTTGTGATAATATGTGCAAGAATATTCTGAATAAACAGAGAGTTACAATAGTCCAAATGACAACTGACCGAGGCATTTGTGGCCAGGACAGCTATTTCTTGAGTAAGATACCATCTAATTCTACGAAGGTCACGCACCTGGAGGAAACAGGCTTGACAAGTGTTTTTAACATGCTCTGAGAAAGAAAAAGTCAGTGTTGAACCACACATGTAGGGACAATGGGACAGTTCCAGTCAGATCAAACCAGTGGATTCACTTTGTGCCAGAGAGAGTTGGACCTCATTTTTAATTGTCAGTAACACAGTTTCTGTAGAACAACCAGGTCTGTAAGTAGACTGCTGAGGATTGTCCAGCTTACTACTATTGATATGGGACATTAACTGCTCAAGTTCATTACCAGGAAGCTAAGACTTCTTTACTAGAGAGGTGACAACAGCCTTTTTTGAAGGCAACTGGAAATAAACCTTTACTGAGGGAATAATTTACCAACTAGGCCATGGATGGCAAAAGAATATCAAGACAATCCTTAAGGAGGAATGTAGGTATAGGGTCCAACAAGCATTATTTAGTTGAAGAGTCATTGATAATTTTGCGGAGTTCATCTTTGCTTACAGGCTCAAAGGCATTGAAAACAGGAGGTGTCAAAGTAGGGGCATCAGTAGCAGACCCTTAAGTTGGGAACTCATCCTGAATTTTACTAATTTAATCAAAGCAAAATAAAGCAAACTTGTCTGCGAGACTTTTATCTGCACTATAAGCAGGCAGAATAGTCTCAGAGCAGTACCTTCCTAAGAGAATCAGAAAGCTTCTTGGGGTCATCACTGTTGGTAGAAATGAGTCTTTGTCAGGATAAAACTTAATTAAAATTAATAAAGTTTCCTAAAAAAGTAATATAAATAGCACTGAGATATTGAGAAAACTTGATTAAACTTCATTGAAAAGTACAAATACGACAGGTACTACAACATCTGCAAAAGTAGGGGTGTTGGATAGGTCCCCATAAAAGAGTGGCATAAAACACACTGGAACATCTGCAAAAGTCGGGGTGTTGGATATGTCCTCATAAAATAGTGGCATAAAATGCACTGAAACATCTGTAAAATTAGGCATGTCGGATAAATCCTCATAAAAAATGCCATAAAATGCCCTGAAACATCCACAACAGTCAAAAAAGAGTCTTTTTTAAAAGCACATGTACAGTTGCACAAATTTCAGTGAACCAGAAAACTACTGTATACAAGAAATTTCTTTTTTTTAAACATGTCTGTTGTTTTATTTATTGTAGTATCAATGGGGCATATGTAATTACCATCTTCTAATGTTGTGACTTTGCCTCCAAGCTGTAGCAATGAAGTTGTCCTAAACTTAATCTTAGTATTCATACATGTCTTTTCTCTCAGGAGCATAATCGTAGTGCTCGTAAATGATCATTGAAAATATTACAAATTGTGAAAACTTTTGCAAGTAAGCATTTCTCTCTTAAGTACTCACAGCCAATCTTTCTGGTTGTAAAGGCAGTCACTACTAATGTTCAAGGTGAAACTCCATTTAACAGGCTTATATTTAGTTTTATCACCATATCTCTATGGTTATATAAACATTATCGACATGCCATTTCGGTTCCCTAATACTCTGGCATTGCGATGCTGTCATGGGTAACACACTGTCTTCCAACCTTTCAGGTTTAATGTTCAAGACCCAGCGCTGGCCTAAAGTTGAAAACTTCTACTAAGCACTAAGCTATTACAGTGGTGTAATGGGTAGTATGCTTGATTCCCACTTCTGAGGATTGTGGATTTGAATCCATGTTTTGACTTGAGCTATAAACTTTGGCAGTTGCTTGTCTGTCTCACACCATGAAGTTGCACACCTGCACCTACAACCAATGTGACTATTAAGTTTCAACTTCCTACACCATACAGTTTCCAAGATATATCCTGGACAAGAAAGATCAAGGTAACAACAGCAAGGTCAATTATCAAATCAAGGTCACATAATGTCCTTCCACACCTACACCCTCAAACTAATGTCTAAAATAATTGCATCCCAAACCTTATTGTTTCTGAGATACAGCCCCCACAAGATTTTCCCACCACCTGCTCTCCCACCCAGCCACCTGAATGCCAGCCCGCCATTAAAGGCAGTAGGGTAAAAACAACAGCAAAACAATGGAGACAAACTATCATTCAAGAGTATTCACTAAATTATTGTCTTAACAGTCACTCAATTACAATAGCTGACAAACATGGAACCATTAATATAAACCGCTTTACCTTCCAACGGATTGGATTTAACTGCATGATTTCCTCAGCCATGTCTTCATCTTTGTTGTATGTGTTGATGACAGAATTGATTTTAAAAGCCACCTGTAAAAATTAAGAGAAGATATAACAAAACAAAACTTATGATTTAATTGGTATTCTTCATTTTGTTCACCAATATTTAATACCCTCACAACCTTGTAATTTTCCCCAGTGGCTGGCAGACATCACTTGTTGTCAGTTTATCTCCCAAGAAAATGGCTTTAGGTAGACCTTTATCATGGATCTACTGAAAACTGTACACAGCTTTGGAAGATTCTGCATGTACTTTATAACACATTACATTCACTATAAAAATCAGAAATGTTAGAACATATAGAATTTTAGGCCAAAATTCCATTTACACCGGTATACGTTATCTGAAGTACTTTGTACGAGCACATTGTTGGATTTGCAGTTATGATACTTAAACCATTGAATGTGTAAATTCAATGAGATAAACCATTAAATGTATACATTCAGCGAGATAAACAATTGAATATATACATTCAACGAGATAAACCACTGAATATATAACAGTTGTGATTTACTGACAAAATGGCAATAATAAATTACATTTTTCAGCAATATCTAATTACAAGTACTATTTTCATTTATTACGTTTATATGCACATTCAATAACTTTGGTTGCAATATGTACACATTCCACACTTAAAACATCAAATGTACACATTCAATGAATATTTACCAGGTGAATGCGTCCATTCACTAGGCAAGCTGTAGAATCTATACATTCAATAGATTAACCATTGAATCTATACATTAAATGGTTATCTACATTCAATACAAAATACACATCATATTGGGCACTAACGCATGTAGCACATGTTTTGCAGTCAACTCAGACCTTTTAACAAACATTTTATAAATAATAAAATAAATATACTTTGAAGGACGTTCTTTGTGGTGTAAGGAGATAGGGTTTGTCAGAAAGACAGGACCAGGTTTATGTATGTGCTGAGTCGTCAAAATTTTATGTATATTTCAATGTATGTGCTGAGTCGTCAAAATTTTATGTATATTTCAATCTTTAAATATGAATAATAATGCACTCGTACATGGTACCTTTGGTGCTGTAAGAGTGTACCGATGAAGCCATGGTATAACAGATTGCTTTTATTTATTACACCTACACCAGGAGATTTTATAGGGATGTTCACCTGTCTGCCTGATTGTTGATGTGCACAATAACTCCAAAAGTAATAAACAGATCTGTCCAAAAATTTTCATTTTGGCACGGTCCGACCAAAAAAGAAGTGATTAATTTTGGGACAGATCCAGATCATGTTTTGAATATGTTTTGGGGGTGGGGGGTTCTTTAGTGGTAGTCAGAGTATCATTGTTTATTAGCAGGATTATGTAAATACTACTGGTTGGATCTTCCTGAAAAAAATCAGAAGATTCGTTTGGATCCAGCATAGATCCCATTAAATTTTGAGAGTGATTCAAACTTCTGGACACAAAAAAAGATTATCTGGGCCAAACCTTACCTACATAAAAAATCATGAAGATTGTCTAATTACTTGTGTGGTAATGTCAATCACAAAGATAAAATCATTGAAAATACATTTTAAATGGGGCCATTGAACATTCCAGATTTTTTAAATTTATAATTGATCCGTATCCTTTCCAAAATTTAATCAATTCTTAATTTGGTCAGGTCCTGCCCACATAAAAAGTCTCGGAAATATCCGCTAACTAATCTAGAACATTATAACAGAAATTCAATCTATAACGTGTATTTTCCAAATAAAAATTAAATCCTCAGATGAGCATGCGCATAACTATTAAGAAAAATATGAGTATAATTTATTACATTTTCAATCTTCCTGCAACGATAAGGTTGAGCCTTTTCTCTAAGTATTTAAATGATTGACAATCCATTCCAAAACTGATAATCCCAAAATATCTGTTTCTGTGATGTCAATATATTATTGGATGAAAGAAATATTATCAAACAATTCTGTGATTAGATGTTGACAGATCAACTTTTATTTTTAGAATTTTTATTCATTTTTTTGTCTTTCTAACATAGGAAAAATCAGTTACTCATTACCTGTATGTATGCTTTGTGCATATCTAATTATTTTGGGGCCTAATATACAAGTTAAATGTCAACTTAAAGCTTTGATTTTGGCACATGTCAAAAGAATATCTTAATACATTCCCAGATGAGATTTTGGCCAGATGACAGATAAAATTTGTGAGCTACAGGCTTAAAAGTGGGGGAAAAGTCCATAAATTGGGTCTCTGTTAGCACTTTGGAAGGCTTAAGGTGACCTTACAATTAAAACTACAGACCTCAAACTTTCCACAGACAAAGATCACAAATAGAAGTTATATCTAGTACAGTCTAAAACTGATCAGACTGACAGTTTCCAAATCACAGGGCAAACTATGTGTAAAGTGTAGGAAAAAGTCACCCAGGTGGGGGGTTCAGGGGCCTCATACATAGGTTGAATAACTACTCAAAACTGGATTTTTGGCACATGTAAAAAGAGCATATTAAAATATTCCTGAGTGAGATTTCAGCTAGATGAGAGACATCATTACAGCCACAGGACATAAAATTTGACCATCCTTGGCATTTACCAAGTTTCAAAAGAAATGTTAATGAGTGGCATACACAATGAAATTTCAACGATGACGGAGGCTGTACTTGAATCCAGTATATCCCCTGGCTTTTGTCTTGGAATATAGTGATTGTTTTGCCCAATATGGACTTCTGCTCTATAATTAATTAATTTTTAGCACCCATAAGTGTACATACTTTAAACTCTCTTGAAGAAACACTTCAAATGATTAATGAATAATGTACTGACATCAAGGAATATGTTGAAACAAATAACTTCTGACAATCAAGGGGCCTTTAATTGTCCCCTTTTGATTTAATGTTCCAAAACAACTGTGTCTTTGAGGTGGTATTATGAAAGGCTTACAAAAGAACAGCTAAGCTGAAAAATGTTTGGAGAGATTAACTTACTGCTCCTGAGGAAGGAGAAACTGACATATGCAAGATACTTACACAGGTTTTTATTGTGTATAAATAAAAGCAGCATTGTTGCAAGTATCAGGTGTTCAAAATAGTTACATTCAATGTTACCTGAGTTATTATTTTCAAGCAAAAATATCACTTTGGAATCATTTTGAAGTGCATTTGGCAAACATTGAAACTGTTTCTGTAAAAACTGCTTGTAGACAACCTGCTGCGAAATGTTCTTCATCCTCAATACTTTATTATTACATGGGCTTTGTGGTAAATCTTTACTTAAATACTATAATAACAAGAGCACTCGGAGAGTGCAGACCTCCACCAAGGGAGCTCTATTCCTGGACTATCATCAAAATCCACCCTAAAATTATCTGGCTACAACTTCCTTTAAAAAGCCTTGATCCAGATGATCCAGAGAGTGATCCAGATCACTCCCAAAATGTAATCACTTGTCTGCTATTCTAAAACATTTTCAGTGAAATTAAACATATAAGGTATTCCTTAAATCTTCATTTAGTGTATTTTTACGTTTAAGTACTTCTCACGTTCAGGGTAAAATATAAAACAGGAATAACAGTAATAGATGCCAAAGTAATAGTATAATAGACTGAATATTTGGAAATATAATGGTGACAGATGCCTGTAATAGATTACCAGTCTGCATTGAACTGATGTTTTCACTCATGAAAAATCACATCTTTTCACAGCTTTGCAATGTTTGTTTGATAAAGCCCGGATTTGTAACTGATCTTGAAAGTGGAACAGGAGTATTAAGCTTTTCTTCTTTCAAATGAAGCTCAACTAAAGTGTCAATCACCGCAACATATTTTTTTAAAATTATAGATCTATCTGTACCAAGTTGTTTTTTTTACTATTTTCAAGTATTGTGACAAAGAACAAGATTATTGCAAACTCACTGTATTTATTTATTTATTTATTTGGGGTTTTACATCGCTTTCAACACTGTACAGGTCATATCACGACGGGTAGTTGGAAGGGCAGGGGAAACTCACTGTAACGACTGCTATTAGGGAGAAGAAGAATCATTTTAATTACTATTAATTGTTTAATTAATCTTAGTAAAATTAATCAGTTAAACATAGATCTGAAATACTTTACAACATCATAGGTATACTTATGATATACAGTAGATGTCAAAATATTTTATATGTTTATGTAAGATCCATGCATTAGCATTTACACAAACATCTCTCTTCTGTTTGTGCTTAGTGTGTGTTAGTGTTAGCATGGAGTTCATTTGCTTGCTGATATTCACAGCACACACTGTGTTGTTAAATATCATGCCATCCTAAATATGCTGTGTTTATAAGACTTGTCATAGATTGATGTTAATTAAATCACTTCTATTAACATAAGCAATCAGAGTAATTAATTTATAAATTAAATTAAAGAAATAAGCCAGTACATCTAAAATCCATGGTCAATATTTAGTACAAAATATTATGACAAGTTGTTCTATGCAAACAGCTGAATACAAATGCAGTTATTAATCAAGGGTTCATATGTTATAATAATCAGTGTTTTATATGGTGCATTGTAATTACTTATTCTTAGTTCCAGTAATTAAAGTTTACATTTTGTTACAATATTAAATAGAACTCTGATCATTTTTATATAAGTTAGAAGGTTATACAAGTACAAGGAATGAGAAGCATTGCTTCATAGCTTAGGAATACAGACACAGGAACATCTTCCCATATTTAGAGATGAGTTTGGCAAAATTTGTGGTCACATGGCATTCTCAAACTGAAGAACCAGTCTTTCCCATAATTCCCTGCTAGTAACATGACCCTCCATATTAGGTACTGTTATCTGCAAACTCTTAGAGAATATGTCACATGACCACCACCAGTTCTTATTTCTTGGTCACATGGTTACCTGCATTTTTTATGAAGAGAGGTCACATGACCCCTTACGGATCCTTTTTAGGCAATGTTTTGGTCACATGACCAAAATGTATATAAGAATTTACTAAATTACTAAAATCCTTGATCATGTGACTTCCGTATTTGGACATTTTACTGAATTCTGTGAACATGTGACCATGAGTTCCAATAGCATTCCAGAGAGAGAAATGCTTCTAACTCAGGGCTTGCATTTCACAGTTTGTTATAAAGAGAGCCAGTTTAGCTACAGAGTGCAAATTTTTCATCAGAGAGACTTTTGACCACAGTAGTGAACAGAGCAGGATTACAACTGAGGCACCATCAAAAGACTTTGCAACTATTTCGTGAAAAATAACTTTGTTGAAATAAAGAATTATTTGCTGAAAATTACATCTTATATATTTTATTTGAATTCAACAACTGTCAAGTAGACAAACCCAGGAAAACCAAGAAGAAAACAAACACTACAAAAATATAAACCATCCTCTACTTGACAAAACACATCACAACACTAATCTTAAACAAATAATAAACGTGGAAAGAAGAAAATACCAAAGTAAGGGAAAGATAAAGGAGCCTTTATGAACAAACGTTTTTAACCAATCAGATGACTGAATGCACTCCTTTAATAAAGGATCCTTTATTTAAGGTCTCCTTTGGTAAGGAAACCATAACGGAGGTTTAGTGATTAGCATTTTAAAGGTCACCTTACCAAAGGAGATTTTTCACCTTCCTTTAATAAAAGGACCTTAAAAATATAGGAGGTTTAGTGAATACAGTCGCAGGTCTTTCCTGGAGGGGTGGTATGTAATATCCTCATGTATATCAGTTCTATTAATACCTGGGCTTCCGGGGATTCACGTTTAGTTCAGCTGGTTAAAGAGCTGTACTTGTGTTTATATTTGTGTGTAATCGAAAGTCCGTGGGATTGAACCAATCAATAATTCCCTTTTCACATTACGCTATTATTATTTTTACATGGATTTGCCGTGCATCTATAAATTCACCAGTTTCAAGATTGCAAATATGGTGGCAAATGCTGTAATCAGTAGTTGACTAGACTATTGTAATTCTTAACCTTACTGCTTCCCGCCATAAGTTTGCACCTTTGGACATAAAATCCTTATTTGTGGTTATTAATGTTTAATATTGTAAATTAATATTAATCTGACACAAGCGCAAACTATAAATGTATATTCACAACAAAAAGTTTTTAATGATATAATTTTTACAAGAAATCAGCTTCCCAACTTGGCAAAATTTGCATAAGGAAAGTATCAAAGTTATTCAATTTATTGCTGTCATCATTTCGACTACCTTATTTAGTATGCAAAAATGCATGAGTTTTACCGATGACAAACAAATGTTCATAAATATACCATATTTGGTGCCATGTTGACGTTTGGGTCATGATGCAGCGAGAAATAGTATTGGTTCATGTGACAACCTTCTTTGAAAAACTCCACTGGCTTCCAATTTTATATAATATTCTCTTTAAATATGACCTCCTTACTGTTAAGGCCATAAACTTTTTCAACTTAACTCTCATCTTTACTCAGGTCTAGCAGTCCGACTAATTACATTATCCCCCTGATAAAATGCACCAAAAAGGTTCATACTGTTGATTTTTAGTGAGGAAAGTAGATGGACAAATATTTTAAACGAACAAAATCCTTCTAATTTTAAACACCGAACAAGAATAAAGCACTCTAAGAATGGTGACTTCTGCCAAGGCAGTTGTGTGTGCAAATCTTCCCTGAAATGTATTTAACTCTGAGTTTGGTCAGGTCAGATAATTTTAGAAAATCTGTTATTTATTTATAAAGCAATCTTAATGATAAACCCAAAATAATCAAAAATCAGGTATCAAGTATCCATGTACTTAATTTCCAAACTCATGGATTCTAAGACAGACCATCCAAATCATAATGCATAAATCAGAAGTCGTGAAACATTATAAGGTCGTCACTACGGGGACGATCAGTGTTGGGTAGTTAGAAAACCTAGGGAGGGGAAGACTTCTGAAACAGGTAGGTTTTAATTCACCTATTGATGCATGAAAGGGTAGTAGCATTTCAAATTTCCAGTGGTAAATCATTCCAGAACTTTGGAACATCATATGAGAAGTACTTGTTGAAATGAACTTTAGATCTATGAACTGAAGAGCTATAGAAAGGAACTTTGAGAAACATTTTTTCAAAATTACTACATCTTAACAGCAGATGTATGTGTCATGTCAGAAAGTCAAATCCATCAGAACGTCCAATCCTGCTATTGAATAAGAAAATTGCTCTGAGGTATGAATTTGAAGTTCTGACATCAGAATTTCAAATTCTGATGGATTGGACTTTCTGATTCCCCTGTATCA
The DNA here is from genome assembly GCA_964017235.1 of Sabellastarte sp. h YS-2021. Taxonomy (NCBI): domain Eukaryota; kingdom Metazoa; phylum Annelida; class Polychaeta; order Sabellida; family Sabellidae; genus Sabellastarte; species Sabellastarte sp. h YS-2021. The sequence goes on along the minus strand of OZ024929.1, from coordinate 180,836,848 downwards.
TAAATTCTAATCCATCAGAAAGTCCAGTTCTGTTTTATCTTTATTTTTTATGAGATTGCTCTGAGGTATGAAATTCGAAGTTATGTTATCAAGATTGGAAATTTATCTTTTATCATTATCCCTAATAGTTGCAGTCATACACAAAAAGTAACATAATTAGACTCTCTGATTGATTAGACTTTCTTATTCTCCAGTGTCAGAAAGTCCAATCCATCAGAATTTGAAATTTTATAACTTCAGATTTTGTACCTGAGAGCAATTCTCTTATTGAATAACAGAATTGGACTTTCTGACATCAAAACTTCCAATTGGACTTTCTGACAAATAATTTGTCACAATTTCAGATTGTGACAAACAAATCCATCAGAAAATCCAATTGGACTTTCTGATGACAGGATTTGAAATTCTGATGGATTGGACTTTCGTACACGACATATACAAAGACAAATAGGGGGCAATATCCAGAGTATGATCCAGATCTTTCCCAAAAATAAATCACTTCTTTTTTTGGTCAGACCATACCCACAGAAGTTTCATAAACTTGTGTTCATAGAGAAGGAAGGTCAAACCAACACCTAAAGAAATTGTATCCTTTAGCAGAAGTCATCGGGATTTTATTGCCCAGTTGTGCCTAAATATATTTGTCTATTCATTTACATACTACTAACTACCAAAGTGTACTACTTTTTACTGCAGATTAAATAAATATTGCATATTAGAAAGGGTAATATTCACAAGGGCAGTTTATCCAGTTTGATTGTTATCATTTGAGACTAAAGCTGGTATTATAACCCAAAATATATGTGAAATTTTGTGAAAATTTCATAGCTAAATATTGTACATATAGAGTAATTAAAAAATAGAAAGTAGTCCTTGAGGTAAAACAAACAAATTTAAAAAGGACAATGTAAAAACTAAGAACTAAGTAACTATATCCATTTTTTTTTTTTTTTTTTTTTTGAAAAAGCTCACCATTTTGGGGAAAGGTACACAATTAATATTCTCATGTCATACATTTTCCATATGCAACATATGTTCCAAAATATAACTACTTTTTCCTGTGAGAAATGAAACTTGGATTTACTGATGAATAGTGTACATCAATTTAAGAAACAACTTTTAACCCTACATTACCAAGCTTTCTTGTCTAAAACATAAGTACTTTTGAATGTTGGAAATCTAAACAAGATTTAGTGCTGATTTTTCTTGTGAAACATGACCACTATTTTTGGAGTCCGCTATTTTTTTGTCATAATCTAACTTAGATTTAGTGTTGAAAACATGTTAGGATCAATTTTCAATGCTAGATCACTAGTATTTCATATGTAAAATATGTCAACTTTTTCATGTCAGAAGACTAACTGTAATTTAGTTTGGAGAACGTCAGGATCAATTTTCAAAACTAAACCAAAGTGTTTTCAAAGGTGTGTGCCTGCTGGGAACTTGCAACAATATGTACATCAAAACCACATTTTGGCTTGTTTTATGTGTAGATTCATGGATTTCGTTTTATTAAAATATACACTGACACAAGTGCAGGTTACAAAGGTATTTTTGTATAAACATAAAATCAAAATAATAAATATATTGGAATCGTTTTGGATCATATTCTGGATATAACACGTCCCAAATTTTTCAACAGTCCCATATTTTGCTCAAATATCTTGCCCCCTATTTGTCTTTATATATGTCATGTCAGAAAGTCCAGTCCATCTAAATTTCAAATTCTGTCATCAGAAAGTTTGGTGATTGATTTGATTGTCACAATTTGAAATTGTGAAAAATTATTTGCCAGAAAGTCCAATTGGAAAATTTGATGTCAGAAAGTCCAATTCTGTTATTTAATAAGAGAATTGCTCTGAGATACGAAATCTGAAGTTATAAAATTTCAAATTCTGATGGATTGGACTTTCTGGCACTGGAGAATAAGAACGTTTAATCCATCAGAAAGTCCAATTATGTTACTTTTGTGTATGATTGCAACTAATAGGGATAATGATAAAAGATAAATTTCCAATCTTGATAACAGAACTTCGAATTTCATACCTCAGAGCAATCTCATAATAAAGATAGAACACAATTGGACTTTTTGATGGATTAGAATTTCTGATACAGGGGAATCAGAAAGTCCAATCCATCAGAATTTGAAATTCTGATGTCGGAAGTTCAAATTCATACCTCAGAGCAATTTTCTTTTTCAATAGCAGGATTGGACTTTCTGATGGATTGGACTTTCTGACATGACATATACATCTGCTGTTAAGATGTAGTAATTTTGAAAACATGTTCTTTTCTATAGCTCTTCAGTTCATAGATCTAAAAGTTCATTTCACCAAGTGCATCTCATATGATGTTCCAAAGTTGTGGAATGATTTACCACTGGAAATTTGAAATGCTGCTGTGCTTTCATGCATCAATAGGTGAATTAAAACGTACCTGCTTCAGAAGTCTTTCCCTCCCTAGGTTTTCTAACTACCCAACACTGATGGTCCTCTTGATGATGACCTTATTATGTTTCACGACTTCTGATTTATGCATTACGATTTTGATGGTCTGCCTTAGAATCCATGAGTTTTGGAGATTGAGCACATGGTTACTTGATACCTGATTTTTGATTATTTTGGGTTTATCGTTCAGATTACTTCATAATTAAACCACACTTTTGGTAGCAGACAATAGAAAAAGTGTGAATTCTTTTTCATGAATCCACACTTTTCAGCTTCAGAATCCACACTATTTAACTTCAGAATTCACACTTTTTAGGTAAAGAATCCATACTTTTTAGATCAAAAATTTACACTTTTTAAATTGTTTAATTTAATGGCTCTGGTGACAATATAATCAGGTAAAGATAGTTTGACTATTTGAATGTTGATTTTTTTAAGAATTTTGTTTTATGCAGCCAAAAGTTAAAATCACTTTCAACATTTATGAAAAAATTTACAATCCCTGGTGTATTTGGTGATGTGCTGCAAGTGGCAGTTGTACAAGTCTCAAACTTCTTAGGGAATCATATATGACTGAAGCACAATTTTCCTTTATCCAACAATACAAAACATTCTGTAAAAAAACACCATGTGTAACATACATCCACTTAAAATCATTTCCATATTGCTGTAGGTGTATCTGAATTGAGATGATATTCATGCAAATCCTCAGCAAGAAAATCCTCCATCCAAAGTAAAGCAGTGATTGAAATCCAGCAAGTCTGAAAACAAGTTTAGATAAAAATACAATGAAATATTATTTGATGCTAAATCAGTTTTGGGAACAGTATTGGAACAGTATTTGTCATTTGATAGGGCAGTCATTAGTTTAAATGTCAACATTTATATTGACATTTTTTATATTTAATGTAAGATTTAATAAAATGTATAAAGAATGTAATGAAATCTAGCAAAAGCTGAAATACCTTACCTTTTGACATCACTGTGCATGGTCTATTTCCTTAATTTCCCAAATCCTTTCAACCAAAAATCACTGATATTTTATATATATATTGTATAATACATAGGCTTTGTCATGTACTTTCACTGGACATGGTTACAAAGATGCAAATTTAACACCATAAATGGTAAAAACAAATGTACCAGCAGAATACAAAAGATTTAATTAAATCAATTGAACAATTTCAGAATTAACACTTTTTATTGAATGTTGAGGTCACCACATTCAATGTAATTAAACATTTAGGCCAAATATATGCAGACTTTTACATGGCCTTTTTAGTGGTTTAAGCCAGAGAAACCACTCAAAAGTGTGAATTTGTGAATCAAAAAATTACTCGGCCAGCCTTGTATTTTCTGATTCACAAATCCACACTTTCTCGTGATTTCTCCTACACATAAACAACGGATGACTGAACTGACCAAAATAAGTATTAAATACATTTCATGGAAGTCTTGCACACACAACTGTCTTGGCAGAAGTCAGCGTTCTTAGAGTGCTTTATGCTTCTGTGATGTCTAATTAGAAGGATTTTGTTTGATTAAAATATCTGTTTATCTACTTTCCTCACTAAAATTCAAATGTATGAACCTTTTTTATTGGGGGATAACATAATCAGTCAGACTGCTAGACCTGAGTAAAGATGACAGTTAAATTTTAAAAAATTTATGGCTGGTAAGGAGGTTATATTTAAAGAGAATATGATATTAAATTGGAAGCCAGTGTAGTTTTTCAGGGAAGGTTGTGACATGACTCATGTCATCCAGTCTGTATATAATGTGACATAGAGCATTTTGAACTTTCTGTAGATTGGTCACACTGGCTGTGTTGAACCAATAGGCTATGAAGGTTATGCTGGAAAGCATTCATCATAAAATGATTTATGAACAGTACACATAAAACATTATTGATCAAATGTTATCTATGAACAGTACACATAAAACATTATTGATCAAATGTTATCTAAAGATTCTATCAAAAACGTTTTTAAAACCATATTTTCAGAATGCTTGTTAAACATTCACCTTCAAACATGTGCAAACAAAGATGGTGGTGTGCAATAATAGGGGATTTTAGATGACTTTGTCAAAAATTGCCTGAGAATAGGAAAATTTTCTACTTCTAAGAAAACTTCTTATTCTGTTGAATTGTTTTTAGTTACATCCAATTTTCTCAAACTCTCAGGGGTATGTTGAAAACCAAGGCAAATCACATAGGAGTGTTGAAGATACCTATCAGTACACAAAAACAGAAGCTCCAGAAAGGCAACCTAAAGTAATCTCAGAAAAACAAATCAAATTCTGCTGATGCAAGAGATGAACATAAAACAGCTGAGTAAAAACATTTAAAACACAGTTTACAAATTTTAAATGATACATATGATCCTTATAATGCATATATTCAATGCAACAAAGTACTAAACTAGTATTATTTTTTTAAAAAACATTAAAATATATCATGACCTGAATCATAAAAAGAGGAAAACATGAGGACTCTTTTGAAATACATTTAACAAAATTCAATTGGCATTGGTAAAAATAAATTTTGTTTCACTTTTTAAACTTAGACCCACCATACAAATAAAGGTTACAATCAGATCAGTGACAATCAGACTTCAATCACAATTTTGAAGTATGTGTTTTAGCTTCATGCAGATTTTTAGCTTATGCAAAACCATTTTCCGGCACACTAAAATTACAATACTAATATAAAAATTGAAAAAGATGGGGGGACTACAATACTTCAACGAAAGTATATGATACACATTATAATACATGCCTTTGGCTGGGAAGGTTTTTGCACTGATTGTTACATTATCCTTGGATACACATTGCCCTTGCATGAGGCTCATGGGCACATTCTGATGCATATTTCTTCTGTTGGTTCTGTGATTTCTGTTGAAATTATGCTCCATAGACAGGGTCATGTTGTGGCAATACATCAGCATTGACACTTGCGAAAATCAAACTCAACGGTGATCAGATTCCACACATCTTACTACAAGGTCACTGAGGACCTGTCTTAAAACCTAACAATGATTATAACCTGAACAAAATAAAAACACCCCCAATTTAGTGAAACAAATTTTGAATTAAACAAGGTCAAAAAGTGTGTTGATCCACATGTGTGAGGTGTAAAACTATCAGAAGCACAAGTACTGCACCAGAATTTATGAAAGTTTGGTGACAAAAATAAATTCTGAGTCAGACCATACCTTGTTCAGAACTCAGACGGTCACCCATCAAAGTACTAATATTGCCCATTGGTACTTAACTTCAGTGATGAAATGGGTTCTCATCAGACTACACCACAATTCATGAAAGTCCAGTTCAGTGATAAAAAAATTATCTCTGGAAGCGTGAGCCTCAATAGAGCTCACACTTAAAAATTGTAGTTCTACAAGATTCCTTCTGACAGAAAATTTGTTCCCTCCAAGGAGACAAGGACTTGGTAACAGTAATATTTAATAGCTTGACTGTCACCACCCATGTGTTAATGGCTTTGAATCCAGCTTACGTTAATGTTTGTAGTAAATTTGATAATGTTTACTGACATTTAGACATTTTTATCATTATAATACTTAGAATTATGTCTAGGATATTTCCGCAGTTTTAATTGCAGGGCTGTCAAATTTCAAGACTAATTTGATATTTCACGGTAAAAAGTGAGAAGGCAAGAAAGACACAAAAAAGTGTAAAAGCATTTCATACTACAGCATTGGTTTAATACCACAAACACATTTACAGTCAAGTACAGGAAAAATGTATTTGTTTCAACTCAGTTGAATCTACATAACAAAGGGATAGCCAGGGACGCAGGCCATAATGAAATTTTTTATAGGTGTCTGAAAAGTTAAACTGCATTGTTCCTAGGTTTCTGTCCATCTTAATTAGCCATTAAAAGTGCTTGCTTTGACCTAGCTGATATTCTTTTCCACAATGTAGGACATTATAAATACATTCCCATTTTGGTAGCCTGTAAGTATGCTGCGGGTTAAGTCTCTGTAAATGAATTATATCTGGTAGTTAGATTAACTTTTTTAAATGATCAAAGGCTATTGGACTTCAGTTATCCCAGGATTCGATGTATTGGTTTTTTTTTTTTCTTTGGACACTTGCTTCCCACCTCTATGCTGCTTTTATGATCTAGAAAAACATACAAGGCTTTCCCAAGGCTACTTATGCACTTCTCCTCGGCACACTGCCACAAACAAACTGTAGAAAATACAGAGAAGCAATACTTTCAAAAAGAAAAAAAATGCTTATGCCAGGTACACACCAAGCTCCCGTCGCAATCCTTCACAAGAAAGTGGGTTTTTGGTACAATGGGAGAAATTAGGTTTGTCCACGGTAAGCACAGGGAGCCTAAGTGTGATACAGCAGCCACAGTAAGCTGCAGTTAGCCCAAATGAAATGTTCAAAATTTTAACCATTTCTTACCATGGCCCCCAATGGTTATCACTCTATGGAAACAGGATGTGTGATGCTAGCTAATGTTGAGCAATGTATTAGGACATAATGAAATGTAATGCAAACTTTCTGCAGGTAGTGGCAATAAATGGACGTTCCCTTATGTGTACAACCTTTTCATTATGTCACAATATGCTTGGAAACACATCTTAACGTTGTCAATGGCCCACCTGCTCTCCCCTTTTGTTTACTTATGTTCCCATAGCTCAAAAATGAGTCCCATTGTATACCTTTGTACGCAAGATATAATTTCTCAAAGCTTCTTGTTACTGCGGCTAATGTTGTCGACCATTTTTGGCCAGTTTCGTCTATGGCCTCCTGTTGACAACCCTCATCAAATAGTTTGTCCCGTATGTTCCCAAGTGAAATTTTGTCTACCGCATTTAGGTTTCCAGGGGACACTGACGTAGAATGACATAGTATGACGTTTCAAACAGTTTGAAACGTTCAGGCTTTGCAGTTTAAATTTGGAGTTTGTGAAGTTAACATTGTTTTTATGAAATCTCTGCAACTTTTGATATGTTATATAATATTGTAAACTTTGATGAATTGTGTTGGATTAATAGTAAGTACAATGATAATTCTTCTGGATACTTCTCTTGTGAACTTCAATTTTATAAGTGTGACTGTGGCTTTCCTGATCCGGACTTTCCCACAGCAGACCCTGACATGTTCACATGTGAGTAAAAAATATTTGCATAATTTTAAAAAACATTACTTGACATATTTAAGCCAGTATGTTTATTTATAAGTAAGAAGTAAAAATTGAGAAAAATGAGTAAAAAATGTTATTTATTGTGACAGATAAAATAACAGATTAAAAACAGTCCAAAAACAGTCAATTTAAACATTCAGATAAAAAACAGTCACTTAATTAGCAGGGGCTCCCACAGAGTGGAACAAGCTTCCTCAAGCCATCAGAACCATAGAAAGCATTTCTGGTTTCAGGAAACAGTTGAAAACATACCTTTTTAGATTGGCTTATCCTCCACCATAGCCTATCTCCCCGACCGGACGCTAATATGGAAACTGACATCTTTCTGGAACTGGACTATCCCTTTTTGCACATCAGCGCCTTAGAGGATGTTTACATCAAATTCGGCGCTATATAAGTGTTTCTTACTTACTTACTCACTTAATTATATAATACCGTTTGAGATTTTAAAGAATTCAGTAGATAGATTAATCATCTGTCAACAGGGGTTAATAATACAGTTCATACTGTGTTGATATTGTGGTATGTACCAGTCAATTTCCAGAAAAAGAAGTCAGGAGCTTACAGAGAATGTAAAGATGGAGGAGCTTAGCCAGTCAATTACACTGATCATCCCTCAGTTTGAGCCACATACTCAGCTGATTCAGTGTAAAGGCGTTTGCAGGTGTTCAGGTCTTCTCTTTCATAAAAATAAAATAATGTCTTAGTGTGTATCTGTTTCACTTTATTGTGTGTACAAAAATGAATATATGCAATAATGAACGATTTTTTTTATAAATTTCTTTGTTTTTACATGTACTGGACTGTTATATGTAACTATGGTAATAAAGAGTTTTTGTTGGTGTTAATTGGTGTTTGTATAGGTTAGATCTTAGGAATACATACAAATTTGATCTTGTACCAAAGAAGATGGCTGTAGTGCTTTAAATGTAAAATAGGATCCTGCTGGCGTAGTGGTAACACACTTGTCTCACACCTCAAGGTTATGCAGTTCAAACCCTGGACTCTATCTGTGAAACTTGATATTTTCTTACCAACCGTCGGCAGTTTACAGTACAGAACCTTGACCAAATGTGTGTACTGGTTTTCTCCGCCTATCAAACTAGCATCGTGATATGACATACAGCCTTGAAAGCAAAATGTAATTGCTCTTTGGAAATTTTGGATATTTGGATTCACAGATTTAGCTAATTTATAGAGATCTATGTCTGCATTTCTCAGTTTGGTAACTTATGACCTAATAAGAAACTTTGTATTTCTTCTCATGTATGCATAATTAGCAGCAAACATCACCATTGATGCATTTTATCACATATAAAACTCATGGGAGTGACCATTTATAACCCCTTGTTATCTGCCATGGAGGATAGCACCCTAGATCAGACGACCACCATTTCAAATGGTATTGTAAACCACAAAGATGATTGGTGGCCTATTGGTAGACAAGTTGGGCAGAATATCATAGCCTCTCACCTCTCTGGGTTTGACTCCTACAAGTGTCAATGATGGTGACCAGTCCCAATATGAACGTAATTCTTGAACGAGACAGAAAAATCCTAAGTTTGACTTTGGGCATAATTCATAATTAAAACATGGGGACCTTGGGAGCAGTTCAAATTTTATTAGGGCCACCAGGGTTGTATTGTTATTTCACCGGTGGAGGAACCAGCTTATACTAGGTGGTCATATTATGCACTGCTAACCACTACCTATCAACTTTTAAAATTAACATGCCCATGGAATAAGAAAAAACATAATTCAAAATAATATTCTAATTTAATTTGTCATGCATAGTGGATGGGTGTTTCATACATTTTACAATACTTTTTAGATATTTTACCACATGTAAAAGCAGTCGAGGCAAGCACAAAGCGGAATAAAAAATCTCCACAGTTCTACATTATATCCATGGCACAGAGACAATATCACTATAATACAGTTTCAGTAAATCCCTCTGTCCTTTTGCTCTCTTCTTGCTGGTATTCCCACCAATGTTCTGGTTAATATCATGCATCTCATAGCCAGTCCTCCATGCCCCTGGAATTAAGTTATGATCTTGGACTTTTCTGTCCAACATTGGTGCCTGCATCAATGGATATCTGTCTCTAATGATATTATGAAGCACACAGCAAGTACTGGTCACAAGTGTTGCTACTTTAGGACTGTGCTGTTGGGTTGTGGTTAGCACCCAGAACCTCATAGACATTATTCCAAATGCATTTTCAACAACCTGCCTAGCAAACGAGAGTCTGTAGTTAAAAATTCTTTCCTGCCTTGTGAGATTTCTGTGGCTGTAAGGTTTCATCATGACTTCCTCTAAACCAAAAGCCTCGCCTCCCACCTCTGAGGCCGGGGTTCGATCCCCGTCATGGCCTGAAGTGGGACAGCTGGTAGTTGCTTGCCGTTGGTCGGCAGTTTACAGTACAGAACCCTAGCGAACTCTATGTACTGGTTTCCTCTGCCCTTCCAACTACCCGTCGTGATATGACCTGTACAGTGTTGAAAGCGATGTAAAACCCCAAATAAATAAAATAAATAAATAAACTAAACCAAAAGCATCATCTCCAATCAGGTAATAGGGAATGTCTGTTGTGTCATGGGGTAGTGATTCTGGCTGAGGAATAGGCAAAGTGTTATTAACCAAGGCATGCTTCAATGGACTCTCATTCCAAATTTGAGCATCACCAGCAGCACCTCTGGTCCCTATATTCAACCACAGAAACTTGTAATTTGCATCCACAACAGCTAGATTGATAATAGAATTGAATTTCTTGTAGTTCCAGTAATCTGACCCAGCATGGGGTGGGAAATTTCACCTCCTCTGAAATTCATCAGCAACTACATGCCATTTTGCCTCATTTTGTGGTGTCCTTATGAGCTCATCCCAGAACTCATCCTATATCGCTTGGCATACTTCCCTCACTGATTCTGATATTGAACTTGTTGGCATTCTAAAGCTACACTGCATATCACTGTAGAAATTCCCAGAGGCCAAATATTTTAATGTCACAGTTAGCATAAATCTTGGTTCTAAGGGTACCCCAGGTCTACCAGGTGGTCTGTAGTTTTTCAGTATTCTCCTAATTCCTGGTGTGATTCTATTATTCTATTCAGCCTAGTCATATCTCTCAAGATCACCAAGAATAGGTTTCATATAATCCATACAATTATGTAAGCTCTAGCAAAGATTCTCCTTTGTCTCCTCTGGTGCATATTTGCTGCTAACTGTAGAAATAACATCATCATATTCCTCATATTTCTGTTGGCAGCAAACAAGGCAGCATGGGCTCTGAAAAGAAATTGCAGTCCATCCATGGTACTAGCTCAAAAAAACAACAAGAATAAATTAACCAGAGTGCATACGGTTTCTTTATATAGTGCCACAAGACAAAGGACAAGAACGGGAGCAAAAATAAGGTTAGACAATGGGAGGGAAAGGGACGATTTAATTTACCACGGTTTACAAAGTCTTTGGAAATGATACAAGGATTTGGTGAGGGAGGGAACTGTTGTCATAGTTAGGATATGTTTTGCAACGTCCATCAAAGTTCAGCAAAATTTTGTAAACTTTTGTAAACAATATTACTTATCCTTAACAAGTTTTAAGGTGGGTGACAAACTTGGGTAGGCGACGAACCAGTAGAAATGGTAGCCAGCGGTACAGAAGGACCTACCCTGAGGTATGGCATGCTAAGTAACAGTTTATGTGAATAGCTTTTACAAAGTCTACCAAGGGGAGGATAGTGACAGCTGGGGTAGGCAAAGGAGTGCAAGGTTTGGACCACAGGTGAGATGGGGTGATGTAAGTAAATGAACAGTTCACAATGCAACACAACGAGATGCAAAGCTGCGTTTGAGCAACGGTAAGCTACATATAGCTGTGTTTGGAACAGTTATGTAACATTAAGATGGGGACTGCAACGGTATGCAAAAGTCACAACTGATGGGATGACAAGGGAAAGCTAGATTTTTTTTGTTTTTGGGGCGTCTGACAGGAGAAACTGTAGAAACCATCATTTTACAAGTTGTTCCCGTGTAACACAAAGTTAGCCAACGATAAATCTGATGTGTACATGGCATTTGGGGATCACTGGTGTGTTTACATTGTCAATGAACCTGTGACGTCATTGTTACTAAGTTTACAAAAGATAGTTGAGGGAAAAAAATTTGGCAACACTGGTACACAGCATGAAAAAATTTCACATTGAGTGAATGCTTTAATCAACCTGTCTCAGATGCAAAATATCTGTACAATGCATGCCAGACTTCGCAGAAAAATTTGATGTAATATATGAAGGGACATGATGCATTAATTTACTGATTCATCTCATTCTAGAGGTGTTTGTATTCCTGTCCAAAACATATTAAACACAGTATTAGAAAACCAGTTTTATGTATATGAAACAAAGATCATTATTATGTTCTAAATTGGTTATGACGTTTACAATTTATTAAACAAATAACCAAAACAATTTCTGTGATAAACCAATTACATTAAAGGAATGTACTCATGTTTTAAAATGTATAAAACCAAATACAATACCTGGTTTAGATGAAATTGCAGTGAAATTATATAAAGGATTCCTGTCTAATCCAATTTCATTTGGAAATGTTTGCAGAGGAAAACTTATCTCATTTACAAAAGAGAACATTAATTTCATCATTTTTTTAATGGTGGCGGAAACAATAATAATAAATCAGTAGCTTTTGTTTTAGCACTGTGATTTACCAAAATTATAGCTCGTATTATGAATAATGATTGGTCCCATACATTAAGAATAGGTATATATGAGTTAACATTGAAACTGTACAATTGTTTAGGTTTCAAGATATCATTTGACTGTATCGAGTGGAAATCTCTTCATTAATGGCTGAAATGTTCAAAATTTTGTCCAATTTTCTAAAACAAAAACATGGTATTCTCTATACAGAAAAGTGTAATGCCTCTGTTCCACCAAAGGATAAAGCCCCAATTCATCCTGGGACCCTTAATCTTTGAGAGTCGGTGAAAAAAGACACAAATAATGGGTGGGAAAATGGAACCCTAATCCAGGGATCAAACTCAATCGTCCCCAGAAAGCCTCAGACAAGTCACGATCATTCCCCGACTATGAAGCGATTAAACCACGCTTCTCTGACTGGTCTGAGGTTTCCTCAGGCGTCCTGGGATTAATAACAGATTTACAGAGACAGTAATGGGCGATTTTTGTTGAGATCTGGGATGGATTAACAATAACAGGACGTCTCAGATATCACAAGATTGTGTAAATTAGGGACTGAGGAATCCTCAAGAAGCCTGAGACTGTGACATTTGGTGGGTAGGGGCGAAAGTGGATCGTTTACAGTCGTGAAAAATATCAAACATGTTTGATATTTATAGACTACAACAGATCCAAATAGACTCAAACAGACTGTCCAGAACCCTTACTCGAGAGCCTTAGTCTTGTGGTGGAACAGGGGCATAAATAAACCTTCCCTTTGCAATGTCATATTCTGGGGTTGATACTTCGCCCAAGTGATTCTGCTGCTGAGACCAATGTAACAGTCGGTAATTTAATTTTGCATCATTCATTAGTAAAATGTCATCTTGATTTTGCATCATCTGTGATTCCAAAGGTAAACAGTATTTCTTACTGCCAGTATCATAAAGTCAACATGGATAGATATATTTAAAAACTAAGGCGTTTTAGTCATAAAGTATGTGATGACTATGAGAATTTAGCGACTCTACACAAATTAGTTGATGCCTGATATAAAATATACATTATAACATAATTAAAAATAGGTCATTAAAGCCTTAAATAGAAAGGAATGAAGATTGACTTAATCTGTTTCTTAACTACTCTTAATTGTGATTTACACACATGATACCAAAAGGCCAACCTAGAAGAAAATACATTAAAATTATTGATAAATTTTAAATATCACACACTGGCCAGAACCAGCCCCAAAACTGGCACATGCATATAGCCAGTTCAGAACCGGATGAGACAACAGGTTCACAGGTTGCACAAAAATGTATCTTTTTGAACCCAAACCTGTATTTACCATAAGCCACATAAGCCTCTGATGAGACTGCCCATTGTTGCCAATTTCCTCAATGTACCAAAATTTCAATCTACAATTCGCAAGTCCACTAAGAAGTTTGGCTTCAGCTTTGCCTTTGATGCTCCCACTGTTTTGAATTCACTTCCTGAAGACATCCGTGCATCACCCACTTTTGCCTCTTTTAGAAAGAAGCTCAAAACCTATCTCTTCGCAAATGCATATCCTCTTTAGCTTATTTTCTCTAATGGCTTCTCCCTGGTGCTGACCTATTTCTCTCCCTGGACTTTGAATTTGCATATTGCTATTGTCTTGTTGCACCATAGAGTCCACTACTCAGTGGAGATTAAGCACTATAAAAGTCGAATTAGAATTAGAATATAAGGTAATCCCCTTTGACTCTCCAGAAGTTATTATAATTGGATAGATATCTTGATCATCTTGCGAATACTTCTTTCTCCAGTCTCCTGCTGGAAGTGCTGCTGGACTATATCAGCAATACATTCATGACCTTGGTGGTTTGTTAGACAGGCATGCACCGCAGATTTGTGGAAAAGCTAAGAAAAAAACAATCGGTTGGTTGTCAGATTCATAGTGTAGGGTCAGATCTCTATCAGGCAGAAATTTGAGAGTATGTGGTGTACATATAGGTATCAGTTGAGCAGAAAAGATTGTGCAGACCTGGTGCAACACAATCATCAACAGATACAAGGCTGAATAGTACAGCACTGTAATTAATGACAATAGCCAGGAGCCAAAGAAGGTGTGGCAGGCACTAGGACAATTCCTTGACATGGGTCATGAGATGATTCTTACTTCTCTTCAGGCCAATATATCTTTGGCTATGCAATTTGTTTGTTTTGTTTTTTTTCTTCAGGGATATTTCCAGCATTCCTTAACAGTTATACAACCAACATGTTCACCTAACCTCTGTTGTTTTGGTGAAGTCTCAGAGAAAGAGATATTTAAAATCATCAAAATTTCCCCAACCAAATCATGTCTTTTGGATCCATTACCCGGATGCCTGGGTGTCTGGGTATTGTACTTACATCTGTTACAAAAGCTTTTTTCCCAAAAATCCAAGAGGGCTTTTGAGACCCCCTCATAAAGGAAGTGTCAATACCAAGCTAAGATTTGGAGAATTATCGTCTGGTATCAGGTCAATATTTCATGTCTAGACTGGTGGGGCTGGTAGTGGTCAAACAGCTTATGAAATATATCAACAGTCCTCAATATGCTGTATACAAACTGTTCTGTCAACTGAAACTGTCTTACTGTATATAAAAAATGAGATCCATCTTTCATGACAATGTGGTGAGTCTACTGCACATGTTTTACTTGATCTTTCACATGATTTTGCCACAATTGACCACTGTACTCATTTTGACTGCCTTAAGTTATGGTTTATTGTGTGTATTCCATTGGCTTAGTCATCATTATCATTGAGCTTATCCGGATCAATAATCCTTTTCTGGATCTGTATAACGAAAAACAACAACAACAACAAAATTTTTTAGTCTACCATAGGTGAAGGTTTTTTCTGTATTCTCGAGCACTGCTTCAGGTGACCTCAAATATAATCAAAGACCCAGTTTTACAGCAGAGAAATCAAATTTATTTTTTTTTTATATATCCACTGGTTCTCATACTGAAGGTATGTTGTACAGCTGCAGTGCCCCTACCCTCGTGACCAAGATGTTATGTCCATGACAAAGTATAGTAGAAATACGACTGCATGGGATTAATATTTTAATAATCTATTCATCTAATATATATGTACAATACTAAAGAGGGCATCTTTCTAATTTAGGGTCACCCTAGTGATTTAGAAGAGACTGAGTTTAATGCCACCATAACTTGTAAAGGATTACTACTTTACTGTCCATATACGAACTTTACATGTGACAAATTAGTTGATTACATGTACCATAAGATAAGGTGGCCATAAATATATTACTTTAAGAACGCCTACTTACAACCAATGTAAGGTGACCCTAAGTAAAGATTTTACTGTATAGTGTCAAAAATTAAAAGCAATATATATACAGGAGGTAGATGCCAACCTCCACCAGTTATAAAATTGTTAGGCTTGTTCCTAGCTAAAACTACATGAAAACAAGGAGTCCATCGGAAAGTCCCTTCCTTCCTTAAACCTTAGGCGGCCGGCTGCTCCGACCCTTAGTCTAACAATAACAGTGTGAACAAGCCTATGTTTTGACTAGCCCCTAGTTACAATGAATAAAAGGAAATCGAAACATTAAAACATTTGCTGCAGAGACTGTATCAGTCTTGACTCTCAGTGCAGTCTCAACTCCAATGAAACCACTCAGACTCTGAAACTACACACACTTGTTAGCACATTGAATACATACGTGAATACATATTTGTACAACATGCAATACATTGTTATATAAACACACAATTGACGAATTTTACTACTATAAGCAAAACATTTATATCAGTAAGACCCATGACCCCAGTGAATCTTGCTCAGGGTAAATTTGGGAAGATATGAGAACCTGAATTGATGAGTTGAATGAAAAAAGAGGCCCATTCAGGCAAATATTTTTGAAGGAGACTAGGAGGAAGTCCCCCTGGTAGCTAACAAGCGCCAGTGCTGTGAACCCCATTGGTAACAAGCTAGGAGCACATACATGGAACTCACCCCCTCCCCTGCGCCACAGAAGGTGTTGAGTTAGGTTCACAGAAGAACAACCTCTTGATACTTGCTCCTGATGAAATGAAGGATGAACCAGGGTGGGGGGAGGGTAAATTTTCAAATTATGTAACATACGTGTTGCCCCTTTGACATTGCAGTGCTGAATGAAGAAAGGACTGTTTTAACGGGAAAGGGTGTTAGCAATACATCAATACCCAATCGAAGGTATTGATGACAAGAAGAGTCACTGGGGGTGCACTGAATAAGGTGGCGCCTAATGCTCCACCCCCCACAGTGCCCCTACCCTCGTGACCAAGATGTTATGTCCATGACAAAGTATAGTAGAAATACGACTGCATGGGATTAATATTTTAATATCTATTCATCTAATATATATGTACAATACTAAAGAGGGCATCTTTCTAATTTAGGGTCACCCTAGTGATTTAGAAGAGACTGAGTTTAATGCCACCATAACTTGTGAAGGATTACTACTTTACTGTCCATATACGAACTTTACATGTGACAAATTAGTTGATTACATGTACCATAAGATAAGGTGGCCATAAATATATTACTTTAAGAACGCCTACTTACAACCAATGTAAGGTGACCCTAAGTAAAGATTTTACTGTATAGTGTCAAAAATTAAAAGCAATATATATACAGGAGGTAGATGCCAACCTCCACCAATGCCCAACTAGGCGGTAGTCGTAGGGTTAGACAGAATTGACTGGAAGGCACATGCTACCTCCTGGGATGAGTTATGATCTTGTATGATGTACCTCCACACACAATCAGACGTCCAGGTACCATGACTTGGGATATTTTGAAGGGAAACGTTTGAGTTGAAAGCTAATGTAGCACCTGAACGCCTGAAGGTGTGGAGGGAAATGTTAGAGTGGTGAAGACCCAACCTCTGGAGAATTTGTGAAAAATTGCGCCTAGCTTTTGTATCAGTTAAGGGAAGCCACTGGGACTTCTCATTTTTAATCTGAAATAAGGGAGAGTCCTGGTTGCCTGGTGTGAGTGCAAGAAGATTTCTAACTGCCTGAACTGGACATAAGGGGGATGCTTTCAGTGTAGGAAGTTTGATAATTCTAACATTATCCCTTGTCTGCATGGTTTTTGTCCATTTTACTAAGATATGTAGGCCCGGGGGTGAAAAAAAATGTCCCCCCTGGTCAGCTGTTCCAATGGTGAGAAGGAAGTAATTTTGTGAGGGACTAGGTTAGAGATTCTCAAAAAGGAGAAAAAGGCAACCAAATATAGAGCTTTGAAAATCTGGCCCATCCACATGGTGTCGCACACTAAGACGATCTTGTTAAGTGTCTCAATATCTATAATTTTTTTGATTTTGGCCGAGAATTGTCTGTTAAGGGTGAGGGATTTTTGAAAATATTTTATTCTGGGATCTGAAAAAGAGAGGACAGAGATGCCATACATAGAAAGGCTGGTCTTTACAGCAGACAAGTGATTGGAGATAGCTGAAGTGGACATACCATTATGCATCAAAAATTCTAGAAAGGAAAGGAGAATGACAGGGGATAAGTGTGACAACTGAACTTGTATGAAACAACAATAAGCCAAAAATAGGCGAAATTTTCGACGGAGGCTATGGTGGCTGGTCTAAACGCCTGTTGCACTCTTTCTACAGCTCTGGAAGCCAGGAACTCTGCTGTTTTGTGTAAACCTGTCATATAGACCAATCTATATAAGCAATGTCTTTGTGGAGATGCATCCACAAAGGTTCATAGATATAACTACTCAAAATGTTACCTGGATTTTTGGTGATAAACCATCTAGACAATAGATCTGCTATTTTATTCTCAACACCTAAAATGTGAACAACCTGTAAATCGATATCCTGTTCAGAAACTTCCATCAAAATATTTCTGGCTATTGCTGCCAGGGTTAGATCCTGAGTCCTCCCCGAGTTCAACACTGACACTACGGCTTGATTATCACATTTGATCAGTATCCGTTGGTGTTTCCACAGAATTCCCCAAACCCTAACAGCGACCAGTATGTTCAGCATTTCTAGATGGACTATTGTAAACGAACTACAATATTGTGGTATTGGGAACGCGTAGACTTGATTTCTAAATATAGCTCCCAGTCCTTGTAAACAGGCATCAAGTTCAATGGTAGCCTGTACAGGGCGATGGTCAAAAAATGCAGTACCATTAAACTTGTTTAAAAATTTTTGAACCAATTTAAATCTCTATGAAATTCCATGTCCAATATAATTTTGTCTGTGGAAAAATGTCTTCTTAGTGTATCTAACATTCTATTTAAAAAGGCTCGTGAGGATTTGACGCATTTAGAAATATAAAGTAAGGAACCCAGCAAAGATTGTAATTCTTTTTTAGTAGAGTGAGTTTTATTTGTCCATTCATTACATTTTTGAAGAATTTCTGCCACTTTGTGATCTGGAATGGCCACTGTGAATTTTTCAGTATCTACTTCTACTCCCAAGCAAGTAACTTTTGTTGCTGGTTGGACTAGCTTTTTAATACTGATGTCCAGTCCCAATTTTTGAAGTAAGGTGGTTAGTGTTTCAAAAGAAGGTTTTGCAGTGGTCACAGTGCCAAAACCAATGACGTCATCAATATAATTGATGACGTCATGACCTTGTGACTTTATAATGAAGCGAATAGCGTCGCTGATACGTTGAAAAATTCCGGATCCGTTCCTGTATCCGAACGGAAGACAGGTGTCCAGATAATAGTCCTGATGCTTCAATCCTAACAAAAAATAATCCCTAGGGTCAATTTTGACATGTCTGAAGGCTCGACTAATGTCAATTTTATATAATAGTGAGCCTCTGCCAAATTGCTTAACTTTATTAGTAATCATATCAATAGAGAGTAGGGTTAAGACAAACTCAGTACCTAAATATTTGGTGTTACTGATGTTAGAGTTGACTGCTTTGCCCTGAGGAAAACTTAGATCAATGATCACACGCCTATGTGGGGCCCCCGGCTTTGGTCTGGTCATGAATGGTGAGGTATGAAAGTCTTTAAAGGGTGGATTTTTAAAAGGGCCAAAAATTGCACCATGACCAATTTCTTCTTTTAAGTATGCATTTATATCCTCAGGAAAGGCTAGTGCCGAAGTATGGTTTGTATCATTTGTGCCTAATTTAGAATTTCTGTCAAAATCGAGCGGAAATCCATATCTGATTAAATATGGTAGTTGTTGATCCCAATAGTCAACCAGTAACTGTTCCCAAGTGTCTGCTTTAAGCTGTGACTTAACTTGGATCTGAGCAGCTAAAAAATTTGGCCTAGTTTCATTCCGAGTAATGTCATAAAGTTTAATCGGATTTGAACCCATGTATTTTCTTTTGTCAGTAACGGGTAGTTCCAACGGACCTAATGGGATAAATCCAAACTTGTCCGTGGTCTGTTCATTCCACTTTATATAAGTCGGATCCGACCTAGCTTGCCATAATCTGTCCTTGTTATGAGATTTTACTTGCAAACCCAAGTTATACTTGTCTGCAGTCGATTCTGGGCACATTTTTTGTGGTTTTTGACAATTTTGTCCTTGATTTGACAATTTGTTATGATCAGTACTATTTGACTGACCATTATTGTCTCTTTTAGGGTCTATACTTTCATTTGACCTGTGGACACGTTGGTTATAACCAATACTATTTAATTGACCATTATTTTCTCTGTTGGGGGTCAAGTGCATGGACTTGAGCTGTTTTGTACTCGAGCTATGTTTACTTTTTTCCTCGGGCTCCTGAATCAAAATCTCTTGTTGATGGATAACCAGAGGTGAAAACCTATTCGTTACTGGACATACAAATTCAGCTTTAGGTGACACACACTGCATTGTTTTTTCAGTGTTGATCTGTGATGTAACAGTAGTAATATCCGTACCTTTCACATCAACTGGAGGCCTGACAGGGATTGATCTGCTACAGACATTATTTTTTGCTTAAGAACCCAAGACCCTCACTTTAGAGCTGATTGGAACTCTAGCTTTTGCAGATCTGTTACTGTTCGAGCTTACTACTTGAGCATAAGTTTTGCCCTTGAATTTTGCCCAATCAGCCCTCCAGTTCATGCTGGAACCATTGTTAGACACAGTAGAATACACAATTTTTGAATCATGATATTTTACATCATTATTTACACTAGTTAAATTTCTTTGCACTGCCCCAGGGCAGTGCTTTACTCGTTTTTTGTAGCTTTAGTAGCTACTCTACAATCCTTAGACATGTGTCGATATTCTTTCCCCATTGAAAAACAGGTAGCACAGATGTGTTTGTAAAAAATTTGGCCAGTCTCATGATCTCTATCCCTTTGACACATACCTTTTTGATAAAAGCGACAGGGCATTGATTTAAATTAAGATTTTTTGTTGCCATTATTCAAATGTTGAGGAGGGGCCCTCTGCGCATGCGCGCGTCTGATTCTGTCAATTTTGACCGTATCTGCCCAATCGACTTTCCCCTCCTCCATTCTGCAAAGTAGAACCACGTGTGAAGCCTTAGCAGATTGCCAGCTGAAATCGTTTGCATCTTCCATTATCTCACTGAGATAATCTAACATTGAATTTTTTATCTGGAGATTCGTTTCTTCTCTTGCAATCATGGCAAAACCCGACACCCACTGACACCAAGTTAGGTTGTCATAAGATATTCTCGACTTGTTATTCCCCCCCAGGACGAAATTTTGAGGCCACGGTACCTGTTTTTTCACCCAAACCGTATCACTACCACCCCTCTGGGATTTTAACTTGCCTGCTTCATTTAGCTCGGCCAAGTGCTTCAATCGTCTGTCCACTTCCATTTGGATGTGGGGGGTTCCTTGCAGAGCTGTGACAGATGGTACCACTACCTCTTCTAGTCGTACAGCCGTCGGGTTGGAAGTTGCGGCAGTCGCTCCCTGTCCTGTCTGTGACCTTTGGGTGACCTCTGCAGGGCTGGTGTCAGACATTCTTTGCTCCATGGCTGTCATTCTGCCACGCAAACTTCGCAGTTCAGCCAAAATTTGCACATTTAAATCATTGTCACTTGCCTGACCAGTCAGGCCACTAGCTAAAGGTAACTGTTCGATAGGGTTCTCATCTTCACTGTCCACGACTTTGACAAAGGTACATTTACTATTTATTGGTCTTTTATGAACGTCTCCACATTTTTTGCACAAGAATTCTTTGTTAGGCATCTTCACAGCTTGTACTAATTATGCTAATTTATTTATTGTCAATGTTTATGATCTGAAACTCAATATAACCAAACGTGCTTTGTTATATGGGAAACCCCAAAAAAATGAGTTTCGAAGGATGAGTGCAAGATTATTTGCCAGATGATAGCATAGCCCCTTGTAAGCAGCAAGTTACTTATAGGTGGATATTCCACTCGTATACTGACATAAAGCCTCGACAGAGGGACACTACATATAAACTGATTAGAGACAGATAAAATGGTAATAAAATATATATAAAACGTATGACTAAAATTGGAATAAATTTAGAAGAAGTTAAAATAAAATAAAACTCATTCCTTCCATGCGGCTCCAGCAACCCAGAGCTAGTTTCGCATAAAACAAAGCACTAAATCCAAATTTTGTGCACAGCAAATTCCATCCACGTCTTGCAGACACGATCAGAAGTACAATGAAATTCTTTTCTGACTCCTCACATACATAATAAGATCAGTT
The DNA here is from genome assembly GCA_964017235.1 of Sabellastarte sp. h YS-2021. Classification (NCBI taxonomy): domain Eukaryota; kingdom Metazoa; phylum Annelida; class Polychaeta; order Sabellida; family Sabellidae; genus Sabellastarte; species Sabellastarte sp. h YS-2021. Next base: position 180,814,834 of record OZ024929.1, on the reverse strand, counting down.
AACTAAGATATTGCCAGAGCACATACATTCAACACTGTGGGCTAAAAATTAAAAGTTCTGGCATTAAATTTTCAAATTATGTAACATACGTGTTGCCCCTTTGACATTGCAGTGCTGAATGAAGAAAGGACTGTTTTAGCGGGAAAGGGTGTTAGCAATACATCAATACCCAATCGAAGGTATTGATGACAAGAAGAGTCACTGGGGGTGCACTGAATAAGGTGGCGCCTAATGCTCCACCCCCCAATTTTTTATGAACAAGTGCAGTGAAAGCACATTTTTAAGGAAATTATTGACTTATATTATCCACAATGAGCCATATTTGACCTGCATGTGGGGAACATACAGAGCAAGACATAGTTTGTATTACATAGCACCACTTACTCTGCATAATCAGCAATATAAATTCATCTGGTGTAGTGTTCCTTTTTGCTACATTACAATTTATTCACAAATAACGCAGCAATCTCAAGTGAAGAAATTTAAAGTTTTATAGACTAGAAGAGTACTAAGTTGTGACCTTGGGTGGACCAAAAACTGGAAATTTTTCAGTTTTCATTTCAATTTTGTATTTCATTTCAAAGCAATCATAGATTGAAAATAGATAATTATCCAGCATGCTGGTGTACTTTTGTCCCCACGACTCCAGAAGTTGTATTTTTTTTTTTTTTTTTTTTTTGTTTCTGCAATTTTTTAATAATTCTAGGAGGTTGTGGACATTATATTCTAATAGTTATAGAGCTTAATCTTCATCTATTGACAGACTCTAAGATGAATAATGCCAGAAATCAGAGGTTGTAATCATTAAATCACAAATTGCGCCGAGGTTGGCACCACAGAGAAGGACCGAAACAAAACTAGAAAAACTAGGGTGGGTAAGCTTTTGCAAAGAGATAGGTTTTCAACTTTTTCCTGAATAAAGAGAAAGATTTGGCTGAGCATATATCATCAGGCAAATCATTCCAAATCCTTGGAGCATCATATGCAAAGCTCAGGCCAAAATGCTTTATAGACTTATATATTGATGCAAAGTGTCTTCCCGAGTGTTTCAGGCACTCAGGGGGGTCTGTCCTCTGGGCCCAACTTAAGCTGTTTTTTTTTAGGCTGGGGTGTTATTCTTGTAGTGGAAAGTTGTCCATATTTGCATATTAGTGTGTAGTTCAAACTGATTGGTGGCTGGGAAATTGGGGTCATTTGTGGGAACTTGTATCTTAGTGTATGATTGGGGGAGTCTTAAACAGGGGTTCTTTTCTAGGAACTATGTTTCATTCAAACTTGAGAGCCAAGACTGTAAACACTATTTGTTGGTTCTGTAGATTTTGTGGGAATTTATAAAACAAAAAATAAACTAAGACATTTTAATGACTGTGCTTAGTCTCACTAAAGGAGAAGTTTGTGCTATAAAAATGACTGAGGACTTTCCGGAAGTTGTGAATCACTGATTTTGATAGTCTGTGATCAATTTCTTTAGACTATTTTTTAAACTTGATTTTCTGATACAAGAGGGACAATCTAACCTATTCTATACTTGTTTTGTCAGTTTGGTAGTCTGAGGACTGAATGACTTTTTATCAAGAATTTGGGTGCTGACAAAAGGACTTTTCTCATGGGTCACAGGAAGTGGTTGTCCAACTTGTGAGAAAAATACACAGTACCAAATATGAGATAAATTCCTAAAGACTTTCAGCCAATTCTAACACCTGCCTTTATATGTAAATTACGACACTATAAATACACTCACATATGTCGTTTATATCCCTACTGGCTGATCAGCCCACTAATATTCCTCCATAAAATAACAATGGCTCAGTGTCCTGTACTGCTGTTTTAAATGTCTATGTTTATATGTTCAGACTCTTGTTTTTCTTATATTATCAAGCAATCATATTTGCGCTACAGTAAAAGCCAGTGGTGTACTGACATAGATCTATTCAGCTTTTGTGTGCAACCTACCTGAAATCAGTTAATCAGTCATATTTTTATGGATTGGAATATGTTCCGTAAATTAAATGTGTTGAAATAATTACCTGCAGAAGGTAATTACCTGCACAAGACTGTGTTTTTCTGAGTGTTTGTCTGTGTTGCGGATTACTCCAACAGTAATGAAGAACAGTAGTTCTTCATGATTTTCATGTTTTTATGTATAAAGGGCCTGACCAGTGATTATTTTTAGAAAGATCCAGACCATATTCTGGATTGAAAATATATGGAATTTTAAAGGCTCCATTTTCAAATGTATAAGTCAAACTTGGGTTGTCAGTTAGCAAATTTATGTTTTGGCTTATAAATATCTCCTTCATTATTACTTTTAAAATTTATTATGTATTAGGAGGTAATATGAAACCCCAATTTGTCCTGGGACCTTTGTCCGTGAGAGTCGATAAAGAAAACATGAAAAATGGGCTGGAAAATGGAATCTTGATCCAGGTCTGGGATCAAACCCAGATGGTCCCTAGGAAGGCCCAGGCCTCCTCAGACAAGTCATGATCGTTCCCCAACTATGAGGTGATTAAACCACGTTTATCAGTTTCTGATCCTGTCTGGGATATACAGACTGAGTCTCAGACCTGTCTGAGGCTTCCTCGGGCCTCCTAGGACTAATACCCGATTTACAGAGACAGTAATGGGCGATTTTTGTTGAGGGCTGGGACTTAGTCTTGGCCTCCTGGGACTAAGATCGCCACTGTTACTGATCCTAAGGTGGGAGATAACCACTGATGCAGTAGTGGTGGTTTCATACAAGAGAGTAGATAAAAGCAAAACATCTCTTATTAGACATGCACAAAAACTAATGTCACCCTTATTAAGATAAACAATGCAATGGTCTTTATTTTCCTATTATATTGTTCCTATAATATATTCAATAGAATAGCATTTGTTTCAAAAAACAATTTTGAGTGTTACTCATAATAACTCATAAACCTTTTTGATTGTTTGCTCATAATAACTCTTTATTGTGAGCACCCCTGACAAAAGCTTAAAATTAGTATTGTGAATACAATTGGATGACAATTCTATGAGATAACATTTACCTGTCTTTGGTACTAATATTATTATCTCTTGCTTTGGAGTTATCATAAATTTCCCAATGCCAAAAGCCTCATTTTATCCTAAAAAATCCACTTACAAAATTTTCATTGAATGTACAGTCATTTGGGCAAATGTGACAATATTTTCTACATTCTTAATTCCAGCTGTACTGAATCATTCAAAGTATTGATTTTATGCACATATCATCATGTGTGGTTACAGTTCAATAGGTATAATGATATATGATACTTAGAAAAAATTGCTGTTTTTACAATTTTCCACACAGAATTCTATAGCTTAAATGCAACCTAGTTATCGTACTAGCATTGGTTAAAATGAAAATACACTTTATTTTCATGTCTATATTAATATTATATGCATTCTATAAGATTTTGAAGCAGACACAATATTATGATACAGTTGTAAAATATAAAGTTGTAAATGAGAAGAATGAGGATGAAACTTCTTGGAAGGATACAGGAAATTTTATCCTGGATTCTGAAACCTGTCGTATTCCAGCAGTTTTCGCTAAACATGTAGAAGTGAAAGAAGGCATATCCTGCAAAGTTGGCACTCCAGTGCTGACATATATTGAAAGGTATGTTTATGTAACCATCAACAGATCTGCTAGAGCTCACTATGAGGCAGTGAAATATTGCCGGTATTATGAAGTATACAGACCCAACATTGGAAGTGATAATGCTATCTATATCAGCTTAGATGGAGTACAGTTCAACGACACAGCATTGGTCAGGTTTGATTTTATTATTGTAAAGTGTTTTAATACCACAGATCAGATAGTGTATAAATACTATCATGCACTTATTCAGCCAAAGCATCAGTCAAAAGAACATAGTAAAATTCCCAATGGAGGCTCAGCAAAGTCAAAACCAAATATTCTGATGATTGGAACAGATTCGGTATCTCGGATAAATTCTTTGCGTTTTATGCCTAAAACCAGAAGGGTTTTGTTACATGAACTAAAAGCATTTGAACTGAAGGCTTTCAATAAAGTGGCTGACAATACTCTGGTGAATATGATTCCAATGTTGACTGGTTCATTTCTGCATGAGTTAAACATAACAGCTGGACACAAGCATGAAAATTTGATCTTTGATGATATACCTTTTATCTGGAAAGAACTCAAAACAAGGGGATATAAAACCCTGCTTGCTGAAGATCACCCTGATATAGCAACCTTCAACTACAAATATGGTGGGTTTGAGCAAATGCCTACTGACTACTATTTAAGACCTTTTATGGTGACAATAAATGAAGAAGAAGGTATGTGGAATCAATACCACAAGTGCTTTATGGATAAAACTGAAACTGAAATAGTCCTGAATTGGTCACTGGACTATATACGTTACTATGTAAATAAACAACAATCTTACTTTGCATTCAGTTTTCTCACCAGATTGTCTCATGATACAATGAATGGAGCTGGAGACACTGATTTGCTTTACACAAATTTTTTGAAAAGGTTAATACAAGAAGATTTACTGGACAACACTATCTTACTTTTCTTTAGTGACCATGGCATGAGGTTTGGTAATACAGCACACAGCAGTATGAGTCAGTTTGAGGCAAGGCTTCCTTATTTATTTATTTTACCACCAAAAAATATGCTGACAGCAGAAGAATATGAAAACCTAAAGACTAATCAAAATCGCCTGACAACATTTTTTGACATACATTCCACCTTGAGGCATATTATCACCGGTTCAAATGATAAACAATGGAAACATGGTCAAAGCCTCCTTCAAGAAGTACCACATGATAGAAGCTGTAAAGATGCGTCTATCCCACCATTTTGGTGTGCCTGCGTGACAGATAACAAGAATGCTTTCAGTAAGAAAGATCCTGTAGCTGTGGAAGCTGCTGAACAAGCAGTTGCATATATTAATGGTCTACTAGGATGGCATACAGACCAATGTCAAAAGGTCAGATTAAACTCAGTCATTGAATTTACCTATATTGGAGAAGGTTTTGGTTTTAACAATGATCATACTAGTCATATTTACCGTCTAATTCTAACATTGGACCCGGCAAATGCAACCTACATTACACAGGTTGAACTGGACAAGGTAACAAACAGACCCTGGTGTTGTGACTGGAATTACACAAGTAGGATAAGCAAATATAACTTGGAAGGAGAATGTGTCAATAACATCCGCTTAAGCACCTTTTGCTATTGTTTTGATTTTCATCCTACAAAATATGAATAGTATTTGCATATTCATTGAACATACCTTTGTTGAAATTTGAAAATACGTGAACAATGGATGCATAATTCATTACAGTATCTGGACAAAGAATGAAAATGAACATTTATATACACAGTGATAAACAAACAACTGAGTAGGGGTAAAGTATGAGCATAAACTGCAACTTTGATCATTAAACCCATTAAAATTTAAATTCACTCTAAAACATACCTTTACAAAAAAGTATCACTTTAGTGTTCTTACATTCATTGTTCATTGTCATTCATTAAATGGTCTTTTATTCTTAGGCTTAAATATCCCCTAAAGTGCTTTGCCAGTGAATGTATGTACAACTGCACTAGCCCCCTTGTTGACCTTTTGCATCTGCATCATTGTGTGACGTCAGGATTACGTTATCAGCAAACAACATCCATTTTCTAAGGGGAAATAAAACAAAAGATGCTACTGCTGTTTTTTGACAAAAATTAAAGTTTATCCTTTATCCTTCACTTTTTAGTTCTGTAATAGGAAAAAATAAAAGTGAGCTAGATTTTCTCAACGAAGGTATAGCTTTTAAAATTATATTATTCGCCTTTTATTTTCAATCTTACAATTTTATGGAAAATCTGGTTAGTTTTATTTGTACCTGTGAAACAATTATGCTAAAAAATATACATAAATATGCAAATTTTAGAATGTTAATTTCTTCATAAATATATTGTCTATTTTCTTTCTGTTAAATATATTAATGTGGAGGGAATAAACGTTTTGGTTATATCAAATATTGAATTATATTCTGATCCAACATTTAAGTATTCACCTGTATTTAAAACAGACTGTATGCCACTTTGTTCTGATATTTGTATTGCTGTTTTTTTGTACATTTTATTACTTTTAGTTTGTTGTGATCTAGTCTGTAACTGTTTTATCTGGTCATTCCTTGTTGTTAAAATATAGGCTTAACATGGCTTGGTTAATGCATCTATTGTTTTAATAAGTGTCTCTGGCCATCTGTTTCATTTGTTGTTGTTGTTGTTGTTCTATGAATTAGTTCATGTATTTACTTATTTTAGTGGTGCAGTATAACATCAAGTTGATCATGCATCTACATTCTAAACCTACGGTTACTTAAAACAGTTTCAGAATGAGTAAAGAGGAGCCACAACTTAAAAATTAATTATGATATTTAGGCACTAATAGATGAATAATTGTTTCAACATTTTATAATATAAAACACAGAAAAATGTTTTCTGCACGCTTAACAATGTATAACTGCCTCTTATTTTTTATTGAAATATTACCCCTTATGCAAACATTATGCATTGCTTTTGTTGTACTCCCTGCAAACAGTCACTAAAATACTCATGCTTAAAAGTGTTCTAACTGCAATACAAGTAAGTCTTGTTTTTAAACAGAAGGATAATATTGTTACTATAGTTACATAATTGATAGATATATAATCCATTTCTAATTATAATTTAATCATCAAATAATGTGAGAACATTTTTCTTTTCAAATCATTGTACCATGAAGGGCAGTTATGGGGATAAAAATATATCAACATAAATAAAGAAAACATTCCATGATTTGCAAGGCATTTTGTTAAGAATGATGTAATTTTTTTGCCTTGTCACTGGCACTACTCAACTTCTATTTGCTACATTGATGTATAAGCCTGAGCATGTCCAAGTTTTTTTGTCTTTTTGCCGATGTATGAGTGATGTACCCATCAGTAAGAACCTGAAAGTGGCTTTTGCTAAGCTATGCAATGATCTACAGGTCTGCAATTTTACCATGTTTCAGCTAATCCCAAAGTAGGCAAATTCTATTCTATTCTATACTTTTATAGCGCTTAATCTCTGCCAAGGCAGACTCTAAGGCATGACACCAAGTCCAATTCAACAATCAAAATTCATAGCCATAGCCAGGTCGACACCACGGAGACGCCAGAAAATTTAGATACTAAGGTGGGAAAGCTTTATCAAAGAGATAGGATTTTAATTTTTTTTCCTGAAACAGGCAAGAGTTGGAGCAGAACATACATCATCATGCAAATAATTCCAGAGTGTGGGAGCATCAAAAGCAAAACTGTGACCAAAGTGGTTTTTTCATTGGTGTACAGATGGGTAGAATTGAGGAACCTCCAGGAATCTCTTATCTGGGTGATTTTATCTTGTGCCATACATTCCGCAACGAATAGACAGATGAGGGCTGAAAACATTTGAGTGACCACTGTGAAGAAACTTATAAACCAAAGTGGCTGTTTGGCATGATTTCTTTAGCTGAGCATGAGATCCAAATATGATGAACTTTGTTTTTGGGGATTAATTTAAGCATGCTTGATGACATCCATTCTTGAACATCCTGAAGAGAAGAAGTTAATTTATCAAAGGCAGAGGTGGCATTTTTATAGCACAAATGAACAAACAACTGAGTGTCGTCAGCATAAATATGGAATTTGATATTAGTGTGCCTTGGAATAACCTTACTCAAAGGAGTGGTGTATAGAGACAAAAGCAGAGGGCCGAGGACAGAGCCTTGGGGTATTCTAAACAACAGCTCATGAAATTCTGAGAGGGTTGACCCAATTTTAATTGCCTGAAATCGGTGGCTGAGATAGGAGGAGAACCACTTTAGGCCGTGCTGCACACACCAAACCATGACTTAAGACATTTCAGAAGAGTATCATGGTCAACTGTATCGAAGGCGGCCAATAAATCAAGTAGGACAAGTGCTGTAGGCTCACCACGTGACAGCGAGGTATGGATCTCATTTTAAATATGCAGTAGAGCAGTTTTGAGTGACCAGCTTTGTATGCTGATTGATGAGGATTGTCTAGATTGTTACTATTAATGTGTTGCATAAGCTGTTTAACAACCACCCGCTTGACTAATTTTGACATAAAACACAGTCCTGATACTGGACGATAATTCTTTAAGTCTTCATTAGGAAGTGATGCTTTCTTAATAAGGGGGGCGACAACTGCCTTCTTGAGCAGTTGGAAAAAACACCATCGACCAAAGACAAATTGGCAAGTTTTGTAATGGATGGGATTAAAATATCCACACAATCTTTGAGACGAAAAGTGAACACTGGGTCTAAAAAAGATGATTTAGTAAGAGAATTTTTGATAATCTTCAATACATCATTCTCAGAGACCTCACAGAAATGCAACAGGTTGGGGGGTAAACCATAGGTGGTGCACCGGATGCCAAGAATGTATCTCGGATTCTCTTGATTTTTTGAGTGAAAAAGAGGCAAATTGATTAGTCAATAATTTGTCGGACTGGTGAGGAGGAAGAGTCATCTTGCGACCCTTATGAAGAACTTGTTGTAGTGCTTGCCATAGCTTCTTTGGATCAAGGCTGTTGTCATTGATGACCATGCTGTAATATTCAGCCTTGTCTCTGTTGATAATTGCATTACACCGGGTAATCTGTCTGTGCAATCTGTCTCTGCTTAACTGAGACCTGTCTTTGCGCCACATATGCTCAAACTGATGCCTAACTGATTTGACCTTGCGATATGTGTCTATCAACCAGCCAGCTGGTTCTTTCTTAATTCTACCATAAATCAATGGTGCATGTCTGTCTATCAAGCAACCAAGGTCATGTACATACTGATCATATAGATCTGTGGCAGTACTAGTAGGAGACAAGACAAAGGAGGTATTTGCAAGATCATCACAAAATTTCCGCATGTGGATCTTATGATATCTGTGGTAAGAAATGCTGACACAGGTAACACAGGACATGCAAAATCAAGATGACACTTTATTAGTGTGTGATCTGAAATTAAATTTCCAACTGTGACATCATTAATGAAATTTGAATCACTTGGGCTGAGTATCATGTCTAGTATATGACCATGCAAATGTGTGGGTTTATTTACAGCATGTTTAGAAATTTCCATTGGTCAATACAGTCTGTATCCATGTGAATGTTGAAGTCACCACAAATAACAAAGGAAGGAGTAACAGATGATAAGAAACCACAAAAAACAGGAAGTCATAGAGAAAAGCAGAAGAACATGAACCAGGTGTATGATAGACACAAGCAACCACAAAAGATTTCGACAGGGTGGCAACAGATGTGAAAACATTTTCAAAAGTCGAATAGGTAGATGCATCAACAACCTTTATGGGTAACACATTTAAGCAAAATACTCTAAAGGCAATAGTTTTCAAGTTACAAGTGATTTACTCAAACGTGAGAACGTCAATATAGATATTGCTCAGCTATACTATGAGCTACATGTCTGCAATGTTATTATGTTATAGCTGATCGAAGGGGAAGTGAATAACACATTTTACAAAATACTCTAAAGGCAATAGTTTTCAAGTTACAAGTAATTTACTCACTAATGAGAGCATCAAAGTAGCTATTACTCAGCTTTGCAATGAGCTACAGGTTAAATACATTGTTAAATATTTGTTTCCTGTAATTATTATTTGAGGTCATTGAAATCTTGCCGGGCATAGGTTTGCATTATCACAATCATTAACATAGGTAAAGATTTTATACTTTTTCTTATAAAAATATAATGACTTATAAATTTGTCTACTGCCATCTGAAATGATGGACTGAACCAAATGCAAAAACTGACACAACTTTTTTTTTCATTCCAAGTAATGCTAAATTTTAATGTTGCTTGTTTGTTTGTTTCAATATCCTGGATTCTGGAGTAATGTTTTACCATTTTTTCATCCATGGTAGCACCCATAGGCCTTAATGCAAGCATGGGTAAAATGAGATCATTTAGTTCTCCCTCTGAGTGATCCTGTTTGTTTGTTTGCCTACGATTTTTCTGTACTACCTGTAGATAAGGGTTTATGATTCTTATTGATTTTTATGCCTGTGGTCTCCTGTCTCTTGGGTTGTTTGGGCGACCCGGGGGTCAGTCCTCCCCCCCAAGGCTTGATCATGTCAGTAAGTTAGATTCCACCTGAATACTAGGTTTGGGTACCAGTCTAACTGTTGTCAGTGTGCCTTCCAAGAAGTTTTGCTCAGTAACCTGGCAACCTGTAAACAGTTTAAATTCATTGGTGGGGTTCCTCACCTCAGTTCTTTTCCTGGCATTGAACTTCAGTTTGAATTTGACTCTTCAAGGAGAAACATGAAAAACTTTGAAAACTTTGTCTTAGACTTTTGCTATTTTATGTTTTTTATCTGATCATTTTAAAGTTTTAATCTGTAAATAATATAAACAGGACGGTCATTTATCATGTAACAAGTTTTTTATCAAAGCACTGCTTTGAAGCGTGGAACTGGAGTCTTTATGTGGTGAACTGGCTGAACTTGGATTACATAAGATTCTGTAGTCTTCACGACAACCTCAGGCTTACTGACCAAGAGAGAGAGGGACGGTCTAACCTATATTCCTTGTGCATTATTGCCTTTGTTGGCCGTGTAGTTGTAAATTTGGTCATTTTAAGCCTGACTTTGGCGTGTGGAGTGCGAAATCTTAGGGCTTTGTGCCTTGGTGTATTATATTCCAGAGACAGTGACTTATTAATTCATAACAAATATTGAAGTACAATGCCTGATCATAAGCAACTGTGTAAAACCTGCAAGGTGAGGCATTTGCCGCCCACAGGCAAGAAGTGTAAGCTGCAGAAGAAGCACCACCAAGTTGAAAGTGACAATGAACTCTTAAGTGATGCTGCCGTTGCAGGACATAGTTCTGCCACCCAGGCTGCACAGGGAGCGTCTGGGGACGGACAGCTGCAATTGGAGATCCTTCAACAGCTACAGCGGATGACAGAGCGGCTGGACCACGTGGAGGAGCGGTTGTCGACAACACCTGGCACAGCAGCACCAAAGTCTCCTGAGTTAAGTAGTGACAGTTTTTTGCAAAGCATTAAACCTAGTAAAAAACAGAGAAAAACCCCAATTGTAAATGATTCGTCCTCAGAGGAAAGTGATTGTCCCTCATTAGAAGTGTTAAAATCACAATTGTTACAGAAAAGGGTTGACAAAAGATTAAGGGAGTTGAACCACAGTTCGCACTGTCAAGGTAAAGAAAAGTTTAAATCTATGAGGGGTGGTTCTGTTGAAGTACAAGTAAAACGTAAAGTGCACTGGCCTCATGAGGCAATTTTGGGGGGGGTTACACGTCAACGTGTAAACTATGATCAGTTGTCCCTGACCCAGTGGGTCCAGGGTTTTTGTAGAAACATTCTTGAAGAAAGTAGTACTGATAGAAAAGATATAATGGTGTCATATTTGGCTGACCTGATGGAAGACGCCACGGATTTCACCTGGCAGGGGGCGAAAGCGGCACATGCCGTACTAATGTGCGAAATGGAAAGGGGCACAGTTAAATGGGAGGATGGTGATCGAATTGATCGCATTCGCAGGGCTCATGCCCAGAAACACGTCGCTCATAGGCCAAATTGGGGTAAACAGGACACCAACAAAAAACCTTGGTTTTGTAAAAATTACCAGAGCAACACATGTACATTTGCAAAAGACCATGAGACAAATGGCAGACTTCACAGGCACATTTGTGCCTACTGTTTGAATCTTGGCAAACAACTTACCCATCCAGAGAAAAGTTGCATCACAAAGCAGCAGCAAGTAAAAAACGAGCAAACAGCTGCCCATCATTAGGGTGGAGCAGCTGTAGTAAAAATGATGGAAATGTACCTATACAGAACAGTAGGGATACTGGTGAGGCTAAGCATTATACAGGTAGTGTAGCTGACACAACTAATGTGAAGACTTTTGATTCACGTTACCTATGTGAAGCCGCCAATACTGCTTCCACTGGTTTACAGTGTCAGGCTGAGTTGGTCAAGTACAGCACTGCTGCTGGTGGTGTGTCACGTAACTTATGTGAATCCAATAGGGTGAGTGAGGTCTCAATGGGAAGCAATGCTTCACATGGCCAGAAATGTGAAACCGCCACAGGTGTGTTTGCAGCAAATGTTAGTAGTAAAAATTACAGAGTCAGATTTGTGTATAATTCTAGGGTAGTCCCTAGGCAAGTAGATGCTTTGTTGGCTAAAAAGCCTGTAGTTGATAATGTCAAATGTCAAAATGTCCTTGGCAGAACTGTTTGGGCAAGTGCCAATTTTGCCAATGGTGCTGGTCATAATCGTGAGTCAGGCATTAAAAAATGTCATAGTAAAATGCTACAGTCGGTTCCCAAAAACGACCCAAATGTCGATGGTTGTGATAGGATTGTCAACCCAGTGGCTGCCACTGGTGGGGGGCGTCCACGTGATCAGACTGATACTGCTAAGGTCATATCCCAGCCTCATTCCCTCGACCAGACCCAAACTGACTCGGATCCGGAATCAGAGTATCCGGTAGGTGTGACTCCTGTCACAGACAGTGCCATTGATTCGGGCAAAGTTCTCATTTACAATGTCAATGGTGTTGATGACAAGTTTGCAAGTTCAATACTCCACGCTGCCCAATTTCGCAAGGTGGGGGTGGGTAACATGCATGTCAATACTGAAATACATAAAAAATGGCGTTCTCAGTCAAGTTTTGACTTCGGTTACATTCCAATTGACGAACAATGCATGTCACAGACTATGGAAAGTAATGAATGGGAAAAGGGTTCCCCCTGGGACGTGCATAGTCTTGTTAGAGCCACTGGTGTTCCCAATTTCATGAAAGCTAGAGTTCCTATTAAATCACAATTGAATGTTCAAGCTTGGAAAGACAACCTTAAAGACTACTGGGACCAGCAATTGTGTCAACTCATAGAATTCGGTTTCCCCCTTGACTTTAACAGAAAGTGTGACCTTGAGTGTGACAAGGGCAATCACAAGTCTGCCCTAGACTTCCCTGGGGATGTAGATGCCTATATAGCAGAGGAGCTTGAGTTTGGGGCTATTTTGGGACCTTTTAGTGAATCTCCTATTCCTTACAGTCACTCTTCTCCATTCATGACCAGGGCAAAGCCCAATTCCGACAGACGTCGAGTGATAATTGACCTCAGTTGGCCCCTAGGGGCTTCTGTCAATGCTGGTATTGACAAGGATTCCTATCTTGGCAGCAAATTTTGCCTTACTTTCCCCACAGTGGATCATATCACTGATGAGCTCAAAAAACTGGGTCGTGGCGCTCTGTTGTATAAGATTGACGTCTCGCGGGCGTTCCGTCACGTCAAAGTTGATCCAGGTGATTATGACCTGTTGGGGCTTGATTGGCATGGGCGTTACGTCGACACGTGCGTTCCGTTCGGGACGCGTCACGGGAGCCAGATCTTCCAGCGACTCAGCGACGGCGTCAGGTACGTCATGCGTCAGAAAGGATATGACATTATTGACTATATTGACGATTACGTCGGCGTCGGCGTTCCGAGCGTTGCGTCTGCGTCATTTTCTGCTCTCATTGACCTCATGGGTGACCTTGGCTTGACCATAAGCCAGAAGAAGTTGGTTCCCCCTTCGACGCAAGTCACCTGTCTGGGCGTGCTCATTGACACAGTTAAAGGAACTATCTCCATACCACCTGACAAGTTGCATGACGTCACGTCAACTGTGCGTCAATGGCTTTCCCGTGACGTTGCGTCTAAACGTGATCTTCAATCCATACTGGGCCTTTTACTGTACGTACACAAGTGCGTCAAGCCTGCCCGTATTTTTCTAAATAGAATGCTTGACCTCCTCAGATTTGCCCACAGCCGTCAGAAAGTGACGCTCACCCCAGATTTCAAAAGGGATCTCAAGTGGTTTGCAAAATTTTTGCCTCTCTACAATGGGGTGTCACTATATGACCACAGGCCCATTGACGTCTCCCTGGAGTTGGATGCTTGCCTCACAGGCCTGGGGGGTCGTTCTGGAAATTTTATCTACCATCTCCCTATCCCACTGGGCTACAGAAGTTGGACTATTGTCCACTTAGAGATGGTCAATATTCTTGTGGCAGTAAGGCTTTTTCATCAGCAGTGGGCCTCCAAAAAGGTTTTGATACATTGTGATAATGCTGCTGTCGTGAGCGTTCTCAAATCTGGCAGGACCAGAGATCCTTACTTGGGCGCTTGCGCGCGCAACGTGTGGTACGTCGCCGCTGTGTCAGACATAGATTTGCAATACACCCACGTTAGGGGTGTCGATAACAAGGTGGCAGATGCCTTGTCCAGATGGCGGGGCACTGTAGATCAGTGGCAGCTGCTGGGTTTGCATGTGCTACACCCAGTGTGGCTCCAGGTATCCCACGAGTTGCTGGAGTTAGATCCAGAGTTGTAATTTTAGTCATATTGTGTATTGTATTATGTGTATACCTTTCAGTGTGTCAGGGCCATAGCCAGGCTTTGCCTGAAAATTTTTTAATGATACTGAGAGATGCTACGCTTTGTGTTATAGATATTGAAGCAATGACGTCACTTTCTGCCAAAGCCACATCAAGACTGCATGAGGCCTTTCGCCCCAAGACACGTGGGGCTTACCTTAGCATGTTTAGAACTTTTGTTGCCTTCTGTATTTATATCAAATGTGCATTGGCTAAAGTTGATATACAAGTAGTCTTATCTTTCTTAGAATGTTTAGTCATGAATGGCTGCTCAACTTCAATGGTTGAGAATTATGTGTCGGCCATAAAGGCCCATTTTGTGTTACATGACCTGTCATTTGGGGTGTTTGATCATCCAAAGTTGAAATATTTCCTAAAGGCCCTCAGGATTAACAGACCTTTATCAGTGAAGTCTCACAACATTATCTCCTTGGATACATTGGCCCACATCTCATCTGCTTGTAAAGATCTTTCTTCAGGTGTAGTCTACAGAGCTGTATTCCTCGTGGCCTTCTTTGGCTTTTTTAGGCTATCGAATTTAGCTCCACATGCCATCTTAAGCTTTGATGAGACTAGACACTTAACTGGCCATGATATCTTCTTTACTAAAGACTTTGTGAAAGTCCTGTTAAAGTGGACTAAAACCATTCAGACCAGAGATCGAGTCCAATGTGTAACACTTCCTAGGCTTCATGACAAGCGTATTTGTCCCTATGCAGCCCTAAAAGCCTTATTTAAGATTTACCCTATGTCCTCCAAGTCATCACTCTTTCAGATCACCACTACACATGGTTACACCACATTGACTGACTCTAGAGTCCGTAAAACCTTGAAAAAAATTAATCAGTCTTTGGGTTTTAACCCAAGTTTCCATACATTCCACGATTTTAGAAGGTCAGGGGCCACATTTGCTTACAATTCTCACATTCCCATCCAGGAGATCAAACGACATGGTACTTGGTCGTCAGACTGTGTCTGGCGGTATATCCAATCCGACCACTCATCTGGGGAAAGTTTAGCTGTGACCTTGGCCTCTACTATAAATGCTTTATAACCTCCTACCTGTGGTCTTGGGTTTGAGGGTTCTTCCTATGTTATATTATGTCACTTCTTGGCAAAACATGTTACAAATTCATTCAACTTCTTTTAACTAGTAGTCTTTTTAATGTAAACTCTGGGGGTCCCTTCCTCTTCAGCAGTATAGGGGGCTTTGACCTTTGTGTGACCTTGGTCTAAATTTGCTATGCATTACCTCTTTGGTTATACATATGTCCCTCTTAACTAATTTCAAAGCCTCCCCTTCTGCTGGGGTTCAAGGTCACCTCAGGGGTCAGTAGGTCAAGTCAACTGTCAGGTTGATTTTGCAAATTTGTCATCATTTCAGGGCTGTCTTCTTGTACTAATTTCTCTGTGCAGCCCACATTACTATCTATTAAAAGTTTCTCATCCATTCAGGGCTGTCTTGTTATAGTAATTTTTCTGTGCAGCCCATATCAGTATTTTAACTATCATCATCATGGTATATTTATAACAAAGCTTTTTATATACGTACTTTTAGTTTACCTGTAAATAGTATTAGTATTAGTATTGTATTTACAAATTTTTACAGTAACTTCTTATATATATATATTAATAAAATGGTACCCGCAGTTGTTTGTCTGTCTTGGGGGGTTGGGGACTGTCTCTTGGGTTGTTTGGGCGACCCGGGGGTCAGTCCTCCCCCCCAAGGCTTGATCATGTCAGTAAGTTAGATTCCACCTGAATACTAGGTTTGGGTACCAGTCTAACTGTTGTCAGTGTGCCTTCCAAGAAGTTTTGCTCAGTAACCTGGCAACCTGTAAACAGTTTAAATTCATTGGTGGGGTTCCTCACCTCAGTTCTTTTCCTGGCATTGAACTTCAGTTTGAATTTGACTCTTCAAGGAGAAACATGAAAAACTTTCCCACCCTCCCTCCCAGTAATATGTAACATCACTTTCCTTAGGGAGGGGTTCTTCCTATGTTATATTATGTCACTTCTTGGCAAAACATGTTACAAATTCATTCAACTTCTTTTAACTAGTAGTCTTTTTAATGTAAACTCTGGGGGTCCCTTCCTCTTCAGCAGTATAGGGGGCTTTGACCTTTGTGTGACCTTGGTCTAAATTTGCTATGCATTACCTCTTTGGTTATACATATGTCCCTCTTAACTAATTTCAAAGCCTCCCCTTCTGCTGGGGTTCAAGGTCACCTCAGGGGTCAGTAGGTCAAGTCAACTGTCAGGTTGATTTTGCAAATTTGTCATCATTTCAGGGCTGTCTTCTTGTACTAATTTCTCTGTGCAGCCCACATTACTATCTATTAAAAGTTTCTCATCCATTCAGGGCTGTCTTGTTATAGTAATTTTTCTGTGCAGCCCATATCAGTATTTTAACTATCATCATCATGGTATATTTATAACAAAGCTTTTTATATACGTACTTTTAGTTTACCTGTAAATAGTATTAGTATTAGTATTGTATTTACAAATTTTTACAGTAACTTCTTATATATATATATTAATAAAATGGTACCCGCAGTTGTTTGTCTGTCTTGGGGGGTTGGGGACTGATGAACTACTTAAGGTTTCTAATGTCTATTGAAAACTCTTGGTGACTTTTCGTGAGTCAACCCAGAATAGGGTAGTTTTTTCCATAGGGGAGGTGGTTAAGTTTAATTTTGGTCACTCATTTTAATAAATTTAAAAATAAAGTGCAATCATTTAGACAGATAAATAAATTTAGTACATTCACTGAAGACATCAATCAGTTGCCAAAACAAAGACAGTAAAACAACATGTTGCAGGTACGTTTTTAATACATATAATGCTATACAGCTACAATTATAAAATATATTCAGGTCAAATAAACTATATATGTTTAAAATGAATCCAATACGTAGCTTAACACTGAGATTAATGTCCATTTAAAGTGTAAAGGTAATACACACATACACAAGATATTGAAATAGTCTCATCGGTTAATAGGCTTGAATGTTTCAAAGAAATTTTCAAAACATGAATATAAACACCATAAGGTCCACTCATTCCCAAACAACTAGGATTGACCTGCAAAGGTTACAGAACCTTCAAGGTCAACATCCTGTATAACCAATGACTCCACATGCGGAGGTTGATTTTTCCCTATGAATCAAACAACAAGAGGTGGAGGCAAAGATTGTCTTAATGTTTATAATCAACAATTAGATAGAAATACACATACAATTAGACAGGTAGTGAGTATATGGAGGCTCTAAACCCCAACAGTAGCAGTATTTTGCATTTATAACTTGAGCAAGGGAACAAGGTAGGTCTTTACCAGAAGAGTGGTCTGATTGTATGCAGCGCCATACACATTCAGAAGACCAGGTTCTGTGGCTCTGAATATGCTGTATGTGCATCACATGTAAAGGGAGCGCCAGAGCAGTGTAAAGGATGGAAGGTGACACAATATGGATCCAAACATCTGACCTTAGAATCAGTAAGGCGTCTGTAAACCCAAATATCTCTGTACCTGAAACATTGATTCAGTAGCCATCATGGGATACAATTGTGAAAGGGCCTAAGTGACTAAGGGTGACATTAGATAATGATTTATTGTAAGTAATGCTGTTCTGACACAGCAACAATTAACCTCATATAAATTGATGTTGGCAGATGTTGGTTCAAATACATGATAAATATGTTTACATATTATACAACTTGTAATATCCTCACGTATATCAGTTCTGTTAATACCTGGGCTTCTGGGGATTCCCCTTTAGCTCAGCCGGTCAAAGAGCTAGACTTGTGTTTATATCTGGTTGTAATCCAATGTCTGCTGGATCGACTCCAGGCAGAACCAATCTATAATTTCTCTGTCCCACAACATGATGGATGCTTATAAGATCCTTCCCTCTCACACCCAAGTAAGTTGGAGTGTAATAATGTGGTCATGTAAGATCCGAGGACAGGTCTTTTCTTGGAGGGGTGGTATGTAATATCCTCATGTATATCAGTTCTATTAATACCTGGGCTTCTGGGGATTCCCCTTTAGCTCAGCTGGTTAAAGAGCCCTGGACTTGCGTTTATATCTGTGTGTAATCCAAAGTTAGATCTTTCATTTGTATTTCTCACAATATTTATTCAATAGACCTCCTTAAAAATTTTCAACATCTTTCATAAATACTCCATATATTCTTGTCAAACTGATATTTTTTTCTAATTTATTACAAGAAAACATTCTGTAGTTTTTTCCACTAGACTGTAAAGTTGATTTTTTTTACAGTTAAGGGAAGTCTCTCTCAACCCCAAAAATTTGGCTACTCTCATCACGTGTAGAGTTAATGTATAAACTTCCTTTAATTTCATATGTTTTAGTCTGCTTATTCAGTTTGGATATAAAATAACACAGGTATTATCAATTAGACAACATTTATTACAGACCAGTGTTTTACTGATTTGTCAATATTAAATCAATAACTTACAAGTTCATTATAAACTTGCTGATTTCATGTATGGCTTTTAGTGATGGACCCTTAAGTTCTGTTTTTATTAATCCTAATAGTTTTGTAAAGCTTTTGCGTTGTGCCATCGAAATCTAACTCCCATCAAATACAAATACCCACATTTACAGTTATTTTGTCCAGTTTTAATCCTGTCTACATACAGTTCGCAACAGGAAGAAAAATAAAGGAAAAAAATATTTTGACACCCATTCAGGTATATTGTACTATTTATTTAACCGATTAAAAATTTTTTATGGTTTGAAATTTTGCTCGTGTAAATCCATTCTACAGAATTTAATATCACTTGCTTTTCAATAACAAAAGCTTTTGCATCAATTGAAAGAGCTCATCTGGACATTCCAAATGCAAAGGTTATCATTTGACAGATTGTTTTTCTTGTCAATGTGATCATATTTCAGTTCTAACTGTAATGAGCCTTTTATAGCATAACATGTGGTTGGTGTCAAATAGTAATATGATATTTTTGAAACCAGCTGGTTTCCTTTTCAATTTTACAGTCTCTGTCACAGGACTGCAACTTATCTGTGGTGTGCCTTTTTCGAAACATGAAGCTACATGTCATTTCCATGTCTATGTTAATGTTATATGTGTTGTATAACATTTGGAAGAAGACAACATACTATGATAGAAATGCAAAGTATAAAGTTCAAAACCAAAATAATAAGGATGAAATGTCTGGATTGGACACAAGTATCTTCATCCTAGACTCGGAAAACTGTCGTATTCCAGATGTTTTTCCTATTCATGCAACAGTAAAAGAGAACATATCCTGCGGAGTACAAACTCAAACCCTGACATACATTGAAAATTTTGTGTATATAACCATTAACAGATCAGCTCTGACTTACTATGGAACAGTAAAGTATTGCCAGTATCATGAAGTATACAGACCCAACATTGGAAATGATAGTGTTATTTATATCAGCACAGATGGTGTACAGTTCAATGATACAGCATTGGTCAGGTTTGATTTTATTATGGTAAAGTGTTTTAACACCTCAGATCAAGTAGTGTACAAGTATTACCATGCACTTATTCAGCCAAAGTATAATTCAGGGAAATATGGTCAAGTTCCTAATGGACCCTCATCAAAGGCAAAACCAAACATTCTGATGATTGGAACAGACTCAATATCTCGGTTAAATTCTTTGCGCTTCATGCCTGAAACCAGAAGAGTTTTGTTAAATGAACTGAAAGCATTTGAAATGAGGGCTTTGAATAAAGTAGCTGACAATACTCTGGTGAATATGATTCCAATGTTGACTGGTTCATTTCTGCATGAATTAAACATAACAGATGGAAACAATCATGAAAATTTAATCTTTGATACTGTACCTTTTATATGGAAAGAGCTTAAAAGTAATGGCTATATGACCTTGTTTGCTGAAGATTACCCCAAATTAGCAATTTTTAATTATATTGGAGGTTTTGAGCAAATACCAACTGACTATTATATGAGACCCTTTATGTTGGCAATAAATGAAGAACAAGACATGTGGAATCAAAACCATAAGTGTTTTGTAGATAAAACTGAAGCTGAAATTGTTCTCGATTGGTTACTGGACTATGTACGCTACTGTGTAATTAAACAACAACCTTACTTTGCGTTCAGTTTTCTCACCAGATTGTCTCATGATACAATGGATGGAGTTAGAGACATTGATTTACTATACCAAAGATTTCTAGAAACTTTATTGCAAGAAGGTTTGCTGGACAACACTATGTTACTTTTCTTTAGTGACCATGGAACCAGGTTTGGTATTACAGCTCACACCAGTATAAGTCAGTTTGAGGCAAGGCTTCCTTATTTCTTCATTTTACCACCAAAAAATATACTGACAGCAGAAGAATATGAAAACCTGAAAACCAATCAAAATCGCCTTACAACATTTTTTGACATACATTCCACCTTGAGGCATCTTATCACTGGTTCAACTGAGAAAAAGTGGAAGTATGGTCAAAGCCTCTTTCAGGAAGTACCTCATGGAAGAAGTTGTCAGGATGCATCAATCCCATCATTTTGGTGTGCCTGTGTGAGAGATAATACCAACACTTTTAGTAAAAAAGATTCTAAAGCCATTGAAGCTGCTCAACAGGCTGTAGCTTATGTTAATGGTTTACTTTGGTGGCATGCAAACCAGTGTCGAAAGGTTAGGTTCAATTCAGTTATAGAATTTACTTATATCGGAGAAGGTTTTGACTTTAAAAATGGTCATCCTAGTCACATTTACCGCCTAATTCTAACATTAGACCCTGCAAATGTGACTTATGTTGCACAGATTGCACTGGACAAGGTAACAAACATCCCTTGGTGTTGTGAATGGGATTACACAAGAAGGATAAGCAAATATAACTTAGAAGGAGAGTGTATAGACAATGCATTTTTAAACAGCTATTGCTATTGCTTTGATTTTCATCCAACCCAAAATGAAGAGGATTTATATTTAAATTAATGGTGCTTTACCGGTACTTTTTGAATAAGTACAAAGGAATTTTCAAAATAGCCTTGGCATTAATCATTACATTATCTGGATATATGATGAAAATAAACCTTTTAATACACAGTAAGAAAAAGAAAACCCAGGATGAGGCGTAAAATATTGTGCATCAACTAGAAATCGACTCATTATATTAATCCACAATCACTGATTACATTTTTCGGATTTTTTATCCACCACAAACTATATTTGAGCTAAATGCTGGAACACACAAACTAGATAATATTTTTTTTGTATTCCCCGCAATTACTATGCATAATCAGTGTACCTATTTTACTTACTATTTATACAAAATAAATGTGAATAGTAAAATTTAAAAAATCCTGAATACATATATATGAATAAAATATTTCACTCGTAAAGATAAACAAAATTCTTGTGTGACACTCTTGTGTATTATTTTCTTCATCCATGACATGTTTTTGTATATGCTAGTCAAGTCGTTTTCCTATTTGCAATCATACAAATTAAAAGTGACCCATTTCTACTGTTTATTATGACCTACCTCTGAGGTTGTGTGATCTTCTGGAAATTTAAATGGATTGTGCTGAAGGTTCTTGTGATTTCTTTAATGTTGAGGTAATGTTCCAATTGGACTGAAAACGATCTAGGCACAATAAAAAATCTTGGGAAAGGTAACTGCTTTTTAAGTGGGACAAAGACAAACTCAAATGCAGTGGCAATAATTATTAAATCTAATTTTGAATATGAAGTAATTGAAAGTTTCACAGATAATGAGGGAAAAATTATTTGGCTAAATATTTCAACAAATAAATAGCTAAAAGTGAAGCTAATAAATACACTCCGAACAAAGACACCCCTGATTTCTTTAAAAAGATTGGAAACATAATTGAGTCAAATAATATGGACTACGTTATGCTAGCAGGGGATTTTAATATTACTCTAAATCCACAATTAGATAGCTATAATTACAAACAACTCAATAACCCTTGTGCTAGAAATGAAATGTTGTCTGTTATTAATAATACAATTTGTGATATATTTCAATTAAACTACCCAAATGAGAAATGATATACATGGAGGCAAAAAATCCACTAAAACAGGCAAGAATAGATTACTTTATAATTTCTCGCCCATTCTCTGACCTAGTAAGTAACTGTCCAGTAAGAGCTTCATATAGATCAGATCATTCAATACTTGAATTAAATATTACAGTATGTAAATTTCGACTGGGAAAAGGAGTCTGGAAATTCAACAACTCACTGTTGAAGGACAAAGGATATTTAATAAAAATAAACAATATTAATGATGAAGAAAAATGAGATATGCTGTTTCAGTATATAACCTTAATAATATCACAGCAATAAGAGACAGTGAGTTGCAATTTAGTATATCAGATTTTGAGGTATTATTGTTAAAAATAAGAGGTCAAACTATCAAATTTTCATCACATAACAAAGGTCAGTGGACAGTAAAGAGTCGATTTTAATAAAAGAAATTGACTCAATTAAACAAGAAGTACCAGATTTGGAACTATTAGAAAAAAAAGAAAAAGGAGGTCGAAAACATTAGAGGTTAAAAAATAAAAGGAAAAATAGAAAATCATAGGTATATAGAAAAACTATTTAAAACATTAAAAATGAAAAGGGTGAAAATGTTAACAAACAAGAAAATATACTAAAAGAAATTCATAAGTTTTATTCAAAACTATTTAACAAGACTGAAAATAAATGTGTAAAGGACCTCAATAAAATAAATCCAAATAGTTATAATCGGTTATCCAAACTAGACTCAGATGCCCTTGAAGGGAAACCTACAGAAGATGAAATTAGCGAATCGCTACAGAGTATGAAACACAATAAAAGCCCCAGGATAGACGGATTTCCATCTCAATTCTATAGAGGTTTTTGAAAATAAATTGAATTATTTTTGTTCTGAGAACCTTGAATATAAGCTACAAAATAGGTGAACTACCTGTAACAATGCATCATAGCATCATAGCATAGCATCAGAAAGCTTTGTCCAATTGGCACTCAATGTCCTTGAGATATTTGGCACAACATGAAGTGGGAAATAAATACTTTTGCATAACCTTTACAGTAAATCTCAATGATATGCCCAGTCTAAACTATAGTACTCTAATAACAGAGGTAGAAAGAACCCTTGGAGGCAACGAAAACTTACCCTGATTAGCACGATATGCATTTTAAAAACATCTATAATACCAAGGGTAACCACATTATTCATGACAATCCCTAGGCCTAGCCCCCAGACTATCAAATCGTTGAATAAGCTGTTTTATTCGTTCATATGGGATTATAAACTGGACAAAATAAGTAGAGCAAAACTAAAACAAAGTATCCAAGAGTAGGCCTAAAAATGGTATAGATGTCATAACTATTCTCCAAATTTTTTGGATCAAAAGATTGCTGAGTAATGAAACACCAGTGTGGGAAACTTTAGAAACAAATTGCATTAAAAATTAAGACCAAAATCATACATATAGTAATCTTCTACATTTAATTTACTGTGTTGCTAATTATTTCGAACTGGTAGTTTCAAATTCACACAGATCAATGGATTAGCACAGCAATTTCTCAGTTGAAAAGATTTTTCCCATAAAACTCTTACTTCTTTACTGTGTGTTTCCAATGAGCCAGTCCAATGATTACACATCCCCTCAATTTGGGAATTAACCTTGCTAAAATAGATCAGCTAGCCACTTGAAGGAAAGGTCACAGGTTCTGAATGCAGAGGTGACTATATGTATTTCTATACCTGGATAAGGTCGCAGAAACGTAGGATTGATGTCAGTCACACTGTTGTCAAAAAGATTTCCTTTGGTAAAGGAACTTAAAAATATTTTAATTGGACCATTTGAATTTGTATATTACCTACATGCAATACAGGGGCCACGGTGGCAGAGTGGTAACACTCTCGCCTCCCACCTCTGAGGCCGGGGTTCGATTCCCGGTACAGACTCAAGTGGGAAAGCTGGTAATTGCTTGCCATTGGTCGGCAGTTTTCAGTACAGAACCCTAGTGAACTGTATGTACTGGTTTCCTCTGCGATTCCAACTACCAGTCGTGATATGACCTGTACAGTGTTGAAAGCGACGTAAAACCCCAAATAAATAAATACATGCAATACATTCTGTAGAATTAACCAAAATTGTTGGTGTCGAGTCGGTGTAATCTAGTTCCTCGCCCCCCAACCAAAAATTGCTTCCTATGCCCCTGTACACAAACTACACTGGCTCCCCATTCAGTACCATATATTGTTTAAATAGAACCTTCTTAGTGACAAGGCAATAAATTTTAGCCAACTCCCATATCTGTCCTCTTTAGTATATGTTGTATTCCTTTATTAAACATAGGTTTACTTTACTTATTAATCCTGAAAATTGTGGATAATAAAAGTAAAACATCCCTCGTTAAACCTACATAAAAATATATTACTCATGCTGATGAAAAATATAATACTCTTACTACTCATTTGTTTTATATTCTCATCTTTATTTCAGGTGTATATTTTTGCATATTTTTTTTCTTATTTTTCTTAAGTTTTATTATTTTACCGTTTCTACAAAAAGTATAAAGCATAATCAGCATGAAACATAAAACAACAAATGCATGGTACATGATACCTTTTCAGTGTTTCTGTTAGAAAACCGAAACTGTCCAGTGAATACACCTGTTATAAACAGAATATCACTTGTAAGTGTAACTTTTCAAAAAAAAAACATGTGCTGTACTTTTTTCTGTCCTCAAATTAATACTCAACATATTAATGAAATCTGGGGTTATGAATTGATTGTGATAGATGCTTTTATTATCTTTATCACGCTTGTAAAGCTGTAGTTGACCTAAATAGCCAGGCATATTTTTCAGTGCAAGCTTCTGATTGTTTCTCATTGCTTTGCAGTTCACTCATGAGACTGAAATAGATGTTGGCCTTATTTTTATTGTTTAATCTTTGCAGCCTGCTATATGTTCATGCACTGACACAGTGTGTTGAGGGTGGGCAGACTCAGGTTTTCATTTTGCTCTTTGGATGGGATCCAGCTTTTGTATCTCCTAGCTGGAGACCTTGTGGATGATGCTGCTGTGACCTCTGGCTCTAGGTTCCTGCAGATCCAACAAAATGTAACAACTGGACAAAGGCTGCCGCTTTTATACATGAGATTTAAGTAGAGACTTTTCACATGCAAAATGAAATACAAAAGATTATAAACTTTTAGGTTTAAAACTTGACCACCACAACATTGACTGTTATGTGCCTTTTGGGGTCTGCCATGGCTCAAGTCCTATTCCAGAGACTTAACGAAGCTGGCCACTTCATTCTGGTGAAAAGGGATTCTTAGTTGCTCACCTAAATATTTCGAAGCCTCAAGGCCCACCCAACAGAACTCAGATTAAACATAAGTGAGAATAAGGAAGTTGATCCTGCTACTAGTGTAACATGCCAGAGTGGAGATATTGACACCAAAGAGGTGACTGTATCAATCCCATCTGACAAACTTATAGATATTATGCGTGTATGTATGTCTTGTGTTGACAGAAGCCAGAGTAAAAACTTCAGACAGAGATAGCTCTAAGATACTAATGAGTCACTAACTGTTGATTTTCATAACATTTCAACTTGTTTCTGGAATTTAGCCCAAAATTCAATGGCAAAGTCTCCTTCTTTAAGAATTTAAATTTGACATTTCCTTACTATGTTTAGGAGATAGGTAAATTAAAGAATTTAAATTTGACATTTCCTTACTATGTTTAGGAGATAGGTAAATTAGAGTCTCAATATGAGTTTTTACCTGTTGCTCATAAACAATCTTCTTGGCTTTGAGTAACAAAGTTAAAAGATGCTGGTATCCCAAACAAATATCTGTGCTTTGAGTTGTGAAATTTTTTGCAAAGTTGTTTAGCATCACTCCTGAGATCAGAGTTTGACTTCTGGCCTGACGTGGAAAGCTTGTCGATGCTAGCCATTAGTCAGCAGTTTACAATACAGAACCTTCCACTGGTGGTATTCAGACATCACACTTGTCAATCCCCCACCCCGAGAAAGTGTACATTCACCCTAAGAGATATTTTGGGGGTGCATGTGCCTTATTCAGGGAGCCCCAAGAATAGCCTTGGAGATCATCCTTAATGGAAGGATTAATGTGAACTTTTGTTTGAGGTTTACATGGCTTTGAATGATTTTATTTCATTTTATGGGTTTTAGGCGTCTATGTTACTAAACTGTTTTTAATTTTACTTATTACATATACTATACTATCATACTGATTGAATGTGTTCCACGGGACTCGGGACTGTTTTATGCTGATGCTGAGTACAGAGTGTGAATCGCTGCTTCGACAACCTCAGGATTGAATTGGTTGTGTTGAAGAAACGGGTTTAACCTATTTTCTTTATCCTTTGCTAATACACAGCCAAATCAAATCTGATAGTCGACATAGCAGCATGTTTAGGGCTAATGCTTGTGTTTTTTATTACTGTTAAAATACACTCAAAATGGGAAAATATAAGAGGCAATATAATGTACACGAAGATCTCCATATGTTACCAACTGTTAAAAATTTGAAATAGTGAAAAATTTGAACAAAAATATGAAAGATATGACAGGACATATGAACAGTAGCTTGGATAGCATCTCGAGTGTGGAATAGGACAGTAGTTCAGAGAAAGCTCTCCCCAGTTAAAAGGTCTGTCAGCACCAAGAATAAGGCCAAGGTCATAGGGCAGAACTTTTACATTAAAGTGACTAAGCCCCCAAGGGCATGACAGGGAATCTGAGGATAACAAGCAGCTGCAGGACACCAGTATCATTGGGGATGCTCAGGTGTTCATGTTGCAAGAAGTGAGGTGAGTGAGTTCCAGACTGGAGGTAGTAGAGGAACATATGGCAACGGCCAGGACACCTCCCAGCAACAATTAGAAAAAATGGACAAAAACTAAGTAACCTTGCTGCTCATACTTTTGGTTCCACCAAATAAGAAAAGTCAGTTCTGATGACTCAGAAATTTAAACTTTGCAAACCATAAGATCCTCCAGGCCATTGCAACAAAAATTGATAGGACACTAGAATGTTTAGAAAAGTCAAGGCAAGATCAAAGTAATAAAATTGTACCAAAATTCAAACCCAAAAGGAGTGGGAGACTAGATGTCCTGGTGAATAAAAAGGTGGCCTGGCCACAGGATCATATTCTGGGGCACCCAACAAGCACCTTTCCTAGGATCAGTTAAATCTCACCCAACTTGTACAGGTGTTTGTAAAAAATGTTTTGAAAGAGAGGCAGATTTAATGGAGAATGGGAATGAGTTTTCTTGGGCAAATGCCAATGCATCTCATGCCGTACTTATGTGTGAGATAGAGGGGGGCATTGACTGGCATAACACTACCAGGATAGACTGGATTTCACAGGGCGTATGACTAGAAATACAATCCACCTCACTGTCAGAATTGAGCAAAAAATCCAGAGACTTACCAAAAGCCATGGTTTTGTCAATGTTTTCAATCTGGCACTTGCCAATTTAGCAGGAATCATGAGGTTAATTGAAAAAACTCAAAAAGTATGTTTGTTCCCATTGCCTAGCCCATGGCAGTTTTCTGAGTCACCCTGAGAAAGATTGTCATTAAAGTACAATTCAAAAAATGTGCAGGTAGCTCAGCATTAGATGTTAATCTAAGCAGCAATTCTACCAAAGAGCAGCAGTGTGATTCCAATGTGAGCAGTGTTTTAAAAAGGAGACGTCTCTTGGCAAAACTGTACATAGTAAAAATTCCCAAAAGTGTCATCAAAACACTTGACACGAGCACGGGTCATGGTTACACAAACAGGGTTTTAATTCCTCATTTGACATGAGGGGATTGCATGGTTTCACAGGGGTAATAAAATAGAAAAATCTTTTTGATTGTGATCCAGGAAAAACACAAAATCAAAAACATACAGTGGGTTGTTTTACCACAGACTCTCCTAGTTCTGTTCAGGGTTCAATTCCAACAAGGTGACCACAGTAACACGCTTGCGGATTTGCAGGCCGATATCTAAAAAACTTGTATTGTATTTATACTCATTGCAATATCTCCATGTACTACAGGACTTAAAGCGTTATAAGACCCATCTGACTGCCCAAGCTGTCAAGTTACTAACATTCCGCTAACTGAAAGACAGAGGTTCAAGGATGCCCATTTATCAATGTCCTTGAGGTTCTTTAGCCTGCCACTGGGGATAGGACCCTATGACAGAGGACCGCCATTTTATGTGGTCATCCGAGCCACTATCTATCTGCCTGTACCTGGGTTTGAACCCATGTCCTCTGTGTTCCAAGGCGAGTGTGTTTCCGACTAGTCCACAGTGGAAATGAGGCAGTGCAACAATTGCAAGGTTGGCCTGAAAATGTCCAGGGGTTAAATAAAATGGTCACACCGTATAAAGAGCACAGGGTATTATTCACAATAGCCG
This sequence comes from Sabellastarte sp. h YS-2021, assembly GCA_964017235.1. Taxonomy (NCBI): domain Eukaryota; kingdom Metazoa; phylum Annelida; class Polychaeta; order Sabellida; family Sabellidae; genus Sabellastarte; species Sabellastarte sp. h YS-2021. The sequence continues at coordinate 180,785,899 of OZ024929.1, read as the reverse complement.
CGAGAGTCCAATTAAAAGGTTTGAATGGGTTGTCAATCTCGTTTGTGGCATGTACAATGCTTCACTTAATAGGTGTGGAGGGTCACAAAATGGGTGTGATGTACAAAGTGAGAGGTGTGAAAAGATTTTGTTTGACGAGGTTGTTAGTGACTTCATGCCAAAAACATTACAAAGTCGAGAAAGAAAAGTGTGAAAAAGTCTATGACAATATACATGATATTAGAAGAAAGCATATTGAACATCATAAAAGTGTAGATTGTGACTCTGGGGACATTTTACCTTTGTTTAATATTAAACTGTCTCATAGTGATGACAAGTATGTGAATACTCTCTTTACAAAAAGAAGCAATGGTTAATACCCAAGTACGTGTCCAATATTTGAAAATAGTGGAATCCATTATGGCATTCACAATCTGATTCTAGTTTTGGGTTTATGCCCCTCTTGAAATGTATCATGCTGTAGTGGGAAGGGAGAAATTATTTATTGGTTCTGCTGTGTCTCGAACTCATAGCCTTCTGATTACACACAGAAATAAAGACAAGTCTAGCTCTTTAACCAGCTGAGCTAAAGGGGAATCCCCGTAATCCCAGGTATTAATAAAACTGATACACGTGAGGATATTACAATGCCAAACCCACAAATCAAAGATGGAGAAAGAGTTGTCATTATTGAAATGCTTAAGAGGGTCAAACAGAATTGTAGGCCTAATGATTTACATTGTCGCCTCCCACTGCAATCCCTTGAGGCCCTCGGTGGCCTAGTGGTTATCAAGTTTGGTATCTAATCACAGGCTCTCACCTCTGTGGGTTCGAATCCCACAAGTGACAATGCTGAGAACCTGTCCCAATATGACCCTGGTTGTTGAATGGAACGTAAAACCCCAACTTTAACCCACGGCAAACCCAATTATGTCTCCCAGCGTGGAAGGAGGTTTTACAAGATTGTTGGGATACCCAACTGATTCATTTATTAGAATATGGGGTTCTGCAGACTTCAATCTTGCTAGTTCCTTACATTGTAAACAGAAAAACCATACCTTTTCTATTGAATACCCAAAACATGTCGATTCCTGCTTGGAGGAAGATGTCACTTTGGTGTAATATAAGGCCTGTTTGTAGTGAATCCTGTCAGTGGTTCCCACCCCCCACCCCCTTATGACCAGGCAAAAAGCAATTTGTGTAGCTATCCCCATTTAACACGCATGCATGTAGAGGTAAATACAGCTCATGACAGGTTTTTCAAACATTTTGCAAAATCCTACATGTGCTGGAAACATGATTCGTGTTGTGGTGAATATATAGTGGATGATCCTAATGTCAGTCACTTAAAGGGCCACAGCAACCAAAAAACTATTTTCTCAGTATAAGTTCATCAAAGCACATAGTACCCAACCCAGTAGATAAATATACACACAACCACTGGGAAAGCCACAAAAAATGCTTTTGTTTAGCCTGCCTGCAGAAATCTGCCTCACTGAACATTTGACCTCTGCATCACGTGTACACAAGTCATCACATGAACACAATAAATCTCCTGTACTCACACATCAGTATAAAAACAGTGTGTGTGTAGTATTTTGGAGTCTAAAAACCTTGTGTTATCTTAAATTACAAAGCATTTATAGCATCATTATTTGGAATTGTCTTAATGTTCAGCATCTGCAATATCCAGACCAGTTTTTGCAGCCAAAAGTTTCATGCATAAAAGTATTTTATTGCTTCACTGTTACTGTGAACATTAACTTACACTTTATATTCAAATGTTTATGCAAACAAAATCCTATTTTATCACAGAAATTGATATTCATAGCTCTAGATTTGCAATAAAATAGACATATTTCATACAATTAGGCATTTAATAACTTAAATAACTCATGTCTCTTATTAACTCAAACATCAGCTGTACATTAAAACATATATTTATTGCATATAAAACAGTATTAGAACAGTGTCTTCAGTGTTTGTAATTTATAATTCACTGTAATTTTTATTTTTTTTGCATATATTCATGGGATTTTCATATGTCTTATTTGACTAAAACTCTTAACCTGTTTCACAAAATGGACAATTTCATGGATTGGGCTTTACATATGAATGTGTCTTTATTCATAAAAAAGTTTTAAAAGACATAAAATTATTAAATAAGTCATAGCTGTTAAAAAACTATGAATTGTAATTGACCAACAGCCACACAGACTAGTCTTTGCTATTTGGAACATAAAAGCTATACAAACAATGATCTCACAATTGATTAAAACAGTCAGTCCCTTTAGATTTATGAAAACTATTGTAACAGTGAATATCATGAAAATAAAACATCTCACAGCTAATTTGTTTTTGTTTATGAAAAAAAGTTTGGTATATCACCAACAGAATGTTAATGTATAATAAAACATGTGTCCATGTAAAACAGTGTCAATTTGAAGTTTTCATGTTTGTGGATATTTGAATCCAACAAAGTCAGGAGAATTAAATTTTTGCCAAATGACAGCTGTAACACAAGAAGGGAGAGGGACTCTAATGGGTTTTTTCCTCAATACCCCCAGCACCATCTTACAAACTGTCTGTATGCAGTATATATCTGTAATTTTCCTCAATTGGTTTATCCTAAACTCCATATACTGAGAAAATAGTTTTTTTGCTTGCAATGGCCCTTTAAGTATTCCAAAAAAGTTCCAAATAAATCTAAAATGAAGAGAATACACTGACTGCTCCGCTCCGTAGGGTCCTTAGTCCTTTCTCAAGGTAAACAAGAAATCGCTAAAATACTAGCTTTTTGTGACAAATAACACACCAAGTGTGATGATACCTTTTACGAAAACAAGTCGAATTCATATTGTTTCATCATTTATTTGTGCGATATACAATTATACTGAGGCATTTTACATTTGAAGTGAGAGAATGGAAGCTGCCATCTTGGTGGAGTTTAGTTGTTAAGAAAAATATACGGATAAACCTCGTTCTGAGCAGTCTCCATAAGTATGTTTGGTGAAAATGTAAATACATGTAAAAGCAACCTTTAAAAATCGTTTTAATGACAAGGTTCTCACAATGTTGCAATTTTTTTTTTCTTTGAAAGAATAATGCAAGTTATTTAAGATAAGATTTCACATATGCTCTTTTAAAAGATACCCTTTTTATATCATCAGAAATATTATAGTGGCCTCAATCCTTTGAAAATTATGAAATATAACTACAAAATTTGCGGATGATCAAGCGTGAGTCTATGAAACATAATGCCAACACTGTACATATATTACACAAAAAAAAATAGAAATTATAGATAGATTATTAATAATATCGGAACTAGAGATACTGTATAACTTATATTGTGTATTACATATTTAAATATTGGTATGGGTCTTGACTCCAAAAATTTTTTACAAATTCAAGTGAACTTCAATTCAATTCTGGATTTCAGTAACTCATGAGAAAGGACCAGGCAAAGCCCATAATTTGACAATTTGTCACTTTGAGTTTTTTCTTGGGCACTGGGGAGCTAACATGCTATAGATACAATATTTAGTTTAGTTTGTAATTTTTTACTTCCAAAATATTGGTGTTTTTGCATACTGTTCTTGAATAAAGCAAATAAAAATAAAATGAAATAGAAATTAATTAAAAAGTGAAGTCACCCAAACACACTATACAGTATCATTTTTTGATACCAACCCTCCAAAAACAACAAAGGATCCACTACCATCTCCATATTTTGTACTCCTTTGGAAACAACCTGCTCTTTTTTCACACTAATATTTGAGAGAAGTTGCTCCCCAAACCCCGGTCCACTCATTTCACATTCCCTCATTCTAAAAGGTACGTATGTGTGTGTAAACAAAGTCTTATATTTTGGACATGACTCCTATTGAGGTTTGCAACCACAATTATTGTCCTTTATAACAAAACCTATGATGAATTTCATTGATTATTACTTAATGTAGTTTCATATAGATTGCACCTTTATCAACCCATGTAATTGGAAACTTTGATGGATCTTAATATCTTTTGAAGATTTTGTAGAGTTGCTTTATGTGAGACTTTCCAGCCTTGTCCATATTCAGAAGCTAGTCATATTGTATCTGTTTTGTTACATGTTCAAAATCACTGTTATGTCGTATTTCATTGCTGACATTTTCTTGCCTATTTTATATGTGCTGGTATCTTAAATTTAACTAATTTTTAAGTTCAGGACATAAGGAAAATATTTTGATATATGCATGCATTGTTGTAGTTATTCTTCTTCAATATGCAGTGAAACCAATTAATGTATGTCAAATAAAGTCCTGTGGTTTCATTTCAGATCTATGATTTTTCACTCAAACTTGGGTTTTTAAAGTGCATACTCAGTGTTTTGCACTGCTGAACTTCACCTCTCATAGCAAAGCACATCTTGTGATATGACCAACACAATGTTTCCACTGATTTCCTGCAACACCAAACCCAAACAGCTGCTAGTGATATGATCTGTGCAATGTTTCCAATGCTTTGCTGCAATATCCAACCCAAACTGCTGCAAGAAAAAAGACCTGTGCATTGTTTCCAATGCTTTCCTGCAACACCAAACCGAAGCTAACACTGGTGATATCACCAATGCAATGTTTTTCTCTGTTTTCCTGTGACATTTTTCCCAAACTGTCTAATTGTGATCTGACCTACACAATGTTTTCCATTGATTTCAAGTATTGCGAGAGAAATTCATTTGTATTCCATCAAATTTGTACCATAGGCGACATTCTTTTTGAAATCATTTATTGTGGATAATTTGTGTTACAACTTGGTGACCCATTTCTGATTCTCTTTTTCTTTGTTTATACATGTATTTAATTTAATCTGTAAACTACAAATAAGATCAAAATTTATTTTGTTTATCTTATTTGTAGTTTACAGATATTTCTTGGTGTGAAAAGTATAATCCCAACTAGGCTTATAATCTGTAGATGATTATTTTAAATATCCAATAAGTATTCTCGTATTGTCATCAGAGGCTACATTTATGACCTACTGAAAACTTAAGGTAGGCAAAAGGGCACCACTTGGATCCATTTTAGGATGATCCACTGCTATTCAGAATAGATTCGGAATGCAATGGGGAACGAAATGTCCATATGTTACCGGACTTGTCAGTAGATAGTGAAGCAGACAATGCCTTTGCTTCTAAAGTCGCTAGTACACACACTACTGCCTCTCCAACTCGCGAATGCATTTGGGAACGCAATGGGGAACGCAATGGTAGTACACAGCTTGCTGGTGATCCTATTGCAGTGTCACAACCTACATGTACAGAATACTGGCAATGTAAGGAACAGAATGGGGTGGAGTTTGGTTGTGTTCCTTTATAACCTATCACTTTATTTACTGGGGATCCCACATATTGGGAAAAATTCCTGATATTATTACAGCTCATAAATTGATGCGCCAATCTGGGGTTCCAAATTTTTGGAGTTTAAGAATTATGACCTACAGTACGGCTTCCCTCTAGATTTTGATAGGAACTGTACATTAGGTGAAACTCTTGACAATCACACTTCTGCTAATGCTTATGCATCTCATGTTACCAAATATATACAAGAAGAGATAAACTTTGGGGCCATGATTGGTCCTTGATGAAAAGCCTTGTACTTTACACATCTCACCTTTTATGACGAGAGATAAGGCCCAGTCAGAACTCAGGCGTACTATCATTGACCTAAGTTGGCCCAAAGTTCAGACAGTCAATGATGGGGTCAGCAAAAGTGTATATTTGGGTTCAGAATTTGAAATGCACTACCCCACTGTATATAAGATTGTTAAGCAGTTAAATGTCATTGGACTGGCAGCTCATATTTTCAAAGTAGATATAAGTCGAGCTTTTCGTCATATACAAATAGATCCTGGGGACATAGACCTTTCAGTCCCCACACCCCAAGACAGTAAAGACACTACTGTGGGTACTCTTTTATTATACACATAACATGAATAATACAACAAATCTAGTATTATATACAAATCAGTAAAAGTTACATATAAAAGTTAATGAAGTTTAAGATATATAAAATTAGTAATTAATCAGGCTGCAATTAATTATTGCTATAAAGACAGCCCATAATAATTAAAAGTTAATCTACCAACTGTGACTAGCATCATTTAGCGTACAGTTCAGAGTTCAAAGTTCATAGTCCGTAAGTTCATACACATTACCTCAAGGTCACAGTTGAAGTTCAAATTTTACGACCTATGTTGACCCCTGGGGTGACCTTCCACCCCAGCAGAAGGGAGGCTTGAGTTTGCTAAACAGCAGGGAGATGGATTTACAAACCATAAAGAATTTAGAGCAAAGGAGATCAAGCCCCCTTAAACTGCCCAAGGAGGAAGAAACCCCCAGAGTTTACAGAAATTAAACTAAAATGTTAAGAATTTTACTGAAAATAAAACAATATCAAAAGGAAAAGCCCTGACCTCCAAAAACTCTCACAAGGGCATATCTGTTAACCACCAGGGAGGGAGGGAGGGGAAATTCATGTTTGCCCTTCAAATGTCAGTAACAAAGTGATAATGGCTGAGTTGCAGAACAGAGGTCAGATCCTTGACCAATCGAATTGGCTTGCATTCTCTGTTGACAAGGAGATTGGGCACTGAGCACAGAAACCCCACATTGGGTTTTCATGCTGTAAACCACAGAGTTCTAGTCTGGTATCCATGACCCCATACTAAGGTACCCACACAAAGAGCTGCCTTGAGGCTGGACTGACACCTGGGGCGCCCGAACGCCCCAAGCGACAGTCCCCACACCCCAAGACAGTAAAGACACTACTGCGGGTACTCTTTTATTATACACATAACATGAATAATACAACAAATCTAGTATTATATACAAATCAGTAAAAGTTACATATAAAAGTTAATGAAGTTTAAGATATATAAAATTAGTAATTAATCAGGCTGCAATTAATTATTGCTATAAAGACAGCCCATAATAATTAAAAGTTAATCTACCAACTGTGACTAGCATCATTTAGCGTACAGTTCAGAGTTCAAAGTTCATAGTCCGTAAGTTCATACACATTACCTCAAGGTCACAGTTGAAGTTCAAATTTTACGACCTATGTTGACCCCTGGGGTGACCTTCCACCCCAGCAGAAGGGAGGCTTGAGTTTGCTAAACAGCAGGGAGATGGATTTACAAACCATAAAGAATTTAGAGCAAAGGAGATCAAGCCCCCCTAAACTGCCCAAGGAGGAAGAAACCCCCAGAGTTTACAGAAATTAAACTAAAATGTTAAGAATTTTACTGAAAATAAAACAATATCAAAAGGAAAAGCCCTCAAGCCCAACCTAGACATAGAGCATTATAGAGCATTTATAGACAGGGCTAGAGCATTAGCCAAAGTTTCACCAGATGCATGGTCTGACTGAATGTAGGTCCACACACAGTCAGAGGACCATGTACCATGTCTCTTAATATCTTGTATGGGGACATGTGCATTATAAGCCAGAGTGGCCCCAGACCGTCTAAGGTCATGAAAAGTGAAATAGTTTGCAGGGAGATTAAGCGCTATGTTAATTCGCTTCAAAAATTTCCTGACACGAGAATCAGTCAGGGGTTGAAGACCATGCTCAGATGGTAGTTGCAATAATGAGGAATCAGATGACATGGGATACAATTTAAAAATATGCTTAAGGGCCCTGTAAGGGCAGATACTTGTGTTTTTAAGCTTTGGAAGGGTAAGACATTGGACCTTGTCCCTGGTCTGAATCGTTTTGGACCATTTGATCAAGACCTTAGCATAGTGTTTTGTAAAGAAGACATCATGACCAGTGAGATGTCTAGTTGAGTCAAAACCAGCCAATGCATGGGGAGCCAAATTGGATAGCCTCAAAAAGGCAAAGAAGTCCAAAAGTATGGCAGTTTTATAGACAGATCCAGAGGTGAAACCCTCACACGCCTTGGAAATCTCAATGAGCCATGAGATAGTGATAATGTTATGTGACTTTACCCTAAGAGGTCTATTAATTTTCAGAGCTTTGAGGAAGTACCTAATCTGAGGGTGGCTGAAAACAGTGAAAGGTAAATCAAACAGCACAAAATTGGCCTTTATGGCCGACACATAATTTGCCACCATACAATATGAACATGAATTGACAACCAGACATTCAAGGAATGACAAGACCACTTTAACATTGACATTGACAATTGACACTTTTGTGTAGATGCAGAAGGCCACAAAGGTCTTGAACATGGAGGCGTATGCAGCACGTGTCTTGGGACGAAAGGCCAAGTTCAATCTGTCTGTAGCCTTCGATGACAAGGAGTCCAACACCCCATTTCCTACAACACAAAGTGCAGTACCTTACCATCTTATTAAAACATAACAAGGCCCCTGCATGCAGGAGTACTTGGAAAACACTGTAACATTGATAATAACTCTGACATGGCCCCTGCCAACACAAAGGCACAACACTTGCTTAAAACATCACCAATACTTGGTGAAATTGACATTATACAACAATATGCACTCCCAAAAGTTATACTAAAAATATATACTGATACAACATCACCTAGGGAGTATGAAACAACATGAAACATTACAGATCTGGATCCAATTCCAGCAAATGATAAGAGGCATTCAACCACACAGGATTGGCAACCTGTGACTGTAACCAATGAATCTGCTCAAGTGAACCTTGCCACCTAGACAGCAGATCCGCCACTTTATTGTCAACCCCCCTGATATGACCATATTGTAGATCTATATCTGACAGTGCAGATTCTAGCCATATATTGCGCGCGCATGCTGCCAAAAATGGATCTCTGGTCTTTCCATTTCTAAGTACTGTGACCACCGCTTCATTATCACAACGAATGAACACCCTACACGCTGCCCATTGAAACTTGAACAATCTTATGGCCATGAGGATGTTCACCATCTCTAAGTGTACTATGGTCCAGTTCCGAAAACCTCTTTCAATAGGCAAATGATACACAAAACTACCAGAGCGACCCCCAAAACCTGTAAGACAGGCATCTAACTCGAGAGTTGCATCCACTTGCCTATGGTCATACAGTGATATGCCATTGTAGGTAGGCAAAAATTTTGCAAACCATCTGAGGTCCCTTTTGAAGTCAGGCGTCAACTTGATTTTCTGACGCCCCTGGCATGACCTGAGGAGCTCCAACATTCTGTTAAGAAAGATACGTGCAGGCTTCACACATTTGTGGACGTACAGCAAGAGACCCAAGATGGATTGCAACTGGCGTTTCGACGCAACGTCTTTGACCAACCACTGACGCACCGCTTGCGTCACGTCACGCAATTTTTCAGGAGGTATTGAGAGAGTGCCCTTGACAGTGTCTATCAGGACACCTAAACACGTCACTTGGGTGGAGGGAGCCACCAACTTTTTCTCACTAATGGTGAGTCCAAGCTCACCCATAAGTTCAGTTAACGCACTAAATGACGCCCACGCGACGCTAGGAACGCCCATTCCAACGTAATCATCAATGTAATCGACCATGAGGAAACCTTTCTGACGCATCATATACCTGACGGCGTCGCTTAAACGTTGAAAGATCTGGCTTCCGTGACGCGTCCCGAACGGAACGCAGGTGTCTACGTAGACGCCCTGCCACTCTAAACCCAACAGATCATAGTCCCCAGGGTCAATCTTGACGTGCCTGAACGCCCTACTGACGTCAACCTTGTACATCAGAGCGCCACGACCTATGTTTTTCAATTGCTTGGTTATATCATCAACTGTAGGGAAGGTCAGTGAAAAAGTACTCCCTAAGTAAGAGGTCTTGTCTATTCCTGCATTAACTGAGGCCCCAATGGGCCAACTGAGGTCAACAATCACCCTACGTCGATCAGAATTGGGCTTTGCCCTTGTCATGAAGGGAGAACAGTGACCTGCTGAAATGGGATGACTGTCAAATGGGCCCAGTAAGGCATTATATTTCTTTTCCTCCTCAATATAAGCAGTGATGTCACTGGGAAACTCAGTAGCTGATTTATGGTTACCTTGTTCATGAATCAAAGGGCAAGATCTGTTAAAGTCCAAAGGAAATCCAAATTGGATTAAATGGATCAGCTGTTTGTCCCAATAACCATGTAAGTACCTTTCCCAAGCTCTGACATTCAACTGAGACTGAAGTGGGAACCTAGCTTGCATAAAATTGGGGCTACCAGTAGATCTGACAAGGTCATGTATCTCAAAAGGAGACCTACCCATGGTGTCATTTATGACCTGTGTGTTTGGTAACAGTTGCTCACCAATTGGGACAAAGCCAAAGTCGAAATCTGACTGACGACGCCATGCGTTGTATATCTCTGTATTGACGGTATCAGTAGCACCCACCAACTGAAGTTGATTTACATGTAAAATTGAGTTTGCAAACTTATCTTCAATGCCTATATAATTGACGTCATAAATTTGACGTAAGTCACTTCTTGCGTCACTGTCTTCCTTGCACAAGTTTTTATTGGTTACAGTCACAAATTTATCAGCTACACTATCTAGACATTCACCTTCACACCCAGGGGCAGATACGACCTTAGCTGGACTAATGGGCTGCTGATTGCTTCCATTTTTTGACATAAGCTCGTCCCTACTTACCCCCTGGGCGGATATGACCCTAGCAGTCGGATCCGACATTGTGTTAACACTGTCTTGTGAGTTTTGACCAACATTGTCACATGATATGACATGGGAACTAGGAACTAAACTAGCCACACCATTGTCATAACACAAAGGTTTCACATTAGGTTGTGATTCACGTGCTTGCTTCACATTGCTTTGCTTCACGTTGACTGGCTTCACATTAGGTTTACTAGCCTCACTTGCGTGATCAGTTACACAACTACTACCCTGCTTCACAATACCTTGGGGAACAATTACACGTTTCCCATGGCAGTCCGCTTCACATGCTTGATTCACATTAGCCCTATACACTCTACTGTAAACAACTGGATTCTCATTGCCCTTGACATAATAACCTTTTCGCTTCCTGGCTAACATAGCCTCAATGGAAGCTGCATTCACACTGGAGTTATAAATGAATCTGGTATGTTTACTAGTCGTGGGTAAAGGTGAATTTGCCAAAGAATGACATGTGACATTGACTCCACAAGCAACTTGTTCTTGAATATTTTCAACACTTGACATACTGGTGACAGTTGTACTACTGCCATTTTCTGTACAGCTGCCCCATCCTAACGATGGACAGCTGCTTGCTCGTTTTTTGATTGGTTACTCTTTGTGAGACAGTTTTTCTCAGAATGATTGAGTTGTTTACCTAATGTCAGGCAGAAGGCACATATATGTTTATTCAGGCGACCATTTACCTCATGATCTTTCTGATGTGAACATGCATTTGACTGAAAGCTCTTACAAAACCAGGGCTTTTTGTCAGCCCTCGCCCAATTTTGCCTACTTGAAGGGACATGTTTCTGGGCATGAGCCCTGCGAACTCGATCAATTCTTTCAGTATCTTCCCACCTAAGGGACCCCCTCTCCATCTCACATAACAGGACCGCGTGAGCCGCCTTCGCCCCCTGCCAGGAGAAGTCTGTGGCGTCTTCCATTAGGTCCCCCAGATAGGAGATCATGATATCTTTTCTAGATTCAGACTTCTCCTCCAACACATTCCGACAAAACCCTTGGATCCACTGAGTTAAAGACAACTGATCATACCCTACCCTTTGACGATTAACCCCACCCAGGATTGCCTCGTGGGGCCAATGTACCCTATGCCTGACCTTAACATCAATTTCACCACCTCTCTTGGATTTATATTTCAATTTACCTGCGGAGTGTGAACTTTGACTAAGGTCCCTCAATCTCTTGTCAACTTTACGTTGCAGACGACTAGACTTCAATAACTCAAGGGAGGGTTCATCACTGTCGTCCGAGGACGAACTACTTAACACAGGTTTACTCTTTTTACTTTTACAACTTTCAATATTTGCAAGGAAACTATCTGTACTTAACTCTCGTTTCTCTGGTGTGGAGTGCCTGTCTGTTGAAATCCGCTCTTCTACTTGATCCAACCTGTCTGTGACCTTCTGGAGCTGCTGTAGAATCTTCAGCTGCAACAGCTGTCCGTCTCCCTGAGCCCCTGGTATAGACTGGGAAGCAGGTATACTTCCTGCAACGGCAGCATCTCGTAAATGTTCATTCACAGGTTCTTCTTGCTTCTTTCTTTGGCACTTTTTACCAGTAGGAGGTAGGTGTCTCACCTTACAACTCTTGCACATTTGTTTATTGTCTGGCATGATTGATTGAACTTATGATATTTCATGAACTATATAATTGTCAATGTCACTGAAAAGCACAATACAGGCGCTCCTGGCGCTGAGATTTGATGCTCAAAATGGCAGACTCAAGCTCAGTATATTCGACCAATTGACCAGAAAACATGGGATGCCATGCAATAAAAAAAATATAGGTTAGACCGTCCCTTCAACGCGACTATACAGAGCTTGAGGTTGTCAAGATGACCACAAAATCTCTCCACGCGCTGGCAGTTCAATTAAATCTTTCCATTCATTAATCAGTAAATGTCATAGTCTGTCTATTCACACTCCCAATGCGTGAAACATAACATAATATAAAAGACTTGTTGCAGGATAAATGACCGTTCAGTATTCACATATGTACAAGTTAAAAGACTAAAAGACAGTTAAAAACACATAAAATATCTCCATCAAGTTTCCAAAATTCATGTTTGCCCTTCAAATGTCAGTAACAAAGTGATAATGGCTGAGTTGCAGAACAGAGGTCAGATCCTTGACCAATCGAATTGGCTTGCATTCTCTGTTGACAAGGAGATTGGGCACTGAGCACAGAAACCCCACATTGGGTTTTCATGCTGTAAACCACAGAGTTCTAGTCTGGTATCCATGACCCCATACTAAGGTACCCACACAAAGAGCTGCCTTGAGGCTGGACTGACACCTGGGGCGCCCGAACGCCCCAAGCGATAGGCCTTCAGCACCTAGGTAAATACTTTATTGATTTGTCTCTGCCATTTGGGCATAAATTAGGGTCTTTTTTCTTTATGAAAAACAGCGATGAAGTACATTATAATATAAAAAATAATGGTCATAATTCATTGCTAAATTATATAGATGATTTAATCTATACTGTCCTTCCATTCATAATAAATAATTCTTACCTGTTCCTTATGGATCCCTTACAACAGCTAGGGTTAGATATCAGTAGTAAGAAACTTCATCCACCATCAACACAAGCCGTTTGCCTTGGTATCTTATTTGATACAGTCACTAGGACTATTGCTATACCCTCAGATAAATTGCAAGAAATTGTTCAGATATGCAAAAATTGGGAAAATAAAAATACTTGCACCAAAAATAAATTACAGTCATTATTAGGTTCACTTCTGTACGTGCGTCAAACCTGCTAGGGTGTTTGTATGAGGTGTATGAGGTCAGACCTGTATCGGCTGAAATATTTCTGCATGCCTCACTGACAGGCCTAGGGGGGTTTTGGTGATTTTATTTACGCACTGCCCCTTTCAAAAAAATTCACGAATTATAACATAGCACAGCTCGAAATTTTGAACATAGTAGTGGCTCTCAAGGTCTGGGGTCAATCCTGGGCAAATAAAAGGATTCAGATATTTTGTGATAATAGAGCAGTAGTTGCTACACTCAATTCCTGCAGGGCCAGAGACGAGACTTTGGCTACTTGTGATCGTAATATATGGCTCTTGGCAGCCATGTTCAATATAACATTAATTACATCTCATGTATATGGTACAAAAATGCCACAGCTGATTTATCATCAAGATGGTGTAGTACTTCCAATAATGTCAAAAAATTGTTACAACTTATCCAAAACCCCATCTGGGTGGATACACACTTGGACCTAACATTGTTAAACTATTTAGTGTTTGTATTTTGTAGAGCCTGGGGCCGCCACAGCTTCACTTGCCAGTGCTGCCAGCCATCGCATTTTCTCGGGTTATAGACCAGCTACACTTGCTGCTTATACTAGGTATTTCAAAGATTTCTTGGGGTTCCTGGTAGTGGCAGAGCTGTCGCTGCCCCAGGCCACTACATTGGATATACTGGCATACATGGAGCATCTCCTCCAGAGCGGTATGTCTGTTTCAAATATAACTAATCACATTGCTGGCAATAAGTCGTCCTTCCTTATGACACATATCACTTTTCTTTCCATAGTGGATACACCCGTCTAAATTTTTAAATCCTCCATAAGCCTCAGGCAGCTTACTATCTTTCACTTTTCCATCTATAAAAGTTTCTATAAAATGCAAAGAAGTCATAATTGGGAGGCGCCATAGCCGGAGGGTGTCGGAAGCTGGCAAATACCTTACACGCTGCTTCATTTCATAAAAATCAGAATCATATTGTACTTATGTATGGTTATGTGTGACATTACAAGTAATACTAGTTTTAACAATATTTACAATTCCAAACCTGCTGCTTTCAATGCATTGTGTTCGTTGGGTTTACAGGCCATATCACAAACATAGATAGCATGGATGAACTACCAACCTTACCATTTAAGATTTGGTCAGGAATTAAACCTAGGATCAGATAGGGTAGTCTGTGACCAAGTAGTCTGCACCACAAACTCTTTTAATATTACAGAACATAGGATATTTCTTGGAGAGGTCCCAATAAAATTCTTGCATTTACTGTCTACATTTTCCTATTAAACAAACCAGTGGATCAATAATTACTTCCAACTATAAGGTATTGTTTTCATAATCAACTATTTGTCTTTTTGTCTGTGGTTATTAGCCAGATTATACAAATACTACTGGCTGGAATTTTATGAAAAAGTCAGAAGATGAGTCTTGGTCCAACTTAGATCCTACTAATTGAGAGTGGTCTGGACCAACGTCTAGATACAAGAAATAATTTGGATTTCCCCATTTACTTATTATTTGCACTCTACAAGTGCTCTTGTTTTGCAATATTCTTACTTGCTTTAAATGTCAACACTATCAAATGTTCACAGATCTACATACTGTTGTGCAGTTTTCTTTCCAATAAACAATTTATAGCTATCTTCGTATTTTCTTTCTTATACTTCATGTATACTTTCATTATAAGTTTCCTTACTTTCTTTGTATCATTAACCACATTCATTAAAATAGATGAAAAATTCTGTCCATCCATCTAAAAAAGCCTTGGCCAAATCCATGCACTTGAGGCCTACCCTAGACAGGAGCAAGATTGATAGTAAAGAAAGGCAGAATAATGTAGGTTTCAACCAAAGGTCTGTATAACACAGGCAAAAAAGGTTGATTGAAAGCATTTTATTTGTTAAAAAATCACAACAGAAATGAAGTAATAAAGGATATTATCATATAAACAATGATTGATTCTTTAACAAAAACAAAAACAATGCAACAATACAATTGTTTTTGCAAGAAAATACTTGAACAGACATCACAGTTAATACAGAATAACAACTATTAAAAATGTACTGTATGACCTTCTTTGCATCAGAATAAGAATTAACCCCCTACCAGGAAGGTTTTGTTTTGGGTATTTTTGTTTGTCTGTCCGTTTGCGATAACTCTAAAACTAAAAAACACATCATCATGAATTTTTATGTGGGTATCGTCTGGCCATAGGAAGAAGGGATTAAAGTTTTGGAAATATTCTGATCATGCTGTTAATACAATAAAAAATCCCATATTGTCAACAGTGCCATTTTCAGTGAGTATTGGAATGGGTGAAATTACAATATAGGGATACTTGACTACCCTTGGCGGACATCTGTGCTCTAGGAATATTTTCTACTTACTCCATGTAATTGGTAAATATAATTTTAAATGATAAAACCTCATAAAAGAGGAGCTAAAAATAAAACAATAATCAGCAAATAAAAACAAAGAATAGAAGCAGCAATAAAACAACAGAAAACAGCATATAAATTCACCTAAAAATACATTACATTGATTGTGTAAACCAAAAGGCTTACAGTTTTACACAGATCCAGGGACCAGATGGGTATTCTGTATGTTGGATGAATTTCCCAGGTCTGTAAAAATTCGCGCACAAAACTTTCCTAAAGGAAAAGTTCCCACCATCTAAAGTTGAAGGGTTGCAGAAGCTCATACCATGTATTTAACTTTTTTTAGTTTTATATGTCTTCATATGTTTTTTTTAATTCTAGTTACTCTGAAAAAACATGCAAAGGGCATTACTGTTCAGGTGCACATTTTTCTTGTGGTATTAGTTTGGGTGGGAACTTTTCCTGTTGGGGACTTTTTCCAATGTCATTATTCAAACATGGGAAAACTTCACCACTCAAGGTTCATATCTGCCTTGCTCCAAGCGTATTTTCCTCCTCTCTTCAGGAACATCTGTTCATCAAAGTGACTCCTATCTATTGCATTTTGTACACCCACATCAAGAAGAGACCGAGAAGGCTCTTTGGTTCCACCATCCAGAAACCGCATCTGCCAAAAGAGGTCATAGAAGATATCAAAAGAATATCTTCAAAGATGTCAAAGAATGTTTAAACATAAGTCTCACTTCTGGCCACTTTCAGATGAAATATTTTACAATGACATAATAATTTTAAATTACAACAACTTATTTTGGTCACACTATCCAGAATCTATATCTTCCAGCACACAAAGTAATGGAAGCCGTCAATCTCTCTTTTATGTACATTCTTAAGCCGATTTTTTTAATGATCTACAAGATTTGACAACCTCTTTTCAGTTTTGAATTGATGACGTGTTTACTGTACAAATACTGGCAGTGAATAACTTAAATCGATGTAATACTGCATGTTAATTTGACTTCAAACTTGAACTTAGAGCTGGATGTATCTTTCATATTGACATTGTAAAAGATCTTGCTGTGGGGGAAATACAGATTAAATTTATTTTGTTTGAGTTTTAATGTTGCTTTGAATAGTGTACAGGTGTACTTCACGATGGGAAGTTTTATGGGTAGAGGAAACCATGCAGCAGGCACAGGTCCAATTCTTGACATCATGTTTTGGTCATGTTTGTATATGACATCAAGTAACTATCACTCGGACATGATTTAAGGTGGTCACGTCATCTGACACAAATCTGACATCCAGTTTATGTGACATGACATGACTTTATGTCAATAACATACCTACAATATCAACTAGATGACAAAATGATAACCAGACCTAATGTGATTGTATTATCCTATTCAATGACATAAAATTGACACCATCCCAACATGATTTTTTGTAGTCATGTCAAATGATGAAAATATGATGTTCGAATAATATGATGTGACCTGATATTCTACTCGGGCATTGTTTCTGACATCTTAATGATATTAATATGATGTCACTTTGTTAAAACATTTCAATTGGAGTATCATCATATCATTTGAGATCGGATTAACATCAGTATTCTATAAAATTATATCATTTTTAGGAATATTACAAATGTAATATCATCCTGTACACCAGCCAGGGTCATATTAGGACAGGCCCTCAGCTTTTTCACATGAGTAGGGTCAAACCTAGGCAGAGGTGACAACCTTTGATTAGATGCTGAACCTACTAACTTGGCCTCTAGTCTCTGTGATGTTGCTTTGACAAAAATAATTAAGTTTTGGTACAGACAAAACAATTATGTTTAAAACTGTAACTAAAATGCTGTGTGACAGCAAAAATTTACAAGAAATATGTTGTTTTGTAAACAAATGTATACTTTAGTGTTTGCAACCAAGCCAAAGATTGAATAAATAAAGATAAAAGTTCAGAAAAAGGGCTTCTAATATTCAAACTTTTGTACCCATAAATTGTATCTTTACAAATGGTATAAATTTTTGAACTGGTTCCCACTGAACATGAACTATTTTCTCCCATGGAATAATCTTTATAGTACATGGAAATCACTTAAGGCTGTGTCAGGTAAGTGTACACAATTGGTAGTTAAAGCAATGTAATTTGATATTAACTGTGAAAACAAAATGTTATTAACCAATATTTTTATTACTGAAAATTAGTTTCAGCACTTGTTAAATGATGTCAATCAGATTTTTATATCAGTACATCAAATTGATGTCAGTTTCTGATGTCATATAGACATGAAGTCAGTCCAAATTGGGCGATCATATTGATGTCTTATGCTGATATCAAATTTATATCGGCTACTAGATGTCATTTTTATGGCTTTTGGAGATGTCAAATAGACTAGGCTACTAAAGATCTGTTTGACATTTAACATATGATGTCATTTCGAATTTCAAATAAGCATCAGTTTCTGATGTCTTGCCCAGTGTCTTTTTGATTTCTTTTTGATATCCTATTGCCTGCTGGATTGGTAAGAAAGTACCATCTTTTCCACATTGGATCCAGGGTTTGAACCCCTGACCTCAGGTGGGGGGGGGGGGGGCGAAGGTGTTACCACTGCGCCACCATGCCCCCCTGATATAGGGATTAAATGAATTTAAAATAATGAAGATACTAATAAATAATTTCTTTCCAGTTTTGAAAATCAAGAAAACTACCAGCGTAGTAGCTGAAGTAGATGGTAACAAACAGTATAAAGATAAAATAAAAGTTAAAAGATAAAATAAAAGTTAAAGTAAAAAAATATATTTGAATTTAGTTTTCTATTGTACAGATGTTCACATGTCCAAATAACAAGATGAGGAGACCAAATTAAAATCAAGATTAGGTTTTTCAAAAGACAGATCATGTATCACTGTTTATTAGAAAGGCTGTTAGAGGTCTAGGCAGGTAGAATTGGACAATGAAACAATAACATACAATCAAACAAAACTCTGCTAGGTTTCTCATAGTCATACTGATTAGTCAAGGTTAATGAAACAGTTAAAGCTGCAGTGGAAGGTGTGGTATGGAAGACTGGTTTTAGTGCCTTTTTAAGAATATTTTCAGCACAAACCTATTGGAAGAGTGCCAACCTCTACCAAGGGCCAGTATCTGTTACTTATGATTACATTGATAAAAATCATCATTTTAAAAATTTCGTTGATCCAGAATGGGTTGCGGGGCATTCCTAAAATTAAATCAGCTCGTTTTTCTACCAACATCCACCTACTGTGAAAGTATCATGTAAACTGTGCACTCACATCTTGCATATATAACTTTCAAGTCAAGAACAAAATAGAATTATCACATAACTAGGCAGATGTGATGTCTTACATATTCATCCAGGATGAGGTAGGAATATCTCATAGTGTCATTGTTTTCTGGTACCAAACAGGGTACATGTTTATGTCTGTCCAGAAAGTCTTGGAACTCTTCTGGGGAGATAACAAAGGTCTCTGCATTCCTGATGGCGTCCTCACCTGCATTCTCACCATCAATAAGTAAACATTGAAACACCTGTAACACAGGGGTACAGGATAAATCTTCATTCAAATTAATACCAAAAGTCACTGAAACATCTGCAAAAGTGGGGTTGCAGGATAAATCTTCATAACTTATTAAAACAAGATCACTCAGAGAGCATAGACTTAAGCCCTGACACATGATAATATATAAAATTGGAAAAATCCATATTATTATTTTTTAATCCAGATGATGATCCAGATTACTCTCAAAATTTAATAGGATATAAATTAGACCAAGATTTATCATCTGTATGTTTTTTTTTTGTTTTTTTAGGAAGATCGAACCAGTGGTATTTGCGTAATTCTGCTAAGAAACAAACGAAACAGTTCTGAAAATAATACCTCCTTGGCAGCGGTAATAAAAGGCATTGAAACAATTGTAAAAATCAAAGTGCAGGATAAATCCCTAATACAAATTAAAATTAAAGGCACTTGAAACATCTGTACACTCAGTGGTGAAGGATAAATCTTTATTGAGATAAATATAAATGGCACTGAAACATCTGCAAGAATGGGATTAATCCTGTATAAAGAGTGGTATAAAAGGCACTGCAACACTGGCAATACAGGCATTCAGGATAAACCTTGATTTAAATTAATACTATTAAGACAAAAAGTCCTACACATTTATAGTCTATAATTGTAATTAGTTTTAACATAACTCTTTTAGTGCTTTATTATCATTTTTCTCAATCTGTTGTGTGTTATAACAACATATCTGGAAATGAGTATAATGTATAATGCACGATTTAATGCGCATTGTTTTAGAAAAATACACCTCAGGTTATAAATGTTCACAAAGTATTCTGAGTATGCTGTCTCCATGGTTCCAACACTGATTAAACTCTCCCTTCCCCTCCCCACCATTGATCCCTTATTGATTCAACCACCTAACTTCAGTCCTGTAGCACTGCTTGAACTCTTCTCCCCCCCAATATAGACCACATTTAACTTCTCTGACTCGTTATTAATCTGCAATACCCATTATTTGAAATTTTGAATCAATGACAATTGGAAAGCCTGTAAATTACCCATGAACTAATTAGGCAGTGTGGGTTTAAAAATCATAGTCTGTCAGATATCTTACTGATTCAAATAATGGACTGTAGTTATGGAGATCCAGCTATGACACAATGCAAATGGTTTGTACAATATTAAAGATTGATCCTCTGAAGAGCTGTTTAAATTATATCTGACTTATTACTGTAAATAAGGAGGGTCAGGATCAGAGAGAGGAGAGAGAGCCAGAGAGAGAGAAAAACTCTATTAAGATCTAATGAAGAATGGAGTTAAGATAATTATTTGGGTCATGCTCAAAATGATCAGACACAGTTCACTGATGAACACAGACTTAGAAGAGATGACCAGTAGCTGTCGAACATAGCTCTTTGTATGAACTAAATACTTTATACTTGGAGATAAGAACACTTGGAAAATGTATTAAAATATAGTAAATCAAGAACAAATCTATGTGTATTTAAATCTTATGGAAAAAAGCAGTGTTATTTCTTGGCCTTAATTATACAAAATGCATTGGAGCATCTGCAAAAGTAGGGTTGCAGGATGAATGATCTTGAAAGAGGCCACATAGTGCTCCGGCACTTATTTCATTAAAATTAATTCAAAAGGCTCTGAAACATCTGCAAGAGTACTGTGCAGGATAATGTCTCAATGAATCTAATCTAATGTGGACTTTTATAATGTTTAATCTCCATCAATTGACAGACTCTAAGGCATAATTGAACAAAAACAATCTGAACAATTGTAAGACCAATGACATAGCCAGGCCATACCAAAGAAGAGATAGCGGTGAAAGGAAGGCTATGGCAGATAGATTTTGGCAAATGTGTGACGTTTAAGCTTTTTACTGAAAGAGCCAATAAATGTTTGGGTGTATTATTAGGAGGATAATTCCAAATCTTGATAACATCAAAAGCAAAACTATGGCTGCAGTGTTTGACTGACCTGTAGAGTGATGAGCGAAAAGGAGAAAATGTTATTATTTACAATCAGGGTGACTATGGATGGTACTGTAGGAGGAACTGCTTAGAGACAAGGATAAAGATAAAGTAAAAATGCTCAGACATTGACAACATAGTCTGCATAAAATCTTAAAATACTTAAAAATGAATTAATATTAATATAAAAGGTACTAAAAACATCTACAATATAATGGTGCAGATAAATCTTCATCTAAAAGTAATATAAATGGCACTGAGATATCGACAACATATGCTTTTTTTATTTATTTATTTATTTGGGGTTTTACGTCACTTTCAACATTGCACAGGTCATATCACGATGGGTAGTTGGAAGGACAGATTACACTAGTACATACAGTTGGTCAAGGTTCTGTACTGTAAACTGCCGACCAATGGCAAGCAACTACCAGCTTTCCCACTTGAGGCGAGGCTCTCCACTCTGCCACCATGGCCTCTAACAACATATGCATATAAAATAAACCTTCGTTAAAAATGCAACAGGTACTGAAACAGTTGCAAAAGTAAGGGTGTCAGATAAATCCTCAGGAAGAGTGACATAAAAGGGACTGAAACATCTGCAACATATATGTACAAGATAAATCTTGAATTAAAATTAATGCAAGAGGCACTAAAACATTTGTAAAAGTGTGGGTGTCAGGATAACATTTATTACAATTAATACAAAAAAAAACTAAAACATCTGTAAAAATCTGGGCATCAGGATAACATTTATTACAATTAATACAAAAACCACATTAAAACATCTGTAAAAGTATGGGCGTCAGGATAACATTTATTACAATTAATAAAAAACCACTAAAACATCTGTAAAAGTGTGGGTGTCAGGATAACATTTATTACAATTAATACAAAAAATCACTAAAACATCTGTAACACCGGGATGCAAAATATCATTCATTAAAATTATCATACAGACAACTGAAACATCTGCAAAAGTAGAGAAGAGTATTTTTTAAACTACCTGTGCAGTTTACTCAGTGTACAAAGTTTACCAGAAAACTTTCCAGGTCAACCTGGACCTGAAAATGTTAAAGGTCCATAGCAAAAATTGATAGTCCCTTTTCAATGTAGGTTAAACCAGTATCGAGTTTCAAAACTGAACAAATTTCAAGTGCTAAAAAGTAAATGGTTGAATGTTATTTTACATAATGGAAAGAAAGGCTATTGTGGTGGCCCCAGTCCCAAAATAATTTCAGGGATTAAACAAGGTCGAAAGGGGTTTTTGTCTACTAGCATGAGCACAAAGCCCTCAGAGACATGAGTAGTGCATTGAAGCGATCACGCATCCCATTACTAATGTAGCCCATTGCCACTTGACTTCTGTAAAAGATACTCATCACACTATGCTACAATTCATTAAACTCCAGAGACAAAAAAAGTGATTTCTAGAAGCGCAAGCCTCACTAGAGATCACGATTAAAAAGCATATGAACAATTTATTCAATAACAGGACATCTGGACCTATTGCTTTTGAACCATACAGGTCCTTGAATAGAATAGAATAGAATAGAATAGAAACATTTATATAGCGCAAAATTGATGTAATATCCTCTAATGCGCTTGAGCTCAAAAAGGGAAAGTCCAGGGACGTATCAGGTCGAGATTCAAAATTAGCGCCCGCCAGGGAGATGTACTATGGTCGAGGATATGGTAATCTAAACAAATGGGTCTTTATCTGGCTACGGAAACCTGATATTGTTTGTTGTGATCGCACTGATTGTGGGAGTCGTACTGATTGTGTTCCATTCTATGGGGGAAGCCACTGCAAAACCTCTCCTACCAATGGCCTTTTTGTGAGAGACTGAGGAAAGAGAAAGACGATTTCCATGCGTTAAACAACTGGTTTTGGTATATGGGTTGAGAGAATTTGCTAGCCTTAAAAGTAATTAGATTGTACTTAAACAATATGCGGTATGTGATAGGGATCCAGTGTAGTTTTTGAAGAAAGGGAGTGACATGGCTAGTTCTATCAAGTCTAAAAACAATTCTACAAAGGGCATTTTGAATCTTTTGGAATTTAGCTACATTGTATTTACTTATGCCGCCATAAAGTAGGAAATTGTAGTAGTAAAGTCGACTGCTTTGAGTTTGTAAGCAAGGCTGCAGTCTCCACACTGAGGAATTTATGGATGCGTCTTAGGTCCTTAAGGTGGTAGTAACAGGCACGACACATATTGGTTATGTGGTTGGTAAAGGTGTTTCCGAGTCAAAAGTAACGCCTAGGTTCTTGACTGTATCGGTAGGGAAGATAGAATTTCCAAGAAGTTGAGTAGGGAATTTGTTGATGAGGGACTCTCTGGCTTGTCTATCACCAATGATAATAAATTCAGTTTTCTCGGGGTTGAGTTTAAGTTTCAGACCAGCCATCCAGTTTGGGACACATGTGAGACACTCAGTAAGCTCAGCTAGCTATTACCTAGTTTAACCTTCTGTTTGTGGTTTGAAAGATAGGATTTGATCCACCTCAACACAGTACCATCAACCCCAAACCAATCCCTGAGGGAATTAAAAAGAATGTCATGGACGATAGTGTCGAATGACGCTGAGAGGTCCAGCAATGTGAGTGCAACAGCCTTACCAGAGTCCATCGAAGCAGCAATGTCATTCTGGATTTTCAGGAGTGCTAATTCTGTGGAATGGAGTCTCTTGCAAGCGGATTGGTTGACACTGGGGAGCCCCCCATTATCGATGTAATTATTCAACTGTTTAGCCACTACTTTTTCGATCACTTTGGATATAAAACTGGGGTTGGATACCGGTCTGTAATTTTTGAGGAGATTTCTGTCTAAATTAGGTTTCTTGAGAAGGGGGGGGACATATACGGTTTTGAAAAAGTTTGGGAAGCTCCCTTCTCTGAGTGAGTAGTTAATAATATTGGTTACTGGAGTGACCAAAATGTCAGCACACTCTTTGACTAGTGTGGCTGGTATTGGGTCCAGGTCGCATGATTTGGTGGTGGATGATTTTAGGATTTTGAGGATGTCACCCTCAGATACAGGCTCAAAAGAGGACATGGCGGTGTTGTTACTATTCGGTCTTGTAAGGGAAACAGGCACTGATGACTTCAGTAGTGCAACTCCGATTTCCCCAATTTTGTCACTGAAAAAATGACCAAAAGTGTAAGCTAAGCCGATAGGACTAATATGATCGGGTAGGATGAAAGTTGAGGATTTGTTCAAGATTTTCTTGAAACCGACCACAGAGCCTTGGGGTTCCCATTATTTTCAGCAATAACGGTAGAATAGTGCCTTCATCTTGACTGTTGGGGGCCACGGTGGCAGAGTGGTAACACTCTCGCCTCCCACCTCTGAGGCCGGGGTTCGATCCCTGTGACGGCCTTAAGTGGGAAAGCTGGTAGTTGCTTGCCGTTGGTCGGCAGTTTACAGTACACAACCCTAGCAAACTCTATGTACTGGTTTCCTCTGCCCTTCCAACTACCCGTTGAAAGCGACGTAAAACCCCAAATAAATAAATAAAATCATCTTGACTGTTCCAGTAGGAAATTGTAGTGATTGACAGCAGCTCGATATCTACTCGGGTTAACTGCAGAAAAGTTACTGGATAGTGGGGAAGGTGTTAATTTTGTTTGCAAGTTGTACTCTGCACAAACAAATGTCAGGGAATCCCATGTGTTTCTACCAAACAAGAAATGCCAAACATGAAAGCAAATTTCAGGCCCTGTTTGGACTTTTCAGCAGTCCACATATCACAGGGATCTATTTAAACATGTTTGTTAGTTTGTTTATTTCAGCCTTAATGGGTTATACGTAATACCTATGGGTGAGTGTAATTAGCATGTATTGCTTGTTTACCATTCCCTCAACTACCCAGTGATATGACCTTTACAGTCCACTGAAAGCGAAATTCAAAAAAATTATAATTAAATCTATGAAAACAAACAATCCCCAGAATTCCTTTAAAAAATTACCAAGAATTTATTGTGTTTGCTTTTGCAAAACATTCAGATTTTACCATTTTTGGCTTAAGTGGTATAGAGATTTATTTTAAGGGGCGATAATATAATTTCTACATAAAATCAACGCCCCAACTTTGCACAGTTTGCATTTCTTCGGAAAGTCCCGAAGATATTTAATTTATCATGGTTGTCACTATAACTTCCTTATTTGGCATAAAAATTGCATGAGTTTTGCATATGTTATTAAATATTCTGTCTTCCGGTTTGTGCAAAGTTATAGCAGCAGTAAGTAACAATTGCCTGGAAATGAAAGTACTCTACAGACAACCATTGTCCATCGCCATTAAAATAAGTTGTTTCAAATATCTTTGTGTCAAATTAAATAAAATTGCTGTACCTTCCAACGGATTGGATTTAACTGCGTAATTTCTTCAGCCATGTCTTCATCTTTGTTGTATGTGTTGATGACAGAATTAATTTTAAAAGCCACCTGTAAAATATAATAAAGAAAATAAAACAAAAACAAAAGTTGTGATTCACTATCACCTCTGCTAAAGAGGTATTAAATTCATGGCCGTTTGTTTATCTGCCTGTTTGTTAGCGGGATTTTACTACTGGATGGAACTTCATGAAAAATTGAGAAGATGGGTCTTGCTCCAACTGACATCAAATTCAATTTTGAAAGTAATCCTGATTACCGCCTGGATACAAAATAACACCAAAAATTCAGATTTTCCCATTTACTTATTATGGTGCCATTTCTAAAATTATCAAACATTCCTTGGCAGTGGTATGCACTCTACGAGTGCTCTTGTTATTCTTTGTTTTTGCACACCAGGAACAAAATCTATGCAATTGAAAAAAACTTCTTGTTTTTTCCTAGTGGCTTGTAGATCACTCTATCAGTTCATCCCTTCAGACAAAGGTTTTTGGGATCTACTGTGTTCACAATTATTTAATTTTTGAGCCACAGGGGGTTTCTATAGTTTGGGTTCGATCCCCACTCTGACTCCCGACTCCAGGATACAATCAATCTAGTTGGGGTGAGTCTGTAAAATACTCCAGTCCTGTCAGTTTCTTACTGTGGCTTGTCGGGGCTGGTTACAGCTTGTCTGTTAGGAGTTTACGGCTTGTCATGGTAGATTCCCATTTTGTCATGGAGAAAATGATCCTGACCCCAAGTCAGGTCGTTATCTTGATCCAGACAAGCCAGTATGTCTTGGGGTAATTTAACTGACCCAGAATTTTTGCTTGCTTTTTGCGGTTTTCGTTGCCGATTCCCTGACTTTTGCAACCGACCCTAGAGTCATAGGGTCGGTTAAAGAGTTGGTTCCAGTGGAACCCCCCCCCCCCCATTAGGAATCTTCCTGCTGTTCCAGCAATGGATTTACTGGCAGACTATTGGTCAGTTTGCATAGGTTCTGGGGAAATTCTATCTTTGCCCTCACTGATAAAGTGGAGAGCCAACAAAATATCAAATCTAATATGGACTTTTATAATGCTTAATCTCCAACACTGTTAGACTCTAAGGCGCCAGTATACATAAAGCATTGAAAACTAAATCAAACTTTGTACAAAGGTGTTGTAAAATTTGCACGGGAAATTATGTCCCTTTCATATGTTGTACAGCTCTAGCCTTTTACAAACTTTTAAAATAAATTAAATAAATATATTTGAAATGGCCTAGTTTGTTGTGTAATGGGGCCAGCTGGGCAGATATACAAGTGTCAATTGTGTAACGGGACTAAGTCTTCGAGTTTGCAAGAACAGGGGTGGACAGTCTAGTGGACAGGACAGTTATGACACAACTAGTTTCACTGTCTGTTCATTTACTGTTTTCCATTGTACTGACCTGTAAGACTGTCCACCTGCATATATTAAATCTTTTAGCTAGGTCATATCTTTCCTTACTGTTGTATCTGTACGTTATTACTTTTCGCTTATCAATCTAGTCCTGAAGAGGAAACCAGTACATACAGTTGGTCAAGGTTCTGTACTGTAAACTGCCGACCATTGGTAAGCAACTACCAACATTCCCACATAAGGTCCGGGGATTGAACCACCAACCTCAGAGGTGGGAGGCGAGTGTGTTACCACTGGCCCCTTGATTTCTTTTGATTCAAAAATGTATTGATATGTAAATGAATAGACTTTTTACAGTGTATTATGGGGCAATAATTTTTTTTCAGAATACCAATAATCAACTTGGCAGAACTAGGAATTTGCACTCGGTATAGATGCTAAAGGTCAATACGTGAATTCCTTACATGGAATCATTACACCAACTGATCAAATTGCTAATAACTATTGTGTATTACACAGTATTTGTCCTATGAGATTTTATATTATACTTAATAGACTCCAATAAACATGTGACACCTGCCTTTTGTTTGGCTGTCGAATGTAATTTGTGTACTGTGATTTTTTGTCAAGGCAAGTGATATATAAACTTTGTTTATATCTACCTTAATTTTGTGGCACGCCAGTAGGTGTTTCAAATAAAACATTCTCCATTTAAACTGCTCATGTGACTTTTGCAATTCTATTTTTAGACTATTTGCTTACAGGATGGTTTACTGTCCACTACAAACATGTCATTAGTGGTTACTTGTGTTAATCAGTATTAAAGTGAAAAATGACAGAAAGAATTAAACTGGAACCATCATAAATGTTTATATATATCTATCTCCTTTTTCCAATACATTGGGTGAATAACTGTTTAACTCAAATAAATGTGTACAAAAACATGCTCACTGCAGGGGTTTCTGCCCACTTTCTGTCTTTTTATTGACAGCAAATGTACTAAACTGAAAACTCAAAGTGGGATATTGAGAAATAAAACCCAGATGGGCGACCATTCCATTGTCTCAAGTCTCCATTATTTTTTGCATAATGGAGAGTTAACACTACATTATTTTCTAACAGTGGATTGTGGTTTAGTTCAATGGTCAGTCTGCCAAGACCAAAAGGGTATTTAGTAGTTGCCAGTCATCCTCAGCACAATGCATTCAATATTGAAATGTTTTCACAACTTCTTTGATATTAATTAGTTCAGTGGGTACATTTACAAAGTCTTTTTAATTCTTAATGACATTCAGAGTTCATAGAAAAATACCTCATTGAAAATGCTACCTTGAAAAAATACCTCCTGACAAATACAGAACAAGCAATTTAATTTATAAAGTTGGATATTTTTTAATTCTTTGCATTTCTTTACAATCTGACTTTACAATAATCTTCTGTTAACTTAATCAAAGGAGCAGTTACCTTTCAAACAAACTCACTATTAAAATCTAACCCAGCATATTATATTAAAAAGAGTGTTTTAGTGGCTCAAAATTTACTCAAGTAAAATGAGGAAAAAAAATGTTTTTAGTTCAAAACAAAGATTTTAATTTACCTTATTACAGTTTGTTATATACTTGTAAAATGATACACTGTTTGTGGTTGAAATGAATTTTGTTCTTAATGTTGTGGAATAATTTTCATAGGAAGTATTACTGAAATACAAAATGTGGTGACAATCCTCCAAGGAGGCATTTTACTTGATTCCAACTTAAGAGACAAAGAAGCACACAAAAAAAAAATCTTGAGAAACCCAAAAACATCAACACAAATAAAACAAGTAAGTAATTCTCCAGTTTTTAGTACTTTCAATGCCTGAAACACAAAAATAATAGCTTACTGTCTTAAAATAAGCACATATTAATAAAGTAACATGAAACAATCACCTAAACAAATTATCAACAGCATAGTTAAATAAGCAGTCTAATGTTTTCTGGAAAATGCTTTCTGTAAGTCACAGATCCATATTTTATCGATTATCATTATCCATGGTTAAATTTTGTGACAGATTATATTAAATCTTTTCAAGCTTTATCCAAAATTATATATTCCCATAAAGGAAAACCAGTGGTACGCATGGTGAAACAATGTTGATTGTGCATTGAAATAAAAAAAACAACCATAGAACTAATTTAGTGAAAGCCCCATATGGTATGCACACCAAAGGAAACATTGCAAAGGTTGTCTAGGTTGATCATATGGTACAAGGTGTTAAATTATAGAATTATTAAATTGGTTTTAATTTACAGGGTTTATGCAGTGTTTCCACTGCAACCGACAGGCTGGTAACTATGCATTTTTGGAGAGTCGGGACCAATGTTTACATGGTCGGTTAGGGTTGGTTTCAAGTTCCCGGCCTGTCAGAGAGAGTCGGTGAAATTTCAAACATGTTTGATATTTTTACGACCATTGCCAAATATCCAAATATTTACTAGTGACCTAGTTTAAGAATTGTTTATTGGTCGACACTTGATCCTCTTTTTCCCAAAAATTCATCAAAAACTGTTATTACAATACTGATTTCAAGTTTGGTCATGGGGTTCTGTATGTTTCTGTCTGTTTGTCTTTACGGCTTGTCTGTTTGTAATCCGACTTGTCTGTTAGGGGTTTAGGGCTTGTCGTAGTACTTCTACGACTGGCCGTGCAATAAACGTCCCCAACCCTACATCTTGTCGGGAAGATCATTATGTCCTGTCTGTAACTATACCGTCCTGTCGGGGATTTCATAACGGACTCATCATTTTCGAGCCTTTTTTTTCTACGACCCTACAACTTTTGCAACCGACCCTAGGGTTGAATGGTCAGTTACAGGGTGGGTTACAGTGGAAACACTGCATTAAGTTTACATAATGGAGCACCACTTGGCCATTATCTATATAAGAACACAATTGGAGATCACCCAAATGGTACAAATTTTGAAATTTATCACAAGAAACGATTAATAAAATTTATAAAATTTTAAAATATCTCTGTCAGTTTATCTCTGACAGGGAGGTATTAAATTCATGAGCGTTTGTCTGTTTGTTAGCAGGATTACACACATACTTCTGGCTCGATCTTCATGAAAAATTGGTGAGACGGGTCTTGGTCCAACTTAGATCCCCTGAAATTTTGAGAATGATCTGGATCACCGTCTGGATACGAAAAGGACATCAAAGTTCAGGATTTTTCCATTTAGATATTATTATGTGCCTCATTGTCAACATTTACTGAAAATTTTGTTCTTTTGCAAACAGGCAGATAGACACTACAAACTTAATGTTGGTGTTCCACCACACGACTAAGCTTCCCGATTAAGGGGTTTTTGTAGTCGGTTTCAAATATTTTCTTAGTCCCAGGCATTCGGTATGGATCGGTAGTTGTCGGTTGGGGCCGTGAGAAATATCAAACATGTTTGATATTTCTCACGATCCAAACCAATTCTCATTTCCCGACGTCAACAAAATGTCCAGTCCCAGGCTTCCTCAGGCCTCCTCAGACCCAAATTAACGCGGTCCTATGTTGTCTCAGGCCTCCTGCAACCCTTAGTCCAAGGTGTCTGTAGCTTAGTCTCAAGAAGCCTGTTTGTCAGTCTGTCCTGTTCGCCCGACTCATAACAGATCCTTGAAGTTTCATGCGTGTGAAAAGGAATCGGTTTCATTAGTCCCGGGAATGCCCCCGTTCTACCGAGCGATCGGCCGCCGACTCAGTCTGCGACCCTTATTCCTGTAGAATCTTGTACATTCTTGACAAAAATGGGTGGAGCAACCAGTCTTGTGGTCGTCTTGAGCAGACCTCAAGATTAATCCCAGGCTGCCTGCAGTAGCCTCAGATTGTCCCCGACTATCTCACGACCAGTCCCAGACTGGACCAAGATTAAGCCTGTAACCATCCACGACTGCCCAAGATTTGTAGCAGGCAACCTCAGGCAACCCCGGGCTGCCTGCGACCAGACCAAAGAATAATCGGCTATTGTCCCAAGACTCCCGCAGAACGTCTGAGGCCATCTGAGGAAGCCTGGGACTAGTCACAGGATCACCCCAGGGCTCCCCAGACAGCAATTGCGATTTTTGTTTTGACATTTTGACCATTTTTGACCTAAATTTTTTATATAAAAGCTGCAGTTGAAGTTGTAACAGCTTCACACAGTCTGGACTCAAATCAAGATGCCACCACATCACTTTCAGATGCAAGTTAGGGCTTTTTAGTTTTTATTCAGATACAGATCTTGTTTCTCTTGCATCTAATCAGGTTTTGACCCCAGCAGCAAGCAGCACCAGCACCACCACCTCAACCACCACCAGCTCCAGCAAGGGCCAGACGGAGGCACACCTGTTGGGTGCGGCCTTATATAATACATCGTGAAGAAAAAGGGGCTTATCACAACCTACTTGCAGATCTGTATGACTTTGATGTGCCAGGATTCACAAACTTTATGAGGATGACCCCAGAATTTTTTGAAATGATCAAGGCACGAGTCCACCCACACCTGGTTAGACAAGCAACGAACTACAGAGGGCCACTCAGTGTTGGACTCAAATTAGCCATTACTCTATACGTTTTTTGGCCACTGGGGAGTCATACCAGTCATTATCATACCAGTTTATGGTTGGCAGGTCCTCAATGTCAAAATTTGTGCCCAAAGTGTGTAGGGCTATCAAAGATGAATTTCTACGTGAATATGTGATATGTCCAACCACCCCAGACACCTGGAAAGAAGGGGCCTTGGATGGGAAACACATAGCCATCAAGAAGCCGAAGAATTCAGGGACTCTCTACCATAACTACAAGGGCTTCTTCTCCATAGTTATGCTGGCACTAGTTGATGGTGAATATAAGTTTAGATGGCTGGACATTGGGACTGAAGGATCGTGCTCTGATGCTCAAATTTTTAATTGCTCCCAACTGAGGGAAATGATTGAGGACGAGACCCTGGGGTTGCCTCAAGCCTGCCCGATTGTCCAAGGTCAAAGGGATGTGAGTTATTTCATTGTTGCAGATGATGCTTTCGCCTTGAAGAAGTGGTTGCTCAAACCCTACAGTAGAAGAGGGCTCAGTAGACAGGAAAGGATTGCAAACTATAGAATTTCAAGGGCAAGAAGAGTGGTGGAAAATGCATTTGGGATACTGGCCGCCAGGTTCAGGGTGCTGTTGACTACCATAGAACTTCCACCAGAGACTGTGAAAGACCTTGTCATGACGTGTGCAGTGTTGCACAACATACTGAGGAGCCAGTACGAGAACCATGGTTCACAGCAACCAGGGGATGGCGAGGACCCAGACTTTGGTGGTGTAGAGCTGGTTGGTGATGGTGCAAATCATGGTGCAGAGAGGAATCCATCCAGGGAAGCCAAAAGACAGAGGGACTACATGAAACAATACTTCAACATTGCTGGTGCTGTGCCATGGCGACGACCGGATCTGAGTCCTTTCAGGACTACAAATCAGTCCTTTTCAGGATTACCAAAATATTCCAAAAACAATTAATAGCTCTTGTTGTTTACACATAATATCATTAAAAAAACAACTTTAAAGTCACCCAAAAATAATGCCTTTAGTAATCCAAAAGACTTTATAAATAATAGAAAAAATATAACTATATTATTTTGAATAATTATAATATAATGTAATATAGTTATAATATATATCATCTTTGATTCTTTATAAATGTAGACCTCAAAGGTTTTAAAGGTTGTTTTTGTAACGTATAGAATTTTGAAATAGCCAAATATCTATTTCTTCAACACTATTAATTTGGAAGAATGACAGAAAATTTAGAATAGCCGAAATCAAAAGCCCAAATATTTATTCAACTTTTCAACATATCTTTATAAATGGAGACCTCAACAGGCCCATTTTCTTATATTTTTTAAAGGTTTTTGTTTTATTAAAGCTTTAAAGTATTATTCCTCTTTGAAACTTTTTTTATTTATCTAGGGGCAATTAAACTAGCATTTCTATGGCCATATTTGATAGGGGAAATTACTTCAAGTTATGTATGTGGCCTTTGTTGAAAATCAGTACTGCTATTTCTGTGTTTTGAGGGGTCAGTGTGAGTGTTGGACTTTTAGTTTTTTATTTTTGTTTTATTTTTGTAAGTATTTGTACTGAGCTTTGTATGTGTTTGGGGAGGGATGAGTATAGCAACACAGCTTAATAAAAGTTCTTGGAAGATTTGGGGGCCCTTAAAGGGCCGAAAGCAGGCTGGAATCCTGGCTGGCTACTGAGGCGGCTGTTGCTGTTGCAGAGGTTGCTGGGAAGTTGAAGGTGTTGCTGGTGACGCAATGAAGACTTGTGGAGTGTTGACATCTGTAACTCCTGTGATGTCCGATAAACTTAAAAATCCAGACAGGTTGTGACGACTGCTCTTGTCCTGTCCAAATCCCACTTGTGACGGTGTGTAATACAGCAGGCTGCTGCTGGAAGCTGAAGCTGCAGCTTGTCTCGTGGGTCCCTGTGGTGGTAAAATCCCCATTGCCTGTGTATCTGAAGTTACGGTAGCTGTTCTTCTTGGCAGTGGTGTTGCTTGCCTTGGAGTCGGTGGTTGAGCTGGGGCTGGAGCTTTACTTGGAGTTGCGGGTTTCAAATTGCTGGCAGTGACGTTCTGCAGTGCGTTGAAGACCTGCCCCTTCAAAGTGTGGTACTGCTCTTCGCTCAACTTGCTCACTTCAGATGCCACAAAGTCAAAAAAGTGTTCTTTCATCCACTGGCTTCTCAACAAACTTGGACACCATAGTCTTCATGGTATCAAAATGTTCCAATAACTTGTGGTCTGTAGACAACGGCCCCAAGTTAACAGGTGATCTGCCACTTGCGTCTAGTGATTCAACGTCCGTACTGGAGCGAGTACTGTCGCTGTGCACCCTGGAACTCCTGGCTTCTAGCCCTGCTGTTATGTTTTCCCCTTTCCTGCGGATGTGGCCACGCATAAAGGACATGCGGTCATAAACCCACTTCTGTCTTGGTGTGAAATTGGCTGGAGCCTGACCAGACTTGTTCCTTGACACCTTGCCAAAAGTTGTCCTCTTGGATGTGTACCACCGTTTCACATCATTCGCATCTAGCTTCAGTTCAGTTGCAATCTCTACCCATAGAGCTTCCTTGTGATATTTGTCTGCATATCTCTCGTGCTCCTTGTTGTAAATTTATGGGTGGTTCTGCAAAAATTCAATGATGGCATCCTCCTCCTTATCTGTGAAGGCTGTCACTAGCCTACATCTTTTTGAAATAACAGGTAGTGGTGCATTCTGTGGGACTTGCTCCTCCTCTTCATCATCAACGGCTGCCTCAGTAGTAGGCAGTATCTCATCACTAGGTGGAGCTTGGAGTGGTGTAGGCTGTGCAACAGTATCAGTGGGTTCCTCCCCTGTAGCCTCTTCTCTCCTCTCCTCCTGTTGCTTGCTCTTCCTTTTCCTCTTATACATCTCGTAAAATTAAAAAAAATGTAAAATGTGTCTATCTGTGAAACTTGCCCTAAGCTCAACTTATATATCAAAATAAAAACTGAAATCCCCTAAGTAAAATCCCTGTGACACAATCGACGTTCTCAGTAGCCAGACAGTACCAGTTAAAGTGAAAGCAAGCTGGGGGTCTCCTTATATAGTCGCCGACCACGAGAAAAACTAGTGCGCATCCAACATGTGCAGACAAATCCGCCACACATTCTGTCACGCAATCTTGCCTTTGATCTCAGGCCGCCCCAGACAATCCCCAATGTTCCCAGGCTGTCTTCTCTTTGTCTGCATTTGCCTGGGGCAGTCGGCTACTGCCTTGATGTTTGCACGTGCAAGATTCTTGTGTGAGTGTGAGAATTGTCGGCGACTGTTAGCCGGCTTTCCCAGGCGTCCTCAGACAATCTTTGATATTCGCCGACAGTCTGCGACTAAGGGTCACGGATAAAAAAGCATGGGAAAAATATACATGCGTTAGTCGGCCACCAGTCACAGACTGCCTGGGACAATATTTTCTTGGTCGGAGACTAGCAGTTAAAGAATGCATAAGACTGTCGCAGACTGACCAAAATTCTGTCTGAGGCCATCTGGGACAGCCTGAGGCAGTCACAGATTCAACAAGATTAAGGTTCATGATTAAGCCAGTCGTTAGGAGTCGCGAATAATATCAAACATGTTTGATATTGCTCACGACAGGTAACGACTACACGAGACGGTCTGCGACTTACCCAAGATTCACTCAGGACTTGCAAATTTCCTTAATTGTGGGCCTTAATCGCTCGGTGGAACGGGGGCAGAAGCCTCAGACCGTCTCAGGTGTCCTGGGACTAAGAAATCTGGGTCTGGGACTAAGCCCTGACTAAGAGAAGCTTAGAGAAGAAGAGAACTGATCCAAGCCGGCCTCCTCAGGCCACCTGGGACCACTGAAATTTAGTCTGCGACAGTCTGAGGAGGCCTGGGACTAAGTACCAATTAAGCACCGACTATTTTCCGTGCGTCTGAAACCAAAAATCTAAATCTAAATCTACTGCTTTGCAGGCGCAATATCTTCCCCAAGGGGAACTCAGTGCGCTAACTAATCATGTATAATTTCCAAGTCATAGTGGGGGACGAGTCCAGGTCTGTATTCCGATGGTTGTGGGTGTGAACGTGGGGAAGAATCTAGGTCGGAAAAGCAGATTTAAAAAGGTGAGTTTTCAGGTGCTTCCTGAAGGATGTAACAGATAGACTGGTTCTTACATGGACAGGAAGTGAGTTCCAGAAAGCAGGTGCATGATGGCTGAAAGATTTGGTAAGATACTTATGAGACTTATGTATTTTAGAGTCAAAAGAAGGAACTTGAAGGAATTTGTATTTTGGACTGCTACGTCTGGTGTTCCTTGATGAGGTATATGGATGAAGTTTATCCTTGAGGTACACAGGTTGACCATACTTAAGGACCTTATATGTGATCAACCCAATTTTGAAAAGAACCCTGTATTTGACTGGTAGCCAATGTAGTTTTTCCAGATTTGGAGTTGTATGAGTGTACCTCGAGGATCTAGTGACTACTCGACAGAAGGAGTTCTGAACACCCTGCAACCTCTTTAGCTCAGAAAGAGTGAGTGAGGCAAAGAGGGAATTACAGTAGTCAATTCGGCTACTGACGAGAGCATTTGCAAGGAGTATTGCTGTGTTAAGGTCAAGGAGATGGCGAATCCTATATAAATCTCTTATATGGAACCGAGTGGACTTAATGACTTGGGAAATGTGATCTGTGAAGGTCAGGTTGGAGTCGAACACCACTCCTAGGTTTTTGACATTTGAGGCAGGTGCCACTTTATTCCCAAGAATATCAGTGGGAAAAAGGGAATGAAGTTGTTTGCGACTCTGTTTTGAACCAATCAGGATGAATTCTGTTTTGTCTGGGTTTAATTTGAGTTTATTTGCAGCCATGAAATTTTGTATATCATGTAGGCAGTCTGTTAGAGCTGTCATTGACTGACTGAAATTTGATGGTGAAAGAGTAATGTATAACTGAGTGTCATCTGCATAAAAGTGGTGTTTGATACCCCTATGAGATCGAATAATTGAACTGAGTGGATTTGTGTACATGGAGAAAAGGAGTGGCCCCAGGACCGAGCCTTGAGGGACACCAAATTTTAAGTCCATGGGATGTGACAGTACAGAGCCTACCTTGACTGATTGAGTCCTGTCCGACAAGTAAGACTTGAACCAACTCAGAGCCAGTCCATTGATGCCATAGCATTCATATAATCTGTGGAACAGGATCGAGTGGTCAATGGTGTCGAAGGCTGCCGAGAGATCAAGGAGGGTTAGGGCTGTTGTACTGCCTTCAGACATATTGAGGAAAAGATCATCCTGTATATTTAGGAGGGCACTTTCCGTAGAATGGAACCTTCTATAGGCAGATTGGAAACCAGTCAAAAGACAGGACTCGTCCAGGTGAGACAGGAGTTGGGACGACACCACTCTCTCTAAGACCTTTGAAACAAAATTTAAATTAGAGACAGGCCTATAGTTTTTAAGGACTTCTCTATCAAGGGTTGATTTTTTTGGAGTCACATGGGCCTGTTTGAAAAATTTAGGGCAGCTTCCTTCATGGAGTGATGCATTAATTACTGATGTGATAGGGGTGATGAGGATATCTAAAAATTCTATTACAAGAAATGTTGGCCAAGGATCAAGGGAGCAAGATTTGCTAGGGGAGTTTTTGATGATATTAGCTACCTGATCTTCTGAAACAGAGGAAAAAGCTGAGAAAGCAGGAGGTGTGAGATCAGAATCAGTGCATTTACGGGGATTAGAGTTGGCGAAGGATTGACGAATGTTTGTGATTTTTTCTGTGAAAAATTCAACAAATTTGTCAGCTAAAAGTTGAGGAGGATTTACTGAGGGAAGTACTTTTGCAGCAGATCTATGGAGTACATTGTTTAGAGTTTGCCAAAGTTTCTGAGGTTTGTCCTGGTTGTCATGAATTCTGGATTTGAGGAAGTCAGATTTCGCTTTCATGCAGATTTTATTATACATATGAACCTTTTTGATATATTGTGATCTGTTGAAACTGGTTTTATTTTTGCGCCAAAGGCGTTCAAAGAGACGTTTTGTTTCTTTTGCCGCAATGACACTGTCATTTACCCACCCAGGGATATATTTGGCTCTGACGTGTTTAGTGATGGAAGGAGCATGTTTGTCAATGAGAGTTGTTAAAGTGGAGTGGTACTGTGAGTACAAGGCATCAGAATTATTTTTCGGATCAACAATAAGTTCAGACGAGAGAAGATCCTTTCTCATGGCTTCCATATTGATTTTATGGTATTTTCTGAAAGTGACAGTGTCACCAGAGATTCGTCTTTGGGGGGTGATATTGACCTTGAATATGATGGAGAGGTGATCGGAGAAGGCCTCGGTGGCATGGACGTGTGAAATGTTGTCGTTTCTAGATTTGGTGAGAACTAAGTCAATGGTGTGTCCGAGGATATGAGTAGGAAAATTTACCTTTTGAAGGAGGTCGAAAGACCCTAAAAGAGCATGAAATTTTTTTGAGTCGTTGGAATTTGTGTCCATGTGAATGTTGAAGTCCCCGATGATAACCAAATTGTCAGTAGTAGGGTAAATATTTTCGAGAAGTGCATTAAACTGTTCATAGAAGGTTGCAGGGCTGGTTGATGGGGGTTTGTATATATTGAGAAAAAGGCAGGATTCATTTTGTAAGGAGATTTTAATAAGGAGGTTTTCAAAAGAGGAATAAGTATCAGTATTGCCAAAGAGGCAATGAGGGGGTCTGGGACTATATAAGCGACTGCACACACGCTTTCTGTGTTTAAACTGGTTGGCTACTGAGAGACGTGAGTTGATTACTGCTTAGAGGTTTTCAGTTTTTTACATTTCACATTTTACTTGAGTTAGGGCAAATTTAAGGAGACACATTTTAGTTTTTTTACTTTTTTTGTGATATTCACTGGAGTTATGAGAAAAGAGAAAGGAGGAAACAAGAAGATGGAGGAGAGGCAAGTGGAGAGGGAGAAGGAAGGCGGAGAGTTAGAGGAGATGACAGAGGAAAGGACAGAAGAGTGTACAGAAGAGAGAATAGAGGATAGAGAGAAAGGTTTAGAAGTTACAGAGGAAGCTTGCAAAGAAGATGAGAGGTGTGAGGAAGAATCAGAGTGTCACTCAGCAGCCAAGAGTGCCAGGGTTTGTGCTACATTCACTGACAGCCAAGAAATTGCCATTGTTGAGTTTGTGAAGGAGCACCCATAGATGTACGACAAGTAGCAAGGACGTTTCCACGACATACATAGGAAGGAGGCTCTCTGGGCAGAAATCTCTGCAGAACTGAAGCTCCAGCCCTTTGATGTCAGAAGGTGGTTTGAGTCACAGAGAACTCGTTGGAAAGCTCTCCAAGCTACAGTCTGGCCAAGCCCCAAGGGAGATGACCAAGAGACAGTCCTGGGTCTACCAGCAGATGGGTTTCCTTAAGATCCACATTAGACACAAGGGGGCCAACAGAAGTTCTGGGTTCGAGGCCAGTCCCAACACCAGCAGGCATGAAGAATCGCGTGGCTCTACTACTGATACAGAATATCTTGAGTCCATTGTCCTGAGGGAGAGTGCAAGTCAACCAATTATTACATCTACACCAGTTTCTACAGATTCAAAGATACTTGAGCACTTTGACCAGATGAGGACACTGATCTCAGGTTTCCTGCAGCAGAAGTCAGACAGGCAGCCCTTCTTTGACTACGTGGCATCAGAGGCTGAAAAGATGACCCAAGAGGAGTTTGAGGACCTCAAGGCCAGGAGATATTGAAGAAGTAAAGAACACTCATAGACGTCAAGTTCTACCCAAGAGATCAGCCACTATTACCAAAGAGTCACAGAGGGTTGGAATACTGCCAACAACCACTCAACAGGCGTCTAGTTCCACCCAAGCTGCAGTAGGCAGCAGTTCCAGCAGTTACGTCTGCTACACACCCAGCCCCATTGGCTTTGAAAACCCTCCATCAGTGCTGACAGTACAGGACAATGGCAGCAGACACAACTTAAGTGGAATACTAAGCCAGATACCAGATCTAACAACACAGATCATTGAGCAGCCTCAGCAGCAGCAACAGCAGCAGCTCTACACCATCACCACCACAGCACCGCCTCAACAGCAGCAGCCTCCTCAGTAGCCAGCCAGTCCGGGTGGGTCTCGTACCCCATATAGGCCCTTTTCAGGGTCGCCCAAATCTTCCAAAAACAATTATTTAGCTGCAAGTTTTTCAAATTCCCCTCCCAAAACATAACAGTTCAGTACAAATACTTATCACAAAACACAAAAAAGCCCAACACCCACACCACCCCAAACATGAAACAAATAACCCATGGTAATACACATAACAACAAAAGCCCACATAGAAAAAAATAGATAAATAAACTCCCAATATGGCCAATAATCTGCCCATTTGTAGTTTGGAACAAGCACAGCTGATTAATTGTTTTTGGTTATTAGTCCTGAAAAGGACTGGTTATTAATCCTGAAAAGGACTGGTTACTGCACTAGCAGTTATATTCTGCCATCTTGCCAGGCCACTGCTCCCTCGTTATTGAAGTAGTCCTTGAGGTAATCCCTCAGTCTTTTGGCTTCTCTGGCAGGGTTTCTTTCGCGACCACCATCAGCAGCACCACCAATCAACCGACCATCACCAGGCACATCATCATCTTCACCAGGCTGCTGAGCACCATGTTGACTTTGATACTGGCTTCTCAGTATGTTGTGCAGAACCACACAGGTCATGACCACATCCCTGACTGTTTCTGGGGGTAGTTCAATAGTGGTCATCATGACTCTAAATCTTGAAACCAGGATGCCAAAAGCGTTCTCAACAACTCTCCTGCCCCTTGATATTCTGTAGTTGGCAATCCTTTCCTTTCTGGTTAACATCCTTCTTCTTAACATCTTTCATCAGCCAGGTCTTCAGGGCAAACGCATCATCTGTCAGGATGAAGTAGGGGACATCTCGACCACCCTGGGTTATAGGCGCTGAGTCAGGGAAGCCTATGCTGCCATCATCTTCCTCTTCAGGTGACAGGTATTATATATCTGGGCATCTGAGCAAGATCCAGCTATATCCACATCCACCCATCTGAACTTGTACTGTCCATCAACACCAACATTACTATTGAAAAGAATCCCTTATAGTTGTGGTACATGGCTCCAGAGTTCTTGGGTTTCTTCAGGGCCACATGCTTGCCATCAAGGGCTCCCAGGGCATGTGAACATTCCACCTTATCCTGAATTCTGTTTCCAGTTCTTCCACTCATCTGGAGTAGTAGGACATCTGAGGTACTCTCTGGTGAACTCTTCCTGGATAACCCTGCAGACCTCTGGTAGAAACTTGGAATTGGTGGATCTACCAACCCTGAACTGACAGGATAATGATGTGTATGACTCTCCAGTCGCCAGATATCTGATGGTGAGGGCTAACTTTTCCTCAACACTGATTGGAGCTCTGTAGTTGTTGGCCTGCCTGGCTAGACGTGGTTCCAGTCTGGTCTTTATAATTTCAAAGAATTCTGGGGTCATCCTCATAAAATTGGTGAATCCTGGAATGTCTGTGGCATACAGTTCAACCATAATGTTGTGGTAGCCCCCCCCCTCTCATCTCTCTGTAGTAGCCATGGCCTGACCCACATGTTGTGCCTTCTTCTATGGCTGGTGGTGGTGGTGGTGCTGCTGCTGCTTGTGGTGGTTGCTGTGGTCGACGTTGAAATAGCAAATATATCAGTATATGTAACTGAATAAAAATAAAAAACCCCTAATTTGTTGCTGAAGATGTCTTCCATTGAAAGCTGGCAGCCTGCTGTGTTCCTAGACAAGTAATGATAATTACTTCCCTGAATTTTTATATATACCCAGAAAATCCAGTTATTTTGCAAAACAAGAATCGGCCATCATGGTCTGAGGAACACTGAGGAGGCCTGAGGAAGCCGGGACTTAATCGGGGGTTAGTCGGGGCTTAGTCCCAGGAGTCCTGAGGCGTCCTGGGACCCAGACTGTATGTGTACGACAAGATTGTGGTTCAAACCAACCAGAAAAATGGCTTAATCGGTTCTTAGTCGCAGAACAGTCTTGGACTGTGTGGGGCGTCCTGGGGCCTCCTCAGGTTTCCTGAGGCCAATCTGAACTTAATCCCAGGCTTTGATATTGATTCAGTATTCCCGCCCATTTTACCATTTTCTTCACTGACTGTCCACAATTAAGGGTCGCAGACAGGATCGGGGCTTAGTCCTTTGGTGGTACAGGGGCATAAACGGCTGAAATTATTTCCTTCTTGGAGGAAAAGATCGAAGATTTTTGTTAATGATTTTAATAAAAAACCTTTCATACTGACTTTAAGGATTTCAGATTAGGATAATCTCACACTTAGATTACAGTTCCCGAACTTAGTGATTTTATGTTAGGATTACCTTATACTTTGTACAGAGGTCCCTGACTTAGTTAATAATGTCATATTAGGATTCTCTTATACTTTGTAAGGAGGTGTGTCACTTTAGCGGAGGTTCTCACTAAGTTTGCAGGTTTGGCATCTAATCACAGGCAGTCTCTTTGCACTTCCACAAGGGGCAAAATATGAGGCCCTTCTCAATATGACCCTGGCTGTTGAACAGGATATAAATCTCTAACTTTGACCTTTGACCTGACTTAAGTCATATTAGGATTACCAAATAATTTGTACAGAGGTCTCTGACTTGATTTAATAATTTCATGTAATATATATAGTATACCTTATACTTTGTACAGAGGTCCCTGACTTTAGTTAATGATTTCAGGTGGTTCTTCTTTCCTTGTTGTCTTCCTATCACTTCATTTGTTTCAGGATTAAAACTGTCACAGGAAATGGCAAGAATATCCAGACACTCCCCTGTTAAAGTACATGGAATAAGATGACTTTGTATCAAATGTTTAAAATTCACATAGAACTTTTATCTACTTATAAATAAACAAACTGCTAAATGAATGGTATAAATGTACTCTATTTTTTGTGAAAAGTAATGGAAAATCACAGATTATAAAGACCAAAAGTGTACTGTGGGTGTGATATCATTTCTA
This sequence comes from Sabellastarte sp. h YS-2021, assembly GCA_964017235.1. Classification (NCBI taxonomy): domain Eukaryota; kingdom Metazoa; phylum Annelida; class Polychaeta; order Sabellida; family Sabellidae; genus Sabellastarte; species Sabellastarte sp. h YS-2021. Next base: position 180,743,274 of record OZ024929.1, on the reverse strand, counting down.
TACAGTGCAGAACGAGTGTGCAGTGTTGTTTTGAATAACAAGGCCGAAAGAGGTTTCAGTCTACTATTGTGAGCTGCAAAGCCATCAGAGACACGAGTAGCACACTGAAGCAGTCATCCATCCCAATACTAACGTAGCACATTGCCATTTAACTTCTGTAAAAGACAGACACTCATTGTGGCCACGCCGCAATTCATGAAAGTTTGGAGACAAAAAAAACAAGGCCGAAAGGGGTTTAGGTCTACTAGCACGAACCACCAAGGCATCAGAGACACGAGTAGTGTACTGAAGTGGTCACCCATCACAGTACTACAGTAGCCCATCGACGCTTAACTTCTGTAGAAGACAGACACTCAGTATGCTGCGCCACAGTTTATGAAAGTCTGGAGACAAAAAAAAAACAACGAAAATAAAGAAAGTGATCTCTAGAAGTGTGACCCTCACCAGAGCTTGCGCTTAATAAATACAAATATGTATATGTAATAAGCAGGACCTTTTTACAGCACATACCCTTGCCAACGGGTAGCACTGAAAGAATGCAAATTAATGTTATTACAGAAGCCATAGGTCAGTGTATTAAAATTTAGAAAGATTCTCTCAGATTTACATTAGATTAGATTTTTGGTCATGTGCAAGGGCCAACAGACAGACGAACAGACCAGATTACAATACCTTTAAATTGGCCCTTTGGGGAACAAGGGTAAGAAAATAAATTGAAAAATTGGTGAAGGCTGTTTGGAGGTAAACTCAGTCTTATTAGAGGAATCATAGACAAATTGGCCCTTTATCAAATTGGTCCCAATCAAGTCTGCTCACTAAGATAAAATGCTCTTTTCAAATCGGCCCCCAGAAAAAATACCCTAGTCAAATTAGCCGCCAGGAAAAATACCCTAGTCAAATCAGTCCCCAGAAAATTACTAAAAGGACAAATATCATAAAATTGTTTGTTAATGAACAAAAGTCATGGGTTTAACTTAAAGGTCATAGGAAGCATTTTGAGAACTATTGTCAAAAGACACACATAGATGCGAAACTTCAATTTTTGATGCGTCTGGACAAGGTTACATGCCTAATCAACCATTTTCTGTCAGTTTTTTCAAGCTTTTTACAACTGTCGCCATTATTTTTCACTCAATAACTTTCATAGAAAATACTAGCCTTGACGTCACAGGTTCATCAGTTTGTAAATCTGTCATAGTAAGCTATTTCATATACAAACATATTTATTTTCTGTGTGTTGGAATGTTTTTTATTGTTGATATAATACATCAGTCTGGCACAGTAAATTACAAAATTAGCCTTGATAAGATTGTTGATATTTTTACAAATAAAAATATATATGTTTGAAGAGGAAATATAGTCAAACTGTCTTTTCATGTATCAACATTTTCAAAAGTACACATTTTTCAGTGTTTTTGAATGCAATTTATTTGTTATGCTATAATATATAAGTGTGCAACAATGAAGTACACAAATAGCCTTTGGAGACCTTTATATTACTCTCATATTAAAAATTATATGTTAGAGAAGTAGGAACAAGTTTCATTAAAAAACACATGTACAGTACATATATGCTGGATCATTTTTATGATAAATTTGAATAGATTTTTCCTTGTTTTAAAAACTTATCTTACCTCAAAATAATCATTAAATAAATACTGAATCAATATATGGGAATTTGGGCCCATGCAAGGATATGTTATGCCCCTGTTCCACCAAAGGATTAAGCCCCGATCCTGTCGGCGACCCTTAATCGTGAACAGTCGGTGAAAAAAAAGCAAAAATGGGCGGGAAAACTGGATCGGTGTCAAAGTCTGGGATTAAGTACAGATCGGCCTCAGGGGGCCTGAGGAGGCCCCAGGCGGCCCCAGACAGTCCCTAACTGGTCTGGGACTAAGAACCGACTAAGCCATTTTTTTGGTCGGTTTTAACCACGATCCTGTCGTAGACAAACCGACTGGGTCCCAGGACAACTTAGGCCTCGTGGGACTAAGCCCCGACTAACCCATGATTAAGTCCCGACCTCCCAGGTGTCCTGAGGCGTCCCCAGGCTTCCCCAGACCGAGATAGCCGATTCTTGTTTTGCAATGGGACTAAGGGTCGTAGGAGGCCTGGGACTAAGGTACTAAGGGTCGGGGACTAAGGGTCGGCGACTAAGGGTCGCAGGCGACCTGGGACAACATAGGACTGTGTAAATTTGGTCTGAGGAGGCCTGAGGAAGCCTGGGACTGGACATTTTGCTTATGGCGGGAAAAAATAATCGGTTGGGGTCGGGAGAAATATCAAACATGTTTGATATTTCACACGCCTCAACCGACCACAACCGACCCGTACAGGACGCCTGGGACTAAGCAAATATTTCAAACCGACCCCCAAAAACCCTTAATTGGTAATTAAAGAGTACTGTCACTAATTTTTGCCTCTGACACCAATATATGTCTAAATATGCTGCATTAAATCCAAATAAATTCAATTCAGTTCCATTTACAACAATGTTGAGTGTAGTTTTGGCCATATCTGTCAAAATTCTTTAAAAAGCTCAGTTTTGAATTTTATATCGCTACAGCTCATAGAATATTTAATAAAGTGTTTCCTTATATTATAGAATTTTACTGGTTTAGTACTTTCTGACAAAGCCAATCAGCTTTTGAATTTATACACGTACATTTGTAATATTTAGTTCTTATAATTTGAGTCTTTATCAAGACTGTGAAAGTTATTTAGCAGAGGAAGAAAGTGAGAAATGTAAGTATATATTCCAAGTTAAACAAGTGCACACATATTCCTTACACTGGCTGACTTTCATCTAAATGTTTATGTTAACTGAGATAGTTGTAAAACCAGAGAAAAATGAGGCGACAGCTGATAAAAAGCAGCAACATATGAATAAATAAAATTGATGGGCTGTTTTTGCTTTTATTTAAACTAAAACTTTAAAAAAAGAAAAATACTTACACCAACTTAATTCCCTCAATGTGCATTTATATGTTTATCTCAAACCTAAACAAACTTCGCTATGAACCTGTGACGTCATCAATTATCTACGAGAAAAACAACATGTCTGGCTTTTCACAGAACTCGGGATTTTTACTTTTTAGATTGTCATTTGTGACTATTCTACCATATATTTCTTAAAAACAACCACAGTTTCCATTTCATTAAGTGCTTATCCACTTAACAAAGGTAAATTCACAGTTTTTATGAAAAATGCTTCCTATGACCTTTAACATATAATCTAATAAAAAGTTTAATAGCATTTAATCTGCATTAAATCAATAGCACTTTTAATAACACAAACAATTGAGTAAAGAACAGGGGATAAAAGGTACTAATTACAGTACCCAAAATATTTAATATATGTCAATTGCACTAAAGTAACTATCACCCTTGATATAATGTGATTATCTAATTGCACTTTTGACTATTCTAACATAAACTAGTCTCTGAAGCATATACGTTAAAAGGACTTGCTGGAACATCCAAATTACTTTGATATATGTTAACTGCACTGTGTCGAATACACAAACATAACATGATCACAAAGAATTGTCTCCCATTGCCATTAATAACCCACTACATGCTTACCTAATGCACTGTGCATAAATAAATGTCTATCATACTCAGAGTCTGATGGAAATTAAGGGCTATAAAAGTATATTTATTTCATACCTTTTATTTGTTTACCCAGGGAGGGGCAAGGTTTTGGGGGCCAATTTGCAAATAACGGAGTTTTTAAGACGACCAATTTGCCGAGGGCCAATTTGGCAAAGCTCCGACTTTTAACTCTCTATTGGAGTATCAAAAGAAAATTTTATTATCCAGCACATACTGAGTTTGATCTAAATACCCAGACATACAGACCGGGTATTACATTTTTGTATTCCCCTCTGGTACATACCATGGCATTACAAATTTGTCAACAATTGCCCATTTTTCGTTAAAATTTCTTAAACTATGTAAGCTACACATATGTTGCACAACATTAGAAATATGTTTTTTACAGAGCTCCTACAGAGCTTCTGTTCGTTTTTTGCATTAAAATCCAAGCAGAAATAGCTGAGAAAGTTAAAAATTGAAGATACTATCGCTTGGGACGTTAGGGTGACCCGGGTGTTAGTCCTCCTCCAAGACAGTGGTTTCTTACTGTTGAAATGTCCTGGGTACCAGGCTGGGCTACTTACCTTTAACACAATCATGCCCTGACCTGGGGTACACAGAATTTCCACTTGTTGTCATGGGCAACCGCAGAGTAATTTAAACTGATTGGTTAAGCATCTGACCCCTGTATTGTGGACCTAGCCATTATCACTATGAAACTATTGCTTGAAGGGCAAACATGACTTTCCCTCCCTCCCTTTTAATGGTTTAGCATGACCTAATATAACCTCAGGCTGACCTAGGGTCACCTTCTGATGCATATGACCTTGGGGCCACTGTTAGAGGTCACTTTTGCTAATCTTAGACCTTTTATGTCTGGGCCTCTGAGGGCTATTTCTTACCTTTATATTGTTTTTATTTTATGTAACATTTATTTTATTTTACCAAATGTCATCTTATTAAATGTTTTAGTTTACATTTGTAAACTCTGCCAAGGGGTCCCTTTCCCCATTGGCAGTCTAGGGGGCTTTGTTATGATCTTTTTTCAAAACTTTCACTTCTTTGTAAAAGCTTCCCCTTTGCCCAGTGGTAAACCTCAAAGCCCCCCCCCCCTTCTGTCGGGGTTCAAGATCACCTCAGAGGTCACTAGCTTAACTTATCTTATAAATTGAACTGTGAATTTTAAACTTGACTTGTAACTTATGAACTATGAACTGGAACTCTATACTATCACATGCATATTATTCACAGTTCCTTAACTAAGGGCTGCCTTTGTACAGTTATGCTAATTACTGCAGCATTTGATTATACCAATGTTAACTTTAAAAAACAAACTCAAGATCTTATGTAACTTTACTGACTTGTATATAACATATATCAGGTATCAGGGATTCAAGTGCTTAATCTCTGAACTCACGGATTCTAAGGCACACCATCCAAAATCATAATGCATAAATCATAAGTCGTAAGACGTAATAAGGTCGTTACCAGTTAACATTTAGTTATAGTCTGCATTTACATATTATATTTAATAAAGAGTACCAACAGTCTTGTGTTTCTGTATTGGGGTTGGGGGACTATATTCACTGGTGCCAGTATTTATTATGTGTTTCTCAGCTTATTTTTTTGCATTCCTTTTGTAAATGTGCACTAATTTTACTTATTATTCAAGCAAAGTGGTGGATGATAAAAATGAAATGTACCTTGTTAAACATAAATGAAAAAAATATTTATATGTATATCGCTTATGAAGATGGGCAATATAATGGTACACACTTGTATTATATCATCATCTTTATTCATGATATATACAAATAAGAAAACTTCCCGAATAGCATATAAAGAAAAATTAAATAACAAATAAAGATAACAATATTATATGAGTGTGTAGCATGAGTATATTATTAATCTCCATTAGTGTATATTTCACACCAAAAACAAGTCTCTATGTCAAATATTGGTGGAGATATGCCACTTTTAAGAATTGGATAATGTATCATGGCGGCCATATTGGATTTTCCATTTTTATGAAAACTGCTCAAGGGTGGGAACGTGCCACCCACCCAGATTTCATTATGGGGTCCTCACCTTGAATAATCAGCAGAGAAAAAAACTTTAACTGACATTTTCAGGTTCACCCACAATTGTGGGTTTGGCTGCTGGACTAATATTATGTTGTATGGAAATGATTTCATATCGAATGAGTTGCTAACTCATAAGGAATGAGTCGGTATGTTGTGGTAATGACTTGCTAAATCATTGTAATAACTTACCATCTTGTGTGAACGACATACTCTCTTGTGGGAACGACTTACTTATCTTTTGTTATTGACCTATTATCTCGTTGGAGATTTCTTTTATTAAAACATGCATAAACCTATGTGCAGGTTGAAAAAGTAGTTTAGATATGAACACTTCAGGGTTATTTTTGATGGACAATAATATAATTTCTACAAGAAAACAGCAAGTGACATCCAAATATTAATAAAAATTTCATCTTCCACTTTGTGCCATGTTGATGTACATACCATACTTTTGGAACCAGCTCTCTCTGATGAGACTACCATTGCTGACAATGGTCACACTGGGCATCTGGAGTTCCTCTTTACAGTACTGTACCATCTGACCCAGATATTGACCCCTATCCACTAGGAAAGGCTCTCCCCCACTGAAATTCACCTTCACCATTCCTGTAATGTAGAGTAATGTGAAAAACTTAAATCTTGCAAATTTCTGAAAGCCTATCCACCATAGAGTTTTTACCAACTCTGCTATTGTGTGATACAAACTTTTTACTTGCACCAGACAGTTTTGCTTTTGGATGTGTTTGTTTATCTGTCTGTCTGTCCCTCTATCCATTTGTCAGTCTGTTTGATTGGAATCATAGACACCAGACAGTTTTGCTTTTGGATGTGTTTGTTTATCTGTCTGTCTGTCCCTCCATCCATTTGTCAGTTTGTTTGATTGGAATCATAGACAAATCGGCCCTTTGCCAAATCGGCCCCCAAAATAAAATACCTTAGTCAAATCCATCACCATTGATATAATGTGATTATGTAATTGCACTTATAATTATTCTACTATAAATAAGTGTCTGAAGTTAAAAGAGCTTGATGAAACATTCAAATATGTTTGATATGTGTTAATCACATTTTGCAAGTATCACGTTAGAAGTTGTCATCCTTATGATACATGATCACAAAAAAATATACGCCACTATTTGTCTTTGATAACCTAATGCATGCTCACCTGATGTACTGTGCATACTAAATATCTGTCAGTCTTAGAGTCTGTCATATGATGGAGATTAAGTGCCATAAAAGTACTCTTATTGTATTACATTTTATTTCTTTTCAACCTGGGGGCCGACTTGTCCAGGGCCGAGTTTTTATGGGGCCGATTTGCCGAGGGCCGATTTGGCAAAGGGCCGAATTGTCCAGCTCCCTTTGATTGTAACTATGAAGTGATTAAGTTTTGGGAAAGATCCGGATTATATCCTGGATACCTCAATTTAATGACTTTTGCTTACCAGTTGATATGACTCCAAAAGAAATAATCAGATTTTGATGAAACCTTTTGTGTGGGTTTTCTGAGACCCGGATCATATTCTAGACACAAAAAATCCCCAATTTTAGGCAAAGCCCCAGAGGGAGTTTCCTCATTTTAGGAATATTATCAAAATTTCGAAAACTAATGAAAAAGTTAGTTATCTTTGGCAAAGCTGTTTACATTACCGTATCTGTAAAAGTCAAACAATAACACTATTCATTACCACTTGAGGTGGAGACCATGGTGACTGAAATGACAGTGGAAATGAAATAAATAATTAAATACATTATTCAGGAATACATTGTCTGATTGTCTGAGATTTGTACCAAGTTGAGGGACTGTTTTAAAGTGGAAAATATATCTATGTGAACAAAACACATTTATCGCTTAAACTTATATCATAGCATAGATAGACCTCACCTTGTATCAACATGGTGAGTGAAAAATTAGCTTAAGTTAATCAAAAAAATTGGATTAAGATTCATATTCACAGAAAAGCTAAGCTAATTTTTGGATTAACTTTAATCCACCCAGCAGAATGGATTAACATTTGGATTAAATGTAGCTTAATCTGCTTCACTTGATCCAAAAATTAGCTTAACTTTGTAAATACTGATTTAATCCAAAGATTAGCTAAGCCATTTTTGATTAAAGTTAAGCTAATTTTTTGCTTAACCTAATCTGCTTTGGGAATACGGGTCCAGATCTGATGGAGTTATGCCACAAATGGACAAACAAATTTGTTAGTTGCTTACTGTTATTTGATATTAATTTCTTGATATATTTATTTTATAGTTTCTTTTTACAAAATTTAAAAAAAAATCTTACCCATTTTGCTTTTGATGGTAAGATTATGGCATCAATTTTCTTTTTAATTATAGCTGCACATACTTCTTAAATAGTTTAAGTACTCTTCACTATTTTTATTTTGCATGTTTTGTTCTAATATATTTAATTTATAAAATATTTTTGGTTCATGTTTCTTTATTTTTTTTTTTGCCTTTTTACTTAAAAATTTTGTAATTTGGTTTCTAATTTCACATTTAACATAATCACAGAGAGTAATTTTGTTTACAAAATTAACTGTGTCCCTAATTATACCTTTTTTAAAGTTATGCACAATCATTTCGAAGGTCAGTGCTAAATATCATCAACCCATTGCCCCTTTTGTTGTTTCAATTAGTTCAAGTTTTAAAGATAATATCCCATATCAGAACTTTTACCAGGTGCAAGTTGAGCTTAAACAAGTCCAAACTTTGTTCTTTGTCTTCCGTTAGCCTCCAAATCATGGCAAAGACCTTGGATAGGACTCGCTGTATTCAGTTTGCTTTTCTGAAATACCTCCCTTTTTCAATGGGAAAAATCAAATATGTATTAAAGTTACCCACTATTAGTAATTCTTTATCAGAATATCAGTAGTAGATACGGATGGCCCCTATCTACCACTAGTATCTTTCCAATAAATTTTGGAGATTTTGCAGAAATGACAATTGTTGGTCTGGTTTGTCTTTTGTAGGAGTGTACACATTAACTGTTACCCAACTGTTACTTTCCAGATTACATTCAACCAACAGTATACGTCCCTGTTAATCTTTTTATCTTTTTTTATTTAATCTATTATTCAATTTCAGTACACCGGTCTTAAAGAAAAAGAATTGCTACACCTCTGCTATTAGCTAGATCTTGTGAACACAGTATGCTTTCACCCCATTCTCTTTCCCAAACTTGTTTATCAGTTATTGCAAAGTGAGTTTCTTGCAGTAAATTTTTAGCCAAGTAAGTATTTGATTTTGGTTTTTATTTTCACTTAGATCTCTGCAATTGAAGGACATTAATTTCCCTGTTTTAAGTTTTTGTTCATGATCAAATTACATATTGTGAGTTAAATAACAGAAAACTGGATCTATCTGCCAACGACAATTTCACACAGAGTGAATAACACAACAGAAACTTACACCTATCTGTACCCGACATAGATCATCTAAGACTGACACAACAAAGGGAGTGGAATGATAACACAGAATATCTTTTAGATGTATCTGATGATGATGATTTTTTGGGGGTTGACATTTAGGTGTCAACCTTAATCACTCCTGTATCCCATTTTAATCGATTTATTCATACATTTTTGTAAAGCTACTGATTGTTCGATTGGCCAGCCCTGATTGGTCAATAGCTTGACCCTTTGGCTGACCAAGGGGATAATGGTCAGATCTGAACTGGCAGTCGACATGACAAGACTGAAAACATTTTACAAAATTTATTTTACCATTTATTTAGTTTTTTATTAGTTTTGTATTAGTTTTTAATCGAGTAATACAGTCTTGTCTTTGGTTACACACTCAGATGGCAACTCGTCAGAACCACAGAATGGCAGGTAAACCTTACAATTTGCGTAGAAAAGTTGAGATTCCGGTTGAATTACAGGTTCAAGATGATGGTGCATTTTTGAATGAATTTTCCTCACAGCCAACCCCGGGTCAGTCCGGTTCAAAGTCTGATACTGATATTGAAAGTGATATTGATAGTGATATTGATGCGCTTCTTAATGGCAGTAGTGATTCAGATCACGATTCTGTCGCTTCAAAATACAGACTGGACGTTAGGAAATCTGAAAGGGCACCACATGTTGAACGGATGTCGGATCCGACAAGTTCGGATCAAGCGTTGATTAATGTAAAAATTTTATCTCAGCTTGACGCAATTGGTAAGCGTTTGAATGTCATTGAAAGTAAATCTGTGCACAAATCTCGCTCTAAGGTTAAGAAATCTGTGTGTAAACCTGTAGCTGCGAGTTCAAATCTCACTGTTCCCCAAGGGGAGGCCCATTTGCAAGAAAAATTGCCAAATTTACAAACTTTGCGGCATGATAGATTTATTCAAGAGCAAGTTGACAATCGCCTCAACAAAAAAGGTATTGATTCAAAAATTAAATCCCAGAGGGGAGGGGCGGTTGATGTTTATGTAAATCAAAGAGTTGAATGGCCACATGAATTCGTACTAGCCGGAACTTCCAAAGATAGGTTGAACTACAATCAGTGGATGGCCGGATTTTGTCGGATCATGAGGGCTGAAGAGAATTTACAAACTAGGGGTCACATGCTCGATTATCTTATTGCTTTATTGGACGATTCCAATGACTTTTCTTGGCAGGCAGCAAAAGCTAGTCATGCAGTACTGTTATGTCGAATGGAGCAAGGTGAAATTGCTAGCTGGACAGAAACAGAGAAAATCGATCGGATCCGAAGAGCTAATGCACAGAGACATACATCCAGACCCCTGCCTAATAATGGGGGCCAAAAGTTAAAAAAACAAGGTCATACCTATCAGAAAAGTGCCAAATCAATGCCATGTGTATATTTTAATGATAATACTTGTATATTTACCAAACACCATGAAACAAAAGGGGTGTTCTATAGGCATATTTGCAGTCATTGTTTTGCACAGGATGGCAAGGTCAGCACTCATAGTGCCATTGATTGTAAAAAATCTGTAAAAAACGATTAAGCCTGGACATGGTTGCCAGGGCTCAGTCACAGCCTGATCATGTCCAGGAAAATGTCCAAAAATGTTCTAAAAATGGTCCCACAGTTGTATATAATACTCCTGCAAATGTTGTAAATAACCAATATTCTTGTAGGTTTGTATATAATCAATCTGTCTCTGATTTGAATATTTTGAAGCAGGAAATGTCAGCTACTAGAGTTACTTGGAGAAAATGGCTAGCAGCCAGTGATAGTTGTAAACCTGTCATACCTGGTAAGTCTTATGCTGAGGTCTTGAAGACTGATTCACAGTTGAAATGCATGCAGAGTCGTGCTAAAAATGGGGTGGCCACCCAGCAAGGGCGCCCATTGGGCAAACTTGCTGGCTGGGGGTATCTTGCACCCACCAAAAAATTAAGTATCAGTTCGGACAGCCCAGTTCATAAAAACACTGCCAGTGTAGTTACTCAGGTTGCACCTGATCAATTACAAACACCAATACCTGTATCTAATAGATTTTCTCCCTTATATGCAATTGACGTTTCTAGTGATATCAGTGTCCATGACACACTGAATTATACGGATTGTGAATTGTGTGACCTTGAGGGTGACCTTGGCATCCTGGAGTTGAATACTGAAAATACTGTAAATGCCAACAATTATGATGATTTCGACAAATTACTGTTGAAGAAAAATGTAGATCAAAATCTTGTTCACCAGGCTAGGTCTTGTTCGGAATTTGTAGCTTGTAAACAGTAAATCGACAATGCCTTTGGTGTCATCCCACTGTCACCTCTAATGCTTTATCAAGGTCCAAAAACTAATAACACTGCTGCATCTGACATCCTAGCCCTACATAAAGCTGTGAAAAATTCTAATTGTCCAAATTATATGGGTATCCGAATTCCAGTGTCTTCAAAATTAAACATTAAAAATTGGAAATACTATTTGACTGATTATTGGGATAAACAACTTGTGGATTTACTGGAATTCGGCTTCCCTCTCGATTTCGACAGAAATTGCGAATTACATTCTACTGAAGAGAACCACGCCTCTGGGCGAGACTATGCATATGATATAGAATGTTATATTGAAGAGGAGCTGAAACATGGGGCCATGTTGGGACCTTTTGACCAAAAACCGATACCTTTGCATATATCTCCCTTTATGACTAGGGAGAAACCAGATTCTGAGGTCAGACGTACTATTGTAGACTTGAGTTGGCCGAAAAATCTCTCAGTAAATGCTGGGGTCATAAAGGATAAATATTTGGGTTCAAGTTTTATTTTAAACTATCCATCTGTTGATGATATTGTCAAACAAGTTTCCCAGTTAGGCCCTGGCTCTTTGCTTTACAAAGTGGACATTAGTCGAGCTTTTAGGCAGTTAAAAGTTGATCCTGGGGACTTGGACCTCTTGGGCCTTAAACACCAGTCCTATTTTATTGATCAGTCGGTCCCATTTGGGTACAGACATGGGTCAGTTTTCTTTGAAAAAGTGACAGATAGCATTAGGTATATCATGAGACAACAGGGTTTCCCACATCTGTACAATTATGTGGATGATCTAATATACTGTGGATTACCTTCTAATATTCATCAATCTTTTGAGACCTTGCTACAGCTTCTGACCCAGTTGGGTCTTACCATCAACCCAAAGAAGTTGGTGGCACCATCTACTTCCTTAGTTTGTTTGGGAGTCGTTATTAACACTGAAACCAGGACCATGTCTGTCCCTCCAGATAAGCTTGACAGTTGTCAATGGAAAATTTAAAAAATCTGCTCAAAAAGGCAATTACAGTCATTGTTGGGCTCCCTATTGTATGTATCAAAGTGTGTAAAACCTGCACGTACGTTTCTCAACCGGATGCTCATGCTTTTAAGGGAAAATTTTTAAAAAGAAACCATTTTTCTGAATACAGCATTCTTTAAAGACTTAAACTGGTTTCACACTTTCCTCAGACAGTTTAATGGGGTGGTCTACTACGATATTAAACCTGTGCAGGCTGAAATACACCTTGATGCCTCCCTTACTGGTATGGGGGGCATTTTTGATAACCAGTGTTACGCTCTCCCAATCCCAAAAAAATTTTCAAAATTATTCCATTGTCCACCTTGAAATGATCAATATTTTGGTTGCTCTTAAAGTTTGGGCTTATCAGTGGAAAGATAAGAAAATTAGGATAAAATGTGACAATATGCCTGTTGTGGAGGTCCTTACCTCGGGTAAGACAAAAGATGGTGTATTGGGTTGTTGTTGGATATCATGGCAGCAACAGAGACACTAGAGTTCTCAGAAATTTTTTTGTCAATAAACCTTTTGGCATTTTTCTCATTTTTGAGACTGTCAAATATGGTTCCACATGCAAAGAATGGCTTTGACCCTTCTCGCCATCTAGCTCGTGGGGATATTATTTTTTTCTGATAATGAGGCCATTGTGTTAGTAAAATGGTCCAAGACCATTCAATCACGAGACAAGGTTGCTCGTGTGGTTATTCCAAAACTTCCAGGTTCCAAATTATGTCCAGTCTCAGCATTATCCAACATGTTGCATCTGGTTCCTGGTTCAAATAATGATCCATTGTTTGCCATCTTTAAGGCCAAAGAATGGTCCCCTCTTACAGATAGCATGGTTAGGAAGCATTTGAAGAGGGTTTTGTTGTTATTGCAATTGCAGCATCACAACTTCACATTTCACACCTTCAGGAGGTCTGGGGCCTCCTGGGCTTTCCAACATGGGGTCCCAATTGAAGCAATTAAACAGCAGGGCACTTGGTCCTCTGACTGTGTCTGGAGGTACATACAAAAAAGTAATTCCTCCACTTCTCCTCTAACCCAAGCTTTCCAACTACATCTACTCCCTTGATGGGTGGTTTGGGTGAGATTTTGTCCGTTATTTGGGAATAACCCACTGCTTGGGGTATATACTGATACTAACTCCAGCTCTTATATTAATACATTTATGGTAATCTGCTGGGGCGGGTTATTATTGCATAATATGTGTGGCAGTTCTGTCTTAACGTTTTATTAATTCTATTTTATAATACTTTAAGGCTAGGGTCAGCCCTGCCTGCTACCACACTGTATGGGTACATTATCCATAAATTATGATGGCTGTTATATCTAGTCATTGACATATTATTGCTAACTACTAATGATTATATGAATTGTAACAAAACTTTTAGTCTTATAGATGTTAATGTAAGGATTAATAAAAATATAAAACCCATTCTGGGTTTCTTTCCTGGTTTCATCACTACCCTTGGCGTGTGGGGTGACCTTTGGCCGCCTTCTTTGACCTTGTTTTCACCTTAAGGTCAGATTTGGCAAAACCCAGGTTGTAAATCGATTGGATTTTCTCCACATATCTCTCAGTTTTTATTGCATTAAATATCCTCTTGGTCCCTCAGGTTTCCTATTTGACCTTCCCCCTGACCTTATTTTCACCTAGGGTTCGAGCTTGTTTGAACACTCTTGGTGACTGGTTGTGGCTCATTCAGTGAGCTGTGTTAATTTTATTGCGTAAAACATGCTGGTGACATGCACAACTCTCAGTACTCGGGTCCATGATTTGACCTTACTTTGACCTTTGCTTTCACCTTACCAGCTCATCTGCCTAAATCCAAGGTCGTAGTTTTGCATTTGAAATGCCTTTTAATTTGTTTTACACTGCAAATTAATGGACTAAAATTTTTACCATTAATTGCTCTGAGTTGTATCCCAAATTAGTTCAAGTCAGGATTTAACCTTGACCTCTGTAGGCATGTGGTCACACTTAACTCGGTAGTTGTGGGTTTGAATCCTTCCACAGTGGTCTGCCCTCATATTCTTATTTATTGCCATTTACTTGGGGTGGGGGAGTGTAAACACACACAGTATCTTAAAAACAAAACATCAAGCCTTTAAATATCTATGCATTTTTGAACATCGGACAGGATGAGCAGTAATACAATATAGGTCAGTATTTATCTAATAGCAAGTACCAACTTGAGGAACTTAAGTATGACACAGTTTCTTACCAGTTTGTTAGAAATAAATCCATTTTATAGGTAATGGAGTTTAGCATGAAGCTCTGTCATAGCTGATTTACTTGTTTTGCACGAACTTTATATTCTATTATAGCTGAGTTACATTCACTTTTAACTGAAAGTAGTGTAGCACACAAGGCAAAGCTGTAGTTCTCATTAAGTTACATTGTAAACCCAATTACCTCTACATAATTGGAAAAGAACCATGATGTTGGTAATATGGCAAATCTTTACACTGGTGAGAGTTGTAACTGTAATCTTGATGAACAAGTGTGAGTCAGCATTTCTATCTGCAGTTCTCATGATCAATCTTTTTTTTTTAAATGTAATTGTCCCACAACCTATCTTTTGGGTGTTACAGCCTATCTGTACAGTGTTACAATCTTTCTTGTTAAATCTTTTTATCAGTCTTCCTGCTAAAATGGAGCGCAGTGATTTGATCATTGCTTTGGGAGTAATGTCAAATATATTTGAAAGCCAAAACCATTGAAGAAAACATTGACAATGACAGCTTTGAAAATTTTAGATTTTTATCCAAAATATGATTAGGGTCTTTCTCAAACTTTAATCTCTTCTTCTTTTGATCAGGCTGTACGTGTGTAAAATATTTCATGAAGATCTGTTCATGTAGAAATAAACTACATATGTGCGGACTTTATTGGCGATTCAATAACAAAAATAACCTCAAATCCTTTATTTAGATGGCATTTTTGGGATTGAATCGCCAACAAAGTCCAAGCAAAAGTAGTTCATTTCTATTATAAAACAATAATTGATGTTTTATCCAATGTTAACTGATTTGTTTGTTTTAAATTTTATTTTTGAGGTTATGTTGCGCAACCATGTTCGTAGATTGGAACAGCGTACATTAGTTTCTCTATTAAGTACTCTCACGAAATGCGCAGAGACGCATATTCATCGACTGCGCAGGTGTCCGTTTTATAATTACTTTTGGAGTAATTGCAAAACTTGACAAACATGGATAAATTGACTGAAAACATCACTCTCAGACCTACTTGAATATTATAGAGTTTGTCAGCTTTGTATTATAGTTTGTATTGTATATTTATACCTATCCTGAAGCACAGCCAAAGCTCTGCTGGGAGACATTTGGGTGTCTTGGGGCTCATTCTTTGGCCCCACCTTAATTAGGTCTTTAGTGTTTTCCATGGATATAGTTTTTTACCTCGTCTTTGATTGGCCTTGGGACTCCCTGCGCCCCCCCCCCCCCCCCCCCTCCCTCTTTAGCAGCCCCATGTGTCACTTTGACTTTGGTACCAGACCAGTGAACATCTATTTTTGGCACAGTTTTCAGTATTTTAGTTTTTATCTAAGATATGGAGGCTACAAGATACAACTTGAGGCCTGGAAGACGAGAGTGCCATATTCCCATGAAAGTCCAGCTGGCTACTGATGGCGAGTTTCTGAGCTTTCTGATATTGAGTCTGACATTGACATATTGATAGTACTAAAATGCGGCTGCTGTGGGTGGGGACAACGTTCCGGGGCCCTTGGGTTTGAATCCTGTGAATTTTGACCAGAATATTATTAACCAGCAAATACTTGCGCAACTGAATGTGTTAGAAAAAAAGATTAAAATATGGAGAATGGTCTTTAAAGCACCATTAAAAAATCTTATGACAGGTCCAAAGTAAAAAAAAGTAAGCATGATTCAGCGGGGGTTAAAGCTCATGTAGCCGGGATCAAGTCATGTGTATGGCTTCTCCTTCTACTCCCTTGATCGGGCAATTGCCTAACCAAGATCAATTAAGGCAGAAAGCTAAAATACAGGACGGGGTCCAGGCCAGATTGAAACACCTAGTGGACAATTCCAAACCAGGTAAAGATAACATTAAGTCTAAAAGAGGTGGTTCAGTTGATGTGTTTGTTAAAAATAGAGTTAAGTGGCCACATGAGTATGTGCTCACTAGCCACACCAAAGATAGGGTGACATATAACCAACTTTCTCCTGTACAATGGATGGCTGACTTTGGCAGGACCATCGGGGAAGAATCTGACTTGAAAACTAGAGAATCTATGCTTGACTACATCATTAATCTCCTTGATGATGCTGCAAACTTCTGGGCTTCTGCAAAGGCCAGCCATGCGGTTTTATTGTGCCGTATGGAACAAGGTGAAATACAGAGGTGGTCTCAAACTGATACGATAGACCCAGTACATAGAGCTCATGCCCAGAGGCATTAAGTTGATCAAGGTAGCACTACTAGAGTGCAAGATAAATGTCTTAACCCTTGTGGCAAAGTATTTCCTTGTGTCAACTTTAACAGAGGTATCTGCATGCAAACATAAGACCCATGAGACCAAAGGGGTGCTATATATGCCAAGTAGTGAGAAGACCTCTTCATATTCAGGCGACTTTGATGGATGTCCAGTGGTCTCACTTTGCCACGACCTTTTATTGCACTTGTGCTGTTGCATCCTGTGAAAGCATGAAGGCTCAAAAGTGCTGAACAATGTGCAACACTGCTTTGATGGAAATAAATTGCCTGTTCAGTTGGTAGCCATAACGGCCAGAAATGAAGATTACAGTGGTGATGATGAGAGTGATACTGAATTTGATGCAGAATCAGATGTTGCTGGACTATTTATTGACAGTGATGATGACTGAACATAAGTTATATCAACCAATTAGTAAATTAAACATCACATTTAAATTTTCACTTTTGTTAACCTTGATATAGACTACCTGCTTATTGTAAGTCTTTTATGATGGATTATAGTTTTCATATTCAACCTTTTTCCCTCCTTTATATGGTGTATTTGCCCTTTTTGTTCAATTCTCTGAAATGAATTTGTTTCCCATTTGGTGTAATTTGGATTTAAGGTTGCATCTCTTCATGTTATGTGATTGACATGAAAATTAATAAAGAATATTGTATCATGTGTGAAATGTCTTAATGGCATTTCCGAATATTGTCCTTAATTTTGCTATGATAATAGTAATATTATCACTGTATATTTACAGCTGAATGTTTTAATGTTTTCAGTGACATGCACTACATAATTCTAATAAAAACACTGCACATTTTAAAGATACCTAACCAATTTTTGACATACTGGAAGCAATTCATGAATAATTCCAAAATGGAATTTCTGATATAAACACGAACGTCAAGTGTATAATTAATGTCGCAATACTTCTGGCAAATGCTATGGTCAGTAGTCGTCTAGACTACTGTAACTCTCTACTCTATTGGGTAAGCAAGTCCAACATAACCAAACTACAGAGAGTCCAGAATGCTCTTTGCCGCATCATTTTCAGACTTGACAAAATGAGTCATGTTACACCCTTTTTGAAAAAACTCCACTGGCTCCCAATTCAACATCGCATCCTGTTTAAGTATAATCTTTTGGTATTCAAGGCTATTAATCTTTCACAGCCCCCGTATCTCTCAGCTTTAATAAGATCGAGCAGTCTCACTCGCGGCAACAGGCTATCTATCTCTTCAACTCGCCCTAAGAAGCACATAGGCAGGCGTGGCTTTGCAGTAGGTGCACCAGCTGAATGGAAAAAGCTGCCACAGACTGTCAGATCTCAGCAAACAATAGATGGTTTCAGAAGCCAGCTAAAGACCTACTTGTTTAGGCTGGCATACCCCCCACCTTAGTCATACCCTGGCGGACGCTTTTTAGATGTCAACCCATGCCTGTCCCTGGACTCTCCCTTCTTGGTCTCAAGCGCATTAGAGGATTTGTATCAATTTTGCGCTATATAAATCCTACTATTATTATTATTAATGTTTTTTTCTAGGTGGAAAGCTCTATTTTCTACAGTGAGTTGAATCACCTTTAATTTGATACTAAATATTACTGGATATTACAATCAACTAGAGAATCAAGACGACACTGCTTAATGGGATAAATGAAGTGACTGAATCGCCAAAGCTATGTGTACCCTTCATGTCTATAATACCTAATATTTCAACTTCCAGCTGAGATATTTTCACAATTTTGGTGTCAAAGGAAGCATATTGAATGTATCCATGTACTAATTGAGTGCAACAGTGGATATATCCACCACAGTACCTCAGAAAATGATGTAAATGAATATTTTTTCTGTAATTTTTTTAATTCGATAGGTGTTACCATGTGACCCCCATTAGTCAAAATCATATGTAGATACCTCGTGCAAATTTTCATTTTTATAGATACCACTATGAAAGAGCTTTCAGATGATACCTGACTTGTCATGTATTGGTCATAGATAAATAGGTGGAAATATAATTTAAAATATGTTAATATTTATGAGCAATGTCACCTGTGAATTGGCTCAAAATGTGGTATACTGCTAAATATGGCACGAATACCCTGTGTATCCCAGTTTGTTTCATGTTACCTCTCCATGTCATTATCCCGACGTGATTATTGTTCAGAAAAATATAGTGAAGTCAAGTTGTGGGGAGGTGCATGTGGGTCATACCTAGCCCGCAGACTACATTGGGTTTTTTTCTTGCATGAAATCAGTTTGTTACTAGTATTTGTAATGTTGCATATAGAAGAAATACAAATAACTATTCTCTATTCAACTGGTACACTTTTACGGGGTGAGCAGTATTATGTGATTAGTTTGCCACAAATGTCCATAAACATACAAGCCCATTTACAATTGATCTTTTATTCAGGTATGAATTCACC
This sequence comes from Sabellastarte sp. h YS-2021, assembly GCA_964017235.1. Taxonomy (NCBI): domain Eukaryota; kingdom Metazoa; phylum Annelida; class Polychaeta; order Sabellida; family Sabellidae; genus Sabellastarte; species Sabellastarte sp. h YS-2021. The sequence continues at coordinate 180,723,959 of OZ024929.1, read as the reverse complement.
TGTGTAAATTAATATATATTTATGTAAGGGAGATAAACAATGCAGAAATAATAAGCTAAAAGTAATATAACTTGTCCATAGACTAAAGCTTAGTGATTCCAAGTACGTTTTACAAAAGATTGGTTCAATCGTAAAATTGGAATGACACAAAGAGATTTATTAGTGGTTTTGATACATAGTAGTGTAAATTCACCGCAACATGAACTCTTATAAGAAAACAAAATCCTGTGTCCCCGATAATAATTTTTCTAATACCCCTGTTTCATTGTCACTAGTTTACTTATCAACCATCAGGTAATTTTGGCGGTCATACAATCTTTTCTCTTGCGGAGGTAATCAATTGAGAGCTTGTTCAGAAAATTTATAAACCTTTTCAGGTCAGCAATTCTGTCATGAGTAGTCGCAAGTGATCTTTTCAGCCAGCTTTTTGTTTTTTTGTTTTTTTTTACCAATCTTTACAGTCAGACAGTAGGATCTTTAGTGGCCTCGTGGTTAGCAACGTTGGCATCTAGTCACAGGCTGTCATCTCTGTTTATTTATTTATTTTATTTATTTGGGGTTTTACATTGTGTTCAACACTGTACAGTTCATATCACGATGGGTAGTTGGAAGGGCAGAGGAAACCAGTACATTCAGTCTGTTAGGGTTCTGTACTGTAAACAGCCGACCAACGGCAAGCAACTATCAGCTTTCCCACTTGAGGCCGTGCCGGGAACCGAACCTCGGCCTCAGAGTTGGGAGGTGAGAGGGTTACCACTCTACCACCGTGGCCCCTGTCATTTCTGTCAAACCCTACCTTTGGCCTTTATAGTCACTCAGCCTATCTACTTTTCTTAGTATACTATTATTCTTCTTCTGAAAAACGATACCAAAAAAATGATGAATATAAAGAGTTGAACTTGAATAAAGAGTACTTGACTCGTGATGCTGCTCTTACGGCTGCAAACGCACTTGTGGGCAGTAGGCTTGACTACTGTAACTCCTTGTTCAGGGGTCTATCTGTTGCTAACCTACGCAAGCTACAATGCATTCAAAACAGTCTGGCCAGAATTGTTTGCAGAACCACATGTCTTTCTCACACCACTCCACTAAGAAAAGCCCTTCATTGGCTACCCATAAGGCACCGTTGCATCTTCAAGACTGCCTTGTTGGTATATAAATACCTACATACTAACTGTCCAAAATATTTCAGCCCATTTCTCAAAGTTAGACAATGTGCCTATAATACTCAGTTGAGTCAATCTGATGGTACAATTCTACATGTTCCTCAATACCAACCATCTATTTACAAATCCACAAAGCAGTTTGGTCTAAGCTTTGCATATGATGCTCCCAAAATATGGAATGAACTCCCTGATGATGTACGATCTGCCACTTCTATTGCTTCCTTCAGAAAAAACTTAAGGCATACCTATTCTGCCAAGCTTATCCTCCTTAGTATTTTCCACCTCATATGGCGTTCTCCGTGATGTCGACCATAGCTATGGACAAGGACAATGATTTTTGAAACTATGCTTATGATGTTGCGCCTTAGAGTCTGTCACTTCGGCAGAGATTAAGCGCTATAAAAGTTGAATTGGAATTGAACAATTACTCCCAAAGATGGATGTTGACTAAGTGTTACAACTAATCTTTACAAATCTAGAAAAATATTTTTGGGAATTGTAAAGTTTACGGTAGAAACAGTGGACTTGAAATAACTTATTTCTTTTATCAAAATAAGTCATGTAAAATTTATTGTGAGCAAAGAAAATTAAACCTAAATAAAACACATACACATACGTGCCAAATAGCTTTAATAAATAAGAAAGCTTTTATTGTCAGTAGGATATAAGATTCTATTACAAGATCTAGCCCAATATTTTTATGTTTAGTTTATAGAGATTATGAAGCCATACTTGAATACTAAGAAACCTTCAATACATACCCATAATTCATTGACTGATACAAAACTCCAACGTTTTATGTTAAATTTTAGAAATAGTACTCAATGCAGTGACAACTCATAAAACATAAATTAAATTAAGGTAAATGAAAATGATCAGAACTTCAAATGGGTTGTCAAGTTTGAAAAGGAACTTAAATTTAGGGAAACTATCTCTAGGATGTTAAGGCAAAGTGTACTAATGTTGTTGGCTTTTCTTGCAGTATACTGGTTGGCCATGATTTAGAACTTTATGTGTGCCCTATTTCCAACTGTAAACTTGCTTTGTTGAAAGACTTTGACACTTTTTGTCACACCAAAACCACACAAACTTTGTGGTATAGCCCGGTAAAGAGACATTTTATTGCCATTTGTTTAGTGGAGCGTGAAAGTCAACTAAATAATGTGAATAGAATAGAATAGAAACATTTATATAACCCAAAATTGATACAACATTCTCTAATGTGTTGAGATCAATAAGGGAAAAGTCCAGGGACGTTCAGGTTGAGATCCAACTTAGTACCCACAGGGGTGGAGCATATGCTAATCTAAACAAATAGGTCTTTAGCTGGCTTTGTAAACCTGTAATTGTGTGCTTTGATCGGACTGATTGTGGGAGTCTGTTCCATTCAGTGGGGGGAGCCACTGTAAAATCTCGCCTGCCAATGGTCTTTCTAGGACAAACTGAGGAAAGAGATAGCCGATTTCCATGAGTTAGGCTACTTGTTTGGATCAAGGATGATAAGTATGTGGGTTGGGAGAATCTGATGGCCTTGAAAGTAATTAGATTATATTTAAACAAGATGTGGTATGTAATAGGGAGCCAGTGTAGTTTTTGAAGAAAGACAGTGCACATGCCTAGTTCTATCAAGTCTAAAAACAATTCTGCAAAGGGTATTTTGAATCTTTTGGAGTTTACCCACATTATATGTACTTATGCCATAGAGTAGGAAGTTGCAGTAGTCAAGTTGACTGCTGATCATTGAGTTTGCAAGCAAGGCTGCAGTCTCCACACTGAAGAATTTGTGGATACATCTTGGGTCCTTGAGCTGATAGTAACAGGCACAACAAGCCTTGGTTATATGGCTGGTAAAGGCATTTCCAGAGTCACAAGTAACACCTAGGTGATTGATTATATCAATAGAAGAATAGAATTTCCAAGAAGTTGGGCGGGAAAGCAACCAGTACTTTCCACTCGCCACCATGAGATAAATTCATAGACGTGAGAGCACAGTAACTATTGGCCAAATTTAAGGCCAAGACAAGGCTATTGACACCATAGCTCTCACAACCATAAAAGGATAAGTGTATGTATGTCATGTGCTACAAAATCCTTTTATACCAATACCCTATATGTGAGACATTCATGCTGTTTATTTGTCTGTATCGAGAAGGTATAAGTATTGATTTATATGCCCAATAGACTGTCATAATCTCCCCTGGTTTCTATGACTGAATCAGGACTTTTGTGTTTTGAGTGATCTTTTATGAATCGTGGCATTCAGAAGCAGGTCGTATTGCTGATTTTGGGGTTATATAACCAATCTTGTCACTCTGGACAAGCTTTTTTTTCGGAAACAATTTCTTGCTACAAATTTCTTCTTTTTAAAATTTATGGCATTTATCTGCTACTTTGGCCTAGCGGGTAACACACTTGTCTAGGAACTCAGAGGATATGGGTTCAAACCCAGGTACAGGCAGATACATAATGGCTCAGATGACCACTTAAAATGGCGGTCCTGTGTCATTGGGTCCTATCCCCAGTGGCAGGCTAAAGAACCTCAAGGTCATTGAAAAATGGTCATCCTTGAGCCTTCATCTTTCAGTTAGGGAAATGTCAGTTACTTGGTAGTTGGGACTGTACCTGTGCAGTTGGACGGCTTAAATAGCCCTTTGAGTCCTGTAGTATATGGAGATATTGCACTGAGTATAAATACACAATACAATGCATTTAATCTCAGCCATTTGTCAGAATCTAAGCTGTAACAGGTATGTATTTACTTTTTAGTGATAGTAAAATATTTTATAATGCAACAATAGAATTATAATAAGTAAAATAGGCTCATATAGCTTCAAAGTCTTAACTTGAGATCCCTCCACAATTTTTCTCTATAGATTCTAAAGCAACAAGAGTGATCCAAGGCTCTGTAAATATACCTTTCTGTACAATATATTTGTCACTTGCAAAATTTATGAAATATTTATGAAAAATTGGCACTTATTACGCAACAGTAAGCCCACTTACTCAATGGTAAGAGACACCAAGACTACAATAAAATAATACCCAGTCTGTATTTATTTATGTAGTTACCTATTTATTTACTTATTTATTTATTTAATGTTTACATCACGTTAGCACCTTATTGCTTATATCGTGATGGGTAGTTGAAAGGGAAGAGGAAACCAGTACATATATTGATCGAGCTGAGCTCAGACCATGATTCCAACTCTGATGTCAGAGGTGGGAGGCGAGTGTCTTACCACTGCCCCACCTTGGCCCCTGCATTTAAGTCAAACACGAAGTATAATGGATAATAAATTGTAGATGTTTTTACAATTCTGCCACATACCTGCTTCTTTGAGCATCCGCAGTCCCCTCTTGGCCTGCTCTAGTGGCAGGACGTAGGATGTTTTTGCTGTGTGGAAACAGAATCCGCAGTGGTAGTTACATTGCCGCGTAAAATGGTAGTTGACACTTTCAGGAACAATGTCATTTGAGATTGTCTTTTCCTTATTATTTAAACAGCTAACCTCTAATCCAACATTGTTGGAGGCTTCCCTGATATTGGCTTTTTTGTTCTTCAGAAACTGTACGAGCACTGCAAACACGAGTGTAAACAGAAGTCCAACAGCAATGTTCAAAGGTGATATTTCAAATCTGTTTCCTTCAAACACCATTCTGTTCATTTGTTAATGCCTCACAAACGTTCCAAATGTGAAAAAATTGCACATCAAAATTGCCAACTTTTCGAAACTGAAACACCCTTTTGATTAAAAACAATCAAAAAGTGAATATGTTACATTCACACATTTGGTAGGTCGATAAATGAAGACTCACTCAAGAGTTAGATATGTAGATAGGTGACATATATACCCACGCATAAAAAAGGTATATAAATTACAATGGAAATATTATTGATCAATACAAATAAAAAATGTATTCGCAGTAAACAGACTTGTGCAAGTGTAGATACTTAGTATATGTTAATGCACTGATAGTTTCAGGTACGGGGAAAGTAGGCCACTGTATATTCATGAGAGTGAAATAGAATGAAGGTGTTAAAATAGAATGAAGGTAAGGGAGTAAGGGTAGAAGCGTTAATCAGTTTATGGGTCTAATTTTGGTGAATTTTTGACTTTGAACCTGAATAACACAAAGAGTATTTCATATATTTTAAATGTTAATACCTCAAATAATAGGTGTGTTATCCCTTTATTACTGTGCCAAATATTCATCCCCTAATATTTATGCAAATATTAAAAATACTACTTTTTCTATCTCTAATTGACCAAAACCCTTGAATCAGTTTTTGGGTCTATTTTGAAAAAAAGGTAAACACTGACTGAATACTTCAACTATATGAAGTGTACCATATATGACATTATTATATGTGGTCAGCAATCAAATAATGAGGCTGTTTTACCAATTTCAAATGTGAAGTAGTGTCTCTGCATGTTTATATTTCTAGAATATGAAGTGTTTTTTGGTGGAAGTAATTATCAGTTCATGGGTCTAATTTTGGTATCTTTTTGAGTTCAAAACTTAATAACACATCCAGTATTTCATTTGTTTTCATGGTGATAGTTCAGATGTTATCCCTTTATCATTGTAGCAGATATCATTTCTAAATATTTGTAGAAATATTGAACTCATAGTTTTCTTTGTATCTTATAGCTGAAAACCCTGTGATCAGTGTATGGGTCTATTTTGGAAAAAAATGTTACACTTGACTTATCACTTCAGAGATTTACAATATATGTACTGTTACCTGTGGTCACTTATGACTGACCAAATTCTGATTTCAAATTGTCCAAATGCAGGTATTGTTTTCACCCATGGCATCTAGCTGTGCTGACAGGTGAACGGATGGGTGGGCAGGTGGGCAGGGGCAAATAACTTGTCTGGCCTGTATCTCAGAATCTGTTAGATGTTACCAAGGATGTTGATACTTGATAGGGGTATAGATGTGAAATGTCACACTGTGACCTTAATCTGACCTTTGACCTTGACTGTCAAAATGTTTTCTACAAAAATATTTCAAACATATTTCTTCCATTACAATGATATATAGATTGCTGCAACTGATTATTAACGCCACCAAGGAGGTATCATTTTTATAACGGGGCGCCATGGAGGCACAGTGGTAACACACTTGTGTCCCACCTCTAAAATCAGAGTTCGAATCCTGGCCTGACCTCACGTGGGAAAGTGGCTTGCCCTTGGCCAGCAGTTTACAGAACAGAAGCTTGACCAACTGTATGTACTGGTTTCCTCTTCCCTTCCAGCTACCCCTCGTGATATGGCCTGTACAGTGTTGAAAGTGATGTAAAAACCCAAATAAATAAATATTTTTATAACTGTCTGCTTGTCTCTTTGTCTGCTTGTTGTTAGCAGGATATTGTAAATACTACTAGTTGGATCTTCCTGAAAAGAAATCAGAAGATGTGTCCAACTTAGATTCCGTTAAACTTTTAGAGTGATCTGGATCATCATCTGGATACACAAAAATATCTTGGATTTATCTATTTACTTATTATTACATGCATTGGCAGAGTTATGCACTCTTCAAGTGGTCTGGTTATAGGTAATTCTACCTAATTCTGTTATTTCCATTGACAGCAATACTTCAATTAATAAATTTTTAAGCTTCACAGCTTTTAGTTTACCAATTAATGATTTGATATTGCCTTGTTTTGATACTTTGCATACATTTTAGTTGTTATTTGTCTTGCACCTTAGTATAGCTTACAATGCAAGTTCTTTATGAGTTGTCCAATGCTATTTCCCCAGACTGTTAATTTTTTTTAAGAGTGATGATCATAAAAATGAAAATGTTGTAATAAAACACCCCAAACATAAATATGTGTTTACATTTGTAATTATACATCAAACACAAACGTTTTTATAACTGAAGTACTTGAAGACACACTACAACACAAAATACTTGGCCAAAATAGGCTCACAATTTGGTCAGTGTCCTTGTGTTACAGTCTATATATAGTGAACTTGAAACAGCTGGGGGTTCAGTCAAGTGTGACATTTTTTTTCAAAATAGACCCAAAAACTGATTCAAGGGTTTTGGTCAATCAGAGACAGAAAAAGGAATATTTTTAATGTTTGCACAAATATTAGGGGATTAATATTTGGCACAGTAATAAAGGGATAACACACCTATTATTTGAGGTATTAACTTTGAAAATACATGAAATACCCTTTGTGTTATTCATGTTCAAAGTCAAAAATTCACCAAAATTAGACCCATAAACTGATTCACGCTTCTATTGTAATCGAGTCCATTTGTTTGTTGGTTACAAAATAACCCTATGAGCCAGGCACAGTCCAGGTTGCCTGCATTTGATAACCAACATGCATGGGACACAGATTCTCTAAACGTAAACTGGTCTGGTCTCATTGCTTATGCTTACCCTCCTTCACAGGTTGGTCCAGAAAATTCGGCAATGGAATTGCGTCATCATAATAATAGCCCCAGGCTGGCCAGGGATGCCCTGGTTTGGGGCCCTAGTGCAGCTCTCGACGGAAATCCCATTTCAACTGCCAGTGTCATGACTCAAATAGTCCCACAACCAATTGTTTCACAATAACCCACAACATCTGAACCTCCATGACTGGTATCTAGGGGTGAACTACTCCAACAACAAGGCTTCTCTGTGGAGGTGGCAGAGAGAACTGCTGCCCCTCAAAGATCATCAAAAAGGTCCATCTATAAGTCAAAGTGGGCCCTGTTTGAAAAATTTTGTAGAGAAAATTTGGTGGATTTTACCCTCTGTGAAACAAGTCTCAGACCTTTCATGTATCTGTACCCAGACCTAAATAAGCGTTGATGGTTATAGGAGTGCCATTGTTGACTCCTTAGGCCAAGTGGGGCTCCATATCTCTCAAAGTTCAGACCTTAACAGGTTACTTTCCAGCTTTCACATGGTCAATCCAAAAGTTCCAGAAACTTACCAAAGTGTAACCTTTCCGTTGTATTGAATGAGTTCACAAAGGCAGCCTTTGAGCCCATGAAAGACACACACCTCAAACATCTAACCTTAAAAAGTCCATTCTTGCTAGCTTTGGCCTCCAGCAAGTGCTGCAGGAAAATCCATGCCTTCGTTGCAAACAGAATGCCCAATTTAGGAAAATGGGAAAAGATGGCTCTTTTCCCCTCTTCAGGCTTCTTAGCCAAGAACCAACTAGAAAAAGAAGGCTCCCAAACTGTGTCTACCTGCTTTGACTACCATTGTGGTAGACAGTTCAAAGAAGATAGGTCCTTTTGTCTGGTACAAGTTCTGAGGTATTATCTGGATCGCACTCAGGACCTGAGAGGTTCTTGATCCTTACTCTTTATTTCCTTTAAAGAAGGACATTCAACCTGCTACCCTCTTGGTTAAACAAACTATCTTCTTGTGCTACAAGCAAGCAGATTAACAAGCCTTGGACCTGGTCCAGGTAAACGCTTATGATATTAGGGCTTTTGTGGCCTCTAAGGCCTTTACAGTGTAAAAAAACAGACGACGTTTCAAAAATCAAATCAAGGTGCAGGAAATTTTTTTTGTTAAACAGCACTCCACAGGCTATAGCCCTCCACCAATATCCCTTATGGGGTTCTTCCACTGGAGCCCACCCTAACTGATCCTAACTGACTCCAGGGTCAGTTAGCTGAGCCAGGGATCAGCGACAAAAGTCAAGAAAAAGTGCAGGAGAAATATTGGTTGGTTTCACCTCCCCGACAGGATGTAGTACATCCCAGCTTGACTTGGGGGACATTTTTCTACACAATCAGACAGTATTAGGACAAGCTGTAGAGGCCCAATTAGCAACTAATATCTGGTCACAACAAGCCATAGTGACAAACTAACAACACTGGAGCAGTGTCGCAATCCACCCAGAATGATTAATTTTTGAAGTTGGGATTGCCTGTCGGGAGCCAAGCAACAATATATAAACCCCTTGTTGCTGCTGTTACTCATCATTTCTCATTAGAAAGGTGCCAGCTCAACAACAGAGAGACTTTCTACAGAAAGTTTTCTTGAAACTGGCAATAACAATGAGACACTTGGCAACAGGAGAAATGTACAAGTCAGTAACAGTGGATGGTTGGCCAAACCACCTACAGGGCCATCCTTGCTGAATTTTAGCAAGAGTATTGGTTCTGTTCTACCATCTCCAGAAGACTGGAAACAGATCACGGAAAAGTTCAGAACCAGATGGAATGTCCCCCATGCTCTTGGGACACTAGATGGGAAACATCTCACCATGAAGAAGCCAAGGAAATCTGGGAGTGAATTGTACCATTATAAGCGTTTCTTTTCCTTGGTTCTGCTAGCCCTGGTCGACAACGAATACAGAGTCCTGTGGGTTTATATTGGATCAAGTGGATCTTCATCAGATGCACAAATATTTAACCACTGCAAGTTGAAGAAAAAGATGGAGAATGCCACCTTGGGCTTCTGCCACCCAAACCTCTGGGGAAATGAGGACCTCCTTTGCACTATTTCTTACTGGGTGATGATGCCTTCACCTTGAAGCCATGGCTATTGAAACCCTACAGCAAAAGACAACACATTTGGAATCCTAGTGAGCAGATTCAGGGTCCTACTGGGAACAATGGAGCCAAGGCCAAAGTTGTCAGAGACATTCTTTTGACATGTATTGTGTTGCACGACATGCTGAAGATACACCAAGGTGGAGGAGCCAGCGAATCCACCCCACAGGATGAAGTGGCAGCCATAGTAAATGGACCAGTATAGTATATGTGGCTGATGAAAATGCAGGAATCCCTCGAGGGAGGCGAATCTATGTAGTAAGACCTACTCAAGGATTCCTTCAACCACACTGGTGCATTGGCTGGGCTGGAGGACAGGATCTGAGATGTGACAAGGACCTACCCTTGGGACAGAAGAAGCTGGCATCTATCAGTCCTTTTCATGACTACCCAATTATTCCAAGAACTTTTATTTAAGCTAAAGTTTCTTGAAGGTCAAAATCTTCTTCAAAGTTTCCAAGTTTCTTCAAAGGTCAAAAGGTGTTCAAGTTCTACCAAATTTTTAGTAAGAAAAAAATTTCAGTCACTCACTCAATTTGTTTAGTTTTAATTTGTTTCTTTTTGTTTAGTGTGAAGTAATGTAATGTTTTTGTTTGGGTTTCAAACACTCAGCTGAATAATAGTTTTCGAAAGATTTGGGTGCTCCTTGGAAAGACCTTTGAATCAGCAGTGGTCCTTAAAAGGACCTGTTGGAGGCAGTTGCAGGAAGTCTACTTCTGCTGCTAGAACACTGATGACTGCCGATGTGCTGTGGGGCTGGGCTGGCTGCTAAGGAGGCTCTTGCAAATGGATGGTTGAAGGAAAGTTGGAGTGTTGAGACTGGTCCCTTGGTGTAAATGGTTGAGGCATGTTCATCTGTTGGTTGTTCGTGGCTGAGTGAAAATTCCTTAAAAGGCTCTATATAGAGGCCTGAGATGTGTGAAGTTTCGTCTCCAGTGAGAGAGGCTACAGATGGCGTGTTGGGGGTCTTGCTTGGGCTGATGGAGAAATGTAACTGTCATAGCAAGTCCATTTGGGGTTCGAACCAAGTTTTACACACTTTCACTGAGAGGTTGCAGCTGCTTGTGAATCTTTCCCACAGACATTCCTTCCTAGCCGTTGTTCTTGAACGTGTCATTGGTTTTGCCATAAAGCTGGTTACGATTTTAGACAAAGTCTACACTATTTGAAAGGTGGGATAATTATGGTGGACCTAGTAAAGTTTATAAGAGCCCTAAAGGCCAGTTGGTTACAAAGACTCTGGTGTGATGATGGATCTCAATGGACAAAATTAGGTCCATCTTGGTCCCAGAGTAATCCAGAGTAAAATAACAAATCCATTTTGGTGTGATCTGCTCAAATCTTGGAGCACTACACATGCAGCAGTTCATATTAAGGACTTTAGTGATTTCTTGAGAAACCCTTGAGCAACCTATTGTATAACGTACAAATAGAAACAGAAAACTTTTCTATCCATCTTGGTTTAAGGGAGGAACTATAATTCCAGCCATTGTGGATAATAACAGAACTATGCTCCCCAAACAGGTTCTAGAAAACTTCTAGATTATCACCGAATGAAAGTTTTGGTGACACAAAATGTCAATAAACTAAAATATCGACCTTTTGAATGCCCATTTATACCTGCCCAAATGGAACCTCTCACTAAATCAAACAAAGGGTCAAGGAACTTCTACTTGTTTGTCAATTTAAGAATGATAACATGCAGGAAGACTTTCAAATAAATAAGCTTAAATAGGACAAGATTATAAAAAAGCTCTATAAATATTAAGGGTTGGGAAACCGCCTACAAAATATGTTTTGGATGCTTAGATGATAACATCATAAAATGGTTTCAGTGTAAATTACTTAATTTAATATTGGGAACCAGGTAAAAATTGGCGACTCACCTCTCTGTGGTTATTGCAACAATACAGACGAAACAATAACCCGTTTAATGTGCAACTGCACTAAGGTTAAAACATTATGGATTGACTTGAAGTCTTTCATTTTCAGGAAAATTCAAGTGACTTTGGACATTGACCCTAGACTTATTGTATTTGGTTACCACAAACAAGACTCTAATTTTTTAGTTTTAAATATTATATATCTGGTAACAAAAAAAATATATTTTTGACTGCTCTAGAACAAAAGCGCTGCTGCAGTTAGGCATGCTTCTCAGAAAATTCCAAAGTGTGTACATGGAGCAGGGATGGTTATCAAATATTAATTCCACTAAGAGTGTCTTCCAAAAAAAATACACCAAAGTAAAAACTTTAGTTCAATCCATTTAATGCCTGAATTCGGTTTCTCAATCTTGTATCTTGGAAAGTCTGTAAACTATAGAACCTTTTTAAAAAAACTGTAGAAAAACAAAAAAGTATGTAGTCACAATTTGTATTGATTGGTTACTGGTGGATATGCTAATTAAATATATATGTATATACTTGAACAAATGTTGTAATGTATGCATGTCAAAACTTTATCCATCTGTAATAAGAACAGGTGCTATGTCACTGTATGTCTGTGTCGGCGGAGGTAATGTAAGATTTTTCTAAAATATAACGATTAATTTTCAGTAGCAATAGGTACAAACATGTTAAAAGTTTTAAAAGGTTTTACTTTAAACTAAGGACAAAGAAATAATTATGATATGTATAAGGTCAAAAACAATCATACTTCATATGACCTGTAGCACTGTGAAGCATTTGATGGAGGGGTTGCTACCCTCGCCCCTCCAAATGCTTTGCACTTTGTCCAAAAAGGATAAATAAACGGGAAAAAAGTCTACAATAGCCTCCTCATTTGAGTCTGTCCAATAAATGTTCATCATATGTCCTTTTTTAGCACCTCAATTGGCACTGAGTAGCTTTCGGCTGGCACCTCCTCCACCCTCTGTGTCCATTTCACTTTCACTCCTGTAAGTTCTTTGTCTTTTTCCATCCACTGTCTCATCCGTCTGTAAAATATCATCATGTTGAGTACCCTTCAATCTCTTGGCTCCCCCCCCCCCCTCAACTCTCTGTTGTTTCTGTGCCTCACATTCTTTCTTGACTTTTTAGTACCCATCTTGCAAATTACCCAATTTAAAAGGGTTTTTATCAGTTCTTTATATAAAACTTATTTTAAATATGTTTGTTGTTTGGAATACATTTAATAAATGAATGAATGAACAAATGAAATAAAATATTACATTCAAGGGCAAATGTATTGTATAAAAAGTGAAAGCAGATATACTAAACATTGACATTTGTTTGTAAAGGGGTGTATTGAAATCAATAGTTTATTTATGTAATGGGGTTGTTCCACTGGAGCCGACCGGCCTGTAACTAGGTAATTTTCAAGGGTCAGGAGCAATGTTTACAGAGTTGTTTAGAATCAATTACACTTTCCCAGCTTGTCACGGTGGATCGGCAAAATATCAAACATGTTTGATGTTTCACCGACCCACCCTGACTCTGTAAACCATGCTGTCATGAATATCTATGGCTTGTTGGTTACACTTCCCATTTTGTCCTACAATGTTACTATCTTGTCTTGAACAACTTGCCGTCCAGTCCTGGTAAAGTACCAGGACTCCACCTTTAGGCAGGCCATCAACACTAACCAACTGTACTTGAAAGGAAACTGGCCTGTCGTAAACATTACCAACCTGACTTGGACACTTCCTATCAAGACGGAAAGTTTCCCAGTCTTCAACCGTAGGGTGGGCAACATCTCAGCAAGACAAGCCGGGAACAGAAACAGATAAACTGTAAACAGAAACCAACAAGACGGTTACACAATAGACAACCCAAGAACTGTGTAAAACAAGGCTGCTTCATGTTTACGACCCACGGCTTGAAATCTCTGTCTATATAAGAAGAGTGAGGAAGATAGAAGTTCCCACTGACAGTGTTCCTGAATTTGAGCTGGGGGACACTGCAACAGATATTCAATGGAGGAGGGAGGAGAGGGTGGCAAGAGAAAGGAAGGAAGAGGCACAGAGACAGAGGGAGGAGGAGGACAGGAGAGAGGAGGCAAGAACCAAGGGGGGAGGTGTGGAAAAAAGCCCCAGGACAGAAAGAAGTGACACAGAAACAGAGGCTGGAGGAGAGGCGGGAACATCACAGCCATGCTACAAGAAGGTTCACATGACCAACATTTATCTAACGGTCTCGGACGAAGAGGCCATAGTTGACTTTGTGAAAGACCACGAGGAGTTGTATTATAAGACTAATAAACATTTCAAGGATAAAGCAAGGAAGGAGAGTCTCTGGGAGAGGTTTGCCAACAGTCGCAAGCTGTCTGTCAAGGTGTGCAAGACCTGGTTTAAGTCGCAGAGGACATGTTACGGCAAGCTCAATAGAGATCAGCATGCGGTCAACAGACACCACATTACAGCTTCAACAAGTTACCAGCCCCACCATAGCTTCAGGGCACTCTTCGGTCAACCAGCAGGTCATGGACCAGTTCACACAGATGAGAACAATAATTTCTGCATTCTTCAGGCAAAAGCAGGAGACAACATGTACAGCCTTCTGCAACTATCTAGAGTCGAAAGTGGAGGGATTAGCAGAGAAAGACTTTCAGACATTTACAAACAAAGCTGTAAAGCTTCTTAGCAACATTCAAAGCAGGGCAGAAGAATGTGGTAGTCAAGTCAAGCAACCTCAACAACAGACACTTTCACGAAGCTGAAGTGCAACTTCAACATTTGTGCCACAGACATTTCAACAGCCACAGAAGCCAGCAAAATCTGCAAGGGAATACATCTTAACCTTCCCAGAGACTCAGATGCCCGCAAGCCAGGTCATCCAACCTGCTCAGGAGAGCAAAGTGTCAACCAAAAGACAGCAGCAGCAAACCAGAAGGCAGCCAACTTCCTTCCTAGTCACTGACAACCAACAGGCTGGACCTTCAAGACCACTTACCTTCACATTGACGCTGACGAAGCACTTCAACCCTCCATCAGTTGCTTCTGCTACAGGTGAAGAAAGTCAACACAACATAATAGAACTGTCTTCCTTCTTCGAAAAATCTTTCATCTGTGATGAGCTACCAGCAGATTGACGCACCACAGCCATTTTAACCCGCCAACATGTCAGCACCAGCCGCCTCTCCTCTGACCATCAATGCCACACAGCAAAAACACCAGCAGCCACCAGCCCAGCATCAGTCTCCTCCACAGTCAGCTGACGCCAAACAACAGCAGCAGTAGAACAACTGCCATTGCCTCCAATCAGTCCTTTTTAGGACAACTGCTGTAAGCAATTTAAAGGTCTTTTTCAGGACCACCCGAATCTTTCCAAAACAATTAGTAGCTGTGCATTCTAAAAACATCCCAAAACAAGAAGCACTACACTGCCCCACACAAAACACTATGTCCCCAAACACAAAAAAAAACAAATTGAATGAATGAATGAATGTGTGACTGAATAAAAAGTTTTAAGTTGAAGAAAAAACTTTAGTTTATGAAAAAACTTTTTTAAAAAGAACTTAAACATTTTGAACTTAGGAAAAAAACAATTTGTTTAACAAATTTTTAAAAATGTTAAAAAAAGGTAAAAATTACAATTTAAAAAAATCCTTTAAAAACTTAATAAACAATTCCCCCCCTCCCCCTCCAAAAAAAAATTGGGAGCAAAGGCAGTGAAATTTTGGCCCACCTCCCAAAAAATGAAAAAGATACTTAGACTTTAAAGATGGTCTGACATTTGGGGGAAGTATTTTGATTTTTGGATTTGACTTTGTGACATTTGACCAATTGAGAAACTTTTTAGATTCCCATAAGACATGGCTGATTTACAACATCTTGCAAAATTTGCAAGAAAATAATTTTGAAAAAACAAAAGTTAAAGGTTTACAGTTTTTACAGTTAAGGGGTGTCATTTTTACATAACTTGGTTTTAATGTTTTAACAGGGGGCTTGTGATTTGGTTTGAAAAAGTTTTAAAAATGGTTGGAAATGGATTGGATTTGGTTTGTAAATTTGCGGGACATTTGAGCAACACCAGCCTAAAATAAAAGTTCTTGGAATAATTGGGTAGTCCTGAAAAGGACTGATAGATGCCAGCTTCTGCCCCCATGGTTGTTGATTGACACATCTCAGATCCTCTCCTCCTGCCCAGCCAGTGCCCCCATGTAATTGAAGTAATCTTTCAGTAGTTTTTGTTGATGTTTGGCCTCCCTCGAAGGGTTCCTGTAGTTCTAATTAGGCACACACACCACCTGTTCATTTCCTGGGGTTGGTGCTCTTCTGCTCCTCATCATGTTGTGCAACACCACATGTATAAACAATGTCTCTGACAACTCTTGTCCTTTGCTCCATAGTGCCCAGTAGTACCCTGAATTGGCTCACTAAGATCACAAAGGTGTTTTCCCACGACCCTCCTGCCTCTGGAGATCCTGTAGTTAGCTATCTTTCTTCCCTTGTGAGTTGTCTTCTGCTGTAGGGTTTCACCATCCATGGCATCAAGGCAAAGGCAAATAGGTCCTCCCTCCCCCAGTTGTTCAGGTGCCGGATGCCCCAAGGTGCCATTCTTGATCATCTCCCTCAACTCACTTCTGTTGAAAATCTGGGCATCTGAGCAGGAACCTTGACCCACAGTCTATCCACAGGAATCTGTATTCTGCATCGACCAGCGCAAGCAGCACCAGAAAAAAGAAGCCCTTGTAGTTGTAGTAGTCACTGCCTGATTCCTTTGGCTTCTTCATGGCAAGAGGCTTCTCTCTATTGCCCCTACAGCATGGGTGACATTCCATCTGGTTCTGAACTTCTCCTCCACCCTTTCTACTCCTCAGGGCTAGTTGAGCAGCACAAATATCCATCCTGGAATTCAGCAAGGATGGCTTGGCAGACCTGAGGAACAAATTTGCAGATGGTGGTGCAGCCAACCAACCAGTGATACTGCAAGGAGGTGTAGGTCTCTCCAGTGGCCAGGTGTCTCAGCCTTATTGCCAGTTTCAGTCCCACTTCTAATGGCTTCCTGAAATTGGTAACTGACTTCTTGATGCAGTGGTGTATGCGTTCTTTGATGAGGTCAAAAAGGCAGGTGGCATCCTGACAAAATTCTGATATCCTGGGATGTCTGTGTGTATGAGGTCGACCATGAGGTTGCTGTAGCATCCTTTCTCTAGTCTTTGTATGATCCAGGGCATGACTCATGGGTTTGGTGGCTTTCTTCTTCTTTTCCTGGGGCCTGGATGTGGTGCTGGCTGTAGGGCAGGTAGTGGTCTTGGGTTCATATTTTTCCTTCTTTCTCTACAAATCAAGATGGAAATCAAAATATTAAACTCAATAAAAACAAAAAGTACCCTAAGCTTATATAGCAAGTCTCTGTGATGTGTAGCTGGCATCTTTGCAGTGACAAATTACGTTTTTTGTCAGCAAGAGTGTTGGATCGATCCCGACTCTTGATCCCTACTCCAGTAACCAAGCAGTCTAGTCAGGGTGAGTCTGGAAAATACTGCAGTTCTGTCGGTTTATCACTACAGCTTGTCGGGGCATAATATGTCTTGTCGGTTATGGGTTTGCAGTTTGTCCTGGTAGTTTCCCGTCTTGTCATGAAGTCCACCCCAAGTCAGGTCAGGATCTTGATCCAGACAATCAGGTATGTGCTACATCCCCAATTCCCCGACTTTTGCAACTGACCTTAGAGTTGTAGAGTCGGTTATAGGGTCGGTTCCAGTGGAACACCCCCATAAGGGATTACCTTGTCAGTTGCTTGTTATGTCTTGTCCTGCTGTGATGAAACTGACTCTGTGGCCAAAGACTTGGAGACTTCCTGTCTTCATGTGAAGCTGCCAAGTTTGGTCACAACTTGTCAGGGTACTTGAATACAACAGATCAGAAAATGTTTCGCAACAAGACGATAACACAATAGAACAGGTCTGGAAGTGACTAGGACAAGACATAGAGAGACTGAACAAGCTGGTATCCTGGAGTGTGGAGCCACTGTCAGAATTAAGAGTCAGGGTGAATTGGTGAAATATCAAACAATTTGATATTTAGCAGACCCACCAAGTCAAACCAGGAAACCATAACCAACCCTAGACAACTATGTAAACAAAGACAACAGACCCTTGGCAAAAAACATGTCGCCTCCAGTGGGACACACATATTAGTTGTTAAAAACCCCTTTTTCAAAAATCTTCACCTCAAAAATTCTCTATTAAATATCCTTTCTTTTTCACATATATCAGTTTTTGATCCCCATGAATGCACCTTTCTAAAGTTTTAAATCACCCATAAACCTCAGGCAGCTTATTATTTTTCACTTTTCCATCCGTAAAACTTTCTTTAAAATTCCAAGTTGTCACAATTGGGAGGCCAGGGAGGAGCTAGCAAATGCCATACATTCTGGTAAAAAAACAAAATAAAATTGTGTTTATGTATGGCTGCATGTGCTATTACAAGAAATTGTAGCTTTAACAATATTTACAAAACCCAGCCTTCTGCTTATAAATTATTTTGAGCTCCAGGGGAATACAGATATAACATTGCTTTCAGCACATTGTGTATACAGGCCATATCACAACAATAGACAGGATGGAGGAACAACCAACGTTGACATTTAAGGTTTCGTCAGGAATTAAACCTAGGATAAGACAGGTAGGAGGACAGTCTGTTACCAACTGCTCCACAAATTCCTTTAATATTACAGAACATAGGATATTTCATGAACAAGCCCAATCAAATTCTTGCACTGACTGTCTGCACATTTTCCTATTAAACAAACCAATTGATCAACAGTTACCTCTGCCAAGGAGGTATTGTTGTCTTGTTGTCATAACCATTCATTTGTATTTTTGGTCTTTGCTTGTTAACAAGATCATGCAAATACTACTGCTTGGAATGTCATAAAATAAAAACAGAAGATGGATCTTGGTCCAACCTAGATCCTATTAATTTTTGAGGGTGATCTGGATCACCGTCTGGATTCAAAAAAATAATTTGGATTTCCCAATTTACTTATAAAAAAGTGCTTTTCTGGAGGCCAGCACTCTCCAAGTGTTCATCTTTTATAATAATCTTACTTGCCTTACATGTGGACTCTATGAAATGTTCCAGACAGAGAGGTTATCACCACTAATCAATATTTTTGTGATATTGAATAATATGCATTTGCAACAAGAAACACAGGTCTACGTACTGTTGGGTAGCTATCTATCCAATACTATCCAAGTAATTTTCATCAAGTATTTTGGAAACAATTTATAGTTACCTTCGTATTTTCTTTCTTATACTTCAAGTAGACTTTGGTTATAATTTTCCTTTCTTTTATTATTAATCAGATTCATTAATATAGATGCAAAATTCTGTCCAGCCATCTAAAAAAACCCTGGCCAAGCAGAATAATTCAGGTTTCAACCAAAGGTCTGTATAACACAGGCAAAAAAGATTGATTGAAAGCATTTTATTTGTCAAAAATTCACAACAGAAATGAAGTAAGAAAGGATATTGACAAAAAACAATGATTAATTATTTGAATAAACAACACAATGCAACATAGTTCTTGTTTATGTAAGAGACTACTTTAACATCACAGTTAATACAGAATCATAACTTCAAAAATGTACTGTATGGCCTTCTTTACATCAGAATAATAATTACTCAGTTGAGGAGTTGGAGAAGCTCGTACCATGTTTTTTTTTAGTTTTATATGCCTTCATACATCTATCTTTATATGTAGGTGCTCGGGAGAAATGAAATGAGTATTGCTTATTAGAGTTGCATTCACAGAAATTATGAAACATTCCTTCAAATGTTAATTAGAAGTACTACCTCAAATACCTTACCAAATCAATTTTCCTTAAAGGAGTTTTAGTACTCAGGGTTGCATCAAAAATAGCTTTGAAATATCCTTTGTAATGTAATTTGTGTATCTACTGGCATGTCATATGTGTTGTTTTTTTTCAAAAATTTTAAAGTTTATAAAAAATAAAAAATGACACAAAAACTTTTTATTTAAAAACTTTTACACCCCCTCAAACTTTGGGCAGTGGGGTTTTTCTCCTGATACTTTTTTACATTTGAATTGTTGCTTTTGGGGACTTTTCCCCACACCATTATTCATCAACATTGTTCATATGGAAAACTTCACCACTCAAGGTTCATATCTGCCTTGCTCCAGGTGTATTTTCCTCCCCTCTTCAGGAACATCTGTTCATCAAAGTGACTTCTGTCTATTGCATTTTGTACACCCACATCAAGGAGAGACCGGGAAGGCTCCTTAGTACCACCATCCAGAAACCGCATCTATCCAAAAGGATCATAGAAGGTATCTATGTCAAAGAATGTTAAAAAGTAAGCCTCACTTCTTGTCATTTTCAGGTGAAACATTTTACAATGACATAATCATTTAAATTACAACAGCTTATTTTGGTTCCACTATCCAGAATCTATATCTTCCAGCACACACAGTTTTGGAAGGAGTCGGTCCCTCTTTGACATAAGCTTTTAGGCGATTTTTGTCTGGTCAACGTTTATTTATTTGGGGTTTAACGTCACTTTCAACACTATACAGGTCATATCACAATGGGTAGTTTTGTGGCCAGAGGAAACCAGTACATACAGTTGGTGAAACTTTTGTACTGTAAACTGCCAACCATCAGTAAGCAACTACCAACTTTCCCACATAAGGTATGGGGTTTGAACCGCCAACCTACATGGGAGGCGAGTGTATTACCACTGTGCCACCATGGCCCCATCTGGTCAATGAAATATGACAGCTTTTTCAGCCTGTAATTGATGGTATATTTACTGAATAAGTACTAGCAGTAAATGACGTAAGTCATTCTAACACTGTATGTTGATTTGCCTTAAAACTCGAATTTAGAGCTGAATGTATGTTTTATGTCCACATTGTAAAAGTATTGTTATAGGGAATATACGCATATGGATTAAATAAATTACAAATAATGAAAATACTAATAAATAATTTCTTTCCAGATTTTAAAACCAAAAAAAAATACCAGTGTTGTAGTTGAAGTAGCTGTTAACAAACAGTATAAAGATAAAATAAAATAAAAGTTAAAATAAAATACATTTGACTTCATTCATCTATTGTACTAATGTTCTAATATCAAAAGGACAAGGTGAAGAGGCCAAATTGAAAAAAACAGGTTTTTTTTAAAAGGCAGATTAGATATAACTGTTTATCAGAGAGGCTCTTTAGAAGTCTAACCAGCTATTTATTGACAGTGAAATATTAATGCCCCATTCACACTACAGGTGGTATGTCCCATGAGCAGGAGTTTTTCTCGGCGGTGGAACTGCCCCCAGGTTGCCCCATTTTGTCCGAATTGTTCACACTACAGACAGACGCCCACTGATTGGACAGGATTTGTTTAACCGTCAGTAACAGTAGGATGACAGTACTACAAACGATGGTCATTGAGAAGCAACCTCCATTAACCTCAAGTCACCTTCAATAGCCGTCAGACAAACATGTGACCAAATCACAACCTTATGTACACTGTGGACCACACCTTCGGTTACCAGAGCAAGAAATTCATAAGTGCATGTGCAAAATCGTCTGCTCATGCTCATGGTACCAAAAACAGAGGTGGAAATTTGAAACTTTTCAAAACTTGCATAGGACGCATAAGGTAATGGATGGTTCGCCACTGACTCGCACAATCGCATACAGACATCAGATGGTGATCCAAGGACTGGGGTGTTTCACCAAATGTGGGTTACCACAGGTGATACCGCCTGTAGTGTGAAAGGGGTATAACATACAATCAACAAAACCCTCAGGTTTTCTCATAGTCAAGTTTGATTGGCCAAGGTCAATGAGATAGTAAACATAGTGGAAGCTGCAGTGCAGAAGACTGGTTTTAGCGCCTTATTTCCAAAACATTTTCAAGGCCCAACACTTCCCCTATTACTTATGAGTACAATGATATAAATCATCATTTAAAAAATCCTTGATCCAGAATGGGTTGCAGATCATTTCCAAAATTAAGTCAATTCTATTTTAGACCAAGACCCGCATATTTTTGGAAATACCATGTAAATCCATGCAGCGTTTAGTAATCTTGCTGATATACAAACAAACAGAATTCAATGATCACACACAACCTCCTTAGTAGAGATGACAACTCACATATTCATCCAGGATGAGGTAGGAATATCTCATAGTGTCATTGTTTTCTGGTACTAGACATGGGACATGTTTGTGCCTGTCCAGAAAGTCCTGAAACTCTTCTGGAGAGATAACAAAGGTCTCTGCATTCCTGATGGCTTCCTCACCAGCGTTCTCACCATCAATAAGTAAACATTGAAAAACCTGTAATACAGGATAAATCTTCATTAAAATTAATACAAGTCACTGAAACATTTGCAAAAGTAGGGGTGCATGATCTTCATTATATATTAAACTAAAAGACATTAAAGCAACTCCAAAGGTAGAGGTGCTGGATATATATTCTCATAACATGATAAAATTAAAGGCATTGAAACAACTGCAGAAGTAGCACTGCAGGAAAAATCTCTAGTATAATAAAAGACTGAGACACTGAGACACCGGCAATATATGTGCTGTAGGATTCATCTTCAGTAAAATTAATATAAAAGGCACTAAAACAGCTGCAAAAGTAGGGTTCAGTCTCAATAAAATTTAATAGAAAACTGGCAACATAGATCACAGGATCTAATCTAATCTAATGTTGAATTTATAGTGCTTAATCTCCATCAATTGACAGACTCTAAGGCACAACTGAACAAAACCAATGTGAATAATCATAAGTCCAATAATTTGGCAGGGTCATGCCAAGAAGACACAGGGGTGACAGAGAGGCTATGGTGGATAGGCTTTTGCAAACAGATAAGTTTTAAGCTTTTTCCTAAGGGAGGCAATAGATGTGGCACTACGTACATCATTAGGAAGCTCATTCCAAATCTTAGGAGCATCAAAAGTAAAACTAAGGCCAAAGTGTTTTTGACTGACTTAAAGAGTGAGGAGTGGAAATGATGAAGTGTTAAATATTTGCAATCAGGGTGACTGCTTGGTACTGAAGGTGCAACTGCTAACAGACAGGTATGGTCCAAAGTAGTTGGGAGAACCACTGTGTAAGAAGTTATACACAAATCTTGCTGTTTTGAACATAGAGCGGTAATTTTTAGGCAGCCAGTGGAGTTGCTTAAGGATGGGTGTAACATGATCATAGTTTCTATGATTTGTGACAATATGTGCAATAATATTCTGAATAAACAGAGAGTTACAATAGTCCAAATGACTACTGACCGAGGCATCTGCGGCCAGGACAGCCACTTCTTGAGTAAGATACCATCTAATTCTACGAAGGTCACACTCGTAGAGGTAGCATGCTTTGCAAGTCGTCTTAACATGCTCTGAGAAAGAAAAGTCAGCGTTGAACCACACACCTAGGTTTTTGACAACGGGACAGTTCCAGTAAGATCAAACCAGTGGATTCACTTCGTGCCAGAGAGTTGGACCTCATTTTTAATTGACAGTAACACAGTTTCTGTAAAATGACCTACGGACTGTAAATAGACTGCTGAGGATTTTCCAGCTTATTACTATTTATATGGGACATTATCTGCTTAGCTACAACCAGCTCAACCAACTTGGACAGGAAGCAGAGACCAGACACTGGACAGCAATTTTTAAGTTCCTTACCAGGAAGCTAAGCCTTCTTTATTAGACAGGTGACAACAGCCTTTTTGAAGGCAACTGGAAATGAACCTTTACTGAGGGAATAATTTACGAACTTGGCCATGCATGGCAAAGGAATATCAAGACAATCCTTAAGGAGAAATGTAGGTACAGGGTCCAACAAGCATTATTTAATGGAAGAGTCATTGATAATTTTGAGGAGTTCATCTTTGCTTACAGGCTCAAAGGCGTTGAAAGCAGGAGGTGTCAAAGTAGAGGCATTAGTAGAAGACCCTGAAGTTGGGAACTCATCCTGAATTTTACTAATTTTATCAAAGAAAAATAAAGCAAACTTGTCTGCGAGACTTTTATCTGCACTATAAGCAGGCAGAATAGTCTCTGAGCAGTACCTTTCTAAGAGAATCAGAAAGCTTCTTGGGGTCATCACTGTTGGTAGAAATGAGATTGGTATAACAAGGATCTTTGTCTTTGTCAGGATAAAACTTAATTAAAATAGTTTCCTGAAAAAGTAATATAAATAGCACTGAGATATTGAGAAAACAGGATAAAACTTCATTGAAAAGTACAAATACGACAGGTACTACAACATCTGCAAAAGTAGGGGTGTTGGATAGGTTCCCATAAAAGAGTGGCATAAAACACACTGGAACATCTGCAAAAGTAGGGGTGTTGGATAGGTCCTCATAAAATAGTGGCATAAAATGCACTGAAACATCTGTAAAAGTAGGGATGTCGGATAAATCCTCATGAAAAATGCCATAAAATACCCTGAAACATCCACAATAGTCAAAAAGAGTATTTGTAAAAGCACATGTACAGTTGCACAAACAAATTTCAGTGAACCAGAAAACTACTGTTATATATACAAGAAATTTCTTTTTTTAAAACATCTTTGTTGTTTTACTTATTGTAGTATCAATGGGGCGTATGTAATTACCATCTTTTAATGTTGTGACTTTGCCTCCAAGCTGTAGCAATGAAGTTGTCCTAAACTTAATCTTAGTATTCGTATGACATGCCTTTTCTCTCAGGAGCATAATCATAGTGCTCATAAATGATCATTGAAAATATTACAAATTGTGAAAACTTTTGCAAGTAAGCATTTCTCTCTGAAGTACTCACAGCCAATCTTTCTGGTTGTAAAGGCAGTTACTAATGTTCAAGGTGAAACTCCATTTAACTGGCTTATATTTAGTTGTATCACCATATCTCTATGGTTATATAAACATTATCGACATGCCATTTTGGTTCCCTAATACTCTGGCATTACGATGCTGTCGTGGGTAACACACTGCCTTCCAACTTTTCAGGTTTTGCGTTCAAGACCCAGCGCTGGCCTAAAGTTGAAAACTTCTACTAAGCACTAAGCTATTACAGTGGTGTAATGGGTAGTATGCTTGATTCCCACTTCTGAGGATTGTGGATTTGAATCCATGTTTTGACTTGAGCTATAAACTTTGACAGTTGCTTGTCTATCTCACCCCATGATGTTGCACACCTGCACCTACAACCAATGTGACTATTAACCTGATTAACCATCCATATCACAATTTCATAAATATGCACTAATCTTTTCCTACTTTCACAATCTATTACAACTTTCTCTTTTGCCTCCATTGTGAAAGATAGGTTTGTACATAGGGAAGGTAAGTTGCACCTCTTCTAAATTTTTAATTCTTGGCCTCTGTTGGTCTGGCAATGCACTTTTCGTTCAACTAACCCACAAAGTAGATTTGTCA
The DNA here is from genome assembly GCA_964017235.1 of Sabellastarte sp. h YS-2021. NCBI lineage: Eukaryota > Metazoa > Annelida > Polychaeta > Sabellida > Sabellidae > Sabellastarte > Sabellastarte sp. h YS-2021. Next base: position 180,698,926 of record OZ024929.1, on the reverse strand, counting down.
TCATTTCATATCTTTGCTCTTAGTTCTACATTTTTTAGTCGTATACATACTTACTAACAGTATTCTTCGATATGCATTTCTTGCATTTTGCTGTTTACCTCATACTGAGCGGCATCAGAATCTGTGACTCATCTGAACCAATCATGCACTCAGGCCATCCTGTGATCATTGAGTCGGGGATTCACCCATGTGTAGATAGCATCAATTTTGTCTATCTGGCTTTCCAGGGTCACTGTCGAAGGGTGACACATAGTTTCCGGAATGTAAGTCCGTGGACATCATTGCACCTAGCTCTTTCGGGTGATATCAGTCTCAATCCAGGCCCTGGTTCTAGATCTCTTAATGGTTGTCTTCTCAACGTTAGATCTATCAGAAATAAATCGGCTTCCTTTCTGGAGTTCGTCAAAGATAACAATGCTGATCTTATAGCTGTCACTGAGACATGGCTTAGGCCAGAGGATACTGAATGTTTTATCTCTAGTATCACACCTCCTGGTTATAAGTTCACTCATGTACCTTGGAATGTCAAGAAAGGGGGCGGAGTTGGCTTTTTCATCAAGGAGGACCTGAGTTTTGAGCAAGTTTCAAAAAACAGTTACCAGGCTTTTGAAAGTATCTCCATTCAGATTAGCACTGAGGGTGCTAAAGATGTTATATTTCATGTAGTCTATAGGCCCCCAAATCTCTCAAAGTCGCAGTTCCTGGACGAATTTGGCATGTTCCTCGAAGGTGCTGCTTTATCAGGCTATGAAAATATTCTCCTTGGTGATCTTAATTTTCATTTGGATAAACATGACACCTGGACACTGAAATTTTATGATATCCTTGAGCAATTCATTTTGACACAACTTGTCAATACACCACACATATTCAGGGTCATATTTTGGATGCTCTATGTGTGAGGGATTCCTTCTCCTGGGCCATTAGTCCCAAAGTTATTGGGGGACTATCAGACCACCAGGCAATCATATTCAGCTTTATCTTCCCTGTCAGAGAATCTTGTAAGTTTCAATATGTTCCCATCCGTAAAATTCACAAGATAAATATTTCAGATTTTAGAATGGATATCCTGAAATCCGACCTCATTAGATGCCCGTACAAAACTGCCAGTCTTCTCAGTCATCAATACTTTAATACTTTGAGAAGCCTTCTTGACAAGCACGCCCCAATCATGAAGAAAAATATACCAAGACATGCCGAGACTGGTTTCATGAACTGTGACATCCTCAAAGCAAAACGACTCAAGAGGAAATATGAGCGGGCATGGCGTCGTGAAAACTCAGCCAGTAATTGTAGCCGATACCGGGCTGCAATCAACCACTATAATTTCCTGCTACAGAAGTACAAATGCAATCATTATTCCAACATTGTGGCTGAAAACCAAGGAAATCCCAAGGCTCTGTGGAACTGTTTCAAAAAGATCTTACACAGGTCTTCTGTTGCTGTTCTACCAGACTACATAAATAAAACTGACCTTGCGAACACTTTCTGTAAGTTCTTCTATGACAAAATCCTCAAGATAAGATCCACACTGCGGTCATCAATACCATCTTCAGTTACTAGACCCAACCCCACTAAAAATACTCCTCTTTCACACCTGTGTCCGAGGAAGAACTACTCAAAATTCTAAAGTCCTCACCATCCAAATCATGTGACCTTGACCCGATTCCGAAGTCACTGGTCAAGGAGTGTGCTGATATTCTCATCACCCCCATCACTAAAATTGTAAATTATTCAATCACAGAAGGTAGTTTCCCCAACTGTTTTAAGATGGCATATGTCACCCCCTTTCAAAAGAAGCCGAGCCTTGATAGAAATATCCTCAAAAACTACAGGCCGGTGTCAAACCTCAGCTTTATATCTAAACTTATTGAGAAGGTGGTGGCAAAGCAGCTAAATGAATTTATTTCGCACGAGGGGATCTTAAATGTCAACCAGTCTGCTTATAAGAGTTCCCACTCTACTGAAACCGCATTGTTGAAGATTCAAAATGATATAGCTCTCTCAGTGGACTCAGGAAAGGCAGTGGCCCTAACGTTATTAGACCTATCGGCGGCGTTTGATACGATTGATCATTCTCTTTTATATGACTGCTTGCATGACTGGTTTGGTCTAGATGGTACTGTTTTGTCATGGATCAAATCGTATCTTTCAAACCGTAAACAAAATATTAAAATAGGTGATAGATTCTCTGAGGCGGTAATTCTCCCTTTCGGAGTCCCCCAAGGCTCTGTACTGGGTCCTCTCCTTTTCACCCTCTACACTAGTCCCCTCAGTCAAGTTATTTCAAAATTCAATGTTACTCATCACCTGTATGCCGATGACACCCAGATCTACCTAGCAGTTGACTCCAGGAATTTTGACTCTAGCATGGAATAGCTGACCGAGTGTCTCAAGTCTGTACAGGAGTGGATGGACGGTGTCAAACTAAAACTAAACCCAGAAAAAACCGAATTTATCATTATAGGTCAAAAAGCCATCAGAGAGTCGCTTGCACCAAATTTCCCTGTTCCGCTCCTCCAAAACAATATCTCTCCATCAGTGGAAGTAAAAAATCTGGGTGTTATTTTCAACTCAGACAACTCCTTTGACAATCATGTTGCCAAGGTTTGCAGAGCATGTTACTATCATCTTCGTGATTTGCGACGAATTCGCAAATTCCTTGGAGTTGAGACAGCAATACTTCTGGCTAATGCTATGGTCAGTAGTCATCTAGACTACTGTAACTCTTTACTATATGGGGTAAGCAAGTCCAACATAGCCAAACTACAGAGAGTCCAGAATGCTCTTTGTCGCATCATCTTCAGACTTGACAAAATGAGTGATGTTACACCCTTTTTGAAAAAACTCCACTGGCTCCCAATTCAACATCGCATCCTGTTTAAGTATAATCTTTTGGTATTCAAGGCTATTAATCTTTCACAGCCCCTGTATCTTTCAGCTTTAATAAGATCGAGCAGTCTCACTCATGGCAACAGGCTATCTATCTCCTCAACCCGCCCTAATAAGCACATAAGAAGGCGTGGCTTTGCAGTAGCTGCACCAGCTGAATGGAAAAAGCTGCCACAGACTGTCAGATCTCAGCAAACAATAGATGGTTTCAGAAGCCAGCTAAAGACCTACTTGTTTAGGCTGGCATACCCCCCACCTTAGTTATACCCTGGCGGGCGCTTTTTAGATGTTGACCCATGCCTGTCCCTGGACTCTCCCTTCTTGGACTCAAGCGCATTAGAGGATTTGTATCAATTTTGCGCTATATAAATCCTACTATTATTATTATTATTATTAAGTTTCAACTTCCTACACCATACAGTTTCCAAGATATACCCTGGACAAGAAAGATCAACGTAACAACAGCAAGGTCAAATATCAAATCAAGGTCACATCGTGTCTTTCCACACCTACACCCTCAAACTAATGTCTAAAATAATTGCAAACATCCCAAACCTTATTGTTTCTGAGATACAGCCCACACAAGATTTTCCCACTACCTGCTCTCCCACCCAGCCACCTGAACGCCAGCCCGCCATTAAAGGCTGTAGGGTAAAAAGAACAGCAAAACAATGGAGACAAACTATCATTCAAGAGTATTCACTTAATTATTGCCTTAACAGTCACTCAATTGCAATAGCTGACAAACATGGAACCATTAATATAAACCGCTTTACCTTCCAACGGATTGGATTTAACTGCATGATTTCCTCAGCCATGTCTTCATCTTTGTTGTATGTGTTGATGACAGAATTGATTTTAAAAGCCACCTGTAAAAATTAAGAGAAGATATAACAAAACAAAAATTAAGATTTAATTGGTATTCTTCATTTTGTTAACCAATATTTAATACCCTCACAACCTTGTAATTTTCCCCAGTGGCTGGCAGACATCACTTGTTGTCAGTTTATCTCCCAACAAAATGGCTTTAGGTAGACCTTTATCATGGATCTACTGAAAACTGTACACAACTTTGGAAGATTCTGCATGTACTTATAACACATTACATTCACTATAAAAATCAGAAATGTTAGAACATATAGAGTTTTAGGCCAAAATTCCATTTACACCAGTATACGTTATCTGAAGTACTTTGTACGAGCACATTGTTGGATTTGTAGTTATGATACTTAAACCATTGAATGTGTAAATTCAATGAGATAAACCATTAAATGTTTACATTCAGCGAGATAAACAATTGAATATATACATTCAACGAGATAAACCATTGAATATATACTTTGAGTAAATCAAAAGTTTATTAGTTTTAAGTTATATAACAGTTGTTATTTACTGACAAAATGGCAAAAATAAATTACATTTTTCAGCAATATCTGATAACAAGTAGTATTTTCATTTATTACGTTTATATCCACATTCAATGACTTTGGTTGTAATATGTACACATTCCACACTTAAAACATCAAATGTACACATTCATTAAATGTGTACCACGTGAATGCGTCCATTCACTAGGCAAGCTGTAGAATCTATACATTCAATAGATAAACCATTGAATCTATACATTAAATGGTTATCTACATTCAATACAAAATACACATCATATTGGGCACTAACGCATGTAGCACATGTTTTGCAGTCAACTCAGACCTTTTAACAAACTTTTTATAAATAATAAAATAAATATACTTTGAAGGGCGTCCTTTGTGGTGTAAGGAGATAGGGTTTGTCAGAAAGACAGGACCAGGTTTATGTATGTGCTGAGTCGTCGAAATTTTATGTATATTTCAATCTGAATCTTTAAATATGAATAATAATGCACTCGTACATGGTACCTTCGGTGCTGTAAGATTGTACCAATGTAGCCAAGGTATAACAGATTGCTTTATTTATTACACCTACACCAGGAGATTTTATGGGTATGTTCACCTGTCTGCCTGTTTGTCTATGTACACAATAACTCCAACAGCAAAAACGGATCTGTCCAAAAATTTTCATTTTGGCACGGTCCGACCAAAATAGAAGTGATTAATTTTGGTACAGATCCAGATCATGTTTTGAATATTTTTGGGGGTGGGGGGGTTCTTTAGTGGTAGACAGAGTATCATTGTTTGTTAGCAGGATTATGTAAATACTACTGGTTGGATCTTCCTGGAAAAAAATCAGAAGATTCGTCTGGATCCAACATAGATCCCATTAAATTTTGAGAGTGATTCAAACTTCTGGACACAAAAAAGATTACCTGGACCAAACCTTACCCACATAAAAAAATCATGAAGATTGTCTAATTACTTGTGTGATAATGTCAATCACAAAGCTAAAATCATTGAAAATACATTTTTGATCCGTATCCTTTCCAAAATTTAATCAATTCTTAATTTGGTCAGGTCCTGCCCACATAGAAAGTCACGGAAATATCCGCTAACTAATCTAGAACATTATAACAGAAATTCAATCTATAACATATGTATTTTCCAAAGGAAAATTAAATCCTCAAATGAGCATGCACATAACTATTAAGAAAAATATGTGTATAATTTATTACATTTTCAATCTTCCTGCAACGATAAGGTTGAGCCTTTTCTCTAATCCCAAAATATCTGTTTCTGTGATGTCAATATATTATTGGATGAAAGAAATATTATTAAACAATTCTGTGATTAGATGTTAACAGATCAACTTTTATTTTTAGAATTTTTATTCTTTTTTTTTTTTTTTGTCTTTCCAACATAGGAAAAATCAGTTACTCATTACCTGTATGTATGCTTTGTGCATATCTAATTATTTTTGGGCCTAATATGCAAGTTAAATGTCAACTTAAAGCTTTGATTTTTGGCACATGTCAAAAGAATATTCTCATATGAGATTTTGGCCAGATGAGAGATAAAATTTGAGAGCTACAGGCTTAAAAGTGGGGGAAAAGTCCATAAATTGGGTCTCTGTTAGCACTTTGGAGGCCTTAAGGTGACCTTACAATTAAAACTACAGACCTACAGATCACAAATAGAAGTTATATCTAGTACAGTGTAAGACTGATCAGACTGACAGTTTCCAAATGACAGGGCAAACTATGTGTAAAGTGTAGAAAAAAGTCACCCAGGTGGGGGGAAGTTCAGTGGCCTGATACATAGGTTGAATAACTACTCAAAACTGGATTTTTGGCACATGTAAAAAGAGCATATTAAAATATTCCTGAGTGAGATTTCAGCTAGATGAGAGACATCATTACAGCCACAGGACATAAAATTTGACCATCCTTGGCATTTACCAAGTTTCAAAAGAAATGTTGATGAGTGACATACACAAGGAAATTTCTATGGTGACGGAGGCTGGATGTACTTGAATCCAGTATATCCCCTGGCTTTCGTCTTGGAATATAGTGATTGTTTTGTCCAATATGGACTTCTGCTCTATAATTAATTAAGTTTTAGCATTCATAAGTGTACATACTTTAAACTCTCTTGAAGAAACACTTCAAATGATTAATAAATAATGTACTGACATTCATCAAGGAATATGTTGAAACAAATAACTTCTAACAATCAAGGGGCCTTTAACTGTCTCCTTTTGATTTAATGTTCCAAAACAACTGTGTCTTGTGGTATTATTAAATGCTTACAAAAGAACAGCTAAGCTGAATAAATGTTTGGAGAGATTAACTTAATGCCCCTGGAAGGAGAAACTGACACATGCAAGATACTTACACAGGTTTTTATTGTATAAATAAGGGTAGCAGTTATTAGCAGAGTTATTATTTTCAAGCAAAATATCACTTTGGAATCATTTTGAAGTGCATTTGGCAAACATGGAAACTATTTCTGTAAAAAACTGTTTGTAAACAACCTGCGAAATGAACAAGATTATTGCAAACCCACTGTAACGACTGCACACATTGGCATTAATTTGGCTGTTACATATTCCAAAATGGACGTATCTGATGGGCAAGTATTTATGGTTGAATGGGACACACAACTTCTATCAACTGATTTATGCCAGATATTATTAAAAATTTACGTTGTGACTTGAATATTTAAAATACTTGTAATAAAGTTTTAATTCCAGAATAAATGCTGGCTATTGAATGGTATCATAAAATTCGTGCTAGTAAACTGAAGCCATGGTTTAACCTAATATATAATCTATATAACTTTTAGATAACTTAATTTCCATCAAACTAATTCCACTTTTAATAATTCTTACATAAATAAGAGAGCTATTATAGCTTGATTATGGACATATTTCGCTCATCCTCAAGGTCAAAGGTTTAAGTTACATTTCACTAAGCCTCAAGTGACAGATTTGAATGGACCAGTCACTTGTATTGATGCTCCTAAGATCTGGAATGAACTCCCTCATGATGTGCGCAGCACAGCATCAGTTGCCTCCTTCAGAAAGAAGCTTAAAACTTACCTGTTTGCAAAAGCATATCCCCCATAGCCTCTCCTATCACGCTGTGTCTCCTTGGTATGACCTGGCTATGTCCTCGGATTCATGTCAACCGCCTTTTGCTTTATGTTCAGTTGCGCCTTACAGTCCATCAGTGCTGGAGATTAAGCGCTATAAAAGTCCACATTAGATTAGATTGTATTTCACTACTCCTCAAGATCACAGTCCCACGTCAGTTATATTTCACCAACCACAAAGGACCAGCAGTTAAAGTGATACCTGACACTTAATGTGTTTCTCATACATGGGGTCATCGGTTAAAACTGAGACCTGTCACTCACATTACACCAGTCTTTAAGGTCATGGACTTGTACAAAACCTGTCACTTATTTCATTTCCATTTCACAAACTATCTTGTACTTACTGGGCCTTAATTTTTCTGGCCATTTTTCACTCATATGAAAATATTTTCGTTTTATCTTTAAAGTAGGTCCCTGATGTCATTATATCCACTGATAGACAAAACTAACCTAGGCTATCTATTTCCATATTAAGATTACTTTATATTTTAACAGAGGTCCAATATTTAGTTAATGCTATCATACAAGGAATATCTCATATAAACATCCCAAGTTCTAGTTGATTTCTAATGAGAAAAAAATTGATACTTTTAACAAAGATCCCAGACTTTACTTAATGATTCCATATTGGATGATGTCATATTGGGATTTCCTTATACTTTGTACAGAAGTCCCTGACTTCAGTTAATAATGTTATATTGGGATTTCCTTATACTTTGTACAGAAGTCCCTGACTTTAATTAATAATGTTATATTAGTATTACCTTATACTTTGTACAGAAGTCCCTGACTTTAGTTAATAATGTCATATTGGGATTTCCTTATACATTGTACAGAGGTCAATGATTTTACATTAGGATTACCTTATACTTAAGTTAATGATTTTATGTTAGCATTACCTTATAGTTTGTACAGAGATTCCTGGCTTTAGTTAATGATTTTATGCTAGGATTACCTTATACTTTGTACAGAGATCCCTGACTTTTGTTAATGATTTCAGGTGGTTCTTCTTTCCTTGCTGTCTGCCAATCACTTCATTTGTGTCAGGATTGAAACTGTCACAGGAAATGGCAAGAATATCCAGATATTCTCCTGTTAAAATACATGGAAAATGCTGACTTGATCTGCTTACAAATAAACTAAGTGGTACATGAATGGTTGAATTTCCTCCAGATGTTATGTTTTGGATGCCTTTGTCTATCCGTCTGTCTGTTCACTTGTTTTTGTGTGTCTGTGTTCATGATTACTATTCAAAAATCTTATGAACACAAAATTTTTATGTGGGTAGAGCCTAACAAAAGAAGCGATTATATCATTTGGGGAAAGATCCGAAACATACTCTTGATACAAATACAGACGTCTTAAAGTACCATTTTCACTGAACAATCTAAATTTAAAGAAAAAAAAGTCCTATTTTCACTCTCGTCATGGCCATGATATCCCATTATGGGGTTTAGAATAAAAAGCAGTAGTTCTGCTGAAATTACACTATAGAGAATATAAATAATTATTTGAATTGTTTCAGTGGATAAATTGGGCAATAAATGCACTGGTGATATTTATTCATTTCCTTAACATATACTTTGTTATCTCAATAAAACTATGACGTTCTTTTAGCCTTAAACTTAGAACTTTTAACAATAAAGAACACCAAAATATTAAACGTCAGTGTCATACACCTTATCTTCTTTTGGGAAAAGACCTCTCTACTCCATTTAAGTAAAATACTGGTCACATGAGAAAAAATTGACCAAGATTGGTTATAATACCCCCCAAAAATGAGTTGCAATACCCAGTGCTCGGGGGGGGGGGACATTCTTAATGTATTAAATATACTTGATAGGTATCTACAATCACTACAACTGTCTTTCCAATCTTCACAAGTATAACGATTGATCATACAACTGTTGTGATTAAATTTTGGACTGCATAATTAATAAGGCCATTTGGCGGCAAACTCACGACAGTGGTATTCAGAGTATTAATATGAAATCAGACATACCTGGGCAATTAGATAAGAAAGATAACATAAAAAAATTACCCAACTGGTAAATATTAGTTCAAGACGAATCAATACAATCTGAAGGACACGGATTGTGTATTATGTCTCGAGTGTTCTTCAAGAGGTTTGTTTTACTTTTATTGTCCACTACCTTGCTTAAATAATAAGTTAAATAATTCACATTTACCCAAACAATACAAAGCAAAGGCTGTGAAACCTGTCCATAGTTATGGGACCCAGTAATAAAAATTTTAATTTATCTTCCTTTTCTGCGCAACTTTTAATGCAACAAAAACAGCCAGAAGCTCTGTGAAGATACCTTTCTAACAATGTCTACATGTAGCTCACATAATTAATGCAGTATTTATGAAAAAATAGGCATTTGTTCGTGAATTTTTAAGGCTAATACGTACTAAGTAGTGCTGAGGCATATGAAAATATGTCCCCCTAGTATGGAAAGTATGGCTTTTAGTGGGTAGTAAAATATGGAATTTACTGTACATACCATACTTCTGGAACCAGCTCTCTCTGATGAGGCTACCATTGCTGACAATGGTCACACTGGGCATCTGGAGTTCCTCTTTACAGTACTGTACCATCTGACCCAGATATTGACCCCTATCCACCAGGAAAGGCTCTCCACCACTGAAATTCACCTTCACCATTCCTAAGGTGTAGAGTTAAAAATATGAAAAAAATTAAGGCATTCTTTAAAGCACACCTAATCTAATCTAATGTGGACTTTTTATAGAACTTAATCCCCGTCAATTGACAAATTCTAAGGTGCAATTAAGCATAAACAAATTGAATAGTTGCACTGAGCTAGCCAGATCATACCAGAGAAGAGAAAGGGGTCACTGGATAGCTATAGCTAAAAACATTTTGCAAGTAGGTCTACCATTGACTCTTTATCAATCCTGTTTTTCTGTGATGCCAACATTTTTCTTGCTGAAAACTCCATTTGGTGGTTATGTTTTGGCGTGCAATTGTTTATCCGCCTGTCTGCCATCTGTCCACCATCTATCTATCTGTTTTTGTGTTCACGATAACTATGAAAGTTATGAACAGAACTCTCTGAAATGTTTTATGTGGGCAGCCCTCGAGGGGGGGGGGGGGTCTAGTTATAAATGAGTGGACAGGATGGTTAACTAAATGAAAATTTAACAAGAGAAATTGGACGGATTCATTCCTCGTTAAGACAATACTGCTTTGCCTAAGCAGAATATAAAAAACTAATGACTTTCCCCTAACCTAACTGCCAGATAGAGTCTCATAGATGACCAAGAATCAATGTCCCTGAGGTTTCTTAGCCTACCAATGTGGACTGGACCTGCTGACAGAGGAACCCCTTTTCCAATGGTGTCACTATGCGTCTGTAACTGTGTCGGGGATAGAACCCAGGTCTTCTATGTCCCTAGCAAGATTACTACCCACTAGGCTAGTTGATTGGTGATATGGTGGTCATATGGTGGTCATCATGTAAAAGACACATTTTTCATCTAGCAACCATTTGTATTGTTTTGTTTTTGTTTGTTTTTTTTTCTTGTGAGAAGTTGGTTGATAACTAGGATTTGTGTAGATATATATCTTAAACTCGTCTAGTACTTTGCGTCCAGTAATTATGGGCGTTTTATTTGCCATATATGTCCATAAAACACAAGGATATTTCCACGTGACCTTTTTGTTCAGGTACAACCTTTTCAATTCTATAAATCCATATATGTTTATGCGAGACAGATATATGATGCATAAATAATCAGCTACAAGTAATATAAAATGTCCATAGGCTGAGACTTAGCAATTCCAAGTAAGCTTTGTACAAAGGCGGATTGTTCCATAGTGTCGTATGGCCTTGAGTGATCTATTAGAATAGAAGTGACACAAAGGGATTTATTAGGATGTTTTGATACATAAGAGTGACAAACCATCACAATTAAAGACATAAATATATCATAGAATCTACGTACAGTAACCCCGACTTGAACTACTTGTTAGTAAACAAACCCATATGTACTTGACAATAACTTTGAAATACCACTGTCTCACTCTCACGAATTTGCTTCCCGACCATCTAGAATATGCATTAGAGTAATTGTATTGTCATGTGACCAATCTTTCCTTTTGTGGAGGTTGAGGTGATAATCAAGATCGAAAGTGTTAAGAAAATTTACAAATGACTACCCTGAGAAGTGACTTTTGAAGAAGCTGTAGTCTCCACGACTCGAAATCTGAGAGTATGGCAAAGGGCAAATTACAGTAGTCCAATCAGCTTTGGTTAATCGAGCAAGTGGTAAATCAAATCAGCTGTGGGAGACTGATCAGGTGGTAAATCATATATAACTCTCTGATATGCATTCAAGGTGAATTAAAGACTTGGAGCACATTGGGGCCAAACACCGCTACTTGACTGCTGAGAAGAACATCCATAATTTTAGTGACAATTTATGTCACATCATAACTACATAAACTATGTGGTATAGCCCTGCCAAGAGAAGGCTATACCACATACATACCATTACTTTTGGTCTAGTGGAATGTGAAAGCCCCCTAAATAATGTAGTTTTATACGTAGGCAACTGAACACAGGTTTTTGACTGTACTGTGACAAGCCACCAGCACTCGGAAATATGTCGTGATGAACCAAATTCGAACCCATGTGAATACGGGTTACAGGCCAGTGACTGTTTTGCCAAGTTTGAGGCCAATACAAGGCTACAGACACCGTAGTTGCCACAACTGTAAAAATCGGGTATGTGTGAAATGTGTACAATAGCACATTTGTTTACCAATGCTCTATATGTGAGTTATAACAATTGTTTTATTTGTCTCTGTCAGGTATGATTAATATGGCCAAATGGCTATATCTGCCAGCCGTGACTGAAATGAATGAATTGTGTAAGTTATTTTAAACACCCAACAAAACCCCCCTCAAATGTATAAGCCTTTACGGGGTATTTTAAGGGGTGATTATACTTTTAAGGGGTAGTTATACTTTTAAGGGGTGATTATATACTGCTTGTAGATAAAAAATCAGAAAAAATTGTGTATGCAAATTCCAGAAACTTTTGGATTCAATTGATTAATTTGAGAGGAAGGTTTAAGCGAGCTGAGTAATCTTTACTGCTGTCCAAGAGTGGTCTAGACTTGGTGCTACGAGTGATCTTTATCAATCCTAGCAGTAAACAGCATGTCTTTTTGCCTTTATTTTTTTTGGGGGGGGTGTTTTTTTTTGGGGGGGGGGTTGTTTTTGTTTTTCTTCTTTCTTCTTCACCCCCATACTCCACCCCCACCCCACCCGTAAAAACCCCGCAAAAATTAGTCTTTCTGAATATTTCAATCTGTACTGCTCAGCTAGTGAAGTTCGTCACCCCAGTGAAGTTCGTCACCTGCATTTTATGACAATATTAAAGAGTTTTTTACTATCCAGTTATGGCATATATGTATACCTTGCTGTTGAAAGAAGCTATTCCATTTATTTAAATGTGATTATTGCCTGTCTTTGAGGGTTTTTACGGCAGGTGACGAACTTCACTGGGGTGACGAAATTCACTGGCCGATCAGTATATGACAGAGGCTGTCAGCGGGGTGGGAAAAGTTCCTTGAGGTTCTGAGAAGGTCTCTGCTCGGATAAGGTGGATCTGATGTCAGCCAATCAGATTGTTATTTGAGTGAATAATATCAGCTTGGGGTCAAATCTCCACATACATTAGTTGTAATCGTGAACTTGATGGTTAAAATACAGTTTAATGATAAACAAAAAAATCAGAATTCAGTGACTTAAAATAATAAGTCAATATCATTCTGCTAACATACCTGCTTCTTTGAGCATCCGTAATCCTCTCTTGGCCTGCTCTAGTGGCAGGACGTAGGATGTTTTTGCCGTGTGGAAACAGAATCCACAGTGGTAGTTACATTGACGCGTAAAATGGTAGTTGACACTTTCAGGAACAATGTCATTTGAGATTTTGCCTTTCGTGCTGTTGGCCCAGCTAACTTCTAGGCCCACATCGCTAGAAGTTTTCACAAGACTGGATTTTTTCCTCTTCAGAAACTGTACAAGCGCAACAAACAGGAGCGTAAACAGAAGTCCAACAGCTATGGAGGCAGATGATATTTTGAATCCATTTCCTTCATACACCATTTCGTTTGAGTTAATTAAAGCCTCCCTGAAGTTAGAACGTATTAATTTGTGTAGATCTGATTTACAAATTTTTCGAAACTGAAACACTAAAAGTCATATCCAAAGTAAATATGTTGCATTTACACCTTTAGTAGATACACAACTGAAGAACCACTCAATAGATAACCAGCCAAACCCATTTCATGTATAATTATACAAATGGTATTATATTTTTTCGATCAATAGAGATAAAATAGTCTATTCACAGAAAGTCCACGTTTTGTAGTGGTTATAGATACTTATTTGTGTCTCACCACAGAATGCGCAGAGAGTTTTATGGTAAGTGGGTCGTTACAGATTCAGTGTGGTTTTTGTGAAAACAGAACTTCTATATAATATTGGCAAAATTCTTAAAGTTGTGTGTATGAATCATATGAAACTAAACAAATTTAAAGAAAAGTGAAGGAGGTATTAAATTCATCACAGTTCGTTCGTTCGTTTGTTCGTTTGTTTGTTACTTCAAAATCGAAAATCCAAAATATGATGGTCAATTGGTTTGTATGTTTGTATGGTTGTTGTTAGCACGTTCTAGTTTGTTTGTTTGTTTTGTTTGTTTGATCAGTCAGTTTGTTTGTATGTTTGTTAGCACATTATAGGTCACAATTTTGGAGCTAGAATTTTTATTGTCATTGGTCAGAATAGAGAAGGACCGAATTTTGACAAAATCTGTAGCATTTTAACATAGCTATGACCATTTTAGCTACTCTGAGTAAATGACTTATAACTCTGACACTATTGCATTTAGAGTGTTTCTGTTGAATATGTTGTTCAGGTACTTTATCTTTAGCTATAAGATGGTGCCTAGTTTGGAGATCTCTTGCATTAGCTTAGTGAGTAATTGCTATTTTCTGATTTGTAGCACAATTTTAAAATGAGAATGTGTCAAATGTCTTCGAAAGTATTGCACACAGTGACTTTATTTGAATACATAATTTACTATGTTGGGGTAAGTTATGACCTAATGAACTTGCAGACCTGTACTCATTCCATAGCTGAGCAATAGCTACTTTCAGGATCTCACTGTTGCGTAAACTGCTTGTTGAGTAAACCTACTTTTGAATCAGCTACCACTCCCCAGAGGTCCCCCTCCCCAAAGCAAGAAAACACAAGTTGGGATTAAAATATATTATTATATAAAACAGTAACAGAATAAATGTGACTACCAAATAATTTGTTAAAGATTGACATGTAAATATAATATACACTTACGTACATATGACTGTAAAAGCAACTGATACATAAGATTAGACAATTTAATAATAAGACATACCCCACCAAACCCCAAGTTATACAAATTCTTTGAAGGTCAAGGTCAAATCCATATGAACCAAGGTGTGACCTTCACACCAATAATAGTGATGACCTAGCTGAGGGAAGAGACCCCCCCCCCCAATAACTGAGACCTATGGAGTACCAGATGAAGACCCCAACCCGGACTAAAGCCACCAGACCCATACCTCCTTGGAGAAAACCACCCCACCCCCACCCCCCAATCATGACATAAGGAAGGGAGGACAAATTGGGCAAGTACAAGCATGTGCCAAAGGTCAAAGGTGAGGAAGTCAAGGTCAGAGGTCACAGTTACAAGGTCAAATTAACATATGAATGTATGGGCCCCCCAATGTATATATATACAAGAACTATACAGGTTACCTCAAAATATACTTGGAATTACAATGGACTGATATAAGAGAGGGATAAGAATAGCCCCAGTTGGGGTTAATAACGTAAGTAGGTAAAACTATAGCATAAATAACAAAATTACTATTACAAGTTAGGTGCA
The DNA here is from genome assembly GCA_964017235.1 of Sabellastarte sp. h YS-2021. NCBI lineage: Eukaryota > Metazoa > Annelida > Polychaeta > Sabellida > Sabellidae > Sabellastarte > Sabellastarte sp. h YS-2021. Next base: position 180,683,543 of record OZ024929.1, on the reverse strand, counting down.
GAATTATAACAGAAGCCATTACATATGATCTGCACAAAATGAGATATAGATACTATTATGATGAAAGTAGCCACAAATAGGATAAAGAATAAAATAGAACTCAAATACAGTGGTATATAAGCAAGTAATTACATGACATCTGCACAACGAGTAAGTATCAAACTTACCAACAATGTAAAAGTCACAAAGTAAAATGATAAATAAAATAGTTATTACAAGAATCAATAAAAAAACTAAAAACCCTAGAGTTCATATTACTATAAAAACCAAAAACCCTAGAGTTCCTGTATCTTGATGAAGCATCTGACATAAATATGGGCAAGCAGCACCAATCTACTGACCAGCACACATGTAGGTCTATGGCAGGAGAGCAGTAAGTAGTTGCAGCAAGAGCATGTAGATCCTGAGAATTCATTTAAGTTCATCACTGCGATGAATTTACTGGTATCACTAAATCACATGGAATCTGACATCCATATAGAGAGAAAAAAACACATTCCCATCCACAAAGCATATGACAGGGTTGGCATCCCAAAACATTGAGGATAGTTTCTGATGCAATTCCACACACTGATGATACTAATCATACAGTACACATCATAATGCATCACATATCATATTGCAGTCCTTCACAGCCGCCATCAACATGACAACTGACCACTAAGTGGCTGAACACCAATACCTTTCAGCACCCAGCATCCCACAGGCACATGACAAGCAGAAAATTGTAGCTATTAAGTTGAGTACCACCCGTACACGCCTTCTGTATAGAGTTCCTCCACCAAGGAAAATTTAGGCTGTAACTCAATTCTAACCACAGCCAATAGCACGGTAGCAGTAGTTAGACCTCATGGATAAAGTCCCAGCAGAACTCCAGTGAAGATAAGGCCGGCAAACCACTGACCAATGGGGAGAGGGATCAAAATGGCTGACCTGTAGCCCATTCTGTAGCTGAGCAATGGCTACTTTGAGGTTCTCACTGTTAAATAAATTGCTCATAACTTGACAGCAATGGCATTTAGAGAATTTTGTTGAAATATATGATTCACCTACTTTGGGCCAGCTATAGCATATGAAAATTGTAGACCTGTAGCTCATTCTACAGCTGAGCAATAGCTACTTTGAGTTTGCACAATTAGGACCCAATGCAAAAGAGGTGTAGAAGGAATCTTGCAATGCAGCATGTTATCAGTAGATTGCAGCAAGATTTCAAAGTTACCACTCAGTGCTGGCTTGTCTGTCTGTCTGTCGTGTTTGTTTTTTTGTAGGGCATGTAATAATAAGAAAATCAGAATATCCAGAGTATCCGGAATATCCAAATCACTCTCAAAATTTAATGGAATCTAAGTTGGACCAAGTCTCAGCTTCCAAGTTTTTCATGAAGTTCCATCCAATGGTATTACGTAATCCTGTCAACAAACAGACAAACAAACAGTCAAGAAAATAACCCCTCCTAAAGGTATATGTTGAGGTCCTCAGTGGCCACGTCTGTATGGGTTCGACCCCCACAGGTGGCAATGCTGAGGACCTGTTCCAATATGACCTTGGGTGATGAACTGGAATGTAAAAAAAAACAACTTTGACTTTAAATATATAGGTACATTCCAGTTTAGTGTACTTATTTCATGCAGCTAACATAATGAAACCAACTGTCTCCTTTATCAGAGCAGGGAAACTGAAAATGAAACCAATACCAACTGTCAGTTCAGTTTCTAAATCTAACCAAAGTTTATTTATCAGTTTCAAGTGTTTTATCAGGATATTGACCTCTAGGAAAAATTATTATGTATAACTGAAGAGGGTGTGAATTAGGGTACTGTAATTATTGTACAGTGTGTAATTATAAGAAGTTTCCAGTTTTTCTTTTTCAGATGAACAGCTAGCTTCCTGTTAGACCCTCAAATACTGTAAACAGAGACTGTATTTAAAAGAAAATGACATAAATACAAAAATGACATAAATACAAAAATAGTACAGCATGAGTATTATATTGTTGATCTTCATGAGTAATATATTTTTGTATATGTCTCATGAGGGATATTTTAATTTTATTATTTACCCATGTAGTATAAATAATAAGGAAAATAAGTCAATATTTATTTATACAAGGCACAAAGACAGAGAATAAAAATCTTAAATTTTTAACTTAAGATTTGTCGGTCATTTCTGCATGGATTTACATACATCAAAAACGAAAAAAAAACTTTCTAATGAAGTATAGAACATTTCTGTACGTTAAATAAATTGTGAAATAGTTACTAGAAAATCGGCACTTGTTAACAAAGATGTAAGGAAATAACCCATAATAAGTGGATAAGTTCAGACCCATTAAAATTGGAGATAATCTGTGGGTAATTAATTTAAGCTAGCAATTTCTTGAGTATCTGAAGTTACTGTAGATTGTTAACAGCAAACCCATTATTTTAATTGGTGACAAGTAGTGGAATATACAAACCCTCACTGGTTTATATTGCCCAAAAAAAAATCACAAAAATATTCATTCTCAATCCAAACCCTGACCACTTTTAGGACGGACTGAGCCACAATTAGACCTATCCTTGTGTAAAGATATGAATATGACTGACAAACATCTTAGTTACGCACATAAAGGGTCGTAATTATACGTCCCAATTGCAGTAAGGGGGAGGAAGGTGAAGATGACAGTAAGTAAACCCAGGAAAGCATGATGAAAGAGTCGACTTACCTAGTATAATTATTTATCTAAATACAATAAGTATTGTTAGACATTTATCTATACCTAGAAAACAAAATTTTATATGTCATATGTAAATACGGTGAATTTTAAGATGACTTTGACCTCCAGAGGTCACCGCGATTTTAGTTATAATGCAATGCATGACATGGGTTTTATTAACCAATTAAATATAGCATTTTATTTGATATAACTCTATGAAAATTTGATTTTAGTTATAATGCAATGCATTACATGGGTTTTACTAACCAATTAAACATAGCATTTTATTTGATATAACTCTAAAATTTGATATAACTCTATGAATAACTGAATGTAACGCAGAGTTAGTTCAGCAATAAAAACACACTAAAACGTGAACTAAAACCTGAATACAGGAATAATACATACATCTTGGATCAAGGGTGCATAATGCACCCATACATGTCTTAAAGATGAAGTAAAAACGCACTTCTCACTGTACATCTGACATTTTAGACTGGTGCAGAAATAAATAAGCCTAATGATCTTTTTCCCCTAACCAAAGATATAAGTTACTTCATTGGTGGGCAAGAAGTAAACTAATTTAGTAACATCTAACACCTGTTCCTATACATAGGTTGTGTTACTATCAGTAAAAACAAGGATGAAGAGTCTTTCAATCTACAGCTGAGAGCCCCAAAGCCATATCAAGGATCTGACTACATGAACATTTGATCTGGGAAACAGACAGTCATTATGACCTTGAACTCCCATAGCAACAACAACAGTCTGGACAATTCTCATCATTCTACTTACAAATTGGGTCATTTTACAGAAACTGCTTTACTCTAAATTAAAAAAAACAGGGTGCTTGGTGGTGTAGTGGTTAGAGTGCTTTGCTTCAACCTCTGAGGTCGCTGGTTCAAATTTTAGCCCGGGCACTTTATGTTGGAAAGTTGGTAGTTACTTGCCGATGCCCGGTGGTTTACAGTGAAGAATCTTGACCAAACAGCATGCACTGGTTCCTCCACCTGTAAACTATCCGTCACAACATGACCATGGCTGTTGAATGCCACGTAAAACAAAAATTCAATCTTAATATCAATTAAAAACGAGGTCTAACTCTCTCTGGCACAAGGTGAAGCCACTGTTCTAGTGTTTCTTGACTTGTCAGCAACTTTTGACACTACTGATCACGATACTCTCCTTGGCTATCCAAAATCCTGGTTTAGTCTTTGTGGGACTGTCTTCAAGTGGTTTGTCTCCTACCTGCCTAGTCATTGTCAGGCCATTAATATAGGTTCCACACTGGTATATAAGCAGGCTCATCCATGGAGTCCCCCAAGGACTTGTTTTTCTCACTTTATACTTCACTAAACAATATGATATAAAATTCCATTTCTCTGCAGATGACACCCAATTATAAGTCAGTTATCTCACTAGAATGTTCACTTTTAGCAAGCTGAATGCTTGCTTTCAAGATGTACCACGACGGATAGCTGTCAGAAAATGGAAAATCAACCCTGATAAAACTGAATTTACTGTTTTTGATTCTGAGACTCAACGTCAGAAACTCTCCTCTAATTTTCCTCTCAATATTCTCAGTACTCTTCTTCATCCTTCTGACATTGTCAGAAACCCAGGTATGTGGTTCATAGTATACTTTCCTTTCTTAAGACACGTTCAGAAGATTGTAAAGCCTGCTTCCTCCAAATGTGTAACCTTCATCGAATTTCACACCACTTACTCAGGAAGTGGCTGTCCTTGCTGTAAATGCCTTGATTAATAGTCGCCTGGACTATTGTCACTCTCTTTTTAGTTTAGAGGTTTGTCATGTTTTAATCAGCATACGCTAATGACTCCACTGGCTACCTGTCAATTAGCGCTGCATGTTAGAACTTCACCAGTGTAAAGATAAGTCACACAACAGATAAGATTGGCTTCTTGGCCTATAAGTCATAGAAAAGAACAATCTGTATAACAGAGGAGATAACAGAGTTATCTATGTGAGGGAGGCCGGCAATACAAAAATATATTGCCCCGTCGTTATATCCCGATATTTAGGTCAAATACTTTCTATGGTGGACAATTAAATGGTGAACATTTGAGGTATTTTGAGTTTACATTTCAACTGAATATCCACACAGATAATTGCAAATTTGAATCAAATAGTTGAATCCTGTAGACAACATTACATTCTTTAAAATCAGCCCATATTTGTAAGTATATCCTTAGTAGATTACTTAATAATGGCTTCAGTAGAGTATACAACTTATATTCTGTCGTGTTCACGCCAGACTGATCTACAAAGATGGGTCACTGGGTTTGACTAAAGCAACATGACCAAAATAAATGTTTGCTTGACTTATACCGTGATTTCTCTAATAATATCCCCTTTTTCAAAATAGGTCCTTTATTAGAACAAAATGCATAGGTTTACGATTTCTTCATTAAATGAAGCATTCGCTTTAAAATGTTTCAGTTAGTTTTCCCTTTCTTTATTTTTCATCCTGTAAGTGTAATAGTTAAGAAGCATAGTTAACAAAATTAATATAGAAAAGTTTTTACTGCATATTCTTAATTATAAAAAAAGTAATATTTGCTGAATGTTTTATTAAGATTTTGAACTATTCTGTCTTTATATGATACATAAAATAAGACTGAAAAACTGAAAAAAAAACCCTGCAAAATATTCTCGACATGTTACAAATTACTAACATTTGTAACAGTTTCTGACCCTAGGTCACTGAAAGTTATTACTTATTACTCACTATAAGAGATGGGGTTTTTTTTACAGAATTTACGGTATGTCTGAAAAATGATCCCTCTATCAATTTGCATAATTCAGTTCACAATTTATGAGAACACGCGTTACTTAAAGCTACAGTAAACACACTGAAACATGTTTCAGCAGAATGGATCAATAAGTCACATTAGTAAGTGGTGGAAATTAGTTGGTCGAAAATCTGATATTCAGTTATTGATCCACACAATTACATGAATGAACTTCAGGTTAAAATCAAGTTGTGAACAAGCTAAATTAGGATTTTCACGTTTACAAGTGCAAGCAAGTTGTAGATTTACACAGGTGAGGTTTATCACTGAATGCAAGTATTAATATGTGTATTATATATGTCAACGTCTTCCATATGCCATTATACGTATATATCTAAGAAGTGAAACTACAAAAAGTATACCACTGCCGGTAAATGTATTTGTACTGCCGTTCAAGAAGATTATAAGTCAAAGTACTTAATTGACATTCTGTTTGTGTATTTGCAGCTTGTTACAGCATTGACTGAACTGCTGTTTATGTTTGCGCTTCCAAGAGTTGTGTACAAGTACAAATACTGGATGCACCACACAAATTAAGGAATAATGTGTGTACTGAAGATACACTTGTATGAATATTAAGGACGTGCTTCAGAAGCTCAAAACTGAGCAAGCTAAAGTGGGCTTTAGTAAATTGAAGGATTACTTTAAGCCACTAGATTGGTTGTTCAAGGCAAATAGACAACACAAAATGTCTTCTCCTGACAAATGGCTATTCTATGTAGATTCAAGTGCAACAGGTCAGATCTGTTTCAAACTGGCTATGTACCCAGAAAAGAGACAAAACTGTGGTTTATCAAACCTTGGACCCACCCTGCGATATTTCATGACAGGCTATCCTGTGGATAGATCTTGGACGGCAAAGAATCCGCAGTTCGCTGCCCAAGAAGATGCAGTGTTCAAGACTCTGGAGTCATCTGGATACAGGCAAGTTTGGCCCATACATGGAGGTCTGATAAGTGGAGGAACAGTAGATTCTGTTAAGCATACAGTGGGTAGAAAACGAAGAAGGCAGCCAACCATTGACCAAGAGGAGGTGGAGGAAGAAGAAGATGATGATAGAGATACACGTGAAGGTCAGTCCACCACTGGCCAAGGTATCCAGTCGCAACCTCAGCATTATAAGCGTGGCCTCCTAATTGGCTTGCCACACGAGCAGGTGGTGGAATACCGGATAGAGATTGGTCAGATACTGAAGCAACATGGATTCCAAACCGGAATAGAATTTCATAAGGTAGCAGATGAACAGTGGCAATGTGATTACCTGGGCCAGAGTTTCCAGCTGGTGAAGGACATATCAGCGGATGGTGATGTTCCTCTACATCCTGCATTCAGAGACACAGACAGCAACCTCTTATTCCATTCTCTCGACCAAGTCCTTGAGGTCCTGAAACAGGTAAGCACCTTGTCAGAATTTGTAAATGTATATTTTTAAAAAATATCAACTGTTTGTTCGTGCTGCTGTTTCATTGTTGAGACTAGTCTTAAGCCTGAGCCAATTTTTAAACTAGAGATGTTGCTACAACTGATCTTGTCAGAATTAAAATTTTTACCAAGTGAAAAGAGTGGTGATAAAACTGAAAATGTCAGCTTCATAAAGATTACTTACTGAGCACCAGGCACTTTTATACAGTTATTGGCACACTCCCATATCCAAGGCACTAAAGTCTACAGAAGAGTGTATAAGGTAGGCCATAGCATCTTAACTACTGAGGTCAGACGTGTCCCTGCTAGATTTGTATTTGGGTAGGATATGGACAGTGCAATTAAACAAAGTGTTTGGGGCTTCTTTATATGTCGTCACTCTGCGGCGTGGGCGGACGCGTCCGTGTATGCGTCCGCGTGAACAACTTCTCCTCCAAAACTACAAGGCCTAGAGACATGCTGTTTTTTTTTTAAAAATACCTTATCTATCGAGGATGAAAAGTTGTTCAAGGCATGCAAATCTGTCTGTTCGTCTATTTGCTAGAGACATTACAAGGGAGGTACCCCCAGCAAAAGTGTGAAAATTTCAACACTTTATCACAATTTTCTCAGTGACTATTGCAGGGATTTCTCTCATATCTGGCATATATGTACTAGGCCAGAGGTAGATTCTCTTGTGTGAGTATGAGACCTGGATCTGTCTTACTTTTTTTTTAATAAATTTTTTTAATAATTTTTAATGCATTAAAATTCATGAAATCATGCACTAAATCACTTATAACTTCAAAAGTGTTGCATTTACAGCATTTTGTGAAAATATGTTGTTCAGCTATTTTTTTCATAGCTACAATATGGTGAGTAAGTTGGGTGTCTGTCTCAATAGCTAAGTGAGTAATAGCTACTTTTGGGCTTTTCAGTAACTTCCATTATGAGTAAAATCACTTGTAACTTAAAAACTATTGCATTTAGAGAATTTCGTATAAATATGTTATTCAGCTAATTTGGGGTCAGCTATAACATAATAAAATTTCAGACCTGTAGTCCATGGCATAGCTGAGTAATAGCTACTTTTAGGTTATTACTGTTGAGTAAATCACTTATAACTTGAAAACTATTGCATTTAAAGTATTTTGTTTTTAATATGTTATTCACCTATTTTGGGGTCAGCTATAACATAGTAAAATTTCAGACCTGTAGCTCATGGCATAGCTGAGTAATAGCTACTTTGAGGTTATCATTGTTGAGTAAATCACTTATAACTTGAAAACTATTGTATTTACAGAAATTTGTGTAAATACATTATTCAGCTACTTTGGGGTCAGCTATAACATAGTGAAATTACAGACCTGTAGCTCATGGCACATCTGAGCAATAGCTATTTTCAGGTACTGACTGTTGAGTAAATCAGTTGTAACTTGAAAAATATTGCATTTGGAGTATTTTGTTAAAATATGTTGTTCACCTACTTTTGGGTCAGCTATAACATAGTGAAATTACAGACCTTTTGCTCATGGCATAGCTGAGCAATAGCTATTTTCAGGTTCTCACTATTGAGTAAATCAGTTGTAACTTGAAAACTATTGCATTTACAGTATTTTGCTTAAATATGTTGTTCACCTACTTTTGGGTCAGCTATAATATAGTAAAAATTCAGACATGTAGCTCATTGCACAGCTGAGTATTTGTTACTTTGAGGTTATCACTGTTGAGTAAATCAGTTGTAACTTGAAAACTATTACATTTAGAGTATTTTGTTCAAATATGTTATTCACATAATTTTTGGTCAGTTATAAGTTATAACATAGTGAAATTGCAGACCTCTATGTCATGGCATAGCTAAGCAATAGCTACTTTCAAGTTCTCACTATTGAGTAAATCATTGTATCCACTGGATACCCGCAGTGTGTAGAGAGATTACACCATTACCGCTCCAGTGAAAAAAATATTATAGCTAGCCTTCTCAAGTTTGCAGGATATATTAATAACCATAAAATGTTGCCTGGGAATATTTTTGGCCTCATTTTGAAAAACAAGATGGCCGCCAGGGACATTTATTCGACTTTAAACAAGGACTTTTGTTGGCCCTCTAGAGCAAAGGGTATTATAGGTAGAGATCTCAAATTCGCAGGATATGTTCCTCATTATGAAATCTTGACTGGGAAGATTTTTGGCCTCATTATGAAAAACAAGATGGCCGCCACAGGCGTTTCTTTGTCAGTCATGAAAAGTGCTTATATCTCCCTTATTATTGGTGCTAGAGGTTTGGGATGGTAAACCAACCTGTAGGAAATCATGGGCTGGCAATCTTTTGGTGTGGTCAGATTTGACCTTTGACCCCTCCTTCAAGGTCAAACGAGGATAGCCAAACTTAAAAGTGCTTATAACTCGCTTATTATTGGTCCTAGAGGTTTGGGATGGTAAACAGACATATAGGAAATCATGGGCTGGGAACCTGTTGATGTGGTCCGATTTGACCTTGGACCCCTTCTTCAAGGTCAGTTGAGGATAGCCAAACTTAAAAGTGCTTATAACTCGCTTATTATTGGTCTTAGAGGTTTGGGATGGTAAACCAACATATATGAAATCATGGGCTGGGATTCTTTTGGTGTGGTCAGATTTGACCTTGGACCCCTCCTTCAAGGTCAGTTGAGGATAGCCAAACTTAAAATTGCTTATAACTCGCTTATTATTGATCCTACAGGTTTGGGATGGTAAACCAACCTACAGGAAATCACCGGCTGTGAATCATTTGATGTGGTCGGATTTGACTTTGGACCCCTGCTTCAAGGTCAAACAAAGATAGCGAAACTTAAAAGTGCCTATAACTCGCTTATTATTGGTTCTAGAGGTTTGGGATGGTAAACCATCCTATAGGAAATCATGGGCTGGGAATCTTTTGGTGTGGTCAGATTTGACCTTTGGACCCCTCCTTCAAGGTCAAATAAGGACAGCCAAACTTAAAAGTGCTTATAACTCGCTTATAGCATACAACGTTAGCATAGCCACCACGGAGACGCTTTTTCAAAATTAGAATTAAAATGAGATCGTTTTCGGCTAAATCTCTCAGTTTTTACCCACTCTTTTTGTAAAATATATATAATCGGGCCATTTATTGTGTTTATCCTCTTTTTCCCCTGTCTTTTGACCCCATTTTTTGTGGTTTGGTAGTTTTACCTAAAATGCGGGTATTATCGCCCATTTAGCGGGAATTATCGGCCCTTGTTTTTTCCTCTCCACTGTGTTCAGTGGCTATATCTCATTAATTTACATCTCTCATATGATTTGTTCATTGTTTCCCCTTGTTGTTTAGACCTATTGTGAATTTTATTGTTAAATTTCTATACTCCAGTTTGCTTTCACTTCATTTGTCAGCTTATTGGTCCCCTTTTAGCTTTTAGGGAGTGTACGTTTGCTTAGAAATTTAAGTTTTTCAGCTGGCTTAGTGGGGAGTATAGGGTGCCCGTGAGTCGCCCACGGGACGAACGACGTGACGGCTTGATGCTGGGATGATTGAGCTGTAAGGATTTTAATTGGTCAGACTCCCTACAGTCCCTTTTCATCACAGCTTAAGGATACTGGAGTATTACTTTCCTTGTGCTCAAAGATGTATACCCCTTGTTGTCTTGCCCTTCTGTTGCTTTTCCTTGTGAATGTCTCGCGCATAGGCACTGAGCTGTGTGTCTCAGCGACCACTCAAGACTCTAGCGTCCTCCCAAGATCCTTTAGGCAGGCTAGCTGTAGCAGAAATGTACATCACTTTCCTTGTTCAACAAAGTTTAGAGGTCTGTCAATTTTGCTCCTACTGTGTGGTGATATTTCTCTAAACCCAGGTCCTATCTCATTCGGCGTTGTCAACTGTCGATCAGTCAGAAACAAGGGACCCAGTATTTCAGACATGATGTCTACTGACTCTTTCAGTATATTGGCCATGACTGAGACTCACATTCGTCCATCTGACAATGACAGTTTCCTCCGCTCAATCACTCCTGCTGGTTTTACATTGTGTCATAGACCCCGTCCTCACGGCTTCGGTGGTGGGGTTGGCTTTTTTGTCATTGATAATATCAAATTCAAAATTCTTGATAGTCCTACATATACAACTTTCGAAAACTCAGTTATTGACATTGGCTCATCTACTAGTCCTTTTATGATAGCATGTGTTTACCGACCTCCAGGCTCATGTTCTGATGAATTTTTGGACCAATTTCTTAACTTTTTTGAGTATCTCTCCTCTGTAAGTTCCTCATTTCTTATGTGTGGGGACTTCAACATTCATGTTGACACAAGTTCCAGTGACAGCACCAAATTTTTGAATTGTCTTGACTCATGCAATATTGCACAGCATGTGCACTCACCTACATGGTCACATCCTCGACCTTGTTCTTGCACCCACTGAGCCGAAGGTTGTTTCCAACGTACGAGTCGGTGGATTCTTTTCTGATCACGCCGTTGTTCATGGTCAGCTTGATTTTGCCAGTCCCACTGCACCCAAGTCAAACACAATCACTTTTCGAAGGTATCATAAGATAAACATGCAGAGTCTGATCTGTGATCTCAAAAAGTGTTCATTTGTTGCAAATCCTGGCAGTACCGTTGGTGCACTTCATGACCAATACACAAGGGATCTGAGTAACTTGCTCGATAAACACGCTCCTCTGGTCACTCGTACCTTCACCAAAGGTGCTGCAGGTTGGCTATCAGACACGTACTTGCAGGCCAAAGCAGTCAGGCGTCAATTTGAACGGTTCTGGCGGAAAGACAAGTCTCCACAAAATAGGGCTAGACTCCGTAAACAAATTGCTAGGTGCAACGCCATAATTACTAAGGATAAGACCAACTATTTCAGGAACCTCATTAGTGACAATGCTCACGATTCTAAGAAACTGTGGCAGATTCTACGCTCAGTCCTGCACTCTGTTCCTGAGAAGGTACTCCCCTCTCATGCCTCTCAGATATGCCTTGCCAATCGTTTTGTCACTTTTTTCTCAGATAAAATCAGAAAAATCAGGGACTCCTTTACTAACACTGACTCCTTCACTCTTCCTGCTCCTTCAGATGTACCCAAATTTGACCTTTTTAAAGCAGTTTCTGAGGATGAAGTACGGAAAGTAATTACCAAGTCACCAACCAAATCTTGCCTCCTCGATCCATGGCCTACTTTCCTAGTTAAAGAATGTTTGGATATTCTCCTCCCCTCAGTTACTAAACTTGTCAACTGTTCTCTAACTGAAGGTGCTGTCCCGGGTGGTTTAAAAAAGGCTATTGTCTCTCCTCTGATTAAAAAGTCTTCACTACCACCGGATGAATTAAAAAACTACCGACCTGTCTCTGGCTTGAGTTTCATCTCCAAACTTGTTGAGCGTGTAGTTGCTTCGCAGTTAAATGACCATGTTGCCTGTAACGGACTTGAAAATGTCAGTCAATCAGCCTATAAGCAAGGTCACTCGACAGAAACTGCACTACTGTCTATTAAAAATGAAGTCCACCTTGCTCTTGCTAGAGGTGAAGCTACTGCTGTTGTTCTCTTGGACCAATCAGCAGCATTTGACACCATTGATCATGGTACGCTTATTGAGTGTTTGAGTTCCTGGTTTGGTGTTGGAGGCGTGGTTCTAAACTGGTTCAAGTCGTACCTCTGTGACCGCTATCAGTGCATCAAGATTGGTTCTGTTTTATCCGATGCTAAAAGGCTATTGTACGGTGTGCCCCAGGGCTCTGTCCTGGGGCCGATCTTGTTCTCATTATACACTACCCCCCTCAGTAAAGTTATTCAAAATCATCCTGGCATATGTTTCCACTTTTATGCCGACGACACACAGTTATATGTTCATCTCACACATAACCATGCCACTCAGGCCTTTGACAGACTGAAAAACTGCTTGGATGATGTCAGAAAGTGGCTTTCTGCAAATAAGCTTAAACTAAATCCAGACAAGACAGAATTTATTCTGTTTGGCTCAAGAAATGTCCGCACAAAACTCAGGAAATTTTTCCCAGTTAATATACTTGGCAACCTCCTTTCACCTGTTGATGTAATTAAGAACTTAGGTGTCTGGTTTGACTCTGATTTTTCCTTCTCTTGCCATGTCAGGAATACCTGTAAGGCTAGTTTTGTTCATATCAGGGATTTAAAGCGACTCCGAGGATATCTTACACGTGAAGCTGCTCTTTTAGCTGCAAATGCCTTGGTGGGAAGTCGTCTTGACTACTGTAATTCCTTGTTCAGAGGTCTCTCTGCTCTAGACATTCGGAGGCTCCAATGTGTTCAAAACAGTCTTGCAAGAATTGTGGCTAATACCACCAAATACTCACATATCACTCCTGTAAGAAAGAGTCTTCATTGGCTGCCTGTCTTGCATCGCTCTGTCTTTAAGACAGCCCTGTTGGTGTACAAGTTTCTACATAGTGGCCATCCAAAATACTTTGAACCTTTCCTTAAACCCAGGCATAGTGTGTATAGAACACGCAGAAGTCAATCTGATGGTGTGCTGCTTGAGGTCCCACATTGTGCTTCAATATATAAGTCTAAAAAGCATTTTGGCCTTAGCTTTGCATACGATGCCCCAAGGATTTGGAATGATCTTCCTGATGATGTACGCTCAGCTAAATCTCTCTCCTCATTCAGAAAAAAGTTGAAAACTTACCTCTTTGAAAAAGCTTACCCACCCTAGATTATCCCTAGTTTTTATTTTGTCTCTCCGTGGTGTCGACCCCTGCAATGTCCCTGATTTAACGATTACGATCTCTGATTTTGGCTTTCTGCGTCTTAGAGTCTATCATTAGATAGAGATTAAGCGCTATAAAAGTACTATTAGAATTAGAATTAGAATTATTATTGGTCCTAGAGTTTTGGGATGGTAAACCAACCTATAGGAAATCATGGCTAGATTTTACTTAACCGGTACGAGATTTCGTTGAGCGATAATCCGTTTATTGACGTTTTAAACCTTCCTGTTATTTTTATGCTATATTTCACAATATTTTGGGTCATACCTGTGGTATGACTTATTTTAAACCTAATTTATTTCTATATATTCGATATCCCAATAATAATTTTGTCCAATCATTAAATCTTTTCTCTCGCAATGTTTTTCTCCAGGCTGCCATTGTTGCTATGGTGATTTCTAAACCTCGTTCTTTCCTATTCTTTTAAAATGTCGGTTGAAAATGTTGAGATTAGTATATGATGATGTATATGAAACTTGTAGAGATAATGATAAATTAATTACATGGTTAATAAATAAGGAATTGTTAATTGACTATCAAGATATTTTGTGTGATAGATGTTGTGAGGGATATTTTCATTTAGTAAAGGATAATTCATACCCAAGTGACAAGGTAGTGTACAGGTGCACTAACAGGAGGTGTAACCATAAGCAATCTATTCGTCATTGCAGTTGGTTTTCTGATTCCCATCTTTCTTTTAAACAAATTTTAAAATTGACATATTACTGGGTTTATAAAATCCCACAGAATTTTGTTGAAGAAGAACTAAAAATTGGTAGCTGTTCTACCTTAGTGGATTGGTACAATTTTGCCAGAGAAGTGTGTTTGCAAATTGCAATTTTAGACAATGAACAAATTGGTGGACCAGGAATTGTTGTAGAAGTTGATGAAAGTAAGTTTGGTAAACGAAAATATAACAGGGGAAGAAAAGTTGATGGTTGCTGGGTCTTTGGGGGAATAGAAAGAGTTGGAAAAAAAGTGTTTTTTTGACATTGTTGTAGATTGATCTGCTGAAACTTTGATACCACTGATAAAAAAGTACATTAAAAAGGCTCAATCATACATTCTGACTGTTGGAAATCATATTCTTCATTGGAAAAAGGTTATTTCCACTTGACTGTTAACCATTCTGAGGAATTTGTTAATTCAGAAACTGGTGCCCATACCCAAACAATAGAATCTACCTGGCATGCTTTGAAATCTCACCTACCCAAGTCTGGTTCTCAAAAACAGCTTTACGAAGGGTATTTTTGGGAGTATGTTATCAGAAAGAAATATTTAAATAGTAGTACTGACAAATTTATTGAATTTTTATCTCTCATCAAAAGAGTATACACACAAAAATCATCGTACAACAATGAAAATATTGAGCCATTGGAAGAACTAGATCTCAGTGCAGATCTTTTTGATTAAAGTAAGTATTTCATTAATATTTAGGTCATATTCCCATTATTTTTGGGGCATTAGGGGGATTACCCCCCAATGATACAGAAAATAACTATTTCATTTGTAAAATTTATCGATAATTTTTTCGGTTTATTTTTCAAAAGAATGTCGAATAAAATTTACCCCGAAACTGTAATATCCAATATGGCGGATCTCGTACCGGTAAAGTAAAATTGCTCCGAAATCATGGGCTGGGAATGTTTTTGTGTGGTTGGATTTGACCTTGGACCCCTTCTTCAAGGTCGTACGAGGATACTGCATTTGCAGTATTTCTTTAAATATGTTTTAACCTACTTTTTACACTTAAACAGTTACCTTGTTACTTTCCTTCATAATACCATTTGTAGGGCACAACTTTTGAACATGCTGTTCAATTAGAGTAAGAAATCTAAAATTCGCCAGGAATCTGAAATTGACGCCACCTCTAAAACCTTTGTTAATTTTATGAAGAAAATGATGTTTTTGTCTAAAAATTTGTATTTCTCAGTTCAAAAAGCCTTAATTTACTATACATTCAACAGATCTCACCACAATTCATTTATTTTATTAGTATCTTCACATGTGGCGAATTTCAGATATGTGGCGAATTTTAGTTTTCTTACTCTACCATTTACTGTACTTCTGTACAGCACTTTCCCTCATAATTATGCGTTCCTCTCATTATTACCTTCACAAATCAAAAACACTCAGTCAGCTGACACAGTGCCCGTTCACGGGCACTCTCCTCTTGTTAAAATGTTGAAAAACCTGCCACGACCTCTCATTAACTATAATTTACCGCATAATAGATGCAAAAAAAAGGGAAAAGTCCGGGGACATGTCAGGTTGAGATCTAAATTAGTGCCCACCAGGAGAGATATACTATGGTGGAGGGTATTGCTAGTCTAAACAAGTAGGTTTTTAACTGGGTTCAGAACCCTGTTATTGTGTGCAGTGATCAGACCAATTTTTGGAGTCTGTTCTATTCAATGGGAGAAGCCATTGCAAGACCTCGCCTACAAAAGGCCTTCTTAGGATAAATTGAGGAAACAGCTGATTTTAATGACTAAGGCTACTGGTTTTGATTAAGGATGATAAGTATATAGAATTTAATGGCCTTGAATGTAGTGAGCCTATATTTAAGCAAGATGCGGTATGAAATGGAGAGCTAGTGTATTTTTTTTGAAGATAGGGAGTAACATGGCTTGTTTTATCAAGTCCAAAGACAAATCTACAAATGGTGTTTTAAATCTTTTAGAGTTTTTAAATATACCTATGTTTGTCAGAAGATATGTTATAAATTTCGAATTTTGGACTTATACCAATATGACCAGAAATACTAGGAATGTTACTTTTAAATTAGACATTTAATTTGGTTTTACTTGAAGTACTCATATATCTATACTCAGGTATGAGACTCTGCAAAACCGTGATTATTACAGTTTATATGCAGGTCAAAAAGTTACTTTTATCACCAAGGTCTGTACCCACAGCGGCTCCACCCAGGTTTTATTATCTTGCAATAAAAGTGTATGAAAGCTTAATAATCTTTGTCTTTATAGTGTCCAGACAATAACCACACAAAAGAGCTGAAGAGGTTGATGCCATCCCTTGAGGCTGAATCTGAGACTGATCAGACTCTTCATCATCCGTTTGTTGTCATTGAGGGGCTGGATGCCTCTGGTAAATTATTTTGTATTTTTTGTATTTATCCAATATCTCCACATACTACACCATTCAAAGTGCTGTATGACCCATCCGACTGCACAAGTACAGCCCAACTCTCAAGTTACTGACATTCCCCAAAGTAAAACACAGAGGCTCAAGGATGACCTTTTATCAACGTGCTGGAGGTTCTTTCACCTGCCACTGAGGATAGGACCCATGCAATGACAGAGGACTGCCATTTTAAGTGCATGGAACAATGTATGGAACTCTAATAGCTGAAGTCTAATTACTCTGGTAGAATAACCAAATAATAAAATCATGTAAATACAGTCAAAACAGCTGACTAAAGTATGTATTTCAGCACAGGAAGAATATAAATCTGTATTACATGCAACAGATGTGCGAAAAACCAACATGTTAGACTAATTTTCTGTTTGGAAAAAAAATGTTCAGTTTGGCATTGTGCTGTTTCCCAAGATATCGCATTAACTATAGGACAGTATGTTACCTAAACAAATTTGATTTTCCTGCAGTATGTGATTTAGGTAGAGTTAAGACAGCTTTGGACAATGTTAAATTAAATATGGAGGCCATACATGAATGTTTGAACTATTTTGGATAGACTTTTGGATTTCCTTTTTGTGTTAGGCTCAAAGTTAAGCCAAAACTTTAGTCCAAGAGAAGGTTTAGCCCTTTCATAAATCCCAAAATTAAATTTTTTACTGAAGGCTGAGACGAAAATTTTAAATCAAGACAAAAGCCCAAAACTGAACTGAAATCCTCAGCCTCATCCTTGAAACACATTTTATAAATGTATCATTTATCCCAATCAGATTCGGCAATGCAAAAAAGACACCACTTGACCGAATGACAGTGCCAATGGAAAGTCAAAGGTCTTTGTGATCTGTCTGATATGTCGGTCATTGAACATATTTTAGACAGGGTTCATGACATTTGTCAAAACTTAATCCTATTAATATTTTCAAGTCTTTGTCAAGACATCTGGCATACAAAAGTCCAAGTTAGGGTTTTATGTCACATTCAACAGCCAGGGTCATATTGGGATAGGATCTCAGCAGCGCAAAGTATGGGAGTCTAACACAGAGACGTAATGGCTAAACTTGCTTGTCACTGGGCCAAATCTGGTTTCAACAGGGAAATAATATTTTGGGGTTTTGTTTCTGTGTAAACTAAAAATATATAGCATCTAGATGTATTTCTGTGGAATGAAAATTTGTGATTTCAAGTGGTCTGAAGCAATGTTAACCATTTGTAAAGTAATCCTACAACGTTCTAGAATCACATGGCAAATTATGAGCATTATAGATGCCTACACTCCATCTTAATAAATCACTGCCGCTCACACATTTTCAGCCCATCCAATTACACCTGAGTTTATAGAGAGCATAATGTACATTGTAAAAAAGACACTAAATATATATGACTAAAATCAATAAATATCCATAGAAAATCCATGTGTGTTCCATTATAGTTTATTCAGTAACTGTTTGAAGTTCTGAAATTGAAATATGAGTTTTAACTCTGAAAAGCCAGCCAAACATGTTTCCTGTGACAGTCTAGAATGACTTTTTCATTTTCTGTACTTCTAGGTTGAATTTCTAAAATTTGATGTAATGAGAAACACGTCATCCATTTGATCCATGCATGTAGTATTGGGCACTTGTATATTAACCTCTCTATCTTATTACATACTATTCATTTGTTTTTACCCATACTCTCTGAAAAGTGCAGTAACTGGTATTTGTCAAAATTAAATAAAACATTTAATTTTCTGTAAAACCCATCACATATTATTATATTGTTTACCACTTATGTAGGTAAAACCACACTGGTGAACAAGTTGTCGGAGAGGCTTGGTGCTGTCCAACTCAAATCACCACCAGAGTGCCTTGCGTCCCTCAGACGGCAGTATGACAACCAACCAGCCCTCATTCGCAGAGTCTACTACACGTTTGGAAACTATATAACCGGGAATGAAATCATTCAGCAATGCGCCAGAGGACCAGTCATCATCGACAGGTAAGGATATGACCTCTAAGGTCAATTGTAATCACTAAATGTTCGGCATAACTTGGTAGCTGGTAACATATTCACTGTGTTAAATGGGTCTCATCCAGATATTGCGTTCCAACGTAAAGCTTCTCTTGCATCCCATCGTGAATCTATATACACGTAAGTGTGCTTCGAATATTGTTGAAAAATTTGAATGTAACCTGGTAGTGGGGCGGTACAGAGCATGTGCATTTGCAAACAAGGTGAATCCTCCCAACAAGAGTGTCACTACTTGAATATCCAAAAATAGACTGTGACTAGCTACAGGTTGCACAGTGGGTTTATAGACATGCAAGGTACACGTGAGTGTATCATATGGCACGTGCAAACCCTGTCAGGAAACATACAAGACTACACATGCCCAAGCCTCTTGTAAATTTCCCTTGAGACATGGATTCATTTGTAGCCATACTGCGCATGCCAATTTTCATTGCGGGGATCTCTGCAACCTTGATATTCTGTTATAAAATCGCACGTGTAACTTAAGTGTCCCTTGCAAAACATCATGCATGTATGTTGAGATACAAGAGAGGCTTTATGAATCTAAGGTCAGTGATGTGACTGGTAAGGTCATGATGTAGACCACCTAATCATGTTGGTCAGGAGGCAAACAAATGATAGTGGAACAGGGGTACTACAGCTGTAGAAATTTTTCACTCGCCGTGAGAAACAAGTGTGGCCATAGTTGTATCAGTATCGTTTTTTAAAATGTTATTGAGTTAAGAATGATAATGTAAAATGTAATGTACTTGATTAGTTTATAGTGCCAGTCTTATCTCATTTAAAAATCTATTATTGCATGCCTTGTTAAGAAATGCAGGCTGTTTGTGCATGTGTATATACATGTGGGTGTTTGTCATGTTTTTAAGTGTGACCTCTAGCAAGGCTTGTGCTTCTAGAAATCTTTTTTTTTTTTTTTTCTTTTTTCTCGCCGGATTTTCATGAATTTAGGCGTAGCATGATGAGTATCTGTCTGTACACTGAAGTTAAGCTACAATGGGCTACGTTACTACTGGGATGGGTGGCCGCTTCAGTGCACTACTTGTGTCTCTGATGGCTTTGCAGCTCATACTAGTAGATCGAATCCCCTTTCAGCCTTGTTTTATTTCGACACTTACTCCAAAACTATGTGGTAGATTAGATTTTTTTTATATTGGAGCATGGGTGTACTAAAGCCCCACGAAGACATCCTAACTGTAAAGTCCAAAAGAAAATTGAATTACAATGAATATAAGGTTACAGCTGTAATTGTGAAAAATAATAATAACTGTAAATATTTAAGTAATTTATTTCTATTATTATATAGTTGATCTTAATTTTAGGTACACTGGATTTGGTCTAAGTTGAAGTTGTAAATTGTCCCCCATTTACATCTACTTAAGGCAACTTCTAGTTATACCCACTTTGAGAAATATATGAAGTACTGAAGACATTATGCAATTTAAATCCTTTGCAATAATTAACACTTGTGTGATCACTCTACTGGGTAAATTGTAGGTTTGCTGTTCAGACTTAAAAACACAATAATGAGGAATCGGTTACAGAGTAAAACAATGGTACTATTTTGTCACCTCTTTCATGGATTTTGACACTTCTGTACACACAAGATTTGTATGTCCTACTTATACCTTGTTATTCCCATTGAAAATTGTATATCAAATTAGGTTCTAGTTCTAGCCACTTTCTGTAAGTCAGACTTCTAGTTATCTTTGTATTATGCACTAATAATTGTTGAGACTTAGAAACTAATTCTACTTATGGCAATATTCTACTTATGGCAGTTCTACTTATACCAAATCTACTGTATTTCTCTGTGTATTTTCTGCAGTATTTTCTACCTCATGATCACAAAAGCTGGACATAGGAGGAAGATTCTTTGAAGCATAATAAGGTCATGCACCAGACCAAATGAAATCGAATGATTCTTTGTGGTGGTTTGAAACACACAAACTAGTGGTGTGGCGATTAGACGTATTGTTGATTAATCGTTGGTGACAGTGTAGAATCGCGGTCGGTCACTGGCATTTTCTAATGATCGATTATTAAGCCTATATCTTACCTTTCCTGATTTATATCAATATCCACATATTTCCCATATATGTTACGAATTTTCACTTAATAAATCAACAGATTTATCATGTATTTCGAGTTTGTTTATGTCTACCGCCATATTTACAGGAAGTGGGTAGATTCTAAATGTCCAAACATCGTTATTCTTACTGGATTGATCTATACTTTATCCCGGAAAGTGTTTCTTAAATAATAAACAATAATGGAGTAAAATGATCGATTATGGGTCGATCATCGCTTGGAAAAATGGACGAATAATCGACCTTGAAAATTGGAGGCGATTCCCAGCACTAACACAAACCCTTTCAAATTCTGCTGTAATAAACCTTTGCTATTTGATTATTTCAGATTCTGGTACAGCTCGGCGGCCTACACTATAGCTGCCCAGTGTTGTGGAGATATCAACTCACTACCACCAAGCGACAGTTACGTATACCAGTGGCCCTCAGACCTACCCCGGCCTTCATTGGTCCTACTACTGACTCTGAGTGAAGAGGAAAGGGAGCGTAGGATGACAGAACGTATAGAGACCACAGGAGAACAGCTGACAAAGGAGGAAGGGACTCTGAAGAGAGACAGAAGAGTCAGAGAGAGGTAAGACAGGTAGTATAAGGTTCAAATAGTGATATTTCGGTATCGTTGAATATAGCTTCAGGTAGTGTCAGGATTGAAATGCAACTTCAGTATCGATATTAGGGGTGAGTCAATAGTGGTAGTATACCGGCATCGAGGCAATTGTGCTGAAATACCATGACCACTTTCAGAACTGGAATCTCGAATGTCAGCAAATATAATTATTGGGAAACGTGAAATGGTAAATACAAAACCTGAATCTGAAGAAAATATAAACTATTATCTCATTTTTCACCAGACTTTAATGCATTTATTGCGATTTCTTTGAGAAAAACTGCCATGTTTTGGTTTACGGGAAATCACTTCCTGTTTATGGGTCTATTGGACTAGGGAAATGCTGAAACATAAACTTTTACGGTATCCCGGAATCAGGATGGTTTTGCATTGGCAGAATCCCGAAATAGAAAATCTGGTACTGTTACACCCCTAATCGATATTAAACTCTATTTTGGCTTTGCATATCAATCAATATTGAAATATCATTTCACACCGTAGGATGCATAATTTTACACTTACTGGTCCCTCAGATATACTGAACTGAACTGAACACTTTTAATATTGATATTGAAATTCTGAAAGATATATCAATTGATATTGAAATATCAATATATGATCCCTTTAGTACTTCCAGGATTTTAATATCAACACAAAAAGCATAAATTTTGATAGTTTCATGAGGCAGTAGTTTATAACAACTTGACATAACAAGAGTGCAGACCACTGCCAAGGAAAACCACCTCCAATATTACTTGCAAGTGCCTTGATATCAAATCTGTTAAAAAATTTCTGGATCCAGTGGGTGATCCAGATTGCTATCAAAATTTAATCATCTTTTCATTGTTTCATTGTCAACATTTTATAAAAATTTCATGAAAATGTGTGTACAACTTTAACTTTTTGAGTTATTTTGCAAAGCAGACAAACTCACACCTGTAATTGGAACATCAGTTTTCATTTGTGGGAAAATTTACTTCCAGATCTATGAGGGTTTTGATTACTTGTACCAGTAATCTTGTCTTTTACTTCATACCCCAGTTACATTACAGGCTATACGTCCCGCGGTTACAGGTTTTAC
This sequence comes from Sabellastarte sp. h YS-2021, assembly GCA_964017235.1. NCBI lineage: Eukaryota > Metazoa > Annelida > Polychaeta > Sabellida > Sabellidae > Sabellastarte > Sabellastarte sp. h YS-2021. The sequence continues at coordinate 180,660,942 of OZ024929.1, read as the reverse complement.
TCGGCGGTGGAACTACCTCCAAGGACGCCTCATATTTTCTGAGAGTTCTTGGTGTATCCTTTCAAGTTATAAGCGGTACATCCCACGGTAGTATGATTTGGTCAAAACGCCCCAGTCCTTCTACTACCGTCTGAGGGCCATGTGCAAACTAATGACACAGCGGTAAAACATCGAATTCCTCCACCCACCTTATGTTGCCGTATTACTCTGAAACATGACCGAGTCACAACCTTGTATACACTGTGGACCACACCTTCAGCTACTGTAGCAAAAATTTCATCTGCGCTTGCTCACAGTAGGAGAGTCAGAGGCAGAAATATTTAACAGTTTAAAACGTTCATAGGATGAGCAAGATATTGGAAGTTTCGCCACTCTCTCACAAATTCACAGACATGCATCAGATGGCAGTTAAAGGACTTGGGGATATTGACCAATGCTGTTCCGTTCCAATCTTTCTCGACGATCTTCTGTAATTTTTTACAAAAAAAGGCACCAGTTGCTGCGAAGTGATGCTTTTTATGGTGTGAAAGAACATTTTAATATTGATCTATATGCAAAGTCAGATTTGAGATTTGGTATTGAAATTACATATCAGCCCTTACCGTCTAAAATAGACCAAGATATTAACAGTAAACAAGGTAGACAGAAAGGTTCACTAGATATACAACAGGTTTGGTTTTCTTGTACCCCTTGGTTGGTATTCACAAAAGGGATCACCATCAAGTTGAGCCAAAAGTCACCTCAAGTGTACAGCTGTTTATACAGAATTCTAGTTGATTGTGAATATGGTCCCAGTTCCACTGTAGGGGAGTACAAGGGGGGACAGCAATTCGCCCATAAAAACATCAAAATGCAGTTTCTTGAGAACAAATATGCAGTGTCGTTATATAAAAGTTATCAGAGTGAAAAGAGGTCCTTTAAACTGTAAAATGACAGTAGCATCCTGAAATTTATTTGGTGATAAGTACAAATACATCCATAGAACTTGTCCCATGGCAATGAGATTAGGGCTGTTGGAAAGTGGACAGTATTTCGCCGATTATTTTATACTTTTCCCAAAAAGTTACAAAGACTATTGAACACTTTGAAAACAATAATTAAAGCTAAAGATCGATTCTTCTCATTGTATTCTAGCATATTATGAAGTTATAAATAGTATTTACATTGACTTCAGACACAGTTTAGAGAACATACAGCTCTTTGCATCAGTCAGATGCAGTTTGTTAGGGATATTTCCCACTGACATATAAACTTTTTTATTCATCTTTATAATCCTGCATGCTGTCAGTTCTAAAATCTCAGAAAAGTATCAAGACATGTTGCACTCTTTTCTATGCTATAAGGGTCCTTCTGTATCAACATAGATGTTAGTTTTAAATGAGGTACAATAGAAATTGGTGAATCGCTGTCCCCCCTATATCCCTCATTGTCACATCCATAATGTATTCTTGAGCACCATCCTATTGGTGAAATAACTTATAATTTTAGTTGTGATAGTTGGGAGCATAATGCTTATTCTAGTTTATCAAACATGTTTGAAACCCTAAAGCATTTATATTATGAGTATCAGAGTTGCTTCTAGGATGCGTTTTATGCGGTATCTCGCATTAATTTGTTTTTGCTCGCAGATTTCATCGAAGTATGCGGGGACGAGATTATAAAAGAACGCATTCAGCACAAGGCAATGCGGGATATATATACGAAGCGAAAAGACGAGAGATCAAGGAAATCGAAACGATGCATGGAGCGAGAGTTTGTCGAGGTTTTGATTTTTCCGTCGAAACGTTCTTCGAATAATGCATGTTGCCGATGTGAAAAAGAACTCAAACATATTATGTGCTACAGCCAGTATTTAGACATATTGTACCCAAAAACATGAAATTAAGCTTAAAGTGGATGGTTATATGAAAAATGGCAGCAAGAAAAACAAAACTGACAGTTACCACAATAGAGTCAAGCCGGTGCTGACCCTACAGTACGTATCTGTGGGGTCTTCAAACAATGTATGTGTAGAAAATATTTTACTTGAAGATCAAAATTCACGGACAACTCATTAATATTAATGAGGTCACAGATTTTCATAATGGTTTCTTAACAATATTCAAATACTAGATGGACCACAGAGCACATGAATATTCATATATGTGTAGAAAATATTGACAATTTCGTGGGATTTTTTAACAATATTTTACTTGGAAGCGTGTTAATAGAATTTAAAATATTATTTATTTAATTAATTTGACAGTATTAGCTAAAAGGTGGGTGTTCAATGGTAGATAACCACTACTTATTGGGTAGCCAAGTGGCCTTGATCACTAATTAATGGAAGTCCACTGTTAAAAATGTCTAAATAAACTGAAAAAGTATTTTCCATTAGTTTAAACTTTATCATAAAGTCGTCCCCCAGAATTTTTAGCCCCTCCCCCACATTTTGTGCAGTGGTGGGGGATCGCCCCCACTTTTTCAAATTCCTAGAATTAACACTGAGTATGCACAGGCAATATTTTTGGTCATAAGTCAGTTTTGACTAATCTTTAGGGTGCTGCGACTAATTTTTTGAATGTTACAACCAATCTTTGTCTGCTGCAACCCCTATTGTACACATTTCTATAAAATTGAAATCAACGAATCTTGTCGCAAAAGAAGATTAGTCAAAGGAGGTCCCCCAAATTACTGCACAAGAGTGGTCGGAGTTTAGTATTACAAGTGATCTATATGGATTGTAGCTGGCCATAAGACCAATCTTTGTATTTGGGAGAAGTCATGCAGTTTGTTAGTTTTCTGACCCCTCTGTGAGAGGATCGGTAACAGCACTCTCAGAGTCCAAATCTTGGCAGGTCTGTAGCTTAGTCCTGACAGCCAAAGAGCAAATTTAGCTTTACAGTAGAGACATAGACATGTGAAAAGAGATTATACACCAATTTTCATTTGCGTGAGCCAGCGTACAAAGCTTAATGGACAATTTTCCAGTTTGACCTGACCTGCAACTCAAACAAGGCCCAAAGGGTTTTCGGTCTACTAGCGCAAGTGCAATGCCATCAGAGACACGAGTAATGCACTGAGGCAGTCACCCATCCCAGTACTAACCTAGCCCATTCCTGCATAGCTTCATTAAACAGACACTCACCAAAATTCATAAAAATACAAAGCCAAAAAAAAAAAGTAATTGCTAGAAGCGTGAGGCTCACTACAGCTCGTGCTTTAAAATATTACAGGTCCATAGCAAAAGTTGTCAGTCCATATTTCAATACAGGTTAAGTCAATATTCAGTTGTAAAACAGACAAATTGATTTATCTGCCACTGTGGCTTAGTGGGTAGCACAATTGTCTAGGAACTCAGAGGATGTGGGTTCAAACCCAGGTACAGGTGGATACACAGTGGCTCGGATGACCACTTAAAATGGCAGTCCTCTTTCATTGGGTCCTATCCCCAGTGGCAGGCTAAAGAACCTCAAGGACCTTGATAAATGGTCATCCTTGAGAGTCTATCTTCCAGTTAGGAAATGTCAGTTACCTGTGAGTTGGGGCTGTACCTGTGGAGTTGGATGGGTTTAATAACGCTTTGAGTCCTGTAGTATATGGAGATATTGCCCTGAGTATAAATACACAATACAATACAATTTAACATAAATTTAACATAGTGTGGCATATTTTGTGTTTCTTACTGTATAAGTGTATACATTGTAGCATTATCACCAATTTAAGCAATTCACCAGTTTGCAGATGGGTGTACGTGCATAGTTTGCATTGATTTCATAAAGGACAATCCTATAATCTTGAGTGGTTTAGTTTCAGTTTCTAAAGTATGATTCATTAAGTTTGTCAATAGTTTTTTGGCTGTAAAATAAGTTTCACTACTGTCTGTGACTCATATTTCCTTATTTTCACATTAACACAGTCGCCTCCTATGTAAGGAATTACAATTGAATATATAATTAAGCGGCCCGTCAGGGACGCTTATTTGTTTTCACCGAAGTTCGACTGATCGCCGCCGCCACCACAGGATTATGGTCTCCCTTGAATAACTTCTTAGCCTTTCAAATTTTTCTTTCCTTCTTACCTGTCTTTTAAACTATAGGGGCGGGAAAAATTTTTGGGATACTTTGCGCAGACCTTAAGCTTTACTTAAGGTAACCTTAAGCATAACTCCAAAACACCCCGTCATCGCCTTTCGGAAAAAACCACACACACCTGTGCTGTAAAATTTATCAGGTACATTCTAGACCAAATTTCCAAGGTCGGAAAGGATTTTCTCATCAATCGGACCATAGATGCCTGAATGGGAGGCGTTTTATTTTCATAAATTTTTTTAAAATGGGTACTTGGTCTGTATCTCAAAAACGGTGAGGATTTCGGCGTTTTGTTGGAATAACTTATTCAGCTACTTTTTGATAATCGTTCACATGCCGAAGTTTTAGCCCTGTATCTGCAATCTTAAGGTCACCCTAATGTCAAGAAAGGGGGTTTTAGCCCTCCAGTTCACTTAGTTTTTTACTTTTTTCAACCAAACTTGGCACATATATTAAGATTTGCCAAAGGAAGATCCTGACTTTATGGTGACCTTAAACTCAAAATGTTAATGGACATATGGCCTGCTTAAAGTCATCAAATTGGAATAAAATCCTCTGGCTCCTTTCTTTTTCCATTTTTTATATCAAAATTATCACTGGTATTAAACTAGATAAAAATAATACTTATGGTTACCTTAAACTCTCAGTATGAATGGAGCTGTAGCCACCTTAAAGTGAAATAAGGGGGTTTTCAGCCTCCAAGTATCTTATTGTTCGACTGACCTCAGTTAAACTTTGCACACCTATAAAGGATGCCAAACCAAAGGGTTATCCTGACTTTATGGTGACCTTAAACTGTTGCCCCCCCTCCCCCCTAAAGTCATAACATTTGAATAAAGCATGGCTCCTTTCTTTTTCCATATCTAACATATATTGATATTGAAGGGACATTCTCATATTATGGTCACCTTAAAGTGGGAATATGAATGAAGTTATGGTCACCTTACAGTGAAAAAGGAAGTTGCAGCCTCCAGCTATCTTATTGTTCAACTGACCCGAGCTAAACTTTATGCACTTATAAAGGATGAGAAAGGGACATTCTTATTTTATGGTCACCTTAAAGTCCCAATATGAATGAAGTTATGGCCACCTTGCAGTGCAATTATGGAGTTTTTAATCTCCAGCTTTTGTATTGTTCAGCTGACCTCAGTTTAATTGTGCACATTTATTAAAGATGAAAATAGGGACAAGTAACATACACAATGCAATAAAGTTCACAGTTTCTATTCTTATGATGCATATGTTGACATCTTTTATGGGCGACTTCTTTTTCATCAGGGCCGCTTCGTTTTTGTCAGCAAAAACATTTTTTTAGTTTTATTTCCAAAATTGTAGTGATTAATAAGATTTTGGAATAAATACTTGCAACTGTAAAACAAATATTTTGAAAAATAAGATCTCTTCAGTTACTAATATATTTAACACAAAGAATAGAATACAAAACAGAAAATAGTACTTAATATACAATCACTGATACCTATCTGTTTTAATGTGTTAAGATTGTAAACTGCCATTGAGACTTAAAACATACCGAACATTCTGCAACAAACACTATCTAATTATGCGACCCCACCTCCCCTGTATAATTCAATTTATTTGGCATTTTTTTTTGATAAAACAGGAATGTTAATTGTGTTATAAATGTATGTTAAAGCATCAATACTAAAGTTACAACTACCATAAACCAAGTGTTACTAAAGTTATTAATAGTTACTATTAACCATACATTTTTCTTTTGTTAGGACCTGGATTTTTGTTATTTTTTACAAGTTCACGTAGTTTCCAACTTATAAATACAATGTAAGTGTTGTGGAACATAAAATGCATTAATATTATTTAAGCAACCAATCATCTGTTAGTTCCTAAGTCACTCACCAGGGGCTTCCCTTGGGCCATGACCCAAAGAGTGTTTATTTTTCAGTAACTTTTAATGCAAACTTAATGCTTTAAGTGATGTCCATTACTAAAAAAAAATGGTGAACTATTCACAACAGTTCTCCATGTAATAGAATTAATGAAAGTCCCATACTTCATGTATGTGATAAAATTGTACATCCATATTGTAGTGTGAGCTGTAAATTTCATGGTGTGAAAGTGAAACTATTAGCTTTTCACAAATGAAAGTGAAACTTGACATTAAGCCAAATCACAAACACGGATTCGCCAGCAGCCAGGCCAGTGAATGTTTACCCATAAAACCTATTCTAGTAGTTGTTACAAATCAAGTCATTGCTGTTATATAAAGTGTGATCACATACATTACGCAACATGCTCTAAATAAGTTGTAAGTCAGTGTCAAATAACGAAACAGTACTGTAGATTTTCACTTTCGATGAGTCACAATTTGTTCAATGACTTTTTAAGGTCAACTTTCCACAGAAATAAAGAAATAGGACACCAATCACATGTTTAAAAGACCTGACAATTATGGTTCAAAATGTTTGCAATTCATTTATCTTTTTTACAAACTTTCATGAGAATCCTACCGTTTTTCCCCTTCTTACAGATTTTTGTTTAATGTAGTAATAAAGAACGAGTTTTGAGTACTGTACCGGCGAATAAATCACAAACTTCCGTGCAGAATAATGGACGAAGTTCGATAGGGCTGAGTCCATTATGGCCGGATGTTTGTGATTTATTTGCCGATACAGTATTTAAACCAAGTCCTTTATTACTATTATAAAGACCGGTATGATTTTAACACAAAAATATCTATTCAGTAAAGAAATCTAGTTGTTTAGGAACTGTATCTTTGCCAAATTAAAGCCATTTGGACTTCTTTTACATTCTTATATCCATCGCATTATAATGTATGCTAGCAACGACACGCAGCGACGAGTTTTCGTTCACTGTGCATTTCCGGTCTTTATAATTTGTTCTTTTGTACAGTGAGTAAAACTTTCTGGGAGGACTAGATTGGCAAAAACTCCATCAAAATTATATTTAAGTGCATTTGTCAGACACAGTATAATATGTACTCACAGACAGATAATGTTTTAAACATAAATTATTCATTGTTTTTTGTTCAAAGACTCAACATCAAAAACTGGCATCTCACTTCCTTATCACTATCCTAGGAAGCCTTCTTCACCTATCTGATACTGTCAGAAACCCAGGTGTGGGGTTCAGTATAGACTTTTCCTTCTCCAAATACATGTATATTCAATTGAATTTCACTGCATCTTCAAAATGGCCACTTTAGTTGATTTGGTTTATCAGTTTCTTCTAAGTGATCATCCCTGCTATTTTGGTTCTCTTTTATCGATTCATTTCGGAAGATATGGCACAAGATACAACTGTCCAAATAAAAGTTTTTTAGAGTTTCCTCAATTCTACCCATCTGTACAAAAAACTTTTAAAAAAAACATTTTATGCGCAGCTTCACTGTTTTTATGCTCCTATACTTTGGATTGATTCACCTGATGATGTTCGTTGTCTTGCCTGTTTCAGAAAAAAATGCTAAAATCTTATCAAAAAGACTTACCACCTTAGCATATAAACTACCCGACATCCCCGTGGAATTGACCTTGCTATGTCTATGAAATAATAATAATTGAACTGGTTTCTGGTGTCATGCCTTAGAGTCTGTCTTTGGAAGAGATTAAGTGCTATAAAAGTATAGAATAGAATGATCATAAGACTTACAAAACCTGTTTCCTGCAAATACCTGATCTTCATCAAATTAGACATCATCTTACTCATGATGTGGTTGGTCTTGCGGCAAATGCATTGGTTAGTAGTTGTTGGACTACTGTAATTCACTGTTGAAAAGTTTGCCAAGTTTCAACCTACATAAGCTTTAGTGTCTTCAGAACACTCTTGCATGCATAGTTACAGATCATAGAAAGTTTGCCAATGTATCACACATCCTAAAGAGACTCCACTGATTGCCATTTGATTGCATTGTCAAAACTGCCATGTTAATAAATCTTTTCATAGTGGTTCCCCTAGTTATTTTGAACCTTACTTGTCTCAGAGCAGTTTCTCCCACAACACCAGACAGGCTTGGGGAGGATTTTAATTTGAAGGATTTAAATCATTTTTTTCAAAGGATTTGTAATTTTTTTGCAAAAAGAGGATATTGAATTTGGAATTGATTTAAATCTTTTTGTTTTGAGCAAAATCATTCTGCTTTTTAAAATCCTTTAAATTTTAGCAAAGTTAAAAATACTAAACTTCAGTTGTGTAATGTGTGTCCATTTTAACATAAAATCTATTAATGTTTCTTTGCCCTTTTCATAAAATATGTTTACACTTTCTTGTGCAGGGTGCAAGTATCCAAACAAATACAATCATTGCTTTAAATGTAATTTAATCTTTGTAGTTTACAGTGAATATGAAAGGGAGTATAGTTAAAAGAAGCCTCAGTACTTTGATGAAATGGCACTTAGCTTTTATAAACTTAATAAACATAAATAAACTTCATAAACGGATAGAAATCCATACTGAGCAGCAATGGGAGCACAATTGAAAGAGGCCTTAGTACTTGTGAAATGCAATTAGCTTATCTGTTTGTGTCACTAGACCGGGTCACCATCACTAGTGGTACCTGCCAATTCCAACTCCTCCCTTCGCAAGTCAAACATTTCAGTCATAGTTTTGCCTTCAGTACTCCCTAAGATTTCAAATGACCTACCTGATGTCCTTTCTGATATAACCAGGGTATGTTTATGGACCAACTCTTACTTATTATGTTTATATGTAGTTGTGTCTTAGAGTGTGTCATGTGATGGAGATTAAGTGCTATAAAAGTCCTGATTTGATTAGATTCACCCAATGGCATGATTATACACCAGTGCGTTTGTCATACACTGTATAAATAGTTTTAATGTAAAGTCACAGATTGTTTCATCTTAAATTTAATACAGTTTCACCTTATAATACAATCATTTAAAAGTACAGAGTGCAATTTGATTTGAAAATCACAGCTGTTCAAGGAGTGTGTTCTCACTTTGTACGAAAAATCATATAATACTTAAATCAATAAAGGGAAATGGATAGCTAATGTCAATTGCAGATACATTGTATTTTCTTTGTACAGTGTGAGTAACTTTAACTTGATATGTCTTCACATACAATAGGAAAGTGACCCGAGTAATGCAATTTTTTAGTCCACTTTGCATTAATGAAAAATGAAATAAGCCGATATTTACTGAAGTAATTAGCTGAATTATATCCATAAGTACAAGCACTAGTGAATATAAAATCCACAGTTTGTGGTTTCACCGTCATTCCAGCATGGATTTCAATGCAACAAAAATGAGTAGAGCTCTGAAAAAATACTTCTCTAATGATGTTTATAACGTATTAGTATCTTTCATAATTAATGATATATTTGTGAAAAATCAGCATTGTTTATGCATGTCATGATATGGGTTGCAAGTCAATGCACCTAAATATTTTGTCTGTCAGTATGTCCCAGAATTTAGGTCAAATACAGGTCATCAGTGGATAATAAAGATTAAAGACATAGCTGTAAAAATGATATATTCTTTTATCATTGCTTGGTCTCAGTTACAACATTACATTTCGTCTATGTACGATACCTGGCATATATTATTGTTACTATCACAGTATTCTAGACTTCATTCTGAAGAGTTACATGTTTCAATCCAGGAATGATATACTTCAGTTACTCTAAAGGTGACCGCTTTTTGTTCTTGTTCTTTGTAAACCATGTTGACAGAATGCTGTAATAAAATGCCACGAAAAAGTCTTGCATGTATTTAACTTGATTTTTTTACAAAACATTCCATTTATATATATAAAAATGCCATGTTTCCATTTAATTTTAGAAGAGGTTGTCACCTTGCCTGACTATAAAGCTCAGAATATAACATCCATACACAGTAAACCTGAAATTTAACATTCAGAGAAGAAAGGTTTTGTAATTCTGTTTCCAGGATTCTGGAGGCTTACAGACGGATGAGGGATCCAGAAGTTCTGGAGATCAATGCAGATGGCACAAGAGAGGAAGTATTCGAGTCTGTTTTACTGCAGCTTCGAGCTCATCGTATAATCACATAGTAAAGCTGCAACAACATGCCGGGGTACTCGAAAACAGGAGGGTTAAAAACCAGGTGCCAACTAGCGACTATGTATAATATTGTGTACACTGAAACGTACGTGTTTTAAGACCGTTCTTAGGTTACTGAAAAATGGCCTCTACAAGAGGTCGGTCTGTATATACAGGTAAAAAATTATGCACAATCTGATAGTGAATCTTTATATAGAAGGTGGTCTTTATATACAGTGTAAATCTGTGACTGTATTGCCATAAATGGCATGGATAAAACCTAATTATTAGCAAGAGTTGTAGTTCTCATCATTTTAGCTCAATTTTCCTAATTTTTCACAAATAATTCACATTTTACTTCTGATGATTTAGTTGACAATCAGTTGCCATATTTGGTCTACTGGTTATTCCAGTAGGTTACATCCAACATACATGTATTCAGAATCGGGTCAGCTACAGCACAATGGACACCATTTTTCAACACGAGAAACAGACTCTTCACATCTCTATGCACTGTACCTTACTGTTTTAGCTGTAAAACAACTGTGTTGAAAACTAGCAAGGGCATTACACTATATTAGTTGATATTTGACTTATATAGCTTTCTTGATTTTATTATCACTGTTAAAGACTAAATTCCAGTATTGTTGTCAACTCATTTTATAGCGTCTTTATTCCTCAGTAATCTGTATCCATGCTTAAGAAAAGTTATTCCTTCACATTTTATGAAACCTTAACGGCATCCTCCCTCAAAATGAAATATGGCAGAAACTGCAAGGAATGCTGGGAAGTAACCAAGAAGTTATTATGTGTTAAGCAAGAGCTACAGATTACAATTGTAATGTTAACAGATGCATATTGATAATTATATGCACGTTAATAAATATAAAATATATGTAACACCTATTGTTAAATATACTTACGAAAACTAATTGGAAAATACATGCAAATTTGAGAATAAAGTAAAGTTGTCCATAGTTAAGTATAATTACCATAGGCACTATAGTTTCTGTGATTGTTTTTAATAGCTTCAATACCGATATTGTTTAACCTTGTTAATCATGTTGCTACTGCTTGTATATTTGCCTATTTTTCTGAGATATTGTCATTTGTTAAATTGTAGATTAACCAATGTGAACATGTGAAACAATATATATTAGTATCAACCAATATACATACTACAAAGTCAAATAAAGTTTAACATTGAATTAACAGTAACAGTGTTTCTTATCTCCACTAATGAGGTTATGTTTTTTAGTGAGTATGTTTGTCTGTGCTCGCAGTGATTGCAAAACTAATGACCATGTCTTTATGAAAGTTTTTTAAGGGTAAGACCTGACCAAAAGAAAAAGTGATTAAATTTTGATTAAATTCTGGATAAAAGAAAACCCCTAAATTTGCAATAGTTCAATTTTCAGTGTTTGGATGAAATCACAATTTGGCGATACTCGACTGCCTTAGTGGAGGTTTTTTTTATTCTGTATTCACAAGTTAAGAATGAATCAAGTTCACATAATGTTTTGCTAGCATTGTATTTTTAACCTTGTATAAATAATAAGTATGGAGTGTTTACTATACCAGTTCCATTACTGCAAGTTTATCTCCTGACAATCTCAATAATTCAGTCGCGAGCATAACCTAATTGGTGGTACGACCTATCTTTTCACTCAGGAAGGTCTGGAGTGAGACATTTTTTTACAACAGGTTAATAAACCTTTGCAAGGCAGCATGTCCCTCCCAACCAATTGCATCAAGTCTTATAATGTATCTTTTGAATGTTACTACCTATCTTTTGGTCCTATGACTTTAGCGTAAGTGATATGCAGGTAGCAAATATGGAAACCAGAATCCTAAACTGAGGAAAGGTGATATTCATGAAGGCCAGGTTGCATTTCTTCTTGAGATAAATCACAGTCCCCGACATCTGACAACCCGATTCTAGACGCTTTTGGGAGGTATAGTAGAAACTCGATTGTCCTAAAATGCCACTCTTAATAGTCAACAAAATGTGAACTGTGCAAATTCATTGAATCAAATGCCTTTTCTTGCTGAGATGCCAATGACAGTCCCCATCATCCGACAAACAGATTCTAAACCTTTTGGGAGGTATAGAAACTAGATTGTGCTTGGATGACGTCATGCAGGCATTTTCTTTCATGGAGCATTTGGACTGGACCTTAACTAAATAGTTTTCCATGGAGGCAATCCTTTCCCTTCACTTGGAATTCCTTTTCAGTGCAGCGTCCATAGCAAGTGTGAGGTCTGCCTCAATGGGAGATTTTGTCTTCTCTATAGCCAACAATCTATAGGACAGGAATGTTGATAAAAAATGCTGCCAAAGCCTGGCTATTAGAACCTGACAATGTGATCAGCATTGGTGACAATTGCTCAGTTTCTTATATCCTAAAATTTCTGTGCTTTTTCAGACCTAGGTTCTTAGCTATACCTACTTTGAGAAATTTTGCTTGTTAACTCCAAAATAGCTGCATATACAGCATTTCAGTAAAATGATTTATTCAGCTACTTTTCCTAACCTACAAGGTAGTACCTTGTCCCGGATTCTGTCTCAATAGTCAAGAGTAATTATACATGTAATTTATAGCCAACTCCGATTTCCAAGATTGATAAAAATGGGCTGATGCCTTTCATGTTCATAAGAATTATATTGCTACTATGTTGTTCAGCACTGTATCATGGAAAAGTACCAAAGATGTAGCTCCATAGCTGAGTAATATCTACTTTCACATTTCAACATAAATAAATACCTTATAACTCCACTGTTGTTGTATATAAAAGACATTTGTCAATTTATTTTATTTATTAAGCGTCCCTTGAAAAGGGGACGCTTATTGGTTTCACCCCCGGTTTTCAGTCAGCCGCCGCCGCCACCGCCGCATTATCGTCTCCCTTGAATATCTCCCTTGTTATTAGGCCTATCTAAATGATATGTGGCAGTGTTCTTCTATAGGCGTGGGGAAATTTTTTGACAGGCATAAATTTGACCTTTGACCTTTATCAAGGTCACATTATCAAAAATTCAAAAAAAAATTTACTTCCTTTTCACTAGATTTCCTCAGAAAGTACTGGGTGTGGGCCAACCAAATTTGGTATGCACATTCCTGAGGGAAGAATCTAGGCGCCAGTCGATATTGGGATCTATCGGGCCATAATTGACCGATTGACGGGCGATTGATTATAAGTTCATAAAAATTTTGCTAAGATTAAGCCTTGAACTCGCTTATTATTGGTCGTAGAGGTTTGGGATGGTATACCAACATATAGGAAATCATGTGCTGGGAATCTTCTGGTGTGGTCAGATTTGACCTTGGGCCCCTTGTTCAAGGTCAAGCGAGGATAGGCAAAGTTTAAAGTGCTTATAACTCGCTTATTATTGGTCCTAGAGGTTTGGGATGGTATACCAACATATAGGAAACCATGGGCTGGGAATCTTTTGGTGTGGTCAGATTTGACCTTGGACGTCTCCTTCAAGGTCAAACGAGGATAGCCAAACTGAAAAGTGCTTATAACTCGCTTATTATTGGTCCTAGAGGTTTGGGATGGTATACCAACATATAGGAAATCATGTGCTGGGAATCTTCTGCTGTGGTCGCATTTGACCTTGGGCCCCCCCTTCAAGGTCAAACGAGCATAGCCAAACTTAAAAGTTCTTATAACTCGCTTATTATTGGTCCTAGAGGTTTGGGATGGTATACCAACATATAGGAAATCATGGCCTGGGAATCTTTTGGTGTGGTCGGATTTAACCTTGGGCCTCTCGTTCAAGGTCAAATGAGGATAGCCAAACATAAAAATACTTATAACTCGCTTATTATTGGTCCTAGAGCTTTGGGATGGTAAACCAACATGTAGGAAATCATGGGCTAGGAATCTTCTGGTGTGGTCGGATTTGACCTTGGGCCCCTCCTTCAAGGTCAAACGAGGATAGCCAAACTTAAAAGTGCTTATAACTCACTTATTATTGGTCATAGAGGTTTGGGATGGTATACCAACATATAGGAAATCATGTGCTGGGAATCTTCTGGTGTGGTCAGATTTGACCTTGGGCCTCTTCTTCAAGGTCAAACGAGGATAGCCAAACATAAAAGTGTTTATAACTCGCTTATTATTGGTCCTACAGGTTTTGGATGGTATACCAACATATAGGAAATCATAGGCTGGGAATCTTTTGGTGTGGTTAGATTTGACCTTGGGCCTCTCGTTCAAGGTCAAATGAGGATAGCCAAACATAAAAATACTTATAACTCGCTTATTATTGGTCCTAGAGCTTTGGGATGGTAAACCAACATGTAGGAAATCATGGGCTAGGAATCTTCTGGTGTGGTCGGATTTGACCTTAGGCCCCTCCTTCAAGGTCAAACGAGCATAGCCAAACTTAAAAGTGCTTATAACTCGCTTATTATTGGTCCTAGAGGTTTGGGATGGTATACCAACATATAGAAAATCATGGGCTGGGAACCATCTGGTGTGGTCGAATTTGACCTTGGGCCCCTCCTTCAAGGTCAGACGAGGATAGCAAAACTTAAAAGTGCTTATAACTCGCTTATTATTGGTCCTAGAGGTTTGGGATGGTATACCAACATATAGGAAATCATGTGCTGGGAATCTTCTGGTGTGGTCAGATTTGACCTTGGACTCCTCCTTCAAGGTCAAATGAGGATAGCCAAACCTAAAAGTGCTTATAACTCGCTTACTATTGGTCCTAGAGGTTTGTGATGGTACACCAACATATAGGAAATCATGTGCAGGGAATCCTCTGGTGTGGTTAGATTTGACCTTTGGCCCCTCGTTCAAGGTCAAACGAGGATAGGCAAACTTAAAAGTGCTTATAACTCGCTTATTATTAGTCCTAGAGGTTTGGGATGGCATACCAACATATAGGAAATCATGTGCTGGGAATCTTCTGGTGTGGTCAGATTTAATCTTGGGCCTCTCCTTCAAGGTCAGACGAGGATACCCAAACTTAAAAGCGCTTATAACTCGCTTATTATTGGTCCTAGAGGTTTGGGATGGTATACCAACATATAGGAAATCATGAGCTGGGAATCTTTTGGTGTGGTCAGATTTGACCTTGGGCCCCTCATTCAAGGTCAAATGAGGATAGCCAAACATAAAAATGCTCATAACTTACTTATTATTGGTCCTACAGCTTTGGGATGGTAAACCAACATGTAGGAAATCATTGGCTGGGAACCTTCTGGTGTGGTCGGATTTGACCTTGGGCCTCTTGTTCAAGGTCAAACGAGCATAGCCAAACTTAAAAGTGCGTATAACTCGCTTATTATTGGTCCTAGAGGTTTGGGATGGTATACCAGCATATAGGAAATCATGGGCTGGGAACCTTCTGGTGTGGTCGCATTTGACCTTGGGCCTCTCATTCAAGGTGAAACGAGCATAGCCAAGCTTAAAAGTGGTTATAACTCGCTTATTATTGGTCCTACAGGTTTGTGATGGTATACCAGCATATAGGAAATCATGTGCTGGGAATCTTCTGGTGTGGTCGTATTTGACCTTGGGCCTCTCATTTAAGGTCAAACGAGCATAGCCAAACTTAAAGGTCATAGGAAACATTTTTCACAAAAATTATGAAGTTAACTTCATTCAGTAGACAAACAACCTATAAGAATGCAAATGTGGTTTATTTTAAGAAATATATGGTACAAGAGCCATAAATAGCATTATAAAAATAAATATCAGGAACATGGAGTAAAAAGCAGACATACTGTTGTTCTCATAGTAGATGATTGATGACGTCACAGGTTCATAACGGAAGTTCTGTGTAGTTGGAGATATAGTGTATATATTTATAAACTGAAGGAAGATAACATTTTCCTTTGCCAAAAAAGCTCACTAGCCATTATTTTTTCTAGATGCTTTTTTTTTTCTCAAGTTTTACCTAACTTTTAACCACTGACAGTTCTAACAAACACAGATATACTGTAAGTAGGCTTGTCTTGGAATGCAGAAAGCGTAAACATATGTATGAGATTTTGCCTCCTTCCATCATTTTTTTTCCAGGTTTTTAAACTGTGATGGGAAAGTAGCCTTTCAAGTTAGATAAATTTACACAAAACTAAGAATCTCTTGACAAATTCAAAAGTGGTCATTTGAATTTACTGGATACTGTTTTTTTTTGGCCTTTAATCACCGGCATTTCTATCAAGAAAAGGCATGATGTAAAGTGAAATCAAAATACACAATTTGTTTTCATTTGCATAAATAATTTGTAAAAGCATGCTGTTGTAGTCAAATTTATTGAATTTATTCTGAAAGAATCATGTTTGAAGTTCTAACTTTTACATTATCAGTTTATGAAATAATTCAGTATATGAGTTTTCCTTCAGATATTAGTTCAATATTTCTTGGCCTTAAGTTTGGATAATTTAAAGTTTTGGAAATTAGTTGGTGACATTTTATTCTCAATTTAAGCCTTTGTTGAGACCAAAAAAAAGGAAATGTGTAGCTGGCTAGACGCATTATGTATACTATGAAAGCAGTATTGTTTACAGGTTTGGTGGGAAACTAATTTGGGGAACATATATGATTATCCTTGCTTGAGGCCCAGTTCTAAAGACATTTATGTTATATTTATTTCATCTCCTGGCAATAGTTAGTTTTCAAAATTGAAAAAAATAACTATAAAAATTCATCTCAGAGTTGAACCTGGTTGACTGCATTGTTTGGTGATTTTTATGCAACTTGCTTAATACCTCTCTAAATATTTTTTATCTGAGAACAAATATAAAAGATGTTCTGAAGGCTATTTCAAAAATTTACTGTGGCAGACTAATGTCTTATAAACAAATAAACTTCATAAAAACACATTATGCAATCTTTTAAATATATATGTATGTATTACAAGGCTTACGGAAATAATAGTTTGTTTACATTGTCATGATCCTGTGACGTCAAGGCAAGTATTTCCTATGAGAGTTGTCGAGTGAAAAATAATGGCGACAGTTGTGAAAATCTTGAAACAACAGCCAGAAAGTGATTGAATATACCATGTAACCTTGTCCAGACGCATCTTATTTTCACAGAAATTGAACTTACATATGTATATGTAATCACTAATGAATGATCTGAAAATACTTCCTATGACCTTTAAAAGTGCTTATAACTCGCTTATTATTGGTCCTAGAGGTTTGGGATGGTATACCAACATGTAGGAAATCATGGGCTGGGAATCTTCTGGTGTGGTCGGATTTGACCTTGGGCCCCTCCTTCAAGGTCAAACGAGCATAACGAAACATAAAAGTGCTTATAACTCGCTTATTATTGGTCCTAAAGGTTTCGGATGGTGTACCAACATATAGGAAATCATGAGCTAGGAAAAAGGTCAAACTTCAAGGTCAAATGAGCATAGCCAAACTTAAAAGTGTTTATAACTCGCTTATTATTGGTCCTAGAGGTTTGGGATGGTATACCAACATGTAGGAAATCATGGGCTGGGAATCTTCTGGTGTGGTTGCATTTGACCTTGGGCCCCTCCTTCAAGGTCAAACGAGGATAGGCAAAGTTTAAAGTGCTTATAACTCACTTATTATTGGTCCTACAGGTTTGGGATGGTATACCAACATAGAGGAAACCATGGGCTGGGGATCTTTTCGTGTGGTCGGATTTGACCTTGGGCCTCCCTTTCAAGGTCAAATGAGCATAGCCAAACTTAAAAGTGCTTATAACTTGCTCATTATTGGTCCTAGAGGTTTGGGATAGTATACCAACATATAGGAAGTCATTTGCTGGGAATCTTTTGGTGTGGTCAGATTTGACCTTGGGCCTATTCTTCAAGGTCAAATGAGCATAGCCAAACTTAGAAGTGCTTATAACTCGCTTATTATTGGTCCTAGAGGTTTGGGATGGTATACCAACATGTAGGAAATCATGGGCTGGGAATCTTCTGGTGTGGTTGCATTTGACCTTGGGCCCCTCCTTCAAGGTCAAACGAGGATAGGCAAAGTTTAAAGTGCTTATAACTCACTTATTATTGGTCCTAGAGGTTTGGGATGGTATACCAACATAGAGGAAACCATGGGCTGGGAATCTTTTCGTGTGGTCGGATTTGACCTTGGGCCTCCCTTTCAAGGTCAAATGAGCATAGCCAAACTTAAAAGTGCTTATAACTTGCTCATTATTGGTCCTAGAGGTTTGGGATAGTATACCAACATATAGGAAGTCATGTGCTGGGAATCTTTTGGTGTGGTCAGATTTGACCTTGGGCCTCTTCTTCAAGGTCAAACGAGCATAGCCAAACTTAAAAGTGCTTATAACTCGCTTATTATTGGTCCTAGAGGTTTGGGATGGTATACCAACATACAGTAAATCATGTGCTGGGAATCTTCTGGTGTGGTAAGATTTGACCTTGGGCCCCTCCTTCAAGGTCAAACAAGGATAGCCAAACTTAAAAGTGCTTATAACTCGCTTATTATTGGTCCTAGAGGTTTGTGATGGTATACCAACATATAGGATATCATGGGCTGGGAATCTTTTGGTGTGGTAAGATTTGACCTTGGGCCTCTTCTTCAAGGTCAAACGAGCATAGCCAAACTTAAAAGTGCTTATAACTCGCTTATTATTGGTCCTAGAGGTTTGGGATGGTATACCAACATATAGGAAATCATGGGCTGGGAATCTTCTGGTGTGGTTGCATTTGACCTTGGGCCTCTCCTTCAAGGTCAAACGAGCATAGCCAAACTTAAAAGTGTGTATAACTCGCTTATTATTAGTCCTAGAGGTTTGGGATGGTAAACCAACATGTAGGAAATCATGTGTTGGGAATCTTCTGGTGTGGACGGATTTGACCTTGGGCCTCTTGTTCAGGATCAAACCAGCATAGCCAAACCTAAACGTGCTTGTTCTACTTTGCAGCTGAAAAGACACAGTCAACTGATACAGAACCTGTTCACAGGCACTGATTGCTTTTTTCCTTTTAAGATCACTCTTGTGACCCTAACATGGTCCTTTCAGGAGAATTTCTCTTCACCAATAACATTTACCTCTTCACATTGGTCCTTTAGCATTTCATATAAAACTTAAAGGCTGTAGGGACGCTTTGTTTTTGTGTACAAAAACTTTTGTCTAGTTTATTTGGGGTTTTATATCGCTTTCAACACTGTAGAAGTCATATCACGACGGGTAGTTGGAAGGGCAGAGGAAACCAGTACATACAGTTCGTCAGGGTTTTGTACTGTAAACTGCCGACCAACGGCAAGCTGCTACCAGCTTTCCCACTTGAGGTCGGGCCGGGAACAGACATCTGTCAAAGATGTTCACCTACTTGTTTGTGTTCTGTGTCATGGTATATTTTCAGAGTAGTAGCTCCATATCTGAATAATAGCTATTCTGACAGTTTATCATTTACTAAATCACTTAGAACTCTTAAAAACTCTGTGAAATATGTTGTGCATATATTTGATGATGTATTGTGTCAAGACAAGTTGTAATAGCTCTAGCTGCATACCGTGGCTAATAGCTATATCAGGTCAATTTTGACTTTGAATATAAAGACAACCTCTAGGAAATCATGTGCCTCTAATCTTTAAATTCAAAGTCAACAGTGGTCCTCCATACTTGCAATGTCCTATACATCCTTTACTATGTGTCCTAGAGGTTTTGGATATTGGACAATCAATATTCAATCATGTGCCCTGGATCTTTTTTGATGATTTTGGATTTAATCCTGGTGGAAGCAAAACAGATACCCCGCCTAATTTTTCACCTTGGGCTGTACTTGTGCAGTAAATATGGATGAAATAGCACTTTGAGTGCTGCAGTACCAGGAAATATTGTCCCGAGTATAAAGATACAATACCAGTTGACAAGTACTCGGGTAACATAGAAATTCAGGAAACGGAGGTTCCACTGTCTTTGTAAAATTTTTGTTGAACATCAGTTTTTGTAAACTTTGTTCTCCAAGGAAGGCATTCTTTATTGCAATATAAAGTGCAATATAATTTAATATACATTATCTGGAAACTTTGGCCAAGCAGTTCTCACACACATGTTGATATCTTGAGATATTGTGTAACAGAGAAATTTTAAACTCAAGTATCATTTAGTATGGATTTGGTTTCAAAGAGACAATAAAAAGTATGAAAGTCAGGTTAAAGTTTATTCTCAGTGTCAGCTGAAGTACATTCTTTCATCCAAAGTATTACTGAGGATAGTCGACACTAACCATATTAATAATTTACTACACAACAAATATTGCTTTGTACAGCAGTTTTGTACTTTTCAAGCGAGAACAGGTTGACTATCATCCCCTATCACAGAAAAGCTTTGTAGAAAACTCCCGCATACTCCTGTGTATAACATTATCATAACAATGGCATTTCTGCAAATAACTTTCTGTCAATCTGATTTCAGAACAGAATCAATTGACTACTGTGACCAATAACAGAGTGTGAATACACATGATGGCAAGAAATATATACATAGTTCTAATGTGTGACAGTCAGCTTATAGAAGCCTCAGTTTACAAGTGATTTGTAGTTTTGACATTTTATCACTTACATTTACTCAGGATCCATACGGATATGACCTTAGCTGGTTAATGCTTTGACCTTTCACCCTTATGGGTCAGCTTTGGTCTTTTGAGTTACAAAATAATGCGTACACTGTCATGCCCGTAATACAATTATTGACACGTCATATAGATTGATTTCACTTGAATAATTTACACAGTGACAAAACTGATGTAAACACCACCTAAAGCATCTGTTGTTCCAAGAAGGGAGAGTTCAGTAGCTTGATCAACACCAAACACAGCATTCGCTGGGGAGTAGGGAGGGGTGGTTATGAAAAGTCGATTATGGGTCGATCATCGGTCGGAAAATTGGACGAATAATCGACCACGAAAATTGAGGCAATTCCACTCACTAGTTGATATGAATGAAATGTGTTCATGAATGTTACGGTCAATTGTAAATGCACAAAATAAATAAATATAATTCCAAAAGTATAAATTGTATTACTGTTGAATGTTCTTTTAAACAGTTGGGGTCATATTGTGACAGGTCATCAATACCCTTCATATGGTATCAAGAAGATGGAATGAACCCACAACCAGTAAATGAAAACAAATGTATCAAAACTAAATGTAAGATAAGGGATACTATGTTCAGATCACATATTAGGTAGACAAATCTGGTTGAATCTTGGGGTTTTTACCCGTGTTATTTACAGACATTGACAATATTGTAGCAGCTTTCTGATGACTAGGTTTGCTAGTTCAAATGCACATACTGGCCCTTTCTTCGAGTACTCCAGCAATCTGTCACAACCTTAATACAACAAGCAATCAGTGCCCGTTCACGGGCTCTGTGTCAGCTGACATAAAAACCACCTTTTTCCAACAGACATTGATTTTTATCTGTAACTTTGTATATGCTTTAAAGATCAACCTGATGAGTATACACAGGTTAGCAGGTCCATGACTTTCCCAATATGCAGTTGGATTTTATGAGCAATCACCACAGGAAGGCTGTACATTGCTGTAAGAGGGCACATTTTTTTCACAAACAACACGCCCCCTTGTGAAAATATGAACAATGCACCCTCGAACCCCCAGCTCAATCTGTAAGTTAATTGGGCTTTCAGGTTTGTCGCTGAACCAATCCCGATTTTCTGATTAAGGCAACTGTCTGTTGTGCTTGATAGGTTTTATCCATCGCCAATCATGCTATGTTCTTTTCTCTGGGACCCGTGCTAAAGCATCTTCACCAAACAACCGAGTGAAGTGCTTCACATACTGAGTACAATGCTCACCTGTAAAAACAAAACAAGCTCCAATTGTAACAGAATCCGGGACAAAATCCCAACTTATCTTTTTAATATGGAGAAAATCCTTGGAAAATTTTTCAGTCTGTAAAAAAGCCCTACCCAAAATAAAGACGAAGTTTCTTTCTTTTTATGTCCAAAGTACACAGATTATAAACAAAATAAGAGCACTCAAAGAGTACAAACCTCCACCAAGGTATGTATTTTTTTTTTCAAATGGCCCTATAACAAGTTAATAGGTAATAACATGATACCTGTTTATGGTTGCAGTTACTTATGTACATGTTTATACAGCTATTTCCAATATTAATACACTTAATACATTTTCACCAGTGTGACATAGTTTATTTGTTGTAATTTTTATAAGGTTACCAAAACACTAGCCCGTTAACTGTTCTTTATCACCTAAAATGGATTTCACTCTATGCAATCGTTATAAGAATTCTTAATATTTCTACTCACAACCTAAAAGGTACCAATTTTATCTGTATATTATGTACAAAAATATAACATATGATGTTTACTTCAAATTATTTGACAATTTTTCTAGGTTTTTAACACCTCTAGATCTGCCATATTGCCCCAATATATAACATAACTTGGCACATGCAGATTTGATGGTTTTGGTATTTCGTCAAACAAACCACACATTGCCATCAATTAAACTGTTGATACAAGCAGTTCATCGGTGACCATATTAGGCTCACAGTTTCAGGCTTATTAATTTAGTACTTTGCAAGGTAACAGATAACCCCCACAGGATTACAATGTACAAATGAATCTGTATACCTACCTGTAGCAAACTGTGGTCTGCCCCTGAGTTTGATGTTTCTCTGTTCAAAGAACTTGAAGACGCTGTAGAAGACACTGGAGTCTTCTGTCTGTTTGGCCACGTCCAGGAACTTCCTGGCTGAAACCTGGTCCACTTTACCTGCACTCTTCACAAACCTGTAAATAGACAGAATATATGTCTTACAAAATGCATAAATAGACTTTACAAACCTGTTAACAGAGAGCAATTATTGTACAAAATGTATAAATTCTTTACAGACCTACAGACAGAGATTATGTGTACCTGCAAAACTTGTAAATAGTAGTACAGAATACCGGTATGTCAGTTTTCCTTTGGTTGAAAGTTGAAATGAGGAAAAAACCACGCTGCTTTGTGAAGAGCAGAATCAAAAAATCTAAATTCTACCTTTGTTTACATAACTCATATTTCATCAAAACGATAAAAAAACTTCAATAATTTAGTTAAACATTTCACTACATAATTTACACACATTCAGTCCATGTGGAGGAGATACTGGACATCCATGAGTTACAACTCGCATTTGTGTTTCCTGCATTCTTTGGCGAAACTGAGGCCATGATCATTATAAACAGGATTGTCAAGAAATTCTACACTTTTAAATAATTGTCTTGCATTCTTTCACAAACATTGAGCCCATCACGATTACGGAGAGTTGTGAGAAAATTTTCATGAATATCATACAAACCGCAAGGCAGTAATGAGTTCTTGCTTTGATAACAGGACTTCAATGATTTGCTCATCAGCAGTGGCCAGTCTCTGAAACAAAAAGAAAAATTACATTATTAACCTAAATGAATTGCTAAATAAATTGAGCAGTTGTGGACGGATTTTGATGAAATTTTCAGGGAATGTTGACAATGGCACATGAAATAGATAATTACCTATTGGAAGCAATCCACATGACCATCTAGATCCAGGAATTTTTTTAAAAGGATTATTTACAATGACACTTACATGTTATATTGGGTGTACTGGTTCTTGGGAGAGGTCTCTTCTCTCTAAGTTCTTTGCTTGTTCAAGGTGTATTTAAAAAGTTGGGGTTTTTTGTCCCATTCAACAGCCAGTGTCATATTGGGACAGGTCATCAGCATTGTCACTTGTGGGACTCAAACCCACAGAGGGACTCGAACCCACAGAGGTGACAGCCTGTGATTAGATGCCAAAATTATTACATTGGGTAGTGGGGGGGGGGGGGGGGGACGGGACAGCTGTGCACACTTATTGGTCAGGCTCCTGGCCTGAAAATTGCAAGACACTACTAACTTTCTCACATTGGGTCATGGCTGGGATTTGAAAACAGGGCATGAGAGGTATGAAGTAAGTGTCTACCCACTAAACCCCAATCACACTGAAGATAACAACAGCAATGTTTCAGCTAGTTTATTACATACCATCGATCAGTTCATTTGATAACAAATACTATAGAAGTAAGAATTTTCGCTAGGAATTAATTTTGAGCTATTTCACGCTTATGAAAGTTAATAAGTGAAAATTAATTCCTTGTAAAATTTTACATCTGTATTAATCTCTCAAGTAGGCACTAACCATAAGTAAAAATTAATTCTAGTGATTTTTTAAAAAAATGAAGAATTAGTGAAATTTTCTTCTAGATAAATTTCGTAGGTGCATCAAAGGCAAAGATGAAGCTAAAAATTGTTTTGACTGATTTACAAATGGATGAACAAAAAGTTTGAACTACAAGAAGCTTACCCTGATATCGCCCAGTATTACTGTACACACTTTACCTTTAACATGTCGAGCGCCAGCTGGTGAGCAGGGGGATAGATGCCCTCTAAAGATAGCAGCAAACAGGCCTGTAACACATGGAGATTCATAAACAAACAGGAATAATTCTAATCTTAATGTTCTTTTATAGCTCTTAATCTCACCTTTACTAAGGGGACTCTGAGGACTAAAAGGCACGGAGAGAAATCCAGACAGGCCTAAAACATGGGGAGATTAATACACAAACATGCCTAAAAGCAGAGAGATTAATACACAAACATGCCTAAAAGCAGAGAGAATAATACATAAACATGCCTAAAACACAGGGAGGT
Source organism: Sabellastarte sp. h YS-2021 (assembly GCA_964017235.1). Lineage (NCBI taxonomy): Eukaryota > Metazoa > Annelida > Polychaeta > Sabellida > Sabellidae > Sabellastarte > Sabellastarte sp. h YS-2021. The sequence goes on along the minus strand of OZ024929.1, from coordinate 180,636,189 downwards.
TAACCTGCAGACAGGCCTAAAACAAAGGGAGATTAACACACGGATATGCCTAAAACACAGTGTTAAGACACAAAAAGACCTTAAACACATAGAGATTAGTACACAGACAGGCCTAAAATAGGGAGAATTATACAAAAACAGGCCTAAAACATCAGGAGATTTATACACAAGCAGGCCTATGACTCGGGGAGATTGATACACAGACAGGCCTAAAACACAGAGAGATTAATACACAGGCAGGCCTATGACTCAGGGAGATTAATACACAGGCAGGCCTATGACTCAGGGAGATTAATACACAGGCAGGCCTATGACTCAGGGAGATTAATACACAGGCAGGCCTATGACTCAGGGAGATTAATACACAGGCAGGCCTATGACTCAGGGAGATTAATACACAGGCAGGCCTATGACTCAGGGAGATTGATACACAGGCAGGCCTATGACTCAGGGAGATTGATACACAGGTAGGCCTATGACTCAGGGAGATTGATACACAGGCAGGCCTATGACTCAGGGAGATTGATACACAGGCAGGCCTATGACTCAGGGAGATTAATACACAGGTAGGCCTATGACTCAGGGAGATTGATACACAGGCAGGCCTAAAACACAGGGATATTACTACAAATCCGAACTTTGACCTTTGACCTCAAGCAGCAAGCAGACTTGAAACTAGGGATGGATCGATAACCCCGTTATGTGAGAATCCAGGGCATTTTACTGTAATACTGTGATAACACTTCACAACAGACATCTAGAGTCTCAACACACATAATCAATGGAAAGCTGAAAATATTGGAATCAAACCCTAAATATGAGGAAATTATAAACTTTTATCTCATATTTTTGAGTATTTAGAGACTTTTATACGAGTTGGTTCACTCTAAAATGCGAGCAGCCAGATTCAATCGGGTTTATCACAATACGGATGATACCCAGCCCTACCTTTTACCCATATTGACACCCATACTGATAATAAGTACATTCAATTCATTCATCTAGATGTAAAACAAGTGAAAATATCATAAATAAATAATGTTTTACTTGATTCATTGATTGAAGTTACAAGAAATGAGCTCACCAGATGTTTGGAGTCACTGAGCACATGGTACTGTAGAAACTGATGCAGCTCATAGAAGCGGTTGTTTTGTACCAACATGTTGATCACCAGCTCATTCAGGTAATGCTGCAAGACATAAAGAGCATATTAATCATAGCTATATCCACTAGTCATATAAATGGTAAGGCAGCATTTGGTTTTTCATTTCGTTCTGGAAGAAATAACAAAATCTGCAAAGAATATTTGGAAACCGGTTATTGAAAATGTTATTTTAGGCTTATGTTAATGGCTGATACAACATCAAAGCAATAAAAACCTACATCTACTATTTTTTTTTTTTACTTTTCACTGGGTAGCCATGACGTTTACTCACTTCATAAAGGCATATCCAGACATAAATTGTGACTCATGTACATTTGCAGTCAGGTTTCACAATACTGGTGACACTCAAACAAACACTGGATTTTGGTGTTTTTTGGGGCTCTTTGAAAATCCATGAAACAGATCTTTATATTTATGAAAGGTCTGACTACTAAAATGTACCTAAAGAAAACGTGTTAGTCATACATCCCTATTTCACTGTTACAAGTCTGTCTCCAGACAACCTAGACCATGTATTATGCAATACGTGAATAATGAATTCTGGATCGATCATTGGTCGGTAAAGTGGACGGCCAATTAACCAAGAATATGGGGGGCAAATGACAATACTAGAACTTACCTGAATAGAAATGTTGTGTTGATTTAACGACCTTATATACTCCACTAACACTGCAACCATGAACTTGTAATGCACATCCTAAAAACACACAGACAGTATATATATATTTTTTTTGTATTGTTAACAAATTTACAAAGCAACGAGCATTTTTAACAGAAAGATAATTAAAAGTTCAACTGAATATCAATCAACTGATAATGTGACAATGTGTACATCTAGAGACTTCTGAAACTTTGTGCAGTTCTGTTTACTTCTGAAAATCAGAAAATGCCATCGGAAATGCCTGTACCCCACAACACTATGACATATAAATGTAGTGAAAAGTACAAAGATCTGGATACTTTCAGAGCAGTGTCAGTTATATAAAGCTCCAAATAATGTTTAAGTAGAGAAAATAACATTTAAGAGAAAGAAAATGTATGTACAGATTAAGTATTAAAACAAGACAATTCAATAGCAAGATCACATCATTAATCAGTACACTGAAAATTATGAACGTGTAAAATTTATTAATTGGAGAATAGCTGTCAATGGAAGAAGCACAATTATGTAAAAGTGCATATAATAATCAGTTGCAAAAATCCATATGATGTTTGTCATAAGAAAAACATGTCCCAAATATGGCAGGTGAACACACTTTGGCAGAACCAAAGTTAAGGTCACACCATGATGCACACCTACACCCCCTGACCAATGTCCTTACCAAGTGTCAACCTTCTACACCTTATGGAATCAAAGAAATAACCCGCACAAGATTTTCAAACTCATGGTCACTATGACAAGGTCAAAGGTCAAATCAAGGTCACACTATGGCATTGCACACCTACAACCCCCAACCAATGTCCCTACCAAGTATCAACTTGCTACACCTTACGATTTCCGAGATATAGCCAGGACAAGATTTTATAGGTCAAGGTCACTAAGGCAAGGTGAAAGGTCAAATCAAGGTCACACCATGACACTGCACAACTACAACCCACAACCAATGTCTCTACCAAGTATCAACTTCCTACACCTTATGGTTGCTGAGATATAACCCAAACAAGATTTTAAAGATCAAGGTCACTACAACAAGGTCAAAGGTCAAATCAAGGTCAGACCATGACGTTGCATACCTACAATCCCTACTCAATGTCCCTACCACATATCAACTTGCTACACCTTATGGTTTCCGAGACATAGACCAGACAAGATTTTCAAACTCAAGGTCACTACGGCAAGGTCAAACGTCAAATCAAGGTCAGACCATGACGTTGCACACCTACACCCCCAACCAATGTCCCTTCCAAGTATCAACTTCCTACAAATTATGGTTTCTGAGCTACAGCCCGGACTAACTTTTTCCCGCCCATCCGGACACCATGGGTGAAAACAATACCCTGACAGCCCTTAGGGGCTGTGGAGTAAAAACTAATTTTTTTCATTCTGGGCACCTTTTAGTGATTACACAGACATGTTCAGAATTCAATTCACAGTAAATGTTCAACACTTTCTCTGATAACTTCACAGACTATCTTCATTTTTATTCAACATTTTCAGTTCTTTTGTCATATGTTTACAATTGCCATTTTAATATTCAGTGTAATCTGTGTGGGAGACTACCTCTGTATAAAGACCACTTCTTATTCCTAAGATTGCACTTCCTCTTAATTTTAAACTCTATATAAAGACCAACCCTTGTAAAGACTATTTTTCTATTTCCGAAAGGTGGTGTTTATATACCAGTCTCACTGTTATTTACATTTTGTTGAATTCCTATATTCCAATATTCCTTTTACAGAGAAATGATATCCATTATGGAATATCCAAATTGTTCCAGTTAGAATCAACTTAATACACTTTTATATTTATCAACTTAATACACTTTTATATTTATCAAAGAATAACTTTCACTTTCAATAACAAGAATGTTTGACTTTATGGAATCTGTTTCTCACCTTATTGTCCACAAAACTTGTGAAGACATGAGTGTAGAACTCGGACTGGTCAATCACAGCATTAGGTCGTCTGTAACCGTCGGACTTGGTGGGACTTTCTGTGGCCTACAGTAAGAAATTATATTGTTTTGTTTGATAGAAAATGGAAACCACCAACCCAAAATAAATCCCTCATAAATGTTTGGTGTTGGGCAAAACGTCCCTATCCTTCAACTATCGCCTGATGATCAAATAGAAACTTGTGAGACAGTGGCCCACCGTCCCAATCCTTGAGTACCCTACAAAAGTTTTGGGACTGCTTAAAACTTCAGCTTCTGAGGACCACAATGTCAGTAACTGTCATTCACCTTCACTTGTCAGCACTACTGCAATCCCTATATCCGTGTCTGTCAGTCACTGTCAGTCCATTTCAGTGATCTTCCGCAGATACATTTTTAAGCGCGAGCTCTAGCAATAGGCTCACATTTCTAAGAATCACTTTTTTTATGTCTCCGGACTTTTGTGAATGACGAATGCCTGTCTGTTCACTGAAGTTAAGTGGCAATGGGCTATGTTAGTACTGGGATGAGTGACTGCTTCAGTGCACTACTCTTGTCTCTGATGGCTTTGCGGCCTGCGCTAGTACACCGAAACTTCTTTTATCCTTGTTCATACAGTAACTGAATACATGGTCCACGGTTTAAACAAGGTTGTGACTTGTTCTTGTTTTGGTATCGGGTGTTTATCAGGTGAGTGGAGGTAAATGGAGGTAGTTTCTCAGTGTTAGATGTTTGTAATACTCTTATACAATCCCAGGTACAGGCAGATACATAGTGGCTCGGATGACCACTTAAAATGGCGGTCCTCTGTCATTGGGTCCTATCCCCAGTGGCAGGTTAAAGAACCTCAAGGACGTTGATAAATGGTCATCCTTGAGCCTCTATCTTCCAGTTAGGGGAATGTCAGTTACTTGTGAGTTGGGGGCTGTATCTGTACAGTCGGATTGGTTAAATAGCGCTTTGAGTCCTGTAGTATATGGAGATACTGCGATGAGTATAAATACATAATAATAATAATAATACAACTGTTACTGATGGTTACACACCGGGTATCATCAGTGGCCATGCAAGTCATGTCTTTATGGATACAAGTGAAGACAGGTAAACTGGTAAAGCATGGTATGCAGTGAGGAAGACATTTCTACAAATGCTTTTGGGTGATATTTTGGTTATATTTGTGCTGATTTGTGTCTATTTTCCTTTCTTTTTATTTAATATTCGATTTAAATCCCTTGATATTGAAAATCTATTGTGCCTGATTCAATGATCAGAAATGATCGATAATTTTTACATTTAGCCAATACAAATATTGAGAGTTAATACTGTGGCAATCTCCCAGTACTACCATTTTGTCAATTTACAACTAAAATCATCAGTTAACTGCTTCACACACTTTCTCAGTCTGTTGACTCAAATATAGGCATGATCAGATCAATATCCTTGATTCTAGAGCAATTTTTAGCTATGTATCTATACAAATCAATGAGATCATTGATTTAATGCCCTGCGTAAAAATTTTGCAAAGTCTGCACTCGGCTCCCCTCCGAGTGCTCCTGTTGATAACAAATATCAATAGACTATTTTAACAAGAGGGTCAAAGATGCCCCAAAAGGCGGGTTGTGCAGGCAGCAATAAGGTTAGCGACTGCTGTAATTACATTTAGAAACAAGGAAAGAAATGTTAGGTCACCCAGTTAAGGTGAATGTGTTAGGCGTGCTAAGAAATGTAAAACTTGTAATCTATGTTACATAATTGTATTTATGCTATAAACGGACAAACGAAAGGACAGAATTACACCAATTTCGAAAGCAACTTAGCTATGATGGTGATGTATGTCCCTGTCAAGTATGAATTCGATTGGACAAAGCGTTTTCGAGTTAGAGTCCGGAAACGGAAATGTTGATGGACAAACGAACATACAGAATTACACCAATTTCGAAAGGAACCTAGCTATGATGGTGATCTATCTCCTTGTCAAGTTTGAATTTGATTGGACAAACCACTTTCGAGTTAGAGTCCGGAAACGGAAATTTTGACGGACAGACAAAAGGACAAAAAAACGAACAAAGGAACGGACAGAATTACACCAATTTCAAAAGGAACCTAGCTGTGATGGTGATCTATGTCCCTGTCATGTTTGAATTCGATTGGACAAAGCGTTTTCGAGTTAGAGTCCGGAAACGAAAATGTGGACAGACAGAGGGACGTCAGACACATCAATCTAATAGGCGGGTTGGTTACATGTAACCCACCTAAAAATCTCGAAGGCCCAAAGAAACTAAGCCCCTTATATTGACTAAAAAGTTCACAAAAACCAAGAAACATTTTTCAGCCAGTATTCAAGTACTTTCTGGAACTCCCTCCCTCACTTTTCAGAACCAGTCCCTCACTAATATCTTTGTAGGAAGCACCTTAACACTCACAACAACTTAATACTCTTCTACTTAATTTTTCCTACCTACTATTTTCCCACTTTCCCACCCACAATCCTACATTATTGACAATGACTTTTGCCCATTTCTTTCTTTACTAGGCCAGGAGTTGCCCTTGTTATGAAGATACTGCACTTGCAAAGTAGCAGATTCGACAATAAGAGAGTTAACTTACCAATGCTTGCATCTCTGTCTGCAAATATCCTGCATAGATTTTATTGAGCTTATGAAAGATGGTTGCTATGGTTCCCAGGTCAGCTAGGTGCATGGGAGAGAGCATCTGCTGACAGACTTTGATCACAACCTGCTTACTGTCTTTTCTGTTCAGGAGAAAGTCCACCAGAAGACACTGAAACAGGGCAAATAAACTGTGTCTGAGATCACTTGAACCCTAACTGGTGGGTACTTCTGGAAAAACAGAACACATGTCTTTTTGACCCAGTTTCAGACTGGGATGTTACTGGTACGGATTGACTTTGGGGAGGACCAAGCCACAAGTAGACCCCCACCTTGTGTGAGAATGTAATTCCCCATTCAAACTACAGGCAGTACGTCACACGGTTAGAGGTTTTACCCGGCGGTGAAACTGCCTTCAAGGATGCCACATACCTTCCAAGATTTGACCTTGACCCTGTCCTTCAACTGAGGTTCGTATGCAACCTTATGACACAGTGGTAAAACGTCCATTTACCTTCACATGCCTTATGTCGCCAAGTTACAACCTTATATACAGTCCATGTCGACTAATCGGTAAGTACTATTCGTCTCGACACCGAATAACCGTCGAATTAAAATAACATCCAAAAATCTGAAGTATCATATTGTAAAAAGCACTGAAAACAATAAATATGTTAAATAAAATGAAAATATATGTTTGTAACCTGTAAAAAATGAATAAATTTGCTGTTTTACTGCGACTATTGCTTCGTTTATTTCAGACAGGACGTGGGCGATATAAGAGATATATGGTACTTCCGGCTTTACGTGAATGCATAAACAGTAAAGAAAACGTGGCTGTTTTTGGATTTTAACTTATTTTATGTGACAATATGGATATATTTGATGGATTCAGACCTTCTGCCATCTTTTACTACATTAAGAGATTATTCTTACTTTAAAATATGAAACCGGAAAATATCACTATTCTAACCGTTGTCGATTATTCGGTTAGTCGTGACGTCCCTACCGTGGACTACACCTTTAGTTACCATAGCAAGAAATTCATCTGCACATGCTTGGATTCATCTGAGCATGTCCACGTTACAAGATTCAGATGCGGAAATTTTAAACATTTTGAAACTTCCGTAGGAGGAGTAAAGTAATGGACATTTTGCCATTGTGTCACAAGGTCGCATCCGAACCTCAAACGGTAGTCGAAGGACAGGGGCATCTCGCCGAATGCCTATAACTGCTTGACTACAATGTTTATTTCATTTTATTTTTGATGGTCATCAATAATGAGTAAATTTTTTAGTGAAATTTGACTGAAGGTTTTTGTTAGGGATTTCTTTTTATGTGAGAATCATGTCAAATATCAGTGACTCCCTAGATTCGAAAAGAAATCCTCTTCCTATGACAATTTTATGCTAAGTTGGGAAAATCACTGGTTTTCTTTTACATACCAAGAGTTTAACACAGGTGATAATTTCTGCACTTTTATGTGCTTTTTTTCTCTGAAGTAAAGAAACCTTAAGGTTTAGCAAAAATAAGAAAGCCTCAAAAGAAATAAAGGAAAATATAAGGACAGATGCTTCCATTTTGGATGTAGAGGACCACAATTCGATTACCACCAATTCTCAGTTTGCTAGCCAGTCTGCCATTTTCAAATAACCAGTCTTTTGCCACCAAGTAGCTTCTTTTAGGAAATGGTAAGGATGTTTGGATATAAAATGTACTTACTCTGTCTGGTATCATGCTAATTATAGGTTCAAGTCTCAGATGTACATTCCATAGGCAGCCTGAAAAGAAAATATAAAGACAATGAACAGGAATATTAGCCATTGGTGATATGTCTGTGTTAATTTAATAAATAATGCTTTGGTGAGAGCAAAACTAATAAACAGCCAAACATTCATCAATGCAGATACAAAGTATTTTTGATAAGAAATCTAAGATCTTTGTGTAAGTACTCAATTTCTAAATAAAGAAAAGGAAAAAGTTATTTGTATTTTGGTGAAGCTTTCATTTCCATTTAATAAACAATATAATACTATATTGAAAATAGTACAACAATTTAGTCTCAATGAAATTGTTTATAATTATTTATCTCTTCACTGAAGTTAAGCAGCAATGGGCTATGTTTAACTTAGTACTTGGATGGGTGACTGAGCTTTAGACCAGCTGTGGGATTTGTCTGAGTCTGTATAATATTATGTTTTTGTCGCCAGATTTTCATAAGTTCTAGTGCACTACTCATGTCTTTCATTTCTTTGCACCTCACACATGTAGACCGAAAGACTTTTCAGCCTTGTGCTTAATGCTTTTCCCATTGGACAATACTCACCTAACTTGGCATCAATGATGACATTTGGTGGGAAAACAACCCAGTGTTGTGAATCTGTGTTTCCTTTTGTTAAAGTAAATTATGTTCAAGTTGTGTGCAGTGATTCACAAGGGGGCCTTGTGCGTTTTAAACTGACATTTGTGATGACAAGCTTGTAATATACAAGCACAGAATAGATATTTTCAAATTGTGAGGTACTCTGAAAAAAATTAACAGATACACTTGAACAGACATTAACTTCAAAATGCCCCTACAACTGTATACTGCAGTTTGTGTGATCTTTAGACCCATTTGATATTTTACAGTTCTATTATGTCAATTAACTGTGACTAATTAGCCTGTGAAATGATATATACTGACCTTGCACTGATACCGCGTATTGCAATATATATATTATACTGACACTAGGGATAAGTCGGTAGGCCCGGTATCTCGGTATCGAGAGCATTTTACTGAAATACCATGATGAGAGTTTACAACCGCCACTTCGCTTGTCAGTACATATAATGGAAGGAAGAGTTAAAATATTAGAAAAATACCCAAAATCTGAAGAAATTATAAGCTTTTGTCCCATATTTTCATGACTTTGCAGACTTTTACAGAGATTGTGTTGGAGCAGAACTGCCATGTTTTGGTTACGACAATTTATAACCTATAACGTCAATCTCGCTTGTCAGCTCATATAATTAAAGGAAAACTTACAATATTGGCAACAAACCAGAAATCTGAAAAAATTACAAGCTTTTAATTCATACTTTGTGCATTTGCCCACTTTTTTTTGTGATGTCGTTAAGAGGACATTTGGTTGAGGTGTACTAAAACACAGTCCCGGAATCGAGACCTCCCAATGTACACATTTTGGTACCGACCCATCCCTAACTGACATATATACATGTCAGCAAATAAACATGCATAACCACTGAAATTACGTACATATTATATTTATTTACATATACCAGTATATACGACCACGACATAAATATTAATATAACAATTGTGAAGCTTGGTAAATTCACAGAATTTCTTGCAGTTTATGTGAGGTATTTGTTTCCAGTTAAAAACAAATCTGCGTGAGGATGCACCGTTATTAGTAAAAGGATACACAATTCACAAAAGTAGTCCTCCTTCTCCACACCAGAAGAACCTGGAAAATAAAAAAAATGATAGCAGTCAAGTTACATACACATATTTTATAAACACATATGGTGTTACTACATATATATGTTCCACAAAGCTTTGAAAGCTATGTGTATAGTTCTAAAATGTGCTGAGACCATTCTCACTCAGGTCGTTAAGCCCCTGTCACACTACAGGTGGTACATCCTGCAGTTAGAGGTTTTTTACTCCACATTATAAAGAACGGAAATGCGCAGACAACGAAAATCCCTGCAGTGAGCACATTGTTCCCGTGAAATTATACAAGCGTATAATTGTACTCTGGCCATTCCGTTAAGCGATTATTTACCCTGCACTGGGAAACGTGGCATGAAAATAGAGAATTATTGAATCAGAATTCTTTTTTTTGAATGTAACAGTTTGTGTAAAATAATTTAGAAAGCAAATTGTCTGTATTACAGTTAAAGTGTTCAAATAGTAAAATAAAGTTTAAGAGATTTAGTGATTCTTGTTTATGTGTCACCATGCATGTTTGCAAGGTGGAACAGCCAAAACAATAAGACAGCAAAAATAGTGCGCAACACAAAAAAGGTTATGTAGCCATATTTATTACAGTTATGATATAAAAAATACTAAATGCGGTCTTTATAATAGAAATAAAGTCCTCAGTTTTGTGATTTATAACCCCATATAATTCACAAATTTCCGGTGAATAACGGACTCGCGCTATGCGCTAGATTTGTGAATTATCTGGGGTTATAAATCACAAAACCTCGGACTTTATTTCTACAGCAGAACTAACTCCAAGGACGCCTGATATCTTCCGAGATTTGGTGTTTCCATCCCACTACTGGCAGTATAATCCTCAGTTATAGGTGTTGGGCGAAACGACTCTGTGCTTCAACTACTGGGTGAGGTTCGTTCGTGAAGCTGTGACACGGTGACAAAATGTCCATTTACCTCTACTTGCCTTATATTGCACTGTTACACCAAATGACGACCGAGTCCCAACCTTATATGCACTGACACCTTTAGTTACTGCTACAAGATCCACACATGCTTGAAGACGTGTGCATATACATATGGTACATAATTCAGAGACGGAAAATTTTCAACATTGTAACGCCTCCATAAAATGCACAAGGTACTGGACTGTGTCGCAAGTTTGCATATGAACCTCAGACGGGTAGATGAAGGACAGGGGTGTTTTGCCGAACACCTATAACCGACCCTTTCCTTGTCCCCAGATACCTGGTTCCCTGGGTACTGGCACCCTGGAATACGCAGTCTGCAGAGGTAAGTGCTATAAAAGTCATATTAGCCTTAGAATCAGATCAGTAATTTAATGAAACTTCTAACTTTGATTGGGGTTTTCACAAAATTACAACATACTGATCTACGAAATGCCTGAAAAGGCAAAAAATATAGTTCAGTACAGGTATCAGGAATCAACCATTGTTCATCTCATCCTCTGACACAATCTAGAACATTTACATACTCTTAGTAACATAAATCACAAACAATTTTGAAGATGATTTTCACATTTTATTTTAGACAAGTGAAAAAGCGCAGTATTTTATAAGTTTAAGGAGGACGTATTTAGCTAATTTGCATCTAGTTTTGTAACACTTATTGACTGGTTTCAATTCTCAAGACACCTTGCCATAGCTCTACTTGATTTGTCGCTATATCACCATACATACCATCTCTGGTGAGTTTGAAGGGTTTTATAGGCAGTGGGGGTAACACTGGGTGGTGACAACTGACCCCTCCATCTGTCTCAGTCACTATTTTGATGTCAAACACCAGAGAAGTCTGCAAGGAGATAAAACTACACGGTTAGTACTTTGAAGATACAATGTTTGTTCTAACTTACGACTGGAGTAAACAATTGTGGAGACATTGTCAGAACTTCAGAAAGAGAACTTAAATTTGAAATATTGTTTAGAATAGTCTGAGTAAAGGTTATTCTTTTTTCAACAAATACCCAGGCCAGCTGATAAATGGAACTGGTTAACTACATTAATCATTAAACAAATTATTTGTAACTTCTTTGAAAGGCCTAAAAATTCTTTGACTGTACCATAGTAAAAAAATACAGTCTACCAGTTATCTAAATCCTTGTATATTCTGTTAAATGTCACATTTGTGGCTTACTTATTAGAAGTTAAAAAGCACGATGAACTAGAAATATGTTTTTGCTGACAAAAACGAAGCGGCCCTGATGAAAAAGTGTGAAGTAAGCCGTAAAAGATGTGAAGATATGCATCACAAGGAATAGAAAATGTAAAGTTTATTGCATTGTGTATGTTACCATATTTAACAAATGAAAGAACAACCACAGCTTGGCAGAAGAGAACTTGTAGGTGTGAAATTTACTTCTCAAAAGAATGTATGTCCGACGCGTGGAAAAAGTGCCTCCTGGAAAAAATGCCTCCTAGAAAATATGCCTCCTAGGAAATATACCTCCTAGAATGAATGCCTCCTGAATATTTTGTGACCAGGAAAAATACCTCCTAAGAAAAAAAAGTTCTTTCAAGTATTATAACACTACAGGTTCACATTACAACTTCAGAGGCATCTTCATTTTTTTCCACTTGAGTCTTATAGTCGCCAATGCCTGTCCAAAATTCACAGTCTTTTACCCATTTTGCTTAGCTGTACAAAGGTATGTAAGTTTCTCTTGTAAGGTTTTGCTGGTGCTTCTCACTCTTTTGGCTGGCTGCTCATCCCTGGTTTCCATTATGACAGGTGTCATGTTTTTCTTGTAATTACATTTCTGCCCCTCCTTGTGCATCTAACTGCGATCAACTCCTTACAGAGGGGACAACCTATGTTGTAATTTGATAAGAATGCATATTGTAAGCCATAAAGGCCACAACTATTTCATCAAGAAACCTCACAGCCATAAATCCTGCTTTTAAACTGCTCCAGATTACAGCTGAAGGGATACCCTTTCAAGAAGATATTTGTAATTTGTACTTCACGATATTGTACGTTCTGGTTTTGACTGTACATATCTGAAATTAACATGTTTTTGATATTATACGTTATAGGTTTCATATGTAACATGTTTACAAGTTGAAATAACTTTTTTTTCTCAGGAGCCATTTTTTCCTAGTCACAAAATATCCAGGAGGCATTCTTTCTAGGAGGCATTTTTTCCAGGAGGCATTTTTTTCTGTGAGGCATTTTGTCCAGGAGGCATTTTTTTTCCCGGATTCTGTATGTCCTACATTCTTTGGTAATGTTTTCAGAGAAGAGGTCTCAAGTGAAAGGGTACACTGACCAGAGACATTTCTGTTCAAAATGTCATTAGTATCAGACTTAAGTATAAAACACTAATTGAATGCAGTGGACTAAGATGCTTAAGAACTCTTATTTAAAACTAGAAATAGGCCGCCCTGTTGATAGTAGATGCGAATAGAAACAGGATAGCATAGAAGAACACACATTATCATGTGTAATGTCCACCCATGAACCTTTTGCCCAAATTGTACAGTAGTCTTACAAGACCGTGTTTCATTTGTAAAATATATCAATGATGCTTAAATATTTGTTAGTGTAGATGTAAATTATTTCAGCTTCATGCCTTTTTGCATTGGTTGGGTTGAAAATTTTGACGAAATCACTCTTAATCTTGCACGGTTAAGAAGATAGAAGCAAATTCCTGTTTTTCTATTTTTGGCAAAAATTTGAAAATTCAAAATGGCCGCCATTTTTGGGAAAAGGAAATTTTTTTGAAAATTGCCAAGGGTACATTTCTTACATACCCTATGGGTCGAAAATTTCAACGAAATAACTCTATTTTGCACGGTTAAGGCCAGTTTGTGTTTTTCCATTTTTGGCAAAAATTCGAAAATTCAAAATGGCCGCCATTTTTGGGGAGGGGAAAATTTTTGGAAAATTGCAAAGATTGCATTCCTTAGATACCCTGTGGGTCGAAAATTTCGACGAAATCGCTCTATCTCGCACGGTTATGGAGATAGAAGCAAATTTGTGTTTTGCATTTTTGGCAAAAATTTGAAAATTCAAAATGGCCGCCATTTTTGGGGAGGGGAAAATTTTTGGAAAATTGCATAGATTGCATTTCTTAGATACCCTGTGGGTCAAAAATTTCGACGAAATTGCTCTATCTCTCACGGTTAAGGAGATAGAAGCAAATTTGTGTTTTGCCATTTTTTGCAAAAATTCGAAAATTCAAAATGGCCGCCATTTTTGGGGAGGGGAAAATTTTTGGAAAATTGCAAAGATTACAATCCTTATACAGCCTGTGGGTCAAAAATTTCGACGAAATCGCTCTATCTCGCACGGTTAAGGAGATAGAAGCAAATTTGTGTTTTGCATTTTTGGCGAAAATTCAAAATGGCCGCCATTTTTGGGGAGGGGAAAATTTTTGGAAAATTGCAAAGATTAGATACCCTGTGGGTGGAAAATTTCGACGAAATCACTCTATCTCGCACGGTTAAGGAGATAGAAGCAAATTTGTGTTTTGCCATTTTTGGCAAAAATTCGAAAATTCAAAATGGCCGCCATTTTTGGGGAGGGGAAAATTTTGGAAAATTGCAAAGATTAGACACCCTGTGGGTGGAAAATTTCGACGAAATCACTCTATCTCGCACGGTTAAGGAGATAGAAGCAAATTTGTGTTTTGCCATTTTTGGCAAAAATTCGAAAATTCAAAATGGCCGCCATTTTTGGGGAGGGGAAAATTTTTAAAAAATTACCAAGAGTACAATGCTCAGATACCCTGTGGGTCGAAAATTTCGACGAAATCACTCTATCTCGCACGGTTAAGGAGATAGAAGCAAATTTGTGTTTTGCCATTTTTGGCAAAAATTCGAAAATTCAAAATGGCCGCCATTTTTGGGGAGGGGAAAATTTTTTAAAAATTACCAAGAGTACAATGCTCAGATACCCTGTGGGTCGAAAATTTCGACGAAATCACTCTATCTCGCACGGTTAAGGAGATAGAAGCAAATTTGTGTTTTGCCAGTTTTGGCCAAAGGTCAAAGTTGGGGTTTTACGTCCCGTTCAACAGCCAGGGTCATATTGGGACAGGTCCTCAGAATTGCCACTTGTGGGACTCGAACCCACAGAGGTGACAGCCTATGATTAGATGCCAAACTTGCTAACCACCAGGCCACTGAGGACCTTCTTGCCAGTTTTTGGCTTAGACACTAGTATCCTGTGGGTCGAAAATTTTGTCGAAATCGCTCTATCTCGCACGGTTAAGGAGATAGAAGCAAATTTGTGTTTTGCCATTTTTCGAAAATTCAAAATGGCCGCCATTTTTGGGGAGGGGAAAATTTTTGGAAAATTGCATAGATTGCATTCCTTAGATACCCTGTGGGTCAAAAATTCTGTCGAAATCGCTCTATCTCTTACGGTTTCTGAGATATTAGCAAATTACTCAAAAGTAGTACTGAAAATACACAATGAAGTACCTAAATGGCTATTACTCATGTACTGACAAAGCTATCAGTCCCAAATGCAATGCCAAGCGAGCTATGGACATAACAATCTTGTATTCAAAATTGTAGTAAAATATCTTTAATTATTTTGGCTTAAATGCACGGAAACCAATGGGTACTGAAAATAGCTGTACTTAAGTATTACTCAGTAAGCAAAAGAGGTACAAAAGGCCAAAAGCAATCCCAAGCAAGCTACTGACCCAATAAGCCTGCATACCAAATTTGGTGACAATAGCTCTAATGCTTTTCCTTTAAATGAGCGGAAACCATGCGTGACGCCGGACATCGGACGCCGGACGGCGCAAAAAGCAAAAATATTATATCCACCCCCCAGGGGGGTGGACATGATTACTGGTTGTGCTTCAACTAAAAACTTAACAAAACCACTAATAAAATCCAGTGAACCAAAGTGTGTTAGACTTTTTGTTCAAAAGTTACTGATTTTGCTTCAGAGTTATTGCTTACAAGAAAAATCAAGTTACAAACTAGAGGATCGCTCACAAAAAAAAAAGATAATGTTTTTACATAGCAAAAACAAAGCGTCCCGAAAAGGATATAAAGGTGAGTGCTAAAGTATTAAGAAAATGCTTCGTTTCTAGCCTTATACTGTTGTGGCAACCAAAGTCAGCGCAGTCTGCTCTATCTAGCACGGTTTTCAAGATATAAGCATTTTTGTGTTTTGCAAAAAATTAAAAATGTCCGCTATATTTGGCGAGACAAAAATATTTTGAAAATTGGCATGGCTACTCTGCAGAGATACCCAGCAGGTCCAAAATTTTGTTGAGTTTGCTCCATATAGCACGGTTTTCGAGATATAAGCATTTTTGTGTTTTCCAAAACTTTGAAAATTCAAAATAGCCACCATTTTTGGGGAGACAAAATTTTTTGTCAAGACCACTGCCGCGGTGTGTATCTCCCGCCGAGCATTAAAGCAAAAGAAATAGCTTTTCCGAGATATTCACAATTTTTCATTTTCGTGTGTGAAAGCTCTTCCAAAAGTAGGTGAATGAGTTATTTGAGAAAAATTGGGTATCCGCAATACTTTTACAGATAATTAGCATTTACTCATTTTGAGTAGGTGAATAAATAGCTATGGGTCTGAAACTTCACAGAGTGAAAGCTCTCCCAAAAGTAGGTGAATGAGTTCTTTGAGAAAAATTGGCTATCTGCAATACTTTTAGAGATAATTCGCATTTACTCATTTTGAGTAGGTGAGTAATTAGCTATGGGTCTGAAACTTCACCATGTGAAAGCTCTCCCAGAAGTAGATGAATGAGTTATTTGAGAAAAATTGGCTATCTGCAATACTTTTAGAGATAATTCGCATTTACTCATTTTGAGTAGGTGAGTAATTAGCTACGGGTCTGAAACTTCACAGAGTGAAAGCTCTCCCAAAAGCAGGTGAATGAGTTATTTGAGAAAAATTGGCTATCTGCAATACTTTTAGAGATAATTCGCATTTACTCATTTTGAGTAGGTGAGTAATTAGCTATGGGTCTGAAACTTTACCAAGTGAAAGCTCTTCCAAAAGTAGGTGAATGAGTTACTTGATAAAAATTGGGTATCCACAATAGTTTTTGAGATAATTAACATTTACTCATTTTGAGTAGGTGAGTAATTAGCTATGGGTCTGAAACTTTACCAAGTGAAAGCTCTTCCAAAAGTAGGTGAATGAGTTATTTGAGAAAAATTGGCCATCTGCAATACTTTTAGAGGTAATTCGCATTTACTCTTTTTGAGTAGGTGAGCAATTAGCTATGGGTCTGAAACTTCACCAAGTGAAAGCTCTTTGGGATAGCTGCTCTGCAGAGATACCCTGAAGATCAAAAATTTCGTCGAAATCGCTCTATGTAGCACGGTTTTCGAAATATTAGCATTTTTGTGTTTTGCAATGTTTGCGCAAAAATTCGAAAATTCAAAATGGCCGCCATTTTTGGCAAGACAAAATTTTTTTGAAAATTGGCATGGCTACTCTGCAGAGATACCCTGTGGGTCAAAAATTTCGTCGAAATCGCTCTATCTAGCACGGTTTTCGAGATATAAGCATTTTTGTGTTTTGCAATTTTGCGAAAAATTCGAAAATTCAAAATGGCCGCCATTTTTTGCGAGAAATTTTTTGTTTGAAAATTGGCATGGCTACTCTGCAGAGATACCCTGTGGGTCAAAAATTTCGTCGAAATCGCTCTATCTAGCAGGGTTTTCAAGATATAAGCATTTTTATGTTTTGCAATTTTTGCGAAAAATTCGAAAATTCAAAATGGCCGCCATTTTTTGCGAGAAATTTTTTGTTTGAAAATTGGCATGGCTACTCTGCAGAGATACCCTGTGGGTCAAAAATTTCGTCGAAATCGCTCTATCTAGCAGGGTTTTCAAGATATAAGCATTTTTATGTTTTGCAATTTTTGCGAAAAATTCGAAAATTCAAAATGGCCGCCATTTTTGGCAAGACAAAATTTTTTTGAAAATTGGCACGGCTACTCTGCAGATATACCCTGTGGGTCAAAAATTTCGTCGAAATCGCTCTATCTTGCAGGGTTTTCGAGATATAAGCATTTTTATGTTTTGCAATTTTTGCGAAAAATTCGAAAATTCAAAATGGCCGCCATTTTTGGCGAGACAAAATTTTTTTCAAAATTGGGATAACTACTCTGCAGAGATACCCTGCGGGTCAAAAATTTTGTCGAAATCGCTCTATCTAGCACGGTTTTTGAGATATAAGCATTTTTGTCTTTTGCAATTTTTGCGAAAATTTCGAAAATTCAAAATGGCCGCCATTTTGGGCGAGACAAAAATTTTTTGAAAATTGGGAAAACTACTCCGCAGAGATACCCTGCGGGTCAAAAATTTCGTTGAAATCGCTCTATCTAGCACGGTTTTCGAGATATAAGCATTTTTGTGTTTTCCTTATTTGGAAAATTCGTAATGATTAATTAATCATTAATTACTCGGCCATTTCTTGACCAATCAATGCCAAAATCTAATGATTTCCAGATTTTAATAGAATGAATGTATCTGCCAAGTTTCAGGTGAATTGATAAAATTCCTTTCAAGTTATCATCCGGACAAGCTTCCCCATCGAAAAAAGACATTTTTGGTCATGTGACCTCTCTGATTGGTTGAAATGTCACTGCAGCATATTCAAAAAAATTCCCCAAGGCTACTGCCTAAACCTGCCAAATTTGAAAAGAATCTGCCCAACGGTTACAGAGTTATAAGGAAAACAAAATGCGGAGCCGGCGGAGCCTGAAGCTCTCCCATACACAAACAAGCGTCCCTTGCGGGACGCTTAACAAGTCAAGCTATAGTGCTAGAAAAATGTTACTGGATTTATTGGGAAAGAAAAGTACGAGTTTATATATTGCAATATTTATGAATGATTTAGCAATTGAAATTAAAAATGTAGGCTTAGGAATAAGAGTAGGAGATCATGATCCATTCCACACTTCAATAATGCACAAAATTAAGACCAAACAAGTTACTGGACTTCTTGTAGCTGTGGAAAAAGTAGCCTAATAATATATTTTAACAAAATGCTGTGAACGCAATACTTTTCAAGTTATAAGTGATTTAGTGTATCACTTCAGGAATTTGAATGCATTAAAGTTCCAAAAATTCATTTCCCACTTGAGCTAAAATTAATTAAATGTAGAAGTCTAAGTGAAATGGAAGAAAGTAAAAGAAAAGAAAACAATATACATTTGAAAGAACAGCATAAATATTCCACTTTTTTTTGTTCCACTTTTGCTTCACACACACATATATATATCTCTATCTATCATCTCCCTCCATGAACCCCCCACTTCCCCCACTGAGGCCATTCTTTTTTCCACTTGCTTTTTGTGTGCACTAAAGGGGAGTTGGGGGGGTTCTTTCTGCATAGAAAGACTTTCCATGAATGTGCCTTTTGATAGATATCACACAACAGAGTTGGGGAGGAAGAAGAAAAGGACAAGTCATTCATTTCCACTCAGCTGGAGATACATAAAATGCTGTACAAGAAAAACTGTTTATGAGAAAGTGTTTTTTTTTTCAAGCATCTTATATTGTGAAAGAAGTCAGGTGTATACATTTGACCAATTTATATAGTCTATGTGAACAAGTAGCTAGATCATCAACTCCTTCTACAAAACAAAAGTTGAATCAATTGAAGCTTTTTTTCCAAAAAGGAAAAGTTATATCCCCACATTTCCAAATGAATGGAATCAGAAGAATGTGGTTTTTTTAATCTGCCTAAAATTGGGAATTTATATTATGTGAACACTGATCAGTTGCAATATGTTAATAACCACATCAGTGCATCATAAATAGCTCATTTTTTTCTTGAAGATGTCATAACTTCATAAACACTAAGAGATTAGGTTTGCCAGACAGCATAAATATTTTTAAGCATACATATGCCAGGTGTGGTTTTAAAAAGTGTTAAAATAAATGAGGAGGGAGCAAGAAGTATATATTTATCATGTTAAGATGGCCAAATTTTAAGTGAAATGTTATACAAAATCTTACTTTAGTACAATCAATGTCAAGTTAAACTGATGTTACTGAACAGTAAATCAGTTAGGGGCTGAAAATCCTCATTTTCACGTCAAGATGGCCATGACTGTACTTGTATTGGAACTCCAAGGTGGAAAGAAAATAAGAATGTCCCTAATGTCATCTTTAAAAGTGTACAAATTTAACCGAGCTCTGCTGAACAATACGATAGCTGGAGATTAAAAACTCCATAATTGCACTGCAAGGTGACCATAACTTCATCCATATTGCGACTTTAAGGTGACCATAAAATGAGAATGTCCCTGTTCATCCTTTATAAGTGTACAAAGTTTAGCTGATGGCTTTATTCAAATGTTATGACTTTAGGGGGGCCAAAATTATATTAACAGTTTAAGGTCACCTTAAAGTCAGGATAACCCTTTCGTTTGCCATCCTTTATAAGTGTGCAAAGTTTAACTGAGGTCAGTCGAACAATAAGATACTTGGAGGTTGAAAACCCCCTTATTTCACTTTAAGGTGGCTACAACTCCATTCATACTGAGAGTTTAAGGTGGCCATAAGTATTATTTTTATCTAGTTTAATACCAGTGATAATTTCGATATAAAAAAATGGAAAAAGAAAGGAGCCAGAGCATTTTATTCCAATTTGATGACTTTAAGCAGGCCAAATGTCCATTAATATTTTGAGTTTAAGGTCACCATAAAGTCAGGATATTCCTTTGGCAAATCTTAATATATGTGCCAAGTTTGGTTGAAAAAAGTGAAAAACTAAGTGAACTGGAGGGCTAAAACCCCGTTTTTTGACATTAAGGTGACCTTAAAATTGCAGATACAGGGCTAAAACTTTGGCATGTGAAAGATTATAAAAAAGAAGCTGAATAAGTTATTCCAACAAAACGCCGAAATCCTGACCGTTTTTGAGATACAGACCAAGTACCCATTTTTTAAAAATTTACGAAAATAAAACGCCTCCCATTCAGGCATCTATGGTCCGATTGATGAGAAAATCCTTTCCGACCTTGGAAATTTGGTCTAGAATGTACCTGCTAAATTTTATAGCACAGGTGTGTGTGGTTTTTTCCGAAACGCGATGACGAGGTGTTTTGGAGGTATGCTTAAGGTTACCTTAAGTAAAGCTTAAGGTCTGCGCAAAGTATCTCAAAAATTTTTCCCGCCCCTATAGTTTTAAGGAAAGATAAGAAGGGAAGAAAAATTTGAAAGGCTTAGAAGTTATTCAAGGGAGACCATAATCCGGCGGCGGCGGCGGTGATCAGTCGAACTTCTGTGAAAACAAATAAGCGTCCCTGACGGGCCGCTTAATTAACAATAACAAAACATTATATAACCTTCCACTTATCTAATGGACAAAAAACATGATGAAGCATTTAATAATTATGCATATTCCTTGAAGTTGCAGAGTTGGTTTTAATTTTTACCAAAACTGGTTTGATTGGTTACAAAAAATAAGACAACTGCTTTCAAAACTGTTTTTAAAAAATGTAAAATGTCCCTATGAACTGTAAATGAAGCATACTGTTTGTATCAATCTCACAAATCTGTTTGATAAAAATATTGATTAAATGACCTACAAATGTTAAAACAATATAAATATTTCATCAAACAATCAGTCTTTTAAAACCTTCCAGCAATATTTCACTGAAACGTTGAACAGAACTTGGAAAAATGTTTAAATTTACTACTTAATCCAACAACCATTTCTTTACATTTACAACTGGTTGTGGCCTAGTCTTACCAAAACACCCACATTGAACACTGTCTCTCTTTAACACTGTAACTGGGTCTCTTCTACTACCACAGAACGCACAAAGAATCAGACTTTTCAACACTGTGTCACAAGTTAGCATACGGGCGTCAGATGGTAGTGGAAAGACACGGGCATTTTGGCCAATGCCAACTACGGCGTGGTGTACCATTTGTAGTGTGATTGGGGTATAAAATGGTGACATATTGTACATGAATATTCATCAGCCTAATCACTCACCTTAGAAGCCTGATGGTGGACAACAATCAGATTATCCACCACATTAATGGCAAACCTTCCACTTAAATCCAACCGAAGTACATTTGTCTTCCTGGCCTGCGTCTCTCTGAAAATAATGCATATCAAAATCATTTTCAAAGTTTTGACTCATGTTTTGGGTTGTCTCACCCCGCTGAGGCAATGCCAAGGTCTTGTGAATATCAGATTATCATGTTTAAATGGATCCTGAAACAGCTAGAGTTTGTTGTACAGTACAATATCTATAATCTTATGTAGAAATAAACTACGTATGCACAGACAGCGATTGAATCACAAAAATAGCTTCAAATAATAAAGGACAAAGGCAGATAAAGTCCAAGCATAAGTAGTCATTTCTATTACAAAACGTTGGTTATATCTTTTCACAAAGCTTTCTGTTTATTGGTTATTTCAGCCTTTTCAAAATTTATTTTTGAGATTATATTCTTGAACCATGTTCGTAGATTGGAATAGCAGACATTAGTGTCTCTATTAAGTACTCCTAAGAAATGCACAGACGCATATTTGTCAACCTCTCAGGTGTCCATTTTTTTCATATTTGGTTCAAAATGCACTTAAATATATATCCATGTACATGTATATGTACTTCAGGATGTACTTTGGTACTTAAAAATATGGTAGATGATGTAAAACATTGTTGAAAATGAAAAGTGAAATATCTGTGCAATTAGGGATAAATTTTGTAAAAAAATGACAAATGGGTAGACAATTCATAAGATAAAGCTTTCTTAGCCGAGGCCTGAAGGTCAAGGTAATATTGGGGTCAAACTGTTATTGGGCATTTATATAATGCACATTTACTTGTTATCTGCCAGTGGGTTACAGCTCCTGAGAAAATACCCAAAGAAAGAGATAACTTACACAAGATTACCTTGAAGAATTTCTGAATAAATATTCAGCCAGTTATTATTTACATGCATAATTTCTTAGATCCTAGAGACAAAAGGCTTTCCTTGGGATTCCCTTTCTGAGGGGGAGGGGGAATCTTTTTACTCATTTTTAACTTATCAGCTTCAATACAATGCATGATTTGACTCATAGAATGTACTGTAGGATTTTTTAAGCTTGACAAAAATTTTTCATAAATTTAACATTTTAAGAATTTCACCAAAATAAATTTCCACAAATACATCCAAAAAAAAGAGACAAAAACAGATTCAGGGGCTCTTACTGCCCAACCTCATAACCTGAATTGCTTTATACTTAGCCTGGTGAAATATTCTAGTGATAAAGGGAATTAAAATGCACAAATAGATACAAGGATATGTAAATTCTTACTTGTTGAGTTTATAGAGAGCAATTTCTGCACCGTAGGCGCCCGGTGGATGCCTGGACTGGGAGCGTAGTATAACAACATACAGTTCACCATACCTGTAAAGAAGATCACATGGGTAGAGATGTAAGCTAAAACTCCACGTTTACTAGTCGAATCACTTTGATTTTCACAGTCAATTATTTGTCCATTTTTCCAACCAATAATCAACCCACAATCAACTTTTTTACTCCACTGTTGGTCAATACATCATGAAACACTTTCCGGGATGCAGTATATGTCAATCCGGTAAAAATACTACCAAAAGCACCCACTTCCTGTAAATACGGCAGTATCTGTAAACAAAATTCATGACAAATCTATCAAAAATTTAATAAAGGAAACTGCCTAGAATAATTAAACAAAACATGGATATTGAGATGCATGAAGAAAGGTAAGTTTTAAATTATTTCTAGAAATTGTCAGTGACTGCGGTTGTACCATGATACCGACTATTAATCGAGCGTTCGTCCAATCGTCCACCCACTGAAGTTTACTGTCACGAGTTTGCTTCCTGGCAACATTATTGTGCCTAAAAGGCGGCAGTCTCCTGTAGTATTCCCGCGAGCCATCACAGTACCAACGCAAGTTTTATGCATCACCAATGAGTTAACTCGAGTCGAACTCGAGTCAATAACAATACTTTAAACAAGGGTGACGTGGTTAGCTTTCACCCAACCACAGAGTTGAATCTTAGGACAGCACTGGGTGTTGAAATCTGTAAACTCTGTATTATCGCCCGCATTTGGAAACCCTTTTCAGTTTTTTGTAGCGATCGAGATGGGTATTTGTAGTGACGTGATGTGAAAGGTTTACAAATATAAAGGGTCTGTAGATGCGCAGTTTTACAAGGCTGGTTTAAGATGAAAACTACCAGCATATTTCCTGTTCATGGACTTACCTCATTAATATTAATGAGCAAATATGCGCAGTCACGGCAGTTCTTTGTGGGGTTTCCTGACAATATTCTACAAGGCTGGTTTAAGATGAAAACTACCAGCATATTTCCTGTTCATGGACTTGCCTCATTAATATTAATGAACAAATATGCGCAGTCACGGCAGTTCTTTGAGAGAGTTGGTTTAAGATGAAAACTACCAGCATATTTCCTGTTCACGGACCTGCAGTTTGAAATTTGATTTTGAAATGAGAAGACATATTTCAATTTTGAAGCGTGGATCTATATAGTACTGTATATGGATATTTTACAGAAGCAAATTGTAAGTATTTAAATAAAATATTCATGTGTTGTTTTTACAATATTACGAATTGCCACAATGAGCGAAAATAGGGAGCTGTAGATTATGCTGTATTTTACCGCTGTCCTGTGAAATTTTTCTGCCGTCCATTTTATAAAATATTGTCAGGAAATAAGATTACCGAACTGCTTTATTTTGTAAATATACTGTAAAACAATTTGGAAGACAACTTCCTCCAAATAAGAAACAGATTGACAGAAAAATGAAACGTGATAACTTCTAGGACATGCAAAAGCGCCTTCGAGTGGTTGAATGTAAAACTACGGAGTTTGAATGTTTTCATTGTCTCTGCCAGAGGTGTCCTCAATTCTGATTGGCTAAACGAAAAATGTATAGTACTACCGTGACGTCACTTCATTCATTAATTTCTTTGCGGTTTATTTGTTTGACAAATAATTGAGTACACGTAGATGCGCAGACAGCAATTTTACATTAACAGTGACTGCGTGGTAAACCCTGCAGACGAATAAATTAATTGGGGTTTCACCTCTAGAAACCAGCAGACGAAACCATTAAAAAAGACTCGTTCGAGTAGAAAATCACAATGGAAATACTATAGGTTCTAGGACATACGGGTCCTTGGAGAAAGCCAGACGAAGTGCCAGACATGCTTTTTACTTCATAAAATATAACTTAATAAAGGCATTAAAAATCTTCAAAATGGCAGAGTGTATAATATACACCTTAATGTACAGATATGTGAAGAAATATTATGCAGAATTTGGTATTTAAGGGCTTAAACGGCCAATTTAAAATCGCGGCCGCAACTCAGTACATAACTCGAATCAAAGATTCGACTAAAAACCCAAACCTTAACTATATATGCACTACAGGGGGGGACAGCAATTCGCGGGGGACAGCGATTCGCCGATTTTTATTGTACCTCAATTAAAACTTACATCTGTGTTGATACTGAAGGTGCCTTATAGCATAGAAAAGTGTGCAACATGTCTTTATACTTTTCTAAGATTTTAGAACTGACAGCATGCAGGATTATAAAGATGAATAAAAAAGTTTATATGTCAGTGAGAAATATACCTAACAAACTGTATCTGACTGATGCAAAGGGCTGTATGTTCTCTAAACTGTGTCTGGGGTCAATATAAATACAATTTATAACTTCATTAAGTGCTAGAATACAATAAGAAGAATTGATCTTTAGCTTTAATTATTGTTTGCAAAGTGTTTAACAGTCTTTGTAACTTTTTTGGGAACAGCATAAAATAATCAGCGAAATGCTGTCCACTTTCCAACAGCCCTAATCTTATTGCCATGGGACAAGTTCTATGGGTGTATTTGTACTTATCTCAAAATATATTTTATGATGCTACTATCATTTTACAGTTTGAGGAACCTCTTTTCATTTTGATAACTTTTATAAAACGACACTGCATATTTGTTCCCAAGAAACTGCATTTTGCTGTTTTTATGGGCGAATCGCTGTCCCCCCCTGTAGTATACTTCCTTTCATAATGAAATCTATTTTTAATCATTTTCCAACAAAATTTGTTATATTTACCTGCAAAATAAGGATCAACATCCACGCCATGTTGATAAATAAAATGGACATTTTGACTGGTCATTTTACCAGGCAAGGTGTACGGAGAGAAATTATTGGTTTGAGTCGTAATAGGTAAACTTGAAGGAAAACATTAAGTAAACAAGTCAAAATGTGCTTTTACTGCACCTTTGTACACAGGCAAGTGGTTTAATTATATATTTTTGTAGTTACATTACTTATGCTTTTAAAGAACTCGTGTTTCCAAGAAGACAAACTCACGTTCATGAGTTGAACCAATACGGTATGAAACTCAAGTTGGAGAATTGCCATGTGACCACCAGTCTCCTACAAGTGGAACTGGGGTACATTACTCATACAAACAATTACTACACTGGTAAAGATTAGGGATAGGGTTCACAAAAGGGATCAAGTTAAGCGAAAAATCAGCTCAAGTTTACATACTAAACTTGAGCTGATTTTTGGCTCAACTTGAGCTGGATCCCTTCTGTGAATTCCCAGGAATTATGAATGTAATTGTTGCAAGTAATACTTAGTATTGCTACGACAATGACTGTAGCAATTCAACAGTTGCTCACTGCCCTGACATTGAAGTTCAGTTCAAATGTCTGAAATTCGGGCTCCGTAAAATATTCAAAAAATCACCAAAATCACAAAGGATCCCATTTTCATGGCGCACCCATATATAAAACTTTTTGTTAAGAATACGGTGATATTTATCTAAAATATCTATCGATTTAATATTTTTACCGTATTTTCATCTTAGTGATAAAATATATGCTAGATTTCTGCATTTTCACTGGTTTTGAAAATACTGGTTCAATGGTAGAACTAGATCAAAGTTCACTAGTTAGTAGAGATACACATCAAGCCCAAAATGTCGCCGAACAATTTCACATTGCTAAAACCTAGTCAGTTTTTAATTCAGGCTGATGCTACAACTAGTCCCATGACAAAAAGGGTGAGAAAATTCACAAAACACCCAAGTGAAAAGCTTTTGCCCAGGTCACACACTGAAGAGGGTGCTACCATAATCTTGGTAGTTACAGAAGAATACAGGCCATTTCAAATTTACCAGAATTTGCACCAAAGAAGTGGAAAAAACGTGATCGAGGGATAAAAAGGTTTTCATACTTCTGTGATGTTCTACAACATTTTTTTACTGTCCTGAGATTACGCCTCAACAAAGCGAGATCATACTGAGAATTCCTTACTATTCTGTACTTTTTTAGTGCTTAATCTTTGCCAATTCAAAAATCATCATTCCATAGCTGTTGCCAAGTTCAGTACCACAGAGACGCCAGATAGAGTGCATGCTAAAAACATTTAAATATTTTCTGAACAGACCTCATCAGGTAAATCATTCCAAAC
The DNA here is from genome assembly GCA_964017235.1 of Sabellastarte sp. h YS-2021. Classification (NCBI taxonomy): domain Eukaryota; kingdom Metazoa; phylum Annelida; class Polychaeta; order Sabellida; family Sabellidae; genus Sabellastarte; species Sabellastarte sp. h YS-2021. The sequence goes on along the minus strand of OZ024929.1, from coordinate 180,608,909 downwards.
CATGGGAGCTGCAAAAAGCAAACTTGTCTAATGAAGACATCTGGTGATTTTTCATTATGTTCAGATCTTGATATTATAATTTGAACCATTAATCAAATATTACCATTCATACTGAAGCCATATTACTACCATCAGCACACCACATAACAATGGTGGCAGTGGTGGGATTTTTCTAAAATTATCCCACAAATTAGCTATGGATAGGAAAAGAATGAAGGAGATATATGAAAGAATCTTCCACCACAAAGAATGAGCTGTGAACAAACGTATTGTGCAAATTCACCGAGAACAAGAAACTAGTAGCACTCACTGGTGACTTTCCTGTGATAGAGCTATGTCATGGAGGAATATGCATCCTATTCTGGTAAAGAGTCACGGCAAAATTAAATAAATCTGAGAATATCAGTGATAATTTTAAACATCAGATTCTTGACATTGTGAGGTGGAGGAAAATGAAGAGAACTGAAGACAAAGGTGAAATAATGAGGAATCCCCCATGAATATTGAAGAATTTACTATTCTCAGATATTAGTCATTAAAATTTGCCACCATCAGACCTGGGCATTACATTGTAAAACCAGCAAGATTGGCCTGATGACTTCCTCGCCACTACTGTGTGTTATGTGGATCAGTCCCTGTCAGTCTTGTGGAGTAATACACTTTCCAAATTATCTTGGAAAAACTATCAAATACATCAGTAGATCTATCCATCTGTTAAGAATTCAGGTTTATACAGTAGAACCTCTATCATCCAACACTCTTGGGGGAGTAACTATTAGGTCGGATAATAGAAAGGCTAAAAGAATGGGTTTAAATTGAGTTGGGACAGTGGGTTTGAGGTCGGATAATTGAAAATTCGGATAATAGAGGTTTGGATAACAGAGTTTCTACTGTAATAGGTACACATGCACTTACAGGTTTGCCATTCCGACGTCTCTGCTCAGCAGACTAAGTTTCATGCTTCCTCTCTGCTGTGCAGGCAGATCAACTTCAAACTTGGAGAGCTTTAAAACAGCTCCTGCCTGAAACAAAGAAAATTGCTTCAGTTCCAGCTGCAAGGCTATAAATAGAACATTAGTGTTGGCGAGAGAATACCAGAATTCCAATTTTCACTTTATTCTATCTGTACCATTTTCATTACAATCAAAGGAAGTGAGTTTAAAGATTTTAAATAATATGAGATCGCTTATGAACAAAAAATAACTGATCTTCTGTTATTTGTTAAAAAATAATCTCCACTTTATATCTTTCTTCATATTTTTGTGAAAGTTCAGATTATTAAGACAAAATTATAACCACTCTCCCTTTACATAATTTATGCCTTTCATGGAAGCAATGCTTTAATGTTATGTTCCTGCTTGAAATTTAGTTTATTGATGTGGAATTCATTATCATGGTCCAACCCATAACCCTAAACTCTCTGGCTTGTTATAAGGTAAAACGACGGACTGTCATAGACACAGTGAAAACACATATACTTTTGAGATTTTAGGATTCTAGTTTCCACTCTTTTCACAAAATATTACCTTAAATGCTAGGTACAGTGTACCACATATTCAGAGCCAAATTCTCACTCTCTAGCTCACTTATTGTTTACATGATATTCTTCAAGTGTCACAAATCACTTAACAGCACTTTCACAAGGTGTTGCAAAACCCCAAAATAGCCAGCCTCAGCAGGCAGGAACCCCAGCCCACAGGTCCAACTAAATGGGCAACAACATTGAGATTTGGGAAAATCTAAAGAACATCAAACGAAAGAAATATACAGAACCTACAAGATATTGTCCGATGTAAGAAACTTTCATGTAATTAAAAAAGAGGGAAAAACTTAGGGATATAAAGGTTTTTTTACAGAAGCAACAGGTCTAGCATTGATACATAAATGCATATGCAACTTTATTAACATGAGTTTGTATCCATGTGATATTTCTGTTCATTGAGACTGATGAAAGGCTACTGTTGACCAATTGGTAACCATGTGTTTTATATTGTTAATTTAGCCTGATGAAAGGCTAGTGTTGACCAATAGGTAGCTAGTTGTTTAAATTGGTAATGTGGCCTAAGGAAAGGCATACTAACTAGAGGAATGCTTTTGCTAACAAAAGCGAAGCATCCCTTAAAGTTTAAACTTCTTTGTGGTTTTAATAAGCATGCTGTAAAGCTAAGAATGCACAAAGCTGCACTGTATGCTTTCCCAATACCTCTTAATACATTCTGAAGGTATAAAAGCAACAATAAAGGAGATATAAGGCAAAAACTCCAAAGCAGCTATTTTATGACCCCCAGTTTGACCCATAAGGGGGGGGGGGGTCGGGGGGTAAAACTGACCGGCTATTTAGACTCTCCATATATGCTTTCCCAATACCTCTTAATACATTCTGAAGCTATAAAAGCAACAATAAAGGAGATATAAGGCAAAAACTCCAAAGCAGCTATTTTATGACCAAAGTTTGACCCATAAGGGAGGGGTCGGGGGGTAAAACTGACCGGCTATTTAGACTCTCCATATATGCTTTCCCAATACCTCTTAATACATTCTGAAGCCATAAAAGCTACAATAAAGGAGATATAAGGCAAAAACTCAAAATTAGCTATTTTATGACCCCAGTTTGACCCATAAGGGGGGGCCGTGGGTTAAAACTGACCGGCTATTTAGACTCTCCACATATGCTTTCCCAATACCTCTTAATACATTCTGAAGGTCTAAAAGCAACAATAAAGGAGATATAAGGCAAAACTCCAAAGCAACTATTTTATGACCCCAGTTTGACCCATAAAGGGGGGTCGGGGGATAAAACTGACCGGCTATTTAGATTCTCCACATATGCTTTCCCAATACCTCTTGATACATTCTGAAGCTATAAAAGCAACAATAAAGGAGATATAAGGCAAAAACTCCAAAGCAGCTATTTATGACCCCAGTTTGGCCCATAAGGGGGGGTCGAGGGGTAAAACTGACCAGCAATTTAGACTCTCCACATATGCTTTCCCAATACCTCTTAATATATTCTGAAGCTATAAAAGCAACAATAAAGGAGATAAAGGCAAAAACTCAAAATCGGCTATTTTATGACCCCACTTTGACCCATAAGGGGGGGTCGGGGGGTAAAACTGACCGGCTATTTAGACTCTCCACATATGCTTTCCCAATACCTCTTAATACATTCTGAAGCTATAAAAGCAACAATAAAGGAGATAAAGGCAAAAACTCAAAATCGGCTAATTTATGACCTCAGTTTGACCCATAAGGGGGGGGGGGGGGTCGGGGGGTAAAACTGACCGGCTATTTAGACTCTCCATATATGCTTTCCCAATACCTCTTAATACATTCTGAAGCTATAAAAGCAACAATAAAGGAGATATAAGGCAAAAACTCAAAATCAGCTATTTTATGACCCCAGTTTGACCCATAAGGGGGGGGCCGTGGAGTAAAACTGACCGGCTATTTAGACTCTCCACATATGGTTTCCTATTACCTCCCAGTACATTTTATAGCTCTAAATGCAATACTTCAGAAGATAATAGGGGGGTTGGCCTAAATTTAAGGCATTCAGATTGGAAGGTGTCAGAAAATCACTCATAAATGAGACATTTTTCAAGGGATTGCTCCCAAAATCTAATCAGCTCGGTCAAAGGTCAAATTTAAGCATGCAGAAAAATTTTCCCACGCCTAAGGTATATAACTGCCAAATATGGTTTGAAACCTTCTAATAATAAGGGAGATATTCAAGGGAGACCATAATGCGGCGGCGGTGAGGAAACTGAGGCGAAAACAAATAAGTACCCTTTCAGGGACGCTTAATTATTTAAAAGTTCAAAATATGTACTAAATATCTGTTGACACCTGTTTGGGTATTTTGTATATTTTGGGGAGAAAGTAGAACGAGACACTTGTGTTTGTGCTTTTGAAAGAACAAGGTTTTGGTTGCTGGAAAGTGTTTCTTGGATATTAATAAGTTTTCGTAAGTGAATTTGTATTGTAAAACTGTCATAAACATCTTGTTACATTGTGTACATATTGGGTTGGTTTTAAATGAGTGTTAAATATATTCAGGCATTTTAAAAGTAGTTGTAACACTAATGTAGATGCCACACAGTGGATTAATTTTGTCTAGCTTTAGTCTGTGCAGTGATAGTTTGATTTTGTTTTGAAGTGTAAGTTTTAAGACTGCTTCAGTGCAAATGAATTATGTACTGGAATACTTTAGTTGCTTTATTACATGAAGTTTTTTTCCATATTTTATTGCAGTGAGATGGAGAGGTCTTAATTGAATTTTCATCCTGGCTGCAGAGTATTGTTGTGTGATAGCTGTAACAAGACTACTGTGGTTTTTGACTGTCTGCAGTGTGTTGGTGGAGTTGGGGTAATTTTGAACGCTTAGTGTTCATTGAATGGTCGTTTGTATTTTTACACAGGGTGTATCCACCAATTTTTAATATTTTTCCATGACTTCTCCATGACCAAAGCTTTAAAATCAAGGACCTTTTACATGCTTTGTGGTATGAAAGAGAATGTACCGAGGCCACGAGCTCCCGCCAGGGCCATGATCTCCTGCCGCTTTTGCCTTTGAGAACCATGCACAAGGTTCCAGTCACAGTACAGGAAGATGTGGAAGACACCAAAATTTGATCTGATTACATAAACGTATCCTTGTATTGAAATGCTGGATGAATGAAAGGAACAACACTGTTTTGCAAGAGGATGCCTTTTAATTTCCCTTACTTTTTATGAATTTTCCAAAACCTGGAGTCAATTTCCATGACTTTTCCAGGCCTTGAAAAAGAAAAAGGGATTCCATGACTTTTCCAGGTTTTCCATGACTGGATACACCTTGTTTATATGAGTTCTGTAATGTGCAGAGGTTTTATGTTGATAAATTTTGCATTGTAGATTGTTAGCTATATGTATTAGTAAATAGGAAATCTAGTGATGGTATATATTATTAGACAATGTATTGTTAATATTTAATGGACTGATAATAATAACTCTGTATATTTCTTATAGATAATGACTAAATGATGAATTTGATTTTGATGATAATTGTGTATAGCTATTGCTACCGTATGCTTGTTGGGGTTTTTCCTTAAGCCAAAATAAACTGTGGCTGAAGAACACACCGTTTCTGTTGAACCTTTTTCCTGGCCACAAGTTTAATAGTGCCTCCTTTCAATTAAGAAGTTTAGGGCAGGAAAGTCTTAAAAGTATTGCCATGGTAACAGCTGTTGCCAGATACTACCCAAAGCATAATCGGCTCTAGATCCCCTTAGGTTAAAGATATCCTGAAAATGTGGGGACTATCAATGCTCTTTGGTATTAGCAATTTCATACCCTAATTGCACTTACATGACCTACTGCAACATCTAGCCAACTTTGAATTAGAGGGCGTGTTCAGACAGACTACAGAAAAATAGCCAGCCACGGCAGGCAAGAACCTCAGCCCGCAGGTAGAGCTAAATGGCCAACAACATTGAGATTTGGGAAAATCTTAGGAACAACTTCTGTTGTAAGAAGTATAGAGAACCCACAAGATGTTCTACAAAAGATTCACAGGCCATGATTTCTTATTTTGAAGCCCAAGAAACAATTATAAGGGAGATATAAGGCCTTTTTGATATGATGACCCTCCTATTTGGCATTAAAGATGTGATATGGCGGACATTTTGCTTCCAAAACAAGGCAAGCTTACCTATCCATTTGCATTTTGTGCAAATCTGATGAAGCTAGCTGCAATATTTTAGGTTACAGAAAACATTAAAGATGTTAAAACCAACTTTAAGACCCCAAAAATTTTAAAAGTGTTACCATGGCAACAGTTGTTACTGGATAGCCCCCAAAACCTAATCAGCTCTAAATCCTCTTGGGGTAAACATACCCTGAAAATTTGGTGAATATCCGTGCAGCAGTTTGGTCTGTGAAACACCCACAAAGATTAAGACCCGAAAATCTTGAAAGTGTTGCCATGGCAACAGTTGTTACTGGATACCCCCAAAACCTAATCAGCTCTAGATCCTCTTGGGGTAAACATACCCTGAAAATTTGGTGAAAATCTGTGCAGGGGTTTAGTCTGTGGAACATCCACAAGTTTAAGACCCGAAAATCTTAAAAGTGTTGCCATGGCAACAGTTGTTACCGGATACCCCCCAAAACCTAATCAGCTCTGGATCCTCTTGGGATAAACATTCCCTAAAAATTTGGTGAAAATCCATGCAGGGGTTTAGGCTGTGGAACACCCACAAGCTTTATGCCCGCCGCAGCCGACTTCGCCCGGACGGCACAGGGAACGACTATAACCCCAGCCTTTATGGGCTGGGGTTAAAAACGGAAGGAAAATTGTTTGTTTTCCAATAATACTTGGTTTGAATAACAACTACAAAGATGTAATACAATATATTGTGAAGATTTGTACAACCAACAGGTCGCATGATTCCCTCCAGACTGCCAACTGATTCAACTATTATCACCAAGTGACAATAACTCTTGGCAATCTGGGGTAAATAGTACAGAGACTCTAAAGATCTATTTTTAAACTAATTAGTCATGTGAAGAAAAAAGTAGACAAAAGAAGTTGCACACCTTAAATTATAGGTTATAACACCCAAAATACAGTCCATAATGCAGTTCCGATTAACAAGATCGAACCTGGTTACACAGGAAAGAAAGGTGGAAGTGGAGTATAACATAGCACACTGTGTACTCTGTGCTAGGATTTTTTCCAAAAAATACTGACCCGGAAGTGAAAAGGGTTGATGATATTTCCCAAAACACCAGATGAAAGCAACAGCATAGCACTCTCAGCCTGTCAAAACATGGACAAAAAATATGACATTAAAAAAGGTACCAATCTGTCACAAAAGCTTACCCCCCCCCCCCCCCCCCCCCCCCCCCCCTCCATATCTCTCCCATCTTTATTTTACCATATCTCCTCCCACCCCGACATTCCGGTGTCATCCTATGTCTCTGCATTCTGCTTTTGTCCCCTTATCTCTTTGTGGTTTGAGCGCCATAGAATCTGTCTTATGATGGAGATTAAGCACTATAAAAGTGCATTAGATTATATCAAAGGTCAAGACACCTACTTTTGGAGTTACACAAAATCCGTAGAATATTGTTCACTATTAATGCTTGGTCTAATAGCTTTAACCCTTTTAAGATCTTGTGTCAGCTAACAGTCAACATGCAAAGTATATACACATCCCCATTGCCATGTCTCTCGGCTGGCATTTCATGCCAAATATGGTTTTTACTAAGGCTGTGACTTTGTTACAAAAATGACAGCGGGTATTCGCCTCGAAAGAACCGATCCGAATTTGGATAACCGTGTTTTAGTTGTCACCCAGTGGAAGTAGCAGAGAAGCAAACATGGAGGATGATGTAAACAAACCGTTACAAAATATTGTTAAATATCAGTATAAATAAGGATAATTATGTGAAAAACTAATGTCAGTTAAAGAAATATGACAGAATACTAAGGTTTGTCCAAGTATTTAATTGATTTACGCGATATTTTTCCGTTACCCACTTCGCCAGTTTGTATTTATAACTCTTGGTGTGATGGGATTGTGTAAGAAGAGTTGTGAGTTTTAGCAGTTTAAACTGCTTGAAAACACTTCTGGGCAGACTTTCCTTGGTACATCTGAATACTGCTCCGTTAATGGTGAAGGGGTTAAACAGTCTTTGGCACCAAAATATTTGAATAAACCTGTAATGGTCAACAGTGACATTACAAAACCATCCAGAAACTAGAAATAGGACGCATTGGCATGCGTAATGTCCACCCAAAGGGAAGAATGAGTTTTGCTGTAAAACTTGGACAAAATTGGCAAGAGCAGATTGCTGAGATTGAGGGCCGAAAATTTTGACGATATCGCTCTATATCTGGCATGGTTAAGATTAGAAGCAAATTTGTGTTTTTGCATTTTTGGCAAAAATTCGAAAATTCAAAATGGCCGCCATTTTTGGGGGAGAGGAAAATTTTTTGAAAATTGCCAATATTACATTCCTTAGATACCCTGTGGGTCGAAAATTTCGATGAAATCGCTTTATCTTGCACGGTTAAGGAGATAGAAGCAAATTTGTGTTTTTCCATTTTTGGCAAAAATCCGAAAATTCAAAATGGCCGCCATTTTTGGGGAGAGGAAAATTTTTTGAAAATTGCCAATATTACATTTCTTAGATACCCTGTGGGACAAAAATTTTGACGAAATCGCGCTATCTCGCACGGTTAAGGAGATAGAAGCAAATTGGTGTTTTTTCCATTTTTGGCAACAATTTGAAAATTCAAAATGGCTACCATTTTTGAAGAGAGTAAAATTTTTTGAAAATTGCCAAGAGTACATTGCTTATATACCCTGTGTGTCGAAAATTTCGACGAAATCGCTCCATCTCGCATGGTTTAGGAGATAGACATATTTATATTTTTTGCTATGTAGCTATTACTCAGAAGATTAAAGCTATTACCATCAACAACAATACCAAGCAAGTAATTGACACTATAAACCTTCACAACAAATTTTAAAAAGATGAGTTAAATATGAAAACAGAAATGCAATTCAGAGTAGGCTCAAAGTAGCAAAGCAGGTATTACTGAGATAGCTACAAAGCTATCATCGACCAGTTAGGGTAGTTATCCAATAAAGAAACTATGACAAACACAAGCTGCATTTTTAACCTACAGCTACAGTAAAAAAAAGCATGGCTGTGAAGTAATGTATTATTTAAGATATTAAAATGTATGATATAAAAGATGAACGATAGGAGTTACCAGCCACATGTACCAGTTCACGGACACACTCAACGTCTTCAGTTGTTTAAGGGTATGCTTCTCTGGGAATATCTAAAGTAAATAAACCACAGCAACAAGATTGAGCAGTATATGAACCACTGGACATTATAATTAAAGAATAACTATCTTTTCTATACACCGATTCTACTGTCTAAAGTTTGCTTCCTGACCAGCCCGTTATGCAGCCGGCAGAGTAATCTCCTTGTTCATACGACCAATCTTTAAATTTGCAATGGTCAGGGAGAGTAATCCCAACATTAGTAGATGCATGTCAAATATACTTAATATCTTCTCAAAAACATTTGAGAGAATTTCTATGCCGAGTGCTAACCCATTGCCGCTTAATTTTAGTGAAGAGACAGATACTAGTCACACCACACCACAATTCATGAAAGTCCGGAGACCAAAGAAATTGATCCCTAGAAGTCCAAGCCTCACTAGAGCTCACACTTATAAAGAAGACAAGTGACCTTGTCCCAAAAAAAATTTTTAGTCATGCAAACCCAATAATTATCTTGTCTGCTTTCTCACACTGATCAGGACATGGTGTTACAAGTGATCACTATGAATCATGGGCGTTGGGAGCAGGTCCTACGACAAACTAGAGGAATGCTTTTGCTAACAAAAGCGAAGCATCCCTGAAAGTTTAAAATGCTTTGTGATTTTAATAAGCATGCTGTAAAGCTAAGAATAATACACAAAGCTGCGCAGTATGCTTTCCCAATACCTCTTAATACATTCTGAAGCTATAAAAGCAACGATAAAGGAGATACAAGGCAAAAACTCCAAAGCAGCTATTTATGACCCCAGTTTGGCCCATAAGGGGGGGTCGGGGGGTAAAACTGACTGGCTATTTAGACTCTCCACATATGCTTTCCCAATACCTCTTAATACATTCTGAAGCTATAAAAGCAACGATAAAGGAGATATAAGGCAAAAACTCCAAAGCAGCTATTTATGACCCCAGTTTGGCCCATAAGGGGGGGTCGGGGGGTAAAACTGACCGGCTATTTAGACTCTCCACATATGCTTTCCCAATACCTCTTAATACATTCTGAAGCTATAAAAGCAACAATAAAGGAGATATAAGGCAAAAACTCAAAATCAGCTATTTTATGACCCCAGTTTGACCCATAAGGGGGGGTCGGGGATAAAACTGACCGGCTATTTAGACTCTCCACATATGCTTTCCCAATACCTCTTAATACATTCTGAAGCTATAAAAGCAACAATAAAGGAGATATAAGGCAAAAACTCAAAATCAGCTATTTTATGACCCCAGTTTGACCCGTAAGGGGGGGCCGTGGGGTAAAACTGACCGGCTATTTAGACTCTCCACATATGGTTTTCTATAACCTCCCAGTACATTTTATGGCTCTAAATGCAATACTTAAGAAGATAATAGGGGGGTTGACCTAAATTTAAGGCTTTCAGATTGGAAGGTGTCAGAAAATCACTCATAAATGAGACATTTTTCAAGGGATTGCTCCCAAAATCTAATCAGCTTGCGTTTTCGATAGTATGAACAGGTGTGTCAAATTATAAGGCTGTGTAGCAAGTAGTTTTTCCTGAACTGCGATGATGTGGGGGTGTACTTCAAAAAATTGTTTTGATCATGTGATCTTCATAAAGGTCAAAGGTCAAATTTAAGCATGCAGAAACATTTTCCCACGCATAAGGTATATAACTGCTAAATATGGTTTGAAACCTTCTAATAATAAGGGAGATATTCAAGGGAGACCATAATGCGGCGGCGGCGAGGAAACTGAGGCGAAAAGAAATAAGCGCCCTTTCAGGGACGTTTAATTACATGTTTTTTTCCCCCTTTGACGTTCAAGTTGTGCCGCCTTCTGCTACAGGATCACTAGTAGGACCCCCCCCCCCCCCCCCCCATCAATTCCTGAACTTTACATGCATTCTATTTGTTTAATAATCACCTTTTTAAGCAGAAAAACACTCAGGTTCCTGAACTTTATAAATCTTTCACACTTATAATAAAAAATAAATTAGCATAGTTATGAATTGACGCTAGGAGCCCTCTGAACACACTGCTGTTATTATTTTTGGTAAACAGCAAAAATACAACAGTATTGCAAAAGAATAAATTTCTAGGTGAGAACTTAATATTCTTAACATATAGGCTCGAAACTTAGATTACAAAAATGGAAGTACTTAAACTGAGTGTATGTCAAAACAGAAGAAGCTACACTGGATCTTACCTGGTAAAATTCAATTCCAGTATCGGTAATGAAAACTATTTCATTGATATTTGTCCAACAAAATCCAAGGATTTCTGAACTTTTTCCCTGAAAATGCAAAAAAAAAAAAACTTAAGTTGAAAAGTAACAACAAAACACTAAGATCTATATTTTCATGGTCATTTACAATACTACCAATTTGAAATTGGTGATTTTGACTTTATATGTTCAAGAATATTGACTCAGATAGAGAACATACTGTCTACTTACTCATGTTGCATCATTGTGTTGCAAAAGTCAATAATAGGGCCATTTGGATATAGAGATTTCACAATCACTTACATCACTTAATGTGATCCTGCAGTAGAGGGTGGACAATTAGAAGTGTGCTTGATTAATCATTTCTGACAATGTACACTCGAAGTTGATCACTTACATTTTCTAATGATCAATTATTCAGCCTAAATCTTACTTTCCCTAATGTATCTCAATATCCACATATTTTTAAAATATTTTAGGCATTTTTACCTAATAAATTAACAGACTTGTCTTGAATTTTGAGCTGGTTTATCTCTAATTTAAACAACTTCTTTACCAATTGCTGACACAAACAAGTTATGTTAGAATGTGCAATTAATTTGGTTATTCTTACAAAGGAATAATGTACAAATCTGAATATGTAACCAAAGTTTCAATGTGTAAAGCACTCTGGTGAAGTTGTAACTACTCACCTTACAACTCTGTGAATATTCTAGGTCATCCATTTTGGTTGAAAAATTTATAAATTCCTGAAAACCAGGAAAATTTTATAAGTTTAGGCTAAAAGAATATCAATATTTTCTATGAATCAACAATATAACTTGACCTAGCACATTCGAAAAACCATGCATATTTGTATATCCACCAGAAAGAGAAAGCACCTTTGTAAGAAAGAACTTATCAAGCACCCTTGCTGAAAGTATACAATTTTTACACAACAATAAAAAGAGCCGTTCTGAAGTCTGACCATCCCTCTTTGACCTTGAAGGAGGCCCCCAGGTCAAATCTGACCACCATATAAGACTCCGAGCAAATTATTTTGTACAGATTGATTTCATATGTCAAACCTCTATAAGAAATAAAGAGTCAGTTATAAGTACTTCTAAGTTTCGCTAGCCTCATTTAACCTTGAAGGAATGGCCCAAGGTCAAATTTGACAACAACAAAAGAATCACAGCCACTGATTTCCAACAGGATGATTTCACATCCTAAACTCTAAGACTGACCAAGAAGAAGTGCCTTACTGACACTTTTAAGTATGGCTAATCCACAGGAGCCACCGAATACCTCAAGAAGTACATTCAAGGGCATCCATTCAGCAAGAGACGGCCATTTAATAAACATAGCATACATTCAAGCAAGAAATTTTGCAACCAATGGGCTATTATATTTAGCACAGAATATACTTAATAAAAAAAATGAAATTCAAAAACCAGAAATTCAACTTAATGCTTCAATAATGCTAAGCTCAAGTAAATTAGCATACCACTGAAGTTTTACATCTCTGTATCGCCAATATCTTCATGTCATAGGAGAATTTGATGGACACAACATCACCTCGATCCGACATTCTGTGAAAAGTATACAGGTTTAAAATACACATAAGACAAGATAAAATAATTAAATTTAAGAATAGACATAAATACATAAAAGGATATTATGCTTTGATTTATATTGAAGGGAACAACAAAACAAAAAACAATGGGCAACAAAAGGACAATAATATGCACACTTTTTATAAAGATTGGTGCTGAATAGTAACAAATTCCTTGCACAATAAGCAAGAGTGTTGTAACCATTGTCAAAAACAAAACCGGCTGAGGTATAGAAACAAAATTTGATTTTCATTTCACTGATTTGGTGAAATTTTGACAGGAGCATACAGGAGCCATAATTCGAAACTGTGATGTCAATAAAGTCCTTTTCTACTCCGTCTAGAGTCAAAATGTGACATGTTTGATTGTTTCTAAACAAAAAAAAGCAGAAAAACTGGTTGGTATTCTGTTAAGAACACTAGAATGTGAATACACAACCTGAAGGTGTTGACCGTTTCATCAGGACCTTTAACCACTACCCCTGCAGCTCCACCAGAACGGACGGTGAACACCTAAAAACACAATATATAAAAACATTTCAAAACCCTCTCACACAGTTAATTTCACGCCCTGTTTGACTATCCTTCTTCAGGATTTTAATTCTAATTCAACATTTAGCGTCCTTAATCTCTATTGAGACATATTCAACAGTGCATATTAAACAGTATGATTTTATCTTTAGTTCCATTCCTTTGCAAAACTGGGCAATAAGTGTTTACTTTTAAAATTTTATAGACTGTACAGATTGTAGAGCTGAAAGAGGAGACCAAAATTGCGGTTGAATATTCGTTACGTATTTTCCGATATTTTCCAGAAATTCGTTTTATAGTTTTAGTGTGTTCCAAAATTTAGGTAAAATCACGGACATTTATGTTTTCACTGGAAGAAAAACAAGTAAGTTCACTTTTTGCTCTATTATTTAGTAAAGCATAAGACAAAATGAGTGTTATTTGCAATATTTACATATGCCAAGCCTAATTTCCATATTCATACCGAATATTTGTTTGTTTATGATGAAAGTCGAATCCGGAAAATGCGGACCGGAAAACAAATAATGCGAATATCCCTTTCAGCCCTAACAGATTGTACACATGTTTGTGAATAATCAATACATTTCATACTGTTTGTGAAAATAATATTTAGTAATGTTTGTTGGCTGCTAATATTTACTGATGCAAGCCCGAGTTTTAAATGTGCTTTACCACCATGAAATAAAATTAAACTTGTAAAGTGCTTTTTAAGATGTGATAACATAATATCTATTTGAAATCATCTCCAAAACTTGGCATCAGCCTTGGAATTTGCAGACAGAAATTCCAGATATCACTTTTTTATGCTTGTAGTCACTATGGCTACAACTACTTTTTTCTTTTTAAAAACTGTCCATTTCCAGAAATGTGTGAATGTTGCCTATCGCAAGTAAGTAACTATCAAATATCAATAAATATTCTGTATTCAGGCTAACGCCAAGCTGGAGCGTGTGTCATATGCTACAGTGTCAAGCAATGCTGCTCCCTGTCCTTACTTGGCTTTGCACAATTGGGCCATGAAATCTTATTTTTGCTACTTTTAAGTGTAGTTACATTGCTTCCTTTACACTAAAATATACAATGACACAAGCTTAACCTATTAAAGTATTTCTCCAACAATAAAATCAAATCAATAAACATTTCACAGTGCTTTCTAACAGGTAGTGCTGGGAGATCACCATGATTTTAACTGTCAAAGATCGTATCGGGAATTTGTGAACAAACTTCGAACATTTCCGATCATGGAGTCTAAAGTGTAAACCAGACAGAAAAATCAAATATTAAATGATAACAACTAAAATAGACACAAATTACCACAAATATAACCAAAATATATCCTAAAAGCCATTTAGACGTCTCCCTCACTAATAGACCATGCGTGATGTATCCTGGTTTGTGATTGGCTGATTTTCTGATTACCTTGACAACAGTGGGAAAACCCCAATGTGCTTCTATTTACGTTATTTTTATTGCATTCACGGCTAGTTTTGTGATTTTAACTGATGAATATTTCAGATTTTTACATAATATTACCCAGGTTAGTGTTTTATTGTAACAAAAAAGCTACAAAGAAATGGGTTTAGCAAAAATCGGTTGTCCTTAAATTTTACTGATCATTGATTGGCAATGAGCCAGCGAGCGATAATACCGAACTTTGCAAACATCGTCCCAGCATTACTAACAGGTGAAACAGGAATTGTGCAAAGCCAAGTAAGGACAGGGAGCAAAATTACTAATTTCTACTTGAAATGACAGCACCAACAGAAATTTGTAAAGAAGTTTAATTTATGCCTGTTGTCAATTTGACAAGAGTTGTGGAAGACAACTAGCCACCAATAAACATTCTGTGTTCCAGTTTGTGCCAAGTTATGAAACCAAGCAGTCGACTTACCTTACAGTAGTGTCACACAAATTGATTCAAATAAAACAAAAACAAGTGTGGCAAAATAAAATCTGAGTTTTTAATTTCCAAACAACCATAGCCCTGATTAGTGCTGTGATGATGTTTGTAGTAGTTTGATGGTTTGCTCAGTTAATACGTCTGAAATTATGACTTCACAAAACATTAAGAAATCACCAAGATCATACCAAATCCCAATGTATCCCATTTTCGCCCATCTATACAACCTGCATTTCAATGAAAAAGTATGGCGAAATTTATTCAAAACATACAAGGTTTTTATATTTTAGCATATTTTCAACAAAGTGACAAGATTTTATGTTAATTTCTGCAATTTTATTGGTTTTGAAAACGCTGTTTAAAGGATCAAACTAGATTGAAGGTTGCTGGCTTGAACAGATACCAAACACTGAACCTGACAATTTAAACAATCTCACAGCACTCCCCCAATACTGCCTTGCTACCATTTATCACCGGGTACCGATTATCACCGGGCAAAATTAAAATACACATACTGCCTTGCTACCAATTATCGCCGGGTACCAATTATCGCCACCAGAAAATAAAACGTTCATATTTCAGTAATGGACACATAGTTTGAAAGCATTTTGTGTATTTGCTCCGTTCACTTTGGAAATAGGTTTACCTTATTTGCTAGACTTGGGATGCTACATTTGGTGAAGTTCTATCTATTTGAATTCTGTCTGGCGATAATTGGTACCTGGCGATAACTGGTAGCAAGGCAGTAACTTCGAAAATAGGCACATCTGAAACTTGTTCTTTGGGTAGAACTGTTTCCAAACTGCAGGTGACAAATACAAGCCAAAAGATATGTAGCCATCACAGAAATATGAACACTTTATTTACAAGTGGCGGTAATTAGTACCCGGGGATAATTGGTACAAGGCAGTACAGTGATGGGGAGAGTTTAAGCGAGCTGGATGCCCAAAACCCTGTATTATCGCTCAATTTTTCGATTTTAAAACACCTTAATCAATTGAAAAAAGCAAGTAAACACTAACTTGACGCTTAGTATCATCAAAGAAAACGCTGTTCACTTTACTGACTGGCTCAAAACGAACAAGTGATTTGGATAATTCAAGATAGAAATGCTCTTCCTGGTTTTCTGCCATCTTTGAGTGGGCGGGGCGGAAAGATAAACTGATTATGTGCACGTCTATTTTAAGGGCCATTATAAAACCCGGAATTGGAATTGGAATCGGAATTTTTTCCGGAATAGCACCTCTTACCGCACCTCCATCCTGATTGGCTGTTAACAGTGTGGGGCTTTTACCTTTTACACCCCTTCACTGAGTGATAAGATAATTTATTAATCAGTCTCATAAATGAATCCAGCAGGGGTGTATATAATATATAAACTGTAAATGGAAGAGCTGTTTAAAGTTATAAAAAATTTTGATGGTTTACATTGGACCTGTATTAGAACATCTCATTATACGCCTCTGAAGCAAATTATTTCTTACAATAATAATAGAATGTGGCAGGTATACACATACTTAATTTCATACCTTCTCAAGTTCAAAGTATTTGATCTTCATGGATGCTTCCATTTTCTGTGTCGTCACGTCTTCTCATGAATATTAATGACCGCACCTCATATTTTAACACCTCACCGCACCACTATACCGCACCTTATATTTCAACACCGCACCTCGACGCACCTCTGTTTGGAATTCCGGAAAATATAACAAACCCTATTTTAACTTCCCCGTTCCACAATCATCAATTGACACCAACTAAATGTAAACTTCAGACGGCTTTCTGGGTGTGTTTTAGACATAAAGTTAATTAAATTCCGTAATTGTAAGTGTAGGATATCTTGCAGTATGAAAAGGCATGAAATATACAATAAATTCACGAAGGGATAGTTGAGAAACAACCACAATTTAAAATATGTTGTTGAATTGAAATTATAACATTTACAAACAGTGTAAATTTTATAGCAGTTCAGTGTGTACTCAAAATGCTATGAACACCTGCACAATGTGTGATATGCAATCTTATTTTTAATGATTAATGTACATGATTTGTCACCACAAGAGACTTTTTAAAGGACCAAAACGCTGGCTTTCATAATTGTAATTAATACAAACTTAACATAAAGTGACAGTTTTGTCCATTACATTTTGCTGTGGGGGAGAGGGTCTGTAGATTTTTGCCATGGCTCTTGGCCAATCAGATTACATTGACATAAAACTCTGAAACTCAACATTAATTTTTATAAAATGGCATTTATTTTCTTATATTTTTCGGGTTTTAAAGTCAAAGTTAGGGTTTGTTAATCCTGTTTAACAACCAAGGTCATATTGGAACCAGTCCTCAACATTGTCAGTTGAAGAGGTTCCATGTATTGCGGTTTTGCTTCAAAATATATCTTAAGATATATTAATTTATTTTTGTTTTATGTGTTACAAATATATTCAAATTTCCATTTATGAAACACATTTCACAATAAAAATTTTCTTTTCAGAAAACTTTAGGAAATCCCCATATCATGACCCACTGGAATCAAATCTGTCAATTTGCACACTAAATTGTAAAACAGTTGAACCCTTAATGCCCACACCACTCACATTACAGACCCAATCAAAAGTCCCTAAACTGATTATGATTATGGGTCATGCATTGGTTTATATGCTTCTTAGGTCTTGCATTAATGCTTTAAGAAACTATTATTATGTGTTGTTTCACCTATATGTGTGGTATTTCTTTACAAATAATTTCAATAATTATTGTTTAAAATAATGGTAGTGTACCCTCAGCATACACAGAGTCTCTCACTCAACTGAGACATCATTATTTAAAATGCATAACCACCTTGCCGTCGATAGGACTTGGGATACTCCTGTTTAACATATGCTTCTTGCAGTATTTAACTCCATACAATATTTAACATTTTCTGACTGTTACAGACACCGATATTCAATTAATCCATGCGGTTGTGCTCCACTGGATCAAGCCATATCTCTATTTAAGAAAAGCAGAAGATAGAAATAGATGGCCATTTCTATGATGCTTCCCAACTCCCACAAGGTTCAACAGGGTCCCACAAGGCTCAGTCCAATAGGTCAACTTTTTTTCACTCTATACACTCTATCTCCCTCTGTAAAACTAGAGACCAATTAATGTCACTTATCATTTATTTTATATATGCTGACAACACACAAATATACTCGGAGCTTGATTCTAGAAACTTTTGTTTTAGTATTGTTGAATTGGCTGACTTCCTGGAACCTGTCCAGACATGGATAGGCAAAACCCAAATTAAAGTTCAGCCTTGACAGTCTGATTTCATTCTAATTAATGAAGCTAGATTATATCAATATTCCTAAGTCATCATTCACTAATTCAGGTAATTCGGCGAACAAGTATGTTACCAATGATTATTTTAAGTGCTACTATACCATCCCAGCTGAACTCTACAGAGTCCAAAAGTATCTTACCAACCATATGGCCCTGCTTGTAGCAAATAACATTGTCAGCATATATATGATGCATGTTCTTTCTCTATTTCAAGATACTAAATGATCTCAGAAACTGTTTTTATTTATTTATTTGGGCTGTTGCTTTCAACACTGTATATGTCATGTCACGGCAGATAATTTTATAGGCAGAGGAAGCAAATACATACATTTGGTCAAGGTTCTGTACTGTAAACTGCCAACCATTGGTAAGAAACTAACATCTTTCACACATGAGGTCTGAGGTTTGAACTGCTGACCCCAGAGATGGGAGACAAGTTTGTAAAGAGTGTGCCCTCAGAAACTGCAATGTCATGGACTAGATTACTTAAACATATACATGTTTATAACAATAGACATTATGTACATATATTCATATAGCTATATATATAAACAACAGATATATATCAACAAGAATTTAGTAAAATTGTACTGCGTCACCAGCTTTAATTAAAGACTGAAGCAAATGAAATTTGAAAGGACAAAAAATATGCTAGATAGACAAAAAATAGTTGGCTGACTGGCAGAAGTTTTGCAGATCCAGACCATCTTTCAGAAGAATTAAGCCATGATGAAGCCCCATGCGCCTTGTTGAGAAATATAACCTAGATCCAATGTACAGGCTATGACAAATGCACGCAGACATCAAGGCAAACACACAAAGTTATCACTTATCAAGATTTCACTAGATGTCAGCAATCAGCAGAAAATTCAATAAAGTATCGCTTTGGTAACCTACTGTTAAACTGCTAGTCACATGACCATATAAGTGTAACATGGGTCCTGTCTTGTCTGCCTCCTCTGTTCATGGAAGAAAGAAGGAATTATATGTGTTTGTTATTTTTATGGAGAGAGCAAATGAGCAAGATCATTGTCTAATCTTGTGGAATGTTAGGTCAGTTACTATACAGGTCTTCTTCAGGACTCTTTGTATTGACAACCTAGAAACAGAAAAAAGTGTTGTCATGGCAACACTTGTTGACAGTTATTGTTGATAAACTAATCGGTTCCAATCCATGCAGGGGTTTGAAATCCAAACAACCCCCAAAAAAGATTATTAAGCCCAAGAAACATAAAAAATGTTGCCATGGCAACACTTGTTGCCAGATATTGCCAAGAAAGCAGTCACACACAAACTCTCATGCCATTAAACCTCCAGGCAAAATTTAGCTGAGACACATAAACACTGTACCTGTAAATGAGCAGCAATGAAGGTTGATTCAGAGGGAAAGGCCAAATAATATCCATGTTCAGCAGGATAGATATAATATTTAAATCTCATTTCTTTAACTATCAAGTTTTTATGGTAACATTACAATAAAGATCCTGTTTTGGTCTAAATAAGTGTACCTGTTTAATTTGAATGAAAACTCTCAACTACCACTTTAATATTGCCAAAATATCATAAAAATTTGTCCTAACATTAAACTGAATGTAAGTCAATGTAAATGTTATGAGTTTAAGATCACGTTAACCATGTAAATTATGTTCAAGGTTAGTTATTCAAAATTTAAATGTGCTTAAAATCTATTGCACAAAATTTAAGATATTATCCAAAATTTTAAAAGAAAAGTAATTATAATTATGCCATTACTGGGAGTTTAAAGTTATCTCAATGTAGTCTTAGAGCATTGCTGTTACATATACCTGAAAAATATAGATCAAATATGTCATACCATTTTGGGTATAGTTTGTGGAATCATATAAAAACTTGAGCTCAGTAACATTCTTATACACATGGGAGTTTAAGGTCAACTTAAAATAGGGCACACTTTGAAGACCAGTTACTTTTATTTGGGGTTTTACGTCGCTTTCAACGCTGTACAGGTAATATCACGACGGGTAGTTGGAACCCAGCAGGCACGCAACTTTGAAATCAGGTTGAATCCAACGGTGAAATCTGATTGAAATACGTGTAGATTTTGCAAACCGTTTTTAGCTGGATCCAACCAGTGAAATCATATTTAAACCAACTGTTGAAATCTGGTTGAATTCAATGGGTGAAATCAGGTTGAAATATGTGTAGATTTTGCAAACTGAAAACTAGTTCTTTGTGTATGGGAGAATTTTGAGAAACAAATTCTAATTACTAAGTTTTGATGAATAAGTTTGAATTTATCTTTTTTTTATTTAAGATAAGTTTGACTTCAAAATATTTTTTTTAATTATTGAGAATTGTATTAATCAAAATATAATTAAAAATTATAAAAATTATATTTGGATGCATCAGTTAATTAATAAGGAGAATGGATAAAAATGTACAAGTACATGCACACATACTCTTTATCATCTTTATAATGTTTAAAAATTAGTCTTTGCTTTACAAATACCTACAAATTCAAAAACAATTGCAATAATAGTTCTTTCAAAAAGTTAGACTTAATCACTATACCACCCTCTAGAAAATGAATTTTCAATCAACCAGTCATTCATTTCCCAATATTCAACCTGTTTTCTGTTCAATAACCTGACTAAGATTTCATGTCGAAAAACCTAACTTAATTTAGTGGTGATTTTTTATGAAGTATCACTACTTTTTCCAGTCAGAAATCCAGCTTTGAAATAGTGTTGAAATTGTGTCAGTGTCAGTTTTTCAACCAAAAATCACCATGATTTCTGGTCAAAATATCACTACTTTTTCATGTCAGAAAACTAACTTAGATTTAGTAGTTGGTAATGTGCATTTCAACGTCAGGACCTGTTTTCAACTTTAAATCAACGACATTTGAAGGCGTGTGCCTGCTGGGAAGGGCAGAGGAAACCAGTACATACAGTTGGTCATGGTTCTGTACTATAAACTGCCGAACAATGGCAAGCAACTACCAGCTTTCTCAATTGAGGCCATGCCAGGAACCAAACCCCGGCCTCAGAGGTGGGAGGCGAGAGTGTTACCACTCTGCCACCATGGCCCCCTGAAGACAAGTTATACCCACATACCTAATTTGATTTGAATCTGTTAAGCCATCTTTAAGCTATTGCCCACAAATTGCAAAAGTTAAAGCAATATAAATGTGTTATTAGTGGGAGTTTAAGGTCATTTTAAAATGTGGTACATATCGATGACCGGCAATATCCACGTGCCAAATCTGAATTTCAACCAGTCGTATTACTCGGGCTATGAGACGTACAGAGAGCAGAGCATTTTCTTAGTCCCTTAGATGTAAGTTGGTTCCTGAGAAAAACTCTGAAAATTGTGCTTTCTGGAAACCAAGTTACTGTTGAAGGCTGTGAACTTTGGTGGTACTTTTAAAAATGTGTTATATAACCTTATATAACACTATGTTGAAACTACACATGCTGTCATTGTGTTTTATGTAAGGGATTATATTACCTTTTTCATAAAATCTGACTTTCAAGAGCTGTCATCGGATATTTCTCTTGTAGTACATCCTAATTGAAGGTGCATGTATCATCGGTTGGGACAGATCCATCACAATACTGTACACATTCTTCTGTCCGGCAAGTCTGGGACCTTTTGTTTTTAGGTGAAAACAAACTGTGTTTGTGACATAGAAACCACGAAATTACAAAAATTTATTTTTGTGAGTAATGTATATTAACACAAGTAACGTGCAACTCGCTGGCACGAGAAGTCGCTGACACCAACTCGCTGACACAAGTGGTATGCGTGCAAATCGTGACCAAAACGACTCGCACCCAACAACTCGCACACACAACTCGCACCCAAAATTGAAGTATTTGCTCTTCAAACGGCACTTTTATTTAGGACATGGCTTGATTTCATTGGTTAATTAAATTAATCACGTTTGCACACGAAAATAGACTGGTTGCCTAGATCTTCTGTTTGTAAAATATGGCTAGAAACCCATCGTGGCTTCATGTTTCCTTATGTATAAGCTGTTTTTTTTATTATAAAATATTGCTAGGAAACCTAATGTTAAACTGTATATATTTTCGAATAGACAGTGTTAAATATTTAATTAAATTAATCACGTTTGCAGACGAAAAAAACTTTGTCTTGAGTGAGGTTTCAGTAACAATTGATTTCATTGGTTAATTAAAATAATCACGTTTGCAGACGAAAAGTAGACTGGTTGCCTGGATCTTCTGTTTGTAAAATATGGCTGGAAACCCATCGTGGCTTCATATTTCCTTATGTACGTATAAGCTGCTTTTTATTATAAAATATTGCTAGGAAACCTAATGTGAAACTGTATATATTTTCGAATAGACGTATGTTAAATATCATTTATTTGTTTTGGGGGTGCGAGTTGTGTGTGCGAGTTGTTGGGTGCGAGTTGTTTTGGTCGCGACTTGCCGGTAATTCACACAAGTCACTGACAATATGCAAATTAGATATGGCAGGTTATACAGATGTTATACTAGTTTCCTAACAATATTTTATTAAAATGGAAGCATAGACGAAGACTTTAAACTACAGAACTCACGGCAACAGCACCAAGTCATTAATATTCATGAGAAGATATGAGGTCAGGGGTTTCACCTTGCATTTCCTAACAATATTTTATAAAATGGACGTATCGACGAAGATTTCATACTTTAAATGACAGAACTCACGGCCATAGCACCCCAGTCATTAATATTCATGAGAGGATATGAGGTCACAGATTTCCCCTGGCATTTCCTAACAATATTTTATAAAAGGTAGAGGATATTTACCCAACGGCTGTGTACGCTAGATCAGTTTCACTGCTAGCGTACCCAACGGTTGTGTACGCAAGATCTATTTGACTGCTAGCGTACCCAACGGTTGGGTACGCAACATTTATATCACTGCTAGCGTACCCAACGGTTGGGTACGCTAACAGAGATATCAGTCTAGCGTACCCAACGGCTGTGTACCCAAGATTTATATCAGTGCTAGTGTGCCCAACGGCTGTGTACATACACTACTGGCATACCCAACTACCCTGCACCCCAGGCATTGAACCCTATGTTCCCAAAGGCTGTGTACACTAGATCAGTTTCACTGCTAGTGTAGCCAATGGTTGGGTACGCAAGATGTATTACACTGCTAGCATTCCCAACGGTTCTGTACACTAGCAGGGATATCAGTCTCAGTCTAGTGTACCCAATGGTTGTGTATGTAAGATCTATTTTACTGCTAGCGTACCCAACGGTTGTGAATAGGGCTGTGACGGGTACAAAAAAATGGCATCGAGATTTAGTTCTCACCATTAGAAGTCTTCTGTAAACAAATAGTCGATTCCGGAAATGAAACTTTTGAAGAAAAACACCTCCTATTTAATCAGATATTATAGATTATGGAGTAAATTATAGGTTTTCAAGGGAAAACAACAACTTTAATTGATGTTATGTGACGGAAATGCAGCATATTTTACACAAACTTTTCATTACGTGGGCGATAATACAATACCTCGTGAGTAACCGAGTACTTAAAATGGACTCGAGTACAAGCCAAGATCGACTCGTACACCGAGGCTCGAGTACTCGTTCGCAGCCCTAGTTATGAACGCTAGCAGTGATATTGGTCTAGCATACCCAACGGTTGTGTACGCAAGATTTATATCGCAGCTAGCCTACCCAATGGCTGTATACATACACTACTGGCATACCCAACTACCCTGCACTCAAGGTAGTGAACCCTATGTTCCCAATGGTTGTGCACCCTAGGTCAATAGCTTTCTTAGCATACCCAACAGTTGTGTATGCAAGATCTATTTCACTGCTAGCCTACCCAACGGTTGTGTACGTTAGCAGTGATATGAGTCTAGCTTACCCAAAGACTGTGTATGGAAGACCCATATCACTGCTAGCATACCCAACAGCTGTGTAAGTACACTAACGGCATACCCAACTATCCTGCAATCAAAGCAGTGAACCCTTTGTTCCCAATGGTTGTGCACCCTACATCAATAGCATTGTTAGTGTACCCAACTGTTGTGTACACAAGATGTATTTCACTGCTAGTGTACCCAACGGTTGTGTACTCTAACAGTGATATCGGTCTAGCCTACCCAACGGTTGTGTACACAAGATCTATATCACTGCTAGCATACCCAACGGCTGTGTATGTACACTAATGGCATATGCAACTCTCCTGCATCTAGTTAAAGCACTAAGTTCTGTTTTCCCAATGGTTATGTACCCTAGATTAACGTTATTGATATTTTCTTTTGTTAGTGTAACCAAAAGCTGTTTAAGGTACTGGCATACCCAACTACCCTGTACCCAAGGCAGTAAACTCTGTTCCCAATGGTTTTGCACCCAAGATCAGTATCATTGCTGGCATACCCAGTGGCTGTGTGCACAAGATCCATATCTCTGCTAGCGTACCCAGTAGTTGTGATATTGGTCTAGTGTACCCAGTGGTTGTGCACACAAGATCCATGTCGCTGCTAGTGTACCCAACAACTCCAAAGTTTTTACAGCCTGCCCAATTTCTCATTACCCAAGGTAGTATGCACTCAATGGTTGTGCACTTGATATCAGTACCCTTCATAGCGTACTCAACAGGTCTGTATCCAAGGCAATTGTGAAGTAATTAGTTTTTAAGGAATTTTTTTGAGTAGTCAGAAATGGGCCAAGGACCACTCTCTGAATTAAACTTATTCAGCTTATTGTTACAAAGTTAATTTAAGGAAGAAGTGATTAAGATATGGGTACACTAGCACTGATCTTGTGTACATAGCCGTTGGGTACGCTAGCGATGATATAAATCTTGTATACACAGCCGTTGGGTACGCTAGACCAATATCACAACTAGCGTACACAGCCGTTGGGTAAATAACCACTCCGTTTATAAAATGGACGCCTCAACGAAGTTCAAATACTTTAAACTACAGAACTCACGGCCATATGCAAATAAGATAATATGTATATATATGTTGTATTGAATGTAGATAACTGTTGAATGTATACATTCAACGGGTCAAACCGTTGAATGTACAGATTCAATGGGCAAACTGTTGAATGTATACATTCAATGGCTCAGCTGTGGAATGTATAGATTCAATGGGTGAAACTGTTGAATGTGTACATTCAATGGCTCAGGGCATGGAATGTGGAAATAATTTATAGTTGATAAGTTGATTGGAAGTATGAAGACTTATGTACACTTTAACATACACTGAGTATTTTCTAAAATCAAATCACTATTTATAGTAGTTGTAGGGATGATCAAAAGAAAAAGTCTTCTATTGAAGTGTTAGCAGGGGCTCAAAGAAGAAGAATCTTGTAGGATTAAAGACTTTATAAACATAAAGAGTTCCCTTTAATCTACACTAGTGGGTAAATTGTTTATCGATATTGCCGATATTTATTGTTTTGGAACTGGACTCCCGATATCGAGATCTAAACATGTATTTCAATATCGCCATTTTAAGTAAAACTGTAAACTTACACTGTTAATACTCGAAGTAAAGCAAAAATCTGAAGACATTGTACACTTTTATCTCACATTTTTGAAGTTTTCAATGCGTTTTTGATGAAAACTGCATTGTTTTGTTTTGACTCATTTCGCTTCCTGTTAGCGGTTCGGGAAACACTAAAATAAAACGTTTTCAGTTTCCCGAATTCAGACTATTTGGTAGACAATATGAACCCCCCGATATCGCCCGATATTGAAATATTTTTACATTCAATATCGATACCCACAAAGCCAAACGATTTACCCCCTAATCTACACACATTAAAACAATTGCTGTGATAATCAAAGCAAAGAACAAAGAGAGACAGTTCAAGCCTGAGTAATCTTTTGATCACTGATTACAGAAAAAGTTGTCACCTGAGTACCTCTTTAATGCTCTCCAAATTTGTGTGTGATTGTTTACAGTTAATCCATGAAAGAGGATCACAGAGGTGCAACTGCAATTAGTCTTACCACACCAAGAAACACAAGAGCATTGGGGTTCATTGTGATTATATAATTGGAAAATAGATTAATATTTCTTGTTCTTTTTTATCCTTTACAAAATATTTAAACAATAATTAAACCATGTTTTATAAATATTGAAAAAATATTTAAGGCTATAATACACTATACTAATAAACTCATAACTACATTTAACTTTTATATTAGTAAAAATGCATCATTAATTCATACAATATAATATTAAATTAAATAGGTTTTATAATAGTATTAACATTGCATCATTAATTTATACAATATAAATATTAAACTAAATAAGTTTTACATAAATATTAAACTGTTTAGGGACTACTTATAAAAATCATAATATTTAAAGAACTTATACACATTCAATGATCATAACTGTTGAATGTACACATTCCACAGCCAAACTGTGGAATGTACACATTCAATGGCTATTTGCTGTTGAATGTGTACATTCAACACCTAGGCCATTGAATGTATACATTCAACACTTGGGCCATTGAATCTATACATTCAACAGTTATCTACATTCAATACAACATATACGCGCATACATATTTCTTGTCAGCGAATTTCCGTTAGCGACTTCCTTTGACAGCGAGTTGCACGTAAATCAGAATTATTACTGTAGTGGCTTTCTACCAGTGAACTAGACTGAGTTTTTGTCCCCGTCGCCAATTGCTATTGATATACTGATGGACACAATGGCGAGGGACAGAGCTCACATGTACCTGTTTTCTGTGTAAATTTTGAACTGTGGGGAATTATTGTATTCACTTTAAAAAGTTATTGTTATATGTCTATTATAGCTGTATCCAGTTTCCAATACATATACAGTATGTTGTTAAATTAAACTGCTTTTAGAAGCCAGGAATTTTTTTGTAGAGAACAATGTAATGTTGAAGGTTTGTTTACATTTTGGAAATAGGTTGAAATATATACATGCCAGTTTGATTGGCATAAAATATAAGTGAACGGCACATGTACATACCTTAAAGAAACCAAATAACACTTTATACTTGTGGTAATATGTGTACAAATATGCTGTTCAAAATTTACACAGAAAACAGGTACATGTAAACTCTGTCCCTTGCCATTGCGTACCATCAGTAATATCAACAGCAATACGCGACGGGACAGAAACTCAGTCTACCGGTGAATGCCCATGCTGAAGATAATATATTGAATTTAAATTGTATTAACAGCTTCATATTATATTCTTCCACCAGCAGATTGTCAAATGGTATACGTACACTACAAGTAATAATCGAGGACCATGTTGTTACATTTGCTTCAAAGCTTTATATTTTCATAATTTATCTCTAGTATCGGCCGTTTTTACCACAAACCGGAAATACCAGTGAACGCCCATTTTGTATACTTATAGAAGCATTTGTCCTTGACCTCCAACAAAGAAATATGAGGTGGGCGTTCACTGGTAGGCGGGCGTTTACTGGTAGAAAGCCACTAATTGGAAGAATAATTTTGGGGATAAATTACTTAATTAGTTTTGTTTTACCTTACCGATGTAAGTAGGTCATTAATGACGCATTACCGGACAGAAGAATGAGAAACTTTTTTGAAAGGCTTAAATGTTTACAAAACGTTTTCAACCCTATCTTTGGCATTACTAAATGTTCCAGGGTCTTTGTTTCCATTTTAATGTTTAAAAAAAACGTTTGATAAACATTCTCTATAGAATTGTTTTGCTGAAAACACTTATTATTAAATGTTTACAAAAATGGGAGTGGTACTTTACCCAACGGCTGTGTATGGTAGTTGTGATATCGGTCTAGCGTACCCAACGTCTGTGTATGTAAGATCTATATGACTGCTAGCATACCCAACAGCTATGTACACATTGAAAGATCTATATCACTGCTAGCGTAACCATGCAGATTTCCATCACTTCTGTCTTAGCTCATTCCTGACATATCCTTAAAAGTTTGTCAAAATGTAACAATAATTGAGTTATTTTCCCCACAAATAGAGCTGTTTCACAGTGCAAACCTAATTCAAGCCCAATAATTTTAATCCAGGTAGTGAACCTTGGCCCATTTCTGACTACTCAAAAAATTCCTGAAAATCATACTTGCTTCACAATGCCTTGGGTACATACCTGTTCAATATACAGTAAAAAGGTACTGATATCAAGTGCACAACCATTAAGTATATACTACTTATTGCCTTGGGTACCAAGAAATTGGGTACTCTGTAAAACAATGGAGTCATTTGGTATGCTAGCAGTGATATAGATCTTGTATAAACAACTGCTGGGTTCACTAGACTGGGTACACTGGACCGATAACACTGATAGTGTACAGAACTGCTGGGTACGCTAGTTGTGATATAAATCTTGTGTACACAGCCACTGTGTACACTAGCTATTGATCTTGGGTGAACAACCTTTGGGAAAATAGTGCTTAGTGCCTTAATTGGATACAGGATAGTTGTGTATTAAGTTAGTGTATGTACACAGCCATTGGATAAGTGGGCAGTCAAATGAATTCTGTGTGCACAGCCATTGGGCATTCTAGCAGTCATATAGATCTTGTGTACACAGCCATTGGGTACACTAGCAGTGATATTGATCTTGTGTGCACAGCAGTTAGTTACGCTAGACTGATACCTCTGCTAGTGTACACAACCATTGGGTGCACTGGCAGTGACATTGAACTAGTGTACACAGCTGTTGGGTACATATCCTCTACTACAGAATAGTTTAAGGAAATGAGGTTCAACTGAGTAGCAGTCGCCTATAACACCTATGAAACTCTGTGCTATGAGCTTCAACTCCCGCCCTCATTTGCTCTGACTTCAAAACAGTGATAATGTCCTCTCCAGTAATGGCGAACAAGAATTTTCTCTTAAAAGTATTATTATGCATTGAAAAAGGTCATATTTCCTTGATTCTAGAATCTTATAAATTAGAGTTCTCGTATTTTTCGTGGATATAAAAGCATCTACATATTCTTGTGAAGGATAAAACAATTCCTTGATATTTATAATTTTATAACAGCTTTTGCTGTAAAATATAATATTTGAGTGAATTGTACCTTAAAAGAATTATTATCATATAAATAATTTTTGTATCCACCGGAAGCATCCGGTGGATACTTTGGTTTAGCGTTCGCTACGCCGCCGCCGCGCGTAGAGATTTTCGGCGTTAACGCTCTAAGAGGATAACTACATCAGCTAGGTTCACCAAATTTGCAGGATATCTTTATTGGGGCGTAAGCTTCTCTGGGAAGGAAATTAGGCTCATTCTGAAAAACAAGATGGCCGCCGCGGGCATTCCTTTGATAATTATCTACATTCTTCTACTGGCTCTTTCTCATAGGTAGAAGGTTGAATGTCTTCATAGGTGATATGTATAACAGATATATATGCCCTCTACAACCTTGCACACATTTGACCTTAAGGTCTTAATTCAAGGTCATCCATGGAGTGCCAACGTAACCCACATTGCTGGCTCTTTCTCATAGGTAGAAGGTTGAATGTCTTCATAGGTGATATGTATAACAGATATATATGCCCTCTACAACCTTGCACACATTTGACCTTAAGGTCTTAATTCAAGGTCATCCATGGAGTGCCAACGTAACCCACATTGCGGACTATAAAAGTTCTTATATCTCCTTT
Source organism: Sabellastarte sp. h YS-2021 (assembly GCA_964017235.1). Classification (NCBI taxonomy): domain Eukaryota; kingdom Metazoa; phylum Annelida; class Polychaeta; order Sabellida; family Sabellidae; genus Sabellastarte; species Sabellastarte sp. h YS-2021. The sequence goes on along the minus strand of OZ024929.1, from coordinate 180,578,901 downwards.
ATTATTGGTCCTAGAGGTTTGCAATGTGAAACCAACCTATAGGAAATCATGTGCTGCGAATCTTTTGATGTGGTCAGATTTGACCTTGGACCCCTCCTTCAAGGTCATACAAGGATAGCCAAACTTAAAAGTGCTTATAACTTGCTTATTATTGGTCCAAGAGCTTTTGGATGGTAAACCAACATATAGGAAATCATGGACTGGGAATCTTGTGGTGTGGTCGGATTTGACCTTGAACCCCCCCTTCAAAGTCAAACGAGGATAGCCAAAGTTAAAAGTGCTTATAACTCGCTTATTATTGGTCCAAGAGATTTGGGATGGTAAGCCAACCTATAGGAAATCATGAACTGGGAATCTTGGGATGGTGAACCCCTCCTTCAAGGTCAAATGAGGATAGACTAACTTAAAATTGCTTATAACTCACTTAACTGGGAATCTTGGGATGGTGAACCCCTCCTTCAAGGTCAAATGAGGATAGACTAACTTAAAATTGCTTATAACTCACTTAATATTGGTCCTGGAGGTTTGGGATGGTAAACCAACCTATAGGAAATCATGGGCTGGGAATCTTCTGGTGTGGTTGGATTTGACCTTGGGCCCCTCCTTCAAGGTCAAATGAGGATAGCCAAACTTAAAAGTGCTTATATCTCGCTTATTATTGGTCCTAGAGGTTTGGGATGGCAAAGCAACTTATAGGAAATCATGGGCTGGGAATCTTCTGATGTGGTCAGATTTGACCTTGGACCCCTCCTTCAAGGTCATACGAGAATAGCCAAACTTAAAAATGCTTATAACTCGCTTATTATTGGTCCTAGAGGTTTGGGATGGTAAACCAACCTATAGGAAATCATGAACTGGGAATCTTCTGGTATGGTCGGATTTGACCTTGAACCCCTCCTTCAAGGTCAAATGAGGATAGACTAACTTAAAATTGCTTATAACTCACTTAATATTGGTCCTGGAGGTTTGGGATGGTAAACCAACCTATAGGAAATCATGGGCTGGGAAGCTTCTGGTGTGGTCGGATTTGACCTTGGGCCCCTCCTTCAAGGTCAAATGAGGATAGCCAAACTTAAAAGTGCTTATATCTCGCTTATTATTGGTCCTAGAGGTTTGGGATGGCAAAGCAACTTATAGGAAATCATGGGCTGGGAATCTTCTGATGTGGTCAGATTTGACCTTGGACCCCTCCTTCAAGGTCATACGAGGATAGCCAAACTTAAAAGTGCTTATAACTTGCTTATTATTGGTCCTAGAGGTTTGGGATGGTAAACCAACCTATAGGAAATCATGGACTGGGAATCTTGTGAGGTGGTTGGATTTGACCTTGGGCCCCTCCTTCAAGGTCAAACGAGGATAGCCAAACTTAAAAGTGCTTACAACTCGCTTATTATTGGTCCAAGAGGTTTCGGATGGTAAACCAACCTATATAAAATCATGGACTGGGAATTTTCTGGTGTTGTCAGATTTGACCTTGGGCCCCTCCTTCGAGGTCAAACGAGGATAGCAAAACTTAGAAGTGCTTATAACTCACTTATTATTGGTCCAAGACACTTGGGATGGTAAACCAACCTATAGGAAATCATGAACTGGGAATCTTCTGGTGTGGTCAGATTTGACCTTGGGCCCCTCCTTCAAGGTCAAACGAGGGTAGCCAAACTTAAAAGTGCTTATAACTTGTTTATTATTGGTCCTAGAGGTTTGGGATGGTAAACCAACTTATAGGAAATCATGGGCTGGGAATCCTTTGTTGTAGTCAGATTTGACCTTGGACCCCTCCTTCAAGGTCATACGAGGATAGCCAAACTTAAAAGTGCTTATAACTTGCTTATTATTGGTCCTAGAGATTTGCAATGTGAAACCACCTTATAGGAAATCATGGGCTGGGAATCTTCTGATGTGGTCAGATTTGACCTTGAGCCCCTCCTTCAAGCTCAAAAGAGGACAGTCAAACTTAAAAGGGTTTATAACTCGTTTATTATTGATCCTAGAGGTTTGCAATATGAAACCAACTTGCAGGATATTGTGGGCTGGGAATCTTCTGATGTCAGATTTGCCCCTCCTTCAAGGTCAAACAATGGTTCACTGGCTTTGGTGAGTTGTCTTTCCGGTGGATACAGATTTGCATCGGTTCTCCGATACGTAGGTCTAGTTTTTTTTTAACTTTTAATGATTAGTTTGACACAAATTATAACCCATCAATCAAATAAATGCTCCATGTAAATACTGCTACTCCAACTTCTGAGCAAATATAATAAATCTTTAAAATAAAGAATTATTATTTTGTATAATAATAATTTTTTATGTCATCACTCTGCGGCGTGGGCGTACGCGTCCGCGTACACGTGAACAACTTCTTCTCCAAAACTACAAGGCCTAGAGACATGCTGTTTTTTTTAAAAGATACCTTATCTATCGAGGATGAAAAATTGTTTATGGCATGCAAATCTGTCTGTTCGTCTGTTTGCTAGAGACATTACAAGGGGGGTACCCCCACCAAAAGTGTGAAAATTTCAACTTTTTATCACAATTTTCTCAGTGACTATTGTAGGGATTTCTCTCATATCTTGCATATATGTACTAGTCCAGAGGTAGATTCTCTTGTGTGAGTATGAGACCTGGATCTGTCTTACTTTTTTTTTAATAAATTTTTTTAATAATTTTTAATGCATTAAAATTCATGAAATCATGCACTAAATCACTTATAACTTCAAAAGTGTTGCATTTACAGCATTTTGTGAAAATATGTTGTTCAGATACTTTTTTCACAGCTACAATATGGTGAGTAAGTTGGGTGTCTGTCTCAATAGCTAAGTGAGTAATAGCTACTTTTGGGCTTTTCAGTAACTTCCATTATGAGTAAAATCACTTGTAACTTAAAAACTATTGCATTTAGAGAATTTCGTATAAATACGGTATGTTATTCAGCTACTTTTGGGCCAGCTATAACATAGTGAAATTTCAGACCTGTAGCTCATGGCATAGCTGAGTAATAGCTACTTTTAGGTTATCACTGTTGAGTAAATCGCTTATAACTTGAAAACTATTGCATTTAGAGAATTTCGTATAAATATGTTATTCAGCTACTTTTGGGTCAGCTATAACATAGTAAAATTTCAGACCTGTAGCGCATGGCATAGCTGAGTAATAGCTACTTTTAGGTTATCACTGTTGAGTAAATCACTTATAACTTGAAAAGTGTTGCATTTAGAGCATTTTGTTAAAATATGTTATTCAGCTACTTTTTTCATAGCTACAATATGGTGAGTAAGTTGGGTGTCTGTCTCAATAGCTAAGTGAGTAATAGCTACTTTTGGGCTTTTCAGTAACTTCCATCATGAGTAAAATCACTTGTAACTTAAAAACTATTGCATTTAGAGAATTTCGTATAAATATGTTATTCAGCTACTTTTGGGCCAGCTATAACATAGTAAAATTTCAGACCTGTAGCTCATGGCATAGCTGAGTAATAGCTACTTTTAGGTTATCACTGTTGAGTAAATCACTTATAACTTGAAAACTATTGCATTTAGAGTATTTTGTTTCAATATGTTATTCACCTATTTTGGGGTCAGCTATAACATGGTGAAGTTTCAGACCTGTGGCTCATTTCATAGCTGAGTAATAGCTACTTTGAAGTTCTCACTGTTGAGTAAATCAGTTATAATTGGAAAACTATTGCATTTACAGAAATTTGTGCAAATATGTTATTCAGCTACTTTTGGGTCAGCTATAACATAGTGAAATTATAGACCTATAGCTCATGGCACAACTGAGCAATAGCTATTCTCAGGTACTCACTGTTGAGTAAATCAGCTATAACTTGAAAAATATTGCATTTGGAGTATTTTGTTAAAATATATTGTTCACCTACTTTTGGGTCAGCTATAACATAGTGAAATTACAGACCTATAGCTCATGGCATAGCGGAGCAATAGCTATTTTCAGGTTCTCACTATTGAGTAAATCAGTTGTAGCTTGAAAACTATTGCATTTACAGTAGTTTGCTTAAATATGTTGTTCACCTACTTTTGGGTTAGCTATAACATAGTAAAATTTCAGACATGTAGCTCATTGCATAGCTGAGTAATAGTTCCTTTGAGGTTCTCACTATTGAGTAAATCAGTTGTAACTTGAAAACTATTACATTTAGAGTAATTTGTTAAATATGTTATCCACAGAATTTTTGGTCAGCTATAACATAGTGAAATTGCAGACCTCTATGTCATGGCATAGCTGAGCAATAGCTACTTTCAGGTTCTCACTGTTGAGTAAATCATTGTATCCACTGGATAGCCGCAGTGTGTAGAGAGAGATTTCACCATTACTGCTCTGATGAAAAAAAATATTATAGCTAGCTTTCTTAAGTTTGCAGTATATATTAATAACCATAAAATGTTGTCTGGGAATATTTTTGGCCTCATTTTGAGAAACAAGATGGCCGCCACAGATGTTTTTTGTCAGTCATGAAAAGTGCTTATATCTCCCTTATTATTGATCCTAGAGGTTTGGGATGATAAACCAACCTGTAGGAAATCATGGGGTGGGAATCTTTTGGTGTGGTCAGATTTGACCTTCAATGACCCCTCCTTCAAGGTCAAACAAGGATAACCAAACTTAAAAGTGCTTATAACTCGCTTATTATTGGTCCCAGAGGTTTGGGATGGTAAACAGACAGGAAATCATGGTCTGTGAATCTGTTGATATGGTCCAATTTGACCTTGGAACCCTCCTTCAAGATCAAATGAGGATAGCGAAAATTGAAAGTGCCTACAACTCGCTTATTATTGGTGACAGAGATTTGGGATGGTAAACCATCCCATAGGAAATCATTGGCTCGGAATCTTTTGGTATGGTCAGATTTGACCTTTGGACCCCTCCTTCAAGGTCAAATGAGAACAGCCAAGCTTAAAAGTGCTTATAACTCATTTATAATTGGTCCTAGAGGTTTGGAATGGTAAACCATAGGAAATCATGGGCTGGGAATGTATTTGTGTGGTTAGATTTGACCTTGGACCCCTTCTTCAAGGTCGAACGAGGATATTGCATTTGTAGTATTTCTTTAAATATGTTTTAACCTATGTTTTACACTTAAACAATTACCTTGTTATTTTCCTTCATAATACCATTTACAGGGCACAACTTTTTTATCCTTTGCTTCTGTCAGCTTCGGAATTTCTTTCGAACTTGCTGTTCAGTTACCATTTACTGTATTTCTGTACAGCCCTTTTCCTGATAATTATTCTGTCCTCTAATCACCTTCACAAATCAAAAACACTCAGTCAGCTGACACAGTGCCCGTTCACGGGCACTCTCCTCTTGTTTTAAATAAATGAAAGATCCTTAGTATCTTGGAAAGAACCTTTGTGGAGAGGACCATGTAAAAGTTAGTGCACAAGAAAGGGTTTTTTAACATCTCTTTTTGTTCAGAACTATTTAAGAGGATATAATGAATGTTTTGAAATTCTGTGTTGTCAGATTTGACCTATATCTGCTTTATTAAGAAAACGATATAAACACCATCTGAAGACATCTGTTCGATATGTATTGGAGCACCGTTGTAAACAGTCAGAGCTGTGTCTAATCAAATTTTCAAATGGTCTTAAAAAGGGTCCATGAAAATATTGCTCCTTCTCCAACTGTCCCCTAAAGCTTTTATATTACATTTGACTGTTCGCTGTGGTGCTACAATAAATATGAAACATTTTGTCTTTGTCACTCCACAGCCTTACCGAAAGATTCAAACATCCACAATTTCCTCTTATTTCATCATACGTGCTTGATTATTTTAAACTATTTAGAATCTTTTTAGTTTAGTTTTTTTAACTGTAAAACTAATGAAAATTGACTAAAAGAAAGAAAAAGATTTGAGGAAAGAAATCTCAGACTCTCGCTTTAAAATATTGAAGAAGTACATTATGAATATTTTGAAGTCGGAGCAGGAGCAAATGAGGTCAGAGGGAATTAGGTTGGACCACAGAGTTTCATGGATTTTGCAGGCGATTATTATTGGGTCAACTATAAAAATATTCAAAAATTTATGAAATAGCTCGAGAAATGAAGATTATCCAGGGCCTGTATTCACCAAGCAGATTAAATTAAGTGAAAATTTAGCTTTACTTAAAAAAATGGCTTAGCTAATTTTTGGATTAAATCGGTATTCACAAAGTTAAACTAATTTTTGGATTAAGTGCGGCACATTGAGCTATATTCAATCCAAAAGTTAATCCGTTTTCTTGGGTGGATTAAAGTTAATCCAAAAGTTATTCCAAGAATTAGCTTGGCTTCTCTGGGAATAGGAATCTAATCCTAATCCAATTTTTGGATGAATTAAGCTAATTTTCGCTGATCTTTTGTGAATCCATTTTGTGAATATGCCCCATGGAAATGTTTTTCACGCATTCATCATTAAATATGTGATAGCTTTCATACCCATAACCTTAAAACACTTTTGAAATGTTTTCTATCAAATGTTTTGACAACATTCTATCACAATTGTCTTAAGTTTGTCATCCAAATTTTCAGAATTTTTATTAAATGTTTAATTACCTTCAAACATTTGCAAATAAAGATGGCAGTGAGCAGTAATAGGGGATTTTAGAGAAAATTACCCCACATTCTGTGCCTTACAGTAAAAATTGAATGGTTGTACAATTTTTAAGCTGCTGTCTCACCCCAGTTAATTTTACCCAAAATAGACAAATAATATGATCAATAAGCCATTCAACTGTGAACGTGAGCACTCAGAGAGTGCATACCTCCATCAAGACCCAACAGCAAGGTTGCCTTCAATGATAAAAATCCTTTAAACAGTTCCTGGATCCAGACATTGACTCAGACAAGCCCCAAAATCAAATTATCTCTTCCTTTTGATGTTGTTGACATTTCATGAAAATTTTGTTGGATTCTGTCCAAACTTTTTCCAATTATTTTGCACACAGACAGACGCCACCAAAAACATAACCTTGGCAGAGTTCTCTAAAAGCCCCTATTATTGCTCACCGCCATAAAAAAGTCTGTTGACTTGGTGTAGGTAAATATAACAAACAAGGCCGAAAGGTGTTTTGATCAACTAGTATGAGCTGCAAAGCCATCAGAGACACGAGTAGTGCACTGACGTGGTCACACATCCAATGACTAACGTAGCCCATCACCACTTAACATCTATAAATGACAGACAGTCAGTGTGGCCACGCCACAACTTCTGTAAAACAAAGACACAATTCATGAAAGTCCGGAGACAAAAGAAAAAAAAAAACAAAAAAAGAGCTTTCTAGAAGCGTGAGCTCACTTAAAAATTCTGTTTGGATTATTGTCCTTAGTAGGTATGACTTAAAAACTAATGCATTTCGAGTATTTTCTTTAAATATGTGATTCACCTACTTGTGAGTCAGCGATAACATAGTAATCTTGCAGACCTGTTAGCTACTTTGAGGTTATCACTGTTGAGTAAATTGTTTGCTACTCGAAAACGATTGCACTTAGAGAAATTAGTTTAAATATGTCATTCATGTACTTTTGAACCAGCTATAACATAGTAAACTTTCAGACCTGTAGCTCATGGCATAGCTGAGCAATAGCTACTTTCAGGTTCTCACTGTTGAGTAAATCAGTGGTAGCTTAAAACTATTATATGTACATTATTTTCTGTAAATATATAATTCACCTATTTTTCTGTCAGCTATAACTCGAAAACTATTTCATTTAGAGTATTTCATGTAAATATGTTATTCACATACTTTTTGGTCAGCTATAGCATGGTAAAATTGCACACTAGTAGCTCATTGCATAGCTGACCAATAGCCACATTGAGGTTTTCACTGTTGAGTAAATTAGTTGTATCTTGTAAACTATTGCATTTGGAGAATTTTGTTTAAATGTGTTTTTATCTACTTTTGAATCAGCTATGGTAAAATTGCATACGTGTAGCTTGTTGCATAGCTGAGCAATAGCTATTTTCAGGTTCTCACTGTTAAATAAATTAGTTGTAACCCGAATACTATTGCATTTACAGTGTTTTGTTTCAATGTGTTTTCCACCTACATTTTTACTCCAAATGGTACTTTACATTGGAGTGCCATTTGCAGGGTACAGTTTTTAGGTCTGTTTCTTCCTTCACTTCTACTCTAACACTCAAGACACACAGTCAGCTGACACAGAGCCCGTTCACAGGCACTGATTGCTTGTTTTTAAAAATGCAAAACATAAAAATGCTTGTGTGAGATAGAGCAATTTCATCAAAATTTTTGAAACACTGTATCCAAAATAACTACCCTGCCCAAGGACCACTTTTCCTATATTCTGACTTTGTTGTGCTATAAGCAGAACTTTCTTACATGATTAAGCTGCCATTGTTTCTCCTTTTCGGGACGCTTTGGTTTTGCCATGCAAAAACAATTGCTTTGTTTTGCAAGCGATCCTCTAGGTCCAGCTTGTCACAAAAGATGACATTTTCAATGTAAAATAATTTGAATGTTAATATAAAGTATATAAGTGAAGATTAAAATTTCAATGCTGTGCAAATTTGAAAGGTTTCTTAGTGTTTTAGTTATTTTCACATCAGCAAATCTCTAAATTTAAAAAAAACGTGACAGATGGCTGTAATTATAAGATGTATAGTTTACTCTCTGCAAGGTAATCTTATGTGTATGTTGTGTTTAACACATTTCACAAAATTGAAAATTAAAATTTTCTGTTTTACATGTTTTCCAGGGAGCTTTCTTGATGGGAAAATATTTGGCACCTTTGCAAGAAGAATGAATTTTGGATTAGTTTTTCATTACTTGACATCAAAGTATGAGGATCATATGTCATATGCAGGTATAATACTGACTTATTATAAGTTATTAAGCTGCACAAAGTTAATAAATTCTTGAATAACATAAAGGTTTGTAGCAGACTATCGCTGAGTTTTCTGTTGCCATGGCAACCCTTTTTGACTGGCCTGTGGCTGAAGGTGACATAGTTTCAATAATCGAGGGACTTGTAAGACTAACATTTTCTGAAAACAAAATCACTTTGCTCCATTTTTTACAGAAGAGTGGGCAAGACAGTCATAACACCATAAAGATAAGTGATAACACCATAACATTGAGTCAACGGAACAATTAACAACAATTAACAGACTTCAGACCCTAAGAGATCAGTCATGAGACAGAAAGGTTATAAACATGCTTAATATTTGTAATGAGCGTCTGCTTTGGTTACAGTCTCTCCTGTTTTGACTAAAACAGTAAGTTACTCGACCAATGAGATTACACATCAATCTATAGTATATTGGTCTGTAGGGCCAGAATTTATGGTTTGCCAGCCTCAGTGTAAATATAATGATCAATGTGACTGTTGTTGTTATTAGTGGGTACATCAGTTTTATTGATATAGTCGATATTTATTGTTTTGGGACTGGGTTGCTGATGTCGATGTCAGAAGACGTATATCAGTACCGCCATTTTAATTTAAAATGTAAACTTGCACTTGAAATATCTGAAATAAACCCTAAATCTGAAGAAATTGTACACTTTATCTCGCGGTTTTGCAGTTTTGAATGCGTTTTTAATCAAAACTGCCATTGTTTTGTTGTGATAAATTTCGCTTTTTCTCAGCAGTTGGGGGAGTTAGAATAAAATATTTTTGGTATCCTGGATTTGGTAGACAATATCACACCCCCGATATCGGCCGATATTGAAGTATTTTTACATTCAATATTGATATGCACACAGCCAAACAATTTACCCCCTAGTTGTTAATAAATTAAAATTATTTAAATATCTATACTTCAGTTTGGCCTTCTATGACATTCAATATTGAAATATTGTTTCTGATTGTAAAAGGTATTTTGTTTTACTACAAGACTTGGGTAAATGTTACCAAAAATGTCATGTTATTACTTCGTGTAATGTGGTCAGTCAGCTATAAAAAAAGATAATAAATTTTAATGAACGTAATTAAAAATTACAATGTCAAGATTGAAAGTTCAAACCATTATCAGTCAGTGTTGATATATGATGCACTAGTGTGAACATATAAGTTATCATAATGACTTTAAAGATAAATGTATTTCTGTTTAGATCCCAGAACTAAACACTGGTTGTTGTTGAATAACAGTCCGAAATATGTTCTCATGGTCACTGGAGTCTACCTTGCCTTTGTATTCTTTGGTCTCAGGTTTGTTGATTCATAATGATTATAAACTTGCATAATATTGGGGGTGTCCATAATACTTCGGGTATAGTGAGTAAAAATCATCAGCATAGATTACTCAATGAAGTTTGGGCTTGACAGCGATCACTTTCAAAGTTTAGCATGTACCTTTGTAGTAAGTCAACTTCCACTGTTGGGGCTACCATAAATGAAAGATAATATTGATAAATATCTTGATTCTTTGGAAGTGGCATATGATATCCCATAAAAGGCTGAATATCACTACAAAAATGATAATATTACTTGATTTAACTCGCCTAATGTGTCAATAAATTACTAGGAAAGTCACTACTAGCTGACTAATCGACAGCAGTTATAGCAGTGCTGTATGTCGACATCATACTTTAAAGTATAAATAATCCCTCAGTCTAGTAAAAGATGACAAAAGGTGTGAATCAATTAAATACATGCATATTGTCACATCAAATAAGTTAAAACCTAACTACGGCCGTATTTTCTACATTGTTTGTGCATTCTAGAAAAAACAGAAGTACCATTTACGTCTTATATCACCCACTTCCTGTCTGAAATAAATTAACCTGTAGACACATTGCCTTTTAGAATTTGAAGCTTAAGATTTTTGGTAGTTTTATAAATTCAGCGGTTATTCGGTGTCGACACGAATAGTAATTAGTGAATAACCAACATGAAATAATTGGAGTCGTGATGTCCCTATAAATTACAGTTAGTTAAATGTTCCAAAACAGTTTGCTGGTTTTAAAAAATTATTCTTGGATTATGAGAGGGAATGCTATAGAATAACAATGACTTCACCACAAGGGAAGTCTGGTGTCTATGGCCTGGTGGTTACAGTACTGGACTTCAGAATGAAAGGTCTGGGGTTCAATCTTTGGCTGGGTCTTTGGAGTTTGTAACCATGGGCAAAGTACCTTTCACAGATGTGTACTTCTCCATCCAGGAGTCTAAATGGGTACTAACAGTACTTGGGGAGGTACACCTGCAATGGGCTGGCTTCCTCTTCAGGGAGTGCTAATACTCTTAGTCACTTCATGCCAAAGAAACCAGAAATAAGCACCAGCCCAGTGGGTTACTTGTGTACTTTACCTTTTTACAAGATAAGGACTGGGGCTGTATTCTTCAACATTCTTTGCTAAGGTCACCTTAGAAACAAGTTAGGAATGGTTTTCTACTTTGATACTTTACTACTTTGTATTGGTCAACCTCTACTTTGTATTAGGTATCACTTAGATTCTATGTCAGGAAAACTCCATGTACTTTGTACTGTAACTGTAACTTGAAAACCAGTATATCTAAGTTAGGAAGAGTCTTATTCCACAACAATTCTTACATAAGGTGCCCTTTGGTTTTTACTGAATCATCTGTGTTGTTAAAAATGGTGAAACAGCTCATTTTTGTGAGGGAAAATGCTGTTTTTAATATTGTGTTACAGTTTAATACCAATAAAACAAGATTCCCTGCAATAATTGCATATTTAAAAAAAAAACCATTCTATTATGTGAGGTACTGCTGCAGATAACCAGAAATCTAATTGGAGGTTTAAGGTGACATTAGAGTTAGGATGCTGATGAATACCATTTTGATCTAAGTTAGTCCAAGCTTGAGAAAAACTTGGAATCCAAGTTAGGAACAGTCTAAGTCTTGTTGAAGAATACTGGCCCCCTGTCTCCTTTTGACCATAACTGTGGCAAGCTATGAATTAATTTCATGTGAAACTACATTTGATTCTTTGTGTTCGTCTTTTTAGGTATATGAAAACACGATCGGCGTTCAAGATACCTGTGTCAGTGATCTTTTTGTACAATGCTGGATTGGTGGCTCTCTCGCTGTACATGTTCATCGAGGTAATTCCAGGTGCTAGCGACACTAAACAAATGCCAGACTTAGGTCATGGCTATTTCAGCTAAACCCTGAATTAAGTTTAAGATTTTGTCTCAGATAAATATATTTTTAATCACCGAAATTGCAGAGATTTTTACTGTTTACATTCTTACCTTTGTGGAAAATAACATCAAACCATTAATTGTTAGCATTTGCCAGTTTGACACTCAATATTGAGTTAACCTGCATTAAAATGTCAACTGGCAACTTTTGCTACAAACCTCAAGTATTTTTGAGTTGTAGGTTCAGTGGATTTGGAAAATTTTGTGTTAAACTTCATATACTTATTTCTGCATGGATGTTACTGTAACTGAAACCAATTGAGAATTTGTAAAAATACATTTGTAATAATGCAGTGTTCGCTCTCGTCAAAAATGATTGCGAGACAGACTGTCTCCCTTCACTTGAAAAGGTGAGACAACTGTGAAAAAATGTGAGACATGTTTTACTTCAAGATATTTTGAAATATTTAGTTCCAAATTGGGACTCCATTAAATCTTCTTTATTTAAATAATAAGAAATAGATGATAAACTAAAAAAAGTTCAAATAAATAAACTATTTAATGCTGTTTTTATTTGTCATTTTTTTTTTAATTTCACTTCTAAACCACATCTTAATGGCTTATTGGCTGGGTGCTACTGTTTTTTTATTATTTTTTTTTTTATTATTACTTTACTGTTATCTGGATTCATCAAATAAATAAATAAATCGCATTTTTTCTCTTTTCTTTGAAGAAATATATATTTTGTCCCTTCTGATAATAGACGAATTTCTTTGGTCAGTAGTTGTTTCGACTGTTTCCCCTGTGACACAATATGCAGAGGACGAGTTAAAAAGTAGACATAAAGCACGGAAATCTCGTGAGAATACCTGAATTCTCGCGTGAATTACTGTTAGCTGGATGTATCAAATAAAATAAACTCACCTTCATGTCTTTCTCACCTATTTCTATGAGGAAATATATACGTCGTCGCTTCCGATAATAGACGAATTTCTTCAGTCAGTTTTGAGTGTTTCGCCTGGTAGCGACAGCACAGACGCGTTGGTGAGTTTGTTTTGCGACAACTCGCCCCAGAGTGTGTACAAACTCGTGAAATCACGCTCGAGAGCGAACACTGATAATGTATTGTAACAATATATACAATGTATCCACAGTAAAGGCCGCTGGGGAATAAAACTAAATTGTTACAAGATCTGGTATTCAGGTCTTATACGATGCATATTCTATAAAAATAAAAAGGCTGAAAAGAGTTGGCATTCATGCAGAATTTATGATTTTATATGTGATAATGCAAACATAGGCCCTCTCATGGATGACTTAGGTATGTTCTAGTACATATTTTTAGCCTCACTGTCGTGGTAAGTTACCATTTAATCACTGGCTTGTCACCTGTGGAGTCCTGGGTTTGTGGTTCAGCACATGTAAACATGTGGCAGTCAGTGAGAACCTGTCTTGATGTGACCTTATTTTGTTGTATATATCTATTCAGTGCACTGTCTCCTTCTACCACAAGCCCAGACTACACAAGTACACCCCAAGCTCTCTAGTGACTGACATTCTCCTGAGAGTCCAAGTCTCAGGGATGACCATCTATCAACATCCATGAATTTCTTTAACCTGCCACTGGGAATAGGACCTACTGACAGAAGGCCACCATTTTAAGTGGCCATCCAAACCACTATGTGTCTACCTGTTCTTGGGTTCGAGTCCTCCTGGGTGTTCCAGGGCAAGTGTGTGAGGGCACAGTGGCAGTGACCTTAACTGCTGCACAAAGTTGAGGTTTTACGTCGCTTCAAACAACAAGGTTCGCCTTAACTGTTGAAAGGGACATGGTACTCTGAACTTTACCATCCTGTAGTACATATTTATGACATTGTTTTTCATACTATTAACAATGCTGTAAACATATTACTCCTTTATTTTCAGATTTATGCTAACGTTTTTGCCTTGAATTATAATTTCTGGTGTGCGCCATACAATGCAGAAACAATTAAAAATCCAGCAGAACTCAGGGTGAGTATAATAAGTAATATTATTTTTCAATGCAAGCCGTATTTGACCCATATAGAGGGATACATGCAGTGGGATATATCGTACCATGGACAATTGGTATCAATAACTTCCAGTTTTTCAGCAATATCTTGGAAAGTATGTAAGCTATAGATATGCATTATATGTCATTAGAAAAATCCATGCAGAAATGGCTGAGAAATTGCAAGTTAAAGACTGAGACTGAACTGGTACCCATGTTTTTGCCAGCCTTTTTCACATCCTCTCTTTTAATATGGATTTATTTAACTCATACCTCATACAAAATTATGGTGGATTAAAAACGTAAAACATCCCTCATTAGACATATACAAAAAAAATATATCACTCATGAAGATTAGCAATATAATACTCGTGCTACGCACTCGTATAATATTGTTATCTTCATTTGTGATATATTTTTTTGTATACGTTATTCGGGAAGTTTTCATATAAAAAATGCATAAGCAGACTGACTGTAAGTCAAACTTAGGCATAAAATGGAACTTCCAACATCAGAAAAAAGAGAAGTTTAGGTGGCATGTATTTTCTGATGTCTTGCTGGTAAGCAATATATATCTAGTCTTCTGTAACTCATGTTATTTTCAAACAGTTTGGTGTATTGTTTACCCAATATTTTTTTTTAATATTCAGGCCATAGTTCCTTTAGAATAAAGATATCGATGAGAAGCATCACCCATGACAGGCATTTGTTTTATACTGTGCAGTTCCTTTCTGTTTCAAGAATGAGATATGAAAGTCTGATCTTTGTTCCAAATAATGTTCCCATACAAGCTGTTACCACAGACACTACCACATGCCTGGTCTGAAAGTGGAGTTTTCTGATGAATCTGTTTTGTCAAAGTGACGTGCATTTTACAGAAGATTGTTCTTGTACAAATCTTCTGCAGTGGAAAAGGCTTTTGTGGAATAACAGTGCAGTGAAGTGCCTGGTAGTTATCTAATCTGCTTTGCAGGCACAGTATCTTCCCCACAGTGGGGAATTCAGTACACTAAGTGAACAAAAAATATTGATCAATAGGATAGTCGAGGGCTGGTCAAATTATGAATGTCTTTTGTATAAATAGTAGATTTGGTATAGCTAACAATGCTGTCCTGCGTGATATTTCTTCCTAAAATGAAACAGCCTAAGATTCAAACCTTTCCATTGATATTTAAATATGTCTACCTTCTAGATGCCTGCAACCCTTTAAACACATTTGTTCATTAAACTACTGTAACACTATCAGAGACATTTATGAAACTGTTTTGCCCTGTGGCGTGTGAGTTTACACGATGTTTGTGCATGTCTTACAAATAACCAGGATCATTGTATTTTTGTCACAGTTGGCCAAAGTGCTGTGGTGGTGTTTCTTTTCAAAAGCTATTGAGTTGTTGGACACTGTCCTGATGATTCTCCGGAAGAAAAATGAACAAGTAAGTCATTCTGATGTTTGATGCCTTATGTTGTGTACATTTTTTTGCGCTACAATAGCTTACCATGTGGAACTGAATGCGGTTAGAATGGCAGCAGGCATCATGACCAAAAAAATAGACCCCCAAATATGTGACTTGATCTTCCTCTTCTGAAGAATCAGAAGTCTCAGCTAAAGTTTAAAAGTCTTCTAGAAAAGGGGGGATTCTTCTGAGCCCGAAAAATTCAAATCTGACCCAAAGCCAAAACTTGACCCAGACCCCGTTTTTTACTGGGAAGTAGATGTGTCTGACTTGCCCTCACAATACACTGAGGACATTGAGACTTTCAGGGCAGGTCCTTAACCTCCCTGACCCCAGGGACAGTATATCAGTGTCCTCTACCACTGTGTGGGGTCTTAACAAAGTGACTCAACAACAGGAGCTCAGGCCTAAGGGTCCTTCAGCTATGCTGCCAGTCAGCACTATTCTCAAGGAAGTCTTAGATAAATTTGAACAGGACCTTTAGTCTGCAAATTTACCTGAAATTTTACAACCCACCACCCCCCCCCCCCCCCCCCCCCCCCCCCCCACCGTTTTCCTCAGGCAGGGGGAAATTGAGTAACAGAGGATCCAGAGGTGGTTTTTGACCTCACCCAAGGGGACAAAAGCATGGAAACCCCTCCTCCCAATGACTCCTCAGCCTCAATCAGTCCACCAGTAAGAGGCCACTCTGTTCATTCAGGAGAAACTGGCAAAAAGAAAGAATGCACAAACAACATGTTAAAAATTGTTACCACAGGTTACGTTCTACCATTCATCTCAAAACCAAAATTAGCCACAGTTCCCCTGATCCATTCAGGATACAAGGCCCATCAAAACAAACTAGCTCTGGCTTCCTGCATGGAGTCTCTTCTGTCAAAGAACGCTATTGAAAGGGTGGAAAATGTGAGATCTCTTTGGTTTTATAGTCACCTGTTTCTAGTCCCCAAGCCTTACCAAAAGTGGAGGGCATTCATGGACCTCAACAGGCTCAACGTCTTCCTATTAGTAGAAAGAATCAAAATGGAAACACCAGAGTCCATCAGGGCCTCTGTTTCCAGGGGAATGGTGTCTATAGACTGGTCAGGCACCTACCTCCATATCCCCATCCACTCAACCTCAAGGAAGTACCTAAGGTTCATCCACGGTTCTCAAGTGTTCCAGTTCACCTCCCTCCCTTTTGGCCTAACCAAGGCCCCACATATTTTTACAATGATTGTAAAGGAAGTGAAGCTGATGGTCCTCACAAGGGGAGTCAGACTTCACCAATACCTAGACAATTGACTTATCAGGGCCCTCTCTCAGGAGGAGGCACAAGTGAACACTCAGATGGTAGTGGACCTAACAGTCCTTAGGGTGGATAATCAATCAAGAGAAGTCCTAGCTTAAACCCAGTCAGGTGCTTTTGTTTGTGGGCTAGGAATACCATCTAGATTAGGGTGGATAATCAATCAAGAGAAGTCCTAGCTCAAACCCAGTCAGGTGCTTTTGTTTGTGGGCTAGGAATACCATCTAGATTCAGCCCTTGTAAAACCCACTCAAGACAGTTGGCTCAGTCCTCAGGATTTGATCCTATGCTTAAAGTCAAAACATGTATTTACTGCAAGATGTTTCATGCTGGTAATTGGGTTGCTCCCTCCAACGGGGAAGATGGTCCCGGAGGGTCACCTTCAAATGAGACCCTTTCAGTGGCATATCAGGGAGCATTGGAGCTATCCTCAGTCGTTGGACGTCCTTCTTCCTTGGTCAGAGACCATTTCAGCTCACCTAGAGTGGTGACAAAACCCTGTCAATGTGATGAAGGGCGCAGACCTTCACCCAAAGACCACAACATCCAAATCTTTACAAATGCTTCAAACGAAGGTTGGGGCACTCACTTAGAGCAGGTCTGTGATCAAACAGGAAACAAAGGTTACACATAAATATTCTGGAGTTGAAGGCATTATCTCTGGCCCTGAAAAGGTTCAAGGACCAGTGTCAAAAAAAACAGTGTTGGTTGCTACAGACATCTCAGCAGTGGTAACCTACATAAACAAATGAGGAACCCACTCAACAGAGATGTATGCTTTGGTGTAGAAAATCATGACCTGGTGCCATCACTACCACATCACCCTAAGAGCCTGGCACATTCCAGGGTTCCTGAATGTGATGGCTCACAGTCCAGGTCAAACCAGGTCCAATCACCCTAAGAGCCCAGCACATTCCAGGGTGCCTGCTGTGATGACTCACTGTCCAGGTCAAACCAGGTCCAATCAACAGAATGGTCACTGAATCTGCAAGTATTCAAACAGATCTGTCTAAGTGGTTCACCCCTCATGTAGATCTATTTGCCACTCGTCTGAACCACAAACTTCCACTGTGTGTGTCTCCAGTCCCTGACCAAAATGCTTGGGATGTAGATGCCGTACACACAACTGGTTGGGTCTCACTGCTTATGCTTACCCGCCGACGGGTGTCCTTCACAGGGTGATCCACATCAGGCAATGCAATTGCCTCATCTTCTAATAGGCCGAGTCTGGCCAGACATGCTCTGGTTTTCAGACCTAGTGCAGCTCTCAACAGAGATCGCACTCTGGTTACCAGTGTCAACATCACATCTCAAATGACCCACAACCAAGTGTTCCACAACATCTGAACCTTCACACCTGGTATCTAGGAGTGGACAACTCAAAGGTCATCAGCAAGGCCCATCTACCAGTCAAAGTGGGCCCTATTTAAAAAATAGTGCTGAGAAAATTTGGTGGATTTGTCCACTCCCTCTGCGAAACAAGTCTCACATTTTTTCATGTACCTGTACCAAGATCTAAACAGGCACCCATCAACTATTGATGGTTATAGGACGGCCATTGTTGACACCTTGGGCCCAGCGGGTGCCATATTTCTCCAAGCTCTAACCTTTACAGGTTACTTTACAGATTTCACAGGGATCGTCCCAAAAATTCCAGAAACCTTCCTAAATGGAACCTTTCTGTTGTATGTAATGAGTTGACAAAAGCACCTTTGAACCTATGAAAGACATACACCTCAAACATCTTACCCTTAAGACTGCTTTCATGCTAGCCTTGGCCTACAGAAAGTGCCACAGTGAAATTCATGCCAGCGTAAAGTGTGCAATTTAAACCAATGGGAAAAAGTAGCTCTTTGCCCTCTTCAGATTTTATAGCCAAAAACCAACTAGCAAGAGAGTGTCAAAGAGTGTCTCGAGTGACTATTCCTGTTTTGACTACCATTGTAGATAAACAATTCAAAGAAGACAGGATCCTGTGTCCAGTACAGGTTCTGAGGTACTACCTGGATCGAACCAAGGACCTTGGAGGATCTTGATCCTTACTATTTATATCCTTTAAAAAAGGACATACACAGACATCCAACCTGCTACCCTCTCTTCTTCTAAAACAAACTATCCTTTTATATTATAAACAAGCAGATCAACAAGCCTTGGACCTCGTACAGGTGAAGCCTCATGATATTAGGGCCTTTGCGGGCCTCTAAGGCCTTTTATGGTGGGGTTTCGGTGGACTAAATCATGCAAGCTTGTTACTGGAAAGCTCACAATTCTGTTACAAATTGTTACCTAAAAGACCTTACTTGGTCAGATAACAAAAGTAAGTACCTGGTCTAGTATCAGCAGCTCAGCAAGTTCTAGACCCTTCCCCTCAGACTAGTCATCCTCTGATAGAAAGGTGGGGGCACATCCGCTGTGACCAAGTCTTCAGGAGTCTGATTCCCAGGGTGTAGGTATGTGATTTTCTCCTCAGGATATCTGAAAAGGTCTTTTATTGTTTCTTTTAAAACAGTTTTTAATGTGTATAATGTATTATTTTCAAGATTCCAAGATTTTCAAAGTTTTTGGCTTCTTACAGTACCCAGTTTTTAACCGGGGCACTGTAAGTGGGACTGGTAACATATATATATGTATATAGTTTCGAAAAAGGAAGTCTCACGGTATTTCACTATCCGGGTCATCTTGCCTCAGTATATAAAGCATCGGGCCAGTATTATGTTTCTATTTTTCTTGGATGTTGGTCTTGATGCCAGTGGCCATCCGAGATAGCATTCAGTTCCACATGGTAAGCTTGTTTTTAATATTTTCAATTTTATTGTTGATTTGTTGGCTATAATGAGTCTTGTTTGAGGTTCCACATTACAGTTAGTTTAGCTATCATACAATTCAAATTTTCAGAGGATAGTTGTGTGAGGCGGAGACAGTCCAATTTTGTGTTTGTCCCAACCATTTCAAGAGAATTGTAAACTACTAACTCAAATTCAGTGCTATGTAATGTGAGGTTCATTTGTCACAATAAAACACAGACTAGAACCATGTTTACATCTGCCTAGAAGTTTATGTTTTTGGTCTGTTCAGTTGTCTGTCTGTGTTTGCAATTATTCTAACACTAATGAAGGCATCTTTATGAAGATTTTTTCATACAAGTAGGGCCTGGACCGAAAGAAGAAGTGTAAAAATATGGGAACAGATTTAGATTATTCTCAGGATACAGAAAAAACAAGGCCACTGCCACAGCGGTTATCTCCCGCCTTAGGATCAGTAATATATGAGAAGGTAGATATAAGGCCTTTGTAGTAAGATGATCCCGTTTGACACTGAAGAAGGCGTCAAAGGTTAAAGTCCGCAACTGGAAAAGATTCCCAGGCTATGACTTCCTATAAGTTACTTTCATAATCCAAACCCCTAGTAGCAATGATAAGGGAGAAATTAGGCCTTTTTAATAGGATAATCTCATTTGACATTAAACGTGATATTGCGGCCATTTTGTTTTTAAAGCTAGGCCAAAATTACTATCAGGCCAACTTTCCTAGCCATATATCTTTAGTGCAAATTTGACGAACCTTGCTGGAATATTTCAAGTTTTACAGCACCTTAATAATTGTCAAATAATTATATCCCCAGACGAAAGTCGGGGATATATTGGATTCAGGTCCGTCGCGCCGCCGCCGCCGCCGCCGTAGAAATTTCCTTGTGGACGCGATAACTCAAAAACAAATTAATATTTTTTTTTCAAACTTGGTACACATGTTAAGGGTGCCCAAAGGAAGATCCCTATTTTAAGGTGACCTTAAACTCCCAGTAAAAAAGAACTTATGGCCACCTTAAGGTCAGAAATTGGACTTTTGGCCACTTAGAGCCCTGTAGGTCACAAACTATGATGCTCAGCTGGCTGAAATTTTACCTGACAACACATTAATATGTTCTTAGTACATGTGCCGAAAATCACGACTTTAAGTTGAGGAGAAAATTGTGTTTGAGGCCCATAAATACCCCCACTTGGGGATTTTTTGCTATACTTTTCACATATTTTGCCCTATAATTTGGAAGTGGTAATTCTGATGAGTCTCAAACTGCGCTAGGTATAACTTTGATATGTAATCCTTGTCTGTAGAAAATTTTAGGGCTGTAGGTTTACCCAAAGGGATCGACTTAAGGTCTCAAAAGTGCCCACAGAGACCCAATTTATGCACTTTTTGCCACTTTCAAGCACTGTAGCTTTCAAACTATGTCTCTCATCTAAGTTAAATATCATCTGGGAATATATCTATGTGTTTTCTTATATGTGCCCCAACATTTAGGCCTTTAATAGACAGTTAACCTGTGTATCAGGACCATAAACACCCACCCGAGTGACCCTTATAAGACATTTTTCACATCTTTTTCCCTGTAACTTGGAAATGGTAAGTCTGAGAAGTTTCAAACTGTATTAGATATATATTCTGTGTGTAATCTTAGTATGTAACAGATTTTAAGTCTGAAGCTTTAATTTTGAAGGTCAAATTGAGGTCTCTAAAAGGCTCCCAAAGACCCAATATTTGGACTTTTTGCTACTTTTAAGCCCTGTGACTGTCAAACTATGTGACTGATAGAGCTCAAATCCTATCTGGGAAGATATTAGTATGTTATTTATATATGTGCCAAAAATTAAGGCTTTAAGAAGACATTTAACCTGTGTATGAGGACCATAAATCCCCACCCGAGTGACCATTTTTAGACATTTTTCACATATTTTGCCCTGTAACTTGGAAATGGTAAGTCTAAGAAGTTTCAAACTGTATTAGATGCATATTCTATGTGTAATCTTAGTATGTGACAAATTTTAAGTCTGAGGCTTTAATTTGAAGGCCACATTTAGGTCTCTAGAAGGCCCCATAAAGACCCAGTATTTGGACTTTTTGCCAATTTTAAGGCCTGTGACTGTTAAACTATGTGACTGATAGAGCTGAAATCTCATCTGGGAATACATTATTATGTTCTTTTTACATGTGCCAAAAATCAAGGCTTCAAGTAGACATTTAACCTGTGTATGAGGACCTTAAACACCCACCTGAGTGACCCTTTTAAGACATTTTTCACATATTTTGCTCTGTAACTTGGAAATGGTAAGTCTGAGAAGTTTCAAACTTTATTAGATACATATTCTATGTGTAATCTTAGTATGTAACAAATTTTAAGTCTGAAGCTTTAATTTGAAAGCCACATCGAGATCTCTAAAAGGCCCACAGAGACCCAATATTTGGACTTTTTACCACCTTTAAGCCCTGTGACTGTTAAACTATGTGATTGATGGAGCTGAAATCCCATCTGGGAATGCATTATTATGTCCTTTTTACATATGCCGAAAATCAAGGTTTTTAGTAGACATTTAACCTGTGTATGAGGGCCATAGACACTCGCCCAAGTGCCTTTTTGGACATTTTTTCCGTATTTTGCCCTGTTATTTGGAAATGCTTAGTGTGACAAGTCTTAAACTGTGTTATATATAATTTTTGTTTGTTATGTATGTCCCCCAAAAAGTTTCAGATCTGTTGTTTAATTGCTAAGGTCTCTTTAACAATTGTAAAATGCCCACAGAAACCCAATTTATGGACATTATGCCACTTTAAAGCCCAGTAACTGTCAAACTATGTGGGTTATAGAGCTGAAATCTTTGAATTTTTAAAAGGAAATGCCTGTCTATTTAAATTTTGAATATTAATAATGTTATGGCTATCTTAGTCTTTTAAGAACTTATTTTTGTGTGTTATACCTCTGCTTGCTGAGTTTTTAACTTTTTAAAATGAAACTGGTTAAACATATTCAAGTAGACAAAATGGACACTTTAAGTGAGCTTTAAGTCCCAATATTAATGAAATTATATCCTTATGTAGTAAAACTAGGGGATTTTTAACCCTCAACTAGCCCAGTTTTATTCAACTTGCCTCAGTTAATTTTGACACAGCTCCTACAGTTATGAACTCATTTCAGTTGATAATCACATACTTAAAATTCTCAATTCTTTTTGTATTTGAGTACCCCTTTTATATAGATTGTTTGTTTACCATTTATGCATCCCCCACCCGGATTCCCCCCACCCACCTCTGGGACCTCCAGCTATATTGAGTGACACTAAATAAACAAAGGTATTTAATGATATCAGATGAGAAACAAAGAACTCAATGGGGTTGCAGATCTTGTGTAATAGTGAGAGAGGTGTGGAGAAGGGGAGAGGGGTGGGGGTGGGAGGTGGTGGGCTTCATTACATATAACACAAAGGGGAGTCAGAACTGAGATTGTGTCACATATTTAGGTTGCATATATATAGACCACATATATAGGTATAGAGGAAATGAATAACTGAAAACAATTTGCAAATTCTAAAAATAATATAATAAAATAATAATATAAATAATTTTTTTTTAAATAATATTTTATTTGTGAACAAATATAGAAACAGATATGCGCTTTTGGGATTATGAATTTTAGAATGGACATTGAATCATCAATCATTTAAATACTTTGAAGGAAGATTGAAAAGTATGATGAGTTGAGTTAAAAATAATATTTTATTTGTCAACAAATATAGAAACAGATATGCTCTTTTGGGATTATTATTTTAGAATGGACATTCAATCATCAATCATTTAAATACTTTGAAAATAGGTTTAGAGTTATCATTGCAGGAAGATTGAAAATATAATTTGAGTTATGTATTCGGCGTCTGGGGATACACCATCTTCCTTGGAAGATATAAACAGAGTAGATTGATGTGCTGAAGTTCATATAATAATGGGTAATTATGTTTTAAAAAATTCCCGATCAAAACCTGTGGCGTGAGTGATGACCTGTCTGGGGATATGTTGGCGCCGAGTTGGCCCAATCTAGTTAGCTATGGTGGCCATTTTGTTTTTCAAAGTGAGGCCAAAATTGTTCGCAGGCAAAACATTTGCAGACCAGGACTTCCCATGGGCTGTTTTTATATTCTGAAGCCCCAGCACCAATAATAAGGGAGATATAAGGACGTTTTAGTATGAAGACCTATTTAACCTTGAAGCAGGGGTCAACTCCTGGGAAAAGATTCTCAGGCCTTGACTTCCTACAAATTGTTTTTGCATCCCAAACCCCTGGGAGCAATGGTAGGGGAGATATAAGGCATTTTAAATGGGATATCCCCATTTGACATTAAACATATGATATGGTGACCATTTTGTTTTGCAAACTAGGCCAAAATTACAATCAGACTAGCTTTCCTAGCTATATATCTTTTGTGAAGCTAGCTGCAATATTTCAAGATTTCGAGTATCCTTACGATTTTAAAACAATTGGTTATGGCAGCCATTTTATTTTCAAAATGAGGCCAAAATTTTGCACAGACACGTTTTCATAGCCATAAACATGCCCTGCAAATTTGGTGAAGATATCTGTATAAATGAATGAGATATTAAGGTTTATGTAAAAACGTGACGAATGCACATACATAAGGCGTTTTATAATCTCCCGACCACGGCCTTCACCCGCAGGTGGGAGATAAAAATGCTGAATGTTTGAGTGGTAACATTTTCTATGATTTCCATGATCCTGCTTTCCAATTATGATCGTTAATAAAAATGCAGCAATTGGATAAAATTACAGTATGGAGATACTCGACTTCCTTGGTGGGAGCTGCACTTTAGGACTGCTTTGTAATATTTTATAAGTTCATAGTGTTGTGTAATTGATGTATAAATATGAACAAATCCTTCATTGTGCAATTGATGTAAAAAATAAAACTAAATCTCACTTTGTGAACAGAGTATGAAAATGATTTAGTTTTATAACCAAGTGACCACATGTATGGTTTTTCCCACTATTGGCCAGATATGAAAATGGAAACTGCAAATCACATACTAGAGGTAAAATCTTGTACAGAGAATGTGAGAAGTTTGTCTAAGTTTGTTTGTTTACATTGTTTTGGTTATGTAGATATGTTTGTATTTTACTTCTTTTAGTTTAATATTTTAATCACAGTTGTTAGCATTGGTAACCATGTTTGAAATGTGGGCATGTGATTAGATTTGTAAAACCTACCTACAGTCCTCACTCTTACCCTTCCCCCCCCCCCCCCCCCCCCCCACAACCACCACCGTCACCACCACCACCACCCTGGGAACTTATGGATGCACAGGACTGTTAGTGTAGACTAAGTTTTTTTATACAACACAGATAAATTTTAAATGTATATATAAGTTACCACCTTTTTAGCTGGTCAGTCTCAACAAAATGGGCCAGGGGCCATACTCTACAACAATACTTAGATCATTTCTCACTTAAATTTCAAGTATTTTTTAAATTTCAGGTAAGAAATGATGAAACTGAAAATTGTGAGCTTTTGTTTCGTGAATACAAATTGCAAGAGAAACTTAAGTGAAAAAAACCAGCCCTTACTTAGATCTAAGGTAACCTTATCTAAGTATTGTTGTAGAATACAGCCCCATTTTTTATGAAAGTTGATTTAAGATGATCACATTCATTACAATTCATTGTATCCACCACAGTCTCTGATAGGTACAGTAACTCTGGATTACACTTTATTGTACAACATAACACGCAGAGAGAGTTTCTCATCATACTGCTTTCTTGTGAAAAATTTCACACCGAGGCTTCTCAAAGTTACAGTAGATATTCTTGTTTTCCTGTAATACTTTTATCCTCATTTTGAATAACAAGTTGGTTGCCAAGTAATCAGCCTTTTTATGCTGACAAACTGTGGCTGTTTGTCAGTTGCAGAAGGTCGATTCTCTTTAAAGGAGATATATTAAATATTTATTTCTCCACTATTTTCATTTAAGGCCATTCATTCAAGGTCATCCACAGAAATCCAGAGGTACTCCACTTAGGTAATTTTGGTCAAACTAAAAAAGTGCCTATATTTTACAGGTGACCTTTCTTCATGTCTTCCATCATGCCTCCATGTTAATCTTGTGGTGGTGGTTGACGCTGTTCTTTCCGGGAGGAACTGGTAAGATCCCTCTTTTTCCCTCAACATTATATTTTCAAGTTATGCTTTCAC
Source organism: Sabellastarte sp. h YS-2021 (assembly GCA_964017235.1). Taxonomy (NCBI): domain Eukaryota; kingdom Metazoa; phylum Annelida; class Polychaeta; order Sabellida; family Sabellidae; genus Sabellastarte; species Sabellastarte sp. h YS-2021. The sequence continues at coordinate 180,553,040 of OZ024929.1, read as the reverse complement.
TATTAGTGCACTCTAGCTTTTTTAGCTTACGTATGAGTAGAAATTTTATCTTCAACAAAATCTCACCAATTCTTTATTTTTAAGACAAATTATTTAGTTGGAATTAATTTTCTCAAATGGTTACTTTCTACTTGAGATATTAATACAAATTTAAAATTTTAATTTTCCAAGCTCATTAAAGAAAATTAATGCTATTATTTATAGTTTATGATTTGTTTTTTGGCAGAAGTAAGTCTTCATATTATTGTAATTCATTAAGCGTCCCTGAAAGGGCGCTTATTTGTTTTCGCCTCAGTTTCACTGCCGCCGCCGCATTATGGTCTCCCTTGAATATCTCCCTTATTATTAGAAGGTTTCAAACCATATTTGGCAGTTATATACCTTAGGCGTGGGAAAATTTTTCTGCATTCTTAAATTTGACCTTTATGAAGGTCACATGATCAAAAACTATTTTTTGAAGGACACCCCCCCCCCCCCCCCTTCATCACAGTTCAGGAAAAACTACTTGCTACAGAGCCTTATAATTTGACACACTTGTTCATACTATCGAAAACGCAAGCTGATTAGATTTTGGGAGTAATCCCTTGAAAAATGTCTCATTTATGAGTGATTTTCTGACACCTTCCAATCTGAAAGCCTTAAATTTAGGCCAACCCCCCTATTATCTTCTTAAGTATTGCATTTAGAGCTATAAAATGTACTGGGAGGTAATAGGAAACCATATGTGGAGAGTCTAAATAGCCGGTCAGTTTTGCCCAAGGCCCCCCTTATGGGTCAAACTGGAGTCATAAAATAGCTGATTTTGAATTTTTGCCTTATATCTCCTTTATTGTTGCTTTTATAGCTTCAGAATGTATTAAGAGGTATTGGGAAAGCATATGTGGAGAGTCTAAATGGCCGGTCAGTTTTACCCCCCGACCCCCCCTTATGGGTCAAACTGGGGTCATAAAATAGCCGATTTTGAGTTTTTGCCTTTATCTTTTTTATTGTTGCTTTTATAGCTTCAGAATATATTAAGAGGTATTGGGAAAGCATATATGGAGAGTGTAAATAGCCGGTCAGTTTTACCCCCCCCCCCCCTTATTGGTCAAACTGGGGTCATAAAATAGCCGATTTTGAGTTTTTGCCTTATATCTCCTTTATTGTTGCTTTTATAGCTTCAGAATGTATTAAGAGGTATTGGGAAAGCATATATGGAGAGTGTAAATAGCCGGTCAGTTTTACCCCCGACCCTCCCTTATGGGTCAAACTGGGGTCATAAAATAGCCGATTTTGAGTTTTTGCCTTTATCTTTTTTATTGTTGCTTTTATAGCTTCAGAATATATTAAGAGGTATTGGGAAAGCATATATGGAGAGTGTAAATAGCCGGTCAGTTTTACCCCCCCTTATGGGTCAAACTGGGGTCATAAAATAGCCGATTTTGAGTTTTTGCCTTATATCTCCTTTATTGTTGCTTTTATAGCTTCAGAATGTATTAAGAGGTATTGGGAAAGTATATATGGAGAGTGTAAATAGCCGGTCAGTTTTACCCCCCGACCCTCCCTTATGGGTCAAACTGGGGTCATAAAATAGCCGATTTTGAGTTTTTGCCTTTATCTCCTTTATTGTTGCTTTTATAGCTTCAGAATATATTAAGAGGTATTGGGAAAGCGTATGTGGAGAGTCTAAATAGCCGGTCAGTTTTACCCCCCGACCCCCCCTTATGGGCCAAACTGGGGTCATAAATAGCTGCTTTGGAGTTTTTTGCCTTATATCTCCTTTATTGTTGCTTTTATAGCTTCAGAATGTATTAAGAGGTATTGGAAAAGCAAATGTGGAGAATCTAAATAGCCGGTCAGTTTTATCCCCAAAGCCCTCCTTATGGGTCAAACTGGGGTCATAAAATAGTTGCTTTGGAGTTTTAACTTATATCTCCTTTATTGGTGCTTTTATACCTTCAAAATGTATTAAGAGGTATTGAGAAAGCATATGTGGAGAATCTAAATAGCCAGTCAGTTTTATCCCCCCGACCCCCCTTTATGGGTCAAACTGGGGTCATAAAATAGATGCTTTGGAGTTTTGCCTTATATCTCCTTTATTGTTGCTTTTAGATCTTCAGAATGTATTAAGAGGTATTGGGAAAGCATATGTGGAGAGTCTAAATAGCCGGTCAGTTTTACCCCCCGACCCTCCCTTATGGGCCAAACTGGCGTCATAAATAGCTGCTTTGGAGTTTTTGCCTTATATCCCCTTTATTGTTGCTTTTATAGCTTCAGAATGTATTAAGAGGTATTGGGAAAGCATACGGTGCAGCTTTGTGCATTCTTAGCTTTACAGCATGCTTATTAAAACCACAAAGCATTTTAAACTTTAAGGGACGCTTCACTTTTGTTAGCAAAAGCATTCCTCTAGTTTCACTTTTACTTAGTAATTGTATCCACTGGATGCACTGAAGTACCCCACATAGCGGACTTAAAAGTGCCTATATCTTCCTTATAATAGGTCCTAGAGGTTTGACATTTGATGCAAAATCTATAGGAAATAATGGGCTGGGAATCTTTAGATGTGGTCAGATTTGACCTTGTGTCCCTTCTTCAAGGTCAAACAAGGATAGCCAAATTTAAAAGTGTTTATACCTTGCTCATTATTGGTCCTAGAGGTTTGCAATGTGAAACCAACCTATAGGAAATCATGGGCTGGGAATCTTGTGATGTGCTCAGATTTGACAGTGAGCCCCTCCTTCAAGGTCAGAAGAGGGTAGCCAAACATAAACGTGCTTATAACTCTCTCATTATTGGTCCTAGAGTTTTGGGATGTAAAACCAACCTACAGCAGAACATGGGCTGGGAATCTTCTGATGTGGTCAGATTTGACCTTGGGCCCCTTCTTCAAGGTCAAACAAGGGTAGCCAGATTTAATTATTCTTTGTTTTCAGGCATTTTAAATTTTCATGTCAGAAAACAGACAAATTTTTGATGGCCATATATAAGCCATTGTTTGTAAAAAATAAGGGCACTCCAAGATAGACTTAGCCAGAACTTAGACTTTGCAGCTTTGTGAAAGCACATATTTACCCTGAGTTTAAAACAAAGTAATAACAGTGAATCCAGGGCGTAAGTGATTGTGTGATTTTGGACAAATTTTGGACCCGAATACTATTTCTGTAGCACCTTTTTCGCTTTTCAGGCATCATTTTATATATTGGCAGAAATAGAAAGTGTCATTTATCTCAAAAACAGTAGAGAGTAATTTTGGGCAAATGTTTGACCCACTGGGTAGTAAGGACTACTCCAATGTCTATGAATAATTAGACTTTTCTTAGTTTATTCTAAATCTTGAAAAAAAATGCTGTTTATCTTCAAAACCATGAATAAAAACAGATTTTGTCCTTTTCCAGTGGATACATCTTGCATCTGGCCACAGATGCGTCCTTAGTCTAGTTGATTTATTTACTTTGTAGCTTTCTTCGGCAGTAGCACCAATGCTTTAGTACATGTGGTTATGTACTCTTACTATGGACTTGCCGCTATTCCCTCTATGAAGAAGTATTTGTGGTGGAAGCCCTGGATTACCAGGATACAGTTGGTTTGTATAAACTTGCATAACCTTAGTCTTTGCTTGGTGAAACCAAAAGTCCTAAATGACCATGTCAGTGAACATGTGTGTAATATCAGTCAACTGCAAAGTTTAATGTTGGAGAAATGTTTGAGGTTATTTCGTTTCACAAAATTCTGGGACAGAAAGACAGACTAGAACTAAGTACAATAACCCTCTAATAGCATTGAGCATTAAAAACACCTGATGACAGACCACAGAAAAGATTTTAAAAAACTGAAAATATCATGGAATGAGGCAAAGGAGCAAGTGTATGGACGGTCATAATGTTGGAGAAAAAATGTAGTGAAAAACGGTCATGAAACCATCACACAAACACTGTCGTATACAACGTTAATTGGGCCCCCTTTGAATTTTTTACAGAATTACGGCGAAATACAATAAATAATATGCATTCATTTCAAGATCTACAACATTCAGTCATTTATACATTTCATGTTGTTTAGTATTATGCAGTCTGTTGATTATTTAACTGTTAAGTCTATAATTACAGTGAGCAGAGTAGTTGGAGACAATAACCTGAGTACATTTATAAAAGGTGAACATGTTTGAACCTGAGTACATTTATATCAGGTAAACATGTTTGAAGTAAACTCCAAAACATACCGTACTTATTGTAATAAACACCCCGGGGCGATGCATTTTTCAAAAGGGGGGGCGACTATTGCAGATAAACAAAATCATATCTCGAGTCCAGTGGCCATGGGCGATAATGGACACTTACTGCCTTGATCTCGCTTGCTGGCATGTATAATGACGATACAGCTTAAAATATTTAAAACAAACCTTAAATCTGAAGAAATTATGTAGTTTTATCTCCCTATTTTTGCAGATTTCCATGCGTCTGTGACCAAAACTGCCATGTTTTGTTTTTATTTTCTTTATTTCTCGTAAGCGATATTCGCTTGGGAAGTACTAAAATGCACCATTTTTCGGAATCCCGGAATCGCAAAGGTGTTGGCTGTTGAGAGGGATGTAAAACCCCGAAATATGAACTTTGCAAAGGTAGAGGGGGGAGGGCGATTAATAGGGAGGGGGCGTTTATTACAATAAATACGGTATTTATCAAATGTTAATTACCCTTTGATAAGATAGTTCTGGAGAGTAACTTGAGTATATTCCAACCAGGGGGTGATGGCCTACTCGAACGAGTCTTTTTTAACGGTTTCATCTGCTGATTTCTAGAAGTGAATCCCCAATTAAAGTATATATACTTATTCGTCTGCTGGTTAATCACGCAGTCACTGTTAATGTAAAATCGTTGTCTGCACATCTTAGTGGTTCATTCATCGAAGCTTGACAATTAATTAAGCGTCCCTGAAAGGGCGCTTATTTGTTTTTGCCTCAGTTTCCGCGCCGCCGCCGCATTAAATTTTTGCTTGAATATCGCCCTTATTATTAGATTGATTTGACCTTGCCGTAGTGACCTTGACCTATAAAATCTTGTCCGGGCTATATCTCAGAAACCGTAAGATGTAGGAAGTTGATACTTGGTAGGGACATTGGTTAGGGGGTGTAGTTGTGCAACTTCATGGTATGACCCTGATTTGACCTTGCCATAGTGACCTTGACCTATACAGTCCCTGCCCCACCCCAAGAAGACAACATGCATGCGGTTAAAGTTTATTATATATAATTGTATGTGCCTAACTATAATGTATATACAAATCCAGAAATAATACAAAAGTTACAACTAAGATTATTCAGTCACAGATACATACAAGGTTACATAAAATAAGTTAAAATAGCATGTAAGTTAATTGTGATAAATGTAATACACATGAATTATAGTTACTTGTAACACAGAAGTGTAAATACACACAGGAACATTAAAACACATAAAATATAACTTTTTAAATAAATGATGTGATATGAAAATCCAGGGTCACTAACTGAGGTCACATGACGAGGTCAAAGGTCACACACCAGGTGCCAGTTCAAGGTCAAGTGAGTGACCCCTCCGGGTTCACCTCGAGGTCAAAGGTCACCTGACTCAAAGCAAAGGTCTATCTGATATGAAAGGTTACATTTTATGACATGACCCCTAAAAAATGAGGGAAATTTATCCCGGCTGTGCTGTGTACAGCACTTTAACTTTGAAATCTATGTTATTATACATCATACGAGACCCTCAAAACCCAAAGGCAGGGTAGGTTATGCATTATCTATAATTGCAGCAAAAGAAGCAGCAATATCTCTACTGGAGTTTTTGTTTGCCTGTATGTAGGCCCAGACACAATCCGACGTCCAGGAGACATGCTGCTTAATACTCCCCAGGGGCATGTGAGAGTTGTAAGCAAAAGAGGCCCCTGAACGCCGGAAGGTGTGGAATGTGAAATGTGATGGAGAGGCCCATTCTAACATTTAATTTTGACAATACTTTTCTGATTCTGGAATCTATGAGGACCACCCACCCTCTAGAGGTTTTAATCTGGAATAAGGGACCTTGAGGTGCAGGGTCATACATGGCTATGGCCTTTTGAAGTGCTGTAACTGGACATAATAAGGGACATGAGAGCTTTGGTACTGTAACTACATGTATTCTATCCCTAGTTTGCAAGGTCTTTGACCATTTTATGGCCACATTCATGAACTTTCTGGTGACTTTAATATCACTGGGGGTTAGATTTCTTGATGGGTCAAACGCCCCAGCAGCATGAGGAGCAATGTTCGAAATTCGCAGAAAAGCAAAGAAGGCAAGTAAAAAGGCCGCTTTAAAAATTTGGCCACAGTGAATTGTATCACATAAGGTGACCAAGGCCTTGAGCTGAGACAAGGTCATGACATTCCTTTGTACCACCGTCAGTGGTCTGTTAATTTTAAGAGCTTTGATAAAATAAGCAATTTGTGGATTTTCAAACACTGAATGGTTTAGTTGATAAATGATGAAACTGGCTTTAAGAGCTGAAATGTTGTTTGCCACCATATTTACTGATACACCATTTTCTACCAGATACTGTAAATAAGCCATGACATGGTGAAGATTTACTGATGCGATAGGAATTCTTGCACAATGACAGAATGCCAAAAAGTTCTTAAATAGCATATGATAGTACTTCCTGGTCTTAGGTCTTAAAGCTGAATTCAGTGTGACTGTGGCTTCTCTGGTCAACCTTGCGAGGCGAACAGGACCTGAAACAAATTGCACCAACTGTAATATCAACATAATATCAACATAATACGACATATAAGAATTTTAAGAACTTTAGCATTTTGACTGTGGTTTGTTTTAGATATCACAATCTAGGTCTAGAAGACCTACATGTGTATGTAACCACATAGGGGAGTCCACCAGGGTTTGCAACCTGGTGAGCTGAACATTTGAGTTGGTCCACCTAGACAGGAGGTCTGCAACTTGGTTTACCTTCCCTGGTATGTGTTTGTAGATGGCTTGAATATCCTTTTTGGCAAGTTCCATCCATATATTCCTGGCCACAGCTGCCAGAAAGGGGTCCTTGGTTTTTCTAGTGGTTAAGACACTGACAACTGCAGCATTATCACATTTTATTGCATTAATACATCCTATCCAATGGACAATTGCTTATCCGGTCGGCGCGGACCGGCCCGCCAAACGTCAGAAAAAGACGTCCTGTGTCTACACCGGCTAGGCCGGCCCAGTACTGTGCACTCGCCAGATGGCGTGTCGTACTTCCTTCCTGTCTAGACAGAGTGACGTCATAGCATCTTTTTCGTTTGGCGCGTGGCTGTGCACAAGGAAATTTTTATTCTGCCAGATAATTTGATTTGTATAGCGGACATTTTATTTTAGTGATATTCTTTCTACATAATTAATTTGTATCACCATCATGGCTTCTCCTGGCCAGCGTAGAGGGAAATGTGGGCACGCCATGGCCCTTTTTGACACACATACACATTGTGCACGATGCAGAGAGAAGGGTAAGGGACAAGATTTTTGTGTTGAAAACCCCACTTCTGCAGATAAGTGTCCTATTTGCATCACTTTCACATCTGATCAACGCCTTCAACTTGCAACTCCTGCTTATAAAATCAAGAAGGAAAAACGCGAAGCTAAAGCAGCTGATTCTACTCCGTCTAAAGATGAAGAGCTTGTGGATCCGGCCAGTGTGGCCGTTATTGGGGCAGTAGATAATCAAGGAACTGTTAAGACTTCTGTTTCCGCCCCTCCACCAGATAAAAAGCCTAAGAAAGAAAGCAAGAAGGACACTAAGAAGGTGAAGTCTCCCTCTAGTACGGCTTCTACCAGTCAACCGACCACTGATGATCGTTTTAATGATCTAGACAACAAATGGTCCGAACGCTTTAGTCGTTTAGAAGCCCTCATTTTGGCCAAGAGTTTTGAACCCTCTTTTACTTCAGATGTCAAAGTGGCTCCGTCCCACTCACCACCACAGACACAGAATATCACTGAACCTTTCATCAGACCTTCAACCTCGCTTCCTGGATCTGGCTTCTCTGCTGAAAAGCATCAGCCGACCAGTAAAGCAATCACCAGCTCACAGACATCTTCAAATCAGTTTACTGGTACGGGCTTCTCTGCTACCAAGCATCAGCCGGCCAGTCAAACTAAGAGCAGCCGACCGGCTTCCACTGTTAAGTTTACTGGACAGGGCTCCTCTGCGACCTCGCATCAGCCTGCCAGTCAAACTAAATCCCACCGACCTAGCACTGTGGATTATGGTACTGACCCTCAAGTCACTCACCGACCTCTTGCTACCGACCGGTCATTGTCCTCTGATCCGGCTGACACAGGTTCACCGGCTCTACATCAGACCAGACGGGATAGTGTATCTAGCCTGTCCTCAGAGGCTGCTAGCTTGTCAGATCAACCCCCTCTTGACTTGTACGCCGAAGAAGAAGGGGAACTCTCTGAGGACCCGGATCAGTCTGTCACCGACCAAGATCAGCCAGTGTCGGAGGAACAAAACTACAGAGACACCATGCAGGGCATACGTTCCTTTATGGCTTGGTCCAACATCCCTGAAATGGACAACCCTACCAGTACCTCTGATGATAACCCTTTCGCAGGTCCAAAGACTGCTCCTCCAGGCAAAGTTTCAGTAAAAATGCCAACGGAAGATTGGTTGTGCCGCAAACTGGCCAAGTTAAACCTCACACTAGTGGAGGGCTACCCTACCCGTGGATCTGAGCCCGGTGGCTTAGCCAAAGATGTCTTCCTCAGGCCGGCTAAGTCGCAATCTAGATGGTACGGGCTACATACAGAACCTACAACCAACCCGTCTCAAGTTTCACACTGGTCTACCGACGCTTCAAAGCTAAACAGCAGCTATGGCCGGATAGCGAAGTATACAGGACTTTCTTCTACCCCACCAGCTTCTCGTAGAATCTCACAGGAGACCTTACGTAGGTGGGAGAGGTCAGCTAGTGAGGCATCCGTCATATGCAACCAGACTGCAAGTTTTAATAGGTGCCTGTTTAAAGTGCAACAGCAGATGAAAGATCAGTTAAAGGTTGTTAGATCAGAAAATAAAGGCAAGGGTTCCGCTAACTTCACTGCAGCAGCTGATGAACTGAATTATCTCATAGACTTTAATTCCAGCATATCTCAGGCTGCAGCAAAAGCCATGGAGCACTTATCAGACTTCGTCTTCGTGTCCATGGGAAACCTTACCCTTGTACGCAGGGATGCGTACCTCAGCCATCTCAGGACCGGAATCAAACCGGACACTTTGACAGCCTTGAGATCCACACCTCTACACATTGCCACCCTCTTTCCTGAAGCTGTGGTCAAGTGGGCTGAAGAAGACATAGCCCAGTTTGAGTCTAAGGGCCACTCAACCTCTTCTCACAATAAGGGTCGGTACCATCCGTATGAAAGGCATGACAAGAAAACAAGCTACAAAGATTCCAGGTCGGATAAACCAGCATGGAAGACCATTGGCAAGAGAAACTCCAAGAGAGGCAGAGGCCGGGCTTCCACCTACTCATCCCGACCGGCCAAGGGCCAGCAGTCATATAAATGACAATTACTCTGTAACACAAGCCAATGTAAGACTGCTGGCCCGGAGCCCACAGACACTAGAAACTTTAAATGTAAAACAGCCTGTTGTTTCTCATGTTCCTTCTGCGTCCGGGCACTCGCAAAAGAAAGAGTTAAGTCCCGGACAGGCAGAGTGTTACCCAAAGAATTGGTCATTAAAATCTGTGAAAAGTGTTTCTTGTGTCACTCAATTGTCTTGTGTCCAACTTGTAGAAAGTGTCAAAAATGCTGCCTTAAATCTTCCTGTAGGGGCAAGACTTCTGGACAATGTGGTCACAAATGGGTGCCGGTCCCAAGGTAGTTCAAATTCTGAAACAGGGCTACAACCTTCCCTTCCAAAACCGGCCAAAACTGTCAAGGTTTCCCACAGTCGTAAGCAGCTATGCCAATCTTCACAGGAACAGCTACCTGTTAGAAGCATTGCAGCAGCTTATCGACAAAAATGCTGTAGAACGGGTCCACAATCAAACATCTCTAGGTTTTTTCAACCGTCTCTTTTTGGTTCCCAAACCGAACAACAAATGGAGGCCCATTTTAGACCTAAGCAAATTGAATCTCTTTCTCAAGACGGAGAAATTCAGAATGGAAACACCGGAAACCATCCGGACATCCCTCCAAAGGGGGGAGTGGGTAACATCTGTAGACTTCAAGGATGCCTACTTCCACATTCCCATACAGGAACAGTCCAGGAAATACCTCAGGTTCCATGTCCAAGGTCAGACATACCAATTCAAGGCTCTTCCCTTTGGCCTGTCCACAGCTCCCTTGGAGTTCACAGTGGTAGCCAAGGAGGTGAAGTTGATGGCCGGTCACAAGGGTATAAGGATCCACCAATACCTAGACGACTGGTTGGTAAGGGCCAAATCCCACTCAATTTGCTTGCAAAACACACAAACTCTAGTCAGAATATGTCAAGAACTAGGTTGGTTAGTGAACTTGGAAAAGTCGGAACTGGAGCCAAAACAAGTCTTCAACTTTGTAGGTTACCAATTCGACCTCAGATCCGGCCGGGTCAGACCGACCCCGGACCGGTGGCAAAGCCTTCAGGACAAAATAAACTCACTGCTGAGTCTACCGGCTTGTCCGGTCCGGCAGTTCATGTCCTTAATAGGTCTACTAATGGCCACAGAGAAACAGGTTCATCTAGGCCGGCTACACATGAGACCCATACAGTGGCATCTCAAAAACAATTGGAGGGTACCGGAATCCTTGGAGAAGATCATCCCTCTGCCCAGATCCCTGCACCCGCACTTACAGTGGTGGCTCAACGAAAGCAATGTGCTTCAAGGTCAACCATTACACCCCATAAAGCATGCTCTGCAAATGTTTACAGACGCATCAAAAGAAGGTTGGGGCGCTCATTTAAACGAGCTCACTGCAAGGGGTTCCTGGTCGGTTCCGGAAAGCAAACTGCACATAAATTACTTGGAACTAAAAGCAGTCTTTTTGGCTTTAAAAGAGTTCCAAGATCTCTGCACCGACAAAATAGTCCTAGTGGAGACAGACAATACAACAGTAGTGGCCTACATAAACAAAGAAGGAGGCATGAGGTCGGGTCCACTGTGTGCCCTTCTATGGAGAATCTTGACTTGGTGTTCCCAAAGACAAGTGACTCTAAAAGCCCGACATATCCCAGGCCACCTAAATGTGATAGCAGACAAGCTATCCAGGCTGGGTCAGACCATCCAAACAGAGTGGTCCCTCCTTCCGGAAGTTTTTCAAGATTTATGCAATCAATGGCACCGGCCTCAGATAGACCTATTTGCCACGAGATTCAACCACAAACTACCTCAGTTTGTCTCTCCAGTACCGGACTCCCTGGCAGTAGCAGTGGATGCACTGACCCTGCCATGGGACGATCTGGATGCATACGCCTTCCCACCGACGGCCATATTGGGCAAAGTGGTGGAGAAGCTACTGGACTCCCCATGCAAGAGACTCATTCTGATTGCCCCGGGTTGGCCCAACATGCCTTGGTTTTGGGACTTAGTGACCATGTCCAGTCAGGTCCCTCTCAGCCTACCCAACCTGCCCAGACTGCTAACACAGCCCTTCAATCAGATCCCTCACAGAAATCTGACAAACCTAAATCTCCATGCCTGGCTCCTAGAGCCTCAAAAATCAAAGAACAGGGCTTCTCTGAGGCAGTGGCAGCAAGAATTGAGGCTCCTCAAAGAGGATCAACTAGATCAATCTATGAGGCAAAGTGGACCATTTTTACAAAGTGGTGCGACGCTAATCAGGTGGACTTCAGGTCACCACCTGTAAATTCAGTGGCTGACTTCCTAATGCACCTCTTTGAGGACAAGAAGTTACAGCCCAGCACCATTGATGGATACAGGTCTGCCATTGCTGATAAACTGGGAAGCACAACAGTCAATATCAGCAAAGATGAAAATCTCACTCGTCTCTTGGAAAGTTTCCATCGAGATAGACCCAAAGGGCGGAGAGGGATTCCTTCCTGGAACCTTTCCTTGATACTACACCAACTGACAAAGCCCCTTTTTGAGCCTCTCAGGGAAGCATCTTTGAAGCACCTTACCTTCAAAACTGTCTTCCTTTTAGCCCTAGGCTCCGGCAAAAGAAGGAGTGAGATCCATGCATGGCAGCACAAGAACATCAGACACCAGTCCGACTGGACTAAGGTGTCTTTGTTTCCATCCCCCAGCTTTCTTTCCAAGAACCAGCTGGCCAAAGAGGGTCCGGAGAGTGTAGCCCCAGTGGTCATACCAGCACTGGCTCCTACTCTGGATAAATCCCTCAAGTCTGACAGATCCCTTTGTCCGGTCAGAGCCTTGCGCTACTATTTGGACAGGACTTCAGACCTCAGGCAGCACAAAGAGTTAGTTTTTGTCTCCTTCAAGAAAGGTTTTGACAAAGACATCTCCCCTGCCACTATCTCCTCATGGATCAAACAAACTGTGATCCTATGCTATGAGCTCTCTGATCAGCAGGCCCACACCCTACATCAAATCAAAGCTCATGATGTGAGGGCCTTTGCCGCCTCTAAGGCCTTCCAGTCTGGAGTCTCCTTAGAGCAGATCTTATCAGCCTGCCACTGGAAATCTCATAACACCTTCACCCAATTTTATCTGAAGGATGTGGCTTGGGCAGACTCCGAGCTCTATCACCTTGGTCCTGTGGTGGCTGCCCAGCAGATCCACCAACAGGCGAGGAATTAGAGGAGACCTGTATATATGTAAATAGTACTACATCTCTGTATATATTGCACTTATATTCAAGCAAAAAAAAAAAAATTCTGGACGTACTTCTACTGGGAGGATTACCTCTATGGGACTGAACTCATCCCTCTCTTCCCCTACCTCAGAGCAGGTCTGCTTAAAAAAGGGGGGGGCAAGGTCGACTGACGGTTCAACCTCTTGTAACCGGGTGATGATATTCGACCATAGCCTAAAGGGTTACCGACCACAAGGTCTTCCCAGGCTTAAAAGAAATTGTTCATTATTCAACATGAGTTAACCTAGTCCCTAGTAACTTACCCGCCTACCAAGCGGTAGTTATTCAGCAATTGTCCATTGGATAGGATGTATTAACGCAATAAAATTGCAAATTTAAGAAGTAAATTAAATTTTTATAAGTTAATACCCTATCCAATGGACACACAAGACCCTCCCACCGACCCCGCTATCAGCTTACTAGGGGTCTAATAGGTTTAGACAACAAAAAAGATGCTATGACGTCACTCTGTCTAGACAGGAAGGAAGTACGACACGCCATCTGGCGAGTGCACAGTACTGGGCCGGCCTAGCCGGTGTAGACACAGGACGTCTTTTTCTGACGTTTGGCGGGCCGGTCCGCGCCGACCGGATAAGCAATTGTCCATTGGATAGGGTATTAACTTATAAAAATTTAATTTACTTCTTAAATTTGCAATTTTATTAGAATGGATTTCCTGTGCCAGAGGGGGCAAATACACGTATGGCTACCAGAATATTCACCATTTCAAGTTGGGCTATACCCAGGTTTCCATAGTGGTAGGGGAGGGGGAGATGGTATACCAGGCTCTCCCAACGTCCTAGTCCTGACAGACATGCATCCAGTTCAACAGTGTGTTGGGTCCTTACATGGTCATAGAATGATATTCCGTTATATTTGCTCAGAAATGAACTAAACCATCTTAGATCCCTTTTGAACTCTTGAGTCAGATTTATGACGCTGGTGTCATAGTTGTTTCTCAGCAACTCTAGCATTCTATTTAGGAACATTCGAGCTGGAGCCACACATTTGTGGACATACAGTAGATTGCCTAGTAGTGATTGTAACTTTCGCTTTGTGCATACTCGTTTGATAGCCCAGGCGTCAACCATGTCTACAATGCGACGCATTTTTTCTTCAGGAATGGAAACTGTACGTTGACGCGTGTCGACCTCAACACCCAGACATACAACTCTGGTACCTGGAGGTACCAACTTTTTTACGCTTACGTCCAGACCCAGGCGTTTGAGGAGATCTTGTAGAAAAACGTATGAACGACGCGCGACGCCCAGCGTCGCGACCCATATAAAATCGTCCACGTAGTTTATGACTGTAAAACCATGTTGACGCATGACGTGACGCACTGCGTCGCTGATACGTTGAAAGATTTGGGAACCGTGCCTGCTCCCGAATGGCAGGCACGTGTCGACGTACGTTGCGTCACCCCATGACAGGCCTAGTAAGTCCAGGTCACCTGGATCTATCTTGACCTGGCGGAACGCCCTGCTAATATCAATTTTGTACAAATGAGTGCCAGGGCCTGACGCCTTGACGCATGAGGTAATGTGATCAATTGTAGGAAGGGACAACACAAAATCTGTGCCCAGATACGAATCCTTGTTTACCCCTGTGTTGACAGAAAACCCCTTGGGCCAAGAGAGATCAACAATGACGCGTCTGTGTATGGAGTTTGGCTTTTCTCTAGTCATAAAAGGACTTTTGTGACAATCAGAGATGGGGTCAGTGTGAAATGGGCCTAAGATGGCACCAAATTGAACTTCCTCTTTTAGGTAGGCTTCAATGTCTCCAGGGAATTCACTAGCTGATGAATGGTTTTTGCTATCACCTTGCAAAACACTGTTTCTATCATAATCAAGAGGGAAACCAAAGCGCAATAGTTCAATTAGTTGTGTGTCCCAATAACCTTTCAAGACCTTTTCCCATTGTTCAATACATAGTTGAGTTTCAAGGGGTATTCTGGACTGAAGGAAATTTGGGGTACCACTTTGTCTGATAATTCTATGTGCTTCGAATGGGGTTAAGGGGTCAGTATTTACTGTTTGACCACGGGGCATCTTAAAGCTTGACAAAGGTATAAAGCCAAAGTCAAATTCGCTTTGATCCCTCCACTGGTTAAACTTGACGCAATGAAATGCTTTACTGTCTTCTATCAACGCTCGCACACGTCTTGGACACACAGTATTCAAGAACTTATCCCAGTCGTACATATTATGTATATCAAACAAAGGGACTGCGTGGTCGACACCTTCTTTGTTAGGCGAGTCGTTTTGAATGGGTAATTTACATTCAGTATTGAACGCGTTTTCATGACTAGCATTAGTTTCTATAGCCGGTGTGACCGTGTTTATGGTCCCCTGGGCTTTTTTGTCACTATGAGTTGTGAAATTTTTGGTCACTCTGTGGCGGGGGATATTGCACTCACCTCTACCTGCTGTTTCACTGGGCTACAGTGACCTGACTGATTAGCAATACCTACCTTGCCAGTCAAAGTTGCATTGTTATACAGGTTACCCTTTGTGGGTCTTGTTTTTATGGTCATACTTGTAGCTTTGTTGGTCCTCTGTTTGCTATGGGTGTTTCCAATTACCTTGTTTTCCCGTAACAGGCCATAGTTCTTAGTTCCTGAATACTTGGAATTATAGAAAACCCGAGTGTACACTTCTGTGATTTTGGGCTGACCAAAGCTTGTGTTACTGCTATCAGTATGAGTGACCTTGGTACCCACCTGTTTGTTGTTGCTGCTCAGCATTTTATTTACTGAGCAGCTTGCTGCTCGTTTTTTGACTGTTTCTGTTTTTTAGCAAAGTAACAGTCTTTCTCAGGATGGGTCATATTACGTCCCTGAGTAAGACAGTAGGCACAAATATGTCTCTGGGTCTTGTCATTAAGCTCATGATCTGCATTGTGAGTACATGTGCGTGCCTGATATGACTTGCAGAACCATGGTTTGCGTTGGAGGTCTTGATTTCGAGCCCAATTTTGCTTGTTACCAGGGTTATGACGTTGGGCATGTGCCCTGCGTATTCTATCTATGCGCTCAGTGTTCGCCCATTCAAGTGTGCCCCTTTCCATCTCACACAGTAAAACTGCATGAGATGCCTTAGCACTAGCCCAAGAAAAATCATTTGCGTCCTCCATTAAGTCACATAGATAAGATAACATTTTTTCCCTGACACTTTGACTTTCTTCATCCAAGACCCCTCTTACAAAGCCATTGACAAATTGGGTTAGGTTTAATTGATCAAATGTGATGCGTTGCCTACTTGTGCCCCCTAGTATGTACTCATGAGGCCAACTGACTTTTTTAGCTACTACCACGTCAACAGGGCCCCTCCCCCCCTTTTTGATTTTATCACTTGATCTTTACCTTTCATGGCCTGGGACCTCTCCAAATCCGCTACTGTTTTTGGATAGCTTTTGAGGATCTCAGAGTACTTAGAATGGGTATTTCACAATCATCATCTGAATCACTATCACTCGACTCATTGCATCTTTTACATTTAACAGTGTCACTTTTACTTTTAAACTCAGTACTTAACTTAAAGTCCTTCTTTCCCTCCTGACGGCGTCGTTGCCCACCTTCAGCCACTTGATGTTCCACTACGTCAAGTCTGCTGGACACTTTCTTGATCTCCTCCAGGATCTTGAATTGAAGTGACGCACTGCCTCCATCAGCCGATTCCAAGTCATCTTCGCTGCCACTCTGGTCCTCGAGACCTGGGGTCGAAGCCCTCTTGACACAAAAGTCCTGCTTCTGAGTGACAGATGACTGCCCATGTAGAGACATAGCTCATAACTTTACTTTTGCTCAGCTGAGAGTCCCGACCATCAATCACACCTTTTTTCTTCCTGGATTTCACTGGCATTTCCTCAGCAGCTGACTGTTCATTAACTATTTCTTGGCACTTTTTTCCTGTCGGGGGGAAGTGTCTTTTGTTACAACTACTGCACCAGCCCTTGTGCCTCCCCATATTGTTATAAAAGTTACTCTATACACTATGAAAATAAGCAAGCAGTCCTGAGAACACTGCCCAGACAGATAAGACAAAATTTGGCTAATTCACTGCTACAAGGAATCAGAAAAACATAGGGTAGACCGTCCCTCAGTGTTCAGCCAAATGACGCCTTATGATGTCTCCAACAGCATTCTGAGGAGTGTGACCCCGTCACATGTAATTAAGTGACATGTAGCAATCGTTCAGTCAACACAAGTCACAATTTCCATTCAATAAAAACGTTCAGTAACATAAAATCAGATAAAATCAAGATGTAAAAACACATAAAATAATAGTAAATATCAAAACAGAGAGCAAAATAATTTTATAGTCCTTTCTTGTTGCTCTCGAAATTCAAACTGAAAATCGCTAACACTTGAGGGGTTATGGCCTTAAGGTCAGCCAATGAGATGAGAGGTTACAAAAATCTCCTTAGGGATGAAAATGCCACCCCAATTAGTGAGGGCCAAATAGCAGCTGAATTATTTAAGGTACCCCTAAAATATCTTGGGGTGGGGAGGACTGACAGGCGTGATGTCTGGACACCACTAATGAAAATCTTGTCCAGGCTATATCTCAGAAACCGTAAGGTGTAGGGAGTTGATACTTGGTAGGTATATTGGTTAGGGGGTGTAATTGTGCAACGTCATGGTCTGACCTTGATTTGACCTTGCCGTAGTGACCTTGACCTATAAAATCTTGTCCGGGCAATATCTCGGAAACTGTAAGGTGTAGGAAGTTGATACATGGTAGGGACATTAGTTAGGGTGTGTAGGTGTGCAACGTCATGGTCTGACCAGGATTTGACCTTTGACCTTGCCGTAGTGACCTTGACCTATAAAATCTTGTCCGGGCAATATCCATAAGGTGTAGGAAGTTGATACTTGGTAGAACCATTGGTTAGGGGGTGTAGTTGTGCAACGTCATGATCTGACCTTGATTTGACCTTGTCGTAGTGACCTTGACCTATAAAATTTTGTCCTGGCTATATCTCTGAAACTGTAAGGTGTAAGAAGTTGATATTTGGTAGAGACATTGGTTAGAGGGTGTAGTTGTGCAGCATCATGGTGTGACCTTAATTTGACCTTTGACCTTGCCATAGTGACCTTGACCTATAAAATCTTGTCTGGGCTATATCTCGGAAACCGTAAAGGTGTAGGAAGTTGATACTTGGTAGGGACATTGGTTAGGGTCCATAGGTGTGTATTATCATGGTGTGACCTTGATTTGACCTTTGACCTTGTCGTAGTGACCTTGACCTTTAAAATCTTGTTGCACCTTTGGATCTGTCTTTTGATGCAGATTAAGCACTGTTATTTCATATTAGAATTTATTAAGAATTTTACTTTCATAACTTCCCATTGTAAGAGATAGAATTTCATCAAGTGAGCCACAGATTTTGCTCCAACACCACACATAAGCATTCATTAAATGTATTACCACTCCTGTATGCATGGTAATATTCAAACCATCTAAACCATAATTTGGCCATGCAGATGTAGATAAAGAGTGTTGAATTTTAGTTTTCTAATTAATGCTGTCATCTTGTTATTGAATTATCTTGTTTTAATACTTCATCTTTACATGCATTATCTTTCTTTTTTTAAACATTATTTTCTCCATTTAAACATTGTTTGGAATTTTATATAACTGACAGTGCTCTGACAGTATCCTGAACTTTGTACTGGTACAGTACTTCTATATCTCATGGTGTTGAAAATATTTCCCTAGGCTGTGGGGTACAGGCATCTCTGATGCTATTTTCTTTTTGTATTATACCAATGCTTCAAAATTCAAATATGTCTTCTCACTTTAAAATTAAATTTCAAACGGCGCATCTACAGACCCTTTATTTTTGTAAACCTTTCACAACCCGTCACTACAAATACCCATCTCGCTACACAAATCTGAAAACTTCTCCGGAAGTGGTTTGCAAATGTGGGCGATAATACCGACTTCAACACCCAGTGCTGTCACATGAAAGTTCTCAGATTTGACAGTGTCTCATGGGATCTGTATTTTTGTTTCATTTGAAGTTGATTCTGAGATTTTTCCTAAATCTCAGTGTCGTTACTCATTAAGTTGTACTTACGGGCTGGAGTTCTCACCTCCGTAATCTAGCTATTTTCTAATTTGTAGACAAATAGTAGCAAAACTGATGTCATATATTTTCTGTCATACAGATTATAATTTCTTGGTCCATCACATTGACTACAAGGTCGAAAAGTCTTTCATTCTACATACATGATCTGCACAGCCATAAGAGACACGAGTAGTGCACTAGAATTTATGAAAGTCTGGCGACAAAATGAAATTCCCACTCAGACACATCCCACAGCTGGTCTAGAACTCAGACGGTCACCCATCCAAGAACTAACGTAGCCCATTGCTACTTAACCTCAGTGATTAGACGCACATTCATCACACTACCCCACAATTCATCAAAGTCCAGTGACAAAAATTTTTAAAAAGTGATCTGTAGAAGCATGAGCCTCAGTAGAGTTCGTGCGTAAAAATTCCTCGCTTTTCCAGCCAATATAGTGCAGTGAATATATCTCTCAGACAAACCCTGGCCAATAAAAATTGACTTAGTGGTAGTTTTGAAAATCTATTTCAGTTTTTCAGGTCAATTGATCATCCAACTTTCCATTGGCTGTTCAATCCACAATCAGTTATTTGTTTTATGACATTGGTTTTTTATTCAATAAATAAAAGCTAATTCCTATCCAAAGTGAAACATATTATTGTGGTAAGATTTTTAACTGTTTTAAAACTCTGGATATTTAGTCTCTATCTATAAAATAATGACAACACATTTTTTTTAAATCAAAGAAAAATTTTTAAAATGCAATAAATAAATATGAATATTCATAATGGGAGTGACATTAAGTTTCCGATAATTGTCCTCTAATGTTAATTCACATTAATTTACCATTAGACATCCAATCTAATACCCACCACACGGTCGTTTCCAAATTTTTTGTGAAAGTGACTAAATTCCTTGATTGAAACAGAAACTTCCCTAAATATTACTCCATTTAAATAGTACAGCATTCAGTGTTCAGCAGTGTACAACATTCATTTTTAAGAAACGTTGTGCTTAGTTCTTGTTAAAATTAGATGACATTTCCGTGATTTATATGGGTGCTTTATGATAGAGAAAAATGAAAGTCCCTCTTAAGTTTATCCTCACACACACAGGGTTTTTGTCAAAAAACAAACCCGCACAGAGCCTGCAAGGAATTCTGGAAATTATCCAGGACCTACATCTCACAGTCATCATATTGATATATAGTTATTGGTCAAATATGTATTCAAATGAACATAAAATATTAATAATATCTGTTATATAGATGAAGTATAATTGTTCTAAAATACATACAAGTTAAAGTGTAAACTAGATGGTTTTTTGAAAGAGATGGTTTTTGATTGGCACAATAAACCGGTTTCATGAATCCTCATAAAGATGAAGGTAACCTTAAATTCAAGGATTTCCTTAAATTTTTCCCTTCTTTAACAATTCTCAGTTTCACAAAGCCTCCTTCCTTAAAAGAGACCTTCAACGCTTCCTTCAAATTCTAGGAAGCTAAGGACCCACCTTATGTTTAAGGAAGTGTCCTTCCAGTAATGTTTAATTACTTTAAAGAAAATTTGTTCCGTCCTTTAGTTTCAAAGAAGGAGAATTAAAGGAGGCTTTGTGAAACTGAATTTTCAAGGAAAAAAGTAACCTTCCTTTACTAAAGGAGGTCATTTCCAAAGGAAACTTTGTGAAACCAGCCCCATATCTCACAAGAGAATGAGGAAAGTGGTGGCCTTGGCCTTTAAAATCTTGTCCGGTCTATATCTCAGACACTGAAAGGTGTAGAAGGTTGATACTTGGCAGAGACATTGGTAAGTTGTTTTAGTTAAGCAATGTCATAGTGTGACCTTGAATTGACCTTAGACCTTGCTGTAGTGAAGTTGAACTTTAAAATCTTGTCCAGGCCATATTGCCGAAGCTGTAGGGTATAAGGAAGTTGATACTTGGTAGGGACATTAGTTATGGGGTGTAGGTGTGCAACATCATGTCAACCTGTTTGCTCTGAAAGTGTCCTGATCTTTGTACTGTGTCACTTTTGTATCTCATGGGTGTATAAACTGTTTCCCCAGACTGTGGAGTATGGGCCTCTCAGATGCTATTTTTATGTTGTAGGTCCAGTTCGTGGTGACGTTAAGCTACTCTGTACAAGTGTTGTTCAGTGACTGTGATTTCCCACTGGGTGGTCCCTTGGTACTGGCTGGGTACAGTGTGCTCATGTTTGTGCTCTTCACACATTTTTACGTCCTGGCTTACAGAAGAAAGAAATCCGGGACAAAGCAACTAGGAGACGTCAATGGGGACGTAACTCAGAGCCTTAAGACTAACAAACCTCAGAACTCAGTATATCAGAATAATGGCACACAGAAAAAGTCAGTTTAGTTTAGTTTATTTTATGCAGTGTGAGCACTGTAGAAGTAAAGAAATTATTGCTAGAATAAAATTTTCACTAATGCTTCATTAGTGAAAATTTACTAAAACTAAGTTTCACTAATGGCTAGTTTCTTGCGATATTAATGTAGACTTAAAATTTTGCCAGGAATTAATTTTCACTATTCAAGCTCCTTAGGTAAAATAGCTAAAAATGAACACACAGTGAAAATTTCAACTAAAACAGTATCTGGCAGCTTTTTGTAATGCTTTAGTAAGTTATAAGCACTGTCAATTACATGTATTTATGTTTAATGTCTGCAAAAGTGGTGATAAAAAGATATTTATGTTTGAATTACAGTAGAACCTCTATTATCCGACCCTCTATTATCTGAATTTTTAATTTTCCAACCTCAAACCCACTCTCCCAACTGCATTTAAACCTGTTATTTTAGCCTTTCTATTATCCAACTTTTCTATTATCCAACCTGATTTTTACTCTCCCAAGAGGGTCGGATAATAGAGGTTCTACTGTATTATATCCCCAGACGAAATTCGGGGATGTAATGGATTCAGCTCCGTCACGCAGCCACAGCAATAGAAATTTTCTTGTGTACATGATAACTCAAAAATGGATCTACATTTTGTTTTCAAACTTGGTACTCGTGTTAACGGTGCCCAAAGGAAGATCCCTATTTAAGGTGATTCTCAGTAATAAAGAACTTATGTCCATCTTAAGTCACAAATGGACCTATGGCCACTTAAAGTCCTGTAGGTCACAAACTATGAGGCTCAAAATTTAACCAGAGAAAACAATATATTCTTCATACACATGCCAAAAATCAAGACTTTACACTAAGGATAAGATTGTGTTTGAGGCCCATAAAGTCGCCACTTAGGCAATTTTTTTTCTATATTTTTCACATTTTCTGCAATTTGAAAGTAGTAAATTACTAGTAATTCTGATGAGTCTCAAATTATACCTGATATAAATTCTATATCTTATATTTGTCTTTGAAGAAATTTGAAGCCTGTAGCTTTCATTTTAAGGTCACCTTTAAGTCTCAAAAGTGCCCACAGAGACCCAATTTATGGACTTTTTGCCACTTTTACGCTCTGTAGCTTTCAACTTATGTCTCGGATATAGGTGAAATATCATCAGAGAACATATTTCTAAGTTATTCTTACATGTGCCAAAAACCTAGACCTTTAATAGACATTTAATCTCTGTATAATGAGTTTAAACGCCCCAGTCGAGTGATATCTTTCCATGTTTAGCACATTTGTGATCTGGTTCTTGTGATCTCATACCATTTATATAGTAGCAGTATTTCTGTTGACATAGGTGGTAGTAGTGGACCTCATTACCTCGATAGCTCATGTAGTCATGAAGTTATTTCAGTTGATAATCATACATTTATAAATCCCAATTTTAAGTACATTATCCAACACTTTTTTTTCTTGTGGCGTAATAATTTATAAGTCTGGATATATAATTTTCCTTTTGAATTTAAATATGAATGATGTTATGGCTATTTTTCACTTTAAAATGGTGTTTTAATCCCTATGTACAGAGTTTTTAAACTTTTTAAAACCATACTTGTTACACATATTAAAATTGCCAAAAGGAACATGACCTTGAAGTCCCATTGAAACTAATTTCACTTCCGTCACTTGATTTTCATTAACAGATCTTTGGGGAGGCTAAATTGTTTAAAATGCATAGACTTGACCATTGAGACAGCAACAGGAGAGAAACCCTATTCCCAACGCCCACTGAGCAGCATGGTTCAATTGTTTTAACTATATCTATTGACAAAGTGTCAGAGAGAGATGTGGAAGAAGGGAGGTGGGGGGACTTCATTACCTGATAAGACAAAGGTTAGTGAAGACTGATACTGTGTCACATATTAAGGTATGCATAAAGCATACATATGTGGACCACATAATATTGGTAATGAGGAACTGAGTAACTGAAAAACAGTACAAATTCTAAAAATAAAAGTTCATTTGTTAAGATCTGATCACATATTTATTGCATCCACCGGAAGCATCCGGTGGATACTTTGGTTTAGCGTTTACTACGCCGCCGCCGCGCGTAGAGAGATTTTCGGCGTTAACGCTCTAAGAGGAAAACAACAGCAGCTAGGTTCACCAAATTTGCAGGATATCTTCATTGGGGGGTAAGCTTCTCTGGGAAGGAAAATAGCCTCATTCTGAAAAACAAGATGGCCGCCACGGGCATTTCTTTGAAAATAATCTACATTTTTCTACTGGCTGTTCCTCATAGGTAGAAGGTTGAATCTCTTCATAGGTGATATGTATGACACATATACATGTCCTCTACAACCTTGCACACATTTGACCTTGAAGCTCCTAACTCAAGGTCATCCACGGAGTGCCGAAGTAACCCACATAGCGGACTTTAAAAGTGCCTATATCTCCCTTATTATTGGTCCTAGAGGTTTGCAATGTGAAGCCAACATATAGGAAATCATGTGCTGCGAATCTTCTGATGTGGTCAGATTTGACCTTGGACCCCTCCTTCAAGGTCAAACGAGGATAGCCAAACTTAAAAGTGCTTATAACTCGCTTATTATCGATCCTAGAGGTTTGGGATGGTAAACCAACATATAGGAAATCATGGGCTGGGAATCTTCTGGTGTGGTCAGATTTGACCTTGGGCCCCTTCTTCAAGGTCAAATGAGGACAGCCAAACTTAAAAGTGCTTATAACTTGCTTATTATTGGTCCTGGAGGTTTGGGATGGTAAACCAACATATAGGAAATCATGGGCTGGGAATCTTCTGGCGTGGTCGGATTTGACCTCGGGCCCCTCCTTCAAGGTCAAACGAGGACAGCCAAACTTAAAAGTGCTTATAACTCGCTTATTATTGGGTGTACAGGTTTGGGATGGTAAACCAGCATATAGGAATTCATGGGCTGGGAATCTTCTGGTGTGGTCGGATTTGACCTTGGGCCCCTCCTTCAAGGTCAAACGAGGATAGCCAAAGGTAAAAGTGCCCATAACTCACTTATTATTGGTCCTAGAGGTTTGGGATGGTAAACCAACATATAGAAAATCATGGGCTGGGAATCTTCTGGTGTGGTCGGATTTGACCTTGGGCCCCTCATTCAAGGTCAAACGAGGACAGCCAAACTTAAAAGTGCTTATAACTCGCTTATTATTGGTCCTAGATGTTTGGGATGGTAAACCAGCATATAGAAAATCATGGGCTGGGAATCTTCTGGTGTGGTCGGATTTGACCTAGGGCCCCTCCTTGAAGGTCAAATGAGGATAGCCAAAGGTAAAAGTGCTTATAACTCACTTATTATTGGTCCTAGAGGTTTGGGATGGTAAACCAACATATAGGAAATCATGCGCTGGGAATCTTCTCGTGTGGTCGGATTTGACCTTGGGCCCCTCCTTCAAGGTCAAATGAGGACAGCCAAACTTAAAAGTGCTTATAACTCGCTTATTATTGGTCCTAGAGTTTTGGCATGGTAAACCAGCATATAGGAAATCATGGGTTGGGAATCTTCTGGTGTGGTCGGGTTTGACCTTGGGCCCCTCCTTCAAGGTCAAACGAGGATAGCCAAAGGTAAAAGTGCCTATAACTCGCTTATTATTGGTCCTAGAGGTTTGGGATGGTAAACCAACATATAGAAAATCATGGGCTGGGAATCTTCTGGTGTGCTCGGATTTGACCTTGGGCCCCTCCTTGAAGGTCAAATGAGGACACCCAAACTTAAAAGTGCTTATAACTCGCTTATTATTGGTCCTACAGGTTTTGGTGCATTGTCTTTACGGTGGATACAATTTGCATCGGTTCTCCGATGCGCTAGGTCTAGTTGTAGAATATTTTGTCTACAAATATATTACAATAATGGAAACAGATAAGGTCTTTTGGGATTATTAATTTAGAATTGAGACATTCAATCATCAATCATTTAAAAACTTTGAAAAAAGGTTAAGAGTTATCATTGCAGGAAGCTTGAAAATATGATAAATACAAAAATTTTGTTATAGTTATGTATTTGTCATCTGTGGATATGCCATTTTGCTTGGAAAATAAAAACATAGAAGATTGAATTGCTGAAGTTTATATAATGGTGGGTAATTATGTTTTCCGAATATTTATGGCATACAGCAAATGGCTTCCATCGAAAATACCCAATCCAAACCTGTGGCGGGAGTGATGATCTGTCCGGGGAATATGTTGGCACCGAGTTGGCCCAATCTAGTTTTCTTGTGCTTTGAGTTGTATTCCATCTTGTATACATGTGGTTTATTGGTATCTCATGCCCACTTACCAAGCAGATGATTATAAACTACAGTCTGTGTGTATATGTACAGGGCTTTCTCATATTTTCTCAGCTTAACATTTTCTCCAAGTAAACTCAGTGGATTTTATTTATATTCAGTATGTAGGTGTAATTAGACTCTCAGGAAGTTGTGCATTGGTGTATATATATGAAATACCATCAAAACGCCACCAAACAATGCCACTGCAAAACATCGCCATATATGTTATGCATGTGCTGCTGTGACAGAGTGTACTGTAGGACAGGCTATAAATAAGTGTATAAACATTGTGTGTTACATGCAAATAAAGCCACAGTATTTCTGGACCAATTCACGCCCCACCCGCAATTTTCTTAAAAGATTTACACTTTTTGGTTGAAAATATGTTTACCATTTCATAGGTTATTATATTGTTGATCATATACATTGGTAACTTATTGTGTAACTGTGATTGTCTCTAATTAATTTAGGGATCTGTATGAATAGCTAAAAACATACAAATGATGTACCTGCTTATTTAGTACATTGATGTTGGTTAGTGGTGGTATTATGGAGGTCGTGTTAATAGGTTTTGGTGGCATTCTGACTGGTTTCCATATATCTGCACGGTATATATAGTTCCTTTACAGCTCATAGTTACTTTAAGGTTATCACTCCTATGGTTAATATTACAAAAAGGATGGAATTCATTTACCAATGCTGCACTCTGTAACAATTGTGGGTATTGGGACAAAATATTTACTTAACTAGGGGAGGCAACTCGGCCGGGTATTTCAGAAAAAATGACTGAAATCTATTTACTCATATTTTAAGTGTGCACTAACTTTAAGCAGGATGTGGTTGATGTAACTGAATCTTCCCACAAAAAAATGTGAAATTGCTGCTATAATAAGGAGAATTATGTTGAAAATGGATTTCAAGTATTGAAATTTGCCCTCTTATTGGGAATCAATGGTAGTAATTTAGCTCACAATGACATATTAGCGATTTATGGGATATTACATAAGATCGTTTGGAGGGGGGGAGGGGGTAACAAAAACAGGAGTGTTGCAGAGCATGGCACTTGTATATTTGATACATGGGTGTCCCAGGAAGACATCAACTTTTCTGGTAACCCATCAATTTTTAAGGTTAACACAGAAGTGGCTTATGTTCAAATTTGACTGCACAGATTTTATTTGAGTTTGGTGGGTGGACAATTCTAATACCTCAGGATTACAGATTGTAGAAAAACCCTTATAGGAGGTAACTGCCACAGAAATGGTCTTGTTTTGTCTGCGACTCGGGATATTACAGATTTGTACTTTAAATTATTTCAGTGTGCCTTTAATTGTAAAATATGTATTGTATAAAAGTGGTTTACTCTTAAAGATATATGTACCTCAGTGATGTATTACTCGATTAAAGAACAATTTTCCGTGTTTCATTTACAGACTTTTGTTGTTAGACAACCACAATATGTGATAGGTATTCCATACATAAAATATGGACCTTGGTGAAAGCTACAAATGTGATAAATGACGTATTACAGGCATTTTTGTATATTTTTAAATACCCTTATACAGCCTTATCTGTCAACCAGCAGTTGACAGACAAGTGTTTTCATCCTTGTATATGGTGGTCGGCTAAGAGTCGATACCAGTATATAGTATTATTTTTACTTTCCGTTTATCAATATTTAATTAACACTTCTGCATATTGGGATGCTTTGTGTGAAATATTATGCATGTACACATTATGGTTGATGTTTTCATCAGTGTGATGATAGTTGGCATAATGGTTAACAAAGTGTAACATTTGCCCATAGCATTAAACAGTTTTAAAAGATCATTAAATATTTTTGTGTTCTAATTCACAGCCAACTTAATAAAGTTCTAATAAAAAATATTGCACAATTCTGCCAATCGTTTTTTTTTTTTCATTTACACACCACACAGTCTACTTCTCCGTTGCTATGCAGGTGGAAAACACTGGTCTATACGTGTCTCCAGGTAAAGTGTTTGTGGGGCCAGAGTTTGGGTTACTATTTGTAGCACGCGCAGTCCAACATGTTGCAAATTATTTGTACTTTACTTTAAACCATAAAAAGTTAAAATATATCCTTCAGTTTAGGTGAAATAATGCTGAAGTTTTCACAAAATATTTGAGACAATTTTTTTTTTTTTTTTTTTTTTTTTTTTTTTTTTTTTTTTTTTTTTTTTTTTTTTTTAAATGACAAAATTAAAAAGCAGTTTATTAACAACAAGTTATTGTCAATTATCATTTACAAATCGTCTAAAAATGAATTTCTATTTGGTAAACTGAAATAAACATTATCATATACCGTAGCCCCGCTCTGTAACGCTCATGCTTTTGAAAGTGCTCATCCACAATCTTATGTTATCACTCATAAATTACTAATATGTCGTTTCAAGGTAAACTTTCTCCGTATAAACCCAATAATTGGTGAAATGTGATTAATTCCTTATTTTAGCAGTTATGTCACCTTTTATTGCAACGAGATTTGTTTACCAACCACATAATTTTTTTTTTTTTTTTTTTTTTTTTTTTTTTTTTTTTTTTTATTATTCCATAGTAATACAAGTACAATAGTAAACAATATTATTGATAAGTACAATACAAAATAACAACAATAACTGTCCATTGATTTTTCTTGGTACGAATTACTTTGTTTGTCCAAGGAAGAAAAACACAAGTACTACGTGGCTAAGGTCTATGAGAAAAGGCTTAGATTAATATTTCTGTTAACATGAACCCGATTCAAAAGGTTTGCTGAAACCTAACCAATTCTTTCTAAACTCGTCCTCTTTGCCCGCATTTATGCTCAGTAAGAGTTGTTCTTGATAACATGTCTTTAGTTTCAGTATTAATTCGTTAAGACTTGGGGTTTTCAATTTAACAGCACATACAAAAATGTAGTATTTTGTGGCCATAATTAGAGAGTTGATAGGAAGGGATTGATTGTCATTTTTTAAATGGCCTAGGAGGATTTCAAGTGGTGCTTGACTCAAATGCTTATTTATTTCCCTTTCCAACCAATTGTTCAGATCTGCCCACAATTGCTTTGCTACTTCACATGTTGTGAATAAATGAATTATAGTTTCAGTATCTGTGTTACATACCCGACAGGCATTTTTTTTTGACCTGCCAATCTGGTGCAGCAGTTTATTTGTTCCCAGTATCCGGTATAACAATTTGTACTGGAACCAAATTAATCTATTGTCCAATATAGTATTAAAACATAAGTAGAAAATTCTCCTCCAAGTTGCATTGTCAATTATTATACTTAAGTCTTGATTCCATTGGCTTCTGTATTTGTTTTCACAGTTCCCATTATTTATAATATTATATATGTTTTTACAGCCCTTTTTTTCCTTTACTATGAAAGATAAATGATTGGGAATGTACGGCCTTTCTAGCCGTTTACTTTCATGATCTAGTTCTCCTATGATTTTTTTAACGGTATCTCTTACTTCAAAATAATCAAGAAAATTTTTTATTTTGAAGTTGTACATGTTTTCAATCTCAATCATGGACATTACTTTTCCAGTGTTATTACTGATCAAGTCACCAACTAGAGTAATTCCATTTTTGTACCATGCCTCTTTATAAAGCCTTTTTTTCACTCTGGAGTTATGCCACAGCGGGGATAACAAAGTGTTATCAGATGTTATTGGTAGGGCATTATAAATAAAGTCCCATGTTTCAAAAACTTCGTTCCAAAATTGGTTTTTTGCTTTAGATACTATTGTGTATGCCCCTTGGGGACTATAGTCAAGCAATCTTTTGACCGAACAACACTGGTTTTGAAATAATGTAGCCCATTGTGAATTTTGAGACATCACTAACCTTCTAATCCAAGTAGACTTCATGGCCTTTACAAAGAAATCAATATTAATCATCTTGAGACCTCCTTTTTGATAGCTCTGTGTTATATTTTTACGTTTTACCCTGTCAGGTTTATCACCCCACAGAAAGGCATAAAATTTGTCCTCGAGTTGCTTTATGTACTCTGTCTTCCCCAAGGGACAAGCCATTATTATATGGTTCAACTTTGAGATTGCTAGATTCTTGATAACAGTTACCTTCCCAATGGGAGTCAAGCATCTCTTTGTCCACCCAGTCAATAGTTTCTCAATTTTGCTTATCACCTTTGAATAATTCATTTCTGGAATTTTGGTTATTTCTACACTGAATTCTATTCCTAAAAAGGAAAAGTCAGTAGCACCCCATTCTAATTTATAATTTGTATTGATCTTATCTTTTGAATATTTTTTCCTTCCTATCCAAATTAATTTTGTTTTACTAGTATTCATTTTTAGGCCAGAAATTGTTCCAAATATTTCAATGGTATTAAGAGCTGACAGCAAGGATCTCTCTGAGCCATCCAAAATTATAGTTGTGTCATCGGCAAATTGTGTGATTTTATATTCTTCGGACCCTACTTTCACACCTTTAATGTTACTATTATTATGTATTAAAACAAAAAGAATCTGTGCACAAATTATGAACAAGTATGGTGCAACCGGATCGCCTTGTTTACAACCTCTCTCGATATTTATAAATTCTGACAGGAAGCCTGATTGGAGGACTGCTGCCTTTATGTTGCTATTGAATAGTTTAATCCACTTGATAAAGTCTGGACCAAAACCAAGACAATTGAGTACTTCATATAGAAATTTCCAAGAAATTGAGTCAAAAGCCTTTTCGAAGTCTATAAGCATTAATAGCCCATCAATGTCTCTTTGTTCTGTGTAATTCATTAGATCATAAATTAGTCGTGTTCCCTCCCCTATAAAACGTCCCTGGATAAAGCCTGTTTGTGCTTTATCAATCAGTTTCGGAAGTAGAGGTTTAAGTCTTGCTGCTATGCTTGAGGATGCTATTTTATAGAGAACACTTAATAGCGATATGGGTCTCCAATTTTTTAACAAATCACGTTGTTTGTTACCTTTAGGAAGACAACTAATAATTGTTTGTCTTAGACTTAATGGGAGGTTCCCTTTTAGGAAGGAATAATTTAATGCTCTCAAAACAAAATACTTTAGTTTACCCCAAAACATCTTATAGAATTCAGCCGGAAAACCATCAATACCTGGTGTTTTATTATGCTTCATTCCCTTTAAAGCTGTACCAATTTCTGTAATAGTTAATGGACCCTCTAGACTTAATGAGTCGTCTAATTTTAACTTGTTTTGTTGGTAATTCAAGGTGTCCCAGTCGCAGTCCTTTAAATCATTTTCTTTATTTTCATACAGTCGTGCATAGAACGTTCTTATCTGATCTAGTATTTCTTTTTGATTTGTAAGTACTGTGTTGTTGTTAAGCGTAATCTTTTTGACTGTCTTCTCAATAAATTTAAGTTTTTCTAGATTACAGAATTCTCTTGTAGGCTTTTCATAAAGGGAAAGATTTTGGACCCGAGATCTTATCATTTGACCATGCGTTTGGGATTCACGTAAATGTTGGAGTTCTTCTTTCTTTAGTGTTATAGCTTCTGCGTTACAGGTAGATTCATTTTTTTCTAGTTGGTCTATTTCTGCCATTAAGTACCGCTCTTTAGCTTGTCGCTCTTTTTTAAGTTTACTGGCATATTTAATAGTATCTCCTCTCATTTTTAATAACAATGTTTCTAGAAAAGCATCATCCGTTATTACAAAATTTATATCTGTATCCGGCACTGAAGCAAGGTTTTCTAAATCATACACTGGGACTGCATATTGTTTCTTGACCATCATAATGGCATCATTGATTAGTTTTACATAATCTGAGTGTGTCAACAGACTACAGTTAAACTTCCATACACCTTTGCCTTGTTTAAAGGTATCTAGTATTATGTCTATGTCTACTCTTGAGTGATCACTTCTATATCCTGGCTTTATATGACAGTCCTGCAGTAAATCAGTAAGGGTTTCGGAAACCAAAAAGTAGTCCAGTCTTGCCTGTTTTATAGGGTTACGTCTTCTCCATGTATATCTCTTAGTTGTTGGATTTAGTAGTCTAAAGGCGTCCCTTAGTTTGAGATTTTCAACTATTTCCAGAGCTTTTAATCGAGATCGTGGGTTATTAACTGATATGTAATTATTACTGTCTAATTTCGGGTCCAGAACAAGATTTAAGTCCCCACATACAATTGTATAGGTTTCAATGGAATCCTCTATATATTTTCTAACTTTATCAAAGAACTGCGGGTTGTCAATATTTGGAGCATATATGTTTATAATCCTCAGTGAAAAGCCTGAAAGCTGTAGGTCGACCAATAGAAGATTGCCCACATTGTCTCTTGTTACATTCTTAATAGAGTATTCAAAATTATTCTTTATAATTACCGCTACCCCTCGGGAGTTGGTTTTAGACCCATGGATAATGCATTTGCAAGTTGGGAGTAGAGTAAGTAGCTCATTTTGGTCAGATTCGATCAAGTGGGTATCTTGTAAGCAGAGTACATTGATCCTATTTTGATCATTTAATAAAAAATTGCAGACATCATGCCGCTTTTTTTTGTCCCTAATACCCTGAACATTTGCCGATGACAGTCTTATTTTATTATCCATAATTTATATCACTGGCCCAGAGAGATAGGCGTGACACTTTCAATTGGTTAAGCATTGGGCAGTTAACAGTAACTTTGCATGTACCAGTTATAGCCATTGAACAAATTATATTAGTTGGACATTTTTGTTTGACAAGAACATCAATAAATTTAAAAAAACAGGAACATAACAAAATACTATATACAAGGTAAGCAATAGCTAGCATTAGACAAACATCAATAGGCAAGAGAAAAAACAATCATTTGAAAAGTGACCATTTCACCGTCTAAGTACAACAAGTCACACTCTTATACACAGTCCCCAAAATTGTTGTCCCTCATCACTAGAAAAGGCTCTTAGATGCAGGGATTAAGGGGGCAGTTACTTCAACAGCTAGTGGTTGTAATTAATACTTTATCACATTAATACTTTGATACATATGATTTCCACTAGAAGAACCTTTAAATGTAGGAGTTCTGGGCAGTTTTGTTATTTATATAATTTACTTAATACAAATCAAAGTACACAGACAATACAAGTTACTTGTGGTCATTGTGATGAATACTATGTCACAAGTATAAAGCAACTACACCGTTAGTTGCAACTATATTATATCTTACCAACTTTGTTAATATAATTTTGCCATCCCTGGAGAGACTCTTAGATACTGTCTAAGTACAACAAGTCACACTCTTATACATATTCCCCAAAAGTGTTGTCCCTCATCACTAGAAAAGGCTCCTAGAGGGAGGGATTAAGGGGGCAGTTACTTCAATAGCTAGTGGTTGTAGTTAATACTTTGTCACATATGATTTCCACTAGAAGAACCTTTAAATGCAGGAGTTCTGGGCAGTTTTGTTATTTATATAATTTACTTAATACAAGTCAAAGTACACCGACAATACAAGTTACTTGCGGTCATTGTGATGAATACTATGTCACAAGTATAAAGCAACTACACCGTTAGTTGCAACTATATTATATCTTGCCAACTTTGTTAATATAATTTTGCCATCACTGGAGAGACTCTTAGATACAGGGATTATGAACAGCCTTTTATATATGTAGTTCACTTAATACAGATCAAAAGACTTGTAATCAATGCAATGAATATTATGTCGCAAGTAAACAGGTATAAGGCAACTACACCTTTAGTTGCAACAATATCATATATTACCAACACACAAGTATAAGGCAACTAAACGTTTAGTTGCAACTATATCATATATTACCAGCATTGTTAATCTACTTCCCCCATCACTGGAGAAAACTCTTAGATGCAGGGATTATAAACAACCTGTTATATATGTAGTTTACTTAGTACAGATCAAATGACTTGTACTCATTGTGGTGAATACTATGTTGCAAGTAAACAGGTATAAAACAAGTACACCTTTAGTTGCAACTATATCATATATTACCAACATTGTTAATCTAATTCCCCCTTCACTGGAGAAAACTCTTAGATACAGGGATTATGAACAGCCTTGTTATATTTGTAATTTACTAGTACAGATCGAAGTACAAAGGAAGGGATTATGGACGGCCTTAATACATATGTAGTTAAGTTAATACAGATCAAAACCATCAGTAAACCATGGCAGCCTTGTTATATTTGTAATTTACTAGTACAAATCGAAATACAAAGGAAGGGATTATGGACGGCCTTGATACATATGTAGTTAAGTTAATACAGATCAAAACCATCAGTAAACCATGGCAGTCACAATCCTTACTACAACCATGTCTCGAATTTATGGCCAGTTCCTATAATCTGTCTCATTTCACATATTTTGAAATTTACTAGCACAGATCGAAATACAAAGGAAGGGATTATGGACGGCCTTGATATATATGTAATCAAATTACACCACCAAATTATACTAATGTAACTCAATAGAACACCATTAAATAGTAAGTACACTCCTAGCTGCAACAATGACCCAGTAATATTATTTGTACAAAACAATTTACATCACCAATATGCTAATGTATCTCAATATAAGAACAGTAGATGTCAAAGCAACAATGATACAGTAGTTGTATTTGTATAAATCTAAGTCTTAGATATAGGGATTATAAGTAGTAAGACTCAGTAATTTTTACTGGTAGAGAACAATTAACACCACAAGGGGAACACATTTATAATAATTGTTGTAACAAGACACTAGTACACTATTATTCTAATAAACAATTAAGTTTTAACTTATCCTGATAGTTATCAAAAATTTTTCTCGTTTACTAATAGATACCAAGATCATACAATATTTGAGTATCAGTCTTAAATTCGACACCAAACCCATGACTAAATTTGGACACAACTATTTTGTGAACAGCTGGCTAATTTGAAACCAAAAATCGTCTTAGAACTGAAACCAAAACTTAAGATTTGAGACATAATTCAATCTCAGCTAGTTACCCCACAGCCCTTAAGGGCTGTCGGGGTATTGTTTTCACCCATGGTGTCCGGATGGGCGGGTGGCGGGAAATAGTTTTTCCGGGCTGTATCTCAGAAACCGTAAGGTGTAGGAAGTTGATACTTGGTAGGGACATTGGTTAGGGGGTGTAGGTGTGCAACGTTATGGTCTGACCTTGATTTGACCTTGCCGTAGTGACCTTGAGTTTGAAAATCTTGTCCGAGCTATATCTCGGAAACCGTAAGGTGTAGGAAGTTGATATTTGGTAGGGACAGTTGTTAGGGGGTGTAGGTGTGCAGCGTCATGGTCTGACCTTGATTTGACCTTTGACCTTGCCGTAGTGGCCTTGACCTATAAAATCTTGTCCGGGCTATATCTCAGAAACCGTAAGGTGTAGGAAGTTGATACTTGGTAGGGATATTGGTTAGGCTGTGTAGGTGTGCAATGTCGTGGTCTGACCAGGATTTGACCTTTGACCTTGCCGTAGTGACCTTGACCTATAAAATCTTGTCCGGGCTATATCTCGGAAACCGTAAGGTGTAGGAAGTTGATACTTGGTAGGGACATTGGTTAGGGGGTGTAGGTGTTCAGCATCATGGTGTGACCTTGATTTGACCTTTGACCTTGCCATAGTGACCTTGACCTATAAAATCTTGTCAGGGCTATATCTCGGAAACCGTAAGGTGTAGGAAGTTGATACTTGGTAGGGACATTGGTTAGGGGCTATAGGTGTGTATTATCATGGTGTGACCTTAATTTGACCTTTTACCTTGTCGTTTCTGACCTTGACCTTTAAAATCTTCATGGACCTTTGGGTCTGTCTTTTGATGCAGATTAAGCAAAAGTCATATTAGAATTTATTAAGAATTTTACTTTTATAACTTCCCATTGTAAGAGATAGAATTTCATCAAGTGAGCCACAGATTTTGCTCCAACACCACAATAAGCATTCATTAAATGTATTACCACTTCTGTATGCATGGTAATATTCAAACCATCTAAACCATAATTCGGCCATGCAGATGTAGATAAAGAGTGTTGAATTTTAGTTTACTGATTAATGCTGTCATCTTGTTATTGAATTATCTTGTTTTAATACTTCATCTTTATACGCATTATCTTTCTTATAAACATTATTTCTCCATTTAAACATTGTTTGGACCTTCATATAACTGACAGTGCTCTGAAAGTATCCTGAAGTTTGTACTGGTACAGTACTTCTATATCTCATGGTGTTGAAAATATTTGCCTAGGCTGTGGGGTACGGGCATCTCTGATGCTATTTTTTTGTCAATACAGACCAAGACTTCCATAAGATACGAGAAAGAGACCAAAAGGTTTTAAGTCAAAATAAAATTATCTTCCCTGTAAGAGAATTTTGATTGTGATTCCACTGAATAATGCACAGCAGAGAAGGAAGTATCACTCGATATTTAATGACATGGTTGGAAGACGAGAAAAAGGTGCAGCGATAGTAGCTGCAGAAGTTTGAAAAAACATTTGGTCGTGGTAACATTTTATTGAAAGATGTTCTGCAGAAAAGAATCAGCTGTAGCTTCTTTGGAGTAAACATATCCAAACTAATTGGTTGAAAATATTTACAGGGGTTTGGACTCTGAGAACACCCACAAACTCTATGCCCACCACTGCTTTGGCCACCCAGATAGCTTTGGGGGCAATAAGCCGCAGGCATTAAGGGCTTGGAATAAAAGGCTTTTATGGCTCTCCTCAAAACTGCCTGAACTCACTGATTTGCAGTTGCAAGGAGATCTGGTCCAAGGTTCCAGTGTACCACATAATCCATAAAAACTGAAATGTTACAGATACTTTGGGGAAGTGTTAAGTCTAGAGAACAAAGTGAGACCCAAGATCTTGTCACCGATGTGCGTTATACTTTGGCCTTTTATTTTGGTAATACCAGACAGAAACTTTTTTGTAAAGGAAGACCGACCTTTCAGCTGATCAAGAAAGACTGTCATAGTGTGGTGACACAAAGTGTCCTCTGTCAATATTCAGCTATTCAGGGATGAGAACCTGAAAATAAAGTATAACCAAAAACAAGAATTATAATTCTTATTGGACTTTAATAGCGCTTAATCTCCCCTATTCAAAGAGGACTCTAAGGCGTAGAGGAACCAAAGAGTCAACCAATTTCAGTATCCAGGGACAGATAAGAGGTCAAGCACCACAGAAAACACCAGGGAGTGAGTAAGACTAAGGTGGGTATGCCTTGGTGTACAGGTAGGTTTTGAGCTGCTTTCTGAAAGAGGCTAGAGAGGGGGACGCACGAATCTTCAGGAAGAGCATTCCAAACAGTGGGGGCATCAAGAACAAAACTATAACCAAACTGTTCGACGGATTTATGTTGGAAATTTGGAATGACAAGGAAATTGTCACCACTCTGACTGTGCCTGGTACTGTAAGAACTGCAATAGGAAGAGATATGTGGAGCAAAATACTTGGGAAACCAGAGTGAAGCACAGCTTTTGCCACAGAACCAGATTCTGTGTAGTATTTTTAGAATACCAAAGAGAGATCATTCAGAGATCCTGACTTCGAAAACATTTGAGAGTCACAGGACTAATAAACACATGGGCATGCTTAGTTGCAGTTGTTGCTCCCACAAAGTGGAATAAACTCCCTCAGGCCGTCAGAACTCATGATAGTATAAATGGATTTAGGCAACAGTTGAAGACCTAGCTTACCCACCACCATAGTCCTCCCCTATCCTAAAATGGATATGTGCTATTTCTTTGGTAATTGGACTATACCTTCTTCCACATCAGAGCCTTAGAGGATGTTTTCATCAATTTGGTGCTTTTGTATATGCTTCATACTACTACTAATACTAGTTTAGCAGCTACAATCTGCAAGTGTGTGTTACACTATTGCGTGTGTTTTGATCAAGGTTTCATGTGGTATCGTGTATTACACTCACACAATGTACTTATATGAAGACATCATTTTATTTAAGTTAGTGGATTTTACCATAGTTTTAAATTTCATTAGTTACAACTGCATTTAAAATTTTATACATCATCAGGATTACAAAATATTGGGTAAAAGGACAGGTTTGATAATATTCATAACAGATGGTGCATTGGCAGGGGTGACGAGACAAAACCAAGGCTCCCCTCCAAAACTGGTCATTTTAGTCTGAATAATTATAAAATTTGACACTTTACAGCTTTTATTCTGAATAAATGTCAGTACTTAGGCCCATTCACTCTAGTTGTAGACTAAAAACATTCTAAACAACTACTCTTCCCTCTTTTTCCAATTAATATTCTTGGTAATAATGTGGCATGCTCTTCAAATGTCAAGAATCCTGGGATGGTGTTTGACTCCAGTATGGCTCTGTGATCCTATGTTCCAAGTAAAATCTCAACTAGAGTCCATACAATATATTTATACAGGATCCATCAGCTACTAGGCCTCAATATGTCAGTTCTGGCAAATGCTCCAGTTAGTAGGCAATTGGACTACTGTAATTCCATGTTTGCATCAGTCAAAAGTTTTGAGTTCAGAAGACTGTGCAGCATGTTTAATATTCTGAAGGGTTGTCATTCGTTCTGTCAGACTTTTTACCAAATTTTCAGGATATATTTACCCCAAGGGGGTCTAGAGCTAATTAGGTTTTTGGGGGGTATCTGGCAACAACTGTTGCCATGGCAACACTTTTACAGATTTTGGGGTCTTAAAGTTTGTGGTTGTTTCACAGCCTAAACCACCTAACAACTTAAGAAAATCAGTGCCTGTGAATCTTTTGAAAGTCTCAAATTTGACCATTTGACCCTTGCTTCTCATAAGTTCTTATATCTCCCTTATTATTGCTTCTGGGACTTCACAATGTGAAAATAACACATAGGAAATCATGGCCTGCAAATTTGACCTATAGCCCCTGTCAAGGTGGGTCATCATGGTGAAATGGCCTTGTATCTCCTTTATTATTAGCTCTAGTGTTTCAAAATATGAAAACAGCTTGAAATCATGGCCTGTGAATCTTTTGCAGGTGTCTAATTTGACCTTTGACACCTGCTTCAACTTTTACTAAGATCATCATACTAAAACTGCCATAATTAAGCGTCCTGCAAGGGATGCTTGTTTGTGTATGGGAGACCTTCAGGCTCCGCCGGCTCCGCATTTTGTTTTCCTTATAACTCTGTAACCGTTAGGCGGATTCTTTTCAAATTTGGCAGGTTTAGGCAGTAGCCTTGGGGAATTTTTTTGAATATGCTGCAGTGATATTTCAACCAATCAGAGAGGTCACATGACCAAAAATGTCTTTTTTCGATGGGGAAGCTTGTCCGGATGATAACTTGAAAGGAATTTTATCAATTCACCTGAAACTTGGCAAATACATTCATTCTATTAAAATCTGGAAATCATTAGATTTTGGCATTGATTGGTTAAGAAATGGCCGAGTAATTAATGATTAATTAATCTTTATGAATTTTCCAAATAAGGAAAACACAAAAATGCTTATATCTCGAAAACCGTGCTAGATAGAGCGATTTCGACGAAATTTTTGACCCACAGGGTATCTCTGCAGAGTAGTTATCCCAATTTTCAAAAAAATTTTGTCTCGCCCAAAATGGCGGCCATTTTAAATTTTCAAATTTTTCGCAAAAATTGCAAAACATAAAAATGCTTATCTCTCAAAAACCGTACTAGATAGAGCGATTTCGACGAACTTTTTGACCCGCAGGGTATCTCTGCAGAGTAGCCATGCCAATTTTCAAAAAATTTTGTCTTGCTAAAAATGGCGGCCATTTTGAATTTTGGCGCAAAAATTGCAAAACACAAAAATGCTAATATCTCGAAAACCATGCTACATAGAACGATTTCAACGAATTTTTGATCTTCAGGGTATCTCTGCAGAGCAGCTATCCCAAAGAGCTTTCACTCGGTGAAGTTTCAGACCCGTAGCTAATTATTCACCTACTCAAAATGAGTAAATGCTAATTATCTCTCAAACTATTGCGGATGCCCAATTTTTATCAAATAACTCATTCATCTACTTTTGGGAGAGCTTTCACATGGTGAAGTTTCAGACCCGTAGATAATTACTCGCCTACTCAAAATGAGTAAATGCGAATTATCTCTTAAAAGTATTGCAGATAGCCAATTTTCCTCAAATAACTCATTCATCTACTTTTGGAAGAGCTTTCACATGGTGAAGTTTCAGACCCATAGCTAATTACTCACCTACTCAAAATGAGTAAATGCGAATTACCTCTAAAAGTATTGCAGATAGCCAATTTTTCTCAAATAACTCATTCACCTACTTTTGGGAGAGCTTTCACTCGGTGAAGTTTCAGACCCGTAGCTAATTACTCACCTACTCAAAATGAGTAAATGCTAATTATCTCAAAAACTATTGCGGATACCCAATTTTTATCAAATAACTCATTCACCTACTTTTGGAAGAGCTTTCACATGGTAAAGTTTCAGACCCATAGCTAATTACTCACCTACTCAAAATGAGTAAATGCGAATTATCTCTAAAAGTATTGCAGATCGCCAATTTTTCTCAAATAACTCATTCACCTACTTTTGGGAGAGCTTTCACTCCGTGAAGTTTCACACCCATAGCTAATTATTCACCTACTCAAAATGAGTAAATGCGAATTATCTCTAAAAGTATTGCAGATAGCCAATTTTTCTCAAATAACTCATTCACCTACTTTTGGGAGAGCTTTCACTCCGTGAAGTTTCAGACCCATAGCTAATTATTCACCTACTCAAAATGAGTAAATGCGAATTATCTCTAAAAGTATTGCGGATACCCAATTTTTCTCAAATAACTCATTCACCTACTTTTGGAAGAGCTTTCACACCCGAAAATGAAAAATTGTGAATATCTCGGAAAAGCTATTTCTTCTCCTTTAATGCTCAGCGGGAGATACACACTGCGGCAGTGGTCTTGTCAAAAATTTTTGTCTCCCCAAAAATGGTGGCCATTTTGAATTTTCAAAGTTTTTGCAAAACACAAAAATGCTTATATCTCGAAAACCGTGCTAGATGGAGCGAACTCAACAAAATTTTTGACCTGCTGGGTATCTCTGCAGAGTAGCCATGCCAATTTTCAAAATATTTTTGTCTCGCCAACTATAGCGGACATTTTGAATTTTCGAATATTTTGCAAAACACAAAAATGCTTATATCTTGAAAACCGTGCTAGATAGAGCAGACTGCGCTGACTTTGGTTGCCACAACAGCATAAGGCTAGAAACGAAGCATTTTCTTAATACTTTAGCACTCGCCTTTATATCCTTTTCGGGACGCTTTGTTTTTGCTTTTTGCTGGGAGCGATCCTCCAGTTATCTCCTGCGGGCTCGCCGGCGGGAGATTATAATTTGCACCATGTGTGTGTGTGTACATGCGTGAGTGTGTCACACAGTTTTCAATTTTTTTGACCCACAGGGTATTACAAGAGTATCCTATGTAGAGGGGAAAAATTTCAATTTTTGCCACTTTTGGCGGCCATCTTGAATTTTAGCGGAAAATGAAAATGTGTGAATATCATGAAAACCATAAGAGATAGAGTGATTTCAAGCAAATTTTGGACCTGCAGGGTAGTACTAGGGTATCCTGTGAGTAGGGGAAAATTTTCAATTTTCACCACTTTTGGCGGCCATCTTGGATTTTAGCGGAAAGTAAAACATTGAAAATATCATGGAAACGGTAAGAGATAGAGCAATTTGGAGCAAAGTTTTGATCACAGGGTAGGAGTATCCTGTGCCTCGGAGAAAAATTTTCAATTTTTGCCACTTTTGGTGGCCATCTTGAATTTTAGCGGAAAATAAAACATTGAAAATATCTTGGAAATGGTAAGAGATAGAGTGATTTCCAACAAATTTTTGACCCACAGGGTAGTACAAGAGTATCCTGTGCCTAGGAGAAAAATTTCAGTGTTCACCACTTTTGGTGGCCATGTTGGGTTTTAGTAGAAAATAAAACATTGAAAATATCTTGGAAATGGTAAGAGATAGAGCTATTTCGAGCAACTTTTTGACCCACAGGATAGTACAAGAGTATTCTGTGCCTAGGGGAATTTCAGTTTTCGCCACATTTGGGTGCCATCTTGGATTTTAGCGGAAAATGAAAAAGTGTGAATATCTCGGAAACTGTAAGAGATAGAGCGATTTTGAGCAAATTTTGGACCCGCAGGGTAGTACAAGAGTATCCTATGCAAACGGGAAAAATTTCAATTTTCGCCACTTTTGGCAGCCATCTTGGGTTTTAGTGGAAAATAAAACATTGAAAATATCTTGGAAATGGTAAGAGATAGAGCGATTTCGAGCAAATTTTTGACCCACAGGATAGTACAAGAGTATTCTGTGCCTAGCGGAAAAATTTCAGTTTTCGCCACTTTTGGCGGCCATCTTGGATTTTAGCGGAAAATGAAAAATTGTGAATATCTCGGAAAAGGTATTTCTTCCCCTTTAATGCTCGGCGGGAGATACACACCGCAACAGTGGTTTTGTCTCTTATATATTGGGCCTCCAGCTTGGAACTCACATCTTGAATGAATAAAATATGTAAATCCCCCCCCCCCCCCCCCTCTTAAACTACATGAAAGTTCTTGCATCCGACATCTTGTGGGTTCTGGATACTTCTTACTACTGAAGAGGTTTTTTAGATTTTCCCAAATCTCAAGGTTACCCATTGAGTTGTACCTGCAGTCTGGGGTTCTTGGCTGCTGTGGCTGGCTATTTTTTCCAACTCTTTCAGTCGTTATGCATTAACCCTCACAAACTCTCTTCCTTCTCACACAAGAAATAGATCCTCAGTCACATCCTTTAGGAAACGTCTTAAGACTGCTCTTTTAAACTCAACCTTTTCCACTAAGTATTCTTCCCTCTGTCCCCTCCCCCACAACCCTGGATTACTAAGATTGCCCCCAACTGTCCATTATAGAAAATTCTCTCATTAGCTTAGCACAATGAGTTCCCCATTGTGAGGAAGATGTTGTAACTGCAAACCAGTAGACCCAGTGCAAACTATTTTTATTCATTTATTTTTGAAACAGTATAGGTTGATTACTGTAGTCTGGCATTTTCATAAGTTAAGATTGAGAAGACATGACATGGACTTTTAAACACTGCTAATTGATGCAGGCAATGATAGACAACATTTGAACACTTGTGGCTGAATACATTTATCACCAATGTTGTTGTAATGCACGAGTTCCACTTGCCCAACATAAGACCTATCCGATTCTGAAATCTGGGGTAATGCAGAGTCCAATTGCAAAACAAGATGGAAAAATGTGAGTTTTCATTTAAACTAGCTGTGCATTACACTCCAAAAGACAAGTGGTGCAACTAAAAAGATAAGTCTTATGTCCGACTCTCAACAGCCACAATTCATAAAGATAACTTGTAACACCAAGACTTGCCTTATTTTGAGACAAGATCACTTTTCATCCTTTTTTATGGTAAGATTAATTGTATCACGATGGGAGTGGGCAAGATAGATCATACAACTGAAAAGATAGGTCATAGTGGCAAGGTCACATCTGTTCTTACTGTTGTTTCTGTATGTACACGTATTTGCTTTCACCATGAAGATGTTCGAGGCAAAGTTAAGATCTTGTCAATATTAAGATTGTCGCTAGCCTATCTTAGGATCCTAAGTTTGTCTGCCAATCTGAGGATTGGCTGGCCAATCTTAAGATGGCTGGCCTTTCCCAGCCCATCTTAAGATGGGTAAATTCACAATACATAATTAGCATTGTATTGAATACAGTTATATGTTACATACGTACATTACATATGCAAGCAAAATATAATCAAAAGATTTACTATGAAAATTACCATATAGTTTTCTTCAGTAAAATTTAATTCAAATGTCCTGGTAAAATGTCTAATCATAAAGTTTGGCCGGCCAATCTTAAGATGGTGCTAACCAATCTTGAGACTGGCAGCCAAACTTAGGATCGTACGATGGGCTAGCAACAGTCTTAAGATTGGCCAGATCTCAAGTTTGGCTCCAACAAAGCCCTCATCCTTATGGCTTGGAAAGAGACCATATTATCTTGGTGGTACATGATGAATAATGAGTCACATGTATGTCCATCACATCCCCCCCATCACATCACCTCTCCAGGGTAGTTATTTTAATTAACATCTCATAAAATAACATTATTTGAAATTTTTGAAATTGTATCAAAGGTAAGTCTCACCCAAATGAAAAGAATGTATTCTGTAAAAATATGAAGCAAACCGAACCACAGCCAAAAGTACCCGAGCCCATTCGGTTGTAAATCCATCATGGAAATGTGGAACCTAGGTATTGGGCAGTTATGACTGTAAAGATTGCGCAGTAGCAATCATCAGTGAGAGAAACTTGCAAAGGTTTTCAAACAGGCTTAAAACTATGATTCGCGTGATTACACCTCCCCATTTATAAGACAGGTCATTACGACCAAAGAGATTGCAATTGCATTTTCAGAGCCATCAGTAGCCAAACTCTTGTCAGTGGAATTGGGGTATTATAACACACCCACATCACGTACAAGTTCACAAGTATGGATTACTGGTTGACATGTGATCCCACTACCATCATCATGTGATCACAATAGAGGAGATTAGTGACACAGGCACAGTGAGTGTAGGAAGATATTTCTTGTTAACCCATTTAAGTTATTGCATTTATTGTCTTTGGTGAATGGATTATCAATACATAAACTTGTGACCTCTGACTGTATTAAGTGTTAAATGTGTATATATAAATACTATATATATATTGGGTGTTAAATGTGTATATATAAAT
Organism: Sabellastarte sp. h YS-2021; assembly: GCA_964017235.1. Classification (NCBI taxonomy): domain Eukaryota; kingdom Metazoa; phylum Annelida; class Polychaeta; order Sabellida; family Sabellidae; genus Sabellastarte; species Sabellastarte sp. h YS-2021. Next base: position 180,508,751 of record OZ024929.1, on the reverse strand, counting down.
ACTGCATTACTTGTGATATAAAGTATGTAAAATCGAACAGGATGATTCTCTGCTTAAGTTAGAATAATAAGTACAGCTGGATATTGTTAGTTTAAAACCATTTCTGCTGAAACTGTTTCGTATATTTGTGCATCGATTGTAAGGTAAGTGTTATTATCAAAAGTCAAGATATTTTATTGTTCCAAAGTTACAGATTTAGATAGTTTCATTTTGCTTATAATAAAAAATGTCATAAATTTATAAATATTGAAATCTATAAAGTTTTAACACTGGATGACGCAATCAGTTATGGGTTTTATGTCCATTTTCAACAGCAAATGAATAAAAAGAAATCACAAGTACAAAAACCGTCAAAAATGAATATGACAAAATTATACGAGATGCATAGCATGAGTATTGTATTGTTCATCTTCATAAATGATACAGTTTTTTTTTCATATCGGTCTGATGAGGGATGTTTTACTTTTATAGTTCACCATTCTGTTTAAATAATAAGTGAAGTAAGTATGTATTTAAAGAAAGAATGTGGAAAAGTCTGTGATATATACTGGAGCACCAAGCGAATGTAATAACTTCAATTTCTAACTTGAGATTTCTCTTCCATTTTTACATGGATCTCAATGCAACAAAAATGAGCAGAATCTCTCTGTAAAAGTAATTTCCTCACGATGTACTGGTTTATTATGTACAATATCTGGGGTCGGATTCATGAAAGGTCTCAAGTCTCAAATCTGAGATTTTGGTCTCAAATCTAAGATTTTTCTTAGATTTTTCTCAGATTTGAGACCTTTTGCTCAGCTGGGATTCACAAAGGATCTCAGGCTAAGATTTTTCTCAGATTTGGTCTCAAATCTAAGACTCCCTAGGGGGTGACTTAAGTTTTCATAAAATAGAGTATATGTAATAAAATGTCACAAAACAAAATGAAAATAGTGAATTATGACATATTATTTAACTTGTAAGACAAAATATGAAATTCAATATATATTAAGAGTTTGTACAAAAACAACAGTAAACAGTTACATTACAAATTTCCATGAGTGGCTTGTTTTACTGTTATAATCAGTTATTTTTAATGTCAGTACAAATTATAGTAAAAAGACAATGTTTTGCTTGATTGAAAATATTCTAAAATGTGAGGATATATGGTAGAGTAGTAAAATATAAATGTGTATACTTTCCACTAATCTCAACAAAATGTTACATCAGTTTTGATTGGTCCAGACTCAAAACTTGGCTGACATTTTGGTCTCAGCTGAGATTCCTTTCGTGAATCTCAACTTAAGCAGAATCTCAGCTGAGACAAAAATCTCAGATTTGAGCAAAATCTCAGCTGAGATTTGGCTAAGACTTGAGACCTTTCGTGAATCCGGCCTCAGTAGTTTATATAATTATGTGATATTATTGAAAAGTTGCCACAAGTGGACAAATTTTCAGAGCTAATTTTTCATTGGTGATAGGAAAAAGCAAAAATAAAGGTTAATCTCTGGTCTGTACACCCCCATTATATCCAATACAGCTCTAATTGAAAAATAACATTATATTCCTTCAATGCATTCAACACTTGATGGAGAATATTCACAATGTCAAAGAAACAATAACTTTATATTAATATATTCAGGATTTTTATGCTCCAGAAATGATATACATGATACACTTTCTTCACAGAATTCACAAAATTTTAGTTTGGTTTTCATGCACAGATGTGATAACATCAAAGTAATTTCAAATATAAGATTCACAGGATGTATTGCTGGTATCTCACTCACTTGAATTAGAATTTCACTTTCTTCCACCATCTACCACTGTGGCCTAGTCAGGGTTGCCGGTAGTCTGGGAAAAGTCAGGGAAATTCAAGGTCAGGGAAACATTGGGAATTTTTTTTTCTGGGGCAGGGAATTTTGAAAATTGACTTTCTCGAGTTGTGCGCATAAAGTTAGGCAAAGCCATGATGCCACAAATTGGAAACATATGTGTATTGCAATACAACAAAAATTGAAATGTAATGTTGATCTAGAAGATCCTAAATTAATAGGCCTGTACAGTTTGAACAATGCATGATGTGCATATTATTATGTAATTTTAATGCCCTTCTATTAAGCATTGACTATGGCATACTTTGTCACAGCCAATTAAGTCAAGGTCATTTCCTTTTTTAACCAGAGTAGTCTCGTTTGTGGCGTCACAATACAAAATTTTTTAATATTATTGGGTTTTAAAGCTTTTATATTGGCATATAATGAATTATTCCAAAACTGGTTGATGGAATTTATTAATGTTTGGTAAGTGGATGAAACCAACTATAGGGGTACATCTGCTTTATGGTGTCCTTAAACTCTCAACATTAACTCTATTACAGCAACTTTAAGGTTGTCACTTACAGGGCCAATAGTAAAACAATACTTTGTAAATTTCAGTTATAATTGGTATATTAGTGTTACTTGACCCTAAAAGTTGTATACTATAAGTTGGCCTTAAACTCTGAACAATTATGACTTTAAGGTTATCCATTCAAGCTTCAGTTAAATATAACTGACTTGACAGATTCCACCTTTTTTGGGGGGTAAATAGCTGTGCATAGACCCTGGGACAGAAGCTGACCTTAAATACCCAACAAAAAATTATCATAGTCATAAATATATGACTAATAAATACTCCTTAAAATAGTCTTTTCCTTGTAACTAAAATGGTCTGAAATAAATATCTTCATGAAATAATTTATTTGGGTACTTTTTTTAAGAAGACTGTATTGTAAAATTTTCCAGATCTGTAACTTTTGAACTGATGAGAACTGGAAAATTTTAAGGTAATACTAAGCTTATAATTTACAAACTGTAAAGAAACTTAGCTTCATAAATGGTACAATATGTAAGGGTCTCAAAATGTACACACACTCTTGTTTAAACTTGGTGCAAATCAAAGCACACTAAATTACATATAATTTTTTCAAAGCCATAGCATGTTATAATATGATCCAAACTATTGAAAGTGACCTAGGGGCTACGGTGGCGCAGTGGTAACACACTCGCCTCCCACCTCTCAGGTCGGCGGTTCAAACCCTGTACCTTAAATGTGGGCAAGTTAGTAGTTGCTTACTGATGGACGGCAGTTTACAGTACAGAACCTTGCCCAACTGTATGTACTGGTTTTCTCTACCCACGAAACTACCCGTTATGATATGACCTGTACAATATTGAAAGCGACGGAAAACCCCCAAAAAAGAAATAAATTGAAAATGACCTAATTTACCATTTTTGACCTTTGAGATGGATGGCTCTAAAAGGGGCCATTTAGATAAGTCAGTACCTTGATTTTAAAATCAGGAAAAAAAATTTGTATCGGTCATGGAACAAAATAGGAAAGGTTGGCAAAAATCAGGAAAATGTCAAATATTTTTGGATATCTTTTTCTTCTGGAAACTGAAAATTGTATTTGGTCAGCATATTCAATGCTATTGATAAAAAGTTTAATCCTACAGGTTTTTCATGCACTCACAATCAAATTCTTTCCTCTTTTAGTCAATAAAGTATACTGAACTTTTATTAAGGGGTTGAGTCCTATTCAAAAATGAGGGTCATGCTATGACAGGCCATCAGCAATGCCATTTGTGAAAGTCATACCAGCCAGATATGACAGCCTGTGATTAGATGTCACTGGGGACCTCACATATTGCCTTTAAGTATGGGTCCATAGTGACAAATCAGATCATATTACTGTTGAGGACCATTGGAGTTGTATAGGTTGGGTCAAAAATCATAAGGACCTAATGTTCAGTTGGGATGTGCATGCATGCTGAAGTTAGCAAATCAATCTGATTCCTATTTACCCAAGTTCAATGGCGAATTGTATCTGTGATCCTCAGTTTGTGAACAAATGCTGAGAATTTCATATCTGGCACAACATTTATATTAATTTGTGGCTGAAATTCTGTTTTTCATGATCAAGCATGAAGAGATACATTCAGTCAAAGTTGGATTTATGACCAGTTTTTTGGAGCTGTTCTACTTTAACTGACGTTACAACTGACCCTACTACTCTAGGGTTGGTTAGCTGAATCAGGAATGGATGGGAAAATGGAAAGTCATTATAAGCCTCCATGACAGAACGTAATACATTCCGGCTTGTCACGATCTATATCCAGACCAGACCTGAGGTCAGGCTGTTTCCTATAAGATTGAACTTGAAAGGACAAGCCCTAGAGGGACAACAGACAAGTCGTACGTCATCGTGACAAGCTGTAGTGACAAACAAGACTAGAGAAGTGGACCAACTCTCCATGACTAAACTTGCAGTCAGTACTTCCAGTCAAGTTTTGATGAATTTCTGGGAAAAAGAAGGATCACATGTCAACCAATCAACAAATTGAAAACTAGGTCAATAATAAATATTTGTTTCCCATCGTATGAACAAAAGTACAGCACTGACAATTTTTTTTTATTATGATTTTCAGGTTTGGACTTGGTTATTATATATAAAATAAGCCACTCTATTTCTGATTCTAACAAAAAGCACTTAAAATAGAAAAATGGTAGTGTATCCTATTCTAACAAGCAGATGGAAATATGCTTCTGAGAATGTCTCGTGACAATGGCAACCTTCATGCTTGTTCCTGGGCTGGTATTCACAAAGGGTCTTAGACTTAGCCAGGTCTTAGGCTTAAATCCAGTCTTAAAGTTAAGATTTTTGTCTCAGCTAAGTTTTGTCTTAAAACCGTATTCACAAAGGGTGACTTAGCTAAGTCCAAGATTATCATATAACCACAGCGGTTTTCTGGGTCATGTGACCTTTTATTTCTGTTTAAAATATAATATTGGTGACAAATATCCTTCATTTGACAGATTTTGTCTAAGAATAAGTGCTGTTTTGAAATGGAAAACCTTGTTACCACATATAAATTTCCAAAGACTGCTTTAGTGAGGTGTTTTGTATAGTTATACTTTATTTACAGCCCTTTCAAATCTTGAAGTGGAGAAAAGTTTATGGCGGCCATATTTAAGTCCTCTTTACAAAATTTAAGCCCACTACCAACCAGTCTTAACATTGAGCCCTTGGCTAAGCCTAAGACCGGTCTTAAATTCTTTTTTCGAATACCACTGAGCCTAAGAAAAAAGTCTTAGCAGGTTTTTGGCAGAAACTTGAGACAAAAGTCTCAACTTTAAGCCTAAGCCCTGGCTAAGACCTTTCGTGAATACGGGCCCTGGATTTTATACTCCAAATTCAAACTTCTGGGAAGGACACTTGCCAAATTTCGTGCCTGTGAATGATTTCTCTACACATTTATACCAAAATAATCCCACCCTCTGGGAACGACCCAATTCTGGACGTAAGAGTAAAACTGTGGTGCAGTTGTGGTCATGTGATGGGATTCAAATGTTATATTGACTGTCCTTGACCTAATTTTATCGATTTTTTGACTGGTCAACACTTGATTCCTTTTATTTAGACAAATTGCTCCTTTAAAATTGACTGAGAATTTGATTATAATTTGATGGAATAAAGACACTGTTTCAAGTTTCTTAGTATTTACCGCGTCCATGTGGACCCTTTGTTCGTATTAACTTTATTTATTCTTTTTACTTGCGCTGTTTTTCCTCATTATTAAAATAATTTATTGTCATATTTTACCAGAATAATGTGAATGATTTACCATGTTATGGAGGTGTTCCACTAGAGCTGACTGGTCAGTAGCTATGTATTTTTGGAGAGTCGGGACCAATGTTTACAAGGTCGGTTGTAGTTTCCCGGCCTGTCAGGGAGAGTTTCCTCCTGTGGATAAGTGTCTCTATGTAGCTGCCAGTTTCAAACCCACTTCCAGTGGCTTCCTGAAGTTGGTGGTTGACTTCCTCAGACAAGGGGTAATTTTTTCTTCAATTAAATCAAAATAGGCTGGTTCCATTCTGGTGAAGTTTCTGTAGCCTGGTATGTCAGTTGTGATTAGCTTGTCCAAGAGAGTTCTGTAGCATCCTCTCTCCTCTCTCTGCAGTATCCAGGGTATAACCCATGGATTCTGTGGCTTCCTCCTCCTTCTGCATGGTGGGGGCTGTGGTGCTGGCTGGGCAAGTGCTGGGTTCTGTTGTCTTCTGTGTCTTGAAACCATGATGAATAATAACATATTCAACTCAATAAAAAACCAAAGGACCCACAACTGGTCAAACAGTTCCTCTTGATGTGTTGCTGTCATCTTTGAAGTGTGAAATGAGTGTCACATCCCTAGTGACAGGGCTTTATATTGTGTGATATGGATCCCGATTCTGGATCCCGACTATAGATACCGACCCACAAATTTAATCAGTCCTGTCAACAAGGGTTGAGACCATGCTCCTGGCTTGTCGTGTGTTTGTCTTTACGGCTTATCTGTTAGGGGTTCAGGGCTTGTCGTAGTACTTCTATGACTGGGTGTGCAAAAAATATCTGCGACCCTATGTCTTGTCGGGGTAGTCATCACGTCCTGTCTGTAAGTGTACCGTCCTGTCAGGGATTTCTTAACTGACTCACCATTTTCACGCCTTTTTTTCTATGATCCTACAACTTTTATAACCGACTCTAGGGTGGTAGGGTTGGTTACAGGGTCGGCTCCAGTGGAACACCAGCATAAAGAACATATTAAACTCCAATTGCCATAATGTCAGTCGTGCCTTGTGACATCACAAACAAGAAGCATGCGGTTTCATGGGAAATGGCCTATGTTGGGAGGCAGGGAGGGGGGTAGGTCATGGTGTTGAGAAAGTTTGAAATGGCAAAATATTTGAATACACAGTTTAAACCCATCCACTTACAAAATATTAACGAAATCCATAAGCAGTTTTGGAACAATTCATTATTTTCCAACATAAATTCTTTTAAAACCCTTGCATGTTTTAAAAAAATTTGCATTGTGACATCACAGTCAAGACCACAGTGGTTGCCAGGGAAATGGCCTTCAATTAATTGGCTGTGGCAAAATATCAAGGCCAAAATACACCATAAACAGTCAAAAGGAAATTTCTGTTTCAAATGCTAACCCTTTTATAGTTTTTTCTACTGGGTCAATAGGTAAAGTGTACAAATCAGTATATAAACCCTTAAATAGTAAAACAGTGGGTGCCTTAACTGTTTTGTGTTTCTACATATATTAATGGGTCATGTAGTGTATGGTATGTATACCGTCATGGATTGATCAGGTGGTTCACTGTAGAAAGTTCTAAATGTGGAACAGTTTTCACATTAACTGTAGGTACCTTGTGAGAGTGTTTTAAACCTACTGTTATGTATTTTTCCATTTACATCCAATGCAAATTAATTACAGGTATGTTTCAGTTTGTTCAGACCAATACAGTAAGAGGGTAACAAACTGTTCACCATTTTAATCCCAATAAATAGAGACATAGATAAAGAACCCTCATTATACATAGTGGCTGCTCAGATGAACACTTTAAATGTCATTCCTCTGACATTGGGTCCTGTCCCAATGACCTTGAGAATGTCAGTCACTGAGCCTTGGTTCTAATTGTGTATTCTGGATGTGTCAAATGGAAACACGAGTCCTGTAGTAAGAGGATATTACACTCAGTTTAAATACACAATACAAATAACAATGACTTTTCTTACCAGTTGAGAATATGGATGTGATCCATCTGTATGACCAAGCCAGTGCAACTTATACAGAGTACTTATCCACTGCAGGTAATTAATTTGCATATATTTGCATTTTAATTCTTTTGTTCAGTCTATGTAGTGTTTGACTTAACAATTTCATTTTCTTAAAAGTGACTGTGAGTTGGATTTATCAGTATCATATACTTATTAAATGGTCACAAATTAATGGTAGCATTATCTTAAAATGAGTTTAAATTGAATTTATAAGTGTGACATACTTAATGAAATGAAATAAATACACAACAATGCAAAGTATCAGTTCCCAGTGTATAAAATGAATCAATAATTTAAGTAGAAATACCAGTCAAAGTTTGCAAGGTTAAGCAGTGTATGTCTTGCCTAAAAGACAAAAGTTTGTGTTGCAAAACCATGCAATCACAAGCATATTTTGGTTGGTGGTGTGACTTCTGTTTACACTAGGGAGCATAATTGCAGCCATTGTAAATTCCCATCCCAGCTTTTCAAACATGATTCTAAATGTTCTTGTCAGTAGTAACTTAAGTACAACCTATCTTCATGTTTGTGAAATCTACCTTATCCGTGTTTTTCATAATACATTTAACCTTGAAATGAAGCTGAATGACCTAGGTCTTATGAGTCTCCTGTGTTATCTTCCCAGTACAAGAGTCAACCTCTCTTGGTGTTATGAGTGATTTCCTCGGATTGTGGTGGTCTGGAGAAGGTTTAAGACCTATATTTTCAGACATACAATTGAACGACATCCTATCTGGTCATAAGGCCTATCTTTACAGTTGTACGATCTACTTTGTCCATTATTATCCTAATATGTTCAATCTTAAATGTAGCCCAGTAATGCCACAAGAAGATATATCTTATAGGTCTCTCAAGTAATCTTCCCAGTATCAGATAAGACTGATCCTAACTTGGTGCTACAACTTATTTTCTACAATTTTGATGGTCCAGAGGAGGTCAAAAGGCTTATCTTTTCGGTCTTACAATTGATCTTTTTTGGTCACAATGCCAAAAAAAACGTTTAATTGGGAACTTGCATTTATCCCCCTCCCCATTTTAATGATCAGCTTCAACAGGCACCCAGTGTAAAGTCAGCTAGGTTTTATGATAATGGAGTTGGGGTATCAGCATTTGTTACTTTATTATACATACCTTTTAACTTGTGTTAACACAATCCTCAGATCCACGAACAAAGGATTGGTTTTTACTCAACAACAGTCCGAAGTATGTATTATTCCTGACGTCAGTTTATCTGGCCTGTGTGGCCTTACTACCAAGGTAAGTACATGCTCTTAGGCAAAACTTAAAAAGTACAGTTTCTGTTTGCATTATTTCATTATTTTTGATTTGATTTGCATGTTGTGTTTTTGAGAAAATCTTGTGAAAAACAAGTATAAGAAAAATGTTTTTTTGATTATATGACCTTAATAAAGGTCAATGGTCAAATTCATACCTGTCAAAAAATTTCCATGCCTGTAGATGATAACAGTGAGTAATAATTTTAATATACCTTACATTAAGGGATGTATTCAAGAAAGATGACAGTGTGACTCTAACCCAACCTGTCTGAAAACAGGGTGTAAAACCAACAATTCTCCCATTTTCCAGACATGTTTAATTACATGGTCAAAAAATGAGTGGTCTGAAAAAGTATATAGTGGTAATTGTGTGTGGATTATATTTTGATCACACAGTTTGGCATAAAGATCTGTCACCCCTCACTACAGTTGTCAGTATTGCTATTACCTCATTGCTATGATGTTTCCCAAATTTGTATGATTACATTGCCATTGCAGTGACAAAAGAAAGATTCATGAAGGTAACTGTGCAAATATCTGCCATTATCATAGATTGTTAGTGAAGAATGTGATAAGACAAATAACAAAATTTAATGAGCACTCAGCCACGGTTGAGTGTTAACTTCGAAATCTTGCCCAATCTACTTATCTTCTGCATTACAAGATCCAACTATACCTCTTTTGGATTGGGTCCATATTTGGCCAACTTATGGTAGCTAGGCTGTTACTCAGCTATACCATGAGCTACAGGTCTGCAATTTCACCATGTTATAGCTGACCAAAAATTAGGTGAATAACATATTTCAACAAAATACTCTAAATTCAATAGTTTTCAAGTTACAAGTGATTTTACTCACCAGTGAGAACCTCAAAGTAGCTATGACTAAGCTATGCAATGAGGTACAGGTCTGCAACTTCATTGTGTCATAACTTACCCCAACATAAGTGAATACCGTATTCAAAAAAAGTCGCTATGTGCAATACTTCTGATAAAATATGACATGTTCTCATTTCAAAATTTTGCTACAAATCAGAAAACAGCTATTACTCGCTTAGCTTATGCAACAGAGCTCCAAACTATGTACCATCTTATAGCTAAAGTTAAAGTACCGGAACAACATATTTAACAGAAATACTCTAAAGACAATAGTTTCTGAGTTATAAGTCATTTACTCAAAATAGCAAAAATATGTGAAAATGACCGATTTTGTTGAAATTCAATCTTTCTCTAATCTGACCAGTGACAATGTTACAGAAAAAATGAATACTCTAACTGCAATGGGCAACTTAGGATGCATCACTGTGATATAAGTACTGGATTCATATATATTTGTCATCATCTGTAGTAAGGCATGTCAGGTCTTCAGAGATAGTGTGAAAAAATCTGATAAAAGTACAATTAATAGCAACAACACTACAGTTGCATTACTGGTTTGACAAGTTTACAGAGGAGAGGGGAAAGGCAATAAAAGGATTTAGAAATTGACAGAAATTGAACTGGCGACATAATTTTGGAACAATTCAAAAATTCATGAAAACTTCATGAACATGCACTGGACAATGGAGAAGAAAATAAAGACTAATAAAGATAAATGCGGATTATAAAGACCGGAAGTGCGCAGACTACAGAAAACAATGCAGTGCGCATATTTTTGCGTACAATTATCTGAGGCAATAATTGGACAATCGTCGATAATACAGGACCAAACGATACAGACAAAATATAGTGCGACAACTAGGTGTGTTTTGAAGCATATTTACAATAATATTTATGGATTAATAAATGAAACCGGTCTTTATAATAGAAATAAAGTCCTCAGTTTAGTGATTTATAACCCCAGATAATTCACAAATTATCTGGGGTTATAAATCACAAAACCTCGGACTTTATTTCTACAGTATAGTACGGGTAATGAGGATTTCAAAGTTACCGACAGTCATCATTTTAAATCAAAGAGGTGGGACCTTGAGATAAGATCCTGTAATGAAAACAGTTGAATCTGGCAATTAAGCAACTACCAACTTTCCCACTACATGTTCATTCCAGGAATTGAACTTAAGGCCTCAGGGATGGGGGGGACAAGTGTGTTAGCCACTACATCACAGTGCCCCCAGCACTAACTTGGTGAAAGTAGAAAGTGTGTTGCATATTTTCCCACTTAATATGATTAAGTTGTATATGTATAGGTACATGAAGTCTCGGCCAGCAGTGAACATTCCTGTTACTGTGATTTTTCTCTACAATATCAGCTTGGTTGGACTTTCCTTATATATCACCATAGAGGTAGGTGTGTAAGAAAACCTTAAGAAGATGCCAGTTTGATAGTTAAAGCTATTGTATCATGGTGTTATCACTTCGTACACCTTCAATGGAAAATCCTTATTTTGCACTTGTTTTACACTAGCAATGTAAATTTATGTTGAGTGAAAGATGTATTGACACAAGCACAAATTATAAATTTATTTGATCCACAAACATTTCAATCCAATTCACCTTTTACAATGCATGTTAAATGGAGTCTTCTACAAAACTTTTTTGGGGCTAATCTTCCACTAATCCCTCTCAGAATGTAGGCCTTGGTGTGAGTTTGAGTCAGGTGCTGATCGAAATCCAGAATGATATTCCAGAAGATTTGCAATATTGGTCATATTCCATGGGCTGTATATGTATATAACTTTGCAGTACTAATAAATTGATCATACTCAATATGCTGTATATGTATATAACTTTGCAATAGTATTATATTGATCATGCTCAATATGCTGTATATGTAGATAACTTTTCAATAGTATTATATTGACCATGCTCAATATGCTGCATATCTATGTAACTTTGCAATAGTATTATATTGACCATGCTCAGTATGCTGTATATGTATCTTTACAGGACATTTTTTGTCTTTTCCAGATCTGTCTGAGTTTGTACAGCCTGAGGTATAATTTAATCTGTGACCCATATAATGAAGACACAAGAGCCAATCCTGCAGAGCTCAGGGTAAAACAGTTCTGATTCTACTTTAAATTCAACTTTATAAGTACTTAATCTCTACATCAAACAAGTACAAATTCCAGTGCCCCGAGGGATCACAAACCTGACCTGGGCATGCGAAACCCAGATAATTTTAGGGGAGGAACATTGATTTATTTAATGCGACTTTAAACATGTTGTATAAGCTGGGTAGTTAAGGGCAGGGAAAACCAGAACATACTAATTGGTCAAGCTTCCGCACTGTAAACCACTGGGCATCAGTAAGCAACTACCAACTTTCCCACTCTGGTTCTGGGGTTTGAACCGCAGACCTCAGAGGTGAGAGATGAGTGTGTTACCCATTACACCACCAAGCCCAACCTTGAGAAGCAGCAATCCAGGGGTGGACCTATAGTTATATGAAAAGAAGACCCCAATGTAATTAATAATAAACAGCTTTTTGAGTTACAGAGCAGAATGAGTTGAAAATGCACATGGATAAACAATCAAATGAATACAGTTTGAATACCCTCACCCTGTCCGTTCATAGGGTAATAAATAAGACTGACACAATTGTTATAATTAAGCGGCCCGTCAGGGACGCTTGTTTGTTTTCACCGAAGTTCGACTGATCACCGCCGCCGCCGGATTATGGTCTCCCTTGAATAACTTCTTAGCCTTTCAAATTTTTCTTTCCTTCTTATATTTCTTTAAAACTATAGGGGCGGGAAAAATTTTGGGGATACTTTGCGCAGACCTTAAGCTTTACTTAAGGTAACCTTAAGCATAACTCCAAAACACCTCGTCATCGCACACACCTGTGCTATAAAATTTATCTGGTACATTCTAGACCAAATTTCCAAGGTCGGAAAGGATTTTCTCATCAATCGTACCATAGATGCCTGAATGGGAGGCGTTTTATTTTTGTAAATTTTTTAAAAATGGGTACTTGGTCTGTATCTCAAAAACGGTTAGGATTTCAGTGTTTTGTTGGATAACTTATTCAGCTACTTTTTGATAATCTTTCACATGCCGAAGTTTTAGCTCTGTATCTGCAAACTTAAGGTCACCTTAATGACCAAAACGTGGGTTTTAACCCTCCAGTTCACTTAGTTTTCCACACTTTTCAACCAAACTTGGCATATATATTAAGATTTACCAAAGGATTATCCTGACTTTATGGTGACCTTAAACTGTTAATATTATTATGGCTATGGCCCCCCTAAAGTCATCAAATTGGAATAAAATTGTCTGGCCTGTTATTTTTCCATTTTTTTAAAAAATCTAACATATATTGATATTGAGGTACATCAAAAGAACACTCTTACTACCTTATGATTCAAATATTAATAATGTTAGGGCCATCTTAAACTTAAAATGTAGAGTTTTTCAGCCCTAAGCTTAGTTAATGTGTACATTTTTCAAATAAAAAATGCGACATTTATAAAGGTTGGCAGAAAGGACATTCTGCTTTTATGGTCACCTTAAAGTCCCACTATGAATGAAGTTATGGTCACTTTTCAGTGAAAAAAGGAAGTTTTCGGCCTCCAGCTATCTTATTGTTCAACTGACCTCAGCTAAACTTTGTACACTTATAAAGGATGACAAAAGGGACATTCTCATTTTATGGTCACCTTAAAGTCGCAATATGGATGAAGTTATGGTCATCTTCCAGTGAAATTATGGAGTTTTTAATCTCCAGCTATCGTATTGTTTAGCAGAGCTCAGTTAAATTTTGTACACTTTTAAAGATGACATTAGGGACATTCTTATTTTCTTTCCACCTTGGAGTTCCAATACAAGTACAATCATGGCCATCTTGACGTGAAAATGAGGATTTTCAGCCCCTAACTGATTTACTGTTCAGTAACATCAGTTTAACTTGACATTGATTATACTAAAGTAAGATTTTGTATAACATTTCACTTAAAATTCCTGTACTTAAGAGGCTTTGGCCATCTTAACATGATAAATATATACTTCTTGCTCCCTCCTCATTTATTTTAACACTTTTTAAAACCACACCTGGCATATGTATACGTAAAAATACTTATACTGTCTGCCAAACCTAATCTCTTAGTGTTTATGAAGTTATGACATCTTCAAAGAAAAAAATGAGCTATTTATGATGCACTGATGTGGTTATTAACATATTGCAACTGATCAGTGTTCACATAGCATAAATTCCCAATTTTAGGCAGATTAAAAAAACCACATTCTTCTGATTCCATTCTTTTGGAATTGTGGGGATATAACTTTTCCTATTTGGAAAAAAAGCTTCAATTGATTCAACTTTTGTTTTGTAGAAGGAGTTGATGATCTAGCTACTTGTTCACACAGACTATATAAATTGGTCAAATGTATACACCTGATTTCTTTCACAATATAAGATGCTTGAAAAAAAAACACTTTCTCATAAACACTTTTTCTTGTACAGCATTTTATGTATCTCCAGCTGAGTGGAAATGAATGACTTGTCCTTTTCTTCTTCCTCCCCAACTCTGTATTTGCTTTGCTGTCTGATATCGATCAAAAGGCACATTCACTGAAAGTCTTTCTATGCAGATAATAACCCCCCCCCCAACTCCCCTTTAGTACACATAAAAAGTAAGTGGAAAAAAGAATGGCATCAGTGGGGGAAGTGGGGGGTTCATGGAGGGAGATGATAGATAGAGATATATATATGTGTGAAGCAAAAGTGTTTTCTTTTAGTTTCTTCCATTTCACTTAGACTTCTACATTTAATTAATTTTACCTCAAGTGGGAAATGAAGTTTTGAAACTTTAATGCATTCAAATTCCTGAAGTGATGCACTAAATCACTTATAACTTGAAAAGTATTGCGTTCACAGCATTTTGTTAAAATATGTTATTAGGCTACTTTTTCCACAGCTACAACACGTCCAGTAACTTGTTTGGTCTTAATTTTGTGCATTATTGAAGTGTGGAATGGATCATGATCTCCTACTCTTATTCCTAAGCCTAGATTTTTAATTTCAATTGCTAAATCATTCATAAATATTGCAATATATAAACTCATACTTTTCTTTCCCAATAAATCCAGTAACATTTTTCTAGCGCTATAGCTTGACTTGTTTGTAACTTGATTTTTCTTGTAGGCAATAACTCTGAAGCAAAATCAGTAACTTTTGAACAAAAAGTCTAAAAAGTCTAAAAAAATTTTCTTGTAAGCAATAACTCTGAAGCAAAATCAGCAAAGTCTAACGCACTTTGGTTCACTGGATTTTATTAGTGGTTTTGTTAAGTTTTTAGTTGAAGCACAATCAGTAATTTTAAACAATAGCTCTTAAGCATCTTAGTCCACTGCATTCAATTAGTGTTTTATACTTAAGTCTGATACTAATGACATTTTGAACAGAAATGTCTGTGGTCAGTGTACCCTTTCACTTGAGACCTCTTCTCTGAGAACATTACCAAAGAATGTAGGACATACAGAATCCGGGAAAAAAAGTGCCTCCTGGACAAAATGCCTCACAGAAAAAAATGCCTCCTGGAAAAAATGCCTCCTAGAAAGAATGCCTCCTGGATATTTTGTGACTAGGAAAAAATGCCTCCTGAGAAAAAAAAGTTATTTCAACTTGTAAACATGTTATATATGAAACCTATAAACGAGAACGTACAATATCATGAAGTACAAATTACAAATATCTTCTTGAAAGGGTATCCCTTCAGCTGTAATCTGGAGCAGTTTAAAAGCAGGATTTATGGCTGTGAGGTTTCTTGATGAAATAGTTGTGGCCTTTATGGCTTACAATATGCATTCTTATCAAATTACAACATAGGTTGTCCCCTCTGTAAGGAGTTGATCGCAGTTAGATGCACTAGAAGAGGCAGAAATGTAATTACAAGAAAAACACAACACCTGTCATAATGGAAACCAGGGATGAGCAGCCAGCCAAAAGAGTGAGAAGCACCAGCAAAACCTTACAAGAGAAACTTGCATACCTTTGTACAGCTAAGCAAAATGGGTAAAAGACTGTGAATTTTTGACAGGCAGTGGCAACTATAAGACTCAAGTGGAAAAAATGAAGATGCCTCTGAAGTTGTAATGTGAACCTGTAGTGTTATAATACTTGAAGGAACTTTTTTTTCTTAGGAGGTATTTTTCCTGGTCACAAAATATTCAGGAGGCATTCATTCTAGGAGGTATATTTCCTAGGAGGCATATTTTCTAGGAGGCATTTTTTTCCAGGAGGCATTTTTTCTGCGCATCGGACATACATTCTTTTGAGAAGTAAATTTCACACCTACAATTTCTCTTCTGCCAAGCTGTGGTCGTTCTTTCATTTGTTAAATATGGTAACATACACAATGCAATAAACTTTACATTTTCTATTCCTTGTGGTGCATATCTTGACATCTTTTACGGCTTACTTCGCACTTTTTCATCAGGGCCGCTTCGTTTTTGTCAGCAAAAACATTTTTCTAGTTTTATGCTGAATATTGTAGGAATCTGTGCAGGAAACTCTTGATTAATACATTATTTGAAGCTGATATCACTTTTAACACATACGGTTTATAAAGTGATAGATATCAGTGTAAGAATGGGTAAAAACAATATATACCAATTGATCAAGCTTCTGCATTCTAAACAAGTAAGCACTGGCAAGCACATGTGGTCCATACTAAAAGCAACAGTCTAAATCCGCACTCAGAACCTCAAAGGTGGAGGACAAGTTTATTCCCAGTTAACTACAGTAAAATGTGATATTTTTAGCAGTATTTGCATAATAGTATTTGCATAGCAGTTTTTGCATAATAGTATTTGCATAGTAGTATTTGTATAGTAGTATATCTATAATAGTTTTTGTACAGTAGTAGTTTTATACTAGTACAGTTTCACTATATGTGTATGTCATGTTTTGTAGTATAAGTTACATGGAATGATTAGTTTAGCTGAGGAGTTTTAAAATTCTTATAATTAAAGGTGTAAACTTTAAATTTGAATTCAAACCTTGAACTCAAGTTTAAACTTTGGGTTCAATTTTACTTGATAATACAAAATTTAAGAAAATGTATTTATGCTTGTATAAGCCGGAGTTTCAGTTTAGGACTGTGAATGAGTTTGAGTTTGAAAATGTTTGTGAATATCAACCTAAATGTTTATAAAATTCAACTTTTACATTATCAAGTAACATCTTACAGAAGTACATTCTCAAATTCAACTTGTAAACTCATATATATGGTTTGAAATGCTCAATAATTAGAATTATATTTGTTTTTAAGATTAAATTTTAGATTTATTTAAATATGTAGTTAAAATGGTCTATTTGTTGTATTTTAGATGGCATCAGTCTTGTGGTGGTATTTTTTCTCAAAAGTCATTGAATTGACAGATACCATACTAATTAGGCTGAGGAAGAAAGATTCACAGGTAACACTATCGATAATTTTAAGACATATTAGATTATAGACATAGTGTGTTTACAGTTATAAATAGTTATAGTTAATTTTGTTATGCGTTGATCTACGTTAATTAATATAAAAGTTCTGTCCATCCATACACCTGAAACTGCTAGCCAATCACATCTTCGCATTTGTGGGGTACCCTGAGCAGGGGGGTACCGTAAAATAATGTTTAGAGTGTGGCTTTTAAACTAGGTATCAATATTTGTCAAAAGAAATTAGTAATCACTTCAAGATGGTGCTCTTTCCACTAAACACTAATTCCCTTATTGTGTCATCACTTGGCGGAGAGTTGCACTCTAGCGAGTGCTTGTACTATCTTTGTGGTTTCAATCTACTGTTGTCTCTTGTCTTTGAGTTTTAAACAAACATTTAATATATTTAAATGAACATTCAGTGTTTAAATGACCAGTTTCCACTCCAAGTTTGTGGTCTCATATAAAGGTTATGTTTTGGTTGTGTTCGTTTGTCTGTTCGATATTTCTGAATTATTTTATGTGAGGGGGGCTGGACAAAAAGAAGAAGTGAACATATGGGGAGTATCTGAATCATATTCTGGATACCAAATTGAAAATTTTCAAAAAGTCTCCATTTTAATTGTATTTCACTGAGTTTGGCTTTCTGGTGGACATTACTGAAAAAGTAAAGAGCAAATCAGTATGAAAGTTTTTATGTGGTGGAGGTTTGCACTCTAGGAACACTTTGTTGTCTCCTTGCCACCCTCTCCCCCACTCCCGTTAATATCTGTGTTCTATGAGTGTTTCTAGTTAGTGTATGTTTTCATTGTTTATAGATAATACTCTCTTTTAAGTTAAATGTCTGATTTGAAATTTGACCTTAAGTTTTTGGGGAAAACCTGTATAAATCATTATATTTTCAAATGTTTGATATATATACCAAGCGGGCATGTTTTAAAATCTATCGCAGCCAAAGTAGACATGAAGAAGGTGAACTGCCAATTAAGCTTGTTTTATGAATATAGCTATAAAAGAATATAGATTATGTATTTTTACTGTAAGTATATGCGATATTGTCAGTAGAAAATTAGTTACCTCACAGCTATGATCAGAATTTTATGTTTTTGGCTGCGTTACCCCAGGATCTAAGATAAGTTCATTACCAAGTGGTATAGAGGTGAACTTGTTACAACGGAATATGGGTATTATACAGAGTTTAACCATCCACTGTAATTATAATGTTCATGTGTGCTTTGTGTCTATCATAAGTAGACACATTTTGATATCAGTACATGCTTTTTGATTTCATACGATTTTATTAAAGGCCGCACTGCCTTTTTGAAGACAAAATAAATGGTGCTTTTTATTTTAATCCTAATAATAGTAGAGCAAGTCTGTGAACAAAATGGGAATGTTGAAAATTTGGGATTTTTGTATCCAAAGGATAATTCAGATTCAGATCCCAAAATTTCATAACTTCTTTATTAGAATAGAAAAGAATAGAATCATTTATATAGCGCAAAATTGATGCAACATCCTCTAATGCGCTAGAGCCAAAAAGGGAAAGTCAAGGGACATGCCGGGTCAAAATCCTGATTTAGCGCCGCAAGGGGAGAAATACTATGGTGGGGGGTATGCAAGTCTAAACAAGTAGGTCTTTAGGTGGCTTCGAAACTCTATGATTGTGTTCTGAAATCGTACCGATTGTGGGAGTCTGTTCCATTCAGTGGGAGAAGCCATTGCAAAACCTCACCTACCAATGGCCTTCTTGGGACGAACTGAAGAAAGAGAAAGCCGATTTCCACGAGTAAGACTACTGGGTTTGATTAAGGATGATAAATATGAGGGTTGGGAGAATTTGATAGCCAATCAAGCGAGAATTTGATTTCATCAAGTACTAGTCACATAAAGAAAATCCATGTAGATGTATTCATTACTTTTGGAGTAATTCCGAGCACAGACAAACAAAGAAGTGCACCCAAAAACACAACCTCCTCGCCAGAAGTAACATATAGGGAATCTGGGCCACAGCTTGAACCATACTAACTATGTTTTGGTCATGCCCAAGTTTCTCTGAAGTCTTCTGAAACCAAAAGCCTCCATATTGCTTAACATTGTCATTTCCCAAAACTTTCTTATCAATCAATCAATCAGTTGTCCAAGTGCTTAATCTCTGTATCTACGGATTCTAAGGCACCCCATCCAGTTCGTAAGGAATAAATCATCAATACATTAGACATGTTCCAAGTCGTACCCAGGGAGGCGATCCGGTGTTCTTATCATGCAGTCATAACATGCTATGTGATTACATTCAAATATATTACATTTCCCCTTGCAAGTAATTTCTCTATGAGCAGCAATTTTTTAAAATGCATCGATGACATAAAACTACCCAATTATGGATGTCAGCTTAGCATGCCCTGTGGCAAAGCAACCAGCCAGAAACAACCAATACCTGAGACCACACATACCTCCCACAGGTAGTGCAAAAAAAATCACAAAATAAAATTCTAGATTCACGATCCAGGTTTGGATCCAGCCTCTCTTTGAGGAGGAACGAGCCACATGATAAAGCCCCCCTTGTGTGTAACTATGATCCAGATGCAATGTATAGTTTTGGAGTTATGCACACAGACAATTAAACAAACATACAGACAAACTGACCAAATTACAATGCCCTCGCCTATCCCGAGGAGGGGGGGCAGGGGATAAACAAAACTGTCATCTTGTTACTGTAGTTTTCTGTATCACCACTAGGTGACCTTTCTCCATGTGTTCCATCACACGTCCATGCTCAACCTGTGGTGGTGGGTGATGATGTTCATGCCAGGAGGAGCCTGTAAGTATGGTCTTCATATATAACCACATGGGGTTTATAAATAGAGATTACCAGTACTCAACAAGAATGAGTCATTAGGGGCAAGTTGGTGACTGTTTGTTTTGCCCCTGATTCAGTCTACATGCCCTAGCTCATGTACTAACTTATCATGAATAAAGACAAAACAGTTGCATCCAAGTCATCCTAAAACTTCATAAGGGTTATCTTACAGTATTATTAGATAAGCATACAATACAAGTACATTTGATTTAACAATACTTCCTATGCATGCTAAAACAGTATAATTTACACTTTACTGAGTGGCGGGCCATTAATGAAAGTTAATGAACTATTAACAGCTCTCCTCTGACGTCATCAAGTGTTTGTTTACAAACATTCTACTCTCACTTGAAATTTTTTACTTACGGTATCGCCCTTATTTCTGCATGAATTTTGACCAAACAAAGATGAAAAGAAGCAGTATATAAATATCTTTCTAATGATGGGCGCAATGTATTAGTAGGTTAAACAGTTTTGAAAATATTTGCCATAAAGAAATGGAAATTATTTATGGATAATGAGCAGACAGGGTCGCCTCGGACATCATCAAGTATTTATTTGCCAACAAATATTTTAAACTTGTAAATTTGCAACCTACGATATCTCCCTTACTTCTGCATGGATTTTGATCAATCAAAGACAAAAAAAGCAGTGGATAAATATCTTTCTAATGATATGTGCAATCTGTTAGTAGGTTAAACAGTTTTAAAAATATTTACCTGAAAAAAACACAGAAATTATTTACTAAAAATGAGCAGATGCATACACCCTTTGTAATTGTCATTGTAATGTTAGTAATAATATCATCTCTGAGATTTTAGCTGAATAATAATGACAAATGCAGATCTAATAATAAGAGTAATAATGTGATTTTGCACGGGCATTATAGGTTTTCACAGGCACTTCATGAATCATTACTAGAATGATTCATGGCGTGCCTGTAAAAACCTATAATGCCCTACAAAATCACATTATTGTGCTATTATTATCAACCAATCTGTTTCAAAGATAGATAGAAGAAGACCTTGTCATAAGAATGCAAAATAATGGCTGTAAAATGTATTCTTAGGAACAGGCATCTGTGAATATAGACACTTTAACTTGACATTTTCCTCCATTTTTTGTATGGATTTAGTGCAACAAAAACGAGCAGAAGCTCTGTAAAAATACCTTTCCAATGATGTATGTAGAATATTTGTTAGTTACAAAGTTATTCAAATATTTTTTTGAAAATTTGGCACTTGTGTGCGTAAAATCTACAAAACAAACCCTTAGTAGGGGGCACTTAAAAATATTCCCCAGTCTTTGTTCTTCAGTATTTAGGTCAAGTATGTCTTGTGGGAGATATTAAATGATCATGTATTCATGTTGCATACTATGTTTTGGCTCTGATTCTATTGTCTCTTTGCAGTGTATTTTAGAAGCCTGTTAAACACTATTGTCCATGTGTTCATGTGCGCATACTATGTTTTGGCTGGATTTCTATTATCTCTTTGCAGTATATTTTGGAAGCCTGTTGAACAGTATTGTCCCTGTGTTCATGTACACATACTATGCTTTAGCTGTAATTCCATTGTCTCTTTGCAGTGTATTTTGGAAGCCTGTTGAACAGCATCGTCCATGTGTTCATGTACACATACTATGCTTTGGCTGTGATTCCACGTATGAAGAAATACCTCTGGTGGAAAAAGTGGATTACTAAAATGCAGTTGGTATGCATTAATATGTATTTTTAATATGTATATTAAAATTTATCAGTTTGATCTCAGTTTCATTTAAATTTGATCAAATAGTTAACAATATATTGAGATTAAAAACAATAAATATGTACATATATCAAAGATATGAAACAGTTGCAGTGAAATAATTTGAAAACTACATTTCTCTATTTAATGACAGCTATGTGATACAGTCATACAATTTAAATATTTCATAGATTTTTGACCCATTGCCAAAAATTCTTGAAAATTTGAAATTTTTTGGTTCACTTGTGGTTTAACTTAGCTGTGTTTCTCAATAATCTCATTTTTCATGACAATATTGTGTATATTTCAGTTTCAGTTCATTCAGAAGTTGCATTATGTGTGAAATAGAATCCAAAATTAAACAAACTTACCTGTATGTGAAGCTTGGTTGTGAATCTGTTAAATTATACACAGCAAAATACGAATTGTGATCGGTACATGCCTGATTCAGTTCCATCCAATGCAATGCAGGCCCATATAAAACTGAAGAAAATGACAAAAAATCGGCAAAATTAGACCAGAAATAAGAAAGTTCTGGTCATTTTAACTTGAAATCAATACTATATGCTGATGATACCCACCAATCCAATAGAATTAGGACAATTTTTAAACTGAAAATTGTCATACCAGCACATGGTATCAGTTCTAACTACATTGTTAGATTGTATCAAATCATCTCATCATTGCTTGACAAAGGCATATAAGGCATCAACACGTGCACACGGCTCCTAACATGTGCCACCAAATTTGTGATTTTTATGTGACTTTTAATTTATAATCACTTCTCCTTTTGGTCAGGCTCCGCCCATATAAACAGTGACAAAAAGATCTGTTTATTACTTTTGGAGTTATTACAAACACAGACACAAATACACACAGACAGACAAAATGAAAGCACTCATAAACATAACCTCCTGGGGTGGTAACGAATGTGACTTCCTTATTTCTGGACCAATGTGAAAATGTTTTGCTGTTTTCTTTAGGTCGTAGATGGGCGTATATGAGAGGTTTATCATATTGTATGAATTTAATGTTATTAAGCATTTAATCTCCTTCACCGGAATGTATATTTACTTTAGCTTCAGTTTCTGGCAGTCTTCCTCCACTCAGTACAACTGATTGTGTTCAAATGTGACTTCCCAGTGTCAGGACCTGCAGTTCTTACCATTTACATGGCTGTGTTATTCACTCTGTTCATAAACTTTTATGTCAAAACATATAGACGGAAATGTGGCTGATCAACAAAAGAGTTCGCTGACAAAAAAGATGTAATGACATTATTGTCATCCAATGGCTCAGCATTGCATCACATGAATGGAATAGCCAGAACAGAGTGGAAAAAGGATTTGTAACCATAGCCTGTAGTCTATATGATACAATTTAGTTTTACGTTCCAAAGTGCAATTAAGTAATGGTCTTAATTTGATATTTCAATTAAATAGAAATAAATGTGTGACCTATTTAAATGGAAGAGTTCATTTCATACAATCAGTTATGGTTATGGTAAGCAGGAATTTTGTGGGGGTTTTTTTTTTTTTTTTTTGCTTTTTTCATAACCTTCATTCATTCATTCATACCTTCTCACCTATCTGCCATGATATGACCAATAAATAGAGAGGTATTATATATAAAAAGCATGTGATGATGTATTTGCTAAATTTGGATTTAGCAAAATGTCCATACTGAGGAATTCAGGTACTACAAAACATAAGCATACTGTACAAATATGCCTATAAATATGGTATTCGTATGAGAACGTATAGTGAAATGAAACTTGACCAAAGTATGCTGTACATACATATGTATGTATGTGTAAATGGGGCTATCACATATTTATTTGGATCTTGAAGTTTTCTAATTAAATAGACAGGGATGAGTGAGCATAAGGAATCTACCATTTACATTTAAAACGTAACATAATTGACCAATACAACGTTAAAAATAACCTGATATGTAAATCTGCTGGTGACATGAATACATTTGCCTTTTATGGTTTTGGTGGCCAAAACATACCACTAAACCTATACAATGTGTTGAAAGTGACACCCAACCAACCCAAATCATTCAGTCAGTCAGTCACTCAGGGTGAGACAAGCCCCAGTAAATATAGTATCTACACCCAGTGTTGTGGTCGAACACACATTTGCAAAAAGTATTGCTTTTTACTGAACTGTACATATAAACAATATCTGGCCTTTTGTTGCAGTTATGGTCGGGATTTCAGCATGAGGCCATTAGAAGATTTCTTGGGATATATGTTGTACTATAATTGTGACCACCCGTGTACTATCCGGGCCATGGTGGTTTTTCTGGTGGTAACACACTCACTTCCTGTCTCTCAGATGTGAATTCCGGCCCAACCTCAAGTGGGACAAATAGCAGATTTTTATTCATGACCTGTATTTTATGGCCAGTGGCCAAGAATTTGAAGGGGGAAAGGGGTATAATGGATGGTCCTTGATGAAACATGTATAATATTTCTGCAATTCAGTCAGCGACCCATATGATCGCCTTTTTTTATTTTTTTTATTTATTTATTCAATTCATACACTAAGGTATACATATGCAATGGAGTGGTATATATAAAGAGTAAAAGTACAAATGAAAAAACTGAACCAGGAACATAGAACTAGCATAAGAAATTAGTAAAAAGCAGAAAGAGAAGAGAAAAAAAAATCACTACAAAGAAATATACATTGGGTCATTTCAGTTTAATGCCCAGGTCACACTGTGGCGAGGCCACTACGATTTAACTGGCGAATATGAAGATTTGCTGCGAATTAGAAATCGTGGTAGTTCGCCACAGAAAGGGCGGGAAAGTGTGGTCACGTGGTTGGAATTTGAAAAATCCACAAATTACTTCGATCCGGCTACCATGGGCTACCATCATCTTCATCCTGTGGAAGATCTTGGTACGATGTTCTCATCACCCAGTCAAGAACATCTTGTTTCTGTGAAGAACGTCGACGATGATCAAACGAACTTCGTAGAAGTATGTACGAATTAATGCGAAGTGTAGCGATTTCCGTGAGATGTTCTTGCACCGAGCCACGACCATGGTGGAGGGTTGAGCGAGCTGTGACGAGCCCCCGACGAGGAGGAAGAACATGCTGAGAAGAAGTGACGACCAATTCGTGTATAATGCCAGTTCCTATATAAACAGCCTGGATCATCTGGATTCACTTCATTTCTCATCAGACGTCGGACAGTGTACATCAAAGGCTATGGATCTACAGAGACTCAGATTATTGCAGCAACTGTATGAGGCTCATCGTTTAAATGTACAGAATCAGATTGTGATTGCACAGATACTGGTTGATAGACAGAGAAGGCGTCGACCAAGGCCCAGGAGGTATTGGGTGAAGCCCTGGCTCTCCAGGAGGTTGGACTATGGACACTATGATCGTTTGATGAGGGAGCTGGAGGCTGAGGATGTGGTGTCTTTCAGAAATTTTGTCCGGATGGACCCGGCCATGTTCAGAGAGGTCTTGCAGAGGGTGGGGCCCAGAATTGAGAAATATGACACATGGTTCAGGAAGTCTATCAACCCTGGATGCAGACTTGCAATCACACTTTGTTTCTTGGCCACTGGAGAGAAGTACAGGAGTCTGATGTTTGGCTTCAGGGTAGCACACAACACAATCTCAGTCATAGTAAGACAGACTTGTGAGGCCATCGTGGCAGAATATGGTGAGGAAGTCATGCAGTGTCCCCGTACCAGTGATGCATGGAAGCAGGTTGCTGCAGAATTTTCTTCCAGATGGAATTTCCATCACACCCTGGGGGCTATAGATGGCAAGCATGTGGCAATCAGGTGTCCTAAGAATGGTGGCTCACTCTATTTCAACTACAAGGGCTTCCATTCCATAATACTTCTGGCTCTGGTGGATGCCAAGTATAAGTTCCTTTGGGTGGATGTTGGCACCAATGGATCCAGTTCTGATGCACAGATCTTCAATGACTGCGATTTGCGCTCAGGCATTATTGATGGCACCTTGGATGTACCTGATGCAGAGCCATTGCCTGGTGATGACCGTGATATGCCATATTTTCTCATTGGGGATGATGCCTTCTCTCTGAGGACCTGGTTGATGAAGCCGTTTAGTGCCAGAGGACTTCCTGATGAGGAGAGGATCTATAACTACAGACTGTCTCGTGCCAGAAGGGTGGTGGAAAATGCGTTTGGCATCATGGCCAACAGATTTGGTTGTCTCCTCACCACCATGTGTCAGAATCCAGAGACTGTTACCTCTATTGTACTGGCCTGTTGCACGTTGCACAACATCATGAGACTGAGGTATCCAGGTATCCACCAGGGACTGGGTGATGAGGAGGATGACAACCACAGAGTTATCCCAGGACAGTGGAGGCAAGGTGCTTGTTTGCAGGACATTGAGGATGTGACTGGTGGCAACAGGGACACACAGGTTGCCAAGAGACAGAGACTGTATTTGAAGCATTATTATAATGCTCCAGTAGGGGCCACGGCGTGGCAAAGAGACATGATTTGAGACTTTCACATATGCCAAGGACATTTCTTAGTAGTGACTGTATTGTGCTAATTATTGTTATGATTCAGTGCTGCATCATTATCTGTGTTATATTTTGTATTGGGCATTATATACTTGTTGAAATAAAGTTGCAATGTTCTTGTATTGCAATGAAGTTATTGTCCTATTGCACTTCATATATGTATTATGTGTATAGTAGGGTCAAAGAGGTCAAGTCTGAAACCAAATCAGGTCAAACATGTAACAGGTCACACAAACCAGTTCACAACTTTGCCACCACAGGGGCCAGAAGGTCACAAAGGTCAAAAATCAATCAAGGCCATAACTGAAGGAAAGTTAAGAAATCTAACCAGCTGCAAGGTGGAAACTCTGCAACCAAACGCCGATTGCTTTGGAATCAGAGCATAATGAAATCCAGAAATGGAAGATAAACAAATTTTAACATTGGCCACCTGTTAAAATTTGTTTATATTACATTTCTGCATTTCATTCGAAGCAGTGAAACTTCCACAGTGAACCACTCACATTGGGTCATAACAGGTCCTGGTAACCACTGGGCCACTTTTTTTGGATCCTTCATGTTAAGATGTGACACCTTCCAAGTATTATGCCAATGTTTTTGAAACATGAGAAAAACAAGCAATCACATAAACAATTTATTATTCCAACAAGGTCAAAAAGGACAAATCACAATAACATAGTAAGTGTACTTTTTAATAAAGAAATGCAGACACATTATAGCTCACAGCTAAGGTTAACATACAACTGACAAGAACAGCTGTCAAAGTGAAACTGGTTACATATACCATTAGCTCACAGCTAAGGTTAACATACAACTGACAAGAACAGCTGTCAAAGTAAAACTGGTTACATATACTATTAGTAACAGCTAAGGTTAACAAACTACCCACAAGAACAGCTGTCAAAGTGAAACCTGGTTTATAATAGTAATAATCATAGTAATACTTGAGCCAGACATAGCAAAAATACAAAAATAAATTACTTTACACCTGTTTGATAATTACTTCTTACATCTCACCTAAACTACTTCTTAAGTGTCTATAGACAAAGGACAAAGTTATTTCTAAACCTAAGAACCTTGAGAATCATCCTGATTAAGTAATGCCATAGGTGTCATGGGTGTTGAAGGCACACTAGGAATACCTGCAAATGACGCATTTAAATCTGACAAATTCAGGTCTGACAGTCCTATTGTCCTTCCCTCGGTGTCTGTGATAACAAACTTGGTGGATGAAGTGCTGGATGATGAACCCACTGACTGTCCAGAGGTACTGGGCCCCGATGGGGTCTGGAAAATAACAGTTGTCTGGCTCTGGGTGTCTGACACTTGAGGCAAAGGGGTAGAGGAGGCTAGAGCTGCGGGCCCAGGTGCGGGTGGCGGAGGCATTTGTGTGATGGTGTACTGTTGCTGTGGCTGCGGCTGATGGAAAATAAGTTGCTGCTGCAGCTGCTGTTGCTGCACCTTCATCTGCTGCTGCATACTGTCCAGCTGCTTCTGCCTGTCGTCCAGCTGCTTCTGCCTATCATCCAGCTGCTTCTGCCTATCAAGCTCCTGCCTCTGGATGTCCCTCTCCGAAAGCAGCTTGGACTCCTTGATGGTCTGGTTGAGGAGGTCCATACTGCGCATCTGATATGTGGGCCAGAGATCCTCGTGGATCTTCAACATGACACTTGACATCCAGCCAGCCCAAGCAGTCCTGTCATTGGTCTGTGCCTCCATAGATGTTAAGAGTCTGTCCAGCCTGTCAGAGATCTGGGCACTGTTGTCGCTCTGCTCGCACATCTTGTCCAGGAGCTCTGACTCAGTGCTGGCACTTCTCCTTGTGGCTCTCCTGCTACTAGTCCCAGAGAGGGTGATACCTGGAGGAGGAGTGCTGCACACTCTTGGTTCACCCAGTGATCCTGACTCCACGGGCTCATCTGCAGGATCCAAGTCAGTGGATAGGTGTGAAGGCATGGTGGCAGTTGCAGAAGCAGCAGAGGCCGATGAGGTGATGACAGAGGCAGTGGTGGTAGCAGATGAGCAGGTAGCAGAGGCTGAGGTGGCTGCGGCAGAGGCAGAGGCAGTTGTGGTGGAAGCTGGTTTCAACTGAAACTACAGTAGAACAAAGACACATGGTAAGCATATAGTATACATGTTCAACAAACAGTTTAGGTAGGTACTGTGAAGTAACAAGTATGAACTCCTGTGTCACTACAGAAAACTTTACAGATTTTTGCCAAACATTAGTGTTACAGCTACAAACTTGTATCCATAGGTAGTCACTGTTTACAAGTCAAGAATACACAACGCAGCAAAAAACATCAGGATATCCAGGTGAGTCAGACTGTGAGAATGTACTTACATTGCAGGACTGCCTGGAGGGGACCCTGGAGATGTGGTCATCCAGGAAGCTGAAAGACCTCAGGATCCAGGTGTCCCTGTCTGTGTGTTCCTTTGCCCCGTCACCAGACTTCTTGCAGGTAAGCTTGCCATACCTTGTCCTCATCCCTTTGAACCAGATCTTCAGGTCGATGGCTGAAAAAGGAAGAGGAGACACGGACACATTAGGTAGGTTATCAAAGTAACAATGGGTTACATTAAGTTTTAAGCTGCTTCACATCTGTGGTGTCATCTGCAAATGGGTGAAGCCTAATACATCACACGATGACAGAGTACAATTCAAAATAACATAAATTAAGAGAATAAGTAAACATTCGACATAAGTCCATTTACACATTACTGTACACGTAGTACCTCCATCACAATTTAAATTATTACCTGAAACTATGAAAAGGTTAAATCATAATGGTTAGTCTAACTCACCTTCCAGGCCCATGGCCCTGGCCTGGGTGGCCCAAGCAGCCTCCTTCCTGTCTGTGTCCCTGTACTCCTTCTTGGCCTTGTTGTACATTTCCGGATGGTTCTTGAGCCACTCAGCCATCTCATCCTCTTGCCCATCTGTCATCCTCACCAGCCTCTTCTTCTTGAACCTCCCCTGGGACTGGCTGTCTTGGGTTGCCCCTTCCAAGTCATCTGTGTCTTCCGGCTGGGTGGCCAGAGTGGCTGTATCCCCTGGGTCTGATGATGAAGCTTGAGTGGCAGGCAGTTCATCCGGCTGTTCTGGCTGTTCAGGCTCCTCAGATGCTTCAACAGGAGGCAGAGTGACCCTCTTCCTCTTTCCAAGTCCAGGTCTCTTCACCATATTTCTTGTATGAAATATATCCAAAAATTTATCCAAAGTTCGTCGATGTGTACGCATTGAAGAAAAATTCGCAAGTGATGACAATTGTTCGCGGTGCCCTGCTTTTATAGTCTCCAGCCAGTTCGCCGCAACCTACGAAGGTCGTAGCTGATTGGTAGCCAGTTCTTCGCATGCGCAGTCAGTTCGCCAATCACCGACGAACTACTGCGACATTCGCTTCTCATTGGCTGAGAGGAGCGACGAATATCTCCGGGGCCTCGTAGCATATTCTTCAGGGGCGATGATGCATGGCTTCTCTGCTGCGAATATCGTTGTTTGTTCTTCGTCTTTCAGCCGACAATCTTCAAAGGAAAGTTGGCGAACAATGAAGAACAATGAAGAAGCCTGCTACGAAGTGGCAAATTGGGGTACGAGGGTGCTACAAAGTCGACGAATCCACCACCATCTGTGAAGAATTGCAAAGAAATGGACGAAGCGTGGCGATAGTTTTGAACAGTTTGAAACTGTCGTAGCCAGATGACGATCCATGGAGAATATTGGAGAACAGTGAAGATGGACCAAGAATATGCTACCAACAAGGACGAATTGCATGATCGCGCATATTCGCCACTAAACATCGCCACAGTGTGACCTGGGCATTTGTTTGCAATTCTTCACAGATGGTGGTGGATTTGTCGACTTCGTAGCACCCTCGTACCCCAATTCGCCACTTCGTAGCAGGCTTCTTCATTGTTCTTCATTGTTCGCCAACTTTCCTTTGAAGATTGTTGGCTGAAAGACGAAGAACAAACAACGATATTCGCAGCAGAGAAGCCATGCATCGTCGCCCCTGAAGAATATGCTACGAGGCCCCGGAGATATTCGTCGCTCCTCTCAGCCAATGAGAAGCGAATGTCGCAGTAGTTTGTCGGTGATTGGCGAACTGACTGCGCATGCGAAGAACTGGCTACCAATCAGCTACGACCTTCGTAGGTTGCGGCGAACTGGCTGGAGACTATAAAAGCAGGGCACCGCGAACAATTGTCATCACTTGCGAATTTTTCTTCAATGCGTACACATCGACGAACTTTGGATAAATTTTTGGATATATTTCATACAAGAAATATGGTGAAGAGACCTGGACTTGGAAAGAGGAAGAGGGTCACTCTGCCTCCTGTTGAAGCATCTGAGGAGCCTGAACAGCCAGAACAGCCGGATGAACTGCCTGCCACTCAAGCTTCATCATCAGACCCAGGGGATACAGCCACTCTGGCCACCCAGCCGGAAGACACAGATGACTTGGAAGGGGCAACCCAAGACAGCCAGTCCCAGGGGAGGTTCAAGAAGAAGAGGCTGGTGAGGATGACAGATGGGCAAGAGGATGAGATGGCTGAGTGGCTCAAGAACCATCCGGAAATGTACAACAAGGCCAAGAAGGAGTACAGGGACACAGACAGGAAGGAGGCTGCTTGGGCCACCCAGGCCAGGGCCATGGGCCTGGAAGGTGAGTTAGACTAACCATTATGATTTAACCTTTTCATAGTTTCAGGTAATAATTTAAATTGTGATGGAGGTACTACGTGTACAGTAATGTGTAAATGGACTTATGTCGAATGTTTACTTATTCTCTTAATTTATGTTATTTTGAATTGTACTCTGTCATCGTGTGATGTATTAGGCTTCACCCATTTGCAGATGACACCACAGATGTGAAGCAGCTTAAAACTTAATGTAACCCATTGTTACTTTGATAACCTACCTAATGTGTCCGTGTCTCCTCTTCCTTTTTCAGCCATCGACCTGAAGATCTGGTTCAAAGGGATGAGGACAAGGTATGGCAAGCTTACCTGCAAGAAGTCTGGTGACGGGGCAAAGGAACACACAGACAGGGACACCTGGATCCTGAGGTCTTTCAGCTTCCTGGATGACCACATCTCCAGGGTCCCCTCCAGGCAGTCCTGCAATGTAAGTACATTCTCACAGTCTGACTCACCTGGATATCCTGATGTTTTTTGCTGCGTTGTGTATTCTTGACTTGTAAACAGTGACTACCTATGGATACAAGTTTGTAGCTGTAACACTAATGTTTGGCAAAAATCTGTAAAGTTTTCTGTAGTGACACAGGAGTTCATACTTGTTACTTCACAGTACCTACCTAAACTGTTTGTTGAACATGTATACTATATGCTTACCATGTGTCTTTGTTCTACTGTAGTTTCAGTTGAAACCAGCTTCCACCACAACTGCCTCTGCCTCTGCCGCAGCCACCTCAGCCTCTGCTACCTGCTCATCTGCTACCACCACTGCCTCTGTCATCACCTCATCGGCCTCTGCTGCTTCTGCAACTGCCACCATGCCTTCACACCTATCCACTGACTTGGATCCTGCAGATGAGCCCGTGGAGTCAGGATCACTGGGTGAACCAAGAGTGTGCAGCACTCCTCCTCCAGGTATCACCCTCTCTGGGACTAGTAGCAGGAGAGCCACAAGGAGAAGTGCCAGCACTGAGTCAGAGCTCCTGGACAAGATGTGCGAGCAGAGCGACAACAGTGCCCAGATCTCTGACAGGCTGGACAGACTCTTAACATCTATGGAGGCACAGACCAATGACAGGACTGCTTGGGCTGGCTGGATGTCAAGTGTCATGTTGAAGATCCACGAGGATCTCTGGCCCACATATCAGATGCGCAGTATGGACCTCCTCAACCAGACCATCAAGGAGTCCAAGCTGCTTTCGGAGAGGGACATCCAGAGGCAGGAGCTTGATAGGCAGAAGCAGCTGGATGATAGGCAGAAGCAGCTGGACGACAGGCAGAAGCAGCTGGACAGTATGCAGCAGCAGATGAAGGTGCAGCAACAGCAGCTGCAGCAGCAACTTATTTTCCATCAGCCGCAGCCACAGCAACAGTACACCATCACACAAATGCCTCCGCCACCCGCACCTGGGCCCGCAGCTCTAGCCTCCTCTACCCCTTTGCCTCAAGTGTCAGACACCCAGAGCCAGACAACTGTTATTTTCCAGACCCCATCGGGGCCCAGTACCTCTGGACAGTCAGTGGGTTCATCATCCAGCACTTCATCCACCAAGTTTGTTATCACAGACACCGAGGGAAGGACAATAGGACTGTCAGACCTGAATTTGTCAGATTTAAATGCGTCATTTGCAGGTATTCCTAGTGTGCCTTCAACACCCATGACACCTATGGCATTACTTAATCAGGATGATTCTCAAGGTTCTTAGGTTTAGAAATAACTTTGTCCTTTGTCTATAGACACTTAAGAAGTAGTTTAGGTGAGATGTAAGAAGTAATTATCAAACAGGTGTAAAGTAATTTATTTTTGTATTTTTGCTATGTCTGGCTCAAGTATTACTATGATTATTACTATTATAAACCAGGTTTCACTTTGACAGCTGTTCTTGTGGGTAGTTTGTTAACCTTAGCTGTTACTAATAGTATATGTAACCAGTTTTACTTTGACAGCTGTTCTTGTCAGTTGTATGTTAACCTTAGCTGTGAGCTAATGGTATATGTAACCAGTTTCACTTTGACAGCTGTTCTTGTCAGTTGTATGTTAACCTTAGCTGTGAGCTATAATGTGTCTGCATTTCTTTATTAAAAAGTACACTTACTATGTTATTGTGATTTGTCCTTTTTGACCTTGTTGGAATAATAAATTGTTTATGTGATTGCTTGTTTTTCTCATGTTTCAAAAACATTGGCATAATACTTGGAAGGTGTCACATCTTAACATGAAGGATCCAAAAAAAGTGGCCCAGTGGTTACCAGGACCTGTTATGACCCAATGTGAGTGGTTCACTGTGGAAGTTTCACTGCTTCGAATGAAATGCAGAAATGTAATATAAACAAATTTTAACAGGTGGCCAATGTTAAAATTTGTTTATCTTCCATTTCTGGATTTCATTATGCTCTGATTCCAAAGCAATCGGCGTTTGGTTGCAGAGTTTCCACCTTGCAGCTGGTTAGATTTCTTAACTTTCCTTCAGTTATGGCCTTGATTGATTTTTGACCTTTGTGACCTTCTGGCCCCTGTGGTGGCAAAGTTGTGAACTGGTTTGTGTGACCTGTTACATGTTTGACCTGATTTGGTTTCAGACTTGACCTCTTTGACCCTACTATACACATAATACATATATGAAGTGCAATAGGACAATAACTTCATTGCAATACAAGAACATTGCAACTTTATTTCAACAAGTATATAATGCCCAATACAAAATATAACACAGATAATGATGCAGCACTGAATCATAACAATAATTAGCACAATACAGTCACTACTAAGAAATGTCCTTGGCATATGTGAAAGTCTCAAATCATGTCTCTTTGCCACGCCGTGGCCCCTACTGGAGCATTATAATAATGCTTCAAATACAGTCTCTGTCTCTTGGCAACCTGTGTGTCCCTGTTGCCACCAGTCACATCCTCAATGTCCTGCAAACAAGCACCTTGCCTCCACTGTCCTGGGATAACTCTGTGGTTGTCATCCTCCTCATCACCCAGTCCCTGGTGGATACCTGGATACCTCAGTCTCATGATGTTGTGCAACGTGCAACAGGCCAGTACAATAGAGGTAACAGTCTCTGGATTCTGACACATGGTGGTGAGGAGACAACCAAATCTGTTGGCCATGATGCCAAACGCATTTTCCACCACCCTTCTGGCACGAGACAGTCTGTAGTTATAGATCCTCTCCTCATCAGGAAGTCCTCTGGCACTAAACGGCTTCATCAACCAGGTCCTCAGAGAGAAGGCATCATCCCCAATGAGAAAATATGGCATATCACGGTCATCACCAGGCAATGGCTCTGCATCAGGTACATCCAAGGTGCCATCAATAATGCCTGAGCGCAAATCGCAGTCATTGAAGATCTGTGCATCAGAACTGGATCCATTGGTGCCAACATCCACCCAAAGGAACTTGTACTTGGCATCCACCAGAGCCAGAAGTATTATGGAATGGAAGCCCTTGTAGTTGAAATAGAGTGAGCCACCATTCTTAGGACACCTGATTGCCACATGCTTGCCATCTATAGCCCCCAGGGTGTGATGGAAATTCCATCTGGAAGAAAATTCTGCAGCAACCTGCTTCCATGCATCACTGGTACGGGGACACTGCATGACTTCCTCACCATATTCTGCCACGATGGCCTCACAAGTCTGTCTTACTATGACTGAGATTGTGTTGTGTGCTACCCTGAAGCCAAACATCAGACTCCTGTACTTCTCTCCAGTGGCCAAGAAACAAAGTGTGATTGCAAGTCTGCATCCAGGGTTGATAGACTTCCTGAACCATGTGTCATATTTCTCAATTCTGGGCCCCACCCTCTGCAAGACCTCTCTGAACATGGCCGGGTCCATCCGGACAAAATTTCTGAAAGACACCACATCCTCAGCCTCCAGCTCCCTCATCAAACGATCATAGTGTCCATAGTCCAACCTCCTGGAGAGCCAGGGCTTCACCCAATACCTCCTGGGCCTTGGTCGACGCCTTCTCTGTCTATCAACCAGTATCTGTGCAATCACAATCTGATTCTGTACATTTAAACGATGAGCCTCATACAGTTGCTGCAATAATCTGAGTCTCTGTAGATCCATAGCCTTTGATGTACACTGTCCGACGTCTGATGAGAAATGAAGTGAATCCAGATGATCCAGGCTGTTTATATAGGAACTGGCATTATACACGAATTGGTCGTCACTTCTTCTCAGCATGTTCTTCCTCCTCGTCGGGGGCTCGTCATAGCTCGCTCAACCCTCCACCATGGCCGTGGCTCGGTGCAAGAACATCTCACGGAAATCGCTACACTTCGCATTAATTCGTACATACTTCTACGAAGTTCGTTTGATCATCGTCGACGTTCTTCACAGAAACAAGATGTTCTTGACTGGGTGATGAGAACATCGTACCAAGATCTTCCACAGGATGAAGATGATGGTAGCCCATGGTAGCCGGATCGAAGTAATTCGTGGATTTTTCAAATTCCAACCACGTGACCACACTTTCCCGCCCTTTCTGTGGCGAACTACCACGATTTCTAATTCGCAGCAAATCTTCATATTCGCCAGTTAAATCGTAGTGGCCTCGCCACAGTGTGACCTGGGCAAAATGGACGAAGCGTGGCGATAGTTTTGAACAGTTTGAAACTGTCGTAGCCAGATGACGATCCATGGAGAATGTTGGAGAACAGTGAAGATGGACCAAGAATATGCTACCAACAAGGACGAATTGCATGATCGCGCATATTCGCCACTAAACATCGCCACAGTGTGACCTGGGCATTACGGAGTTGAAAAATGTTCAAGTAAACATGTCAATTCAAAACTGTTAAATTGGGAACATTTACTATCCCTAATATATACAGTAGATCTTTAATGTTGCCAACACAAAAATAATCTGGTGCAATATATATTCTATGGATATAAGAATCGACCTTACTACTGAAAACACTTGGTGGGGCATATAACAAGTTTCTATTGCAGTTCATAGTTTGAGATACTACATTAATACTTTCAGATACACTAGAACCACTACCATTTATTGCCAACTGTACACAAGTTTTAACACACACATTACTGTTACATAAGGCCTTATTAAGCGTCCTTTGAAAAGGGGACGCTTATTGGTTTCACCCCCGGTTTTCAGTCAGCCGCCGCCGCATTATCGTCTCCCTTGAATATCTCCCTTGTTATTAGGCCTATCCAAATGATATGTGGCAGTGTTCTTCTATAGGCGTGGGGAAATTTTTTGACAGGCATAAATTTGACCTTTGACCTTTATCAAGGTCACATTATCAAAAATTCAAAAAAAAATTTACTTCCTTTTCACTAGATTTCCTCAGAAAGTACTGGGTGTGGGTCAACCAAATTTGGTATGCACATTCTTGGGGGAAGAATCTAGGCGCCAGTCGATATTGGGATCAGTCGGGCCATAATTGACCGATTGACGGGCGATTGATTATAAGTTCATAAAAATTTTGCTAAGATTAAGCCTTGAACTCGCTTATTATTGGCCGTAGAGGTTTGGGATGGTATACCAACATATAGGAAATCATGTGCTGGGAATCTTCTGGTGTGGTCAGATTTGACCTTGGGCCCCTCGTTCAAGGTCAAGCGAGGATAGGCAAAGTTTAAAGTGCTTATAACTCGCTTATTATTGGTCCTAGAGGTTTGGGATGGTATACCAACATATAGGAAACCATGGGCTGGGAATCTTTTGGTGTGGTCAGATTTGACCTTGGACGTCTCCTTCAAGGTCAAACGAGGATAGCCAAACTGAAAAGTGCTTATAACTCACTTGTTATTGGTCCTAGAGGTTTGGGATGGTATACCAACATATAGGAAATCATGTCCTGGGAATCTTCTGCTGTGGTCGCATTTGACCTTGGGCCCCCCCTTCAAGGTCAAACGAGCATACCCAAACTTAAAAGTTCTTATAACTCGCTTATTATTGGTCCTAGAGGTTTGGGATGGTATACCAACATATAGGAAATCATGGGCTGGGAATCTTCTGGTGTGGTCGGATTTGACCTTGGGCCCCTCGTTCAAGGTCAAAAGAGCATAGCCAAACTTAAAAGTGCTTATAACTCGCTTATTATTGGTCCTAGAGGTTTGTGATGGTATACCAACATATAGGAAATCATGTGCTGGGAATCTTCTGGTGTGGTCGCATTTGACCTTGGGCCCCCCCTTCAAGGCCAAATGAGGATAGCCAAACTTAAAAGTGCTTATAACTCGCTTATTATTGGTCCTACAGGTTTGGGATGGTATACCGACATATAGGAAATCATGTGCTGGGAATCTTCTGGTGTGGTCAGATTTGACCTCGGGCCTCTCCTTCAAGGTCAAACGAGCATAGCCAAACATAAAAATGTTTATAACTCGCTTATTATTGGTCGTACAGGATTGGGATGGTATACCAACATATAGGAAATCATGGGCTGGGAATCTTTTGGTGTTGTTAGATTTGACCTTGGGTTTCTCCTTCAAGGTCAAACAAGGATAGCCAAACTGAAAAGTGCTTATAACTCGCTTATTATTGGTCCTAGAGGTTTGGGATGGTATACCAACATATAGGAAATCATGTGCTGGGAATCTTCTGGTGTGGTCGCATTTGACCTAGGGCCCCCCCCCCCCCCCCTTCAAGGTCGAACGAGCATAGCCAAACTTAAAAGTGCTTATAACTCGCTTATTATTGGTCCTAGAGGTTTGTGATGGTATACCAACATATAGGAAATCATGTGCAGGGAATCCTCTGGTATGGTTAGATTTGACCTTGTGCCCCTTGTTCAAGGTCAAACGAGGATAGGCAAACTTAAAAGTGCTTATAACTCGCTTATTATTAGTCCTAGAGGTTTGGGATGGTATACCAACATATAGGAAATCATGTGCTGGGAATCTTCTGGTGTGGTCGGATTTAATCTTGGGCCTCTCCTTCAAGGTCAAACGAGGATACCCAAACATAAAAATGCTTATAACTCACTT
This sequence comes from Sabellastarte sp. h YS-2021, assembly GCA_964017235.1. Taxonomy (NCBI): domain Eukaryota; kingdom Metazoa; phylum Annelida; class Polychaeta; order Sabellida; family Sabellidae; genus Sabellastarte; species Sabellastarte sp. h YS-2021. Next base: position 180,470,671 of record OZ024929.1, on the reverse strand, counting down.
ATTATTGGTCCTAGAGCTTTGGGATGGTATACCAATATATAGGAAATCATGGGCTGGGAACCTTCTGGTGTGGTCGGATTTGACCTTGGGCCTCTCCTTCAAGGTCAAACGAGCATAGCCAAACTTAAAAGTGAATAACTCACTTATTATTTGTCCTAAAGGTTTGGGGTGGTAAGCCAACATGTACAAAATCATGGGCAGGGAATCTTATGCTGTGGTCGGATTTGACATTGGGGCCCCCTTCAAGGTCAAGCGAGGGTAGTCAAAGTTAAAAGTGCTTATAACTCGCTTATTATTGGTCCTAGAGGTATGGGACGGTAAACCAACATGCAGGAAATCATGGGCTGTTAATATTTTAGTGTGGTCGGATTTGACCTTGGGCCTCTCCTTCAAGGTCAAATGAGGATAGGGAAACTTAGAAGTGCTTATAAAGCACTTATTATTGGTCCTAGAGGTTTGGGATGGTAAACCAAGATGTAGGAAATCATGGATTTGGAATCTTTTCTTGGGTTCGGATTTGACCTTGGGACCCTCCTTCAAGGTCAAATGAGGATAGGCAAACTTAAAAGTGCTTATAACTTGCTTATGAGTCGCTTATTAGTGGTCCTAGAAGTTTTGGATATTAACCAACCTATAGGAGTTCATGGTTTGCAATTTTTTTTTCATTTGTGATTTTGAAATGTTTTGCAGTTGGCCTTCATATCTGTGACAAGTGTATTTACTTTGCAACCTCTTGCTTTTGACTAAAGTTACATATATTTTTTCCTGTAGAGTACAACAACTCTATATATTACTTTGTTCTCTTTCTTTTATATTTGTAAAAAGTAATTTATAATCTTTCCCCTTCATTAATCCAACAAACAGAAACTTCACTCAGTTTACCATATTTTGAAGTGAATTACCACTGAATTATGTTCTAATGATATATATTAGGATAGTAAGTTGCTACAGTTGTAAATGTCTGATTTACTGCTTTTTTCAAAAAGTATACAGATCCATGCCACCTTAATAGTAGATTCAACCTTTTCTTTACACTCACTCATAGCCTTGCTTAAGGCTCAAGTACCCTAGTAATTAAGAGAAAATATACAGAAAACATGGTCATTTTGCATAATGTATTCTTACAATTAACATGTACTGGATTTTACACATGATATGTCTGCTCAGTTTATATCTCAAAACATGCATGAGTGCTTTATGAATACCAAATATCTGTGTACAAGTATGAAAACATATGGTACAAATTTGAGCCTTAAGCAAGGCTAACTCACTCAATGAGAATTTAGAGAAAAGACACTGTTGTATACTTCAAGGATGAAAACAATCATGTAGCCTTGTTCAGGTGCACAGATTGTTTCTGTTGAAATTAACATTTTTATCACCTTTTTAATATCAGATCACTTTGTGGCATTGTCTGATGGAATATTGGTAATCGATGTGCCCAAGATGGGCATCATATTTAACAAGTCCCTATAATAATATACATTGCATCATACTCATTTTATTTCCTGTAATATGTCACAGAACATTGTAGAAATAATATGGTGTGCTACTCACTACTGTACTGACATTATCTACATATGACATAGCTTTCAGATAATTTGTTTTTTTATACACCGGACACATATTTTTGTTAAGGAAAACAATGACCTACAATATTATAATTGTTGCATTTTTCAAGCTGTAGAACTGTTTTTGAAATAAGTAAGGTTAATCGCTGGTGGTTTATATTTACAGTAACCTTGACCAAACATTCTAACCTGTAATGACAAATTTAAAAGTGGTTATAACTCACGTATTATTGGTCCTAAGGTTTGCAATATGAAACCAACCTAAGGGAAACCATAAGCTGGACTTGGGTCCTGCTTCGAGGTATATAGTTATAAATAGAGACTTTGGGAAAGACTAAGATAGTTGGAAAATGCAGATGTTAAAAACACAACAAATGTATCAGTTTATGGGAATAATTTCCTCTTGAACTCTTAGATCCTTTTATAAAGGTAAACAGCAATAAAACCACACACATTGTGAAGAACTATGTATACAAACATGGTGAGGAATACATAGATAGATAGATAGATCTTTATTCAGCATTACATTACAATGAAATAATACAACATTTTAAAATAAATGCTGAAAGTAAATGTCAGAAGTTCAAATGAACTTATAACTAGACATCCCTAAATTTGGAGAGAACTGACAACATAAAGTTAAGAACATACAATAAATACTAAACAGAAATGCCTGAAGTTCAAATGAACTTATAAGTAAATATTACTTAACTTGGACATAACTGACAACAGAAAGTCAAGAAAGAAATACAGCAGATAAAATAGATTTTGATTTATGACACAAAGAAGCTATTTATCAATGAATATGCTAATTTGAACTGTTTGTCTGTTAATTAAATTTTAACATACTTGACAAAGTACTTAATGGTAAAAATATAGATTAAGATACACACAGATTTAGTACACAGATCCGTAACTTCCATTTGTCATACCATAATTTGTTAGATAGGCAATGGTTTTTTATATTTAGTGAGGAATTCTTCTTTTAATCTCTTTTTGAAGCTTATTATAGATGGCAACAATCTTACATGTGATGGAATTTGATTGTACAGTTTAACCCCTATAATACTAGGACATCTACTTTTTTGGAAAGTTTTGGGGATATTTTGATAAATGTTTCCACAGTTCCTTGTATTATAGTTATGAACATGCTTGACATATCTATATCATTCCATTAGTTTAGGTGGTAGCAAATTCCTATGAGCTTTGAAAATATGAGTACATGTTTTGAATTTTGTTATATCCCGTAACTTTAAACATTTGAATGCATTGTATGTGTTGCTTGTTGAATTTCTGTATCTTAAGGAGCCAATCAGGCACATTTCTGACAGAGGAATCTAGGCGCCAATCGATATTGGGATCAATCGGGCCATAATTGAGCGATTGACGGGCGATTGATTATAAGTTCATAAAAAATTTACTACGATTAAGCCTTGAACTCGCTTATTATTGGTCCTAGAGGTTTGGGATGGTGTACCAACATATAGGAAATCAGGTGCTGGAAATCTTCTGGTGTGGTCAGATTTGACCTGGGGCCCCTCGTGAAAGATCAAAAGAGGATAGGCAAAGTTTAAAGTGCTTATAACTCGCTTATTATTGGTCCTAGAGGTTTGGAATGGTATACCAGCATATAGGAAATCATGTGCTGGGAATCATCTGGTGTGGTCAGATTTGACCTTGGGCCCCTCGTTCAAGGTCAAACGAGTATAGGCAAACATAAAAGTGCTTGTAACTCGCTTATTATTGGTCCTACAGCTTTGGGATGGTAAACCAACATGTAGGAAATCATGTGCTGGGAATCTTCTGGTGTGGTCAGATTTGAACTTGGGCCTCTCCTTCAAGGTCAAATGAGCATAACCAAACTTAAAAGTGCTTATAACTCGCTTATTATTGATCCTAGAGGATTGGGATGGTATACCAACATACAGGAAATCATGTGCTGGGAATTTTCTGGTGTGGCCTGATTTGACCTTGTGCCCCTCGTTCAAGGTCAAACGAGTATAGCCAAACTTAAAAGTGCTTATGACTTGCTTATTTTTGGTCCTACAGGTTTGGGATGGTATACTAACATATAGAAAATCATGGGCTGGGAATCTCTTGGTGTTGTCAGATTTGACCTTGGGCTTCTTCTTCAAGGTCAAACGAGGATAGCCAAACATAAAAGTGCTTATAACTCGCTTCTTATTTGTCCTACAGGTTTGGGATGGTAAACCAACATGTAGGAGATCATGGCCTGGGAATCTTCTGGGGTGGTCGGATTTGACGTTGGGCCCCACGTTCAAGGTCAAACGAGCATAGCCAAACTTAAAAGTGCTTATAACTCGCTTATTATTGGTTCTACAGGGTTGTGATGGTATACCAACATGTAGGAAATCATGGGCTGGGAATCTTTTGGTGTGGTCAGATTTGACCTTGGGTCTCTTCTTCAAGGTCAAAAGAGGATAGCCAAACATAAAAGTGCTTATAACTCACTTATTATTGGTCCTAGAGCTTTGGGATGGTAAACCAACATGTAGGAAATCATGGCCTGGGAATCTTTGGGTGTGGTCGGATTTGACCTTGGGCCCCTTGTTCAAGGTCAAACGAGGATAGACAAACTTAAAAGTGCTTATAACTCGCTTATTATTGGTCCTACAGGTTTGTGATGGGATACCAACATGTAGGAAATCATGGGCTCGGAATCTTTTGGTGTGGTCAGATTTGACCTTGGGCTTCCTCTTCAAGGTCAAAAGAGGATAGCTAAACATAAAAGTACTTATAACTGATTTATTATTGGTCCTAGAGGTTTGGGATGGTAAACCAACATGTAGGAAATCATGGGCTGGGAATCTTCTGGTGTGGTCTGATTTGACCTTGGGCCCCTCGTTCAATGTCAAACAAGCATAGCCAAACTTAAAAGTGCTTATAACTCGCTTATTATTGGTCCTAGAGGATTGGGATGGTATACCAACATGTAGGAAATCATGTGCTGGGAATCTTCTGGTGTGGTCAGATTTGACCTTGTGCCCCTCGTTCAAGGTCAAATGAGTATAGCCAAACATAAAAGTGGTTATGACTTGCTTATTATTGGTCCTAGAGGTTTGTGATGGTATACTAACATATAGAAAATCATGGGCTGGGAATCTTTTGGTGTTGTCAGATTTGACCTTGGGCCTCTTCTTCAAGGTGAAACAAGGATAGCCAAACATAAAAGTGCTTATAAGTGGCTTATTATTGGTCCTAGAGCTTTGGGATGGTAAACCAACCTGTAGGAAATCATGTGCTGGGAATCTTCTGGTGTGGTCAGATTTGACCTTGGGGCCTCTCCTTCAAGGTCAAATGAGCATAACCAAACTTTAAAGTGCTTATAACTCGCTTATGATTGGTCCTAGAGGTTTGGGATGGTAAACCAACATGTAGAAATAAAGGGCTAGTAATCTTTTGCTGTGGTCGAATTTGACCTTGGCCCTCTCCTTCAAGGTCAAACGAGCATAGCCAAACTTAAAAGTGCTTATAACTCACTTATTATTGGTCCTACAGGTTTGGGATGGTAAACCAACATGTAGGAAATCATGTGCTGGGAATCTTCTGGTGTGGTCGGATTTGATCTTAGGCCTCTCCTTCAAGGTCCAACGAGGATGGGCAAACTTTAAAGTGCTTATAACTCATTTATTATTAGTCCTAGAGGTTTGGGATGGTATACCTACATATAGGAAATGATGGCCTTGAAATCTTTTGATGTGGTCAGATTTGACCTTGGGCCTCTCCTTCAAGGTCAAACAAGCACAGCCAAACTTTAAAGTGCTTCTTCTTCTTTGCAGCTGAAAACACACAGTCAGCTGATACAGAACCCGTTCATAGGCACTGAGTGTTTTTTTCGTTTTAAGGTCACTCTTGTGATCCTAACATGGTCCTTTTCACGAAAATTTCTCTTCACCAATAACATTTACCTCTTCACATTAGTCCTTTAGCATTTTATATAAAGCTTAAAAGCTGTAGGGACGCTTTGTTTTTGTGTACAAAAACTTTTGTCTAGTTTAAGAATTTATTCAACCTTTTAAACAATTAAATGTAAAAATTTCCAGTCTTAATCTTCTCTTATGTTTAAACTTTTAGGTAAGGTAACCTTAATATTACTGCAACTTGACCACAGTCTCAAAGGGGGCCAACCTTATCTTAACTGACATTTGGTTTACCCGTAAGGTAAACTCAAAAACAGATTGAAGGGACCCTACTTTAGCTAACATGTTGTAATTTAATGATCTTGGGCCAAAGTGTTTTCATTTAAAACAAAGTTCAATCTTTTGTAGTAGGCAGTCTGTCTTTTATGTGATGCAGTCTGTTTTTTTTCAGTAGGCGGTCTGTTATTTGCTTGATAAGTTCAGTTGTGAACAAACCAGAATATCAACCTTCAACTTGATGACCACAAATAGCTCAGTCACATAAAGCAGATAGCCTGTTGTCTACTGTTAAAGTATGGTCATCTCAAGAGGAATTTCCAAAAATAGGCACCGTAAAGACTGGCTGGATATGATGATATGGCGGTCACTTTGGGAGGGGTGAAAGGCCTTTTCACTCTTACTGTAAATGGAAAATTTCACTCTTACTGTAAATGTAAAGAGACAAGTCCAGTCTTAATCTACTCTTATGTTTAAACTTTTAGGTAAGGTAACCTTAATATTACTGCAACTTAACCACAGTCTCAAACGGGGCCAACCTTATCTTAACTGACATTTAAGGCTTTATTTAAGAATTTATTCAACCTTTTAAAGTCACCTCAAACCAAATGTCAGTTAAGATAAGGTTGGCCCCCTTTGAGACTGTGGTTAAGTTGCAGTAATATTAAGGTTACCTTACCTAAAAGTTTAAACATAAGAGTAGATTAAGACTGGAAGTTAAGCAAGTTACAGCTAAAAGTGAGGATCAAAGATTTGGTTAAATATTTAACAGAATGAAGTGAAATAAATGAGATAGCCCAACATAAATGATATATTTTATTACGCTACAATAGCTTACCATGTGGGACTTAATGCTGTTCTCAGGTTGCCACACCCGGGCCAACGTCTTAGAAAAAAGACAGTTCTTGTTAATACCGGATATACTGGTAGTTGTCGTCACGTGATAACTTCTGACCAATCGTCCTACTTTCTCGTTGGCCAAGATTGACTGGTAGCAGTTTGTAAATATACAGACATTTTCATTTATTTCTCAGACTTTACTTATTGTTAGAGGTTCTTTTTTGGATATTTCTTTTAATATATAACATAGATCATTCTGTAAAATTCTTATTTTCACAGGATAAGTATATTTCTTGCTTTCGCGTGTTTTGAGTTTTCCTCGGTACAGGCAATTTATATTGTACGTCTTTTATTGCATTTAAAATGTCTCTCCACCAAACGAATAAAGACAAACCGAGAGCTCAGAAATGCCGCCACTTTTGTTTTAGTTTCGACCTACACAACTATTGCCCTACCTGTAGGGAGGCTGGCAAGGGTGATGACCCCTGTGTCACCTTCGAAACTCCCTGTCATATCTGTACATCTTTCACAGATGAACAGATGAAGAAAATTCAAAACAGGAAACGTTACCTTAAAAAACAAAAGGCGGAAACTAGTTCCAAAGATAATGAACTCGATCTTTTGGGCGAAGGCGACGGGGATTCCTTCACTGGCTCAAACTCAAATGCAGACCTCGAGAGTGCTGCTGATAATCTTTTCAACTCCCCCCCCCCCCCCCCCCCCCCCCCCCCGTCCTCAGCCACTTGCCTTCAATTCTTTATCTCTCAAAACACCAGCCAAGTCTGTCCCACCAGCCCCAGGTACAGCTTTACAACAAAAAATTCAAACAAATATTGAAAAATCCCTGGGAGATTCCTTAAATATCCATTTACAGCAACAAATGGGTTCCTTTTAGGCATCCATGTTGGAAGCTTTCCAGTCGCTTCGAGAGGAGTTGACTACCAAAAAGCAAACAGAGGTGGATCAGACCTCGTTTCTTGCTTCCAAACCTGGTACATCCAGTAATAATGCTGTAAATCTGGACCTACCCCCTCCGAGATCTAGTACTAATATTCATACCGAGGCTATGGATGTGGACTACGGTCCAGCACTCCCTCCTCGTCTAGTACTCAACCAGCAAGATACCTCGGATCAGTACGTTGCTCCCTCTGAACTACCACTGAAAGAGGTCTCGTACTCTCACAAAAAGCAAAGCCACTCTCGTAGTAGGCAGCAAGTTGATCCGGGATCTGCCTCGGACCAACCAAATGAGGAATCCGATGAACCTCGGATCCCTTCTACCACACCTAAAAAGCACTCTGATAAGAGTAAACACAAGTCAAGGTCCAGATATGTGTCATCTTCTTCAGGGGAGGATCAGTCCCCTGCAGCCAGACACAGGTCTTCTAAGGCCTCTAGGGCTCAGCCCTCAGGGGCTGTTTCTGATTAAGACCTTCCACAACATGATCCAGACCCCCCTTATTATAGGGAAGTAGCTCTGTCTGACATGCCCTCACAATACGCTGAAGAAGTCGACACTTTTAGGCATATTCTTTCACTCCCTGACCCCAGGGAGTCTATGCCTAGGTCTTCAACTTCAGTGTTGGGTCTGGACGATGAAAAAGGCCTTCAAGAGCTCAGACCTAGAGGTCCTTCCTCTATTCTACCCCTTAGCTCAGTTATCAAGGACGCCTTTGATAAATTTCAACATGACTTTAAGGCTGCTAATTTATCTGAGGGTAAATATGTCAAGCCTCCTCCTTCCACTTCTAAGTGGTACAGGGTGGGACAGCCCTGTTTTCAGGACAAAATTCAGGAGTTGAATACAGACTTCGCCAAGATCTGTATTACTCCTAAACCCTCTGGGGCCCCTATAGCAAAGGTCCCCCTGCCAGTTCTCAAGGAGCTGGAGCATCAGGCTAGACAAAATATCTCAACCCTCAATTTCACCGCTGCCTTTGCCAAAACTTCTTCTTCTTGCAATGCTTCCCTGGAGAAGTGCCAACATAGCATCAAGTCAACTGTCAGGAAGATTAAGTCTCAGATTCAAAAAGGTGCCAATCCTGAGAAAGCAGCAAAGTGCAGATATGAGGAAGTCGCTGAGTACATGGATTTCTGGAATAAGACAGTTCTTATTCAACACAGGGCCCTCACCTGTCTCAGCAAATCTCTAGCCCATATTCTCCAGAGGGAGTTATATTCTATGGCTAATACCGGCTTGCTTAGGCGCGAAGCCGAGATGACTCTCTTACATCCACAGTTGGGGGAAATGAGACGTCAAGAACTTAGGAACTCGTCCTTCTGGGACCCGTCCTTGTTCGAGTCTCAACTTGTGAAGGAAGGTGAAGACTTCCTTCTCAAAAAAGGCACCTCAAAAGACTCTCAGGGTTTCGCACCCTACCAGAATAAGCCCTTTCGTGGTCCCCACAAGAGGCTCCTACAGGAAATGCCCCTATGGGGGCAACTCCTCTCAAAGCAGTAACTAATCGTTTTCCTCAGGAAGGGGAAAACCGAACTTCAGAGGCTCCAGGGGTCGTTTTCGACCCCACAGTAGGGGAAGGGGGTGTGGAAACCCCCCTTCCCAATGACTCCTCCAAAGCCTCACTCAATCCACCAGTAGGAGGTCGCCTCCGTTCTTTCAGGAGAGACTGGCTAACAAACAAATGTTCTCAAAACGTGTTAAACATTATCACCAATGGCTACGTACTGCCATTCCTTTCAAAGCCAAATTTGGTCAGATTTCCTCTGATTCTGTCAGAGTACAAGGCCCAGCAAAAAGGCCAAGCCTTGGCCACTTGTATCCAGTCTCTCCTGTCAAAGAACGCAATCGAAAGGGTGGAAAATGTAAAATCTCTCAGGTTTTACAGTCGCCTGTTCCTAGTACCCAAGCCTCACCAAAGGTGGAGGCCAGTCATAGACCTAAGCAGGCTCAACACTTTTCTACACGTAGAAAAGTTCAAAATGGAAACTCCAGAGTCCATCAGGACCTCCCTGATTCCTGGGGAGTGGGTATCGTCGATAGATCTGTCGGACGCTTACCTGCACATCCCCATCCACCCAAACTCAAGGAAATACCTAAGGTTTTGCTACAAGGCTCAGGTGTTCCAGATCACCTCCCTCCCATTCGGACTAGCCACAGCCCCCCAGGTCTTTACAATGATTGTAAAGGAAGTGAAACTAATGGCCCTCTCAAGAGGACTCAGAATTCACCAATACCTGGACGACTGGCTGATCAGGTCCCAGTCTCAGGAGGAAGCCCAAGTGAACACTCAGGCGGTGGTAGACCTAACCCAGTCCTTGGGGTGGATAATAAATCAGGAAAAATCAGAACTGAAACCTACTCAGGTGTTTTCGTTCGTGGGCTACGAGTACCATCTAGATTCAGCCCTTGTAAAACCCACTCAAGAGAGATGGCTCAAACTCCAGGATTTGATCCTACACCTCAAGTCAAAACGTGTTTTGACTGCAAGATGTTTGATGTCGCTAATTGGGTTGCTAGCCTCAACGGAGAAAATGGTCCCGGAGGGACGCCTTCACATGAGGCCCTTTCAGTTTCATCTCAAGGAGCACTGGAGATATCCTCAGTCGCTGGACAACCTCCTTCCTTGGACAGAAGCCTTTGCAGCCCACCTAGATTGGTGGCAAAATCCCTCAAACGTGATGAAAGGTTATATAAAAATATAATGCTGCATTGTTTATGCTTTTCATGAGTTGTATATATGAGTTCATGGCCTGTAAAATACAAAGAATGATGTCACGGGTGGTATTTACAGCTTGTCAGTACCTCCCAAAATTTTCCAGTTTATGACTTTCACCTATGATGACAAAAAGGTTCCATAACAAGCTTTTGTGAAAAAAAAAACCTATGAAATAAACTGTTTAAATACCTTGGATTTTTTGTAAATAACCACAGGAGGTATAACAAATGAAATATATGTGTTTTATATGGAGGATATATTGTGATGGCTTTTTATGGCTCGTCTTTGTTTATTCAGCTTTCTTACAAACACATGTAAACATGCAGGTGGTGAATAGTAAAAATCAAATGCTTTCTAACTTCCCATTAGTAAGCACAAGCTCATGAGTGGTAAATACCACCTCACAGCTTTCAAAGAATGCAGCACAATCACATATATCCCTTACCTCTCCTCTGAATGAATTGTCCTCCTTATGTCTGTTGTTGCCACTCATAGAGGAACACAAGTAGGTACCATTTTCAGATGAGGGTACACAACCTTCGTTTTCAACAGTGCAGGGATTTGGATCACAAGCATCTGCATGTCAAGCTAAACCAGGATTTAATTTGAAGGTTAAATAACCTTGGAAGTACAGTAGAACCTCTATTATCTACCCCTCTTTGGGGAGAAACAATACGGTCAGATAATAGAAGGGCCAAACTAACAGGTTTAAATGGAGTTTGGTTTGTGGTCAGATAAGTGAAAATTTGGATAACAGAGGTTCAACTGTATATTTCTACTTTTCTCAACTACAACTTGGTAAAATTTTTGGAACAAAGTATCTTGTTTTACAGCATTGGTTTGTTTGAATAATAAGTGGAACATTTATTGATGGATTTAGATGCATGATAAAAATTTCAGGAAATGTTGACAATGGCACAATTAAGAGATGATTCAGTTTTGTTGGAGATCACCTTCTGGATCCTGAAATTTTTTTGAAGGTTCTTTTAATCATTGCAAGAGAAGGCCATTTTCAGTGTATGTGTATATACCTCCATTATAAATGGTTTCAGAAGCCAGCTAAAGACTCACTTGTTTAGACTGGTATACCCCACCTTAGTCATACCCTGGCTGGTGCTTTTTAGATATTGACCCATGCCTGTCCTCCCTGGACCATCCTTTCTTGGACTTGAACACATTACAGGATTTGTATCAATTTTGCACTCTATAAATCCTTCTAATATTATTATTATTATTAATTGTCCAATTGCATTGAAAAAAATGCATGAGATTCCCACAGTAGTGTCCCTATTATAGCTAAGTTTGATCCAGATTCTGGCATAATTCCAGATATTTTGATCCAGAGCAGACAAAAAATGCAAAAGAGGAAATAAGCTGCTTGGCGAAGGTATGCACTCTCTGAATGATTTTCTAGTTTCATTTGAAACATTTTGTTTAATTTCTATTTATTAAAACCTGCATGGTTCTGCTGAAAATCAGTGTCCAATACTTGGCACAAAATCCAGAATCTAATCACAAACATTGTCATTGAAATATTTAATTTATATCCGAGCTTAATCCAGCTCCCATCACTTTCACTATATTTGGTATGTTCTATTCCCGGCAAAAATCCACGAGGGTTGCCACCGACAACCAACTGTAGATGACTTCTCTTTTATCAGATCTGTGCCAATTTGTGGTATGTCCCAAGTTGATGCCAAGCAGTGGTCAAAAACTTACGAGGAACTGCGGCAGAGATGATTCTTTCAACATACCGTACCATTCTACAATTAAGGGCAGCTTTTGGGATGGAAGAAACTACACGGGTGGTCACTGAGATAAACGGTCATACAGATAAATGGTCTTCAAAATTTATCAAATTTAAGTGGTCTAAAGAGGAATAGAACACAAACCAAATATCAAACATCATGATAAGCTTTGTTTAGTGTATTTTCTAAGTTAGTTTGTTCGATTTTGTTCTTTGCACTGGTTAGATTTGAAAAATTCTGAAGACCGCTTATCTCAGTGACCACCTGTGTAGTCCATATTAGTTCAGGATAATGCCTCAATTCCAAATCTACGACTGATTGGAAGACAAGGCTCATTTTATGCAGAGGGGATACTAGGACTGATCCTGTGGAAAAAGGCAGGAAAACTCCCAGATAAAATACAAAATCATCTGGTGATCATGAGCACGAGATACGTTTTGCTCACAAGATTTTCTCATTTACGTGCTGCCCATGAGATAAAAAGTTGTAATCAAGATATAATAAATAGTAACAAGAGCACTAAGAGAGTGCATACCTCTGCCAAGGCACGTAATAATAAATGGGAAAGTTCAGATTTTTTTTTTTGTTTCACGACGATGATCCAGATCAGTCTCCAACTTTGGTCAAGGTTTGGATGTGGAGGACTTATGGGAAATCATGTGCCCCAAATTTTTGGGTTGGTTCAGATTTGACCTTCAACCCCGACTTTAAGGTCAAACGTGGTCCTTGATACTTATAATGACCTATATCTCCCTTATTATTGGTCACATCTTATAATTTGACATAGAGGTTTGGGATGTCAAGACAACTTACAGGAAACCATGTGCCCAAATTCTTGTGGTGGGGTCAGATTTGAGCTTTGACCCCTCCTTGGAAGTCGCATTTAGTCCCTGATATCTACAGTCGCCTGAGTCTCACTTATAATAGGTCATAGCTTTTTTGGTTGTGAAGAGAACTTATAGGAAATCATGTGTGTTAACATAATACTCTGTGTGTCATGCTTAAACCATGTCCCGTCCAGGGATACACTGCGTCGAGGCACAATATCTAGTTTTTATTGGGTCCTGGCCAAAACTGCAGGTTTTGTTCTCTGGTTACAGACTTACCAACAAAACATTGTGAAACTCCATCAAAGATTTAGTCTGAGACTCCACATTAAATTCACAAGCAGGAGACAAAAATGGTTGTCATGGCAACAGTTCTGATTGGGTCATGCCAAAAACTGGATCACTTTAGGGTTTTCTCTTGATGATCTTTAGGGGATCTCTAGGGTACAAATGGCTTCAAAGTTATGGGTTATGTCAATGTTTTTGTGATATACAGACAGATTAACTAGAGTTTGTGTTAAAGCAGAAGGCAGGAAGTTGGCAAAAATACAATGTGGCCACAAAAATAATACAAATTTTTAGTTTTCTGGAAAGCTGGTTTAGGTCAAAAATAAGACTGAAATATCACAAGCCACAAAAATCTTACAAAGAAATGGTAATTTTTTATAAAAAATGACCGAACGGATTTGCTCAACAGTAAGAATTTCATATTAGCTATTATACAGGCTGAAACTTTACTATGCGAGGGCTAATATATTGAAAAGATTAGCCTAACTTTTATACTTTGAGGATATCTTACATTTACTTCTTTCATTATTTTGCTACAAATAAGAAAATAGCTATTAGTCACTTATGGCATGCAATGGAATCCCAAACTATGTACCATTCTTATAGCTGAGGACAAAGTAACTGAACAACATATTTGAAGAAAAAACTCTACCTCCAATAGTTTTTGATTTATGAGTCATTTACTCAAAATAGCTAAAAGTGCTATTACTTGCTTATCTTTAGGCCTAGGTCCACAAAACCAACAAAATTTTCAAGGGCATGAAAATTTATTAGGACAATTAATATACAAAACATCTGTAGCTGTAGAAGTTTTGGAGAAATCTGTGTGACACACTAATGCACACACTCACATACACACACCCACTAATGCACGCACACACATGATGCATTTTATAATCTCCCTCCAGGGCTAAAGCCCGGCAGGTAAGTAAGTAAGTAAGTAAGAAACACTTATATAGCGCCGAATTTGATGTAAACATCCTCTAAGGCGCTGATGTGAAAAAAGGGATAGTCCAGTTCCAGAAAGATGTCCGTTTCCATATTAGCATCCGGTAGGGAAGATAGGCTATGGTGGAGGATAAGCCAATCTAAAAAGGTATGTTTTCAACTGTTTCCTGAAACCAGAAATGCTTTCTATGGTTCTGATGGCTTGAGGAAGCTTGTTCCACTCTGTGGGAGCCCCTGCTATGAAACTGCGTAGCCCTGAGCGTTTATTTGGTTTAGATGAGGAAATTGATAGGCGATTGCCCCGTGTGAGATCACTCCGCCTAATTAGAGCGGAGAGATATGGAGGTTGGCTCAAATGTATTGCTTTATAAATGAGGAGATTATATTTGAACAGTATACGGTAATGAATGGGGAGCCAGTGTAGTTTGTGCAGGAAGGGTGTAACATGACAGTATTTATTTAGCTTGCACACCGTCCCACATAAGGCATTTTGAACTCTCTGTAGTCTGCTAGTATATGCCTTTTTTGTGTTGTAAAGCAGTGAGTTACAGTAATCCAGACGACTGCTTACCAAGGCATTTGCCACCTTTACAGCTGTTTCATGATTTAAGTACAGGCGGACCCTTCGTAGTTCCCGGAAGATGGTAGTAACTTATGCGACATAGATTAGCCACGTGTCTTTGCATTGAATTTTCAGCATCCAGGATGACACCAAGGTTTTTTACCGATTCAGCTGGTTCCATGGTGTTGCCAAGCAAACTCACTGAGAAAGATGACTTCAGGGAACTTCTAATTTGATCATCACCAATCACTATGAATTCTGTCTTGTCAGGATTTAATTTAAGCTTATTATTTCCCATCCAAGCCTGGACCGCCTCAAGGCAATTTGTTAATTCAGTGATACTGGAATCGAAGTTCCTAGAGTCGAGTTCCAAGTAAATTTGTGTCATCTGCATATAAGTGGTGGGTGACATTGAATTTAGATATGACTGAACTGAGAGGGGTTGTGTATAGGGTAAAAAGGAGTGGCCCTAGAACTGAGCCCTGGGGAACCCCGTAAGGGAGTTGAAAAGCATCTGAAAGATGTCCATCTATTTTGATGCGCTGCTTGCGTGAGTTGAGGAATGACTGGACCCACTTAAGCACTACCCCATCAATGCCATACCAGTGCTGAAGGCAGTTGAATAGGATTGAGTGGTCTATTGTATCGAAAGCTGCAGATAAGTCCAAAAGGACTAATCCAACAGCTGCACCCTTGTCCATTGATGTGGCAATGTCATTTTGTATTTTGAGCAACGCCGTTTCAGTTGAGTGAAAAGCTCTATATGCGGACTGGTTTTCGTTAGATATACCCTCGTGAGCAATATGCTCATTTATCTGCTTAGCCACAGCTTTCTCTATGAGTTTGGAGATGTAGCTGCGGTTGGACACTGGTCAATAATTCTTGAGAATATTCTTGTCAAGACCAGCTTTTTTCAACAAGGGTGTAACATGTGCAGTCTTAAAGCAGTATGGGAAACTGCCCTCCTGTAGAGAGTAGTTCACAATATTTGTAATAGGAGTCAAGAGCACACTGATGCATTCAAGGACCAATGATGTTGGGATGGGATCCAAGTCACATGATTTATTTGGTGTGGACTTTATGATTTTAAGAACTTCTTCCTCTGACATGGTCCGGAAAGAAACAAACTTGTTTTTGTAGGAACCTGAGACAGGGGGATCGGCATCAGTAGACAGTAATCCAGATCTTAATTTAGCAATTTTGTCTGCAAAATACCTGCCAAAAGTGTTGACTAGACTGTTCATGGTGGTATAATCTGGAAGTACCATTTTTGGTGATCTATGGAGGACTTTCTTTATGGAATTCCACAAGGCCTTGGGGTTATCCTCATTTTCCCTAACCATATCACTGTAGTGTTTGGTTTTTGCACATTCCACGAGACGGTTGAAATGGTTCACAGCGGCTCTATACCTACTGCGGTTTATGGCAGAGTTGTCCTTTCGCCACTCCCTTTCGAGTTTGCGCTTACGTCTCTTTGCTGCCAAAATCTCACTATTGATGAACCCTTTGTTGACATGTTGTGGGGTTTTACATTCATGTTCAGGTGCATGCTTGTCAAGTATGTTCCCAAGGGTATGAAAGTATTGCTGTGAAAGTAAGCTAGCTGTTTTGTAAGGAGCCTGGATAAGCTCAGAATTTTCAATGTCAGACATAAATTCAGTTTTATTTATCTTGCGAAGTTTCCTGATTTTCAACCGTTTTACTCTGCAGGAATTTTTGACAGGGAATGTTGTAGTGAAAAAGACAGCTAGGTGGTCTGATATGCCGTCCTTTACATGATGGTACTGAGGAAGTTAGGGATTTACTAGTGCAGAGTACATCAAGGATATGTCCTTGTATGTGTGTAGGTGTTGACACATGTTGAATAAAATCAAAATCCAATAGAACTGTGTTGAAATTTTCTGTCCAGCAATTTTGACTGTCAAGCTGGATATTGACATCTCCCAGGTTAATATTTTCATGTGGTGACAAAGCAGCTGCTTCCATGAAACTGTTGAATTCCTCGATAAATCTGCTTTTGCTGGTACTTGGAGGTTGGTAAATTACATGTACCAGGAGCTGGCTTGACTGTCGATCTGACAGTTTGACGGTAATGTGTTCAAACGTTTCCCGCCGATCAATTTGACAACGCACGCTATCAATGTCATTCCTAACAAGGACAGCAACTCCACCTCCTTTCTTGTTCTCGCGTGGGACCTGGTGAAGCTGGAAACCTGCAGGGGTTATCTCATCCATTAGGCCTTGTGTGTCCGACAGTCTTAGCCATGTCTCAGTGACACCAATGATGTCGAGATCATTTGACAAAACAAAATCACTAAATGCTGATGTTTTGTTACGCAATGAACGGACATTCAGATGACAGGCTTTGATATTTCTGGCTGATGGACCTGGGTTCAAACTAATGTCGCCAGAAAGAATCAGGATGATGGACCACCAAGGGTTGACATTTCTGAAACAGTGCGTCACTTGACGACAGTGGGCCTGCAGGGCGACAAAAGCAATGTTGCAACTGTCCAAAGAGGAGAGTAAACTTGGGTGAATAATTTTTGGTGATGGCAAACTATTTTCCTTGGTGGGGGTTGTTGACCGAACAGTCAAGAGGATGGAAAAACAGAACCAAAAAGTGCAATATATGACCAATGAAAGCCAAAAATTAAAATTTAGAAATAGGTGCACCTACCTTTCCTACGTACAAACCTTTCTAATTACAGCATCACAGTACCAAAATCAAAAGATGGTAGGTTAGGAAGGAGTAGATTAGTGCATATGATTGATAGATGTGTGGGATTAGAATATAACAAACAGTGGACAGGGATAATTAATTGGTAAACAATATTTTATGATATATATCTATTTTACATGTAATACACTTGATCTGCTTTGTGTGTGGAACAATGAAAGTGTTACCGCGGGAATTATCGAGTGGGCGATAATACCCGTTTAATGACAAACAGCACTTTTAACTGATATCTGGGTGTGGTGACAGTCAGTAATCTATTTGTTTACAATTATTTGATAAAATACATATAGTTACAGTAAAATATATCAAATACCGACCAGTTCTATGGAGAAAGTAAAATATTTTAAACGAAAATATAAAAACCACGTCTCCCCTGGCAAACGCTAAAACCGTCAATGTGTGATAAAAACTCTTTAAAGCTAGTATATACACTAGTAATCGTTTATAATATTTAGAACCCAAAAAGTCTATCTAACTTGATATTTAAAGGTCAAAGGCTTTATGTCCCATTCAACACTTAAGTTACTTACTTACTAAGGTCAGTGCACAACAAGATGTGAATCCAAATGATACAGAATTCGGAATGAACAAATCATTTTTTTTTCAATTTATTCATAAAATAATTTATTTTTTACAAAACATTCAAAGCATACTCACTCTAGCAAATATCAATTATGTAAATACAATATTCTACCTTTGCTAAATCATATGTCAATGTCACATGGGATCAAGCTATTACTTGAGAAACAGATAAATAACTGAAACTTTATTCAGTAACATTTGACCACTGAATGTGTCAAGTAATTTACTTTGGTATATATCTTGGCTGTAAATCATTCAAAGGCATAAAATAAAATAAGGTTACTTATAAAACTTGAAGCTGTTGGTCTGTTCTCTGATTGGCTGATAATTTAACCCTGTATTAGTACAGATGACATTTGCACATAATTATAAACTTCACGTACAGGTATCAGACATAGACCAAGAAACAGACTCATACAGAAACAGATTGCTTTACTCTGTACAATGTTATTATAGCCAGTGCACTTTCTACCACAACCTTGCACATCCCACACCCTTCAGACTGCACTTCTGGAACCCCATCAAGCCCTTACCAATAACTGCAAAACTTATTATTCTTATTTATTCTTCTATCACATATTGTCAGTCCACGGGGCCAATGTTCCCACATCTGGGAATTGTTACATTATCCGCTACATCAGTTTTCTGGCCTGTAATCTAATTGCTCTAAATATGTTATGTTAGAATGTTGAAATCTATAAGTTTGCAAATCTGAATGGTAGCCATTTTAGGTCTACTGGAAGCAAAGGTCACAGTCAAGTTCATTTTACATTAAGTGTAACAGTTGGGGTTGTATAGGGAGAGGCCTTTAGCATCTCCCCCTGTGGGAGTTGAATCTGCAGATGGCTGACAACCTGTGATTTGATGCTTAACTGGCTAACCATTAGGCCACCAGAGACCTTAAACAGGGCTCTTAAAAATGAAATTTACTCCTTTACGTCCCATTCAACAGTCAAGGTCATATTGGTACCGACACTCTGCATTGGCCCTTGTGGGTGTTCAACACAGAGGTGACCCCCTGTGAATTAATGCTAAACTTGCTGTCTACTAGGCTACAATGGACCTCAACAGAGGCTTCAAAGGTCAAAGTTAGGTTGAAGATATGGTTTCATGTCTTTTTCAAAAGCCAGGATCATATTGTGACAGGTACTTAGCATTGCCACTAGTGGGAGTTGAAATCTTGGGATTTCGTGTCACACAACTGGATATAACAATGAATACTAGACTTATTTACCTCAACATAATGTCCAGTGCAAAGTGCAAAAATATATTTTTATACTTCATGCAATGTTCTGGCCAGATTGGTCGAGTGTTTCTTGGATCCAACTCACCCCGATTTTGCAACTGTTGCCATGACGAGCAGACAACTATTTTAAAATCACACACTAACTTTGTAGAATAACGTATTAAATCGCACCCATATGTAAGAAGCAAATGAAATGCATCTGTTAACAGAAAACAAAGCCAAACTGTCGCACAAAATTAAAAATATACGTAACTTATATTTAATAAATGTAAGGTGCTCAAATCACTCCTATCCAACAACTTAACAACACTAAAACAATCTATATTAATCACCTTCAACAACAACACTGACTAGCATGCTAGACATTACTTGGATATACATTTTTATAACATAAATGTGACTAAGCTCACATGAAAACTTGTACAATAAAGCAATCTCAACCAAGTGGTGTCTTTACATTAGAGAATATTACAAAAGGTTAGTGGCTTGATGTACTTGTATTCTCTTCAATAGGACACTCACTTCATCTCCAAAATAGAAGTATAAACTAAAACTAAACATAAAGGGAAATTATGTAAAATGCTTATGTTATTTGGCCTGGAATTGTGAAACACAGATTTACCTTGGAACTGTTCTTTGTGTGTAAAATATTGTACACGGTGGATGTACTTTTAAAATGTTTGATGTATCAGCTAAATTGTACATGACAGATATATGCCTTGGGAATGGTCTAAGTACTAGTTACATTGTACCTGGTAAATACACGCTGGAACTGTTATAAGTATCAGTGAAATTGTACATAGTAGATAAACCATGGAAATGTTAAAGTGTCAGTAAAATGGTATATGGTAAATACACCTTCTAAGTATCATTAATATTGTACATAACAGATAATTAAGGATCTATCAGTTACTTAGGGGGCTGCTCCATTTCTGCGAGTCTAGTTTATTGTTTGAATTTATGAAAAATATGCACAATCCAGGGTATAGTTTACGATTAGGTTTAAGATGCTTTCCCGATGTACAAGATATTTTCCCGATAACTTCCCAACTGACGTTGCCATTGCCTCAAAAATCTTCTGATAGGTTTGCAATCGTTTTTCGATCCAACTGATTGGTTTACAACCCTGAAAGATTAACTTAAGATGAAAAAGATAGGTTTACGTTTGCTGTAAGATTGAAAAGATTGCTTTACGAAGTCACCCTGGCTTTTAACAGGCTGTAACAGTTCCAAGCCACGGTTGCATTATGCTGTGTTAACTAGGCTTTCAGATTGTTACATATTTAATAGTTTAATAGTAAAGCACACATACAGCACAGAGGGCAGGAGAGGGACGTTTTCAAAACTCTGGAACCTTTTGTTTCCAGAATATGGTCTGGATCTGTCCCAAAATATATAATCACTTCTTCCCATGCTCAAGCCTTCCCACAGAAAGATCAGTTTATTACTTTTAAAGATATTGTAAACACAGACAAACTGACAAACAAATGTATCCCAAAACATAACCTCATGGTGGACGTATCAATGCAGAGTTCTTATGATTAAAATACGCACTGACCATAGAATTAATCTTTTGGGGAGCTTTTTAAGGATCAGTACATCACAATAAAACTGTGACTAGGAACAATAAAACTATTACAGCCATGTTACAACAAGAGGAGAGTGCCCGTGAACGGGCACTGTGTCAGCTGACTGAATGTTTTTGATTTGTGATGGTGATAATGAGAGGAAAGCATAATTATCAGGGAAAGGTCTGTACAGAAATACAGTAAATGGTAACTGAACAACATGTTCGAAAGATATTCCGAAGCTGACAGAAGAAAAGGACAAAAAAGTTGTGCCCTGCAAATGGTATTATGAAATAAAGTAACAAGGTAATTGTTTAAGTGTAAAAAGTAGGTTAAAAATATTTAAAGAAATACTATAAATGCAATATCCTCGTTCGACCATGAAGAAGGGGTCCAAAGGTCAAATCTGACCATACCAAAAGATTCCCAGCCAAAGAATTTAGGATGGTTTACCATCCCAAACCTCTCGGACCAATAATAAGTGAGTCATAGGCACTTTTTAAGTTTGGCTATCCTTGTTTGACCTTGAAGGAGGGGTCCAAGGTCAAATCCGACCACACAAAAAAATTCCCAGCCCATGATTTCCTGTAGCTTGTTTACCATCCCAAACCTGTAGGACCAATAATAAGCGAGTTCTAAGCCATTGTAAGTTTGGCTATCCTCAATTGACCTTGAAGGAGGGGTCCCAGGTCAAATCTGACCACACCAAAAGAATCCCAGCCCATGATTTCCTATATGTTGGTTTACCATCCCAAACCTCCAAGACCAATAATACGCGAGTTATAAGCACTTTAAGTTTGGCTATCTTCGTTTGACCTGGAAGGAGGGGTCTAAGGTGAAATCCGACCACACCAAAAGATTCCCAGCCCATGATTTTCTATATGTTGGTTTTCCATTCCAAACCTCTAGGACCAATAATAAGCGAGTTATAAGCACTTTTAAGTTTGGCTATCCTCATTTGACCTTGAAGGAGGGGTCCAAGGTGAAATCCGACCACACCAAAAAATTCCCAGCTCATGATTTTCTATAGGTTGGTTTTCATTTCAAACCTCTAGGACAATAATAAGCGAGTTATAAGCACTTTTATGTTTGGCTATCCTCATTTGACCTTGAAGGAGGGTTCCAAGGTCAAATCAGACCATATTAACAGATTCCCAGCCCATGATTTCCTACAGGTTGGATACAATGATTTACTCAACAGTGAGAACCTGAAAGAAGCTATTGCTCAGCTATGCCATGACATAGAGGTCTGCAATTTCACTATGTTATAGCTGACCAAAACGTCTGTGAATAACATATTTAACAAAATACTCTAAATGTAATAGTTTTCAAGTTACAACTGATTTACTCAAGGGTGAGAACCTCAAAGTAACTATTACTCAGCTATGCAATGAGCTACATGTCTGAATTTTTGCTCTGTTATAGCTGACCTAAAAGTAGGTGAACAACATATTTAAGCAAAATACTGTAAATGCAATAGTTTTCAAGTTACAACTGATTTACTCAATAGTGAGAACCTGAAAATAGCTATTGCTCCGCTATGCCATGAGCTATAGGTCTGTAATTTCACTATGTAATAGCTAACCCAAAAGTAGGTGAACAATATGTTTTAACAAAATACTCCAAATGCAATATTTTTCAAGTTATAGCCAATTTACTCAACAGTCAGTGCCTGAGAATAGCTATTGCTCAGTTGTGCCATGAGCTACAGGTCTGTAATTTCACTATGTTATAGCTGACCCAAAAGTAGCTGAATAACATATTTGCACAAATTTCTGTAAAGGCAATAGTTTTCCAATTACAACTGATTTACTCAACAGTGAGAACTTCAAAGTAGCTATTACTCAGCTATGCAATGAGCCACAGGTCTGGAACTTCACTATGTTATAGCTGACCCCAAAATAGGTGAATAACATATGCAACAAAATACTCTAAATGCAATAGTTTCCAAGTTATAAGTGATTTACTCAACAGTGATAACCTAAAAGTAGCTATTACTCAGCTATGCCATGAGCTACAGGTCTGAAATTTGACTATGTTATAGCTGACCCAAAAGTAGCTGAATAACATATTTATACTAAATTCTCTAAATGCAATAGTTTTCAAATTATAAGTGATTTACTCAACATTGAGAACTCAAAGCAGCTATTACTCAGCTATGCAATGAGTCACAGGTCTGGAACTTCACTATGTTATAGCTGACCCCAAAATAGGTGAATAACATATTGAAACAAAATACTCTAAATGCAATAATTTCCAAGTTATAAGCGATTTACTCAACAGTGATAACCTAAAAGTAGCTATTAATCAGCTATGCCATGAGCTACAGGTCTGAAATTTTACTATGTTATAGCTGACCCAAAAGTAGGTGAACAACATATTTAAGCAAAATACTGTAAATGCAATAGTTTTCAAGTTACAACTGATTTACTCAATAGTGATGACCTAAAAGTAGCTATTACTCAGCTATGCCATGAGCTACAGGTCTGAAATTTTACTATGTTATAGCTGACCCAAAAGTAACTGAATAACATATTTATACGAAATTCTGTAAATGCAATAGTTTTCCAATTACAACTGATTTACTCAATAGTGAGAACTTCAAAGTAGCTATTACTCAGCTATGCCATGACCTACAGATCTGAAATTTCACTATGTTATAGCTGGCCCAAAAGTAGCTGAATAACATATTTATACGAAATTCTCTAAATGCAATAGGTTTTAAGTTACAAGTGATTTACTCAATAGTGAGAACTTCAAAGTAGCTATTACTCAGCTATGCAATGAGCCACAGATCTGAAACTTCACTATGTTATAGCTGATCCCAAAATAGGTGAATAACATATTGAAACAAAATACTGTAAATGCAATAGTTTCCAAGTTATAAGCGATTTACTCAACAGTGATAACCTAAAAGTAGCTATTACTCAGCTATGCCATGAGCTACAGGTCTGAAATTTTACTATGTTATAGCTGACCCAAAAGTAGCTGAATAACATATTTATATTAAATTCTCTAAATGCAATAGTTTTGCAATTACAACTGATTTACTCAATAGTGAGAACCTCAAAGTAGTTATTACTCAGCTATGCAATGAGCTACAGGTCTGAAATTTTACTATGTTATAGCTGACCCAAAAGTAGGTGAACAACATATTTAAGCAAAATACTGTAAATGCAATAGTTTTCAAGTTACAACTGATTTACTCAATAGTGATGACCTAAAAGTAGCTATTACTCAGCTATGCCATGAGCTACAGGTCTGAAATTTTACTATGTTATAGCTGACCCAAAAGTAACTGAATAACATATTTATACGAAATTCTGTAAATGCAATAGTTTTCCAATTACAACTGATTTACTCAATAGTGAGAACTTCAAAGTAGCTATTACTCAGCTATGCCATGACCTACAGATCTGAAATTTCACTATGTTATAGCTGGCCCAAAAGTAGCTGAATAACATATTTATACGAAATTCTCTAAATGCAATAGTTTTGCAATTACAACTGATTTACTCAATAGTGAGAACCTCAAAGTAGTTATTACTCAGCTATTCAATGAGCTACAGGTCTGAAATTTTACTATGTTATAGCTGACCCAAAAGTAGGTGAACAACATATTTAAGCAAAATACTGTAAATGCAATAGTTTTCAAGTTACAACTGATTTACTCAATAGTGATGACCTAAAAGTAGCTATTACTCAGCTATGCCATGAGCTACAGGTCTGAAATTTTACTATGTTATAGCTGACCCAAAAGTAGCTGAATAACATATTTATACGAAATTCTCTAAATGCAACAGTTTTCCAATTACAACTGATTTACTCAATAGTGAGAACTTTAAAGTAGCTATTACTCAGCTATGCCATGACCTACAGATCTGAAATTTCACTATGTTATAGCTGGCCCAAAAGTAGCTGAATAACATATTTATACGAAATTCTCTAAATGCAATAGGTTTTAAGTTACAAGTGATTTACTCAATAGTGAGAACTTCAAAGTAGCTATTACTCAGCTATGCAATGAGCCACAGATTTGAAACTTCACTATGTTATAGCTGATCCCAAAATAGGTGAATAACATATTGAAACAAAATACTGTAAATGCAATAGTTTCCAAGTTATAAGCGATTTACTCAACAGTGATAACCTAAAAGTAGCTATTACTCAGCTATGCCATGAGCTACAGGTCTGAAATTTTACTATGTTATAGCTGACCCAAAAGTAGCTGAATAACACATTTATACGAAATTCTCTAAATGCAATAGTTTTGAAGTTATAAGCGATTTACTCAACAGTGGTAACCTAAAAGTAGCTATTACTCAGCTATGCCATGAGCTACAGGTCTAAAATTTTACTATGTTATAGCTGACCCAAAAGTAGCTGAATAACATATTTATACGAAATTCTCTAAATGCAATAGTTTTTAAGTTACAAGTGATTTTACTCATGATGGAAGTTACTGAAAAGCCCAAAAGTAGCTATTACTCACTTAGCTATTGAGACAGACACCCAACTTACTCACCATATTGTAGCTATGAAAAAAGTAGCTGAATAACATATTTTAACAAAATGCTCTAAATGCAACACTTTTCAAGTTATAAATGATTTTGTGCATGATTTCATGAATTTTAATGCATTAAAAATTATTAAAAAAATTTATTAAAAAAAAAGTAAGACAGATCCAGGTCTCATACTCACACAAGAAAATCTACCTCTGGCCTAGTACATATATGCAAGATATGAGAGAGATCCCTGCAATAGTCACTGAGAAAATTGTGATTAAGTGTTGAAATTTTCACACTTTTGGTGGGGGTACCCCCCTTGTAATGTCTCTAGCAAACAGACGAACAGACAGATTTGCATGCCTTGAACAATTTTTCATCCTCGATAGATAAGGTATCTTTTAAAAAAAAACAGCACGTCTCTAGGCCTTGTAGTTTTGGAGGAGAAGTTGTTCACGTGTACGCGTACGCCCACGCCGCAGAGTGACGACATAATGTCAGCTGACTGACAAGTCAGCTGACATAAAAAGTGTTTTTTCTCAATATACTATCTTGTCCCACGACTCATCTCTTCAGAAAACATGGGTTCCTCCTCTTCTTTCCCGAGTAAGGATGTTTTCAAGAGTCCCGCAATGACACAGAAGAGGGCTGACAGGATGAGGAACAGGGCACACACCACTTGCATCCAGAAGGAAAAACCCAGGTGATTCTTCTCTGGCATGGGCATCCAATCCCGCCTGAAGGCATTGCCATAAAAGTGACTGACAGAACCCACTGCAAGACAACCTGATAACAAAATAAACATCATATTATCATATTATTTTGTGTGGTATGAAGATTAAATGTGATATTAATATGACACTGAACCCATTGCCGGGCAACCTGATAATAATAAAACAGACATCATATTATGTGTAGTACAGGGACTGAATGTGATATTAATATGACACTGAAGCCATTGCCAGGCAACCTGAGAACAAAACAGACATGATATTATGTGTGGTATGGGGAATGAATGTGATATTAATATGACACTGAAGCCATTGCCAGGCAACCTGAGAACAAACCAGACATCATATTGTGTGTGGTATAGGGACTGAATGTGATATTAACATGACACCGAAACCACTGCAAGGCAACCTGATAACAAAACAGACATCATATTATGTGCAGCATAGGGATAAATGTGATAAGTGTATGTGCATCCAATGCTGCTGAAGGCATTACCAGTTTTGTGAAGTCACTGCAGGGCACCCAGGTAATAAAACAGATATTGTATTATGTATAGTGAACAGATGGGATGTGATAATAATAACAAGTACATAGGCATCCAATCCAACCTGAAGGCATTACTGTATAAGCAACTGACTGACCCACTACAAGGCAACCTGGTAATAAAACATTCCATTATACCTCAAGTGTGTATCAACCAATGAGAATGCTGTATTTGCGGTCTTATATGGCGGACATTGCCCTTTTAGGATGAAAAATATCACTCCAATTCCCTTTGCATCTCGAGATCATTAATGTACATGCATTGTTAATGAAACACAGCAGAGAATAATTTTAAAATACAGCAATTTTGAGGTGCTATAAAAGTAGAAAATGCAAGCAAATTGTTGCATAATTAGAACACAATAGAGTTATTACATATATTTTCACTAGGATTTTTGTATGCAGTTGATGCTAAATAGAAAGAAAATGTTCAATACTTTCAGTGTAGTAAGTAGAATAAAACCCTTTTTTCTGTGCAATATTTGTATTTATTATTATGATGCCCTTGGACAAGTAATATTGCCCTTGGGCTTATCGGCCCTCGGACAATATCTATTAAGTATTATGCCAATTCTAGATGTTGAAAAGCAGAAATATTAATGAATAATTTTTCCCAAAATTATGACTGTGTACATTTGACTAATTATGACTAAGTTAAAACTGACAACTGCTCACTGGGGCTTGCTGTCCAAAGATGAATATGGTCACTGGTCTGAGACAAACATATCATGGCAAGTGAACATATTTTTACAAATTAAAATAATATCTTTAACTGGATGTACTGCTTTAATATTGCCATTAACATTTTTTGAATAATGACAGCTTTCTCAGTTATTCTCTATATTATTAGTTACATATAACAACAAGCATTCTGACGCATGCATTTATCTCCCGCCGTATAAATAAGATGTACTAAAGATAGTGGAATATAAATTTTCTTGTGAGATGGAGGCACATGTAGAAGTGACAAGTTTAATGTTTGCTTGCAATACTTTTAAAGACAAAAGGCATTGATTCATTTTAGTAGCTATTACTCTGCCATCCAAAGAGCTACAGTTCTACAACTTTAGTATGCAGTAGATCACCCAAAAGTAGGTGAATGACTTATTTAGAAGAAATTGCCTACCTGTAATACTTTTACAGATAAAAGACATTTACTCATTTTAGTAGCTATTACTCAGCTATCCAAAGAGCTACAGTTCTGCAACTTCACTATGTGGTAGATCACCCAAAAGTAGGTGAATGACTTATTTAGAAGGAATTGCCTATCTGTAATACTTTTAGAGATAAAAGACATGTACTCATTTTAGTAGCTATTACTCAGCTATCCAAAGAGCTACAGTCCTGCAACTTCACTATGTGATAGATCACCCACAAGTAGGTGAATGACTTATTTAGAAGGAATTGCCTACCTGTAATTTTTTTAGAGATAAAAGACATTTACTCATTTTAGTAGCTATTACTCAGCTATCCAAAGAGCTACAGTTCTGCAACTTCAGTATGTGGTAGATCACCCAAAAGTATGTGAATGACTTATTAGAACTAGACCAAGGACGCATCTGTGGCCAGATGCAAAATGTATCCACCGGCAAAGGCAAAAGTAGCTATTACCCAGCCATAGGATGAGCTAGAAGTCTGAAATTTTTATTATGTTATAGCTGACCCAAAAGTAGGTGAATAATATATTTGCACAAAATTCTCTAAATCCAATAGTTTTCACGTTACAATTGATTTTACTCATGATGGAAGTTAGTAAAAAGTCCAAAAGTAGCTATTACTCACTTAGCTATTGAGATAGACACCCAAGTTACTCACCATGTTGTTGCTATTGAAAAAGTAGGTGAATATCATATTTTAACAAAATGCTCTAAATGCAATACTTTTCAAGTTATAAATGATGTAGTGTTGAGTAAGAACTTCAAAGTAGCTATTACTCAGCTATGCTATGAGCCACAGGTCTGGAACTTAACTATGTTATAGCTGCTTCAAAATAGGTGAATAACATATTGCAACTAAATAATGTAAATGCAAGAGTATTCAAGTTATAAGTGATTTACCCAACAGTGATAACCTAAAAGTAGCTATTACTCAGCTATGCAATGAGCTACAGGTCTGAAATTTTACTATGTTATAGCTGACCCAAAAGTAGATGAATAACATATTTGCATAAAATTCTGTAAATACAACAGTTTTCAAGTTACAAGTGATTTTACTCACGATGGAAGTTAGTGAAAAATCCAAAAGTAGCTATGTCTCACTTAGCTATTGAGATAGACACCCAAGTTACTCACCATGCTGTAGCTATGGAAAAAGTAGCTGAATAACATATTTTAATAACGTGCTCTAAATGCAATACTTTTCAAGTTATAATTGATTTAGGGCATGATTTTATTACTTTTAATGAATAAAAAATTATTTTAAAAAGTCATAAAAAAACTTTAGCATGTGAAAGCTCTCCAAAATGTAGGTGAATGAGTTATTTGAGAAATACTGGCTATCTGCAATACTTTTAGACATAATTAGCATGTACTCATTTTGAGTAGGTGAGTAATTAACTATGGGTCTTAAACTTCAAGCGAAAGCTCTCCCAAAGGAAGGTGAATGAGTTAGTTGAGAAAAATTGGTTATCTGCAGTACTTTTAGAGATAATTCGCATTAACTCATTTTGAGTAGGTGAGTAATTAGCTATGGGTCTGAAACTTCACCATGTGAAAGCTCTTCCAAAAGTTGGTGAATGAGTTATTTGAGAAAAATTGGCTATCTGCAGTACCTTTAGAGATAATTCATATTTACTCATTTTGAGTAGGTGAGTAATTAGCTGTGGGTCTAAAACTTCACCAAGTGAAAGCTCTTCCCAAAGTAGGTGAATGAGTTATTTGAGAAAAATTGGCTATCTGCAATACTTTTACAGATAATTAGCATTAACTCATTTTGATTAGGTGAGTACTTAGCTACAGGTCTGAAACTTCACCAAGTGAAAGCTCTCCCAAAAGTAGGTGAATGAGTTAGTTGAGAAAAATTGGCTATCTGCAGTACTTTTAGAGATAATTCGGATTAACTCATTTTGAATAGGTGAGTAATTAGCTATGGGTCTGAAACTTCACCAAGTGAAAGCTCTTCCAAAAGTAGGTGAATGAGTTATTTGAGAAAAATTGCCTATCTGCAGTACTTTTAGAGATAATTCGCATTTACTCATTTTGAGGTGAATAATTAGCTATGGGTGTGAAACTTCACCATGTGAAAGCTCTTCCAAAAGTTGGTGAATGAGTTATTTGAGAAAAATTGGCTATCTGCAGTACTTTTAGAGATAATTCATATTTACTCCTTTTGAGTAGGTGAGTAATTAGCTATGGGTCTAAAACTTCACCAAGTGAAAGCTCTTCCCAAAGTAGGTGAATGAGTTATTTGATAAAAATTGGCTATCTGCAATACTTTCAGAGATAATTAGCATTTACTCATTTTGATTAGGTGAGTAATTAGCTACAGGTCTGAAACTTCACCAAGTGAAAGCTCTCCCAAAAGTAGGTGAATGAGTTATTTGAGAAAAATTGGCTATCTGCAGTACTTTTAGAGATAATTCACATTTACTCATTTTGAGTAGGTGAGTAATTAGCTATGGGTCTGAAATTCACCATGTGAAAGCTCTTCCAAAAGTTGGTGAATCAGTTAGTTGAGAAAAATTGGCTATCTGCAGTACTTTTAGAGATAATTCGTATTTACTCATTTTGAGCAGGTGAGTAATTAGCTATGGGTCTGAAACTTTACCAAGTGAAAGCTCTTCCCAAAGTGTGTGAATGAGTTATTTGAGAAAAATTGGCTATCTGCAGTACTTTTAGATATAATTCGCATTTACTCATTTTGAGTAGGTGAGTAATTAGCTATGGGTCTGAAACTTCACCAAGTGAAAGCTCTTCCAAAAGTAGGTGAATGAGTTATTTGAGAAAAATTGGCTATCTGCAGTACTTTTAGATATAATTCGCATTTACTCGTTTTGAGTAGGTGAGTAATTAGCTATGGGTCTGAAACTTCACCAAGTGAAAGCTCTCCCAAAAGTAGGTGAATGAGGTATTTGAGAAAAATTGGCTATCTGCAGTACTTTTAGAGATAACTCGCATTTACTCATTTTGAGTAGGTGAGTAATAAGCTATGGGTCTGAAACTTCACCAAGTGAAAGCTCTTCCAAAAGTAGGTGAATGAGTTATCTGAGAAAAATTGGCTATCTGCAGTACTTTTAGAGATAACTCGCATTTACTCATTTTGAGTAGGTGAGTAATAAGCTACGGGTCTGAAACTTCACCAAGTGAAAGCTCTTCCAAAAGTAGGTGAATGAGTTATCTGAGAAAAATTGGCTATCTGCAATACTTTTAGAGATAATTAGCATTTACTCATTTTGATTAGGTGAGTAATTAGCTACAGGTCTGAAACTTCAAGTGAAAGCTCTCCCAAAAGTAGGTGAATGAGTTATTTGAGAAAAATTGGCTATCTGCAATACTTTTAGAGATAATTCACATTTACTCATTTTGAGTAGGTGAGTAATTAGCTATGGGTCTGAAATTCACCATGTGAAAGCTCTTCCAAAAGTTGGTGAATCAGTTAGTTGAGAAAAATTGGCTATCTGCAGTACTTTTAGAGATAATTCGTATTTACTCATTTTGAGCAGGTGAGTAATTAGCTATGGGTCTGAAACTTTACCAAGTGAAAGCTCTTCCCAAAGTAGGTGAATGAGTTATTTGAGAAAAATTGGCTATCTGCAGTACTTTTAGATATAATTCGCATTTACTCGTTTTGAGTAGGTGAGTAATTAGCTATGGGTCTGAAACTTTACCAAGTGAAAGCTCTTCCAAAAGTAGGTGAATGAGTTATTTGAGAAAAATTGGCTATCTGCAGTACTTTTAGATATAATTCACATTTACTCATTTTGAGTAGGTGAGTATTTAGCTATGGGTCTGAAACTTCACCAAGTGAAAGCTCTCCCAAAAGTAGGTGAATGAGGTATTTGAGAAAAATTGGCTATCTGCAGTACTTTTAGAGATAACTCGCATTTACTCATTTTGAGTAGGTGAGTAATAAGCTATGGGTCTGAAACTTCACCAAGTGAAAGCTCTCCCAAAAGTAGGTGAATGAGTTATCTGAGAAAAATTGGCTATCTGCAATACTTTTAGAGATAATTAGCATTTACTCATTTTGATTAGGTGAGTAATTAGCTACAGGTCTGAAACTTCACCAAGTGAAAGCTCTCCCAAAAGTAGGTGAATGAGTTATTTGAGAAAAATTGGCTATCTGCAATACTTTTAGAGATAATTCACATTTACTCATTTTGAGTAGGTGAGTAATTAGCTATGGGTCTGAAATTCACCATGTGAAAGCTCTTCCAAAAGTTGGTGAATCAGTTAGTTGAGAAAAATTGGCTATCTGCAGTACTTTTAGAGATAATTCGTATTTACTCATTTTGAGCAGGTGAGTAATTAGCTATGGGTCTGAAACTTCACCAAGTGAAAGCTCTTCCCAAAGTAGGTGAATGAGTTATTTGAGAAAAATTGGCTATCTGCAGTACTTTTAGATATAATTCGCATTTACTCGTTTTGAGTAGGTGAGTAATTAGCTATGGGTCTGAAACTTCACCAAGTGAAAGCTCTTCCAAAAGTAGGTGAATGAGTTATTTGAGAAAAATTGGCTATCTGCAGTACTTTTAGATATAATTCACATTTACTCATTTTGAGTAGGTGAGTAATTAGCTATGGGTCTGAAACTTCACCAAGTGAAAGCTCTTCCAAAAGTAGGTGAATGAGTTATTTGAGAAAAATTGGCTATCTGCAGTACTTTTAGATATAATTCGCATTTACTCGTTTTGAGTAGGTGAGTAATTAGCTATGGGTCTGAAACTTCACCAAGTGAAAGCTCTCCCAAAAGTAGGTGAATGAGGTATTTGAGAAAAATTGGCTATCTGCAGTACTTTTAGAGATAACTCGCATTTACTCATTTTGAGTAGGTGAGTAATAAGCTATGGGTCTGAAACTTCACCAAGTGAAAGCTCTTCCAAAAGTAGGTGAATGAGTTATCTGAGAAAAATTGGCTATCTGCAGTACTTTTAGAGATAACTCGCATTTACTCATTTTGAGTAGGTGAGTAATAAGCTACGGGTCTGAAACTTCACCAAGTGAAAGCTCTTCCAAAAGTAGGTGAATGAGTTATCTGAGAAAAATTGGCTATCTGCAATACTTTTAGAGATAATTAGCATTTACTCATTTTGATTAGGTGAGTAATTAGCTACAGGTCTGAAACTTCAAGTGAAAGCTCTCCCAAAAGTAGGTGAATGAGTTATTTGAGAAAAATTGGCTATCTGCAATACTTTTAGAGATAATTCACATTTACTCATTTTGAGTAGGTGAGTAATTAGCTATGGGTCTGAAATTCACCATGTGAAAGCTCTTCCAAAAGTTGGTGAATCAGTTAGTTGAGAAAAATTGGCTATCTGCAGTACTTTTAGAGATAATTCGTATTTACTCATTTTGAGCAGGTGAGTAATTAGCTATGGGTCTGAAACTTTACCAAGTGAAAGCTCTTCCCAAAGTAGGTGAATGAGTTATTTGAGAAAAATTGGCTATCTGCAGTACTTTTAGATATAATTCGCATTTACTCGTTTTGAGTAGGTGAGTAATTAGCTATGGGTCTGAAACTTCACCAAGTGAAAGCTCTTCCAAAAGTAGGTGAATGAGTTATTTGAGAAAAATTGGCTATCTGCAGTACTTTTAGATATAATTCACATTTACTCATTTTGAGTAGGTGAGTAATTAGCTATGGGTCTGAAACTTCACCAAGTGAAAGCTCTCCCAAAAGTAGGTGAATGAGGTATTTGAGAAAAATTGGCTATCTGCAGTACTTTTAGAGATAACTCGCATTTACTCATTTTGAGTAGGTGAGTAATAAGCTATGGGTCTGAAACTTCACCAAGTGAAAGCTCTTCCAAAAGTAGGTGAATGAGTTATCTGAGAAAAATTGGCTATCTGCAATACTTTTAGAGATAATTAGCATTTACTCATTTTGATTAGGTGAGTAATTAGCTACAGGTCTGAAACTTCACCAAGTGAAAGCTCTCCCAAAAGTAGGTGAATGAGTTATTTGAGAAAAATTGGCTATCTGCAATACTTTTAGAGATAATTCACATTTACTCATTTTGAGTAGGTGAGTAATTAGCTATGGGTCTGAAATTCACCATGTGAAAGCTCTTCCAAAAGTTGGTGAATCAGTTAGTTGAGAAAAATTGGCTATCTGCAGTACTTTTAGAGATAATTCGTATTTACTCATTTTGAGCAGGTGAGTAATTAGCTATGGGTCTGAAACTTCACCAAGTGAAAGCTCTTCCCAAAGTAGGTGAATGAGTTATTTGAGAAAAATTGGCTATCTGCAGTACTTTTAGATATAATTCGCATTTACTCGTTTTGAGTAGGTGAGTAATTAGCTATGGGTCTGAAACTTCACCAAGTGAAAGCTCTTCCAAAAGTAGGTGAATGAGTTATTTGAGAAAAATTGGCTATCTGCAGTACTTTTAGATATAATTCACATTTACTCATTTTGAGTAGGTGAGTAATTAGCTATGGGTCTGAAACTTCACCAAGTGAAAGCTCTCCCAAAAGTAGGTGAATGAGGTATTTGAGAAAAATTGGCTATCTGCAGTACTTTTAGAGATAACTCGCATTTACTCATTTTGAGTAGGTGAGTAATAAGCTATGGGTCTGAAACTTCACCAAGTGAAAGCTCTTCCAAAAGTAGGTGAATGAGTTATCTGAGAAAAATTGGCTATCTGCAATACTTTTAGAGATAATTAGCATTTACTCATTTTGAGTAGGTGAATAATTAGCTATGGGTCTGAAACTTTACCAAGTGAAAGCTCTCCCAAAAGTAGGTGAATGAGGTATTTGAGAAAAATTGGCTCTCTGCAATACTTTTAGAGATAATTAGCATTTACTCATTTTAAGTAGGTGAGTAATTAGCTATGGGTCTGAAACTTTACCATGTGAAATTGAAAATTTCATGTTTCAACAGAAACCCTTCTACTACACTGTGGGTCCAAAACTTGCTCGAAATCGCTCTGACAGTTTCAGAGATATTTGCCATTTTTCATTTTCCGCAAAAATTCAAGATGGCCACCAAAAGTTGTAAACTTTGAAATTTGAAACTTTACTATGTGATAGCTTACCAAAAAGTAGATGGACAACATATTTGAAAAGATTTCCCTAACTTTAATACTTTTGAAGATATTTGACATTTACTTCTTCTGTTATTTAGCTACAAATGAGAAAATAGTTATTGCTCACTTAAGGCATGCAACAGAACCCCAAACTATGGACCATCTTATAGCTAAGGACAAAGTAGCTGAAAAACATATTTTAGGAAAACACTCTAACTGCAATAATTTTGGAGTTACAATGGCTTTACTCAAGCTACAAACGAGAAAATAGCTATTACTCACTTATGGCATGCACCAGAACCCCAAACTATGGACCATCTTATAGCTAACGACAAAGTAGCTGAACAACATATTTTAGGAAAACACTGTAACTGCAATAATTTTGGAGTTACAATGGCTTTACTCAACAGTCAGAATTTCAAAGTAGCTATTACTCAGCTATCCAAGGTGCAACAGGTCTGAAACTTTACTATGTGATAGCTTACCAAAAAGTAGATGGATAACATATAGAAAAGATTTCTGTAACTCTAATACTTTTAAAGATATTTGACATTTACTCCTCCTGTTATTTAGCTACAAATAAGAAAATAGCTATTACTCACTTATGGCATGCAATAGAACCCTAAACTATGTACCATCTTACAGCTAAGGACAAAGTAGCTGAACAACATATTTTAGGAAAACACTCTAACTGCAATAGTTTTGGAGTTACAATGGCTTTACTCAACAGTCAGAATTTCAAAGTAGCTATTACTCAGCTATCCAAGGTGCAACAGGTCTGAAACTTTACTATGTGATAGCTTACCAAAAAGTAGATGAATAACATATATGAAAAGATTTCCCTAACTTTAATACTTTTGAAGATATTTGACATTTACTTCTTCTGTTATTTAGCTACAAATGAGAAAATAGCTATTACTCACTTACGGCATGCAATAGAACCCCAAACTATGTACCATCTTATAGCTAAGGACAAAGTAGCTGAACAACATATTTTAGGGAAACACTCTAACTGCAATGGTTTTGGAGTTACAATGGCTTTACTCAACAATCAGAATTTCAAAGTAGCTATTACTCGGCTATCCAAGGTGCAACAGGTCTGAAACTTTACTATGTGATAGCTTACCAAAAAGTAGATGAACAACATATTTGAAAAGGTTTCCCTAACTTTAATACTTTTGAAGATATTTGACATTTACTTCTTCTGTTATTTAGCTACAAATGAGAAAATAGCTATTAATCACTAATGGCATGCAATAGAACCCCAAACTATGTACCATCTTATAGCTAATGAAAAAGTAGCTGAACAACATATTTTAGGGAAACACTCTAACTGCAATGGTTTTGGAGTTACAATGGCTTTACTCAACAATCAGAATTTCAAAGTAGCTATTGCTCAGCTATCCAAGGTGCAACAGGTCTGAAACTTTACTATGTCATAGCTTACCAAAAAGTAGATGAACAACATATTTGAAAAGATTTCTGTAACTCTAATACTTTGGAAGATATTTGACATTTACTCCTTTTGTTATTTAGCTACAAATGAGAAAATAGCTATTACTCACTTATGGCATGCAATGGGACCCCAAACTATGTACCATCTTATAGCTAAGGACAAAGTAGCTGAACAACATATTTGAAGAAAAAGTTGTTTCTGCAATAGTTTTTGAGTTATGAGCCCTTTACTCCAAGTAGCTAAGATAGCTATTACTCACTTATCGTTAGGCCTAAGTCCATAAAACCCAAAAAATTTTCGAGGGCGTGAAAATTCATTGGGACAATTAATTTACAAAAAATCTGTAGCTGTAGTAGTTTTGGAGGAATCTGCGTGACTAACTAACGCACGCACGCACGCGCACACAGGCATCATTTCATAATCTCCCTCCCGGGCTAAAGCCCGGCGGGAGATAACAAGCTGTAAGCAGAAATAAGTATTCTTAGTCTGTGAAAGTTCTCTAAATTGGGTGACTATAGCAGCATTTTTGCACTGGTGTTTGCTGAATAGCAGCACAGATCATAAGTAAACACTGTAAATATGTATCTGTATATAAATAGCAGGAATGGAACAATAAAACTACATATAATGAAAATTGTATGCATACAGTGGTGATGTGCATTTATGTTACTCTAAAATGTACTTCTATTTGGTTTGATTGCGACAACATTCTTCCTTCCTGCAGTTTGGGTGCCATGTTGTCATTTATTTAATATTTACCACAACAAAAATTTGGCAGTTTGCTTTGTACACTTTAATACATAGTTATTTCCATTAGAACATCATTTATATCAATACAATAACCACAAGGTAAAAAGTGTGTTCAAAATAACTCTTCCTCTGATGATTTTCAAGACATTTGCGAATTTTCAAAAGTACTGCAAAGTTTAAAAAATTCAAGATAGCTGGCAAAATAAATACTTTCAAAATAGATTCTTTACACATCTGACTACCTTGTAGACAAAGGGGTCAAAATGACCTACATTGAAACCTTATTGTTTCCAAAGATACTTGTGATTTTCTCTATATCTCTTATTATTTCCAAAATATTTTTGATTTGCAAATATACAGAAATGACAGTCATAAAACAAACACTTTAAGATTGTAAAAATCATCGCTGTGAAAATACATTATACTTTTAATACCAGTATCTCCGTATAGCAGATATACACATATTTTTGTGCACGTGAACCAAAAATACTTACCTGAAACTAGATTTAATATGGCCGCTGTATACAAAGACAACAGTATGAGTCTGTCCTTGCTTTTGTCAGATTCAAGCGAATCTCTCTCGGCCAGACAAATCAATGACGCGAGTGTTAGCAGCAAAGCCGTGCAGAAAGTGAGTGGAATGTTGATGATCACCAAGATACGGCAAGTCTTGAACCATTCTGAAAGATAAACATGAAACTTGGAGTCAAATCCAGGGTCCTAATTCACGAATCTGCCACTGTGGCTTGGTGGGTAACACAATTACCAAGGAAATACTTAGTTCAATCCAAGGCACATGCAAATACATAGTGAAAGTACTGTACAGATGTTTATTGATTGGCTCTGCTGAGACTTAATCCTAGTGCCTTGGGATAACACACAGAAATAAACACAAGTCTAGCTCTTTAACCAGCTGAGCTGAGGCAGACTTTCTTCAAGTCCTTTTTGTTTATGGTACTATATGAGGACTGAATGAGTTTACCCACGAAGAACAGTAGAAAGAGAGACAATGGGATGGTCAAGCTGGCACAAAGTACAGTGTAAGGCCAAAGATAGAGAAAAATGGAGGATATTGTGTACTGCCTTATGCTCCATGAGGAGGGAAGAGGGTAAGTAAGTAATAATGGAGGATATTACAATTGTGAATTATGACATGACTAATTATTCCCACGGTATCACAGTAACAATTTCATCAGTTACAACGAATCCAGGTTTCACACAGGTGCATTTTATATATTGAAATAAAAACTGAATAGGTCTGCACAGTAGACTCTGTGTAACTCGAATAATTATTACTTAAATTCTAATAAAATCTAAATCAAGTATAAAGTCCCAACAACTTACAAAGGTTCATGGTATGGCTGAAACTTTTAATTTATATTTTAGGGATTATTCAAACCTTTTTTGGGGGGACAGAAAAGCTAATTTTACGATACTTTTTCAAGAGACAAAATGAACTAAATACAGGTAATACTTTATCAGATAAAGCATTAGAGATTAGTCACTGCCATATTTTCAATGATCTCTGTAGCAGACCATAAAAGGAGGGCTGGCAGCCTGACACCCATTGTTTTTAAGTGATATTAACTTTTCTGAAGATATTAAGTTATCAAGAAACACAATCAGCTGTAAGTGACATACTTTTACACAGCATGGGAACAGCCATGTTTGTCTTAATCTGCGTGAAAAAAAGATTTCTCAATTTCTATATTTTTCCTTCAGTCACATGTGACAGAGAGCCTGACAAATACTGGTATATACAAGGAATACTCCACACACGAGCTCAGATTTAAACGTAATATAATTAAGGCATTCCTGGGCTTATCAACAATTACTTAAAAACAGGTTAATAACATGTAATTAAGTTGAACAATAACCTGGGGTGAGCCAGTCCCACTGTTCCTGGATATAGTAATCATCCTGAAACCATGGCCAGAGGTGATAGCACTTGTCTAGAACCATATCATCGTCTCCCACTGGACAGTACGGTCGACTGCAGTGATCAAAACAAGCCTGAAAGTAAAAGTGAATATCACATGTACCTTGAAGGTACAACATGTCTGGATGGCTGCATCAACTAAAACAAGCTTTAAGTACAAGTTAATGGCACCTTAAACTTTTCACAAGTCTACAGCAATAAACCAGGCCTGAAAGTAAATGTCATGCTAAGAGCACATGTACAGATGGCAGCTCCATCAAAATCCTGATATTAAAAGTAAATGTTACCTCAAAACTATTACACAGTGTTAGTAGGATGATCTTTAAAAACTCATAGTCATCTGCCACTGTGGCCTAGCGGGTAACACACTTGTCTAGGAACTCAGAGGACGTGGGTTCAATCCCAGGTACAGGCAGATACATAGTGGCTCGGATGACCACTTAAAATGGCGGTCCTCTGTCATTGGGTCCTATCCCCAGTGGCAGGTTAAAGAACCTCAAGGACGTTGATAAATGGTCATCCTTGAGCCTCTATCTTCCAGTTAGGGGAATGTCAGTTACTTGTGAGTTGGGGCTGTACAGTCGGATTGGTTAAATAGCGCTTTGAGTCCTGTAGTATATGGAGATATTGCGCTGAGTATAAATACATACATAACATAGTAAATCACACCATGACAATCAGGTAATCTTGGAATGTGCTGCAAGGAAAGGAGAAATGAGAGTTGTCTTATGCATCCTACCAAGCAGACAAAATGAAAAATGCACCCAGCTACATTACTTGCAATACAGCAGTAAATGTGTTCTTGGCCATTTAGGTACTGGTGCCAGTTGAAACAGCATCCCAAGCCAAGTTTTATGTTAAATAACAAATACCAATTTGGTTCATTACCATTTGACACAAAAACTCAGTTATGTTTTCATCTGACCTTTATTACCATAATATTTTCTGCTTCAAGTTACATATTTAAATATAATTACTTCTGTTCTGTAGGTTTTCAAATATATACAAATGTCCATTCATTAAATACTTTTGACATTAAAAATTTATTTACAAGAATGTTAACTGCAAGCAGATGTCTGTAGTAACATGGAAACCTTACAGCTCACTACACAAAATAGATTAAGCATTAAAAAGGCCATGTCAATTTAATGTGGCCGATGCTAAGCTAGCACACTCATCAAGTAAAACAGTGTACAGTGTTGAAATGGCCCTTCAAATATTATGTACTACCTCTTTAACACTATTTTTCATTACACAGCTATTTGTGATTGTTTGGGCAGCCTACATACTCTGCCACTAGAATAAAATAAATAATTTTTAATGCCACACTTACAAGATATCAATGATTCTAACTTGTAATCACAGGCCCACAAGAGGGCAAAGGTTCCACAAAAGATTAAGCTAATAAGTGAAACAATTCCATGTCTTCTGCATACAAATTTCTTCACTTAAAATAGCACATGTATATTTTTTCAACATACAGTAAATGTGATGGACATCGTAGAAGATATGATGGCATTTTGGGGAACTTATGACAATGCCTCTTAAATAGACTACATGTAGATAACGCGTGGAATGGTTTGGAGTATGCATTAACTGAAAATGGTAGGCACAATAATCTTGTATGTTTTGTCAGTTTTCACATGAGCTTTAACCCATATTACTAATTTACTATCAATACACAAATATCCTCTTGACAATCAGAAGCTGTGCCAACATTTTAATGGTACCTACCATGAAGTATCCGACTTTTATGAAAGGACTGTACCCATCTGAAACTAGCCATTCTCTCGTTCCAAAAGAAACACAGTTCAAGATGGCCACAATCCACAGCAGAATACAACTGATCACACAAAGGATGGCTGTGGTGTTAAGAAACCTTTTTGTGTTAAATGTCATCATTAACAGCTTTAGTGTTTACAAAGGATATCCTCAGTTATTGGATGAACTCTATGTTTCAACCATTGTCAAGCATCTTGCCTTGCATGTATCTGAAAATATATACATACAAATTTGAAAATCATCACCTTGTTGGAGCATTATAATATATGACCATGAAAACTTTCTTTTTCTGAAATGCAGAACATAACGGTTAACAGTTTATTGAACATTAAATGTACTACGACTTGGAATATGCAAAATAACATCAGTTGTTCTAATTCTAAACAAAGGAGATTTTAAGTCCAGATAAACAAGAACAAATTTTATTTCAAAATTTAGGAGCCTGAAAAAGGTCAGCACTACAGGGTCATGGGATGAATAAAGAGGTTGTGGCACAACTAAATTTTGTTTCTGCAAGAGGCAACAGAGGAGGGAGAACAAATCCTTATCAACTCATTCATTAGGCTAACCAGTTTGATGAAATTTTCAGACAAGCAATGCAATGCATCTGCCACTGTGGCTGAGTGAGTAACACACTCGCCTAGGAACACAGAGGACAATGGTTCAAACCCAGGTACAGGCAGAAACATAGTGGCTCGGATGACCACTTAAAATGGCGGTCCTCTGTCATTGGGTCCTATCCCCAGTGGCAGGTTGAAGAACCTCAAGGATGTTGATAAATGGTCATCCTTGAGCCTCTGTCTTTCAGTTAGGGGAATGTCGGTAATTTGAGAGTTAGACTGTACTTGTACCGTCGGATGGGTCATATAGCACTTGGAGTCCTGTAGTACATGGATATATTGCGCTAAGTATAAAAACAAATATAATACAAATACAATGACTTGAGACAAAGAGTCCTCCTTGTACATAGTGCTTGGTGTCTTAACATGGCACAACCCTCATTTTGGCACAAACCAGAAAACACAATATCAAGTTACAACTGGATGTCATCTGTCACACTTGTGCATTTTGGGGGATGTGGGTATCAATACCATACAGCGGAAATACGGTCGAAACACCTCCAAACCATAACCCCCCCACCCCACCCCCAAAATAAAAACGTCACTCCATAATGCCACCACATGTACACACAAGAGAAAACCTATACGAAACTGGGTCAGAGATGACTTCATCCTGCCAACTGTGCCAATGAGAATTTTCAGCCAATGAAAGAAGCTGGTTTATTGAGGGACCCAAAAGGAGATTGTGTGGTTTGTGTTTGCATGATGACATCATCATTTTAACTTATCCACTGACAATTTACAGCCAATGGGTGAACAAATTATACTAATACTACAGTGAATTAATAAGTCTGATTGACAATTCCTTTTCATTGTGCTTGATTCCCATATAATGTTATTATTTCAAGAAGTGCAATTGGGGGGATTCAGGTCAGGTATTGGCCTTTCATAGAATTAAGGGGATTAAATCAGTTGACACTTCCATGTGTAAGTTGCTGTTGATCACAGAAGGAAGTAGGGGTTTGTGCATGTTGACATGAGCTGCTTGTCCTTGGGTTTACTGCTGTGTTGTAGCCATATCCTTGTTCAGAATGATGGAACATTGTAACTTAAACCTTTTAAAACAAACACTTGCAAATCCTAAAAACATTTGTGTACACTTTGATTTCGAATTTCAAACTGAAGATGGCTGCCACATTCAAAGTGAGGCTGTGACCTAGCTTGCATGGTACTGACTTGCCCTACTTATCACTGGATTGAGCCCTGGTGCTACCACTTACTCACCATAACAAACCTTGCCAGGGCGGCCAACAGAAGATGACAGCAAAGCCGGCCAACAAGAACCAAAAGACCTTGACTTTGTTCTAAATGATGACTTTATTCAACAGAAGTTTCTTAGGGCTGACTTGCAAGTAGGAAGAAAATGACATCTTGCCTTTGCCACTGACATGCAGCTTACACTCCTGAAGAAGGCCAAGACTTGGTATTGTGATGCCACCTTCAAGATTGTTAGGAAGCCCTTCACCCAGCTATTCAGTATACATGCATTCCTGAAGAAAAATGGAGCAATCAAGCAAGTCCCTCTGGTATGTGCCCTTAATGTCATCTAAACGTAAGAGAGACTACAAGAAGGTGTTTAAAGTTATCAAAAAATTGCTTCCCAATACCAAAGTAAAAAAGATGGTCGCTGACTTTCAATCCAGTATCTGGCAGGGCTTTTTGAGTGTGTGTCCAAATGCTGATGTACAGGGCTGTGTTTTCTACTGGACACAGGCCATATGGCGAAAAATGGGAGAACTGGGCCTTCAGAAACCATACCAATCCAAGAAACCACTGTATTGTTTCTGTAGAAAACTGATGGCTCTACCATTCCTGCCTCATGAAAACATTAACGGTGCCTTCCAGAAGCTGCGCAACCTGTATGATGGCTATGAAGGACTTACCAGATTGTGTTCTTATATTAACAGACAGTGGATGACAAACCAGCTGTTTACCCCACCACGCTGGTCCATCTTCATGCAACCAATGCAAACAAACAATGATGTAGAAGGGTGGCTTAAAAGGATGAACAGTGCTACATGCAAACCCATGGTTCCAATGTACCTCTTAATCCAGTTTCTTCAAACTGAGGCCAAATTTGTGAAACACCAAGTGCAGATGATTTTTTGACAAGAAGCTTAAAAGAATTCAAAAGAAGAAGTGTAGGTCAAGTGAGGAGAGAATATTTAAGGCATGGAAGAAGTTCAATGATGGAAGGAAGACGGTATCACAGCTGCTTGATGAGTGTAGCCACATCAATGGGCCACTTGAAGACTGAGATACAATATAATATTTTGCTTATCCCAAGAACTAAATAAAACATTTGACTTTAGATATAAACAAGTAAATAGATAGTAATTATATGTGCTAATGTTCAGTTTACGTATGCTAAATGTGTACTCTACATGTACTAACTATCACCAGTATTTTCAGTTTTGTATATATGTGGAAGTTCTTATAGTGGTAATTCACGCCCATTTGCCTATCCACCCTCAATTTTCTTAAAGATTCATAATTTTTCATAGAAAAGATGTTTACCACAACATAGATAATTATCAAATTGATCATATACATAGGTAATTTATTGTGTAACTGTGATTGTTTTGGAGAAATTCAATTAGGGGTGGGCGTGAATAGGTACACGGGCGTGAACTGGTCCACCACCACTATATATTTAACAACAATTCTGTTCAATAAATAAGATAAATACAACATAAATACAATGTTAATTAGTGGTGGTGTTATGGTGGTGGTGTTTTGACTGGGTACCATACAAGTAAGGTAGCGAAAGTGACAATAAATCTAAATTGTTTTCAGGATTTATCATTGTTGCACAAGGGAAGCAGTATCTACTTTAGACGTGGTTACCTCGGCTCTACTTTACTTGCGTGTAGAGCCATGGCATGACCCCACATAAAACTAGAGATTTACAAAAAAAAAAATTTCTGTTGAATAAAACTTCATAAAATGACTCAAAATGGTTTAATATGGTTAAAAACAATTGATATTAAGCCAAGGACACCTCAAATACAATATCTGTATAATATATATGCTATTTTATACAGCTTTTTTATGAAAGCACATTTTCAAATTTTTGGAGAAATGGTCCAAAAACATTGAAAATGAGGAAATATCATTTATTTTTTTGTCAAATATGTTTGCATCTTGACTGACTTTTGAGGTAAATGTAACCAAATAGTTGTGGGAACAGTTGTGTGTATAATTTGTATGATATTTGTGTTTTATGTAAATCTCTAGTTTTATGTGGGGTCGTGCCACAGCTCTACACGCAAGTAAAGTAGAGCCGAGGTAACCACGTCTATATCTACTTGTACCAATTGTACTTATCAGCTACCTGAATTTGTCCCCTACCCATATTCACAACCAGCCTTATATATTGACAAGGGAATTAAAGGATTCACCAGGGAAAA
This sequence comes from Sabellastarte sp. h YS-2021, assembly GCA_964017235.1. Classification (NCBI taxonomy): domain Eukaryota; kingdom Metazoa; phylum Annelida; class Polychaeta; order Sabellida; family Sabellidae; genus Sabellastarte; species Sabellastarte sp. h YS-2021. The sequence continues at coordinate 180,425,992 of OZ024929.1, read as the reverse complement.
CATGAAAAATATAATTGTGCAGAGGTTTGGGATCAAGTGAAGAAAGATACACATTCAGTCGAAACAGGGTTAATACATTGCTTTGAGGTTTGGATATGCTAAAAAATGCAAAGTGACAAACTTGAGTACTGGAAAAGGTAGGCGACGAATTTGAATGAGCAGTACTGTGGTTGCTAGACCGAGTTTCTGTCCCGTCGCCAATTGCTATTGATATACTGCTGGACACAATGGCGAGGGACAGAGCTCACATGTACTTGTTTTCAGTGTAAATTTTGAACGGCATATATGTACACATATTACCACAAATATAAAGTGTTATTTGAATTCTTTAACTGATGTATGTATGCCGTTCATTAATATTTAATGCCAATCAAACTGGCATGTATGTATTTGAGCCTATTTTTCAAAATGTAAACAAACCTTAAACACTACATAGCCATCTACAAAAGAAATTTCAGGCTTGTAAAAGCAGTTTAGTTTAACAACATATGTATTGTTAACTGGATACAGCTATATAAACATAAAAAGGACTTTATAAAGTAAATGGAATAATTTTCAACATTTCAAAATTTACACAGAAAACCAGTACATGTGAACTCTGTCCCTCGCCATTGCGTACCATCAGTATATCAATAGCAATTGGCGACGGGACAGAAACTCGGTCTATGTGGAGTAGCAGTCGCCTATAACATCCATGAAGCTCCGTGCTCCATGCTCCGACTCCGCCCTCATTATTTGCTCCGAGTTCAAAACACTCATAATGTCCCCTTCAATAATTGCGAACAAGAAGAGGCTTTAACATGTATGCATATCAAAGTTTCTGGATAATAATCAATGATTTCTTTGGATAGGATATGTTAATGTGCATCTATTGTATACCTGTATATATATTTTAAAAAGTAAATTCTTTATTTAGCTTTTTATTTAGTTATTTATAAGGCTTTTTTTGCATATATGTAATTCAAGAATATATAAAATATATGACAGGGGAAGGTAGGAGGAGGAGCAAGATTTACATGGAGATTTTTCCCAGTTGCATAAACGAGGCAGATTGAGGTTGGAGGAGGAGCAGTATTTACATGGAGCAGTTGTGCAATCCATGGGATAAGATTGCTCCATGACACATTTGCTCCTCCTCTGACTCCTTTTCCTCTGACCTCAATTGTACTACACTTAAAGTAGTTGATAATAAAAGGACATGATGTTATTAAACATCATACCAAAATATGTTAAATAACCTTTATTTGTTAAGAAATAAATATTTTTAAGCAAAGGGCTATTCAAAATATGACAATATTGCTGTTTCAATGAGGTCAGAGTAAATGAAGTCAGAGGAGGAGCGAATGTGTCATGGAGCAACCTTATCCCATGGATTGCACAACTGCTCCATGTAAATATTACTCCTGCTCCTCCTCCAACTTCAATCTGCCTCGTTTATTCAACTGTAAACAATCTGCATGTAAATATTACTCCTCCTCCACCTTCCTCCTGCCATTTTAGTCTGTCATTTGCATTAAGTGTTTGGTACTCTATTCCAAAAAACAATTTTATAATATATCTTTACTTTGGGCTTACTATAGCACATATGTAGTGGGCCTAATCTTACGCCACAAAACAAAGTCAAAATATTTACAATGTCCTCTTAAATAATTGTGAACAAGAAGAGACTTTAAATTTTTTGTAGCAACATTTACAGTATTCTAAATATAAAAAAAGTTATTCCTTCAACAAGTAATATTTCTTTGATTTAAAGGTTTCATGATAGACTGATATGCTCCTGTGACCTATTTTGTCTGCAAAGGTTGTATCTCGAATAATATTGATATTTATGGGACGTCAAGATAACTACAATTTATATAATTTTTAAAAACTATTCTTGTTGTAAAATATTGGAAGAGGACATTGTGGTCACGTTGAGGTCGGAGCAAATGAGGTCGGAGGAAATTAGGTCGGAGCATGGAGGACGTACGGAGCACGGAGATTCGTGGATGTTATAGGCGACTATTATTGTCTATGTGGTTGCATTGTTTTGGAATATAAACCTATATATTCTAGTGCACTACATGATTAAAACATGACGAGACAAAAGACTCTGCTAATGATATTGGCTGACTATTATATGTTACTATTACACCTTGAATGAGCGTCTCTGTTTGTTCAAAAACACAAAATAACTCTGTGCTCAGAAACACGATTGTATGTTTTACCTTTTGTTTACACCGGAAATAACACCTTTAAAGGAAAGTTGTACGCATACAACGACAAACAGTTTGTTAAAATACATTTGTTATGTAATTTTTTTATAACATTAACTATATATTTATAAAAGTGCAAAATGTCAAAATATGGGTCTGCCTATGTATTAAACCTTTAACTTTGTGTGAATTAAAGTGTTGTATTTTGTGGTATCTGCAAGAATACACTGTTTTTGTCTCTATTTTAGGCAGGGAGTTTGACTTTCACTTTTTTGGTGGCTCTGATTTTTTTTCTGGTTCTGAGAAGAACCTTTCCATTGATTTGGTGAAACATAAGACTCTTTGCGTTTTGCTTCTCCCAGTACTGTTTGTTGCAGATCTGCTGGACATGGCCAGTGTAGCTGGTGTAGTTGGTGTTGCAGGCTGGGTGTAATATTTAAGTGCTCTACAGAAACTAATTATATCTTAAAGGTTAAATAAATCCTGACTTGGAATGTCTTCACTGGACTCAAGAGAGAACTTGTGCTGTCACTGTAGCGTTTGAAAGAGAGTGCATGTCTGAAGAAAGGACTGCTGCGGCCTGGGTTGAACCTGTCTGTGGTTTTGTTGAATAAAAAAGTCTTGTATATATGTGTAACCTCTACTATTCAGGCCTTGTATAAATTAAATCTGTCTGGCTACTGTGTAACAAAAATAATACTTGAACAACTCTCTGAAGCTGACGTTGCTGTTGTGATGAGCAGTGTGTGAAGTGCTGGGTCTGTGTTTGCTTTAGATGCTGGTAAATAGCTTGAAGGACTCAACCTTGAATCCTTTTGCTACTCTTTCACCAAGAAACTACTATAACTATGACTCCAGGACTCTTGCTGGGTTGGTGTTGGGTAGATTGCCTATGAAGCTGTCACTGATATCATCTAATAGTACAACAACAATCTGTGATGTGTTGTCCCAGTCCTCCTTTGCAGTCTTTATGCAAAGCCTTTACAGGTGCAGAGTGTCTTGTTCTACTGCCGGTTGGAGATAGATTTATATGCCTTGGCAACTGGAGTACCACGTTTTACACACAATCTGTGAACACAATAATCATCCTCATATCTAAACCTTCATCAGGATCCTGTAAAAAGAGAAATTGTTACATGTCAGGTATTACATCTGAACCCCAGCAGCTGCCCCTTGTACCCAGGCTCTCTGTGTGATTCTTCTAGAATCACAGGTATAAAATTCACAGGAAAATGACACCCTGTCTTTGGGGTCTCTACAATCTGTCTCTTTTTCTGTGCTTTGCCTTTTCAGTCCCACTTTCAATGCGAATTGTATGATGCAAATAAAGTCTTAAATATCATTCAACAAAAAACAAAACTTATACACACTAGTGTACCAGTGATCCCCACTCCTACATTCTTTTCAAATTGCTGGCCACCTGACGTAAAGTATGGTTGCTAATCAATAAATTTTGCCTTTTATGCAATAAGGCCTGTCTTTTGTGTGATGTGGCCAGCTATTTACACCAAATGGCCTGTCAAATTTGAGATAAGTATAGTTGCAAACAAAATTTGGTCTTTCAGACACAAAACTTTAAACAATTATTTTAATTCAACTAGGTGATAAAACTAAGTTGTCAATATGGTTCTACCCTGTATGTTTTGTAAATTAGAGTTTTAGTTTCTGAAAGGTTTTGAGAGACCACACTGGCCAAGAGGTCAAGTTTGAAATGTGATGACTTGGCTCTCACCATTGTAATTGTCATTTCAAGTTCATCTCAAAGGCATCATGTGGGATGGGCCGAGCACCTATCTTGATATTGCCTTAGCTACTGAATGGGATGAAAATCAGTATTACACCAATATTAACATCTGTAGCTCATAATATTTTGTCTTCTAAATTTCTGATTCTCTGACTAAATTAAGTGGCATGTACAGCAACATCAAGCACTATTTTATGTTGGTAACATACACTTAGCTTCATGTTCATCTCGTCAAACAAAATGCTCCATCTGCTCTCAAAAACCTCAACCCTTTGACTTAAGGTTTATAAATGCATGATTAAAAATAAGCATACTAAACTTAATCCAGGTAAGACCGAATTTATTGTGTTAATTTGATCACAAGTAGCAGTGTGACAACAATATAGAAGGAAGTTTATGTAGTGTTAAAATATTGGGTTTATTACATTTGATATTCTATAAATGAATGGGCGAGATATTTTGTGACATTTGATTACAAATAATTTCTCCTTTTTTGTTTAGTGTCAATAGTCAAGACAACATCTAATACTGTTTTAATTAGATATCTTTCCAGAACACTTTCAAATGTCTCAGATATAAGATGTTGATAGTGTTTTTCTCTCTTCAAAAAGTTTCATTCTCAATTATTCCAATAAAGAAGATGAATCATAAATGAAGACAAATCAAGCTGTTCATGGCTATCACCAAAAAAAGGGAAACTCTACTAGCAAGCCATCTCAATGCAAAAGGTCAAGACTATTCTAATAAATAAGCATGCACAAAATGTTTCATTCTAAACAATGACAAGAAAATCATAACTCACTTGAAAATTAATGTAAAAAGAAAAAGTGTTTTTGCTAACAAAAAGGAAGCATCCCAAAAGCAGAAACGCAAAGTAGAAATGACAAAGTAAGATGGAATTATGTATATTGTGCAGAGACACTGTAAACATAACCATTTAAAACATTTAAGTGGTTGATTGTGAATTCTTAAATAATACAGCAAAAACCTCTTTATCATTCTTCTGTTCATTTAATATATCAGTAGAGAGATGACATATTCTGAAACAATGTGATTAGATCCAAACTGACTTATATTTTTTATAATTTTGGAATTTGTTTATTTCTAAATAATATACATGTGTTCTTTAACTTTGGGAGAATAACAAAAGGGAAACATCATATCTATTCATATCATATTTATGTGAGAATGCATCACACCCAACAGACCCTTCACTGATAAAAATTACACAATTGTATAATTGGGTTTGTGTGTGTCTTTGTGTGTCTGTGTGTGAGGACAAAGGAAAGTTGTGAGGAAAGTTTCTTTAAGTGATAGAGGTATTGCAGTAATCATATACAGTGATTATGAAACATTCACTCATCCCTTATGCATGGCCCCATTACCTGAAATGGTCTGTGTATAGTATTTAATGTTGTTTATAAACATCTGAAACTGGGAAGAAATACCTTAAATAGTGTCCCACACAAAGAGATCACAAGAACGTGAGTGAAAAAGGCTTTTTATGCATGCCTTGTTAAACTGAAAAATTCCTAACTTGACGCAGCCAGTACCCAGTTAACATTACACCTATAGTTCTGAAAACTTTACAGCACACAAACCACAAAAAATGTAGGTGGAAAAACTTATACTTAAACTTGCACTCTCCATTGATTGCCTGTTGAACACCGTTATATATTCAAGATTGCATTACTGGTGTACAAGTTCCTGCAGTGGTTATCAAAAATACTGTGCACCTTTCCTTAAACCTAGATATAGTGTTTATAACACACGTGAGAGCCAAGCTGAGGGTGTGTTCCTTGAGGTCTCACACTTTTGAAAGTCTACTAACCACTTTGGCCTCAGCTTTGCTTGTAATGCACCAAAGATTTGGAATGGTGACATACACTCAGTCACTTCTTTCCACTCATTCAGAAAGAAGCTCAAAACCTATATCTGCACAAGCATGTCACTTTAGATGGAAGCCTATTAAAGTGAGTGATGTAAATTCGCCTCTTTTTTGCACTTTTAGTTCTGCTACATTAAATCACAACTTTTTTATTGCTTTAATGAATATAGCCAAACCCCGCATTATCAAAAACTGGAAAAAAAATTAACTCACCTGGACATAGGTTCACTGAGGGAGCTGTTATTATTATAGAAAAATATCTATTATTTATGAAAATGGATCTAAATTTGCTGGTTTTGAAAAAACTGCTTTTCAAGCATTATACCTAACATACTGTGAAAAATTTAAGTTAAATAAATATTTTACATCTTTTCTAGCCAAAAATTGTTATTAACATAGATATAACTCTTGGTACTTTAGAGACTCCCTGCATATGGTTCCCTATTAATTCCAATGTTAGTTGGTATTTGTTAACAAATGCATAATTTATACTTTTTGAAGTCACTTGTAAGTCCATCATTCAGAAATATACTTAAAACAGTGAAAATATGAAAGCTTGGAGGATAAAATCTTCCAGTGCAATAGCTAAGTATTTTTTCTATTTATATTTAACAAAATTGTGATGTTTTTCATATTTGTGCTGGAAAATTGACAAAAACCAAAAAGTGGCGGATTTACATCCATTGTAGAAATCTGACACACTCTTTAGATTCGCTGCATACAGTTTCCCATTTACTCCCAATACATTCTAAAGCTATAAAAGATAAAAGAAAGATAAATATAAGAGCAATACAGGTGTAAGTAGCTGATTTTACGACTCCAGTTTGACTCATGAAGTAAATCTGACCAGCTTTAGAGACTCCCTGCATATGGTTTCCTATTAGTTCCAAATACATTCAAGCCCAGCAGGCACGCAACTTTGAAATCTGGTTGAATTCAACGTAAAAATCTGGTTGAAACTAACGTTGAAATCAGGTTGAATTCAATGGGTAAAATCTGGTTGAAATATGTGTAGAATTTGCAAACCGTTTTTGGTTGGATTCAACCAGTGAAATCACGTTGAAACCAACATTGAAATCAGGTTGAATTAATGGGTGAAATCTGGTTGAAATACGTGTAGATTTGATAAAAACCAAAAAGTGGCGAATTTACATCCATTGTAGAAATCTGACACACTCCTTAGATTCACTGCATACAGTTTCCCATTTACTCCCAATACATTCTAAAGCTATAAAAGATAAAAAAAGATAAATATAAGAGCAATACAGGTGTAAGTAACTGATTTTGCGACTCCAGTTTGACTCATGAAGTAAATCTGACCAGCTTTAGAGACTCCCTGCATATGGTTTCCTATTAGTTCCAAATACATTTAAGCCCAGCAGGCATGCAACTTTAAAATCTGGTTGAATTCAACGTAGAAATCTGGTTGAAACTAACGTTGAAATCAGGTTGAATTCAATGGGTAAAATCTGGTTGAAATATGTGTAGAATTTACAAACCGTTTTTGGTTGGATCCAACCAGTGAAATCACGTTGAAACCAACATTGAAATCAGGTTGAATTCAATGGGTGAAATCTGGTTGAAATACGTGTAGATTTTGCAAACTGCTTTTGGTTGCATCCAATGTATAAAACAGGGTTAAAAAAGCTAGATTTAATTACTATATCTCCCTATAGAAAAATAATTTTCAATCAACAATCACTAGTCATTCATTTCCCAACATTCAACCTGTTTTCTGTTCAATAACATGACTAAGATTTCATGTCGGAAAACCTAACTTGATTTAGTGTTGATTTTTGTATGAAGTATCACTACTTTTTCCAGTCAGAAATCCAGCTTTGAAATAGTGTTGAAATTGTGTCAGTGTAATTTTTCAACCAAAAATCACCATGATTTCATTACTTTTTCATGTCAGAAAACTTTTTCATGTTAGTTGATAATGCGGATTTCAAAGTCAGGACCTGTTTTCAACACTTAATCAACGACATTTCAAGGCGTGTGCCTGCTGGGAGAGCTCTAAAAGCAATAATGAAGGAGATAAAAGCCAAAAACACAATGTGTGATTTTGTAACCGCAGTTTGACCATGGAGGGTAGAGGGTAATCTTACTGGCTTCCTATACTCCCTGCACATGGCTTCCTACTGCCTTCCAATCAAAAGCTCCAAAAGCAATAATGAATGAGATACAAGCCAAAGTTAAAAAGTTGCGGTTTTACATCCCGTTCAACAGCCAGGGTCATATTGGGACAGGTTCTCAGTATTACACTTGTTGGAGTTGAACCCACACCGAAGTGACAGCCTGTGGTTAGATGCCAAACTTGCTAACCACTAGGCCACTGAGGACCAGAGATACAAGTCAAAAACATAAATGGGGGTTCAGAAGAATTTAAGCGGATTGTTTCCCCAATATAAAATCTCTCATAAATTGCTTAAGTTTGGTCCAATCGCTCCCAAAATCTAATCAGCTTGAGACTTTGATAGTATTATTGTTTATGTAAAAATAACAACCCATAAATAGTTTTTTGCTGAGCACTGATGAGTGGGTGTACCTGAAACAACTCTTTGATCATATGACCTTGGCACAGGTCAAATGTAAGCTTGTGGAAAAATTTTCCCATGCCAAAGGTATATAATTGAAAAATGGATTAGAAATACCCACTAATATGGGAGATATTGAAGGGAGACCATACTATGATAGCAAGGAAACCGAGTCCAAAAACCAATAAGCACCCTTTAGAGGGACATTTCATTATCACTTTGCTGTATGTGGGAACATGTTCAAATCTAATGGTAAGATGGTAAAATTTGGGATTCACAGTGGGACTACCATATGATCACAGTAGTTGATGTAATATAAAATGTCCTCCCTGACATTTTGATCATCATTTTAAAACCTAAAACAGTATGTATGACTTCACAGACATTATATTTTGGACAAATATGGTGGAAAAACTTGTAAAATTGAATTACATTGCAAATGTTTGAGATAAATGTAGTCAAAAGTTAAAGCTCTTTATGAGTCTTAAATTTGTACTTCAACATTTCGAACTGCCAATAAATCTGCAACTGGAAACAAAAATATTGAATATGGGACTGAAAAGAACATTTTTCACAAAATCATTAAAAAGTGCTTGAAAAAATAGAATATCACATAAAATCAATAATTAACTAGACCTACGCATCGGAGAACAAATTCAAATTTGTATCCACAATAAAAACAACTCACCACAGCCAGTAAACCATCGTTTGACCTTAAAGGAGAGGCCAAAGGTCAAATCTAGCATCAGAAGATTCCCAGCCCATGACCTCCTATGAGTTGGTTTCATATTGCAAACCTCTAGGACCAATAATAAGCAAGTTATCAGCACTTTTAAGTTTGGCCTTTGTCGTTTGACCTTGAAAGAGAGGCCCAAGGTCAAATCTGAGCACATGAAAAGATTCCTAGCCCATGGTTTCCGACAGGTTGGTTTCACTTTGCAAACCTCTAGGACCAATAATAAGAAAGTTATAAGCACCTTTAGGTTTGGATATCCTCGTTTGACCTTGAAGTAAGGGTTCAAGGTTAAATCTAACCACACCAGAAGATTCCCAGCCCATGATTTCCTATAAGTTGGTTTACCATCCCAAACCTCTAGGACCAATAATAAGCAAGTTATAAGCAATTTTAAGTTTGGCTATCCTCGTTTGACCTTGAACGAGGGGCCCAAGGTCAAATCTGACTACACCAAAAGATTCCCAGCCCATGATTTCCTATAAGTTGGTTTACCATCCCAAACCTCTAGGACCAATAATAAGCGAGTTATAAGCATTTTTAAGTTTGGCTATCCTCATTTGACCTTGAAGGAGGGGGTCCAAGGTCAAATCTGACCACACCAAAAGATTCCCAGCCCATGATTTCCTATAGGTTGGTTTACCATCCCAAACCTCTAGGACCAATAATAAGCGAGTTATAAGCATTTTTAAGTTTGGCTATCCTCATTTGACCTTGAAGGAGGGGGTCCAAGGTCAAATCTGACCACACCAAAAGATTCCCAGCCCATGATTTCCTATAGGTTGGTTTACCATTCCAAACCTCTAGGACCAAAAATAAGCGAGTTATAAGGACTTCTAAGTTTGGCTATCCTCAATTGACCTTGAACGAGGGGTCCAGGTCAAATCTGACCACACCAGAAGATTCCCAGCCCATGATTTCCTATAAGTTGGTTGCCATCCCAAACCTGTACGACCAATAATAAGCGAGGTATAACCACTTTTAACTTTGGATCCTCGTTTGACCTTGAAGGAGGGATCCAAGGTCAAATATGACCACATCAAAAGATTCCCAGCCCATGATTTCCTATAGGTTGCTTTGACATCCCAAACGTGTACCACCAATAATAAGCAAGTTATAAGCACTTTTAGGTTTGGCTATCCTTGTTTGACCTTGAAGGAGGGGTCCAAAGTCAAATCTGACCACACCATAAGATTCGCAGCCCATGATTTCCTATAGATTGGTTTATCATCCCAAACCTCTAGGACCAATAATAAGCAAGTTATAAGCATTTTTAAGTTTGGCTATCCTCGTTTGACCTTGAAGGAGAAGTCCATGGTCAAATCAGATGACATCAAAAGATTCTCACCCCATGATTTCCTATAGGTTGGTTTACCATCCCAAACCTGTACGACCAATAATAAGTGAGTTATAAGCACTATTAGGTTTGGCTATCCTCGTTTGAGCTTGAAGGAGGGTTCAAGGTTAAATCTGACCACACCACACCATAAGATTCCCAGCCCATGATTTCCTACAGGTTGGTTTACCATCCCAAACCTCTAGGACCAATAATAAGCAAGTTATAAGCACTTTTAAGTTTGGCTATCCTTGTTTGACCTTGAAGGACAAGGTTAAATCAGACCACATCAAAAGATTCCCAGCCCATGATTTCCTATAGGTTGGTTTGCCATCCCAAACCTGTACGACCAATACTAAGCGAGTTATAAGCATTTTTAGGTTTGGCTATCCTCCTTCAACCTTGAAGGAGGGGTCCAAGGTCAAATCTGACCACATCAAAAGATTCCCAGCCCATGATTTCCTATAGGTTGGTTTACCATCCCAAACCTGTGCGACCAATACCAAGCGAGTTATAAGCACTGTTAGGTTTGGCTATCCTCATTCGACGTTGAAGGAGAGGTCCAAGGTCAAACCTGACCACATCAAAAGATTCCCAGCCCATGATTTCCTATATGTTGGTTTACCATCCCAAACCTGTACGACCAATAAAAGTGAGTTATAAGCACTTTTAAGTTTGGCTATTCTCGTTTGACCTTGAAGGAGGGGTCCAAGGTCAAATCTGACCACACCAAAAGATTCCCAGCCCATGATTTCCTATAGGTTGGTTTACCATCCCAAAACTCTAGGACCAATAATAAGGGAGATATAAGCACTTTTTATTACTGACAAACACCCGTGGCGGCCATCTTGTTTTTCAAAATGAGGCCAAAAATATTCCCAGGCAAGATTTTATGATTATGAAGATATCCTGCAAATTTGAGAAGGCTAACTATAATATTTTTTTAGTTAGAGCGGTAACGGTGAAATCTCTCTACACACTGCCGCGACGTGGGCGTAACAAAGCAAAATCCATAGTATCCGGTGGATACAATAAAATCGGGCTGCAGAAAAAAAGGGGCTCCACATCTTCTCTGGAGAGGTATGTCAATATATAACAGGACGGCAAGAGTTTGTGTAAGTGTGTTTCATAAACAATGCAAAGAAATGCCTAGATCTGAATGAAAATAAACCAATATACCTTGTATCTGATTTTTATTTTTCCAAAATAAACTTTTTCCAAACAAATACTGTTCATCATTCACAATTCATTAAAACATTAAGGCTGAACTGAAAGACTGGGACAACATACCACTTTTCAAGTTTAACATAAAAGTACTGATGAGTAATTTGACACCATTTTTCACCATCAATTTATGTAAATGCTTCAAAAAGTTCAAAGAATGATGGTGTTATCATGTCTTGAGTGAAATTGCCAGATCTCTAAAGTAGCATGTGTACAAACTAGAACATAGGACAATCGATATACCTATAGCACATCCAGGTAAACCAGGTGACCCATTATATAAGTATGACTTGAAGATATATCTCCCATATATAAAATATAAAATTCACAGCATACAAAAATAAAATATAACCTAATCCTAAGAACCATATTACCTACACCTATACACTGTAATGTATACAAAGAAAAACATGTCATCGTCCCAAGGCACTATGCCAAAAGTTTTATTACACATACTTCTCAATCCAGAAAATATATCAATAGTTGATTCTTGGCTTTCTGGGTGTATGCGAACCATGTTTAATGCCCAATGAGGTACCTATTACTTTGTTGAAGTTCAATTGTCTGCATGTGAATGATTTCAAAATATGCTTTCAAAAATAACAGAGCATTGATACTTTACTCAATTATGCTACTCAAAATACATAAAGTTGGAACAGTGTGGAATACATTCAATATCCAAAGTAAAAATAGTGACACATAAAATACATGTCTGTAAATGTAGAGAACAAAACTAACCTACAAAAAGATATGTATGTATATAAATATGTATGTAATATGTATATACAATTATGTCGTCACAGAAACTAAAATGTGACAGATTTTGAAATTTTCTTCAGAAAAACTGAATATTTTTTTAATCTTTTGTCACATTTTACTTTCTGTTTAACATGTTGTTTAAATATCAAATTTTAACCATCTACAAATTCACGGTTACTTTCTGTAATCTAATAAAACTACTTTGAGTATTAACCAAACTTCTTACACAAATAATACATCAATATTTTGCATAGTTCCTCAAACTGAGTCATTCAGTGAACAGAATTCTCATAAACCACCAACGGAGGAGTATTCAACTATACCGAAGTAATTTCTGGGGGTAGAAAAATTTACAAAGTTCTAGCTTCTAGAAGAAACTCTATTAGTGTGTCATTGTCATCTAAAACATTTCTGTACATATGTCTTCAATGCAAACACACTTCAATATGTCAAGAGATTTAACTGTTATAGAGAATGTGAGTCAGTATTTATTGAGGTTTAAAGTCATTGTATCAACATTCTAGAAATCATATCACAATAGGACATTTCAGGTATAAAAGAAAGCAGTACAGGTGGGATCCTGGGTGATAGTTTTAATAGCATTGTATATATGTTTGTATTAAGAAGCATTTTTAGTATTAACTCCTCTTGATAAATGGTAAGTCTTCTTTGAGATTCTTACCGTTAAAATCATTCCTAGATCATCCATACATTATGTATTTTGAAAAAGCAATTTTGCCATTCCACTGACTAGAAGTTTTAATGTGTACTTAATCATGGCATCAGTGTAATAAGAATATATTTACTTAGATAATGATTAAAAATCAAAATCGTTTTTACGACCATTTAAGAAGTAATTTAACCTGTCCATTGCGTAGTCATCTGAACTAATAAACTCTGACAAAATTCTAGCTGACTAGAATTTTCACAAGTCCTCATGTTCACTCTGATGTGTATTTTTTGCCTGTTCCATCTTCACCTCAGCAGTATCTTGTTCATCCTTCTTGACATCTTCTAGCTTTCCTTTCTCCACTGCAGCCAGGACTGCAGCTCTCACCTCATTGAATATCCCCTCCACATCTGTTTGAGGACCCCATGAACCAATGACATGACCATTAGTGTTCACAAGGTACTTCCAGAAATTCCAAGTAGGTGCATTGCCAGACTTATCTGAAAGCAGAGGTTGTATCAATAATGACATAACTGTACTTAGCCTTGCTTAAGGCTCAAATTTATACCATATTTTTATCAAACAGGTAAACAGATATCTGGTATTCATATAGCACTCATACATGATATGAGGCATAAGCTTATCAGACATTACTCTGTCTTAGCAGTATTCCAATGTAAAAGCCAGCACATGTAAGAGTACATTATATAAACCGAAACTTCACTATCTGAACTGAAATTTTCCCCAATTACAAAGAAACTTGAGCCGTTAGGAAGGCTTAACTGTACTTACCTTAGTTTGATATGGATTTAACATTCTGAGTGTGCACATGCTTACTTATAGTTTAACATATTTTGTACTAAATCTTCAAACAAAAGCAAACTATTCTTCAAACAGACAACACACATATAAAAGATTTTTTATCAAACCTCAAAATTATTAATAACTTTTCAAATATATACTAGACGCTGAATCAATGGTCTCCTTTTTTATTTACTGACATCTACAATCTATTTAGCAGAGACATCCACTTTATTGATACTTAAGAACTTTTATGTAATACAGTTAGGTGGTAAATGTATTAGGCTCTAATTTAAATTTCACATTTGCAAAATCACAAAACGGTTGTATTTTCCAATATACAGTGTCCGTAAATTGTAACATCTAGAACTATTGAGCAAACTGTGCTGTAAAAGTTTTGACATTACCTATCAGAAATGAAAAGTAGTCTGGTACATTCTCCACTAAAACATTGATCTTTGAGAAAAGGGGAAAATTGACCTTATAAACACCCTTGGCAAACTTCAGAATTTCTGCTTCACTCTGAAATTAAAATAACAAGTCTTTCAGAAAACTTAATCATTTAGTGGTTGTGGACCAATTCACGTCCGTGTACCTATTCACGCCCACCCTCAATTTTCCTAAAGATTCATAGTTTTTCATAGAAAATATCTTTACCACATCATAGATAATTATCAAATTGATCATATACATTCATAATTTATTGTGCAACTGTGATTGTTTTGGAGAAATTTCGGGGTGGGCGTGAATGGGTACACGGGCGTGAACTGGTCCACCACCACTACACATATTTACTGTTGACAAAACTAAAAATCTGGAAGTCAGAGAAGATATCTATTCCTTTAAGTGTTTGTACATAATATTTACAGTTCCTAAAACTTGTGCACAGTCCAATTTATGTGGGCACTGAGAATTTCTCGAAAAGTTGGTTTTGCATTTAGTAATTTAGTGTTTATCTTTCTTAAAATTATAAACATTTGCTATCTTAACTAATCAACAATGACACAAGTTACCAATAATGGTAGACTATACCATTTTCTCACATCATGGATATTTCCAAGTTATCACTTTGACATTTTTCTCTTTTTCTTTTTGCTATTTTGTACTTTCTCATTTCAATCTTACCACATGAAGCAATGAGATAAGTAAAATGATTACAATTACTATTAACTGTCAATATAAAGTGAACTATGTACTGCAAAAAAAGATAAACACAGTTACTTTATACTTATACCTTTGGTTCTTGTTGTCCAAACTGATTGCAGGGGAAGCCTAAAACTGTAAATTTTCCTGTCGACTCATACATACTCTGTAGGCGAACCAACCCCCTGTAATGGTTATCTGTAAATCCACAAGCTGATGCCACATTGACAACAAGCACAACCTATTTTAAGAAACACAAAAGAACCTAAACACAGCACAATTTATAATCTGAGGAGAAATATATTGAAATTTATTGAAACTATTTTAGGAAAACAAATTTACAAAGTTAAACTGTTATATAAGTAACCATAAAAGGTACAACATTTAAAATTTTAATTAATACATTTCCTTTTAAGTGTATTTTTGTATGGGTTTTGTGGTTGGGAAATCAACTTAATTGATTGATAAATGTGTAAACTTGATGGAATATATGGTGCTTAAGAAACTGAAAGAACTGTTAAACATTAATTATTATAAACTATAAATAAACTATTAAATACCATATTAGTTTGGGAATAAAAAGAACAATCCCAAGTCATTTTTAAAAAAGCTTGTAAATGAGCTTAAAATGTGGGTTTATTCAAGTGGTATAAAAATGTGAACATGTTATAATAGTAATATACAGCCATGATTTAAATTAATGTCACAATAAAAGCAATGAAATTAATTATCTCACTGTACCTTTAACATGAACATACAATATGCTTAGAAGAATTAAAATTGAGGGTTTCATGTGCTTTGAACTGGACATGAAACCCTAACTTCTGTGATCTTAATTGCAATAAAGATCATGATATATCATGATATATAAGTATTTGGGCATACTTCTTCCACTCCCTTTTCATTACAAGTTCATAATAAAATACATTGCTGACAGCTTTAATATTATAACATTGATTCTGATATTATTGACTTTGATTCTGATGTTATTGTGTTTGTGTATCATAGCTTGATTATTGTATTTTTTTTCTTTTCTATGTTATATATATCAATAATTTATAAATACTATACATATTATATATGAATTTGGAAATAAACTCTACTGTATCTATCTATATCTATATACCAGCAGCTTATTATAATATTATATATTACTATTTGGCTAAAACATATACTGGGGCCGATTTCACTAAAGGACTTAAACTAAGTCCCTTTTTTGGCTAAGTCAGGGACTTAAATCTAAGACTTTGGTCTTAACTAGGTCTGGGACTTAAAATGGATTTCACAAAGGTGACTTAGCTAAGTCCAAGCTTATCATATAACCACAGTGGTTTTCTGTGTCATGTGACCTTTTATATCCTTCATTTAATACATTTTATCTAAGGATAAGTGCTGTTTTGAAATGAAAAACCTTGTTGCCACACATAAACTTCCCAGCCCTTTCAAATTTTCAAGTGGAGAAAAGTTTATGGCAGCCATATTTAAGTCCTCTTTACAAAATTTAAGCCCACTACCTCCCAGACTTAAGTCTAAGTCCACTGACTTAGCAAATCCATGGACTTAGCCCCTTTGTGAAATCCACTAAGTCTAAGCCCGCTGACTTAGCACATTTTTGACAGAATTTAAGACCAAAGTCTTAAACTTAAGCCCAAAACCAGGCTTAAGTCCGTTCGTGAAATCGGCCCCTGCAGTACAGGAAGGTCTGTTGGTATACAACCTAATTGAATCTGATTCACAATCACTCTCAACAATTACGAAGCAACCATCATGACCGCTGTGCGAATATCCTTATACACAGTTACAATTAATACTATTTTAATTGCATATATTTGAAATATGTTAATATTAGATCAACATCTGGAGGAGTTGGAGTGAAGAGATGGGTCACATATTTTCCCCTATTATCGCCTACCTTTCCTTTAAATTCACTGAACGAAACAAGATTTCCTTTGATGTCAATCGCTTCAAAGTCGAAAAAACTTTGACTTGCATCAGAATGTGTAAAATATAAAAGAATTGCTAAAGCAATGCTTGTAAACATCTTGTATTATTGTACTTTACAGCCTCACAAAACTAGTCTACGTGGGGATTTTCTTGACCTGACATAATTCAAGTTAATTGGGTTAAATCCAACGACAACGGATTTAATCCAATAAGCGCTCGCCTTTCACTTTATCGTAAACCAATGAAATCCCTCCTCTCAATAACAAGATTTAAATAACCATTGTAAACAATCAACAAGCTGAAGCATGTTGCTAGATTCACTAGATGACTGCAAGATTTTAGAGTGTATATAAATGGTGCTAAGCTTTCTGAATGGATCATAATCGACCTCAGTAAGTGTAATTAGATGTTACGTATATTTCTTGTTACTTTTGGAAAGTCTATGTAAAGTATGCTCAGCATGCTAGGATTAACAGTAGAGATATGTAGGACATGGCATGTGAGCACAATGTGTAGTGTGTAGTGCACTATTCTACAGCCTGAGTAGTACGTACTGATGTTATCAAATACATTTCTAGCCAAATTTTGCAGAAACTGTTATTGGCAGATTTTTAAAAAAATAATTTTATGTCTTACGTCTAACTCCAGTGACACAGGTTACATAGGGTGTCTGGAATTTGGATGTTGTTTAATTGATTTAGACACATAAATCATATTGAAAAGGCAAAAATTTTGGGAAGAAATCATGGCTTGTGGAACTTCCTTTTTTTATATGGGTGGTGGTCACTGAGTTAAATATTCAGTGTACATAAACTTTATAAAATCTTTTTACAAGCTCTTTTGAACTTATTTTACCCCTAACACAATGTATGTGAATTATCCATCAATTTGCAGATGGAATATATTATCTCCTGTGAACATTATTTCATCTAATACATTATTGCATGTAAATAGGATTTATAAAATGGATTCACAATAAATTGCTATACGTGTCTACATATAGCAAACTGTTGCAGCCAAGTAAAGTTGGGCTGTTATATGTTTATTTGGATCCTCAGTTCTTTTTTTGCAACAATAATTTCTGCAATTTTTGGGCTATCTAATTAATCAATAGGGAATCTTTCTGTTTACCATTTTGTACATATATATTGACTGTTTTAATTGTTTTAGGTTCAACAAGTGTTAAGAAATATAGCACAATTTTATTTGTGTACGAAGGCAACTGTAACTCCACAAATATGACAGACAGCAAAGGGCAGTTGTGTTCACCAGACAAGTGCAGTGAAGCATCTCTCAGTGCTCCAGTAAATCCAAGTGCACTTTTGGATCAAAGCAACTGTACCTCTTCATTTGATAGACCAATTGGATTAATCAGTCCTCTAATAGGGAGGAATAAAACCCCATATGCAACACCCAAAAAGAGCTATTCTACCCCAGGTAAAATATTCATACAAACAATAGTATGTTACATCTGTTGTTTTTATATAACTTTTGATAATTATCATTGCAATGTGTTATGTTTGTGCTTATATAGATGGAACACTTGTGCTCAGATCTTTGTTATGTAAATTTCAAATTAACTGAATAATTAATTTGGTAGCATAATTTTGCCGAGTCATATTCATTATTTTCTCCTGCGAAATTTTTTCTCTTTCTCACTTCTTTCCTTTTATCACTAGTTTATTCAACTTTTCTGTAAGTAAAAATAAACAGTGATCAGCAGTTGGGAGCATATTTTTTCCCTCCTATTTTTTCTAAAGAAAACTTCATATGGGCATGTAAATGTATATTTGTAAGAAAGTTTTTTATCAATGTGATTGTTATAATTACAAAATCACATTTTCTTAATTTAATACATAGTAATTAATACAAGACAAGATGTTGAGCTACAATGCACATAACAGCATTTTGATAGTTATGGTTTTTTTATAATTTTGATTCAGGAAAGGCCAGATTAACACCTGGACACAGAACCCCATCCTGTTCTGGGGACAGATTCATTCCAAACCGAAGAGATTCACAGTTGGAACTTGGACACTTTTTGTTGACAAAGTCTGCACGAAAATCATTAGATATGGAAGACACTACCAGTCCATCCAGAAAGGAATTTCAGAATATAATGAATACTAACTTAAATGATGGGGACATTTCTGAATCAAAGATTCTGTCTTTTAAAGCCAAGTCACTGGATTCATCTGAAGGTATTTTTATATTTTGGTATTTTAGTGTGCTGTAAATTGTTATTCATGTGAAGAGTTGATAACCACAGCCTATTCCTTTTAAAAACAAATTGAGAAATAAATCCTCTATGTTCATTTAGTTGATATATTTTTATGTCTAAGCAATAGCATATTCTTCCAGAATTTGTTCTTTTCATATCACTCTGTTTATTTAGAAAGAAAAATGTGTGATTCACCCCTCCTATTTAAAGAAATCTTCTGTTTATATTCATAAATTTTTAGCATTGCTTTTACAAGTCATAATTTTCAAAAAAAAATTTATTTCAGTTCAGAGTAGCAACTCACGGGTATTATATAGTCAGTCCAAACCCCGAACACCTGGACCAAAGAATCCTAGGCACATTCCTCAAGTCCCTGACAGAATACTTGATGCACCAGATATCCTGGATGATTATTGTGAGTAGAATTTACCCTTCTATAAAACTAGAGCTACAGCTTTAATGTACTGATACTTGGATGGAAAACAAACTACATACTTTAATGTAGTATGGAAAACCACAGTCAAAGTTAATTACTGAAAAAGACCAATTTACATATTATGTTTGCAATGTAAGCATGTTAGCTTTCAGCTTTTTTTAATGCACCTGAGTTTAAACAAGTTTAAAAGTGGAATTGGCATTATCATTTATAAACTGCATCACGTTGGGTAAGGAAATAAACCCTTGTATCATATGACTACAATATAGCCTTTAGTGTGTTTACGTTATTTTTTATTTTATTTATTTATTATAGTGACATGTATTTATAAAATGTACATAATCAAATATTTCTTACAATATACCCAGCCCTCTGTTGGGCTTATATGTCACTTTATACATTATATAGATTAAAGGAAACAAGTGTGAGTGGTTTAATCACACAAACAAAAGTCAAAATTATAAGAGTACAACACAAATTTAAACCTTAATTTACTTTTGATTTACTGTTACCTGTAAATAATAAAATTTACTCAGTTGTAACTACTAACTACCGTGTATAATGTTCTACTACTGCATAAAAATTTTAGTTTTTAATCCAGAGTAATATTTTAACAATCTTTTCTCTTATTCCAGCAATATTCAACATATTTATCCAGGAATTTTGTTTCATATGTCATTAATTTGATGAATTGTTCATTTGGAACTAATGATTCAAAATTAGGAATATAGTTACATAAAGTAGGTCTTTCAACCTGATATAATTGACACTGACACAAAAAGTGATATTCTTCCTCAACCAAATTTTGGTCACTGAGTAAGCATAATCTTTCAGCTAATGGTTTCCTGAAATAACGTCCAGTTTCTATGTGTAGGGGCAATATGCCCATCCTTAACTGGGCTAGTAAAGACCTTTGTGATCTTGTTATGTTGCAGGTTACATAGCATTCTGCATTAACGTTTTGCTGATACTTAATATAATTTCTCAACCTATGTTTAAAGCCAGCATTGTTTGACCATTCGTCGTGCATGAGATCTAGAAAATCATTTTCTTTGTCAGTCAGATTTAATTCTTTTACTTTCAATCAGTTTGTCTGTCTTACCAATCTTGTCCCGAATTATGATAGAACTTCCCAACCCAATTACAGTCTTGTGTATTAATTAATTGATATTACCCAGAAATGAGACACTGTATGCAGTGCATATGTTTTCAGCTTCTCATTTAGCCCTTTCCTTTTTTCTCTCAGATCTCAATCTCCTTGACTGGTCATGCAACAACCACCTGGCTGTATGCCTGGGTACACACCTTTACCTGTGGAATGCTGGCACAGGTGACATACAGCAGTTACTGGAGATGTTTGAACCAGGGGAGTACATCAGTTCAGTGGCGTGGGTGAAGGAGGGAAATGTGCTGGCTGTGGGGAACAGCAAGGCAGAAGTTCAGGTATAGACAGCTTACAAAATATGATATTAAAAGTTAGGGTGTAAGACATTACCTGGTTACCCAAGAATGGTATGACTTTGTAGAGAAACTGAGTAAAAAGTGGTGAGTCAGATAGTTCTCAAAAATGTATCATTCCATAATTTTTAGGGTAACCTTAGTATTCTGTCAGATTTGTCCATCTGAAATTATTTTTATTATTTCTTTTCCTGCACTAATTTGACTAATGTCTTTTTCATGAAATGCTTCAGTTTCTCTTAAAATATAACAAAGGAAGCCAATGTTGAATCTTACTAAAGTATTGATGTATCTATCTTTTATCTCATTTATTTCATTTACTTTTGATCAACTGCCACAGATTCATATAAATATCATGAAAAAAATGTATGTATCTGTGCATGGGTTATAGATCCAATTTTTGAGTGCTCTCTGTGTTTATATGTCTCCATGGTAATTAAATATATGTAAATGTAGTTAATATATAAACCTTTTAATCCTTAATTTTTAGTAGAATAAAATAAAAATTTGGATTCCAAGAATTACATAATATTTGTAAGAATGCTTATTTGAATTTTGGTTGCTGCTGGAAAAGTGCTGCATACAGCATATGCAAACTGCACCCACAGGCTCCATACAATGACACAATCCTTTTATTTCTTTAATGTTCTATTTTTCCCCTGTAAGCCACACCCTCAGGTCGCGTTTCATATCTGTCCACATGAACCCGTACATTTACTTAGTTTATCATGTTGAAACGTGTGGCTTCAGTTTATGTTTTCTTTGAGTTTCTGTTACTTGTTAATTCATTTTCAGTTGTGGGATGTGGGAAAACAGAAGAAATTACGCACAATGACAGGCCACTCAGCCAGAGTTGGGTCTTTATCTTGGAATACACACATTCTGTCAAGGTTTGTGAAACTCTTTGAAGTTATAGCTGTTATAAATTGCCATGGTATATTTGGTTTTCAATCTTCACTTTTAATTTGGAGAAGTTTGCAGAATTTTCAAACAAAAAATTCTTTTGCTAAGAGAGTGTTGTGCAATAGTAGATATTACAGACAATATCATGTACCCTAAAATATTACTTCAGAATAAACCTTATTTCAGTGATTTTGTTGTGTTGCCAGTAAAATTCAATCAGTTGCTTTGTGGACCCTACTTTACCTGTTGAAATTTCACCAAAATTAGCTCCAATCTGTCCCCTGCTTCAGCTTAAATTCCAGCCAAGTCAGAATTCATGATGAAGTGGGTTAAATTTCTGCCTGTACTTGTGTCTGACAGAGTGCTACATGCCATTGTCAGGGCAATATTATTTTTGGAGCATTAATTTCACTTGGCCTTGTTCTTAATAGTAATCATTTCACAGCACAAATCAGCATGTATTTTGACAGGGCTGGAACAAGTACATGCATTCCAGTACTGTTTCACAGTCCCTGTTACGCTGCTGTTGAAAAACTACTCTTTTTTTCAACATTTTGACAGAATTTGCTTGTTTTTCATTCAAAAAGCGTAGAAAATGACTCTGTTTAGGTAAATTCGTGAGAACATTAGCCTTGCTTAAGGCTTAAGTTTCTTTATAATCAGGAAATACTTTCCATTTGCATGATAATATTTTAGTTTGCATAATGTCCTTTTGCATGGACATATGATTTTTACACTAGCATGCTGCCTGGTGAGCTTTTGTCTCCTGACATGTACAATTGTCTTATGAATATCAAAACTTTGGGTACATGTTTGAAAAGGGATTTAGTATAAATTTTAGACTTAAGCAAGGGTGTGAGAATATTTACAAAACTGCTAATACCAAACAAGAATAGAATACTCTGCTTCCTAATGTTGCATTTCCAATAAAACTTCACTGTATTCTTTAACAGACCCAGGAAACCTCTTTATTGCCCTAATATTAGGATGGATTCATGCTACAGTTTCATGTTTTTCTCTGCAGTGGCTCCAGAAGTGGCTACATCCATCATCACGATGTTCGGGTGGCTGAGCACCACATTGGCACCCTGTCTGGTCACACCCAGGAGGTGTGCGGCTTGAAGTGGTCACCCGACGGCAAGTACCTGGCCAGTGGCGGCAATGATAACCTTCTCAATGTGTGGCAAGCTGGGAATGCTGAACCCCACCATACATTAACTCAGCATACAGCTGCTGTCAAGGTACGTATAGTAGAACTGGAAAAATTACCTGACTGGGAGGAGTCATGTATCGATAATTTTAATATCTATTCAATAAACTTCTTGGATTTCTGTAACGATACCAGAAGTCTTCATTGTAGTATTGTGTCTAATACCTCATCAGGCAGTATTTTCCAAAGGTTGTTGCATTTTACGACTTCTTCATATTTTGATCGTCAATATTTATATGTTGCAAGAATTAGTTTGAGGCACCAGTGGCTGTGATTTGATTCATTTTCTGGCATGAAACAATATCTTAGTATTGATTGATTTGCAAAGTCAAATTCAAAATATCAATATTGAAGTTGGCTTTCAGTTCCTGCACTATTTTGCTGGTGTATATTTTTTAATTTCATCATGAGAAAAGACAAAAACATAAACAGTATAAGTATACAGGATGAGGATTATGTGCTTTGCCTTCTTGAGTGATAAAAATTATATGCCACAAGGGTTACATTACATTTATTATCCACTATTTTCCTTCAATAATAAGTAAGATATATCTAATTTTCTGACGAATACAAAAATAAACAAAAGAAAAAAAAAAAAAAAAAAAAAATTACGATGATTATAACTTTAACCATATACAACAAGTTGAAATAATTAACCCCCCATTTGTTTATGGCTTTACAGGCCCTAGCTTGGTGTCCTTGGCAGAACAGTCTACTGGCGAGTGGTGGGGGTTCGGCAGACGGGCACATCCGCTTCTGGAACTGCAATACTGGAGCCTGTGTGAATAGTATAGACACTAAATCCCAGGTAAGTCACCGCTGGAGTGTCATGTAATATATACAATGTAAAGGCCATTAGGGATGAGTTGGTGGCATCAGTATCTCGGTATAGAGACATTTTACTGAAATACCTTTTATAATTGGCATCTCAATTGTCAGTGCATATAATTGTGGGAAAAAGTAAAATGTTACAAACTAACCCTAAATTTGAAGAAATTTTCCAATTTTATATGATATTTTTTTGGAAGATTTTAAACTGCCATGTTTTGGTTTCATGAATTTCACTCCTTGTAAGCAGACCTATTCAAAAAGGGATATGCTAGAAACCAACTTTTTCAGTATCCAAGAATTGGAACGGTTTTGCACTGACGGGATACTTAAATGGAAAATATTCTACTGACCTACCAGTACAGGCTATAAATAATAGAGAGTTTAAGATACACGTTTTGGAAATTACGTGTACTGCAAAATCTATAAGTATACGTAGACGTTCCCGTATGTCATTTTTGGTTTAAGATACAAGTACTACGTGATGTCATGCTCCCCTCCCCATTTGGTTATTTATGCTTGGAAATGGAGTGAATTTCACTGCAAGGAATGTATGGTAGAGGGATGGACTGTTTTTTTACTTCATCATGTATTATGATTCAATTAATGTAATATGTAAACTTTCTCAACAGTTGCTGTGCTTGTAAAATAAAATAATAAAGATTAAATACATAAATGGCCAATGTATACATAAACTATTTAATTTCAAGTTTTGTTTTTTCTTAAACTTACCACAAAGGTAAATACAATATAGCATGATAAGGAATAGTCCGTCCCTAATCTGTTGCATATGGCAAAAGCTACAGGCTTTTTAAAAACAGTGTTATCAAGTGTATTTTATGTCTAAAACTACATTTTAGCAACATAAATATAATGTAAAATACTTGAATATATTATTGCTTAACAGTTGATTATAGAAAATGAAGATTTAATAGTATAAAGTTGAGATAAACCCTCACGTTTTGTTTGTACTTGTAGAACTAGTTTTTCACGTTGTGAACTTGTAGCTTGACGTACGGAGTTTGATAAAAACGCCAAAGATGACGTCATACGTTCTCTTTGCAGTACACGTCGCGACGTGTACTTGTATCTTAAACTCTCTAATAACTGGTCAAAGGGATGATTTTACTGATTAAAAACTTTCATTCAAAAGCTTACCGATAGTTGGCAGTTACAGTACAGCACCTTGACCAACTGTATGTACTGGTTTCCTGTGGCCACAAATCACGTAATGTGACCTGTACGGTGTTGAAAGCGGTGTAAAACCCCAAATAAATAAATAAACCTAACTTTGATCTTTATGTATTCACATCCATAAGTCCAAAACTATCCATCTGATTGGGGGTCATATTATTTCACAAAATTTGGGGTCTACCTGTGGTTTCATCCTCAAAGCTTGTTCATTGATGCGAATCTGGATCAAAAAGCCAGATATTTATTTTGTTTATTTATTTTTTTGTAGCACTACCTAGAGACAAGGATTTGTGCATTCTCAGGGCTGCTTGTTCTTTCATTATAGTAGCTTCCCTTTCATGATACTGGCATTACTGTCTCAACCTGTTACTGAGATTAAATGTATCTTGGCATTTAAATTTCTGAAGCAAGTAATAACACTGTAAAAAAAACTGCAGAAAAAGTAAAACCCATCCCTAATAAGGCATTTGCGTTTTTAAAACCAAATTGATATTACACATTGAAAATATATTCTTGTATTATAATATCTTTATATTATATGTTGCCACATCTAGACTTATTCAGACATTCCTTTTGACATTTCTACAGGTGTGTTCTCTGTTATGGTCCAAAGAATATAAAGAACTGATATCTAGTCACGGCTACGCCCTAAATCAACTCGCAATTTGGAAGTACCCAAGTTTGAAGAAAGTTACAGAACTCACAGGCAAGTATCCTTTCTCAAGGAAAGTGTACCTCTCCGACCATAATTGTCAGTCAGACATAATTTCCTGTCTCCAATAAGAATGTAAAATATCAGTACAAAAAAATGAAGCAAAAATACATACCTAGACAAAATTGTTTCTCGGAATATGTATAGTTATGGATTTTAAACAAGGTAACAATATGGATTGGTTCTAGCGAGCTGCTCGACAATGACATTCTCCTCGAATAGTTTATCTATAATGATATGAGGAACATGGGAGGAAATTTCACAGTCTCCAACTGAACCCTGGGGGTTGTGTTCAGGGCCAGTAAACTATCTGAACATACCCAGCTGGCAGTTCTGGTGAGTGTTGACAGATTGACAGCTGGTTTCAAATGAAGTGGAATCTGTACTGGAAAAGAAAAGTTAAAAGCAAACCATCTTAAAGTGTCATATCCTTTAGATTAGTGTGTACACGTTGTGTGTATTATATCATTCAAGAACAATTAAAACATTGTGACAGAATAGCAAATATATAGTGGCGTAACTTGGTACATTTTGGACATAGAATCCATATTTGTTCTTGTTTTAAATGTTATGACATTGATGTTTTATTGAAATCTGCAACGACACAAGCGTAAATTATAAATGTTATTTACCAACAAAAATCAAATGAATTTACCTTTTAGGGTGATTGGTAGAAATAACTGATTTTTGTTTGTCACTTTGCCTGCCATTGCCTCTTCCTTATATGGTATTAAACGTCTCTAGAATAGGAGTGTTGTCAATGAAAACCCACATTTAAATAATTCTAACTTGATTTTTGTGCCAAGTTGACGTTTGTGCTTAGTTATGATGGCAAGCAACATATATTTTAATTTTAAGGGTTGCTGAACATTCATAAGGGCAACCAGAGTCTAAAAGTTACTCACCCTGTCAGCATATTTCATTTTTCCACCATGTTTGTTCTATTGCCAACACAATGTATTAAAAGGGACTTAAAATTTTAAGTCTTATAGATTGCAAACCCTTATTAAACAGTCCTGTTTGTCTCTTGTCTAACAGGTCACAAAGCTCGAGTGCTTCACACAGCTATGTCCCCAGATGGAACCACAGTTGTGTCTGCTGCCGCAGACGAAACCCTGAGACTCTGGAAATGTTTCGACGTGGACCCACAGAGGAAGAAGGAGAAACTGTCAGCCAAGAAGAACATTAAATCTGCACTGACCGCCAGTATCAGATAGGGTTCAGCCAGGACTAATTACTGAAATCTCTACCTTGGCAACCAGATAGGACTGGTTTCATCCAGGGATATTTCACTGGACCATTATTTACTAATGTGGACTCGGATTGGATCAAATTTGAGAATAAGTGTGTCAGTAGATCAACTGTTCACTTCATCCCTTGGGAAATCCAATGGGTTTATTCTCTCATAAACTCCCCTCTGCATCTGTAGTGGTTGATGACAGCATTCTTCCTTTACATATCTGTTGATTCAGTGTTTGATCTGCCTTGAACCAAAAGTTAATCCATCAAAGTGTATGGATAAAAAGTTTATCCTATATTTAATCCCAAATTCAGATAATTTATTTCATGAGCTAGTCCAAAATTTTGATCAGAATATTATCGGTTTTTTTGGCTCAAATTTGATGCGAGCTACACAGATCCACGTCAGTAAATACCGGCCCTGGAGTGTGCTATATAAAGTGCTATAAAAAGTTTACTATTGATTGTGCAATTGTTGATGCAAAATAGTATAAATTTAATGTATTTATAAAATGCAGTTGTGTACTGCAGATAACACAAAATGATCAAACACTAACCAGTCTCAGAAGAAATAGCCTTGGGCAGCATTGGCTGTGTAAATACTACTATATAAAGTGCTACAAGTGCATAATTAGGGTTTGTGAAAAGTCTCAAGTGAAATATCTGATTCAGAAATTTACCAATAAAATACCAGAATAACACAGTACAGGTAAAGGCTGTGGTGAGCCGAGAAAAAGTGGATCGAGCACATTTTGCCAGAGCCAACCCAAATCTGGGTTTTAGTGTTAACCAACTGAAAGTATAGGTGAAGCGGAAAGTGAAACTGAAAGTGACTGGTGATGTAAAGAAATGCCATAAAATGAGAAAAATTTAACTGAAAATCAAATATTAGGTGAATACTGTGGTTTACCCGAGTAATTTACAGATCTAAGCTGTCTTTTAATAGTTTTTTTGAATACTCAGTTTGCTGCTTTGTACTCGGTTTCTCTAAACTTTTGTTCTTGGTTACACAAATGTAATGACACATGCCCAGTATGGCTCATAAGGAAAAGATCAGTCTGAGATTCTGTGTGGGTTACTGTGAGGTCCTCAGTGGCCTAGTGGTTAGCAATTTTGGTACCTGATCACAGGATGTCACCTCTGTGTGGGTGTGACCCCCCACAAGGGGCAATGCTGAGGGCCTACTGTATGACCCTGGCTGTTGAATGGAATGTAAAACACCAACTTTGAATTTTATGTGGGTTTCTGTACTAAATTAACAATGAGTGTGCATTTACTATGTGTTCAGTTCTGTAAGGATTCTATTATGCTTACCTTGAATAATCTGAAAGGAAGTTTTGCTCTATAAATTATGTTATATTTAGCCACATGTTGCATAGTGGTTATCTTAACATTTATATCTGAATAAGGTTGAAGCCGTTGGAGTACTCAGCTTAAAGATTATTAACAAAGATAACCTTGATGCTGACCTAACTGGTTCACTGCTTTAAGAGATTATCATTGTGCTCTAATGAATTTTTGTTTTGCTGATTTGAAAACAAGGTGAATACTTATTTGTTTTAAGAATGTATATCTTGGAAACCATGAAAGAAGCATTTATAGTGAGTTAACTCGTACGTAACCTGTCACTTCAAGCAGTTAAATGATCGTACAACTGCAAGGGACTGTTTTAACCCTTTCATCAAAAACTAGTGACTATAAATAATGTGCAAAAAAATCATGTATTTTTTGGATATTTTGTGTTCTTTTTCTATTTTTGTACTGACCAATATATTTATTTTATATATTGTATTTGTTCATTTGTAATGGTTGTGAATAATTTAATCTATTGAATTTTCTATGTTTTATTTTGTAATTCCAATGTAAACTTCCATACAAAGATTAACTTCGTCTGCATTATGATTGAAAGGTGTTCAAAGATGTAGCATTTCAATTCTAATAAGAGCGGAGACTAATTGCGATGCATATCCAGGTGTACAGTTGTTTGTCCAAGTTTTATTTAACATGTGGTGTTGAATATACAACTACCAATGTCAATATTGTACTGAAGTGCTTGTAACGTGAATTCTGAACCTTCAGATGATGGATATATTTTTTTTATTTTTGCAATATGCACCGTATTGATAATCAATCTGAATAATATCATCAGCATACTGTTAATATTAAAATGGAACAAAAACAGCATGTTTAAAATATTTTGATAGAAATATGTAAATTTTTTATATAATTTGTATATTTTTCATATTTTGTGGTTTTGAAGGATTTTGTTTTATCTCTATGCAGATCATGTAATTGTTAATGACTTAACAAATGCATATTGTTATTGTTTTTTATTTGTGCCTCTAGTCAATATTTGTTACTGACAAATGTAGATTACATTTGTTTATTAGTTCATGAACATGTGCTTTTCTATTACTATTCTTTTTTCATGAAGAACATATCTCTGACAACACTGTGATTGTGTCGGTGAAGTTTATTGGTTTTCTCTTTTCTTTTGTTTATTTTTGTATTACTTGATTATGGATTGGGTTAAAGTATAAAAATTGGTCCCAGATTAAAATACCAGACTGAAATGAAAGGACTTCTAAGCCAATTTAGCAATAAGTTCATGTCGAGCAATATATTTAGCCTAGCAGAATAAACATTCATAACAGTACTAAAATTGTTACTTTTGTTTTGTGTTGTTATTGACAAATTTGTGTTGTTTACCATGTGGAGGAGTGGAGGGTAATTCTTTAAATACAGATTATTATGTCAGCTGACTTGTCAGTCAGCTGACATTATGTCGTCACTCTGCGGCGTGGGCGTACGCGTACGCGTCCGCGTGAACAACTTCTTCTCCAAAACTACAAGGCCTAGAGACGTGCTGTTTTTTTTAAAAGATACCTTATCTATCGAGGATGAAAAATTGTTCAAGGCATGCAAATCTGTCTGTTCGTCTGTTTGCTAGAGACATTACAAGGGGGGTACCCCCAGCAAAAGTGTGAAAATTTCAACACTTAATCACAATTTTCTCAGTGACTATTGCAGGGATTTCTCTCATATCTTGCATATATGTACTAGGCCAGAGGTAGATTCTCTTGTGTGAGTATGAGACCTGGATCTGTCTTACTTTTTTTTAATAAATTTTTTTAATAATTTTTAATGCATTAAAATTCATGAAATCATGCACAAAATCATTTATAACTTCAAAAGTGTTGCATTTAGAGCATTTTGTTAAAATATGTTATTCAGCTACTTTTTTCATAGCTACAATATGGTGAGTAAGTTGGGTGCCTGTCTCAATAGCTAAGTGAGTAATAGCTACTTTTGGGCTTTTCAGTAACTTCCATCATGAGTAAAATCACTTGTAACTTAAAAACTATTGCATTTACAGAATTTCGTATAAATATGTTATTCAGCTACTTTTGGGTCAGCTATAACATAGTAAAATTTTAGACCTGTAGCTCATGGCATAGCTGAGTAATAGCTACTTTTAGGTTATCACTGTTGAGTAAATCGCTTATAACTTCAAAACTATTGCATTTAGAGAATTTCGTATAAATATGTTATTCAGCTACTTTTGGGTCAGCTATAACATAGTAAAATTTCAGACCTGTAGCTTATGGCATAGCTGAGTAATAGCTACTTTTAGGTTATCACTGTTGAGTAAATCGCTTATAACTTGGAAACTATTGCATTTACAGTATTTTGTTTCAATATGTTATTCACCTATTTTGGGATCAGCTATAACATAGTGAAGTTTCAGATCTGTGGCTCATTGCATAGCTGAGTAATAGCTACTTTGAAGTTCTCACTATTGAGTAAATCACTTGTAACTTAAAACCTATTGCATTTAGAGAATTTCGTATAAATATGTTATTCAGCTACTTTTGGGCCAGCTATAACATAGTAAAATTTCAGACCTGTAGCTCATGGCATAGCTGAGTAATAGCTACTTTTAGGTCATCACTATTGAGTAAATCAGTTGTAATTTCAAAACTATTGCATTTACAGTATTTTGCTTAAATATGTTGTTCACCTACTTTTGGGTCAGCTATAACATAGTAAAATTTCAGACCTGTAGCTCATTGCATAGCTGAGTAATAACTACTTTGAGGTTCTCACTATTGAGTAAATCAGTTGTAATTGCAAAACTATTGCATTTAGAGAATTTAATCTAAATATGTTATTCAGCTACTTTTGGGTCAGCTATAACATAGTAAAATTTCAGACCTGTAGCTCATGGCATAGCTGAGTAACAGCTACTTTTAGGTCATCACTATTGAGTAAATCAGTTGTTACTTGAAAACTATTGCATGTACAGTATTTTGCTTAAATATGTTGTTCACCTACTTTTGGGTCAGCTATAACATAGTAAAATTTCAGACCTGTAGCTCATGGCATAGCTGAGTAATAGCTACTTTGAGGTTATCACTGTTGAGTAAATCACTTATAACTTGGAAATTATTGCATTTAGAGTATTTTGTTTCAATATGTTATTCACCTATTTTGGGGTCAGCTATAACATAGTGAAGTTCCAGACCTGTGACTCATTGCATAGCTGAGTAATAGCTACTTTGAAGTTCTCAATGTTGAGTAAATCACTTATAATTTGAAAACTATTGCATTTAGAGAATTTAGTATAAATATGTTATTCAGCTACTTTTGTGTCAGCTATAACATAGTAAAATTTCAGACCTGTAGCTCATGGCATAGCTGAGTAATAGCTACTTTGAGGTTATCACTGTTGAGTAAATCACTTATAACTTGGAAACTATTGCATTTAGAGTATTTTGTTGCAATATGTTATTCACCTATTTTGGGGTCAGCTATAACATAGTGAAGTTCCAGACCTGTGGCTCATTGCATAGCTGAGTAATAGCTACTTTGAAGTTCTCACTGTTGAGTAAATCAGTTGTAATTGGAAAACTATTGCCTTTACAGAAATTTGTGCAAATATGTTATTCAGCTACTTTTGGGTCAGCTATAACATAGTGAAATTACAGACCTGTAGGTCATGGCACAACTGAGCAATAGCTATTCTCAGGCACTGACTGTTGAGTAAATCGGCTGTAACTTGAAAAATATTGCATTTGGAGTATTTTGTTAAAATATATTGTTCACCTACTTTTGGGTTAGCTTTTGGGTTAGCTATAATATTACAGACCTATAGCTCATGGCATAGCGGAGCAATAGCTATTTTCAG
The DNA here is from genome assembly GCA_964017235.1 of Sabellastarte sp. h YS-2021. Lineage (NCBI taxonomy): Eukaryota > Metazoa > Annelida > Polychaeta > Sabellida > Sabellidae > Sabellastarte > Sabellastarte sp. h YS-2021. The sequence continues at coordinate 180,393,629 of OZ024929.1, read as the reverse complement.
GTTCTCACTATTGAGTAAATCAGTTGTAACTTGAAAACTATTGCATTTACAGTATTTTGCTTAAATATGTTGTTCACCTACTTTTAGGTCAGCTATAACAGAGCAAAAATTCAGACATGTAGCTCATTGCATAGCTGAGTAATAGTTACTTTGAGGTTCTCACTCTTGAGTAAATCAGTTGTAACTTGAAAACTATTACATTTAGAGTATTTTGTTAAATATGTTATTCACAGACGTTTTGGTCAGCTATAACATAGTGAAATTGCAGACCTCTATGTCATGGCATAGCTGAGCAATAGCTTCTTTCAGGTTCTCACTGTTGAGTAAATCATTGTATCCAACCTGTAGGAAATCATGGGCTGGGAATCTGTTAATATGGTCCGATTTGACCTTGGAACCCTCCTTCAAGGTCAAATGAGGATAGCCAAACATAAAAGTGCTTATAACTCGCTTATTATTGGTCCTAGAGGTTTGGAATGAAAACCAACCTATAGAAAATCATGAGCTGGGAATTTTTTGGTGTGGTCGGATTTCACCTTGGACCCCTCCTTCAAGGTCAAATGAGGATAGCCAAACTTAAAAGTGCTTATAACTCGCTTATTATTGGTGCTAGAGGTTTGGAATGGAAAACCAACCTATAGAAAATCATGGGCTGGGAATCTTTTGGTGTGGTCGGATTTCACCTTAGACCCCTCCTTCCAGGTCAAACGAAGATAGTCAAACTTAAAGTGCTTATAACTCGCGTATTATTGGTCTTGGAGGTTTGGGATGGTAAACCAACATATAGGAAATCATGGGCTGGGATTCTTTTGGTGTGGTCAGATTTGACCTGGGACCCCTCCTTCAAGGTCAATTGAGGATAGCCAAACTTACAATTGCTTATAACTCGCTTATTATTGGTCCTACAGGTTTGGGATGGTAAACAAGCTACACAAAATCATGGGCTGGGAATTTTTTGTGTGGTCGGATTTGACCTTAGACCCGTCCGTCAAGGTCAAACAAGGATAGCCAAACTTAAAAAGTGCCTATGACTCACTTATTATTGGTCCGAGAGGTTTGGGATGGTAAACCATCCTAAATTCTTTGGCTGGGAATCTTTTGGTATGGTCAGATTTGACCTTTGGATCCCTTCTTCATGGTCGAATGAGGATATTGCATTTATAGTATTTCTTTAAATATTTTTAACCTACTTTTTACACTTAAACAATTACCTTGTTACTTTATTTCATAATACCATTTGCAGGGCACAGCTTTTTTGTCCTTTTCTTCTGTCAGCTTCGGAATATCTTTCGAACAACTGTATTTCTGTACAGCCCTTTCCCTGATAATTATGCTTTCCTCTCATTATCACCATCACAAATCAAAAACATTCAGTCAGCTGACACAGTGCCCGTTCACGGGCACTCTCCTCTTGTATTTTAAAACAGACTGTCAGACAGTTCAGTACATATCTTAATTGAAAGTGTGAGGCTGTAAATGGAAAAAAGGATTTGTCAGGGTTGTTTGTGTAATCTTATAAACCAACAACTGATAATAATTTTTTTAACCGACTGTTGCTTTTAATATGAAACATCCATTACAGTCAATTTTTTTTCAAGTTTTCAATGAAACAGCATCAAACATAATAAAAGGCTGACTAATAATGACATGATTTCCTTTTTGAAAATTTAAATCCAACAGCTGAAAAAAAGACATTATGATTGTAATTTTTTTTTTCCTCCATTTTAAATGAATTCTTGTTTTCACACGGTATTTGAGGACAATATGGGAATCATAGTTTCAGTGAAGGTATTTTTTCCTTTTTGAATTTCTGCATTTCCTTTATATTTAAGAACTTCTACACACTAAAGATGTTTGTATTTGAAAGACATCTGACCAGCTGTTTTCATGATAAAAATCAGTTTATTGCATTACAGACTGTACTAAGCTTGGTAGTAATCTTATTTATACATTGAAATGGTCCAGACTTTTGTATTTCATTTGTATTTTTTAAACACTGACAATATCTACATGTACATCTAGGTTTGGGGTATTTTGATGAACTTTTCATGATTTATGCTTGTGTGACATTTATGTTACATAAGAGGCAAACTTCTTTAATAAAATATTAAAAGTGATGATTACATTTCTTTTTCATGAAACATGACCCAAGTCAATATTTTCCCCAATTAATCGCACCAGGGAGGAAAACATTGAGTGCAGAATGAGGTCAATATGGTTGTTTTTATCTTTTTTCAACTGTGAAAGATCAGGAAAAACCTCTCACTGCATCCTGAAGTGACCCCTGGATTTCACCCCTAGACCACAGAACCATTTCATGGAATACCAAGCATGTTGACCACTAGACCACTGGGGCTGGTTACAATACTGAAGTACTTCAGCCTGTCTGCTGTGTATTGTGCCTAAAACTATATCAGACTCAGGCATTCAATGCTCAGCAACACTTACAAATGTTGTCTGCTGCTTTCAAATGCCGTCTCACCTTCAAAAACAACCCTCACTGAACTTGTTAGGAAGTGTAAGCAAATCTATATGGAAATACTTTGAATGGTTATTGCCAAAAGTTGTAAAAGATACAGGATTTAACATAAAATATTGACGGTTTTAAATATTTTCTTGTTAGAAGCTTAACATGTAAAGAGGTACAATAGTTTCTAAGAGGGTATTTTTAGGCGGGTTGCGTGTAAGCAACCCGCCTATTAGATTGGTGTGTCCGACGTCCGTCTGTCTGTCCACATTTTTGTTTCTGGACTCTAACTCAAAAACGCTTTGTCCAATCGAATTCAAACTTGACAGGGATACAGATCACCATTACAGCTAGGTTCCTTTCGAAATTGGTGTGATTCCATCCGTTCGTTTGTCCGCTTTTTGTCCGTCCGTCAAAATTTCCATTTCCGTCCTCTAACTCGAAAACGGTTTGTCCAATCGAATTCAAACTTGACAGGGAGATAGATCACCATCACAGCTAGGTTCCTTTCGAAATTGGTGTAATTCCGTCTGTTCGTCTGTTTTTTGTCTGTTTGTCTGTCCGTCAACATTTCTGTTTCCGGACTCTAGCTCGAAAACGCTGTGTCCAATCGAATTCAAACTTGACAGGGAGATAGATCACCTTCATAGCTAGGTTCCTTTGGAAATTGGTGTAATTCTGTCTGTTCGTTTGTCTGTTTTTTGTCCATTTGTCTGTCCGTCAACATTTCTGTTTCCGGACTCTAACTCGCGAACACCGTGTCCAATCAAATTCAAACTTGACAGGGAGATAGATCACCATCACAGCTAGATTCCTTTGGAAATTGGTGATATTCCATCCATTCGTTTGTCCGTCAACATTTCCGTTTCCCGACTCTAACTCGAAAACGCTTTGTCCAATCGAATTCAAACTTAACAGGGAGATACATCACCATCATAGCTACGTTGCTTTGTAACTTGGTGTAATTCTGTCCTTTTGTTTGTCTGTTTATAGCATAAATACAATTATGTAACCTAGATTACAAGTTTTACATTTCTTAGCACATCTAACACATTCACCTTAAATGGGTGACCTAACATTTCTTTCCTTGTTTCTAAATGTAATTACAGCAGTCGCTAACCTTATTGCTGCCTGCGCAACCCGCCTTTTGGGGCATCTTTGACCCTCTTGTTTAGGAATTATTAAGCGTCCCACAAGGGATGCTTGTTTGTGTATGGGAGAGCTTCAGGCTCCGGCGGCTCCGCATTTTGTTTTCCTTATAACTCTGTAACCGTTAGGCGGATTCTTTTCAAATTTGGCAGGTTTAGGCAGTAGCCTTGGGGAATTTTTTTGAATATGCTGCAGTGACATTTCAACCAATCAGAGAGGTCACATGACCAAAAATGTCTTTTTTCGATGGGGAAGCTTGTCCGGATGATAACTTGAAAGGAATTTTATCAATTCACCTGAAACTTGGCAAATACATTCATTCTATTAAAATCTGGAAATCATTAGATTTTGGCATTGATTGGTCAAGAAATGGCCGAGTAATTAATGATTAATTAATCATTACGAATTTTCCAAATAAGGAAAACACAAAAATGCTTATATCTCGAAAACCGTGCTAGATAGAGTGATTTCGACGAAATTTTTGACCCACAGGGTATCTCTGCGGAGTAGTTTTCCCAATTTTCAAAAAAATTTTATCTCGCCCAAAATGGTGGCCATTTTGAAGTTTCGAAATTTTCACAAAAATTGCAAAACACAAAAATGCTTATATCTCAAAAACCGTGCTAGATAGAGCAATTTCGACAAAATTTTTGACCCGCAGGATATCTCTGCGGAGTACTTTTCCCAATTTTCAAAAAATTTTTGTCTCGCCAAAAATGGCAGCCATTTTGAATTTTCGAAATTTTCGCAAAAATTGCAAAACACAAAAATGCTTATATCTCGAAAACCGTGCTAGATAGAGCGATTTCGACGAAATTTTTTACCCGCAGGGTATCTCTGCTGAGTAGTTATCCCAATTTTGAAAAAAATTTTGTCTCGCCAAAAATGGCGGCCATTTTGAATTTTCGAATTTTTCGCAAAAATTGCAAAACATAAAAATGCTTATATCTCGAAAACCCTGCAAGATAGAGCGATTTCGACAAAATTTTTGACCCACAGGGTATATCTGCAGAGTAGCCATGCCAATTTTCAAAAAAAATTTTATCTCGCCAAAAATGGCGGCCATTTTGAATTTTCGAATTTTTCGCAAAAATTGCAAAACATAAAAATGCTTATATCTCGAAAACCCTGCTAGATAGAGTGATTTCGACGAAATTTTTGACCCACGGGGTATATCTGGAGAGTAGCCATGCCAATTTTCAAAAAAAAATTTTCCCGCCAAAAATGGCGGCCATTTTGAATTTTCGAATTTTTCGCAAAATTGCAAAACACAAAAATGCTTATATCTCGAAAACCGTGCTAGCTAGAGCGATTTCAACGAAATTTTTAACCCACAGGGTATCTCTGCAGAGTAGCCATGCCAATTTTCAAAAAAAATTTATCTTGCCAAAAATGGCGGCCATTTTGAATTTTCGAATTTTTGCGCAAAATTTGCAAAACACAAAAATGCTAATATTTCGAAAACCGTGCTACATAGAGCGATTTCGACGAAATTTTTTATCTTCAGGGTATCTCTGCAGAGCAGCTATCCCAAAGAGCTTTCACTTTTCAGACCCGTAGCTAATTACTCACCTACTCAAAATGAGTAAATGCTAATTATCTCAAAAACTATTGCGGATACCCAATTTTTATCACATAACTCATTCATGTACTTTTGAGAGAGCTTTCACATGGTGAAGTTTCAGACCCGTAGATGATTACTCACCTACTCAAAATGAGTACATGCGAATTATCTCTTAAAAGTATTGCAGATAGCCAATTTTTCTCAAATAACTCAGTCACCTACTTTTGGAAGAGCTTTCACATGGTGAAGTTTCAGACCCATAGCTAATTACTCACCTACTCAAAATGAGTAAATGCGAATTATCTCTAAAAGTATTGCAGATAGCCAATTTTTCTCAAATAACTCATTCACCTACTTTTGGGAGAGCTTTCACATGGTGAAGTTTCAGACCCATAGCTAATTATTTCCTTACTCAAAATGAGTAAATGCTAATTATCTGTAAAAGTATTGCGGATACCCAATTTTTATCAAATAACTCATTCATCTACTTGTGGGAGAGCTTTCACATGGTGAAGTTTCAGACCCATAGCTAATTACTCACCTACTCAAAATGAGTAAATGCGAATTATCTCTAAAAGTATTGCAGATAGCCAATTTTTCTCAAATAAATCATTCACCTACTTTTGGGAGAGCTTTCACATGGTGAAGTTTCAGACCCATAGCTAATTACTCACCTACTCAAAATGAGTAAATGCGAATTATCTCTAAAAGTATTGCAGATAGCCAATTTTTCTCAAATAACTCATTCACCTACTTTTGGGAGAGCTTTCACATGGTGAAGTTTCAGACCCATAGCTAATTATTTCCTTACTCAAAATGAGTAAATGCTAATTATCTGTAAAAGTATTGCGGATACCCAATTTTTATCAAATAACTCATTCATCTACTTGTGGGAGAGCTTTCACATGGTGAAGTTTCAGACCCATAGCTAATTACTCACCTACTCAAAATGAGTAAATGCGAATTATCTCTAAAAGTATTGCAGATAGCCAATTTTTCTCAAATAAATCATTCACCTACTTTTGGGAGAGCTTTCACTCGGTGAAGTTTCAGACCCATAGCTAATTACTCACCTACTCAAAATGAGTAAATGCGAATTATCTCTAAAAGTATTGCAGATAGCCAATTTTTCTCAAATAACTCATTCACCTACTTTTGTGAGAGCTTTCACTCTGTGAAGTTTCAGACCCATAGCTAATTACTCACCTACTCAAAATGAGTAAATGCGAATTATCTCTAAAAGTATTGCAGATAGCCAATTTTTCTCAAATAACTCATTCACCTACTTTTGTGAGAGCTTTCACTCTGTGAAGTTTCAGACCCATAGCTAATTACTCACCTACTCAAAATGAGTAAATGCGAATTATCTCTAAAAGTATTGCAGATAGCCAATTTTTCTCAAATAACTCATTCACCTACTTTTGGCAGAGCTTTCACTTGGTGAAGTTTCAGACCCATAGCTAATTACTCACCTACTGAAAATGAGTAAATGTGAATTATCTCTAAAAGTATTGCAGATAGCCAATTTTTCTCAAATAACTCATTCACCTACTTTTGGGAGAGCTTTCACATGGTGAAGTTTCAGACCCATAGCTAATTATTCACCTACTCAAAATGAGTAAATGTGAATTATCTCTAAAAGTATTGCAGATAGCCAATTTTTCTCAAATAACTCATTCACCTACTTTTGGGAGAGCTTTCACTCTGTGAAGTTTCAGACCCATAGCTATTTATTCACCTACTCAAAATGAGTAAATGCTAATTATCTGTAAAAGTATTGCGGATACCCAATTTTTATCAAATACTCATTCATCTACTTGTGGGAGAGCGTTCACATGGTGAAGTTTCAGACCCATAGCTAATTACTCACCTACTCAAAATGAGTAAATGCGAATTATCTCTAAAAGTATTGCAGATAGCCAATTTTTCTCAAATAACTCATTCACCTACTTTTGTGAGAGCTTTCACTCTGTGAAGTTTCAGACCCATAGCTAATTACTCACCTACTCAAAATGAGTAAATGCGAATTATCTCTAAAAGTATTGCAGATAGCCAATTTTTCTCAAATAACTCATTCACCTACTTTTGGGAGAGCTTTCACTCTGTGAAGTTTCAGACCCATAGCTATTTATTCACCTACTCAAAATGAGTAAATGCTAATTATCTGTAAAAGTATTGCGGATACCCAATTTTTATCAAATACTCATTCATCTACTTGTGGGAGAGCGTTCACATGGTGAAGTTTCAGACCCATAGCTAATTACTCACCTACTCAAAATGAGTAAATGCGAATTATCTCTAAAAGTATTGCAGATAGCCAATTTTTCTCAAATAACTCATTCACCTACTTTTGTGAGAGCTTTCACTCTGTGAAGTTTCAGACCCATAGCTAATTACTCACCTACTCAAAATGAGTAAATGCGAATTATCTCTAAAAGTATTGCAGATAGCCAATTTTTCTCAAATAACTCATTCACCTACTTTTGTGAGAGCTTTCACTCTGTGAAGTTTCAGACCCATAGCTAATTACTCACCTACTCAAAATGAGTAAATGCGAATTATCTCTAAAAGTATTGCAGATAGCCAATTTTTCTCAAATAACTCATTCACCTACTTTTGGCAGAGCTTTCACTTGGTGAAGTTTCAGACCCATAGCTAATTACTCACCTACTGAAAATGAGTAAATGTGAATTATCTCTAAAAGTATTGCAGATAGCCAATTTTTCTCAAATAACTCATTCACCTACTTTTGGGAGAGCTTTCACATGGTGAAGTTTCAGACCCATAGCTAATTATTCACCTACTCAAAATGAGTAAATGTGAATTATCTCTAAAAGTATTGCAGATAGCCAATTTTTCTCAAATAACTCATTCACCTACTTTTGGGAGAGCTTTCACTCTGTGAAGTTTCAGACCCATAGCTATTTATTCACCTACTCAAAATGAGTAAATGCTAATTATCTGTAAAAGTATTGCGGATACCCAATTTTTATCAAATACTCATTCATCTACTTGTGGGAGAGCGTTCACATGGTGAAGTTTCAGACCCATAGCTAATTACTCACCTACTCAAAATGAGTAAATGCGAATTATCTCTAAAAGTATTGCAGATAGCCAATTTTTCTCAAATAACTCATTCACCTACTTTTGTGAGAGCTTTCACTCTGTGAAGTTTCAGACCCATAGCTAATTACTCACCTACTCAAAATGAGTAAATGCGAATTATCTCTAAAAGTATTGCAGATAGCCAATTTTTCTCAAATAACTCATTCACCTACTTTTGTGAGAGCTTTCACTCTGTGAAGTTTCAGACCCATAGCTAATTACTCACCTACTCAAAATGAGTAAATGCGAATTATCTCTAAAAGTATTGCAGATAGCCAATTTTTCTCAAATAACTCATTCACCTACTTTTGGCAGAGCTTTCACTTGGTGAAGTTTCAGACCCATAGCTAATTACTCACCTACTGAAAATGAGTAAATGTGAATTATCTCTAAAAGTATTGCAGATAGCCAATTTTTCTCAAATAACTCATTCACCTACTTTTGGGAGAGCTTTCACTCTATGAAGTTTCAGACCCATAGCTAATTACTTGCCTACTCAAAATGAGTAAATGCGAATTATCTCTAAAAGTATTGCAGATAGCCAACTTTTCTCAAATAACTCATTCACCTACTTTTGGGAGAGCTTTCACTCTGTGAAGTTTCAGACCCATAGCTAATTACTCACCTACTCAAAATGAGTAAATGCGAATTATCTCTAAAAGTATTGCAGATAGCCAATTTTTCTCAAATTAATCATTCACCTACTTTTGGGAGAGCTTTCACTTGGTGAAGTTTCAGACCCATAGCTAATTACTCACCTACTCAAAATGAGTAAATGCGAATTATCTCTAAAAGTATTGCAGATAGCCAATTTTTCTCAAATAACTCATTCACCTACTTTTGTGAGAGCTTTCACTTGGTGAAGTTTCAGACCCATAGCTAATTACTCACCTACTCAAAATGAGTAAATGCGAATTATCTCTAAAAGTATTGCAGATAGCCAATTTTTCTCAAATTAATCATTCACCTACTTTTGGGAGAGCTTTCACTTGGTGAAGTTTCAGACCCATAGCTAATTACTCACCTACTCAAAATGAGTAAATGCGAATTATCTCTAAAAGTATTGCAGATAGCCATTTTTTCTCAATTAACTCATTCACCTACTTTTGGGAGAGCTTTCACTTGGTGAAGTTTCAGACCCATAGCTAATTACTCACCTACTCAAAATGAGTAAATGTGAATTATCTCTAAAAGTATTGCAGATAGCCAATTTTTCTCAAATAACTCATTCACCTACTTTTGGCAGAGCTTTCACTTGGTGAAGTTTCAGACCCATAGCTAATTACTCACCTACTCAAAATGAGTAAATGTGAATTATCTCTAAAAGTATTGCAGATAGCCAATTTTTCTCAAATAACTCATTCACCTACTTTTGGGAGAGCTTTCACTCTGTGGAGTTTCAGACCCATAGCTATTTATTCACCTACTCAAAATGAGTAAATGCTAATTATCTGTAAAAGTATTGCGGATACCCAATTTTTATCAAATACTCATTCATCTACTTGTGGGAGAGCTTTCACATGGTGAAGTTTCAGACCCATAGCTAATTACTCACCTACTCAAAATGAGTAAATGCGAATTATCTCTTAATAGTATTGCAGATAGCCAATTTTTCTCAAATAACTCATTCACCTACTTTTGGGAGGGCTTTCACTTGGTGAAGTTTCAGACCCATAGATAATTATTCACCTACTCAAAATGAGTAAATGTGAATTATCTCTTAATAGTATTGCAGATAGCCAATTTTTCTCAAATAACTCATTCACCTACTTTTGGCAGAGCTTTCACACACGAAAATGAAAAATTGTGAATATCTCGGAAAAGCTATTTCTTTTGCTTTAATGCTCGGCGGGAGATACACACCGCGGCAGTGGTCTTAACAAAAATTTTTGTCTCCCCAAAAATGGTGGCCATTTTGAATTTTCAAAGTTTTTGCAAAACACAAAAATGCTTATATCTCGAAAACCGTGCTATATGGAGCGAACTCAACAAAATTTTGGACCTGCTGGGTATCTCTGCAGAGTAGCCATGCCAATTTTCAAAATATTTTTGTCTCGCCAAATATAGCGGACATTTTTAATTCTTTTATTTTTTGCAAAACACAAAAATGCTTATATCTTGAAAACCGTGCTAGATAGAGCAGACAGCGCTGACTTTGGTTGCCACAACAGTATAAGGCTAGAAACGAAGCATTTTCTTAATACTTTAGCACTCACCTTTATATCCTTTTCGGGACGCTTTGTTTTTGCTATGCAAAAACATTATCTTTTTTTTTTGCGAGCGATCCTCTAGTTTCTGGTGAGAGTCCTGCTGCCTTTTAGTCTCCTCAAAAATTACAAAGCAACACAATGATGGATTGCCCAATAGTGAAACAAAATGAGACTGGTGAAACTTAAATAACACATTAAAAAACTGTTCATTATAAAACTAAAAATTTTGTTTCTGCTGCACATCGCCAACATTAAATGAATGTGCATCAACTACTGATATAAGAATTTAAACATTTGGTTGGCCATATTGTTTAGGCAACATGAAACATGGGACCATAGTCATGAAAATCCAAGGCTTTGCTCTTTCTTAAATATACACCGGGTAACAGTGGATCGGAACGTTTTATTGATTTTTAAGTCACGTCAATACAAAAATCAAGCCATTATTTAACCTTTGTGTAGTAAAATGGAGATACATATTTTACCTTAATATATATAATACTTCAGTTTTATTTGACCAATCGTTTGTGTACTTAAGTGCTGAATAACACAAGTACCTAGTCAGTGGTTCACGTCAGTAAACTGGACAGTGAAACGGAACGGCAATTTAACAACAATATTGAGACAATAGACAGCTTGGGCAGGATTCTCCAGTGGTTGGATGATCATTTATTATTTCATAAATAAAATTGAGTGGGCCATTGGGACACTTGTGCTTGTACGAGGCAGTAGTAAACCCATACCATTGTATAAAATGGAGATACATTTTATTTAAAATCAAAATATTTATAATGGTTCCTACTTAATTTACTCCGTCATTAGTTTTTTGGAATACTGATTGACTAAAGTACCAGAAATTAAATATGTGCTTGTTGGGTCTTTGCATTAATTTCTAATTTCTTGTATGACTTTTATAGAGCTTAATCTCCATAAAAAGACAGACTTTAAGGCTCAACAAAGAAACAAATCCAAAGAATTGAATTGATTTATTTCCACTTTGGTTACCACAGTGGTGGTAAATGAAATTCAATGATTTATTTATTTAATTATTTGGATTTAATCGTCACTTTTAACATTGTATCATATCAGGTTGGGTAGTTTGAGGGACAGAGGAAACCAGTACATACAGTCGGGCAAGGTTCTGTACTGTAAACTGCTGACAATCAGAAAGTAGCTACCAACTTTCCCACATTCAGTTCAGGGTTTGAACCGCAGACCTCAGAGGTGGGAGGGGAAGGTGTTACCCACTGTGTCACCGTGCCCTCCCAGTGGTTTCTATTTACTAAAGCTAGCAGCATAATTATTTGGAAACCAGTCCAATTGAAGCAACTGCCTTTGGAGGTAGAAAATATGTGCATGTTATTTGAGTTACTTTTACCTCTAAAGCAAAAAGTAAAATTATTTTTCTAGCTTTCACAAATGTTGGCTAATTTGGGATGAAAATCATTAACTTTCAAGCGTCTGGTGACAATCAAACATTGACTATTTAAGCATTTACAATTCAAGTCATTTTATTCGACTGACTTTCAATGGAATCAACATCAAGAACATCACACAAATCATTTGCATTAGAGCTAAGTAACTTTGATAGAGACATTGCATATGTGACATATTGTTACAGATGTTACAATTATGATATTTGCTATTAATGTTTTACACCATTTCATTGTACTTTATAAAACTTTTTACTTGATCAAAGTTTCTTGGGTATTGCCAAAGATATTTATAAGGTTAATAACCCATAAATCAGGTATGTGTCAATTATATCATCCATGAAATAAGCAAATGAGAAGATAATAAATAAGCAATAAATAAAAATGAAGCAAATAGAGATACATGTTGACCTTTGTCAAACAGTCAAAATTTGCTTTTATCTTGTGTTAAAATTCATTACAGACAAATAATTATCAAAATATCATCTGGTAAAACAATCCTCAAGACATTTGTCATTGATCCCCCACTCAGGCTCTGTGTGTGTCTCTCAACACGCATTCACACTATGTACTAAAACTTCTTGATCCCTTCCCCCAAAGAACTCGATCAGGATCTACTAAAATCACCATATTATTGATACCTTACAGTGGACTCTCTCAATCTGCACACTAATATTTGAGAATAGTTGATCCCCAACCTCAGCCTTCACTCAATTCACAGTCCCTCATCAAAGTTGTTTGTGTGCAACTCTGATATTTTTGACACCATTTGCATAGTGATTTTTAGAATTACTAGTATTTCCTATTGTATGAACATTTATTTAAAAACTTTATGATTACTAAATGTAGTCCCATATACATTATACAGTTATTCAGAAGTGCATAGACAAATTGAAGATTTTGGAAGAAATTTCATTTGTAGATTTTTGTAGCTGTGAGACTTTTCAGCCTTCTCTAAAAAGGCTAACCATCTATCCACTTTATCGCTTCTAGAAAATTTATGTTCTGTCATGGATTAATGACACTTTTGATATGCATAGACACTGGAATCTTTAACTTTACTAATTTCTAAGTATATAAAATATTTCCAGAGCTTCTGAATGCAACTTAAAACAATTTTTTCTACTTTCATGCATTTTGTTTGTATTAATACATGTATTTCACATAATAAACAGTGAATTTATGATGTTTAAAATGTTCATGATGTACCTTGGCTTCATTTTGTCATTGTGATATGACCTGTTCAATGTATTCCAATGCTATCTACCTCCTTTGGTATGACCTGTACACTGTTTTGCAGTGCTTCCCCACAACACCCAACCCAAAATGTTGCAACTGATATGACCTACACAATGTTTTGCACTGTTTTCCCTAGAACACCCTACCCAGTTTGATACAAGTAAATGATTCTGACTGACTTCTTGTATTTATAATGAAATTCTGAAAATAATTTACCTAGAAATTCCTAAGAGCAATAAAAAAAATAAAGCAATCCCAAGATACATGTCGCAGATTTTTCACAGAAGTCAAAGACAAATTGAGGATCAAAATAAGTAGCAACTGACAACAGAAGATAGCTATATAGAATACCTTATTGAAGTTTTATTGTAAATTTAAATCACTGTAGAGCATAATGCAAATATTTGACGAGAGAACATACTTTTGACTATAGTTTTAGAGGTAATGAATTTGCAGAAGCTCAATTTTATCAGTTTTGATTCTATTAATAAGGGTACAAGACGATACTTTTACCATTTTGTGAAAAAATGCTGGTTCTGACACTCAAAATGCAATAATCCCAAGTACCCTTTGATGTCTCACTAGCTAGGGGGCCATTGGATCCCAATTGGAATCATTGATTTAACTACTCACTATAATGCCCATTAAAAGTTGAATTAAAAGCAGCTAGGAAAGTCTGAAGGTCTGGGGAAACCATAAAGTAACATGGAAAGAAGAGAAAAACATTGCAATAGATTCAGTTTTTATTGCATGTAGGTGCACAAATGGGCAAGATAAAGCAACAATGTAAATGTTAATACTATTATACTTGTATAATTTTTCAAGAGAAATAAGTTTCATAATTAATTATAAATCCCAGTTATAACCTACTCAGAAAATACTTTGGATTACAAATAACAAGAGTAGTGCACACTATGTAAGTGAATGGAGGTACAGGCCCACTGAATTCCACATTGAGTATAGCTATGGATAATGTTTGCAGGTAATAATGATTAACAGATTCTGAAGACCACATATTGAGAATACTGTTCAGTTTTAATGTAAAATTCCCTTGATGAAAAACTTTATGCTCATTAAAGCAGTGCAGTGCGCCAGGTACTGGCTCTAGCCTCTTCAATTCAGTGCTGAACCCCCATTTCACGCCTGGGGAAAACCCAAAGCAGAATTCAAATGAAAGGCTTCTTATCGTCCATTATTGCAGAAATGGAGTAAAATACATACAATAATGACATAAAACACAATAGGTAGATGTTAACGTAATTATCTGTGGCTTTCAATGTCATTTGTTTATAATATATATTTGCGTTCCGTTTCACTGTCCCGTTCCGACGACTGTTACCGGGTGTAGTATTTTTGTTTCAGCCAAGAATCATCACAAAAGGCATTCACAATATGTTACGACCAAGTTAAATGTTAATGGAACCAGTGGATTTCTGTGTCATGTGACTCGATTTGTATACTTTACACAGTAACACTTGGTTGTCATCACATTTATTCGACATACGGTTCAGAAAGGTATTATAAATCTTTGCATTATAAAATCTTCGGACCACTGAAAAACATGGATCAAACTACTTAAGGGGCTATCAACGTAACGCATTATTTTTACGGCCCGACGAAAAGTGGTTTCAACAAGGGAATGATTTTTCAGGGATGTATATTTTTTAGGCTTAAAGTCACAAATTATTGAGGAGAATATGTTTGTTTGTTCTGTGATATGTTGAATAAGGGAAATAAAGTTATACAACAAAATGTCCTTGTTGTTTTAAAGTTTTATATTTTTACATATAAACACCAAATAACAGATAAATGTGAAATAAATGTTCTATTTCCGGACATCTAAAACAGTGTATACCTTCCTGTTGTGACACAATTAGCATACAAAAAGAAAAGCAACAACAGTTTTTTATACACTATTCCAAAGAAAAATGTCTCACAAAAATTTTGAATGAATTAGATTTTCATTTAATTTGGCAATTATTTGTAGAGACAAAAACAAAGAAACATAACATTTTATGTTTTCATTTTTTCAACTCTATTTCACGTTACACTCATTTAAAATGTCAAGAAACCACTATTTAAAATTGTAAATCATTCAAATTAATCTGTATGCGTTTGGAGGCTTGTGTATGTATTTAGATCTTTGTTTAGAACAGCATGGTTTATATATTGTGTCCCAGTACAGAACCTCTCCCTTCTCTCTGAGCCAAATTTTATAGCCTCTCACCAGTAACTAAGGCGTAATTATACAAAATATTCTATTTTTAATTTGGCTTCCTATATCTTAGTGTATATATCTCTACAGAAAAACAATTTTTCCTAACATGTTATGTCTATATTTTTATAAGTAAACTACGCCATTCTCATTGAATATATGTACATCTTGTTCCATCAGTGAGAATTATATTTCATATGGACAGATCCTCTTTCAATGTAAGAAGTGCCTTGACTAATGAAAACAAAGCTTTGTAAATTATTGTTACACTTAAGAAATTTTCATCAGAATAGTATAACACTAGATAAATTTATTATATTAACAATTAAGATTATACAAATATAGATTCAGTGTGTAAAAGAAATGCTTCACTGTAAGTAAGCAGAAAGGCTAAATAAACACGCAGTGCATGTTTCAAAAATGTGGGTTCATTTTATCAGTGCAGAAAAGACTGCCACTCAAATACAGTAGTAAACTGGCAAGATCTACAAGAGCATTATTGATTTTTCCAAGTGGGTGCTATACATATATATAATTTAGAAGGCAAGAGCATTATTTACAAAACGTAGTACCAAATGCAGTGTTTTATCATTCATACTGATCTTTTTCAACGGCTGAAAGAAAATGACGTAACTGTCCCTCTCGTAAATAATAGTCCGTGCATAGCAACAGTGACTCTGTCTGCTTCACCATCTGGCGGACGTTACGTAAACAAATTTTATGTACTTACGTTGATAGCCCCTTAAGACAGGAGTGAGAAGTATTTTAACTTAATTTTAGCCATCTGAAATCTTGAAGTCAGGAAAAATGTACATGGCGGCCATACTTACTGGTCTTAAATACTGCAGACCATCCCCAGCCAGTCTGAGATTTATAACCAAACATAAGACCCAGAATAAGACCAAGACCTTTTGTGAACGATTCCAAGTCAAAAATCGGGTTTTAAGTACAGCTTAACAGTCAATGTCATACTGGGTCAGGTCCTCAGCATTTGCCACATGTAGAAGTTGAACTCACACAGAGGTGAGCTGTATCGCTCTAAGACTAATTCTAATTCTGATAGTACTTTTATAGCACTTAATCTCTATGGACTGACAGACTCTAAGACAATCACGTCCAAAAAAATGTGGAGTCCCGAGAACTCTGTGGATGTAAAAAACAATTAGGCACACAAGACAAATTTCTCAGTGCCTCCTATTTAAAATCTTTGGAATGTCTGAGGCAAATTTGCTTGAAGTTAAAATAATGGTCATGCTATTTCTGTTTTCAAACACAAAACCTGGGGGTATGAGAGATACTCTATATTCATGGCTATCCATACTATGTATTCTGTCACAGATCTAGCTTTTCATACCCTTGTCCTCAGAGGCGATTATGAAGCAGACCAATATGAGTGCTGGGCCGTCAGGGCTCCACCACAAAAGCTCTGTATACATAGCCATCATAAAAGAAACGAGTATTTAATTGGTTGCTATTTATTGCAAAATTTATATGAATACATGACACGGCCGGTCAGCCACAAAAAAATCTCACAACAGTAAAAGTCCAACAGTAAAACTGTTTTTCTGTGCAAACCTTTTTTTGTTCTTTTCTACAAATTACAAAGCAGTTGCTGCAATGTTTTGATCGTTAACATTACTTTTGACATATTTCATGGGTGATATCAATACAGGTAGCTGACTGGATGGAGGATAGCAGTGCATACGACTCGTGTCAAGTTTCTGTATTGAAAACCATCAGACACCAGCAAGCCACTACCAACTTTCTTTAGGTCGGACCAGGAATAGAACCTAGGTCCTGACAGGTGGGAGGCCAGGGTGTTACCAGAGGTCCTCAGTGGCCTAGTGGTTAGCAAGTTTGGCATCTAATCATAGGCTGTCACCTCTGTGGGTTCGAGTCCCACAAGTGGCAATTCTGAGGACCTGTCCCAATATGACCCTGGCTGTTGAACGGGACGTAAAACCCCAACTTTGACTTTGACCTTTGGCCAGGGTGTTACCCATGACACTACTTCACCCATTTTTACAAAGTAGATGACACTGTTTGGTAAAATATAATAAGAGCCTTAAAAGATGTTTAGGTCTCACATTCAAACTGCTGATGGGAGGATGTTAGCCTGGCCTACGAGGCTGTCTGAACCAAAATGCAAACGTGAAATATTTTGGCCATAATGCACACTGTATTAGAGGCCTTTCTAGTCTAGTCTTCACCTCAGCAAGCTAGCCTAAGTCAGTGTATGAGAACATTATGAAAAATATTTATGATGCAGTCAAACCGTTGTGTCTATATTATATATACAAACGCCTGTAGAAAGGCTAAGAGGATGTAGTATATTACTCGAAAAGGATGTAGTATATAACTTGAAAATTAAATTACTATGCATTTACACCACAGACTCAGTTTTCACCAATTTCTATCTGCTATATAGTGAATATCTTGACAGACCAATCACAAAAAAAAAAAAAAAAAAAAAAAAAAAAAAAGTAAATTAAAAGAAAAAAAGTTTACTCTAGAAAACATTTCAGATAGTTAAAAATGCATTGATGAGATCTGTTACAACGTGAAAGTGCCTCTAAAACTGCACAACACAGTACAGTGTACTTGAATGTACTGCATACTTGAATGTTAAGAATTGTCTACAACATGAGTCACATCAGATGGTCATAGTGGTATGTATTTGTTACATAAAGCAGTATAAAAACCAGACTGCAGCATCTATCTCCTGCTGTGTATTAAGCAGAAATGGCTTTTCAATACAATGACCCAACTGAGCCTTGAAGCAAGGTTCAAAGATGAAATTTGACAGTTGCAAAACATTCGTAGGACACAATTTCCTATAGGTTGTTTTCACATTTGGAATTTTAGAACAAACCAGAATTGCAATAACTTGACGCAGTGAATCCCCTGACGGGACATTGCTTAATCTAACATATAGAAAATTCAGCCATTCATAAAAGAGACATTTTTGATTTCCGGCAAAATTAAAGATGGCGGCCAGAAATTGGAAAATTACAATTTTTTCAGAGGTATTATAGATAGGGTCTCTAACATTCAAAGGGTCCAAAATTTGCTCAAAATTATTCTATTCCTAATGGTTTTCAAGATGATCAACATTTGTTGGTTTCCAGCAAAGTTCAAGATGGCGGCCAGAATTTTGAAAATTATAAATTTTTCAAAGGCATTATAGACAGGGTCTCTAACACCCAAAGGGTCCTAAATTTGCCAAATATTGTTCTATATCTATTGGTTTTGGAGATAATCAATATTTTCAATTTCCGGCAAAATTCAAGATGGCCGGAATTCAGAATATTAAAAATTTTTCAGAGACATCATATGCAGGGTTTATAATACTCAAAGGATCCAAAATTTGCTCGAAATTGCTCTATCTCTAATGGTTTTGAGATAATCAACATTTTTGATTTCTGACAAAATTTAAGATGGCAGCCGAAATGCGGAAAATTCGGAAAAAACAGCCTCATGACATTAAAAAATGCAATCCCGGCCAGGTTTCATCACAAAACATAAACTCTACACAAATTTAAGATAAATTGCTTACAAACTCGTCACAAGTGAAAAGCCCATGCTATTTTGACATAGGTAACCACAGAATATTTTAGTTCAATTTTCAAAATGAATCAGCCATTAGCAAAATAATGTAACATTTTTAACAAGATATGCATACATATTTCATGTAGACATATTTTTTTTTTGTATGCATGGGGTTTGTTCACTAAAATATATCTCTCATAGACAGGCATCTGTCTGGTCGAGTCTTACATTATGCCTTCTGTACATGAACAAATATATTTCACCAAGCCAGTTACAAGTGAAGGTCAAGGCTGCACAACATTGGTACTGATTTTGTAAACAACTACCCATTAATACCTGTACTGGTGAGACAAAGTTTCCGTTTTAAACTGGCTACACCTACATTTACATGACACAGAGTGTTATGAATTAAAAACAATCTTCAAATTCACAAAATACTACACATATTTTATACAAGTACAAATGTGTTATTGTTATCTGCTGTCTACCACTTTGTCTCGCTGTATCACTGATTCTTCAAACTTTATCATGAATGTGGTGCCTTTGTGCCAATGTGCGGTTACCTTTGCTGGCTGAAAGAGAGAAAATATAAAAAAAATAAAATGTTAAAGTGGGCATGAGACCTGGAATTAAGTACAAATACTTTGCCAAGGTACAAGTACTTTTGATAATGTACACCCCAGAAGTATGATTACTGGTTCATCAAAACTTACATTTTAAACTGACAGAATTTACGAAATTTTATAGCTGAAAGTTTTATCTCAGACCTATCTCAGTTGAATAAGCTTAAATGAAAAGGCTTTGATCCAAAACTCATCTTAGACCAAAAACTCAATTTTGAAAAACTGGTTCAGCCTGAGACTGGGCCAACCAAGTTTGAGGAGTTTCATGACCTTGACCCTTATATGTGTATTCCATTGAAATACTTACAAAGTTACAACCATTCAATACTGCTTCAATGATTCCTGCTTCGAATGATGCACAGTTAAGTCCACCTGAAATATAAGCATTTTACAGATATGTCACAGATACCCTCACTCATACTGTAACATACCGTATTTAACCGGTATATTTAGAATGAATGTAGGATGCTTCAGACATGGAGATTTTGAACTAGGACTTTCCAGCTAAGGATGTTTCGGACAGGCCTTTTTCCAAGGGTGGACGTTTCTGTCAGATTTATTTTTTTTATGCACATTTCTTTCTTTGCCAGTGCACAGGTGAAATTGGATTTATCTGTAAGTGCACATGTGGAATTATATTCCTGTTAAAACTATTTATGGTAGATCAATTATAGTAACAGCAACTATAGCAACTATACTATAGTCAGTTCACCGTTGAAGGCCATTGGAGTCAGACCACTGGTACACACCCAACCAACTTTGTGCAGTATGACACTGGGTTAGATGCTGAAGAACATGTTATTGTATTTGCAACTGAAGTGTACCTATAACAACTCACTTCCTGTAACATTTGGTGCATGGATGGTACCTTTGCTTTTGACCCTTAGCTGTTTCATGAGTTGTATTACGTCCAATCAAAATACAGTGCTGTTTTTCTGCCGCGAGCCTATGCTTTACTGCAGCATAAAACCCACACTTCTTATGAAATCATGCTACATATGTTAGAAGAAGCAAGAGGTGATCCTTTCCAAAAATAAAATTAAGTACAAAACAAATATTTTTTTAAAAAAATTGATTCTGAAACAAAAACTAGAAATAGGCCGCCCTGTTGATAGTAGATGCGAATAGAAACAGGATAGCATAGAAGAACACACATTATCATGTGTAATGTCCACGCATGAACCTTTTGCCCAAATTGTACAGTAGTCTTACAAGACCCTGTTTCATTTGTAAAATATATCAATGATGCTTAAATATTTGTTAGTGTAGATGTAAATTATTTCAGCTTCATGCCTTTTTGCATTGGTTGGGTTGAAAATTTTGACGAAATCACTCTATCTTGCACGGTTAAGAAGATAGAAGCAAATTCCTGTTTTTCTATTTTTGGCAAAAATTTGAAAATTCAAAATGGCCGCCATTTTTGGGAAAAGGAAATTTTTTTGAAAATTGCCAAGAGTACATTTCTTAGATACCCTATGGGTTGAAAATTTCAACGAAATAACTCTATTTTGCACGGTTAAGGCCAGTTTGTGTTTTTCCATTTTGGGCAAAAATTGGAAAATTCAAAATGGCTGCCATTTTTGGGGAGGGGAAAATTTTTTGAAAATTGCAAAGATTACATTCCTAATGTGGGTGTTCCACCACACGACTAAGGCTCCCGATTAAGGGTTTTTGGGGGTCGGTTTGAAATATTTGCTTAGTCCCAGACCTTCTGTAAGGGTCGGTTGTGGTCGGTTGGGGCCGTGTGAAAAATCAAACATGTTTGATATTTCACACGACTACAACCGATTCCTATTTCCCGCCGTCAACAAAATGTCCAGTCCCAGGCGTCCTCAGGCCTCCTCAGACCCAAATTTACAGAGTCGGTTGTTGTCCCAGGCGTCCTGCGACCCTTAGTCCCAGACCTCCGTAGCTTAGTCCCAGGCGGCCGGTTCTTAATCCCAGACTCAAATATGATGCGTATGAATTTCATGCGTCTGAAAGTGAGTCGGTTTCATTAGTCCCCGGAAGCCTCAGACCGTCTGCGGTGTCCTGCGACCCAAAAATCAAGGTCTGGGACTAAGAACCGACTAAGGGTAACCGACCCTAACCGATCCAAACCGGCCTCCCCAGGACGCCTGGGACCACGCATTTTCAGTCTGCGGCGGCCTGAGGACGCCCCAGGCGGCCTGGGACTAACAACCGATTAAGAACCGACTGTTTTCCGCGCGTTGGAAATTAAAACGAGGCAATGAGCAGGTCTGGGACTATATAAGCGACCGCGCACACTTTGTCATTGTTACTGACTGTTTGGCTACTGAGAGACGTGTGTCACTGATTTGTAGGGGTTTTCAATTTTTATTTTACATTTTATATACTTGAGCTTAAGGCAAATTTCACAGTTAGGAGACACATTTTACTATTTTTTTATTATTTTGTCGACTGGATCATGAGAAAAGAGAAAGGAGGGAAGAGAGGAAGGAAAAAGATGGATGAGAGGGAGAAGGAAAGTCAAGTAGAGGAGAGGAGTGAAGTTATTACAGAAGAAGGAAGTGAGAGGAGAGAGGAGGAGGAGATTCAGGAAGATCCAGCTATTGGGGAAGCTGTGGCAGAAGAAGAAGAGAGGTGTGAGGAAGATCCGGAGTGCCATTCTTCAGCCAAGAGAGCCAGGGTGTGTGCCACTTTTACAGACAGTGATGAAGTTTCCATTGTAGAATTCGTCAAGCTGCACCCTGAACTGTATGACAAGGAACATTCACGTTTCCACGACAGGAATAGAAGAGAGGCTCTCTGGGCAGAAATATCTGCAGAACTTAAGCTCCAGCCCTTTGATGTGAGAAGGTGGTTTGAGTCCCAGCGAACCCGTTATGGAAAGCTGTCTAAGCTCCAATCTGGCCAAGCCCCGAGGGAGATGACCAAGAAACAGTCCTGGGTCTACCAACAGATGGGTTTTCTTAAAACCCACATCAGAAGAAAGGGGGCCAATAGAAGTTCAGGTTTTGAGGCCAGTCCAAATACCAGCAAGCAGGACGAATCACGTGGGTCAACTACTGACACAGAACACCTCGAGTCCAGTGTCCTGAGGGAGAGGAGTCAGTCCATCATTACATCAACACCCGTTTCAACTACAGACTCCAAGATTCTCGAACACTTTGAGCAGATGAGGACACTTATCTCAGGTTTTCTGCATCAGAAGTCAGACAGGCAGCCCTTCTTTGACTACGTGGCATCAGAGGCCGAAAAGATGACTCAAGAAGAATTTGAAGAATTAAAGGGCAAGATATTCAGAGATATCGAAAATATTAAGAGTAACCGCAGACGTCAGCCATTGCCCAGAAGATCAGCCACTGTTACCACGGAGTCCCAGAGGGTCGGCCTACTGCCAACAACCACTCCACAGGCGTCAAGTTCCACTCAAGCAGCAGCTAGCAGCAGTTTTGTGTACTATACACCAAGCCCCATTGGCTTCAGCAACCCTACATCTGTCCTAACTGTACAGGACGAAGGGAGCAGACACAATCTGAGTGGAATCTTAAGCCAGCTACCAGATCTGACATCAACACAGATCGTCGAGCAGCCTCAGCAGCAGCAGCAACAACCGCAGCAGCAGCTCTTTACTATCACCACTTCAGCACCGCCTCAACAGCAGCAGCAGCCTCCTCAGTAGCCATCCAGTCAGGGCGGGTCTTTGACCTGCCAGGCCCTTTTCAGGGCCACCAATTCTTCCAAAAACAATTATTCAGCTACGTGTTCTTCCAATTCCCCTCCCAAAACAAAAAAGTTCAGTACAAATACTTATCACAAGAAAAAAAAAGTTAAAGTCCAACACTTACACCACCCCAAACATGAAACAAATAACCCATGGTACTACACATAACCAAAAAGGCCACATAAAAAAAATATTAAAAGTAACTCCCAATATGGCCATTAATCAGCCCATTTTTAGATTAAAATCCATGGGATAGTTTAAAATCTGTAATTGAAAAGTCCAACACTTGCACCTTCCCTAGAGTTAAAAGGCATAATTACATACTTACCAACCCACAAACAGACAAACCCAATACCAAACATAACCCCCAAATAACAAACCCAGTACCAAACCTAATACCCAACTACCCCAAAAAAACCCAACCCCAGTAACCACCAACCAACAAACACCCAAACCCAAAAGTAGATAGAACCCGTGCCAACGAACTGACAAACTATTTAGCAAACACAATCCCCCATTATTGAAAGCAAAACTAGTTCCATGGTTATATTTTCCAAATTTTTGTGATTAGAAATGAATATTTAAAATTGAATATTTCCATAAAAAAATTTCTGCTACAAATAAGTTTCCCAGCCATGAAAAAAGAAAAATGTTTAAATTATGATGTGGATTTGAAAATATATAAAATAATTATTCAATTTAGGATATTATGTGTCACTTTGTGTTTCGCTTTTGTTTAACAGTGGGTTTGTCTGTTTGTTGGGTGAGTAAGTTGTGTTTGTCTGTTTGTCTGTCTGAACAAGTTATGTTTGGCATGGGGTTTGTCTGTTTGTACGTCTCAACAAGTTATGTTTGGCATGGGGTTTGTCTGTTTGTACGTCTCGACAGGTTATGTTTGCCATGGGGTTTGTCTGTTTGTCCGTCTCAACAAGTTATGTTTGGCATGGGGTTTGTCTGTTTGTCCACATAGCTGATTAATTGTTTTTGGAATATTTGGTAGTCCTGAAAAGGACTGTTATAGTTAGTCCTGAAAAGGACTGTTTACTGCAACAGGACTTATATTCTGCCATCTTGCCAGGCCACTGCTCCCTCATTATTGAAGTAGTCCTTCAGGTAATCCCTCTGTCTTTTGGCCTCTCTAGCAGGGTTTCTGTCTTGGCCACCACCAGCAGCACCACCAATCAATCCACAATCACCAGGCACATCATCATCATCCCCCCCAGGCTGCTGACCAGCAGGTTGACCTTGATACTGGCTTCTGAGTATATTGTGCAGAACCACACAGGTCATGACCACTTCTCTAACTGTTTCTGGGGGTAGTTCAATGGTGGTCCTCATGACTCTAAATCTTGACACAAGGATGCCAAAAGCGTTCTCCACAACTCTCCTGCCCCTTGATATTCTGTAGTTGGCAATCCTTTCCTCCCTTGTTAACAGCCTTCTGCCATAGGGTTTCATGAGCCAGGTCTTCAGGGCAAAGGCATCATCTGCCAAAATGAAGTAGGGGACATCTCTACCACCCTGTGTTATAGGAGCTGGGTCAGGGAAGCCTATCCTGCCATCTTCAATCCTCCTCTTCAGCTGAGAGGCATTAAATATCTGGGCATCTGAGCAAGACCCTTCTGTACCCACATCCACCCATCTGAATTTGTACTGCCCATCTACCAAGGCCAACATGACAATGGAAAAGAACCCCTTGTAGTTGTGGTAGAGGGCTCCAGAGTTCTTGGGTTTCTTCAGGGCCACATGCTTTCCATCCAGGGCTCCCAGGGCATGTGGAACATTCCACCTGATCCTGAATTCCCTTTCCAGTTCTTTCCACTCATCTGGAGTAGTAGGACATTTGAGGTACTCTCTGGTGAACTCATCCTGGATGGCCCTGCAGACCTCTGGTAGAAACTTGGAAATGGTGGATCTGCCAACCCTGAACTGACAGGATAATGATGTGTATGACTCTCCAGTGGCCAGATATCTGATGGTGAGGGCTAACTTCTCCCCAACACTGATAGGAGCTCTGTAGTTGGTGGCCTGCCTGGCTAGACGTGGTTCCAGTCTGGTCTTCATCATTTCAAAGAATTCTGGGGTCATCCTCATGTAGTTGGTGAATCCTGGAATGTCTGTGGCATACAGATCAGCCATAATGTTGTGGTAGGCCCCCCTCTCCTCTCTCTGCAGAAGCCATGGCCTGACCCACATGTTGTGCCTTCTTCTAGGTCTCTGTATGGGTGCTGGTGGTGCTGGTGAGGACGCCGGTAGTTAATCGTGTGTTAGTCGGCTCTTAGTCCCAGGAGGCCTGAGGCATCCTGGGACCCAGTCGGTTTGTGTCCGACAGGATCGTGGTTGAAACCGACCCGAAAACTGGCTTAGTCGGTTCTTAGTCCCAGACCAGTCGGGGACTGTCTGCGGCCGCCTGAGGCGTCCTGAGGTGTCCTGAGGCGTCCTGGGGACGATCTGTTCTTAATCCCAGACTTCAGTACCGACCCAGTATTCCCGCCCATTTTTGTCTTTTTTCAACCGACTGTGCACGATTAAGGGTCGCCGACAGGATCGGGGCTTAATCCTTTGGTGGAACAGGGGCATTAGATACCCTGTGGGTTGAAAATTTCGACGAAATCGCTCTATCTCGCATGGTTAAGGAGATAGAAGGAAATTTGTGTTTTGCCATTTTTGGCAAAACTTCGAAAATTCAAAATGGCCGCCATTTTTGGGGAGGGGAACATTTTTGGTAAATTGCAAAGATTGCATTCCTTAGATACCCTGTGGGTCGAAAATTTCGACGAAATCACTCTATCTCGCACGGTTAAGAAGATAGAAGCAAATTACTGTTTTGCCATTTTTGGCAACAATTCGAAAATTCAAAATGGCCGCCATTTTTGGGGAGGGGAAAATTTTTTAAAAATTAACAAGAGTACAATGCTCAGATACCCTGTGGGTCGAAAATTTTGACGAAATCGCTCTATCTGGCACGGTTAAGGAGATAGAAGAAAATTTGTGTTTTGCCATTTTTGGCAAAAATTCGAAAATTCAAAATGGCCGCCATTTTTGGGGAGGGGAAAATTTTTTTTAAAATTACCAAGAGTACAATGCTCAGATACCCTGTGGGTCGAAAATTTTGACGAAATCGCTCTATCTGGCACGGTTAAGGAGATAGAAGAAAATTAGTGTTTTGCCATTTTTGGCAAAAATTCGAAAATTCAAAATGGCCGCCATTTTTGGGGAGGGGAAAATTTTTTGAAAATTGCAAAGATTGCATTCCTTAGATACCCTGTGGGTCGAAAATTTCGACG
The DNA here is from genome assembly GCA_964017235.1 of Sabellastarte sp. h YS-2021. NCBI lineage: Eukaryota > Metazoa > Annelida > Polychaeta > Sabellida > Sabellidae > Sabellastarte > Sabellastarte sp. h YS-2021. The sequence continues at coordinate 180,367,100 of OZ024929.1, read as the reverse complement.
AAATCTCTCTATCTGGCACGGTTAAGGAGATAGAAGCAAATTTGTGTTTTGCCATTTTTGGCAAAAATTCGAAAATTCAAAATGGCCGCCATTTTTGGGGAGGGGAAAATTTTTGGAAAATTGCAAAGATTGCATTCCTTAGATACCCTGTGGGTCGAAAATTTCGATGAAATCGCTCTATCTGGCACGGTTAAGGAGATAGAAGCAAATTTGTGTTTTGCCATTTTTGGCAAAAATTCAAAAATTCAAAATGGCCGCCATTTTTGGGGAGGGGAAAACTTTTTAAAAGTTGGCAAGAGTAGAATTCTCAGATACCCTGTGGGTCGAAAATTTTGCCGAAATCGCTCTATCTCGCACGGTTAAGGAGATAGAAGCAAATTAGTGTTTTGCCATTTTTGGCAAAAATTCGAAAATTCAAAATGGCCGCCATTTTTGGGGAGGGGAAAATTTTTGGAAAATTGCATAGATTGCATTCCTTAGATACCCTGTGGGTCAAAAATTCTGTCGAAATCGCTCTATCTCTTACGGTTTCTGAGATATTAGCAAATTACTCAAAAGTAGTACTGAAAATACACAATGAAGTACCTAAATGGCTATTACTCATGTACTGACAAAGCTATCAGTCCCACATGCAATACCAAGCGAGCTATGGACATAACAATCTTGTATTCAAAATTGTAGTAAAATATCTTTAATTATTTTGGCTTAAATGCACGGAAACCAATGGGTACTGAAAATAGCTGTACTTAAGTATTACTCAGTAAGCAAAAGAGGTACAACAGCCAAAAGCAATCCCAAGCAAGCTACTGACCCAATAAGCCTGCATACCAAATTTGGTGACAATAGCTCTAATACTTTTCCTTTAAATGAGCGGAAACCATGCGTGACGCCGGACATCGGACGCCGGATGCCGGACATCGGACAACGGACATCGGACGGCGAAAAAAGCAAAAATAATATATCCACCCCCCAGGGGGGTGGACATAATAACTGTCCAAAGTGTCCACCCATGAAAAAATGCCTGTCTAAAACATCCTAGGGTGTAATGTATGTCCACAGTATTTAGAACAGCCAGATACAGCAAAACAAATACTCAAATAAAAATAAAATATTGTTTATTGTCAATAGAGACCACACTTACATAGAAGATCTGTGTAAAATTGTAAGAAAAGATAGCAGTATAGTATTTTTATTATCCACCATGTGACTTGTTTCACTCATAATAAGGGGAAGTAAAGAAATGGAATATTATACACGCAAAAATGGTGAAGTTAAAAATTAGAAGATTTTAATCGCTACTGCCCCTTACTATAGGCATTTTTTGAGGCCTTAATTTGTTTCCAGGACAAATACTTTTGCCTAAGATGCTTTGATAAAAAAAAACACATTTGAAGTTTGTAAAATAAGATCTATGAGCACTTCTAACTAACACTACAAATGCAAACCTTTGTCTTTTGGAACTGATATAAACCTATTCACAAGTGGTTCACTTTCTATGATATAGTCTGCAAAATAGAACAAAGAAACAAATGTAACAAATGTTATTGTCAGATATTGTGATAACAAGTTGTTATAAACAACTAGGGCTGTGATATCTGCTATAGGAATAAAAGACATATTCGAGTGCTTTATGATGGTTTTAAACTATCGATCAGCTGAATATTAAAGCCACAAAGCCCGAAGGGCTGAGTGCTTTAATACAGCAGATCCCCAAATTGAAGTCCCCAAATATACAAAAAATATGGGATAAAAGTATACAATTTCTTCTGATTTCGGGTTTGTTGCCAATATTTAAGTTTTCCTTCAATTATGTGCGCTGACACATGAGATGGCGATTGTGAAATGATGTCACTGTATTTGAAGTAAAATGCTCTCTATACCGAGATACCAATGCTACTGACCTGTCCCTATTAAACATCAGGTCAACAAATTTGAATATAAATAAGGTTTCACCCACGTTATGTACAGAAATACAGTTTTCACCCGTTTTGTCAACATGCACCACCTGAGTTCTATTACCCTGGCAACCCATCACAGCACAGCATGTAATACAAGGGAAGTTTTATAAAGACGATCATCAGGTATAAATGACCTCGTACATAAAAAGAATGGTTGTTTTGTATATTAACATGAATACGCAAAAAGGAAAACAAAGTTATATGAAGAGTTCAACACTAACCAAATATATAGAAAAGTCTAAGTTGTGGTTTTACATCCTGTTAAATAGCCAGGGTCATATTGTGACAGGTACTCAGCATTGTCTCTTGTGGGAGTCGAATATCCACACAGAGGTGACAGACTATGATAAGTCGCCAAACCTGCTAACTCAAACAAGCCACTGAGGACCTCTCATTTAAAAATACACCAAATATACATGAAGTATCTATCAGATAACAGAGAATCTTCCCAAACTGTTGATCACAGTCCATTTTTACTGAATGTGTGGTATAAATATTAGATGTAAGGTTTTAAACAAATCAATACAAGAGACAAGGGTATGAAAATAAAACTTGCAAGTTCGTTCATCATCATTTGATCGCTCGAGTTTGTCTGCCTCTTTGCCAAAGAGATTCTGAAAAACAGACATAATCAAATGATAAACAACATGCACTCGGAGAGAGCAGAACACTTGACTGGATCTGATATACCTTTGACAAACATCCCTACAAAGAAATAATGAATAAAGTGACGTAACTAGGACATACTACAAATTTGCTACGTCACAAGAGAGTCCAATTCTGATTGGACAGATATTTGTGAGGAAGAAACCTGTTATGGTATTGATTTTTTACATATGTGACGAAGAGAAGCTGAATTCACTGTATATGCCCAATTCAAACTAAGAAAAACTCTCTCCTGACTTTAATTTTCAGATTTCACCAAATTCAAAGGAATTTGTCTGTACTCCATGAAGTATCTCCCCACCAAATTTGTGGTCGATTGATGTTATAGTTTTTGAGTTATAAGGCCAAAATGGTGCACAGACAGACGGACAGAAAGACAGACAAAACAGATCAACCCTCTCCTCTTGTCGAGCATTAATGAGTAATTCCACTTTTACAGAAGGTTTTACCAGCACATGAAAGAAAATTTACAAGATTAAATTCATCAAGAATGGATATGAAAGGTCAAATATATAGCTTTTTCAACTGGGGCTTCCAATACATAAATTTAAAATGTTGCATTTGAAGAAAAAAAGTGAGATGCTCCAAAATTAGATTATGCATAAATAAATTATAAAGGCTTAACAAATTTATATAATTGATAACTTTTACTTTTTAAACATGTGGATGTTTAATCCATTATTTCTTTAATGATATTAATACATTTTATCAAATAAGACTAGCTTTCCACTCCAACAGAGTTCTATTATTTACATAAATCATTCTGTGAAGAACAAGTGTCCATGTTAAACATGTGTCAATATTGAATACATTGCTTACCTTCCAAAAGTTGGACTTGATAAAGGTCAACATATTCAGCAACTTGATCTCTCTCTTGTAGCCTTGCTTTTCTCTCAGAAAAACAATATCTAACATTCTCACTCCTACTTGATACCCCAGTTCACTTAATCTGGAACAAAAACAAACCTATGTAAACATGTTGATCAAGAAAAATAAAAACAAAGGGGTAACTTACACAGAGTGAAAACTTAAAGAAACTTTTGATTTTTCTTTGCTAGACTGATTCTGCTGTTTTTGTTGGCGTGACAGGAAGTACAAATTCAATTTAGGTTAATATTATTTGAACAACCCTGTTCAATTGTGAAAAGAACCACAGAAATATACGAATAAACTTTAGGATGAAAGTGTTTAGAATTTCTTCATGTTTTAAGCATGTGCTCTACCGAGGCTTGCATTTTTAGGGATCACTTTTTTTTGTCTCCGGACTTTCATGAATTATGGCATCTGAGTGCCTGTCTGTTCACTGAAGTTAAGTGGCAATGGACTACGTTAATACTGGGATGGGTGGCCGCTTCATTGCACTACTGCAGTCTCTGATGGCTTTGCGACTCGCACTTGTAGACCAAAACCCCTTTCGGCCTTGCTTATTCTCGTTGTCTTCAGACCAATCCTTGCTGGTTCAATAGCCATAGCTTTTAAAATGATATTGCGTAATTTTATGACAGTTCAACTTACTTTGTCTGAAGTTCTGGAACAGACCCAACCCTATTTTGGCAGTACTGAACCATTTCAGAAAACAGAAGGGCAAATGTGCTGATGTTAACCTGAAGTAAAATTTAAAAAATACAAATAAGTAATTTTTTGCAAGTACCCCATTCTAATACACACGTCAAATACAAGTACAAATACAATTCAATTAAATATTTACTCAAACCAATTAACAAAAATAACACAGATACACAGGAAACTGTTTAAAAAATTTTAATTTTTAAAAATATAATTCGAAGAAAGCTTTTAAGAATATTTTGAACATGCATGTTACTGTAAAATCAGTAAAAATATGTATTTACTGGTTTAGTACCTGTGTTATTTCTCACGTTTACCAGTTTGAGTTTCAGTAAATGTGAGAAATGAAACTTGGAGGTTCACTGGTTGTATATAAATATATATAAATTTTAACATATTAAGTTAACTATACAATCAATAAGTTTACTTCATACAACAGAAATTTTACTTCAACAATTAAGACACAGTGATTCAATTACAAATTTCCGTGTATCCTTGAATCTACTGTTAACCAGAGACTTTCAGTTTTGATTAAAATTAAATGAATGAAAGATTAAGTTTGTGTCATTTTCTTATGATCTTAATTCAGGCAATAAGTGTTTCTTCTTAGGGTCCCAGATCAAAGAACTATACAAAGAAACACTGAAAATGGCAGTTAACCATAAATGGATTTCATCATTGCCTTCCAGTGACCTAACCCCACCCATCCTTAATTCAGTTTATTTGTTAAATCATTGATTTAAAGAGGACAAAGTAAGAAATAGAAAGTATAGAGTAAATTTTTAATACCTTTGAAACTGTTTTCATTTTACCGTCGATAACAAACAACCATTTGTGAAATAAGAACACCGTATACACAGAAAATTAATCGAATTAAAAAAATAAAACTAAAGAGCCTTGTTATCAAATGATAACATATATGCACATCATATGATTTAAAAACATAATATTTTAATTTTTTTTGAAATGCAAAACAGTGCAGTTTTTTGAATGGTACAAAAAAGAAAATAGATTGCATTCATGGCCTAATTGCCCACAACTCTGCAAATACTGTTTCCCCCAACTTTTGAAAAACTGTTTCCCTCCATTAACTTTCAAAGTAGTAGTATCAGTGAACAAGTATCCACTTTCTAGTTTATAATCCCGGGAAAGATTTGAAAGTGTTAATATTACACTGTGTCTAGATTTGACCTTGAACCAGGGGCCCAAGGTCAAATCTGACCACATCAGAAGATTCGCAGCCCATGATTTCCTATAGGTTGGTTTCACATTGCAAACCTCTAGGACAAATAATAAGAGAGTTATAAGCACTTTTAAGTTTGGCTATCCTTGTTTGGCCTTCAAGGAGAGGCCCAAGGTCAAATCTGACCACATCAAAAGATTCACAGCCCATGATTTCCTATAGGTTGGTTTCACATTGCAAACCTCTAGGACCAATAATAAGCAAGTTATAAGCACCTTTAAGTTTGCCTATCCTCGTTTGACCTTGAAGGAGAGGGTCAAGGTCAAATCTGACCACATCAGAAGATTCGCAGCCCATAATTTCCCTATAGGTTGGTTTCACATTACAAACCTGTAGGACCAATAATAAGGGAGTTATAAGCACTTTTAAGTTTGGCTATCATCATTTGACCTTGAAGGGGTGCCCAAGGTCGAATCCGACCACATCAAAAGATTCGCAGCGCATGATTTCCTATACGTTGATTTCACATTGCAAACCTCTAGGACCAATAATAAGCGAGATATAAGCACTTTTAAGTTTGGCTATCCTCGTTTGACCTTGAAGGAGGGGCCCAAGGTCAAATCTGACCACATCAAAAGATTCCCAGCCCATGATTTCCTATAAGTTGGTTTCACATTACAAACCTCTAGGACCAATAATAAGCGAGTTAAAAGCATACTGCCCTTTTCTATATTAACTAGAGGATCGCTCCCAAAAAAAAAATAATGTTTTTGCATAGCAAAAACAAAGCGTCCCGAAAAGGATATAAAGGTGGGTGCTAAAGTATTAAGAAAATGCTTCGTTTCTAGCCTTATACTGTTGTGGCAACCAAAGTCAGTGCAGTCTGCTCTATCTAGCACGGTTTTCAAGATATAAGCATTTTTGTGTTTTGCAAAAATTCGAAAATTCAAAATGTCCGCTATATTTGGCGAGACAAAAATATTTTGAAAATTGGCATAGCTACTCGGCAGAGATACCCAGCAGGTCAAACATTTTGTTGAGTTCGCTCCATCTAGCACGGTTTTCGAGATATAAGCATTTTTGTGTTTTGCAAAAACTTTGAAAATTCAAAATGGCCACCACTTTTGGGGAGACAAAAATTTTTGACAAGACCACTGCCGTGGTGTGTATCTCCCGCCGAGCATTAAAGGAGAAGAAATAGCTTTTCCGAGATATTCACAATTTTTCATTTTCGTGTGTGAAAGCTCTTTCAAAAGTAGGTGAATGAGTTATTTGAGAAAAATTGGCTATCTGCAATACTATTAAGAGATAATTCACATTTACTCCTTTTGAGTAGGTGAGTAATTACCTACGGGTCTGGAACTTCACCAAGTGAAAGTTCTCCCAAAAGTAGATGAATGAGTTATTCGATAGAAATTGGGTATCCGCAATACTTTTAGAGATAATTCACATTTACTCATTTTGAGTAGGTGAATAATTAGCTATGGGTCTGAAACTTCACGGAGTGAAAGCTTTCCCAAAAGTAGGTGAATGAGTTATTTGAGAAAAATTGGCAATCTGCAATACTTTTAGAGATAGTTCGCATTTACTCATTTTGAGTAGGCAAGTAATTAGCTATGGGTCTGAAACTTCACCATGTGAAAGCTCTCCCACAAGTAGATGAATGAGTATTTGATAAAAATTGGGTATCCGCAATACTTTTACAGATAATTAGCATTTACTCATTTTGAGTAGGTGAATAATTAGCTATGGGTCTGAAACTTCACGGAGTGAAAGCTCTCCCAAAAGTAGGTGAATGAGTTATTTGACAAAAATTGGCTATCTGCAATACTTTTAGAGATAATTCACATTTACTCATTTTGAGTAGGTGAGTAATTAGCTATGGGTCTGAAACTTCACCAAGTGAAAGCTCTCCCAAAAGTAGGTGAATGATTTATTTGAGAAAAATTGGCTATCCGCAATACTTTTAGAGATAATTCGCATTTACTCATTTTGAGTAGGTGAGTAATTAGCTATGGGTCTGAAACTTCACCATGTGAAAGCTCTTCCAAAAGTAGGTGAATGAGTTATTTGATAAAAATTGGGTATCCACAATACTTTTACAGATAATTAGCATTTACTCATTTTGAGTAGGTGAATAATTAGCTATGGGTCTGAAACTTCATGGAGTGAAAGCTCTCCCAAAAGTAGGTGAATGAGTTATTTGAGAAAAATTGGCTATCTGCAATACTTTTAGAGATAATTCGCATTTACTCATTTTGAGTAGGTGAGTAATTAGCTATGGGTCTGAAACTTCACCATGTGAAAGCTCTTCCAAAAGTAGGTGAATGAGTTATTTGAGCAAAATTGGCTATCTGCAATACTTTTAAGAGATAATTCGCATTTACTCATTTTGAGTAGGTCAATAATTAGCTATGGGTCTGAAACTTCACCATGTGAAAGCTCTCCCAAAAGTACATGAATGAGTTGTTTGATGAAAATTGGGTATCCGCAATAGTTTTTGAGATAATTAGCATTTACTCATTTTGAGTAGGTGAGAAATTAACTACGGGTCTGGAACTTCACCGAGTGAAAGCTCTCCCAAAAGTAGGTGAATGAGTTATTTGAGAAAAATTGGCTATCTGCAATACTTTTAGAGGTAATTCGCATTTACTCATTTTGAGTAGGTGAGTAATTAGCTATGGGTCTGAAACTTCACCATGTGAAAGCTCTTCCAAAAGTAGATGAATGAGTTATTTGAGAAAACTTGGCTATCTGCAATACTTTTAAGAGATAATTCACATTTACTCATTTTGAGTAGGTGAGTAATTATCTACGGGTCTGAAACTTCACCATGTGAAAGCTCTCCCAAAAGTAGATGAATGAGTTATTTGATAAAAATTGGGTATCCGCAATAGTTTTAGAGATAATTAGCATTTACTCATTTTGAGTAGGTGAATAATTAGCTACGGGTCTGAAACTTCACCGAGTGAAAGCTCTTTGGGATAGCTGCTCTGCAGAGATACCCTGTGGGTCAAAAATTTCGTCGAAATCGCTCTATCTAGCAGGGTTTTCGAGATATAAGCATTTTTATGTTTTGCAATTTTTGCGAAAAATTCGAAAATTCAAAATGGCTGCCATTTTTGGCGAGACAAAATTTTTTTGAAAATAGGCATGGCTACTCTGCAGAGATACCCTGTGGGTCAAAAATTTCTTCGAAATCGCTCTATCTAGTACGGTTTTCGAGATATAAGCATTTTTGTGTTTTGCAATTTTTGCGAAAAATTGGAAAATTTAAAATGGCCGCCATTTTTGGCGAGACAAAATTTTTTTGAAAATTGGCATAACTACTCTGCAGAGATACCCTGCGGGTCAAAAATTTCGTCGAAATCGCTCTATCTAGCACGGTTTTCGAGATATAAGCATTTTTGTGTTTTCCTTATTTGGAAAATTCATAATGATTAATTAATCATTAATTACTCGGCCATTTCTTAACCAATCAATGCCAAAATCTAATGATTTCTAGATTTTAATAGAATGAATGTATTTGCCAAGTTTCAGGTGAATTGATAAAAATCCTTTCAAGTTATCATCCGGACAAGCTTCCCCATCGAAAAAAGACATTTTTGGTCATGTGACCTCTCTGATTGGTTGAAATGTCACTGCAGCATATTCAAAAAAATTCCCCAAGGCTGCTGCCTAAACCTGCCAAATTTGAAAAGAATCCGCCTAACGGTTACAGAGTTATAAGGAAAACAAAATGCGGAGCCGCCGGAGCCTGAAGGTCTCCCATACCCAAACAAGCGTCCCTTGCAGGACGCTTAATAAAGGACAAAAGTCTCCTATATAGGATATAGTATATAAAATAAGCACATACACAGATCATAATTGATTCTCTCATGTTACATCAAAGATAAAACAACTTCTGCCATCAAAGCTTGTCATCTTACTTTTTTGTTGGATCCAAATTTAAATATGTTAAGTGTCCAGATGTAGATTGGTAATGTGATATTTTTCAATAACAAAAGGGCTATGGAGGGGGGGGGGGGGCTTTGGTACTTGTACCTCAAAAGTAAGAGGGTGGGCTTTGGTACTGCCGGTACTTAGCTAAAAGTAGGGGAACTTGTGTCAGTCTTATATTCATCCAAGCTAAAATGACTGACTTCTGTCTGTCTTATGTTCATCCAATAAATTCTAAGATGCAATAATATTGATTCTTAGCAAAAAGTCATTACGATAAAAAGTTTGTTACCTTCAGAGGGACACACTGGTCCTATCCATTTTACTCTGTCATCTTGTGTTTGTGTTCTGTACCAACTTTCTCAGATGTCATAAAAGAGTGAACTCCTGAACTTTTGTAGTTGATAATATCACCGAGTGTAAACAATCCGGGATTTTTTGAAAACTTACTTATGTATGGAGTTTCAATTAAATATCCACAAAGATGAAGTACTCTTCCTTTCCACATGGAACAAGCACACTTAGAGATTACATAGCTCTACCAAGGCCCACTACCTCCAATATTGCTTGTGGGTGTAATGACAGAAAATCCATGTATTCGTAGAATCAGACGGTGATCCAGATCCCACCAAAATTCAATCATTTGTTCCTTGTGCCATTATCAACATTCTGATTTTTTTTCAACCAAATATACCCATAATTTTTTTAGTTATTTTGCAAACAAACTCTCAATGCCACAGACATAGTTTAGTCTACTTTTCTGAATTATAATAAATACCCGTCTTTAAAATATGGTAGAAGCTCTGGAAACATAGTTTAGTCTACTTTTCTGAATTATAATAAATACCCGTCTCTAAAATATGGTAGAAGCTCTGGAAACTTGTTGTGCCTTAAGAGTCCACTATTCAGTGGAGATTAAGCTCTATAAAAGTCAAATTAGAATTAGAATTGTCAGAGTGTGGGTACTCGGTGTTGTTTTTAAGCACCCGTCCCAGGCCTAACTAAAATCAACACACTGGGAGTAATTAAACTGTTGGAAGTAATAAATCTTGAGAAATACTCAGATCATAATTATGATACCATAGATTACTTAAAAAGGATAGTTCCTGTGCAACACTGAGATCTTAATTACCTGTGGATACCAGAGGGATACTCTGGGGTGATATGTAAGCAGGGGATGCTTGTGTGGTGGACCTAATTAAGATATTAAATGTACAGAAATGGACAGATACACACACAGAGCTTTGCCGATGAAGCTCACATGAGGTCTGTGTGTGGAAATCCTACTACAATAAATGCAAACAAGTCCGTGGTTTGTTTGTTTACAATTGGGCTTCTATGCATATATTCCAAGTATTATAGCCAATGTACGGGTTTTTGATATATTCATGGTTTCCCTCATTTAAACTACAAGCTCACAGTCTCATTTTTGGATGACATTTTTATAATATTTTAGAATGAATATGCATTCACACTGAACCAGAGACTTCATGGATCTAAGTTTGTTATAAATTTTGTATATTGTTGTTTATACTCATCATTGTAGGAATAAATACTGAGTGAGGCCATTTGTTACGCTAGTTATGCCTGGCAAAAATTCAAATAATGCACGAGCGCCATCCGGCATAAATAACTTTACAAATGCCTGAACATGAGGTATTTATAACTATTATGAAGACCGGCCTAACTGGTTTAAAGAAATATCCCTTTATTTTTATGAGATGATACGAACAAGGAAGCTGCGACATTACTAAGAATGCATGATCACTCTCGTAAAAGCAGCCAAATTTGATATTACCAAATTCAAACAGCCCTTCCGATTTTTAGTGGGCATTTGTTCTTCTATTTAGGTCCGCTGGGACTAAGCACACAGAAACGTTTTCATTTACTGAGCACTTCTGGTCTTTATAATGTCCATTTATGTTGTCATATTGAAAACCCGTCCATTAAGGTAGACGTGGTAACCGCGGCGATCGACCCTAACAATATCTAACGCTGTGGATCCTCCCCATTTTAAAGTAGAGATTTCAAAGATAAGCTTACCACGAAAACTGTATTAAATGATGACGCAAGTGAAACTTCGTTATAATATTTAAATGACCAGTCTAATAATGCTTTTTATATGTGTAAATATGATATAATGACTCATAGCAGCATGTTTACAATTTTTATCTACCATGTTGTAATTCTGATTGATTTGAATTTATTGCCATTTATATGTGGTTTCTCCTAAACCTCTGATTTCTATAACTGCCACTGTCAGGACTTTTTGGTATCGGGAAGTGTAGTTATCTGACTTGGATTTTTAAGTGCTTCTACAGATCACTTTTTTTGTCTCTGGACTTTCATCAATTGTGGCGCAGTGTGATGAGTATTTGTCTGCTCACTGAAGTTAAGCGGTAATGGGCTACATTAGTACTTGGATGGGTGACCATCTGAGTTCTAGACCAGCTGTGGGATGTGCCTGAGTTGGGATTTCTTTGTGTCCCCAGAGTTTCGTAAATTCTAGTGCACTACTCATGTCTCTGATGGCTTTGTGCTCGTGCTAGGGGACCAAAACACCTTTTGGACTTGTTTTCTAATTTTCTTCAGAATATATCCTTGGTGTACCTCAAATGTAAATTTTATGTTATTTGCATTAATTTTAGAATATATGATATTTGAAGAAACAACGGTTTGCTAATTGTTTGTACAAAAACTATAATATTTAGACATGGGGATTAATATGTGAAATGATCTATCAATATAGAAAATGTACTGAAAAATAATAATAAATTATTAAAATTATGTCCATTTTGTGTAAGTCAGTGACCAGTCCATCTTTGACCAGGAAGATTTTATATTGCAAGCAAGAGTTACTTGCTTTCATGTACCTATTTTGTTTGGTGTATTAAAAGTTCTAAGCTGCTTAAACATTTTTAAATTGATTGTGAAAATATTTTGACTTTCCCTAAAATAATACCAATGCAACAATAATTTGGATCACAAGTTATTGTAACCCTTTCATGGGAATTCTTCAAGCAAATAATAAAAATATTAGTGGACTTCAATTTCAATACTTAATAAATAAATATTTAAATAATAATATTAGTAATATTTTGAATAAATATTACTTCACTGCACAAAAGAAATATTGGTAATGTTAAGTTCTACTTTAGGATGCCTATGTGGTAATTTTTGTTGTGCTTGGAACCAAAGTTATTAACCAAACACTAGTCTTAGCCTGTTGTGCCTTTTTAAAAAAAATGATATTTAGACAACCCTACTGGCCTCTTACCTTTTTAAAAAAATTATCATATTTTGATCTTACTCCAGTAAGATTTGATATATGGGGTGACTTTTTAATGTGGGCTTTATCTGTAAAGTATACACGAACTAATTGATAAACACAAAAATCTTAACTTTTTTGAAGTCAATTATTAGGAGCAAGCCCTTATAGTGAATCATGTAATTGATACCATACCAGAGAGCCTAATCCTACCTAGTCAAGGGAACTGCAATCAGTATATACATGTGAAATTAATAAGAAGTACCTGTTGCTCACAAATATAATACCCTATCTCAATAGAATTTAACATCATTGTATACCATTCGATCCACAATTCAACACTGAAAACAATGGTACCTCAAAGATCAAAATGTATCCATAAATAACGATTTTGTGTCACTAAACTTACTAGAAATAATGAAAGTTTACCGCGTATCCTTCAGGGAGTTTTACTGTGAAAGCTCTTGTAAGCACTAGAACCCTAGAATACTTTATATTAACGGCAATAAATATAAACAGAAATTATATTTCAGTTATGGTCAAGAATGGTGGACACAGAATATAGAAATAAGGTTTATTAGGTGTTATACCAGAATAAATGAATAATTAATGTGAGTTTTGTAACACGTGTTGTTAGATGTCGAATATATTTTGATTTAATGAGTTTAACAAGACAATGAATCCCTAGGTTGTAATATTTTGAAAATTTCTACTTTAAAATGGGGAGGATCCACGGCGTTAGATTCCGTTAAGGTCGATCGCCGTGGTTACCACGTCTACCATCAAGGATACTTGTAGTTCATGTCATTATAGGAATATAGCATAAAAAAGCCGTCTAAACGCAGAATTTTAGACTGGTTGGCGTGGTCAGAGCACTCAGGCGTATATTTTAACTCTCAGCCAATCAGAATGACGGACACATCCATGTCATGTATCACTATGTCCGGTGGATTTGACGTTCCGGCGGATTCGATAGTTATCGCTAAAACTCGGTAAATAACATTTTTTCGGTTTGTGGGCCTTAGCAACGCCACTTTGAATTGATTCTATTTTGTAATCTGCTAAGTCCTTATATTTTACTGAGAAAATGCGACCCAAGCAGGTTCTCTGTAAAATATATGTTTATTTGTAAAAGTATATGGGAGCACAATGTATTCCGGGTTTTTCATAAAATATTGTTAAAAAATTAATTACTTATATTTTTAATATCATACAGTATTTTGGGCCATTTAAATTTTAAATTAAAGATTATTTAAATGAAGGTTTACCAGCATGTAAGAGAATTGTTTTTGGCAAAAGCTATATTGAATTTAATTTCAATTTCAGTCCAAACCATGCAAATTGCCAATTTCCAAGAGATATCGCCTGTATGATGCAAAACATTTGGTAGCAGCATATGAGAATGTCATGAAAAACAACTTATCTGTCAACAAAGCTGCCCAAATACATGGTGTTCCAGTAACTACTTTGAAAGATCGAGTTGGAGGTCGAATAGATGTTGAAAATTTCCAAGCGGGTGGGGCAACAGTTTTCAATAAATATGAGGAAGAGAAATTTTACTAACATCTTAAACAGATGGCCTCCACAGGCTATGGTTTGACTAGGTCACAGACCATCCTGTTAATTGGCCTCAGAATATGCCATTTCTGCAGGCAAACGAACTGCTGATAATATGTTGACCAAACATTGGCTATATGGCTTCCTGGGTAGATGGCCAAAATTGAAAACAGTAAAATCAAGCTCTCTTGACAGTTACAGAGCTGCATCTTATTGCCCCTCTGTGACTGAAACTTACTACACTGAGCTCACAAAAAAGATTGAGGAATTGGGACTTAGTGACTGTCCAGAATGTATTTTCAATATTGATGAAAAGGGAATTAGCCAATCACACAATCCTCAGTCATTTGTGGGGTTAGTCAAAAACCACAAGCTATAACCTCTGACAGAGAAATGGTGACAGTTATTGGTGCTGGCAATGCCTTGGGGGTCAATATTCCACCTTATTTTGTTTTCAAGGGTAAATGAATGAATCAGGATTTACTTGCAAATACTGCTCCAGGTTGTGATGGTTGTACATCTGAGACCGGCTCGTCCAACACACAAATATTCCAAAGATATTTAACTGAACATTTCATGAAGTATATGCAAACTGGAAGTAGTATAAACAAACTATTGCTGTATGATGAACATAAAAGTCACATCCATCCAGATATTTTTGAATTCGTCAGAAATCATGATATTACCTTGTTTGTCCCTCCACCACATATTTCACATCTTCTGCACCCCCTTGATGTTGCATGTTTTGGCCCATTACAAAAATTTTATGACCAAGAGGCACAAAATTCCTCCTACAAAATCCAGGTAGGGTAATTACAAAATATCATGTAGCATCAATTGCCTCAAAGGCATACATGAAAGCTCTAAGCCCAAGTAACCTTGTGGCAGCCTTTAGAAAAACAGGCAATTATCCACTCCAATCTAGTGAGGAAGCCTTGCAAAAATTGCCCTCTGAAAAGATAAACCCATCAAAAGTTTTCAGAAAACCACAACCAAATTGCACTGAAAATAGAGTTGATGAGTTTTTGAAATCAAAAAGTGTAGAAACTGTAGTTGATAATTCTGAGGCTGTAGTTAAAAAAGTTTTCGAAACACTCTCAGTCGGGTTGGAGGTAAGGCTATAACTGATTATGCTGTTTTTTCTGAAGTGAGATCAAGGCATGAAGTGGATAAAAATGAGAAGAGAAAAAAAAATCAAAATACAAATGTAAAATCAAAGTCCAAAAAAGCAAGAAATTATTTTGGCACTCCAACAGTTCCACAGCCAGGCCCATCCGCATACTATGTTTCAGATAGTGAAGAATCAACTCATGATGATTCAGATGTGTGTTGCAAATGTAAGAGATTCAGTCCCTCTTCTTTGCATGAGCAGTTGTATTCAAAAGTAATCCTTGTGAAGTGGACAAAGTGTGATATTTGTAGCCATTGGACACATCTCAGATTCTGTTGCCCAGAAAGAGTTGTGAGGAGAAATGACCCATTTAAATGTCCGTGCTGCAGAACTATTGAGGAGTAATTAATTCCGTTCTGTTGTAGTGACAAGTATTGAATTTTATTACATTTACAGTAGTACTTTTGAAAAACAAGGATTTCTTTCCAATGAACTTTTTGTAGATGTTTATAACTGAAGTAAAAATATGTGTTTCTTATTCTGTGCAGTATGCTCTGGCTGTGATCAATCACAGCAAAAATTATTAATGTAATTAAAATAGATGTTGTAAATTTGTAATTGATGTGTTATTCTTCATCTCTCCTTTTCAGGTGCCAATATCATTTGCTTCTTTCCTTCACAAGGCTTTCTTGAAATCAATCTTCTAAACAATGTTCAATGTTGCATGTACATCTTGTATTTGTTTCTGATTTTCAATTAAAAATTACAAATTCAATTGATATCAATCTTTCACTAATAAATATAAGGTCCTTAGTGACCCTGTGGTTATCAAATTTGGTTTTTAATAACTAGTTGCTAACTCTAGCCATGTAGGTTCAATCCATGGAAGTGACAATCCTAAGGTCTAGCCCTATATGACCTGGCTGTTAAACAGGACATAAAAACAACCAACTTCAATAAGATATAAATACACATTCATTGGATAATTACTGCATGGAAATGAGACAATTCCAGTTAGGCAATTCTAAATTCTTATTTTTGGTAACTTAAATGCTGGCTAAGTGATAGCTTCTGACAAATGTCTATTATTTACATTATTTTACAGCTTGCAAAGTCTTAATATTATTTGATACAATCTTTGTACCTTAAATCTTCTATTTGAGCTTTTAGTATGCCCAATGAATCACTACAATAACAATGATTCTGATTGGTCGAACCCACTGGACACTTCCTTCAAAGTGTAAACAAAGCCATACTGAGATTTAATCAATAAAATACCAAGAAATGCACCAAAAGTTCAATTTCTTTGTTGAATGGATTGAAAATGTAATTTTTGTGAATAATTGTGGGACTTTACAGTGCAAAATTACGAAATTAGCGTATTTCTTAATTTAAATCTTAGATCGTCCAATCAACCGTACGACAGGATAAGAATTGACAATTTGGTCGCAGATAAATACCATATATAAAGCTGTTGATATAATTTAAATTGGATCTTTAAAGTCAATTAATCACAGCATGGGCGTTTACTTAGTGGCTTTCTACCAGTAAACGCCCGCCTACCAGTGAACGCCCGCCTTATATATCTTTGTTGGAGGTCAAGGACAAATGCTTTTATAAGTCTACAAAATAGGCGTCCACTGGTATTTCCGGTTTGCAGATAAATTATGAAAATATAAAGCTTTGAAACAAATATTACAACATGCACCTCGGTTATTAATTGTAGTGCAGGATCATGTGAACTTGCAGGCGCCGTTACGAGAAATGCACATTTCTTGTGTTTAAGAAATGTCGAGGAATATAAACCTATAGTAGAGAGAAGAAATAAGGTCCAATAAGAAACCATCATAATTGATTACCCCTAATAATTCTTATGTATGGGAATCCATGCCAGTTAGTAACAGCAACAACTATAGTATAGGAAGCCACATTTATGGCCAATGTAGAAGCCACATGTGTATGAAATACAGAACTCTTTCAGTATAAATACATAAAAAAATATAAAGCTGTAATATAATTCAAATTCAATATATTAACTTCAGCGTGGGCGTTTACTGGTAGAATGCCACTAGAGAAAACATTATAGTGGCGTTTACTGGTAATAACTTATAATATCGCCCAACTAGTACTTAGTATAAACCACTCGTGTGTTAAATGTACAATCTGGAATATTATTATTTAGACGGCAATATTGGAAATTACTATATGTACCTCCGATTTTCCCTTACTCAGTGGTCGATCCACAATATTCGGCTTATTTAATCGAGTTGACATTTTTATTTCCACGGAAATAATCGTAAAATATGTCACATGACTTGCATTTGGTACTTCCTAAATATCGAAAATGATCTCAAACTATCTTGGGTTTTCGGTGTAAGTCCCGCTGATTACCTTATCATTAAAGTTTGATTGGCAAAGGTTGCACTATTGGATAGTCAATTGTGCCATAGCCTCCTCCACCATGATTTCTATCTTGG
Source organism: Sabellastarte sp. h YS-2021 (assembly GCA_964017235.1). NCBI lineage: Eukaryota > Metazoa > Annelida > Polychaeta > Sabellida > Sabellidae > Sabellastarte > Sabellastarte sp. h YS-2021. The sequence goes on along the minus strand of OZ024929.1, from coordinate 180,349,375 downwards.
AAATATATATTAATAACATTGGAATTCTCACATACTTTCTGCATTCATATTCAGAATTTTCAAACCAAAACCCATACTTTTGTAATTATAAACTCTATCATCATTTTCAAAAATATTACTAAAATATTGAATGGTTAGATTAATTTAATTACCTTTTGAAAGTTATGTACATTCTAAATTCATATGTGTGGTGTTTAAAACTAAACTCAATGTCATAGAATGAAAATATCTCTCTGTGATCAATGAAATTTATGTCTTGTTTGAAGACTAATTCTCATTAATCCATCATAATGTATAATACCATTCTATTCTATTCTGTACTTTTATAGCACTTAATCTCTGCTAGGCAGACTCTAAGGTACAACACCAAAATCAAATTCAAAAAATCATCTGTCCATAGCCGTTGCCAGGTCCAGTACCACAGAGACGCCGGATAGAGTGTATGCTAAGTTGGAAATGCCTTTTTGAAGAGATACGATTTTAATCTTTTCCTGAAACAGGCGAGAGTTGGGGCAGAATGGACCTCATCAGGCAAATGATTCCAAACTGTGAGAACATCAAAAGCAAAGCTGTGACCAAAGTGATTTTTTTATTTATGTACAGATGGACAGAATTGAGGAACCTCCAAGAACCTTTTATCTGGATGGTTATATCTTGTACTGCTAATATATCTTCCACAACAAGTAGACAAAAGAGGACCAAAGTAACTGGGATGACCATTGCGAAGAAACTTGTAAACTAGAGTTTCAGCTTTGAAGATACAGCGAAATTCAATTGGGAGCCAATGGAGTCATTTGAGAATAGGGGATGTCCATGTGTATTTGTTACAGTTTGTGACAATCCTAGCAAGTGTGTTTTGGATACACTGTAGTTTGCACATGTTGAGACTGGACAAACTCCTGAAGAGAGAGTTGCAGTAATCAAGGCAACTGGTCACCAAGGCATTGGCTGCCAGGATAGCAGCCTCATCAGTCAAGTCCTTTCTAACCCACCTGAGATCACGAATCTGAATGAAGCATGTCTTACAAATATTGCGGACATGATCAGCAAAGGAGAAATTAGCATCAAACCAGACACCAAGGTTCTTTACAACAACTGCTGGATGCATGAAATTACCAAATATTCTAACTGGGAGATAGGGATCTAATTTCTTGAGTTGAGCATGGGATCCGAAGATGATAAACTCTGTTTTGTCAGGATTTAATTTGAGCATACTTGACAACATCCATTTCTGAACATCCAGAAGACATGAATTCAGTTTGTCAAAAGCCAAGGCTGCATTTTTGTGAGACATATGAATAAACAACTGCGTGTCGTCTGAATAAAAGTGGAATTTGATGTCAGGATGCATTCCAATAACCTTACTCAAAGGAGTGGTGTATAAGGAGAACAGCAGAGGACCAAGAACTGAGCCTTGTGGCACTCTAAACAGCAGCTCATGCAATTCAGAGAGGATGATCCAATTCTAATTGCTTGGAAACGGTGGCTAAGATAGGACGTAAACCACTTCAAGGCTGTGCTGCACCAAACCATGACTTTTAAGACAATTAAGAAGAGTAGTCTGGTCAATTGTGTCGAACACAGCAGACAGATCCAGTAAGACCAATGTAAGACACTCATCTGACTGCTGATGTTGAGAATCTTTTAAAATTGACATCTAATTGTAATTGCTTTATAAGTGGCTCAAGGAGTAATGCACGTGATGTTGCAATTTTATTAAAAGAAAATTTTGCTCATAAAATCATAAAATTTGTTCCAGATGAAGATGGAAATTATATTTATGTTGATATGGAATTAGAAAATATAACTTTGAGAATAATCAATATTTATGCACCAAATACTGCCACTCCAAGTTTTTTTCAAACTATAGACAACCTCATTTCAGAAAATACATCAGATTATTTGATATTATGTGGTGATTTCAATTTAATATTTGACCCTAATTTGGACTGTTACAATTATGTCAGCATCAATAATCCAAGGTCAAGGTCTGTAATTTTGGAATCAATGCGAATTCATGAAGTAATAGATACTTTTCGATACTTTCATCCAAACACAAAAAGATACACATGAAGACGATCAAAGGTCAAAGTTGGGGTTTTACGTCCCGTTCAACAGCCAGTACACATGAAGACGAAGAAACCCAGTAAAGCAGGCACGCTTGGATCATTTTTTAATGTCGCACTGCTTTATTGACTTAGTATGTAACTGTAAGATTATTCCAGGGTACAGGTAAGATCACTCTGTACATGAAGTAAATCTCAAGATAAGCAATTTCACACAAGGGAAAGGCTTATGGAAATTTAATTGTGATCGCCTAAAAAATCAGGATTTTATTAATTTAGTAAATGACACAATCCAGAGAACACGTCTGGAATTTATAGCACCAATTTATAATCCTACTTTCCTTGAAACCGCCTCTGATCTTGATGTAACTTTTACCACTGATGTTGATCTTGTTCTTGAAATGATTTTGCTTAAAGTAAGAGAGCCAAGTATTAAATATTGTTCATCATTGAAACATGCAAGAAATGATCAGGAAAAGTCCTTGGTAAATCAAATTGAACAACTTGAAAAACATGAAAATAATCTGAGAATTGGAGATGAGCTTAAAAAGCTTAGACAACAATTAGAATCTTTAAGGGAGATTAAATTAAAAGGTCAAATGGTTCACTCAAGGGCACAGTGGTTACATTCAGGTGAAAAACCATCTCATTTTTTTGTAACCTTGAACGCAAACATTTCCTTGATAAAACCACAAGAAAAATTTGCCTTGAGAATGGTGAATCATAACAAACCAAACTGATATATTAAATCAGTTTAAAGATTATTATGGCAATTTATTCAAAAGTCAAGATAGCATACTGAAAGATGTCAAATTTGAACAAGTCCTTAATCAAAATTTTGTAAAAAAACTGACAGGAAATCAAGTTCAACAATTAGAAGGACCTCTTGTTTTAAGTGAATTGAGTAATGCTTTAAAAAATATGAAAAACAACAAAACCCCTGGTATCGATGGATTCCCTGCTGAATTTTTTAAAGTCTTTTGGGGAAAGTTAAAGTTTATGATTTTAAGAGTGGCACATTTTTGTTTTCACAAAGGTAAACTCTCGGTTACCATGAGGCAGTCTATCATAAATTGTATCCCAAAAGGTGATAAACCAAGACAATTCCTAAAAAATGGGTGTCCTATATCTCTACTCTCTGTTCTGTACAAGCTTATTTCTTCAGCTATTGCTAATAGGTTGAAACAACTCTTAGACACATTAATATCTAAAACACAAACTGGTTTCATTTAAGGATGTAATATAGGAGAATTGATAAGATTAATCTACGACTTGATGAGTTTTACTGAAAAACAAAAGATAAAAGGGTTATTGATGCTGATAGACTTTGAAAAAGCTTTTGATTCTGTATCTTGGAAGTTTTTATACAATCTGCTTGATTTTTTTGGCTTTGGTAAAGATTTTATTCGTTGGATTAGAATTCTTAATACTGACTTTCATGCATCAGTAATACAAGCTGGCGTCAAATCAAATTTTTTTAAAATAGAAAGAGGTTGCAAACAGGGTGACCCCATTGCCTCATATTTATTTATCTTATGTGGTCAGATTTTATTTTATCTAATTTGTCAAAATGTTGAAATAAAGGGTATTCAAGTTGGTCAAGAAGAAATCAAGCTCTCACAGTTTGCAGACGACACAACCATCATTCTTGATGGTTCTTATAGATCCCTTGAAGCAGCTTTGAATGTTATTGAGATATTTGGGAATATATCCGGTTTAAAGATGAATACCACAAAACCACAGTAATTTGGATTGGGGACAAAAGACATAGTCCTGATAAACTACCCGTGTCATATCGTTTAGAATGGAGAACAACTACTTTCAATTTATTAGGGATACTGTTCTCGGTGAATCTTGATGATATACCGGTTTTAAATTTTCCGCCACTTTTGGATAAAACAAAGAAGATTATAAATACTTGGAAAAGAATATCACTCAGCCCCTTGGGAAAAATAACAATTATAAAAACGTTTATATTGTTAAATTTTAACTATTTATTTTATGCTATTCCGTCACCAGGTGACTCATACACAAAAAATTTAAATACCTTACTTTTTATTTATCTTTGGGACAATAAGCCTGATAAAGTTAAGCGTAGTTGTGTAACACAAGACTATAGAAATTTTGGATTGCGAATGGTTGATTTAAAGAGCCATATAAATGCAATAAAGCTTTTGTAGATAAGTAAACTAATTAAAAATAACCATAACCAATTTTCTACAATACTAGAAAATTCACTTCTATCAATTTCCAAGATCACAAAACTTAGGTCAGACTGGTTAAAGGGTTTTAACAAAAAAATATATAATCCATTCTGGAAAGAAGTACTAGTATTCAGTGTTTTGATTACTTTTTTGGAAAATGAGTCTATAACCAATACAAGAGAACTCCTTCTTTCTCCCTTGTGGTTTAATCCAAAAATTTCCAAAAATAAGTTATTTCTCCTAAATGGTTTAGCAATGGCATTACATTGGTTGGTGACATTCTCAATTACCAATGAGAAATTCTAAGCCAAGTACAGCTTGAAGAAAAATTTGCATTTCAAATAAACTTTCTTGAATATTTTGTGTAAAGCTTAATATTAAAGCTTTTCTAAAATGCTATGAAACTGTGACAGGAAGCTTTGATCAACCTCCCCAACCCAGTGTTCCCATGCACATTGCTTTTTTCATTAATAATAAAAATGGAACCAAAGGTATCTATCAAAATATTTCCAGTAAATTAAAATCGCTTCATTTGGAGTTTCAAACCAAATGGCACAATGAACTTGATGTAAACCTTGATAATGCCTTGTGGCAATTTTTTTTTAAACTGTGTTTTAAAGCTTCAAATGATTCATATCATATATGGTTCCAACACCGAATATTGCATTGTACTTTAGCAACCCAGGAACTCTTAAACAAAATGAGCATGTCAAACTCACCTACTTGCTTAAGTTGTCAAACAAATATTGAATCATTATCTCACCTATTTTACTTTTGCTCTAATTCAAAACAGCTATGGACCCAACTTGAAAACAAAATTAAGATTAGTACTCAGTTTACCGTAAATTTCATTCCCTGTGATGTCTTACTGGGTTACACTTTAGATAATAACAACTCTATTGCTATAAATGTCATATTGTTGGTAACTAAAGCATATATATATATAAAACTTCAAGAAAATTGAAGAAGTATTACATCAAAGATGTTATACAGCTTGTAGAAAGAACATATAATGAACAACATTTAGCTGCAAAATTAGATTATAAGGAACATAAATTTGAAAGGGAGTGGCATCAAATGAAACTTCTTTTTACTTAATAAATAAAACTCCATTAAAATGTTTGGTAAATAAAAACCTAAAAATCTTTGACTCTATACAATACTTTAATTCTGTGCTTCTTGATTTATACAAACTTACATGATTGATGGTTCTACAGCACTTTTCCCAGTTTTTTTTGTTGTTGTTGTTGTTGTTTTGTTTTCATTAAAAAGAAAAAGGATATGTAACAATTACTGCGTGGTATTAAATATACTTTATTTTTTATTGTAACATAATTACAAATATTGTACACTGGAGATCTTGTCTGCCGGAAATCATCAGTTCTTTCTGTAAATGGCAGTTTTTGTTTGTTTTGCATCAATAAAAATTATGAAATAAAAAAAAAGACCAATGCAGTAGGCTCACCCCGTGATAGTCAGAGATGGATCTCGTTTTTGATATGCAGCAGGGCGGTTTCTGTGGAGTGACCACTTTTGTATGCAGATTGCCTAGGATTATCAAGATTGTTACTATTGATATGTTGCATGAGCTGTTTAACAACTACCCGCTCCACCAAATTTGACATGAAACATAGTCCTGATACTGGTGAATAATTTTGCAAATCTTCATTTGGAACTGATGCTTCCTTAATTAGGGGAGTGACAACTGCCTTCTTGAATTTTTGAGGAAATACACCCTCAGCTAATGCCAAATTGACAAGTTTTGTATTTGACAGAAGTAAAATTTCCACACAATCTTTCAAAAGGGAAGTAGGCACTGGATCTAAAAGACATGATTTTGTAGGGGAATTTTTGATGATTTTTAGTACCTCATTCTCCGAGACCTCATTGAAGCGAGGTAGGTTGGGAGGTGTACACATGGGTGGTATGACTACTGTCAAAGAGGCTGTGAACATATCACAAATCCTTTTGATTTTTTGATGAAAGAAGGAAGCAAATTTGTTTGATTTCTCAGACTGATGAGGAGGGAGAGTCATCTCTTGACCCTTATCGAGGACATGATGAAGTTTATGCCATAGCTTCTTTGGGTCATGGCTGTTATCACTAATGATGGTGCTATAGTATTCAGCCTTGTCTTTATTTATGATTGCATTGCACCGGGCAATCTGTCTGCGCAATCTACTTCTGCTCAACGGAGACCTATCCTTACGCCACATGCGCTCAAATTGACGCCTGATACATTTGGCCCTACGATATGAATTGGACAGCCATCTTGATGGTGTTTTCTTAGCTCTTCGACAAATCAATGGTGCATGCCTGTCTAACATGCCACCAAGGTCACTAATATACTGATCATACAGGTCAGCAGCCGTGCTAGCAGATGTGACAAAGGAAGTGTTTGCAAGATCTTCACAAAAGCTCTGCATGTTGATTTTATGGTACCTGCAGTGAGAAATACTGTCAACCTTCGGTATCGCAAGATATGCAAAATCCAGATGACATTTCACCAGTGCATGATCTGAGATCATTTCACCAACTGTCACATTGCTGACAAAAGAGGAATTGCTTGGGCCAAGTAACAGATCCAGTATATGACCATGCAAGTGCAAAATTGGCATGACCACTCACATTAACATATGAAATGAAAATTTTAGGCCACTGTGTCATGAACAGAATATTTTGGCCATGAAAGTTTATACTCCTGCTGTTCAGAAAGTATGTATTATGGTCCACATAGAAAAAATTTCAACTTAATGTAAAAATAATGCCGATTATTTTGATGAAGAGCTGAAAAGATAAAAAGTTTTGTAATTACGTGTCGGTGCTCTATTTTGTAAACAAAAAAAGAAATAAAAATATAAAAACATTTTTCTCCTTTTTTCAAAGTGGAAAGCTCAGTGAACATTGTATTCATCCATTTTTTCTTGCTATCATACATGATACTAAATTAATCATATTAACTCATTCAAGATGATCACTTTCAAAGTTATACCATCTCAAACATGCAGAAATACTGTGTACACAGGGGTTTATTTTGAACTTAAGCCATGAAGTACCTTTTTGCAACTATTCAAAAAAAGAAGGAGTGCATTGGTTTTATCAAATGGGTTATAGTCACCTCCTTGGTGTTTGCTGACATGTCTTGATTAGAGCCCTAAATGCCTCGATAGTGTCATTTATATGGTGTTCAGACTATTGAATTTACTTGATTTGACTTAAATTAAAACAGATGACGTGGCTTACAAGGGTTGACTATATTGATACTGCACTCATTGACTTTTGCCAAGAAACAATGTATGTAACAGCATTGCCTTAATCTATTGTTAGAAGGCTAATTGAATAAAATACCACCAACTAGACGTTGTTGCAAGACTTTTGCATGATTGCAATTTTGCATAAAATGTAAAGATTTTTAATTCTAACATGCTATTTTAGTGGAGCAGAAATGTAATGTTTTTGCTTCAGATGTGCACTTCCAGATTAAAGTATGAAACTTTGTCTGCACGGGTATGCTAATTTCAAAAAGTATGTGAATCACGGTGTCATTTCAATGGTTCTCGAAAATGCAAAATTCAAAATGGCCACCACTGGCACATTGCAAACTGCTGTTTGCTTATAACTCGTCTCCTTGTACTCTGATTAACATGATCTTGGTGTCTTTCTGTATGTTTTTGATGTCAAGGAATCCAATTGAACACAACAAAATAGATCAGCAGCCAGCTTTTGAGGGAAAATTCGAAAGAAAAGCTGTTAATGTCAGCAGAAAATGATTACATATTCTTACAACAATGGGATCTAGAGAATCATTATAGGTATGAATTGATGATTGATATGAATTGAAATTTGTTTTTTTTTATATTGTGTTAGCCTCATTGTTAAATACTACTTAAACATACCAGTGTGAAAATGCAATGTTCCATTCAGCATCATAGAAGTAAGTTTACCATTCAAAAACCAAACATGTGGCAATATTAATTGACACAAATAATATTGAAAGTTTTAATGGTGAACCAATCTGAAATTGTAGCAATACTTACATGTCTATTTCATCTGTAACTTAAACATTTATGTATGGAAAAAAGAACAGTCTACATCCTTCCCACGCAATACTATAGTACTGTAAAGTATAATGCGATCTGCGAAAGCACATGTTGTCAGATGTTTATTATCATTCTCTATAACACTGTTCAGAGCAGAAGCACAACTGTGTGCATCTAAGACCAGCCTTAAAACATTTGCATATGGCTGTACAAGGCTTCTTACAGTCAAACTTTGACATTTTATGACATGTTGTGGTGGCTTCTGAGTCATGGACTGTCTCTTATTTTCTGCCAGCCCCACAGATCAGCTGATGCTACCTGTGGTTCTCCTATAAGGCATTGTCCCCAGATATTCCCTGCTTGATAAACAGCCCTTTTTCAATACTGTTCCAGTGCATGTAATGATGGAGGAACATTCTCTATTTTTTGGTTCCCAAAGGCAAACAGCTGTCTCAGCACTGAAGTTCACTGATACAAGAGGACAATATATCTATCTATTGCTGCCATTTCATAGCTGGATACCTGGCTTAGACCATGAGCCAGATGTGCAAAGATCTCTGCAAGGTTTGACATACTATGTCAAACAGACCATGCTGTTTTCTTGCAAATTCCAAAGAATGATCGCATCCTTTTATTGCATGCATGAACAGGAGACCCCTTGATGCCTTGCTTCCTAATGCAGCAGCAATGGGATGATAGGGGATGTACCATAGTCTAGAACCATAACCAAATGCCATTGATAATTTACAGTTTGCAAAGTTTCCTGACACAGCAATGCCGAGAACTGCCATATCAAAGTCAGTTGCACATATCACTTTAGAAAACCCATGACAAATTACATGTGAAGCATGAAACATGAGTCGTATGACAGCTTCATGTGTAAAGCGTAAGTTAGACAGGTTGGACATGGGAGCTGATACAACATACTGGCCACGGGATGAGATTATATGCTTTTCTCATAGTGACACAAACTCTTGCAAAGTGTTGCCTAGTATGTTTGACAAAGGTCAAAGTTGGGGTTTTACGTCCCGTTCAACAGCCAGGGTCATATTGGGACAGGCTAGTATGTTTGAATAGACCATCCTTGTTTGCATGAACATGAAGGAAATTGATCCAGTTTGCTAGAATAGATGTGTTGTTAGCTAAACGAATTTGACTTCCAGCACCGTGGTTCTGACAGGTTTGTGCCTTTAGGGTGTCTTCATGGTAGACATACAGACAATGTCTACTCAAGCTACATCTTACTGGATGTGTACAATGTAAGACAGAAAGACCCTCTGTGCATAATCCTGGAATGTCTTATCGGGTATTGATGACTTCCTTGGGTCAAGTTTATGTACCAGTGCAGCTCCATCAACAATTGACATCAACACTGTGAACAACATCTGGTTGAGGTACTAAGGCCTCAAGGCATCCCATCAGGTCTGATTTAGTAGTTTGATGCATAGTGTTGTTTGAAGCCAAAGATGGAGGCCATGCATGACTGAAGAAGGCATCCGTATCACTGTCTCTAGATTGACATGATATATACATCCTTGAGAAGAGACAAACATCATTCTGTAGATCAGCAATTTTGGGTGTGGATTTTGTAGGGGCTTTTCCACCAATTTTCCACCAATTATGCACAACACTCAGGAATTACGACCCTAGCATCAAGTGTATACAGATCTGTGCTCAATTTTGAAAAGGGTTTGTTAATTTCTTCAATCACATTAGTGACAGCCTCTGCCACCTCCCTTTACCATGGCGTTGAGTTGTTCGTGTACTTGATCATGGGCAAGTGAAGAGAATTTATTCCTGGACTTCTGGGTGAGAAAGTTGCCACTGATAAACTTGGAATATATGGTAGGGCTGGTCTTCTCTAGAAGTAATAGGTCTTTGACGTGAATGGTCATCCATAGAGAATAGTTGTAGTGGTCAAGTGCAAACATTGATGGAACAATTTTTAATGTGACTCCACATAGCTCATGAACTTCTGTTTATGTTGTGATCTTTGAACCTGTATGAATAGAAATTCCAATTGCAGCACAGTGCACCAGTAATCAAATTGGGGATGTATCAAAGCCATTTGCTTGCACCACTCCTCGAATTCGAGTTTTTTTATTGTTGTGAATTGTTTTATTGTTGTGAATTGTACAATATTCCATATATGAACTGCTAAGAAGCCTATGGAGAACAGATGCGGTAACTTGATGAGCCCACTGAGACCTTGATATATATGAGCCTTTCTGCACAATAAGAGCTCGTCCTTTAGTGGTGATATTGGCAGAAGCCATTATATAGGTCCATCCACTTCCATCAAGCCAATCTCTGATTACTGATAGCATGACCATTTCAATGTGAAGGCCTCCCATCATAATAACGTACTGTGTTTCACCATGCTATCCAGCTGTGTCCTCTGGATGCTTTTAGAGATAGCATACAGAGGCTAATCTACAGTGAATACTGGATTTACATGAGCAGTGATCCAGTCAATGATGTCCATTCCATGTTTCAACATGAATGTGTCATATAGCAAAACATGGGGAGTAGTCAACAATTGCAGGAGGCATTTGTACAAACACTTGTAAGCCAGCAAAATAAGCAGACCAATATATGTTTATGCTTGTCTAATCATCCTGATTTTAATGCAATATGCTGCAACCATATATTAAAGCCAAAGTTTTTCCATTTCATCTGCATCTAAATGTGATGGAGGAATTACCTGGTCATCAGTCGTCATTGGCACTATGTTTTCAGGAATCATAGTTGGTGGAACATCAGTATATGACTGTGGTAATGGTTTGATAGACTTTCACATATAGGCTGTCGTTCATCCTCATGAAACTCAGGAAGGACCATGTCAGCGCCAGGATTGTCATTGTCCTTTAACATGTCTAATCCATTTCACCATACCATATATTGATATACTAAGGCATGTATTTATCATATACACAATAAGCAACAGCAATGATATATGATATGAAATTTATACAATTTATACATGAGTATTATAGTTTCTTTTATAACATTAAAAAATATAGAAATTTATGGCTTTGAATGTTTTTTCTGATCCCCCCCCTCAAAGCTGGCTGCTGATCTACTTTTTATGTATCCTATTGGAATTCTTAACCTGAAAAACAAAGGGAATGACTCCAGGATCATACTAATCAAAGTAAATCGAGCCAATTCAAAAGTCAAACTTAGATGGTTGCGGCAATTTTGAATTTTGCATTTTTAAGTGGGAACCGTTGAAATAACGTCATGGTTCTTACACTTTTTGAAATCAACATACTCAAAAACCCCAAAAGGCAAAGTTTTATGCTTTTATCCAGAAGTGCACACCCTATTCACTTATCTGCTCCACTTTTTGAGTAATGAAAATTATTCAACATATAATACTCATATTAACAATTTTCCAAGCATTAATCTAATTTTTGAGGTTTTACTGTAATTAGAATCTTGTCATATCTCAACCAAACTTTATTTCTGTTGTGTGTACACTTAAACAAGGCTGGTATAAATCTGGTCAATCTGTTTCAACCTCCAAATCTTGGCAACTCCGAGTGAGAGTGAAGTGAGTATTAGTTGGATTTTAGTACCAGAAGAAAAACATATCCGTTAACTGCAGCAGCCAAACTTGTAGCTCCAAAGATCATAACAAAATGTGTTACACTATAAAAACAACAAATATTCCTTTCATGAATAAAAAGCGGGGCCATGGTGGCAGAGTGGTAACACTCTTGCCTCCCACCTCTGAGCCCGGGGTTCGGTTCCCGGCATGGCCTCAAGTGGGAAAGCTGGTAGTTTCTTGCCATTGGTTGGCAGTTTACAGTACAGAACCCTGACGAACTGTATGTACTGGTTTCTTCTGCCCTTCCAACTACCCGTCGTGATATGAGCTGTACAGTGTTGAAAGTGACGTAAAACCCCAAATAAACATAACACTAACACCAACAAACTTCTCTCACTCTATACAAAAACTAAAAAACTGTCTAAGCGACATTCAAAATTTCATGTCTGCAAACAAATTAAAACTCAATCCTGAGAAAACTGAGTTTATCCTGATAGGCTCCAAAAACAACCGTAAACAACTCCTTCCTCACTTTCCGATCAATATTCCCGGCAATCAGGTCTCACCAGCACAAAGTGTTAGGAACCTCGGAGTGGTGTTCGACTCCAATTTTTCATTCTCAGACCATGTGTCACAGGTCATAAAGTCCACCAGAGTTCATGCGAGAGACCTCTATAGAATCTGTCCCCTCTTAGACCTTAACACATCAGTTCTTCTAGCAAATGCTTTGGAGAGCAGCAGACTGGACTACTGCAATTCCTTATTCTTATCACTTACAGATTTTGAGTTAAGAAGATTGCAGTTAGTCCAAAACTCACTCTGTAGGGTTGTCACATGGTCCTCCAAATACTGTCACATTACCCCTCAATTAAAAAAACTGCATTGGCTCCCTATCAAATACAGGATACAATTTAAAATTGGTCTCATCACATACAAAACTCTGAACCAGGGTGAACCAGTTTACCTTAGAGAATTAATTCATCCCTACACTTCTTCCAGGAACACAAGGCGAAGTACCCCCAAACTCAAATTCCTTCACACTCCCACTTTCGACCGTAAGGTTCATAAATCAGTCAAACATTTCTCCAATTCTTTCAGTCACTATGCCCCAGTTCTCTGGAACTCCTTCCCCTTCCAAATAAGAAATAGCCCCTCTGTCACATCTTTCAGGAAACACCTCAAAACCCACCTCTTTCATTCTAGTTTTCCAACTTAGTTCCCTTCCCTCTTGGTCACACCCACAACTCTGGATTACTGACCTTGAACGCCCCTTGACTTTCTATATGATAATGATTTTGTTAAGTCAGCGCACTGAGTTCCCTTTTGTGGGGAAGATATTGCACCTGCAAAGCAGTAGATTAGATTAGATTAGATTAGAAATAAATAAATAAATGAATAAAAAGCAATTAACCACAGTAGCTTCATATTTATATGAAATTTGTCAGGTCACTTAAATGGCTTTGGTTGCTGCCCATATTATATTCCCTTTTGGTGAAATACATAAATATATATTAAACAGTAATTACATCATTCAAATACTTAAAGCATATATTTACCTTTGATATGTTAACATAGGTAGTAAAATGTCTGTTTCTGCAAAACCTGCAAAACCAAATTAATGGATCTACAGTAAATGTTATGCCTTTAAATTGTTTTGATTTGTTCAATTACTGTATAACTGGTTATTTTCGCGTGGAATTAATTTTCGCTATATTCGCGAGTGACTACAAAACGCGAAAATAACTTCTCGCCAATATTTATATTCAGTAGAACCAGTCTAGCGTGAGCGGTAATACAAGATTATGCAAGATACAATATTTGACACTCTCACGGAAACAATAAATTCCATTGCTTTATCAAATGTACCATTCACAGAAACGCCTAACTTCTTTGATCTTTATCACCAGGGAGGGATTAATTCAATTACACAACCCCGCTACACAACTTCTTTGATAATGCGCCGATCAATGAAAGTGTGTTCGATTGGGTTTCGTAAATTTATAATCTCCCAGAGTAGGTTCACACACTGACAAACGTGTTTAAAAGAAAAGACGTTAACTATGCATTTCCAATCAAACCAGCAGAAGTCCGCGTAATATTTTGATTTAAACATGTTGTTAGTGTGGGCGATAATTGAATATATTTCACCGCAAAAATAAATTCTCGCGAACCAGGCCTACAGTGTACATTCGCGAACTTAAGTACCCGCGAAAAAAACCACTTATACAGTATTTCATGTGAAGCTCAATTATATTTATGTCTGTTTGGGTTTTATGGGTAAAAGTTGCCAATATCAGATCCATCAATCTAGAAAGTCAAATTTGATATTTTGCGTCCCGTTCAACAGCCAGGGTCATTATATTGGGATAGCCCCTCAGCATTGCCACTTGTGGGAGTGAGGTAACAGTTTGTGATTAGATACCAAAGTTGGTAACCATTATAGGCCACTGAGGACCTCAATCAATCTAGAAAGGCTTAACACACTTTCAAATGTACATCATTTATTTATTTATTTGGGGTTTTACGTCGCTTTCAACACTGTACAGGTCATATCATGACGGGTAGTTGGAAGGGCAGAGGAAACCAGTACATAGAGTTGGTCAAGGTTCTGTACTGGAAACTGCAGACCAACGGTAAGCAACTACCACCTTTCCCACTTGAAGCTGTGCCGGGAACCGAACTCCAGCCTCCGAGGTGGGACCACTCTGCTACCATGGCCCCTCAAATGTACATCACTAATTCAGTATATACTTTGATATTGGGGTAAATTTTAAAAAGTTTGTAAATCATATTCTCAGCATATTACAAAATAGATAGCTGAAAAGAATATATAACTTATGAGAAAAGGGGAAAACTGATATTTTTGGATTGAGTTTGCTTTTCTAAAATCTATGATTTTTACAATATATATGAAAACATTATAAATATGTAATTTTAGGTACACAAACTTTTCCAAAAAAATATATTACAAGGTATTTCACATGTATTATCTTAGAGAAATGGTGAAAAATATTTGTATAAAAAAATTGTACTGTTGCTTCAAGCTACGTCTCAGTAGAATTAGCCTTACTTAAGGCGCAAGTTTCTTTCTTATCTGGGATTTTTTTAGGTTTTAAATAATAATTCTCCAGTTTATATAATGTACCCTTACCTATACTGACTTTTACATCAGGATGCTGCTAATATAGTCCTTATATCTCCTAAAATGTACTTGTGCATTATGAATACCTCATATTTGTTTTCATGTTTGAAAAATATATGGTACAAATTTGAGCCTTAAGCAAGGCTAGGGTAGTATATGAAAGGAAGATGGGAAACAATGTAGAATTTGCATATGTATGTTCTTGTGTTTTTCTGTTTGTCTATACATTTATTATATGTGAATAAGACACAAAGACTTGGCTGGAGGCAACATTCATCACACATTAGGAACATTGCACATTGCCCAGTAGAATTGTCTGTAAGACGTCCCTGGACGACATATTACAGACCAGCTATAAATCACATGTTAAGCTGCAAAATGACATTTTGAAAGATTCTTTTCATAAAGACAACAAAAACTTTAAAAAGATTTAGCATATGAAATAAATAGTTCTGTTGAAAAGAACAATGCTTGTCAGATGTAGTTTCCAATATTATTATCAGATATATTAACCATTAATACCTCTATTCCACTTTCGTGACATATTGTAAGACCTGGTGGATGATGTGACTGGTCCTTTTAAAAAAGTGGGGAAAGCTGAGAGAAGATATGATTTGTCTTAAGTTAAAAATAAATTTACATCTTAAAGGTTACCCTTAAGTTCTGCTCTTGCCTGCTACAATTTACTAATATCAGTCCTACTCATAGGAAAAGGTATTTTGGCAGCATGTTTACAAGAGTGTGCAGGATAAGTTCCAAGATTAGTCATTGCACCATAAAGTTAACTTGTAATTGACCTATAATTTAAAAGATTTGGTTAGGAGTACCCGTTGCAGAAATACTCACTAGCAAAGGTTTTTAAATATATTTTAAACTTGAGACAAATGTTTGCGATTGATGTGATTACACTCCCAACCTTAAGGTATAACGATAAACATTACAATAAACAAGATTACAGACGGGACTAAATTATAAGTGTAGTCATGAAGTAACCTAGTGACAGATGAACAGGAGTATCAAGTATAACATTTATGCACCTTTTCACTGTATGATTTAACTGATAATCTTTAAATACAATAGGGCATATATAAGATTTTGATTTGATTCATGCATATTATATGTTTATGAAACTTTGTCCACATCTATATTAAACTGAGGATATAAATTAACTGAATAACTAAAAATAAATAAACATCACAATAGATAGGGCCACGAATGAGTTCAGCTAAACATTTCTTATCCATATTGAAAGGCAATTCATATTGATTGGTTGATTTAGTTAAACATCACCTTCATGCAGTACATTATGTCGGTCATATATATTATAACGAATAGTTACTAAGGGGATGGAGGAAATCTGTGCATACTAGTTGGTCAAGATTTTGCACTGAATACTGTTGGACACCAGCAAGCAAGTACCAATGACCTGTCCCATTTCAGATGGGGATAAGGTAATTCATAAGAAACATGTAATGAGGTTGAAGGAGCATATTAAGTCAATTTTTTCAACTGTAAGTGAATAAACCTGCAGCTACAATAAGAGCCTGTGGTCTAGAAAAAAAATACAAATGCTTTTATTATTACTGCTTGTACTGTGATAGTTTTCACTCAGCAAAACAAATTATCCCCAAATTAATGTACTCAGCGAAAGAAAACTATGTCTGCTAAAGAAGAACCATTTTTCTGACAGTCTAAATAATCGAATTAATCAAGAATGAAAATAACTGACTCAAAACATTTACATGTAACCACAAAAAAATGGTTTATTTTCTCTGGACTTTATTTGGGGTGTTATTTTAGTAATTACAAAAGTCAAGATTTTGCTAAGTTTTTTCGCGAAACTAAGTACAAGCTTAGTATGTTTGATCCTTTATTTTGTCTAGATATGAGCTAAGAAGGTGAAAGAGGCACTAACTTCTTCCTCGGTTCACTTAGCTGCAATTTCATTTGTCAGCTCTTTAAATGGAGTAGTCTTGACAAGCCCCATTTGCTCAAGTTAAGTTATTCTGGCGTTCTTATTACTAAGGTGAAAGTTTATGTGCCATTAATGGAATAGGTTTATAACACTACTATGGTAGAAGATTAGACTTATATCACAGACATAATCCAGTGGATCTAGATTTTTTGGATTAACGGATTCGCTTGTGATGTGACTAGTATCCTAATCCGGAGTATGAATCTATTGATCTACCTCAGGAGGTGGATTCACAGATTCAGATTCATTGGATTACCCACAATTCTTTGCAAAATAATGGTAGCAAATTGTTTTAGCAAATTCTAACAATTGGGAATTTTTTATGATATTTAAAGTGATTTATCTTATTTTTTTTCATTTTGGATTCATCTCGATTAAAAATGCATTTCACAAATTTAGATACCCAAAGAATCTGAATATGAATCTGGATTGCACAGATTATGCCTGTGCCTACTGATTAAATAGTTTAAACCATCAGTTTTAAATATCGTATAGTCATATACGTCGGATAGTTGATTAGTGAAGCAGCGTTTGCCTTGGACAAGTTTCTGCACTGAAAACGAAGTAAACACCAACTTTTCCACTTTAAGTCAGACTAGAGTCGGACACAGGACCACAGAAGTTGGTTTGTTATTCATTAACACCACAATGTCCCACAAGTAGTTATGTGATAGAGTATTGAGTTTTTTTTAGCAAGTTACTGCACAGTGTGTCATGGAGACTTTTTTCTTCAAAAATTAACGCCTTGGCAAGGTTACCATTGTAGCTGTGTGTTCTCTTGTCTGAGAAGGTAAATATTTCACTCATTGCTTTGAATAGATGGTTTTTATTACGTTTTTTCTCATTCTTTCCAAGATGTTGAGTTCTTTGCTGCCTCTCCCACTTAGTTCCCCTCTTTTACGCTCGTCACTTCATGAAAAAAATCCGGAAAAACACTTGTGACTGATTTGGAGGAGGGGTTTGTAGCTGTTACCTCAACATCTGAAGATTCAGAGGGAAAGCCTCTTTGGTCTGGATATATCTATCATTTTTTTCAGGATATTCCAACAATGTTTTTAAATTGTGTTTGATGCTTTCTATTGACTTGTCAACGCTTACGTAATGTATCAAACTGACAAAGTAAACTTGTAAGTAAAAAAAAAAGAGGTGTAAATTTAAGCTCGTATTTTAACTCATAACATTGTCTCATAAAAGGGATACCTTTACCGAGATTACAAGTCAGGGATGAAGAGACTATCAGTGCTTATAATTGTTCACTGAAAGTTGTGTATTTTGTGGATTTAATATTACTTTAGCTCCTTTGTAAAACTGTAAATAAAGTGTGATGTTTGAAAATAAATCTGTTGGACACATTTGCAAGTCTTTATAAGTGTAAAAAACAAAAGACTTGAGAAATTAAGATCATCTTAGTCACAAGGGCATTCAATGGGGAAGATTTACAAGAATACTGAAGTTGTTTTGGTGATGTGGGTACAAAAAGTGTAACCTTTGTTGTCAGAAATATGTTCTGTTTTTACTCTTGACAACCATAAAAGTTTATATTTTCCATTCAACAAAAAAACTGTCTTTTATTTTATGATGAAAAAGATCTTATAAAAAGACAAATAACAGAGACATAAAAGTGTTATAGATACTATCAAAAGAAACAGGAAATATACCTATTACAAAGCAATATATTTTGTTCATCTGATGTATGTATATTCTTGAATTTAAAAAAAGAAAGAAAATGAAATAAAACAGAAACATTTGGGGCTGGTCTAAAAGTCTGTAACCTCCATTGTTTTCCTGAGATCTGATGTACATCAGGGGGAGGGCTTTTTAAAATATACACACGACCTTTAATTTCTGTCTGCAAAATGTATCTGAAAAGGTATGGCTTATGAATGTATTATCATAACAATGAATTCTCGTGTGACAGTCGAAGATGTCGCAAACATCAATGGGATATCTAAAGATGTTATTCAGTGTAAAAGTTTCATATAACACTCTTGCATTTAACTTTCTTGACAGAGGAGATAGATAATAAATCCCTTGAAAATCTCTTCATGTAAGGGGCATGCTTTGTGTTATTTCAAACCCATTACTTGGACATAAGAATGGCGTTAAATGACATAACGAACCGTTGAAAATGTTTTTTCTTGTGGAAAACTTCTTGAGAGATTTGTGACAATAGGTTTTGTGTGTACTTTATTATGTATATATCTACATACATTTACCAAGGAGTTGAAATTCAAGCATAAAATAATGAATGTCCGCCTTTTTACTGTTGAGAAAAGACTGCTATTTTATGTTATGTGGTACTTTATGTTTCTGACAAGAATGTGTTTTGTTATAATTTAATGAAGCTCTAAAATTTGCTTCTTCATAGTGTAAATGTAACATTTAAATACTACTTCATTTAAAGAAGTTGGAAATCTGTGACACTTCTTGATTTTTAAAACTATAAGCTGTCTAAGATCTCATGGAGTATTCCCATTGTGATGGAGTTACTGCAAATCTTCTGCTTCTTGGGACTGACTGGAATTATCTTGTCCATGGATATACATCAACAAAGCTACGGACGCAGGACAAGTGGTCAGTATCCCCAACTATGGAACAGACATGGAGAAATAGAGAGTGGAGGTAAGGATCATCTGACAAATATAGCAATAAGGGAAGGTACTCAAGATAAAAGATATTTAAGCAGTGAGTTGTCAAATAATGGTTTGACAAGGGATTCCACAATATTTGCCCATACCAGGAGGAGAGGTAGTCAAGGAAACAATGGGATATTGCCGGCTATAAGTGGCAAATCGAGGAAATCTTATGTCAGTAATGTGAATGAAAAGGTTGGGATGTCTTCATCAGATACAACACAACCTGACAGTCAGGAGACACCAAATCTTTACAGTCACTTCACAAGTAAAAGGCATAGGATGACATCTCAAACTGGGATTTCTGTGTTAACAGATCATAATCTTCAGTCTGATGCATGGTACTTGGACCATGCTTTACAGGGGAGAGCAGGTTGGTTTTAATGAAGTTGAATTCTATTGTTAAAACATCCAAACATTTTCACCTTTACAACCCATTTATTATAATAAATGAAAAAGTCTAAGTATGGTGTATCATGTTGCAAATTTCTGACTAGAATCATAGAACCCAGAAGAATTACCATTTCAAGACAGCACGTGGAGAAAAATGAATATATATAATATTAACAAATTGTATTGGATTATATATTTATACTCCATATATATCTCCATTGCTACAGGAGTTGGCATTGTTTGGACCATTGTGACTGCATAGGTACAGCCCAATCAGTAGTGACTGACATTCCCTAACTGAAAGACAGAGACTCAGGGAAGACCATTTATCAGCCTCCCTGATGTTTTTTAGCCTATCACTGGGGATGCAACCAAATGGCAAAGGACCACCAGTTTAAGTGGTTATCTGATCGACTATGTATCTCCCTGTACCTGGGATTGAAACCAGGTCCTCTGTGTTCCTAGGCAAGTGTGTTACCCACTAGGCCACAGTAGCAGATAAAAAATTAGTTTACTGCAAATATATTTATAAATAAAAACAAAATAGTAACAAAAGAAGAAACAATATATTATTAAAAAGGGGAAAAACATGAAAACATATTTTTGTAAAAGCAAAGTTGGTGTTTTACATCCCGTTCAACAGCCAGGGCTATGTTGAGACAGGTGTTTCACATTGCTACTTGTGGGAATCGAACCCACACAGAGGTGAAGGTTTATGATGAGTTTAAGTTTATGATACCAAACTTGCTGATTACTGTGCCACTGAGGACCCTGTGATTTAAATATGTGAAAACATATCCATGTAAAAAATACACTTCATCACCATTGGTCTTTAAAAGGAAAACATTATCATTGAACAGTCAGTCAAATTTGAATTGGGTAGGGAACAGCTTAGGTGAGAGGACTGAGAATGCTCTTTACAGGAGTACCATTTATATTTCAAATGGTTGTTCACTTTTTTTAAGAGGTAAGAGGCCATGCAACAAGTAAACTTTGTCCAGTGACTGGCAGTCTTTGTTTTGTTTTGGTCTATGTCTATATATGGTTAGTTGCCTTGCAGTTTTAAAGGAAAGCTAATGGCTTATGTAAATATAGGTGTTGTTTCAGTAATAACATGTACACAGGATCACAAGTGGCATTGCTAATACCCTTGTTCCACTTTCTTGATCAGTTGTATGACCCAGGCAATTTTAAATTAAACAACATAATCCATACTGGTGTCAAATTAAAGACTAATTCAAAACATGTTGAACACAATTAATAGTTCTGTTTTAGCATTTGAAATTGATGCTTAAGTTTTCGACAGGTTAACTTATGGGCCAGTTACACTTCCAAGGATACCCTATGGATATAGGCCACTGTTCCATATATGGTAACTGACATTGATGCATAAGGGATGAGGGTGGGTCATGTAAAGGATTTACGGATCTGCTACGGACCGCCACATACAGGTTTGCCGATGAAAAGATGGCACGAAGGATTGGTCTTATGACTTTTTCAATCTGCAAACCCTTTCCGTGTCAGTCCGTAGCAGATCCGGCAATGTTTTTATGAATATTTACTGCCGCAGAAGCGACAAGGATGAAAGGGATGCCACAAGGGCATCCAGGATGGGTTTTACAGACAATAAGGACACTCACAGATTAGCTACAGATGAGATACGGAAGAGCTACGGATACTAAGGTCCATATGGACTATACAGAAAAATCAAACAGTTTTGATTTCTCCGTAATGTCTTAGGATCTCATCTGAAGCTTGGCATGTCACTACGGATCACAGTATGCCGCTACGGATCTCACAAGGATATCACAGATATTACGGATGACCTTACGGATGGAAAAGATGATCCGTAAATCACTCAACATTTTCCATATTAGGAAACCTGGCGCGATCCTGTGGGCCATCCGTGGAGGTGTAACTGGGGTCTTAAGGTTACAGAGAAAGTGATTTACTAGAGGTTGACTATAACTCAGTTTATCAACATCTGTGTGTTGTCTATCTCAGAATGTAATTTAGGAAGTGGTCACTCTGCCACCCTTTGGACTTATTTTAGAACTGGCCAGTGTTAAAATAGGTTGCTGCTGTGTGGCTGAAACAGTTTAATAACCCAGAACAACTGATAAATATCAGATTTAGCTTTAGTTAAAAGATTGATCATATAACCAGTAAGATTGGCTTTATAACTTAATGTTTTCAACCACTTTGATTAATAAAGGTCATTCATAACACCAAATCATGATTATTCTTAGACAGTACTTGGCAGACTTGTATGATTAATTGTCTGGGATAAAATATGAAGAGTCCCAAAATGTCCATCATGATAATATCATGAGAAAAGACAGAAAAGGTATTAGGCCGTGGCTCTAAAATAGGTTGTAAGATCCAAAAGATTGCTTGTAAGGTAGTTACAATTGAAGATATTGGTTGTTTGTTGTCTGGACAAAAATGCTCACACAAAGGCTATATAAAGTGTTTGAAAACTGGGATATATATTACTTTACAGATAAGTTATATAAATTATGCTGTAATGATATGTTATATGACCAATAAGATAAAGCTCAAAACTGCATAATCGGGGCGGTCTTGAGGCAGACCCATGACAATGAAACAAGGGGGTATCAACACATTCACATAGGTATATTCATTTCCTATTGTGATTGGCTTAGTTTTGTTTTCGAAAAGGTGATTGTTAATACTACTGTCCTACAGTCGCTGTTGACCTCTTTAATGCTCATTTTAAGCCCAAAGTTGCCCCCAATCCTTTGTTCAGTAAAACGGGAGTCCTACAAATAATCTTCTTATGGTTTGAGGTAGACTTGCTCCAAGTCTTTGTATTTCTCATTCCACCAAATCTGACATACTTGGAATCATTATGAACCCATCATGATGGGTGGGGAAATCACTGAGGGATGAAATACAGCCCCACATTCTGGCCAAAAAGTCATTCAGTCCTCCTATAATACCTAAGACAAAAGGACTTGAGGAAAGTCTAGGTTTGAGGTTAACAGCCAAAGTGTACAACAAAGGTCAGATTATAGGAGAAGAATCTGAAGGCAAACATGTGGCATTGAAAGAGGGATATAGAAACTACTACATGTATTTTCCTTTGTTTATTCTATTCTTACTTTTCAACAGTACAATATGAGATGTATAATGTGTGTTAAACACATGGATTTCCTTGAATTCTGGTTTACCTCGGCTATTTAAAGAGACAGACTTGTATTTGGGCTAGTCAGGTAGAGATAAATTGATAATATGGATGGACCTTGGCTCCCACAGGAGACAGTACTGAGTATCTGTCCCCTGGCTGTTGAACCACAATTTTGACCTTTGGTCATAGGTAGGCCTCACCTTGTGTGAAAATATTGACCCTGATCAAATGTATAGTTGCGAGTTTTCTGTGGAAAAACAAACAAAAGCATGCAGTTATAACAAGGCCGAAAGGCTAGAAAATCAAGCCCCGCTAATGCTCGTGCTTAAAAACCACTCCCCTCCCCTTTGAGGATAAAAATACATGAATCTTGAAACAAATACTTTAAGAAATATATAATGATGCCCTGTAGCCTCAGACCAGAAAAAAGAAGAAACAAATTTATCAGCCTCTTCATGACTTAGTTTGTCTAAATTAAACCCAAATTTTATTTTCCTGTTATTGTCACCTCTAATTTTTATTCAAAAGGGAGGGTTGTTTAAACAAAGCAGTACCATGTACATGGGTGACAATACGAGCATTATATGACCTAATGATAGCTCTCAATTGGGCGATAAATTTCTAACACAAACATACAACCTCTTGAAAGTCCCTTGCTTTGTGTATTAATTGTGCCTCCTCTCAGATATAACACAATATAATGTAATGTGATCTTATTCATAAAAACACTTGGTTTATTACAGGAAACTTCAATGACTCAACTGTCTCAGTGAAAAGACTTTTCCACTGTGGCGAGTTTGTCTCCCTACTACCCTGATAATAAAGTGGTGAGGAACATAATTTTGTTGGTCATGTGACCTCTCTTTATGCTCCTGAAGTATGGAAGTGTTATCCTGGTGATAAGTAAACTCCCATTGCAAAATATTGAACATCTTTAAAAGCCTTTGTGAATGAGCATTTATGGCCACTCGCAACCGATCTGTTCAATTATAACTACCTTTTGGATCATCTTTTGGGCGTTATCACCTATCATTTCAGTCCTATGATCTCTTTAAGGCTCTTTTGTTCCATGTATTTCATTATGCAATGAATTTTACTGTTAAAATGGAGCTGATTGATCTTGTCCCAATAAAAGATTAGTTGAAGAAGTCTGGTGATTATTCTTTGCTGCTTCCTAAGAGTGATCATTCTTGGTATAAAGGTGCTGTTCCATCGTTGTGATCCGATCGTAAATCTACCTCCTGATTGAAAAAAAATAAACAGCCCAGTAAACACTATAAACGTTTAGTAAACCTATAAACATTTTTTAAACCAAATATAAACCTAAATATTGACAATTATTCAATATTATGGGTTTATAAACGTTTCAGCTATATTAGTTTGGTTTATAAACGTTTTTTAAACATTTACAAAGAGTAAAGAATGTCTGAACCTCGCTTTCATTTGGGATGATGACATCAGCACAGCCATTTTGAGAGAAACTGGAGAAATATTTCTGTTACTATATCTTGCTGTATCACTGTTGTTTGAAGCCATCATTAAATTATAAGCGGAGATATAAAAGTATATTATATCATAGAATACACTGTACAAGGATAAATTAATGTAAATAGGCAAATTATTCATACAATGAAGTTTGTTTACATTCTCCCATGAATCATGCTGGATACTTGAACCTTAGTAAATGTTTATATATAAACGTGAACGTTTATGCTTAAACGTTGATAAACGTTTATACATAAACGTTTAGGGACCCATCATTTTAAACCTTAACTAGACCGTTCATAGTTAGGTTTATAAACGTTTATAAACGTTTATAATGTTTACTGGGAGTCACAATCCATTTGTGTAGTTTAGGTTCCTGATATTTTTCTAATAATGTTCCGACTGACTGCAATTACTTCAAGAAGGCTTCTCATAGTCTCCCAAAAAATTTGTGATAGTTTCCCCATCCATCCAATTGGTTTACGAATTTAAAGATTGACTTAAGATGAAAAAGACTGCTTTGGAAATGTTAAAATAGGTTAGCAATCACCGAAAGTTTAATAAGTTGACTTTATGAATGGTAAGTTAACTTTAAGATGGGTTTGTGATGGATTCCAGATTGTAGGATCTGATAAGGATTGGGAGCAGTGTACAATAAATTCAAACAGTTTAATATTATCTCAATTGTTCCCAATGGACTCATTAATGCATCCGGCTAGGTACCACTTGGGAAGTCCCAATTATAGTTTGCGATGGCTGTAAGATTGTTCCAAATGAAAAGATTGACTTCCTCAATGGCAAAAATGAGGGATTGTATTCCTATTGGGGACACGATGGCCATAGTGAAACAGCCCTATAATTCTGATTCTAATTGGACTTTTATAATGCTTAATCTCCCCATACAAGAGGACACTAAGTCGCAACAAAAACAAAAAAAAGCAGTAGACCCAATTTCAATATCCAGAGACAGAAGAGCAGTCAAGCACCACAGAGAACACCAGGGAATGATCCAGGCTAAGGTGGATATGCTTTGGTGTACAGGTAGGTTTTAAGCTGCTTTCTGAAAGAGGCCAATGATGGAGAGGCATAAATCCCATCTGGAAGAGCATTCCAAACAGTGGGAGCATCTAAAGCAAAGCTATTACTAAACTGCTTTAAGATTTATGAACAGGAGGGTAGAAGTTTGGAATGACAAGGAAATTGCCACCACTTTGGCTGAGCCTGTTGCTATAAGAACTGCTGTAGGAAGAAAGATATGGAGCAAAATACTTAGGAAAACCTATAGGCCTTTTCTCTGTTAAAATACTGATCACTTGGGAGAAATCACACGTTCTTTCCAGGTTTCTCCCCTTTCTTCGATAGGACCAGTCCAATCACTATACCTAAGTGTGAATTTGGCGATGTCGTATGACTATTCGAGAATGCGGAACAGGGGTTATAGGGTTTTATATTCAAGTAACAGATTTGCGTGTGATATGTACATAGGAAAAAACTGTAATGTCTACAGTGGTGATAAAAGAAAGCTTCAATGAAGTGTTAACAAGAATGTATACTAGACCCATCCAAGCAAGTAATTCAATAACTAGTAAGTTCAAACATGGTAGAAAAAGTAAGAATGAAAGGAAATAATAGCCTTTCTCTCACTTGAAGACTGATTACAGAATTGGTTCAGTTGGGTTTAATAGTTTAGCTCCTGATTGTCAGGATAATCTAATGCACACAGTCTTGTTTGTAAGGCCTAACTTTATGACAATGTGACTGCTGTATGACCTGTGTTGGTGACCTAGCTTTCAGGCCTGGGGCGAATACTTTCAAAGTATTCGAATACGAATATGAATACTTTTCATTTCCGTGAATACGAATACATCAGTTTCAAAAGTATTCGAATACGAATACTTTTTGAAATGTATTCGAATACATTTATGAATACATTTTAACTAAACCCCAATTCATACAATCATTTTTAATAAATCTTAATAATTTTACCTTTCTGAATAAAATATACAAACATGAAACATGATCAGTATATGATGGTTCAGATTTATATCATATTTGACAACAATTCATTTTTGCTCCAATCTGATAAACCTGAGCTACTCAAAAGAGCTTTTTTTTTTTTTTGAAAAAGACATCTTAGTGCCCTAAACTTCTTGTATTTAACTGAGATAGCCATTGTTTTGGAAATCTTTATGATGGGATTACTACTGCCACAATAGTTGTCACATAAGTTTGCCTAAGAATTACTCCTATATGACAAATGACACTAGTATTGAAACACATCTAAGTTAATCCCCTATTGTAGCAAAGGCAAACACAGTTGTCATTTTAAGGTAGGTAGCTTGGTGTTTATAATTTCATGAATTTTATAGTAGCATAACACTACATTATGAAAACCAATGTGGATTAAAATCATTTATCAATATAAAAGTTAAACACATAAACTAATTGCATTTATGAGATGTAAGAGAAGTTATAATCCTAACTTTTTTGTTCCAACATGACACTGTCATTATGATGTTATACAACATTTTCTGACTAAAAGTATTTATTAAATATGTCTTGTTAGTTTTCCTAGGCACATAATGATAGACAGCCAAATTTCATATTTATATATAAAACTTGTCAGTACTGGCTGAAAAAAATCAACACAAAGTGAAAAATATTAAATGTATTCATAAAAGTATTCATGAATACGAATGCTTTTGAAATGTATTTGAATACGAATATGAATACTTTGCATTTTTCACAAAAGTATTTGAATATGAATACTTTAAAAAATGGATTCGAATACTTATAAATACGAATACATTTCGCCCAGGCCTGCTAGCTTTATGGTTATACAATGTATCTTGTTCAATTCTGTTCATGATATGGCCAATCTTCCAGTAAAAATGGAGCTAAGTGATCTTGCTCTGTGAGAAGATAGGTCTGCAAGTTTCCTGATACATCTTCCCTGCTTTCCAAGAGTGATTATGACTGCATGTTATGATCTTAATAATCAGAGGAGGCAGCAGCTGGATCAATGCAGAAGACCCGTCTTTTTGGTCAGACAGTTTAATGTTTTTGGTTATATTGCAAAGTGCATTTCTTTAGAAACAGAATTACTAAAATTTTCACCTTTTGTAAAGTCATATTCAGTCTCAAGTTCAAATTGGCTAGGTGGTACTGGTGCGCGGACAATTGGCCGGTGGACAATTGGCCGGCGGACAATTGGCCGGTGGACAACTGGCCGGTGACTTTTTTGGGGGGTAGGACAATTGGCCGGTGACTTTTTAAAAGTTGTTTTAGAATATGTTTTTTTCAATTTTATTGACACAAAACATACAGGATTGAACTCATCAAAGTGTTTCACAAGCACTGCTATTGGTATACAGGGTAAAACAAGGTTATAACAATTCATCAAAACATATTAAGCACTATCATTGGTATAAACAAATGAAACATAAAATAGCAATACATCAAAACATTACATTATCATTAGCACTGCCATTGATATAAACACTGAAACTGGCACAAAGAGCCTTCACTTCTTTATTGTAGCAACCCTGAGTAGTTATCAAAGAGCCTTTACTTCTTTATTGTAGCAATCCTTAGTAGTTATCAAAGTGCCTTCACTTCTTCATTGTAGCAATCCTGAGTAGTTATCAAAGAGGCTTCACTTCTTTGTTGTAGCAATCCTGAGTAGTTATCAAAGAGCCTTCACTTCTTTGTTGTAGCAAATACGTGTAGTTATCAAAGACAAACTCTTGCAGCAATCCTAATTACAAATTCTGATTAGGAAAAAAAGGCTTTTGGTTCTTTCATGATCTTTACAATAAATGGAAGCAGGTAATGAAAAATAAATTTATAAGCATATCATTATTATAAGATTTCCTAATTATGAGCAGCTAAACAAAAGAAAATTTTAAGGTAATCTGAGTAGGAATCAAGGGACCTTTAGTGTGTGCAACCTAGCAAAAAGGCATACTATGACTCTATTTGCAATATGAAGACAACTTGCAAAATTTAAAACAATATTAAAACAACTTTTAAAAAGTCACCGGCCAATTGTCCTACCCCCCAAAAAGTCACCGGCCAATTGTCCCACCGGCCAGTTGTCCACCGGCCAGTTGTCCACCGGCCAATTGTCCCGGATTCGGTGGTACTATGCTACAATGGCTTGCTTTAGAGGAATTGGGGTCTATAGAAATAGAAAAAATATTTCAACTTATCTCTCTTTTTAACTGCAGAGTATTTTTGCAAAAAGACTAAGTCACATGAAGCATTGTCATCAATGTCTGTGGTAATTTTATTGGTTGTACAAAGAAATCACAGATGTCCTGGTAGAAACTAAACTCTCACAGAATTTTAATCATTTCAAAAGCTCCTGTGGCTTTGTCCATCAAAATTGATTTTAGGTTTAGTGTTTATCATTTAGAATTCCAACTTGCCAGTATTTTAGTTTATGAGGATAATCTAATCTAATGTTGGTCATTTATCGGAAACTTATGAATGTGCAACTGTTTTCACTTTGTAAAGTACAAATCAACCTCAAAATATTGAGGTACATTGGAAAACATGACCCCACAAAGCAAATAAACTAACAAAATGCTTCAAGACATCTACGATTTCTTTTCAACAGAAAATCTAAATGCGAGTTTGAAGAAAGACTGTGTTTTGCAGATTGATCATTAAGTTGATCACCGTAGTATCACCACTTTCATTGGGATCAACAATGAAACATTTGTTACAAGATGTTCTTTTATTTCCATTGAACAAAACTTTGTACACAGCTTAGATTATTGGTTTTTAGGCGGGTTGCGTGTAACCAACCCGCCTATTAGATTGATGTGTCCGACGTCCGTCTGTCCGTCTGTCTGTCTGTCCGTCTGGCCGTCTGTCCGTCCACATTTTTCGTTTCCGGACTCTAACTTTAAAACGGTTTGACCAATCAAATTCAAACTTCACAGGGAGATAGATCACCATCATAGCTAGGTTCCTTTCGAAATTGGTGAAATTCCGTGTGTTCGTTTGTCCGTTTTTCGTCCGTTTTTCTGTCCATCCATCTGTTTGTCCACATTTTCGTTTCTGGACTCTAACTTTAAAACGGTTTGACCAATCAAATTCAAACTTCACAGGGAGATAGATCACCATCATAGCTAGGTTCCTTTCGAAATTGGTGAAATTCCGTGTGTTCGTTTGTCCGTTTTTCGTCCGTTTGTCTGTCCATCCATCTGTTTGTCCACATTTTCGTTTCCGGACTCTAACTTTAAAACGGTTTGACCAATCAAATTCAAACTTCACAGGGAGATAGATCACCATCATAGCTAGGTTCCTTTCGAAATTGGTGAAATTCCGTCTGTTTGTTTGTCCGTTTTTCCGTCCGTTTCTTCGTTTTTGTCCATTTTTCAGTCCATCTATCTGTCCGTCCACATTTTTGTTTCCGGACTCTAACTCGAAAATGGTTACTCCAATCTAATTCAAACTTCACAGGGACATACATCACCATCATAGCTAGGTTCCTTTCGAAATTGGTGTAAATCCGTCCGTTCATTTGTCTTGTTTACGTTTCTTAGCACGTCTTGCACATTCAGCTAACTGGTTAACCTAACATTTCTTTCCTTCTTTTCTAAATGTAATTACAGCAGTTGCTAAACTTATTGCTGCCTGCGCAACCCGCCTTTTGGGGCATCTGTGACCCTCTTGTTTTATAATGAACTGGATGGTTTATTTTTGTATTGAGGTAATTTTTTAGCGAGTACGGAGAAAAGCCCTATAGGAGAAAAGCCCTACATTTTTTGACACCCATGGAGAAAAGCCCTACAGCATTTTGGCAAACCATGGAGAAAAGCCCTACACTAATTTCTCAGACTATGGAGAAAAGCCCTACAACCCTAAAAATTCAGTAGCATAGGAAAACCTATACCTTAGTATCAAAGTAACAAATCTTTGTCAAGTGAAAGACTGAATTGAAACTGTTTTGCTGGTACCCCTATTTATACTTAAAGCTAAGGTGCTGATTTCAATCTTTCCCCTTAAATAAAGAATATATTGCTTGGAACACATTTCACGGGTACTTTCAGAATACTAGTATATTAAAGAAAAGGGTGTTTGTTTATTTGAAATTTCAAATGAAGTTTGCTATGTTTGGTAAAACTGTCAAGGAGGACCAATTGACTTAATGAGCATATTGACATTACGATCATCTACTATATGTAAATATCACAAGAGAAATTCTGATTTAAGAAATCTCTGATTATCCTAGGACAAACTCCTAGGACGTTTGACGTAGGACACATTTTAATTGCAGTTGGATCTCTGATTGTTCTTGAAGAAAATACAGTCGCACTTCATCCTACGACAAAGTCCAGTTTGTATTTCACCAAATTAGAGTTTCTCCCTGTGACATATACCTATGTTCTATATTGATATTTTCCTTTCTTTCAGCTGACCAGCTCCACAATCTCAAAAACTATGAAATAACAGTTCCCATGCATGTGGATTATAAAGGGACATTCTTGGGATATGTCCAAGAAACTACTGTGCATAGAAATAAAAGAAGCACCAGCAATCCTACCTCACACACTTCTGATCAGACAATACCTGAGCAATCAAATGTTTATTACAAAATCTGGGTGTTCGACAGATACCTCTTCCTAAATCTCACCGTTAACCCCCAGTTCCTCTCAAAGTCATACCATGTTGAGGAGTGGACTGGAAGTGATGTCATAAAGAGCCAGGGTAATCAGGAACTTTGCTACTGGCAGGGTCATGTGATCAGTGAAGAGTCTACCTCTGAAGTAGTTATTAGTGACTGCAAAGGACTTGTAAGTACAGTTACTGATGTCTAAATGGCCCCTTTTTTTTCACCCACATCCAGTCTTCCGGAATTGCTAGAATTTATTGCTAATAGTCATTCAAAGGTATATTAACTCCATAAACATCCAATATCAAGTGAAATTTGATTACCCTTTATTTGTTTTTCACATGGCTTTTCCTATTTTATAGTTATTTCACATTTTAGATCTGATAGATTTATTTAAAATTCAACCAAACTTTGTGTCTAGTTGTATCCAGTTGGCATCTACGAAAATTACAGTAACTAGATTCGGGTAATTTGTCATGGTCATAGTCACCTATCCCAAACTTTTTTTAAAATGTATGGCAATATGATCAATAGTGCTGGGACGATGTTCGCAAACTTCAATATTATCGCTCGCTGGCTCATTGCCGAACAATGATCGGTAAAATTTAATCACAACTGATAGTTGCTAAACTCATTTCTTTGTCGCCATTTTGACATAATAAAATCACATTTGGGATAATTTTGTACATTCACCAGTTAAAATCACAAAATTAGCCATAATTGCAAAATTATAATGTAAATGAAAAACACCTTTGGGGATTTCCCACTGTTGTCAAGGTGATCATAAAATTAGCCAATCACAAGTGAGGATACATAAAGCCTGATATGGAGTAAGGGAGACATTTGTGAAAAGCTTTTAGGTTATACTTTGGTTATATTTGTGGTGACTTATGTCCATTTCTTTGTTTTATTTCATATTTGATATTTTTTCTCTGGTTTACACTTTTGATTCCATGATCGGCAATGATCGATCTTTGTTTACATTTTTTCGATCCGAACATTGACAGGTAAAATAGTAGCGATCTCCCAGCACTAATGATCAATGGGCATTTCACAGAGCAGATACAATATATATCAGTTTTTAATCTCCATCAATAGGTTATGTTTTTGGATGTGTTCAGGACCCGGCCCAAAGGAAGAATTGTTTACATTTTGGGAAAGATCCTGAATTTTCAGAAACACACCCTGGTGGAGGTCTGCACTCTATGAGTGCTTTCTACTTTCAAGCTCCAAATGAAGTTTTTGATCAATTGTAGAAGTGAAACAGCACCATTAAGGACAGGGAGGCAATGGATATATATATGGTTTGAATTTAATGTGTCACTGATATCAGCCATTAAATTTTCAATCCCTGAAACGTTTTTATTTTTGCAAAATGAATCGCCAACAGAAATAGCATATGACAACGATAGCCCATTTGTCCCAGTGGTGCCACACTTTTGAAAAGTAAAAGTATGAACAACTCGTGTTATGATTAAATTTCACCAAGAAACCAACCCCTCCCATTCTTGGGGCCTTAGGATTTGATTCCCACCATCATATCGAATTGGGAAAGTTTATAGTTGCATGCTGAAGCCAGATCGTTCTCAGTTGCAGAATCTGGACTTACTACTAGTGTGCATTGTTTTCCTCCACCCCCTCTACCTGTGATGGTATGAGCAAAACAATGTATTGAAAGCTGTGTTAAATTCAAATCTAATCTTATCTACTGCTTTGCAAAACCAGCAAAAGAATGGAGAAAGGTCAAGGGATCTTTTCAAGTCAACAATCCAGGGTTTTGAATGAAGGATTTACATATTTTGTTTATTTATTTATTTATCTTTAAGTCATGCCTTGTATCTTATCGGTTATATTGTGATGGGTGTTTTTATGAGTAGAGGAAACCAGACATACAGTTGGTCAAGGTCCTGTACTGTAAACTGCTGACCAATGGCATGCAACTACCGGCTTTCCTACATGAGGTCAGAGCGGGATTCAAACTCTGATCTCAAAGATGGTAGGCGAATGTGTTACCACTGTGCCACCATGGCCCCTAAATACTATGTTTAAAAAGGGAGTCTTAACATACTTCCTAAAAGATGTTACTTAGGGACTGGTTGTCATAGGAAGAGAGTTTCAGAAAGAATCAGGCAGTCAAGCTTTTTGTCACCTTGTGTGTAAATTGTTAACTGTGAAAGAATATGAAAAAAAATGTATTATATGGAATTGGTCATATTTAATTGTTCATGTTTACTGTGTCTTTTATAGCGTGGAACATTCACTTCTGTTGGAGAGTCATATTTCATAGAACCATTACATAATGGCCAGAGTACTTCAGATACCGGCCAACAGCATATTATTTATCAGAAGGAGGCCATCAGAAACATTGCACAGAATAACACAAAGTGTGGGCAGCCAGGTAAGACTTCAGTAGCTAGTCCAGGACATTTTGAACCTGTAGCTCTAGAAAGCAACAAGGTTGTGAGAATCGTTACCAGTCACAGACAGAGGGGTAGGTGTTAATTTCACACACTGGTAGGTCCTGACAAAAGCAAGAACTGATTAATTTTTAGAAAGATCTAGATCATAATATGGGACACAAAAAACTCCTGAATTTTCCACTTTTCCATTTTCAGTAATTTTTATCATGTCATGCTATTCCATTATAAAGGTTAAAATGAAAAAAAAAGCAGTTTATTTGGCTGAACATACAACATATGGAATTGTGGATACTTGGCTGGCTTGGCAGAGGTCTGTGCTCTAAGAGTGCTTTCTACTTATTTTATAAACTTATATAGATGCTAGGTAATAAACACACGGAGTAGGCTAGAGTCTTTGGTCTGAAATTTGTTTCAGATTTAAGATTTTTCTCTCTGCTGACTTTTTTCTAAGGTTGGAATGAGTATTTACATAACAATTCTTTACAAGCCAAATTATCCTCGCTGAGATTTTACCTTCAAGCAAAATCTTGCAACTTTGTTTTCTATAATCACACCAGGATGAACTGCTCTTTTTAGAGTGTTGCTGTATGAGAAAAAAAATGAAGTCCGAACTCAGTCTGAACCAGAAATCACTCGTAGAATGCCAACCTCCACCAGGGAGCATTAATGAAAATTCGGAAATTACTAGTGTCCAGAATGTGGTCCAGATCTTTCCCACAAATTTTCTCACTTTATTCCGTGGTTAGGGCCTACCCACATAAACATTTCCAAAAGATCCATGTATTACTTCTGGAGTAATCACAAAGACAAAGAGACGAACAACCAGACAAACAAAATCTCTTTGTGGAGGTAATTATGACAAAATATCTCACAAATTTTAGCTTTGAGAAAAAAATAACAGCTTAGAGTTCATGACTCGGGCCCCTGGAGTGCTGGTGTATAATGTTTAATTTAGCTGACCGTAAGTGTATGTATACCTGTGTGCAGCTTCTGACATTTAACGCCTGATATGCGACTTGTATATGTGAATTTTCAATTTTGTGTTAACAGTTCACAAAATTTAAAATTTATCAAATAAATATTAGTATTTAGCATTGATAGTACTAGTAAGTAAATCAGTTATCTTCTTTATGAATGACTTTAATGACACAAATGGAATTAATCCCCCCCCCTCTTTTTCTGTAGACCTGTAATAAATGGCATTGCAATAAAGAAACACATGCCTAGAAAAGACAGACAACCTGGCGACAAGGTTGTAAAGACTTTTATGAGACTGTAACACAGTTTTTAGTATTACAGTGTTATCAGCTAGTGTGTATTAGTTAATTATGCCAGCTAGCAAAAGTTGCAGGCAGGCATGAAAGGAATAGTGGGTATTTGTCTGCCCTTCTGTCTATCCTTCTGTCTGCCCGTCTGTCCATCTGTCTAAAATCAATGTCCTCTATCATCCATTATACTCAATGGATCCTTACCATATTTTCACAGGATGTGTATCCCATTTGAAAAATTTTACCACAAACATTTTTGCTGGGATTTGGTAATTGTATCCCCGGCGCGAAGCGGGGATACTATGGATTCATCATCGTCGTCGTCCGTGTCCGCAGAGATTTCTTGTTAGCGACGTACAGTCCCCATTTCTTTCCAGATTTCTTTCATATTTGGCAGGTGGCTTGGTATGCTAGAAGACTCGCCACCCTATTTTTTTTTTTTTTTTTTTTTTTTTTTTTTATTAAACAAAACAAAAACAAAGCATACAAGTACAATCATAATAATGTTTAAATGATTAAGAAATCATTAGGATTTAGGATACTATTTAGGTACTGAATTAAGCAATCAGACATTACCTTATTTATATAGATATTGAGTTATTTTTACATTTTGAGAATTAATTTATTCCTGGATCATTCAATAAAAACTCGCTGAACACTGACCACGACACTTGAAATTTATCATATGTATTGTTTATTTTTGCAAAGTATTCTTGTTCAGTGTAGATATTTCTGATATAGTTTTGAAAATCAAGCACATTTAATGGTTTTGAATTTCGTGAACATTTCCAAATAAATTTTTTTCCTGCTAAAAGAGTTAAATTTTTGGGGAACATATCTAACTCATTTTCTAAAACACCAAACAAAAGAATGATTGGTGTTAAATTAATATAAATACCAAGTGATTGAAGCCATTGTCTAACATTTCTCCAGAAGTCAATAACAACAGGACAAGCAGCAAATAAGTGATAAATTGTTTCAGCAGATGACTGACAGAAAGCACAGAAAGCACAACTGTTTATGTTAATCTTTTGTAAGTAAGCTCTAGTACCTAGAATTCTATGAATAATACGAAATTGAAGCCAAATTAGGTCATTTCGACATATAGTTTTGAAACAATTTTTAAAGATTTTATTCCAGGTGTCATCATTTATAGTAGTGTTTAAGACATTATTCCATTTATTTCGTAATGATAAATTTTTATATTGATCATTAAGAGTTTTGTAAAAGTATTTTTTTGGTAGGCTTTATGTCTAAATTAGGCCTGTGGTAGACAAAAATGTCTAAAATGTGGAATATTGCTTCTTAGCGACCTACAGTCCACATTTCTTTCCAGATTTCTTTCATATTTGGCAGGTGGCTTGGTATGCTAGAGGACTCGCCACCCTATCTTTTGGTAGGGTTTAGGTCTCAATTAGGCCTGTGGTAGACAAAAATGTCTAAAATGTGGAATATTGCTTGTTAGCGACCTACAGTCCACATTTATTTCCAGATTTCTTTCATATTTGGCAGGTGGCTTATCGCTTAAAAGTATTGCAGATAGCCAATTTTTCTCAAATAACTCATTCGTCTACTTTTGGAAGAGCTTTCACATGGTGAAGTTTCAGACCCATAGCTAATTACTCACCTACTCAAAATGAGTAAATGCGAATTATCTCTAAAAGTATTGCAGATAGCCAATTTTTCTCAAATAACTCATTCACCTACTTTTGGGAGAGCTTTTACTTGGTGAAGTTTCAGACCCCTAGCTAATTATTGACCTACTCAAAATGAGTAAATGCGAATTATCTCTAAAAGTATTGCGGATAGCCAATTTTTCTCAAATAACTCATTCATCTACTTTTGGGAGAGCTTTCACATGGTGAAGTTCCAGAACCCGTAGGTAATTACTCACCTACTCAAAATGAGTAAATCCGAATTATCTCTAAAAGTATTGCAGATAGCCAATTTTTCTCAAATAACTCATTCATATACATTTTGGAGAGCTTTCAATTAGTGAATTTTCAGATCCGTAGCTACTTACTCACTGGTATAGGGATTGGTGCTCGATCTTTCAGTATCGATCGATCATCCCACGGAACTGCCGATATCGACACATACTACCAGTATTTCAATATCGAAATAACATACACCAAACAGACAAAATTTTAAAAAATGCTAATTTTACAGCTTAAACGTATATTTATTGCATAAAATCTTTAAAAGACACAGTTTCAACTAAAACAAAACGGGGTCAAGTCTGCCGCCATCTTTGTTTACATTGTCAGTGACCTACTTCCGGTTTCACGGAAGAGATACAAAACCTGAGAGCAATATACAGGAAAGGATAAAACTGTTGTTTTTTATGTAACTTTTGTTACTTTTGTTTATATTTTCTATTGCAGAAATGTATTTTTGGTGGATAAATGGTATGTTTTAATTATTTCTTGAATTAATATGTGCACGTTTTCAAATAACTTGTATTATCGCCCACTGCTTACGTTTATGGTCCCGATATTGAAATATCGATCGATCCACTACCTTAAATTTTCATTCGATATCGATCCTCAACATGGCACTCGATCCCTACACTATTACTCACCTACTCAAAATGAGTAAATGCCTATTATCTCTAAAAGTATTGCAGATAGCCAGTATTTCTCAAATAACTCATTCACCTACATTTTGGAGAGCTTTCACATGCTAAAGTTTTTTTATGAATTTTTTATATAATTTTTAATGCATTAAAATTAATGAAATCGTGCACTAAATCATTTATAACTTGAAAAGTATTGCATTTAGAGCACTTTGTTAAAATATGTTATTCAGCTACTTTTTCCATAGCTACAACATGGTGAGTAACTTGGGTGTCTATCTCAATAGCTAAGTGAGTAATAGCTACTTTTGGACTTTTCACTAACTTCCATCATGAGTAAAATCACTTGTAACTTGAAAACTATTGCATTGAGAGAATTTTGTGCAAATATGTTATTCACTTACTTTTGGGTCAGCTATAACATAGTAAAATTTCAGACCTGTAGCTCGTGGCATAGCTGAGTAATAGGTACTTTTGCCTTTGCCGGTGGATACATCTTGTTATCTCTAAAAGTATTGCGGATACCCAATTTTTATCAAATAACTCATTCATCTACTTTTGGAAGAGCTTTCACATGGTGAAGTTTCAGACCCATAGCTAATTACTCGCCTACTCAAAATGAGTAAATGCGAATTATCTATAAAAGTATTGCAGATAGCCAATTTTTCTCAAATAACTCCTTCACCTACTTTTGGGAGAGCTTTCACTTGGTGAAATTTCAGACCCGTAGCTAATTACTCACCTACTCAAAATGAGTAAATGCTAATTATCTCTAAAAGTATTGCAGATACCCAATTTGTATCAAATAACTCATTCATCTACTTTTGGGAGAGCTTTCAGATGGTGAAGTTCCAGACCTGTAGGTAATTACTCACCTACTCAAAATGAGTAAATGCGAATTATGTCTAAAAGTATTGCAGATAGCCAATTTTTCTCAAATAACTCATTCACCTACTTTTGGGAGAGCTTTCACTTGGTCAAGTTTCGGACCCGTAGCTAATTATTCACCTACTCAAAATGAGTAAATGCGAATTATCTCTAGAAGTATTGCAGATAGCCAGTATTTCTCAAATAACTCATTCACCTACATTTTGGAGAGCTTTCAATTAGTGAATTTTCAGATGCGTAGCTAATTACTCACCTACTCAAAATGAGTAAATGCCTATTATCACTGAAAGTATTGCAGATAGCCAGTATTTCTCAAATAACTCATTCACTCACATTTTGGAGAGCTTTCACATGCTAAAGTTTTTTTATGAATTTTTAAAATAGTTTTTAATGCATTAAAATTAATGAAATCATGCACTAAATCAATTATAACTTGAAAAGTATTGCATTTAGAGCACTTTGTTAAAATATGTTATTCAGCTAGCTACTTTTTCCATATCTACAACATGGTAACTTGGGTGTCTATCTCAATAGCTAAGTGAGTCATAGCTACTTTTGGATTTTTCACTTACTTCCATCATGAGTAAAATCACTTGTAACTTGAAAACTATTGCATTGACAGAATTTTGTGCAAATATGTTATTCATCTACTTTTGGGTCAGCAATTACATAATAAAATTTCAGACCTGTAGCTCATGGCATAGCTGAGTAATAGCTACTTTTAGGTTATCACTGTTGAGTAAATCACTTATAACTTGAAAACTGTTGCGTTTAGATTATTTAGTTTCAAAATGTTATTCACCTATTTTGAGGCAGCTATAACATAGTAAAATTCCAGACCCGTGGCTCATTGCATAGCTGGGTAATAGCTACTTTGAGGTTCTTACTCAACACTAAATCATTTATAACTTGAAAAGTATTGCATTTAGAGCATTTTGTTAAAATATGTTATTCAGCCACTTTTTTCCATAGCTACAACATGGTGAGTAACTTGAGTGTCTATCTCAATAGCTAAGTGAGTAATAGCTATTTTTGGACTTTTCACTAACTTCCGTCATGAGAAAATCACTTGTAACTTGAAAAGTATTGCGTTTAGAGAATTTTGTGCAAATCTGTTATTCACCTACTTTTGTATCGGCTATAACATAGTAGGGACGTCACGACTCCAAATATTTGATGTCGACTAATCGGTAAGTACTATTCGTGTCGACAACGAATAACCGTCGAATTAAAATAGCATCCAAACATCTTAAGTTTCATATTGTAAAAAGCACTGGAAATGATAAATATGTGAAATAAAATGAAAATATATGTATATAACCTGTAAAAATGAATAAATTTGCCATTTTCCTGCGACTTCTACTTCGTTTATTTCAGACAGGAAGTGAGCGATATAAGATTTAATGGTACTTCCGGTTTCACGTGAATGCATAAACAATGCAGAAAACGTGGCTGTTTTGGGATTTTAGCTTATTTTATGTGACAATATGGACATATTTCATAGATTCAGACCTTCTGCCATCTTTTACACTACATTGAGCGATTATTCCGACTTTAAAATATGAACCGGTAAATAACACTATTCTAACCGTTGTCGATTATTCGGTTAGTCGTGACGCCCCTATAACATAGTAAAATTTCAGACCTCTAGCTCGTGGCATAGCTGAGTAATAGGTACTTTTGCCTTTGCCGGTGGATACATCTTGCATCTAGCCACAGATGCGTCCTTGGTCTAGTTAATGTTGCCATGGCAACAATTTTAACTGTTTTCAGAACTTGCAAGCTTATGTATGCTGTTAACATGAAACCTGAAGCTTCATTGCTATCAAATTTGTAGACTATGTTCTAGAGAGTTCTACAGTCTCTTCACTCTCTTGTCATTTTAATGAAATTCTGGCCTAAGTTGCTGCCATGGGAACTGTTTTACTTTGAAATTAAGTTGTTTTCTGGATTTAAAAGCTTACACTTGCTCCTGATACCAAACCTCAATCTTCATTGCTATCAAACTGTCAGAATATCTTAACCATAAGAGTAATTGGTATGCATAATCTGAAGTCACTGTTTATTTTATCAATTATCAGTTTCAACCAATTTGATTATTGTTATTTGTTCATTCTTTCTTCAATCTTGATATTTATTAAACCACCAATGTTTTCCGTGCCAAACTCTTTACAACTTTGCAAAAAACATAGATTATTTGTGTCATTTTTGAACATAACATGTATTGATGGGGGATATGTAGGCTTTCTAAGCTACCTTGTTTCATTAGGTATTCTGACATGGCTGTGTCTGTGATTCTGATTGGCTAAAAATTTCATAGGTAAAAACAGTATAACCTAACCAGGTAGAATTATTGCTCATTCAAAAAAGACACGACTCTGTCGGCAAATCTGATTGGCTAATTGAGATTATGGCTATTCCGACAATAACCCCTGCAAAGTGAAATGGATGAAACAGCCTGTTTTTCTCATTAAAATGTCAATAATAATAGTATTTATAATATTAAATAGTTTTTCATATTAGAATAGAAATAACTGATTCTGATCTCGCTTCACCTTCGTGATCCTAATATCGCTATTCGTTATAAAATCTCTTATAACCCTTCCTTCGTCATTGGTTATTTCTATTATCTTAATGGATTCCGTGTACAATATGGCCTGAAATCATTGTTACGTGGTCTACGTGCTTTATTGATTAAGTTACATTGCTTCAGGGATTAAATGTCTTTGAGAAATGCTCTTTGTAACCTATCTTGATATAATCCGTCCCTCTGAAACAAAATTCACACTAAATATGATAATTAGTATTCTATAATTATAATGAGTATTTAAATATCTAAAAAATATGCATACTTGGTGAAGCCGGAAGCAAGTATTTGATGTGTGATTTACATGTCCAAATGATTTTGTGGGCCTTTGAGATAAATAAATTTGTCATTTGACGTCATCAATCATGTTTTGCAAACAGCCCAACACATATATCACAATGAGGTCAAATATCACTACCGCAAAACTGAGTCAGAGGTCGGGGGCTGCATACATGTGTGCATACATGAGGTTTGTACAAAATGCCAGTGGACAAAGTACAGGAGAAAATGGCAAGGATATAGTGCCAGCCTGGCTGCACAAAATACCTGTGTTATAACAATAAGTACACTTTTTATTCTGTTTCAGGGGGATAGTTTTTACGCCACATCCTTTAAGGCTGTGCAGGTATTGGTTTCACCCATGGCATCCAGATGGGTGGGTGGGCTGGTATGTGGTTGGATGGATGGGCACCGGCAAAAAGTTTATCAGGGCTGTATCTCACTAAACATGAGGTGTAGGAAATTGATACGTGGTAGGGGCATTGGTTGGGGGTGTAGATGTGCAACATCATGGTGTGACCTTGATTTGACCTTTTACCTTGCCGTAGTGACCTTGAGTTTGAAAATCTTGCTTGGCCTATATCTCATAAACTGTAAAGCCCATGGTACACTAGTGCGGCGCATCGCGGTGCGGCACGGCTAAACAAATTAGAAATAATGGAAGTAGTTCACTGCTTGTACATATGCGCGGTGCTGTGCAAATTTTTCAATTTAAAAAA
The DNA here is from genome assembly GCA_964017235.1 of Sabellastarte sp. h YS-2021. Taxonomy (NCBI): domain Eukaryota; kingdom Metazoa; phylum Annelida; class Polychaeta; order Sabellida; family Sabellidae; genus Sabellastarte; species Sabellastarte sp. h YS-2021. The sequence continues at coordinate 180,307,372 of OZ024929.1, read as the reverse complement.
TTTTCTATTTTTTTTTCAAAACCCGCACAGCTTTTTTTCCTGTTTCTTCCAAGTTTTCATTGATATTTGGATTCCCCACAGGTTAAAATGACAGTCTATCACAGAACTTTACACAAATATATTTATTGGAAAAAAAATATAAAATACACATGCTCATTGTGAAGGGATTAACTACTGGGAGAAAGATGATAAAATATTAGGGACATCACGAGTCCAAATATTTCATGTCAGCTATTCGCTAAGTACTATTCGCGTCGACACCGAGTAACCGTTGAATATTTGAAACTACCAAAAATCTTAAGTTTCATTTTGTAAAAAAACAGTGAAAACGACAAATATGTGAAATAAAATGAAAATATATGTCCATAATCTGTAAAATTCATTAAATTTGCTATTTTCCTGTGACTTCTAATGCATATTTCTCATACAGGAAGTGTGCCATATAAGAGGTACATATGGTACTTTCGGTTTTATGTGAATGCATAAACACTAAACAGTACAGAAAATGTGGCTGTTGTTGAATTTTAACTTATTTTATCTGACAATATGGATATATTTGACAGATTCAGACTTTCTGCCATCTTTAACTACATTGAGCGATTATTCGTTCTTTAAAAATGAAACAGGTAAATAGCATCATTCCAACCGTTGTCGATTAGTCGGCTAGTTGTAACGGCTCTTCAAAATATAGTGTGTGTCAACAGAGATGCATAAAAAGGTTCAACTGAGTGAAGATTGCAATTATCAGCAATTCTGAAAGGGATATACTGGTCAAGGGCATTGTTTGTGGAAGGGTTATAAGTACTTACAATAGACAGAGGGATGTCAAGTTAGGTGTATGACGATATATGTAGACACAGCACTGCCAGAAGTTAATTACTTGAAAGGGGGTGTAATCACCAGTATTATAAAAGGGACACTGGTCAAGGCTCTTCATTGTGGAGAGATTAAGTGCATGTAAGGGTAGGAGGGTGTGGAAATATACTGTGGGGTACTAGCTATTTAATTAATATGTATATGATTATTTTAATTATTCTATCCACTTTCACTGTAGTTTAAAATAATAAAATATTATGATAATTAGAGTTTTTAAAAAAAACAATCACATTTTTAAGTTGTAACAGCTTTCAAGTGGAAACAACAATGGCTGCTTCCCTCAATTTTTTAACCGCAAATATAAATTCTCACGAGATTTCAGTACTTTATCGGATAGGGTCAAAGATCAAACTACAAAAATTCGTTTTTTGTTTAAAACCGGCTAATTAATAAAATATATTTCTTCTGAAGTCCTGGACCAACACTAGTGCGACTTTCGTCGGTTCACTGTCGTCTATTATAGTTCCGACGTGTCGACTCTACTATTTCTTGACAACTTACAGCACTAGCATGTAGTAAAAAATGTACCGCGCCGCACCACACCACATATATGTGCAAGAGCCTTAAGGTGTAGGAAGTTGATACTTGGAAAGTATATTGGTTAGAGGGTGTAGGTGTACAGCATCATGTCACACTGTTTGCTTTGAAAGTCTCCTGATCTTTGTACTGTGTCACTTTTTCTATATCTCATGGTGTTATAAGCTATTTCCCCGGGCTGTGGGGTATGGGCATCTCTGATGCTATTTTATATTAACTCAGCCAGGGATCTATTATTTTTATGACTGTTTGTCAGTCTGTTTGTCTGTTTGTTAGCAGGATTATGCAAATACTGGGGCTGTTTTCACAAAAGGGATAATGATCAAGTTGAGCGAAAAATCAGCTCAAGTTTAGTATAAACATCTGTAAATTTGAGCTGACTTTTTGCTCAACTTGAGCTTGATCCCTTTTTGAATACCGCCCCAGCTAGTTGGATCTTCCAGGTGGAAAAATCTCGGAAGACACATCCTGGTCCAACTTAAATCCCATTAAATTTTGGGAGTCATCTAGATCACTATCTGAATACAAAAAAAAAATTAAAAAAAATAATCTGCATTTTCCAATTTACTTATTATTACATGTCTTGGCTGGGTTATGGGGTCATCGAGTGCTCTTGTTGAATTTTATGGGGTCATCGATGACATCGAGTGCTGTTGTTGAATTTTATTTTTATTTATTTATTTATCTGTGTTCAACATGGCTTTCAAAAATATGCTGTGTAGGTTATATCATGGTGGGTAGTTTTAAGGGCAGATGAAACCAATAAATACCAGTTGGTCAACATTTTGCATTGTAAACTGCCTGGCATTGATAAACAACTAACAACTTTCCCAGAAAGGGTCCGAGGTTTGAACTGCAGACCTCAGAGGTGGGAGGCGACTGTGTTAGCCATTAACCACCGAACCCATTGTATTTAATTTTAATAAAACAGTCAAAACAGTTTATATGCATTTTACTAAAATTGTTGCAACATTTAAATAAAAAGGCAATTGTTGAAGTACAACATAACATTCTGCATACATTTAAAGCTGTCATTTAAGCTTCAATGGTATGGATACACAAAAATATAAACCGTTTATTTTTCACAGAAATTAAATCCAAAAAACATTCCTCCCCCATTCACAACACTCAGCAGGAGAGTTCCTTCAATGACATCATCAAACCTCGCCATCGTCGCCGCAGGAGGAAGTACAAGCGGGAACGCACCAAGTCGCGGCGGGGTAAGAGGTCGGTGAGTGTGGAGAAGTATGTGGAGACCCTGGTGGTGGTGGACAAAATGATGGTGGATTACCATGGAAAGGAGGAGATTGAACCATTCGTTCTCTCCGTCATGAATGTGGTAAGTTTCAGTCTGGGGCTGATATCATGAAAGGGCTTAGGCCTGGTCTTGTGCCTAAAGTTAAAACTTTGGCCTTATTTGGCTGAACCCACAGACTCGGACTAAATTGATTTCACAAAGAAATTTAAAATTTAAGTCTTTTTCTGTCAATCATTTATGACTCTGTTTACAATTATTGTATCACTGGATGAGGTAGAGCAATTTTGAGCATGTTTTTAGACCAGATCCATTTGTCTGGAGAATGTGTTTGAAAACCCCCTTAGCAAGAAGGTTCTTCCAAGATGTTTATTTTAATGCATAGATTTTAGACAACAGATAACTGGACTTGAGATGTGTCTATATGAGTATACAGTGTCAAAAGAATGTTTTGGTAAGTCTTGACATCAGTTAGGGTTTACGTTTGCCCAAATATATTTTAAACCAGGATATGTATGTTTCATTTTTGTCCCGATACCCTTAGTACAGTCACGACTCACGAGTACCTCTTGACTGCCAGAATTATGCAGTCCTAAGTGTAATTGTATGGGTTGTATGACCAGTCTTTCACTTGTGAAAGTAAGGACATAATAACAGCAATCATAGACACCTGTCAAAATTATTCAGCATGTTTGAAAACCTTGCAAGTGAGCATCTCTGTCCCAATACTGGCAACCATTATTTTTGGTCGTAGGGATGGATCGCCACCAAAAATATGTACATCTGGAGGTTGCCAGAGCCAAACCGTACAGATTCCAGGTTTTAGTATACCCAAACAAACATGGATGTTTCCTCTTCACAACATCGCAATAAAGGTGGCCAAAAAGTGGCACAAAATATGAGATAATAATACTTTCTTCAGATTTCTTATTTGTTCGTATATTTTAAGTTTTCCTTCAATTATATGAGCTGACAAGTGAGATTGAGGTTATAAAGTGTCGTAACCAAAACCTGGCAATTCTGCTCAACGTAACTGCTAGTACTGTATAAAGTCTTCAAGTGCATAAAAATCGGGGATAATAGCTTATAGTTTCTTCAACTCCTTCCATTATACGTGTTCACAAGCGAAGTGACGGTTGTAAAATCTCATCACAGTATTTCAGTATAATGGTCTCGATACCGAGATACTGGGCCTACCGACCCATCCCTAATCAAAATTGTCTAACTGTAGATTTTTTGTGTGTTATGACCGTCTTTGCATTGTTGCACTGGGTCTTGTCCACTCTTCTCACTGTACAACCAAGTCTCCTGTTTCAATACAGCAGAGCTATCTTGTCCCAAGATTAATAATAATTGCATGGTTCTCCCAATTAAGAGTGATCAGGACCTGGGGCCGTATTCACGAAAGGTCTTAGCCAAGTCTTAGGCTTAACTTTTGTATAAAAATATAGCCAACTTAAGCCTAAGACTTGGCTAAGACCTTTCGTGAATACGACCCCTGATGTCATGAGAGTGATCTTTAGGAGTCATGACAGTTTATAAGAGTTTGTAAAGCATATCATTTTGGTAGTATGACTGATATAATTTTACTCGAGATATATCACATGGCATGTCAGTTTTCCCAGGCTTTTTGACAAAACAAGCCGCAGCAGCAGTGAGTTGAATTTGGCTAGGTCTTGTGATCAGAGTATAAAATTTCATTCCCAATAAAATGTATAGAACTTATCAGACATAAAATAAGTTAATTGGTTTTGTATCTTTTATTACAGTACCCACTCAGTAATAACAGTAGATAATTTAATTTATTTAGGTGTCAAAACTTTATCATGATGCCAGCATTGGAAACTCCATCAATATCATTGTGACAAGGCTAGTTCTACTTCTTGAAGATCAGGTAATCACCTTATTAAACTGTCAATTACTTTCATAACTTTTATGCAGTGTTCGCTCTCGTCAAAAATGAATGCGAGACAGACTGTCTCCCTTCACTTGAGAAGGCGAGACAACTGTGAAAAAATGTGAGACATGTTTTGCGTCAAGATATTTTGAAATGTTTAGTTCCAATTTGGGACTGCATAAAATCTTCTTTATTTAAATAATAAGAAATAGATGCTAAACTAAAAGTTCAAATAAATAAAATATTTAATGCTGTTTTTATTTGTCTTTTATTTTTTATGTCAGCTGACTTGTCAGTCAGCTGACATTATGTCGTCACTCTGCGGCGTGGGCGTACGCGTCCGCGTCCGCGTGAACAACTTCTCCTCCAAAACTACAAGGCCTAGAGACGTGCTGTTTTTTTTAAAAGATACCTTATCTATCGAGGATGAAAAATTGTTCAAGGCATGCAAATCTGTGTGTTCGTCTGTTTGCTAGAGACATTACAAGGGGGATACCCCCACCAAAAGTGTGAAAATTTCAACACTTAATCACAATTTTCTCAGTGACTATTGCAGGGATTTCTCTCATATCTTGCATATATGTACTAGGCCACAGGTAGATTCTCTTGTGTGAGTATGAGACCTGGATCTGTCTTACTTTTTTTTTAATAAATTTTTTTAATAATTTTTAATGCATTAAAATTCATGAAATCATGCACAAAATCATTTATAACTTGAAAAGTGTTGCATTTAGAGCATTTTGTTAAAATATGTTATTCAGCTACTTTTTTCATAGCTACAATATGGTGAGTAAGTTGGGTGCCTGTCTCAATAGCTAAGTGAGTAATAGCTACTTTTGGGCTTTTCAGTAACTTCCATCATGAGTAAAATCACTTGTAACTTAAAAACTATTGCATTTAGAGAATTTCGTATAAATATGTTATTCAGCTACTTTTGGGTCAGCTATAACATAGTAAAATTTTAGACCTGTAGCTCATGGCATAGCTGAGTAATAGCTACTTTTAGGTTATCACTGTTGAGTAAATCGCTTATAACTTCAAAACTATTGGATTTAGAGAATTTCGTATAAATATGTTATTCAGCTACTTTGGGTCAGCTATAACATAGTAAAATTTCAGACCTGTAGCTCATGGCATAGCTGAGTAATAGCTACTTTTAGGTTATCACTGTTGAGTAAATCGCTTATAACTTGGAAACTATTGCATTTACAGTATTTTGTTTCAATATGTTATTCACCTATTTTGGGATCAGCTATAACATAGTGAAGTTTCAGATCTGTGGCTCATTGCATAGCTGAGTAATAGCTACTTTGAAGTTCTCACTATTGAGTAAATCACTTGTAACTTAAAACCTATTGCATTTAGAGAATTTCGTATAAATATGTTATTCAGCTACTTTTGGGCCAGCTATAACATAGTGAAATTTCAGTTTTATTGCGTTAATACATCCTATCCAATGGACAATATGCTAAACCGGTCGGCGCAGACCGGCCCGCCAAACGTCAGAAAAAGACGTCCTGTGTCTCCACCGGCTGGCCGGTCCTCACACTGCACTCGCCAGGTGGCGTGTGGTACTTCCTTCCTGTCTAGACAAGCTGACGTCATAGCATCTTTTTCGTTTGGCGCATGCACTGCTTGGACGAACTTTTATAATTCTTGGAATATTTGATTTTTATGTGAGTTATTTGAAGTGCGGGACTTTCTTAAGTTGTGTATCACTTCCTCACAGGTTATAGACCGTTTTTGTCAACAATTTGTAACTTGGATCCCTTTCGTGAGTTAAGAAGTGCGGTTTATATAACCTTCACGTATCACTTCCTCACTTTTCGCTTGTGTCATGGCTTCTCCCAGTCAACGCAGAGGGGGCTGCGGCCACATGATGGCGGGATTCGACCTACACTCTGTCTGCGCAAGGTGTAGAGATAAAAAGAAGGGCTCTGATCCCTGTACCAAATCTCCACCTGAGGACTGTCAACACTGTGACGCCTTTACACCAGAGCAGAAAACCCAGATTGCAACTCCCTCTTATAAGTTAAAGAAGGAAAAGAAGGATGCCAAGTCAACTCCGGCTAAGGATTCAGACAATTCCACCCTTGTAGACCCGGCCTTAGTATCTGTCTTGGCTGTTGTGGATAATCAAAGCACTCCAGGTGCTTCTACAAGTGAACCGGTAGAGAAGAAGAAGAAAACTGACCCTAAGCATTCCAAGTCCTCCAAGTCGGAGAAGTCAGTTAAACAGTCATCCAACCGACCGGCTACCACTTCATCTGAATCTAAGCCTCATAGCTCATCCACCGACACTAAGCTACTCGACATGGACAAAAAGTGGGCTGAAAGGTTTAACAGGCTGGAGGCCTTGTTCTTAGCCAAGACTGTTGATCCACCTAGGGATCCAGTATTCAGTACTGTCAAGGTGACGCCAGCACACGCTCCACCTGCCAATGTGGTCCGATCTGACCCGTTCATTAAACCTCAGCCTCAGATCTCTCAACCGACCGACCCTGCTGGAGATTCAGCCACCGAATCTTCCCTACAAAAGTCGGACGTCAAAACTTCATCTACTCAACCGGACCCTCCGGCCACAGCTTCTGTTAAAAAACATTTGTCATCTGCCTTTGACGTCTCCCGCAAAGAATCATCTTCAAGTGATTCCGACTCCGACTCATCCTCAGATCAACCCCTACTGGATATCCTACCAGAAGAAGGGGAATTGTCGGACGAAATGGACGCAAACCTCTCTGATCAAGAACAGTCACTGTCGGAGGAGCAGTCCTACCGGGAGACTATGCGGGGCATTAGGTCCTATATGGGGTGGGATCATATACCAGATATTGACTCAGGGACCACCACCTCAGAGGATAACCCCTTTGCAGGCCCCAAGCCACATGCACCGGGTAAAGTGTCTATCAACCTACCCACTGACGAGTGGCTGTGCCGTAAGATGGCCAAGTTGAACATTACCCTCACCCAGGGCTATCCGTCCAGAACTTCCGAAGCCGGTGGACTTCAGAGAGATCAATTTGTCCGACCACCGAAATTCCAGCAGAAATGGTACGGGTTTCACTCCAACCCCAAAACAGATACTGAACAGTCCGTTTCATCTTGGCATACCAGTTCTTCGAAGCTGAATAGCACCTACCTTCGAATTGCAAGACAAGCTAGTATTGCCTCCCAACCTCCCATGTCGCGCCCTATATCCCAAGAGACACTGCGCAAGTGGGAGAGATCAGCCCGGGAATCTACCGTCATTTGTAATCACGCGGCCAGTTTCAACCGGTGTTTACTGAAAGTACAGCAAAATATGAACTCTCAGCTTAAAGCTGTCAGGATAGAATCTAAGGGCAAGACGGCAGTGAAGGTTACAGATGCAGTCAACGAACTCCAGTTCCTTTTGGACTTCAATTCTAGCATTTGCCAGGCAATGGCAAAGGCCATGGAACACCTCACAGAATTCATTTTTGTTAACATGGCCAATACCACGCTTCTCAGACGGGATTCCTACCTCTCCTACCGCAAGGCAGGTATTAAGGCTGACACACTTAACGCCCTGCGGTCAGCCCCACTTCATCTGGACACTTTGTTCCCAGACAGTATCATAAAAAGGGCTGAGGAGGATATCACTAGTTTTGACAAAGGTAGATCCGGCTCATCTTCCTACAAAGGCAGGAGATTCCATCCTTATGAACACCATGACCACAAGTCGGACAAGCAACAGGAAAGACCGGCCTGGAAAAATCTTTCACGCACCCAACGTAGAAAGCAGAGGAAACAGTCACAGTACTCCTCCCGACCGGCCAAGGGTCAGCAGCAGTACAAATGACAATCAATATGTAACTCAGTTAGATTCACTGCTGCTGGCCGGGAGCCCTACCTCAGAGACAAAAGACACTTGTACTGTAAAGCTGCATGTTGTAAATTCTGTACCTACTGCGCCCGGGCATTCTCAAAAGAAGGAAATAAGTCCCGGGGCAGCAGTTTGTCAATCATACAGTCACAAATTAAAATATGTGAACAGTGCTTCTTGTGTCATTCCATTGTCTTATGTAAATGTTGTAAGAAATGCTCCCAATGTTGCCTCAAATCTTCCTGTAGGGGCCAGACTTCAAAATTTTTGGCAAAAGTGGCTGGATCTAGGCGCCGGTCCGAAGGTAGTTCAAATTCTGAGAGAGGGTTATACCCTCCCCTTCCGGACCAGGCCAAAATTGTCAAGAGTTCCCACAGTTGTAAGCTGTTATGGCAATCCTCACAGGAACCTCAAACTGTTAGAGGCATTACATCAGCTTACAGCAAAAAATGCTATAGAACTGGTAAACAAACAGAACTCCCTGGGGTTCTTCAACCGACTATTCCTGGTTCCCAAACCCAACAACAAATGGAGGCCAATCCTGGACTTGAGCAATCTAAACCCTTTTCTCAAAACCGAAAAATTCAAGATGGAAACTCCGGAAACCATCAGAACCTCTCTCCAACAAGGACAGTGGGTAACCTCCATAGATTTCAAGGATGCTTATTTCCACGTTCCCATACAGGAACAGTCAAGGAAATTCTTGAGATTTCACGTCCAGGGACAGACCTTTCAGTTCAAAGCTCTCCCCTTCGGCCTATCCACAGCTCCTATGGAGTTCACTGTCATAGCAAAGGAGGTGAAGCTTATGGCCACTCAGAAGGGTATAAGGCTCCACCAATACCTAGACGACTGGTTGGTGAGGGCCACATCCCACCGGGCCTGTCTCCAACATACACAGGTCCTAGTACAACTGTGCCGACAGTTGGGTTGGCTGGTGAACATAGAAAAGTCGGAATTGGACCCCAAGCAAGTTTTCAACTTCGTCGGTTACCAATTCGACCTCCAGTCCGGTCGGGTCCGACCGACACCGGACAGGTGGCAAAGCCTACAGGAAAAGATACTAGAACTCATCTCCCGACCGGCTTGTTCAGTACGGGAACTGATGTCTTTAATAGGCCTGCTAACCGCGACAGAGAAACAAGTTCACCTAGGCCGACTACACATGAGGCCCATTCAGTGGCACCTCAAAAGAAATTGGAGAATACCGGAATCCCTACACAAACGGATCCCTCTGCCCAGATCTCTGCATCCTCACTTGCAATGGTGGCTACAAGAAGACAACGTTCTCACAGGCCAACCACTACACCCTCTACAGCATGCTCTGCAAATCTTTACAGACGCATCAAAAGAAGGGTGGGGCGCTCACTTAAACGAGCATATTGCCAGAGGATCCTGGTCCCTACCGGAAAGCAAATTGCACATAAATTACTTGGAGTTAAAAGCAGTCTTTCTGGCTCTAAAAGAGTTCCAAAAGGTATGCATAGGCAAAATGGTGCTAGTTGCAACCGACAATACCACCGTAGTAGCCTATATCAACAAAGAAGGAGGCATGAGGTCGGGCCCACTTTGTGCCCTACTCTGGAGAATCTTGACCTGGTGCACCGGGAAGCAAGTGACTCTGAGAGCACGACACATTCCCGGCCACCTAAATGTAGTGGCAGACAAATTGTCCAGATTGGGTCAGACCATCCAAACCGAATGGTCCCTCCTGCCAGAAACCTTCCAAGCCCTATGCGACAGGTGGCATCAGCCTCAAATAGATCTATTTGCTACGAGGTTCAACAACAAGCTGCCCCTGTTCGTATCACCGGTACCGGACCCCAGGGCCACTGCAGTGGATGCACTCAGTTTGTCATGGGAAGATCTGGACGCATACGCCTTCCCACCAACAGCCATTTTGGGCAAAGTGGTGGAGAAGTTACAAGACTCCCCGTACCGGAGGTTGATCATTATTGCCCCGGGGTGGCCCAACATGGCATGGTTTTGGGACCTAGTGGAGATGTCCAGCCAGATACCATTGCTTCTTCCTCAGTTGCCGAACCTTCTGACTCAGCCATTCAATCAGACCCCTCACAGGAGTCTAACAAACCTAAATCTCCACGCATGGCTCCTAGAGCCACAGCTATCAAGGAGCAGGGTTTCTCTGAGGCAGTGGCAACAAGAATTGAAGCTCCTCAAAGAGGATCAACTAGATCCGTCTATGAGGCAAAGTGGGCCATTTTTACAAAGTGGTGCATCACAAATCAGGTGGACTTCAGGACACCTCCTGTAAAGTCAGTTGCTGATTTCCTCATGTACCTTTTTGAGGAAAGGAAATTGCAGCCCAGCACCATTGATGGCTACAGGTCTGCCATTGCTGATAAATTGGGCAGTTCAACCCTCAACATCAGCAAAGATGAGAATCTCACCCGTCTCTTGGATAGCTTCCACAGAGACAGACCCAAGGGCAGAAGAGGTATCCCCTCCTGGAACCTATCTCTGGTTTTACACCAGTTAACAAAGGCTCCCTTTGAGCCAATTAAGGAGGCCTCCTTGAAGCATTTGACCTTCAAGACAGTTTTCCTCTTAGCCTTGGGATCAGGCAAACGCAGAAGTGAGATTCATGCTTGGCAACATAAGAACATCAGACACCAGTCTGATTGGACTAAGATATCCCTGTACCCTTCTCCCAGCTTCCTCTCCAAAAATCAGCTGGCTAAAGAGGGTCCAGACAGTGTGGCCCCAGTGGTTATCCCAGCCCTGGCCCCCACTCTGGATAGATCTCTTAAGTCTGACAGATCCCTCTGTCCGGTTAGAGCCTTGCGTTACTATTTGGACAGGACATCAGACTTCAGGCAGAATAAAGAGTTGGTTTTTGTCTCCTTCAAAAAAGGCTTCGACAAGGACATCTCACCTGCCACTATCTCCTCTTGGATCAAACAAACTGTGATCCTATGTTATGAGCTCTCAGACCAGGAGGCCCACAAGTTACATCAGGTTAAAGCCCATGATGTCAGGGCCTTCGCTGCTTCAAAGGCCTTCCAGTCGGGGGTCTCCTTGGAACAAATATTAGCAGCATGCCACTGGAAGTCACATAACACCTTCACCCAATTCTATTTGAAGGATGTGGCATGGGCTGATTCTGAGCTTTACCACCTGGGACCTGTAGTGGCTGCTCAGCAGATCCACAAATAACCCAGGCCAGAGAGGAGATTTGTACATATGTATATAGTGTATATATAGTTAAGAAGCATAAAAAAAAAAAAAAAAAAAAATCAAACGTGCTTCCTTCGGGAGGTTTATTTCTTGGGACTGAACTCATCCCTCTCTTCCCCTACCTCAGAGCAGGTCTGTAAAAAAAAAGGGGGGGGGGGAGGCGAGTCGGTTTGGACCGGTTAACCGGTCTCTGTTGACCGACCATAGCCTTAAGGGTCTTGATAATCTTAGATCGACCCAGGCTTTAAGTTGTTAGTTATTTTCTGAGTTCGTATAAGTCCCTAGTAACTTACCCGCCGACCAAGCGGTAGTTATTCAGCATATTGTCCATTGGATAGGATGTATTAACGCAATAAAATTGCAAATTTAATAAGTAAATTAAATTTTTATAAGTTAATACCCTATCCAATGGACACGCAAGACCCTCCCACCGACCCCGCTATCAGTTTACTAGGGGTCTAATAGGTTTAGACAACGAAAAAGATGCTATGACGTCAGCTTGTCTAGACAGGAAGGAAGTACCACACGCCACCTGGCGAGTGCAGTGTGAGGACCGGCCAGCCGGTGGAGACACAGGACGTCTTTTTCTGACGTTTGGCGGGCCGGTCTGCGCCGACCGGTTTAGCATATTGTCCATTGGATAGGGTATTAACTTATAAAAATTTAATTTACTTATTAAATTTGCAAATCTGTAGGTCATGGCATAGCTGAGTAATAGCTACTTTAAAGTTCTCACTATTGAGTAAATCAGTTGTAATTGGAAAACTATTGCATTTAGAGAATTTTGTATAAATATGTTATTCAGCTACTTTTGGGTCAGCTATAACATAGTAAAATTTCAGACCTGTAGCTCATGGCATAGCTGAGTAATAGCTACTTTTAGGTCATCACTATTGAGTAAATCAGTTGTAACTTGAAAACTATTGCATTTACAGTATTTTGCTTAAATATGTTGTTCACCTACTTTTGGGTCAGCTATAACATAGTAAAATTTCAGACCTGTAGCTCATTGCATAGCTGAGTAATAACTACTTTGAGGTTCTCACTATTGAGTAAATCAGTTGTAATTGCAAAACTATTGCATTTAGAGAATTTCGTATAAATATGTTATTCAGCTACTTTTGGGCCAGCTATAACATAGTGAAATTTCAGATCTGTAGGTCATGGCATAGCTGAGTAATAGCTACTTTGAAGTTCTCACTATTGAGTAAATCAGTTGTAATTGGAAAACTATTGCATTTAGAGAATTTCGTATAAATATGTTATTCAGCTACTTTTGGGTCAGCTATAACATAGTAAAATTTCAGACCTGTAGCTCATGGCATAGCTGAGTAATAGCTACTTTTAGGTCATCACTATTGAGTAAATCAGTTGTAACTTGAAAACTATTGCATTTACAGTATTTTGCTTAAATATGTTGTTCACCTACTTTTGGGTCAGCTATAACATAGTAAAATTTCAGACCTGTAGCTCATTGCATAGCTGAGTAATAACTACTTTGAGGTTCTCACTATTGAGTAAATCAGTTGTAATTGCAAAACTATTGCATTTAGAGAATTTAGTATAAATATGTTATTCAGCTACTTTTGGGTCAGCTATAACATAATAAAATTTCAGACCTGTAGCTCATGGCATAGCTGAGTAATAGCTACTTTTAGGTCATCACTATTGAGTAAATCAGTTGTAACTTGAAAACTATTGCATGTATTTTGCTTAAATATGTTGTTCACCTACTTTTGGGTCAGCTATAACATAGTGAAATTTCAGACCTGTAGCTCATGGCATAGCTGAGTAATAGCTACTTTTAGGTTATCACTGTTGAGTAAATCGCTTATAACTTGGAAATTATTGCATTTAGAGTATTTTGTTTCAATATGTTATTCACCTATTTTGGGGTCAGCTACAACATAGTGAAGTTCCAGACCTGTGACTCATTGCATAGCTGAGTAATAGCTACTTTGAAGTTCTCAATGTTGAGTAAATCACTTATAATTTGAAAACTATTGCATTTAGAGAATTTAGTATAAATATGTTATTCAGCTACTTTTGGGTCAGCTATAACATAGTAAAATTTCAGACCTGTAGCTCATGGCATAGCTGAGTAATAGCTACTTTTAGGTTATCACTGTTGAGTAAATCACTTATAACTTGGAAACTATTGCATTTAGAGTATTTTGTTTCATATGTTATTCACCTATTTTGGGGTCAGCTATAACATAGTGAAGTTCCAGACCTGTGGCTCATTGCATAGCTGAGTAATAGCTACTTTGAAGTTCTCACTGTTGAGTAAATCAGTTGTAATTGGAAAACTATTGCCTTTACAGAAATTTGTGCAAATATGTTATTCAGCTACTTTTGGGTCAGCTATAACATAGTGAAATTACAGACCTGTAGCTCATGGCACAACTGAGCAATAGCTATTCTCAGGCACTGACTGTTGAGTAAATCGGCTATAACTTGAAAAATATTGCATTTGGAGTATTTTGTTAAAATATATTGTTCTCCTACTTTTGGGTTAGCTATAACATAGTGAAATTACAGACCTATAGCTCATGGCATAGCGGAGCAATAGCTATTTTCAGGTTCTCACTATTGAGTAAATCAGTTGTAACTTGAAAACTATTGCATTTACAGTATTTTGCTTAAATATGTTGTTCACCTACTTTTAGGTCAGCTATAACAGAGCAAAAATTCAGACTTGTAACTCATTGCATAGCTGAGTAATAGTTACTTTGAGGTTCTCACTCTTGAGTAAATCAGTTGTAACTTGAAAACTATTACATTTAGAGTATTTTGTTAAATATGTTATTCACAGACGTTTTGGTCAACTATAACATAGTGAAATTGCAGACCTCTATGTCATGGCATAGCTGAGCAATAGCTTCTTTCAGGTTCTCACTGTTGAGTAAATCATTGTATCCAACCTGTAGGAAATCATGGGCTTGGAATCTGTTAATATGGTCCGATTTGACCTTGGAACCCTCCTTCAAGGTCAAATGAGGATAGCCAAACATAAAAGTGCTTATAACTCGCTTATTATTGGTCCTAGAGGTTTGGAATGAAAACCAACCTATAGAAAATCATGAGCTGGGAATTTTTTGGTGTGGTCGGATTTCACCTTGGACCCCTCCTTCAAGGTCAAATGAGGATAGCCAAACTTAAAAGTGCTTATAACTCGCTTATTATTGGTCCTAGAGGTTTGGAATGGAAAACCAACCTATAGAAAATCATGGGCTGGGAATCTTTTGGTGTGGTCGGATTTCACCTTAGACCCCTCCTTCCAAGTCAAACGAAGATAGCCAAACTTAAAGTGCTTATAACTCGCGTATTATTGGTCTTGGAGGTTTGGGATGGTAAACCAACATATAGGAAATCATGGGCCGGGATTCTTTTGGTGTGGTCAGATTTGATCTGGGACCCCTCCTTCAAGGTCAATTGAGGATAGTCAAACTTACAATTGCTTAGAACTCGCTTATTATTGGTCCTACAGGTTTGGGATGGTAAACAAGCTACAGGAAATCATGGGCTGGGAATTTTTTTGTGTGGTCGGATTTGACCTTGGACCCCTCCATCAAGGTCAAACAAGGATAGCCAAACTTAAAAAGTGCCTATGACTCACTTATTATTGGTCCGAGAGGTTTGGGATGGTAAACCATCCTAAATTGTTTGACTGGGAATCTTTTGGTATGGTCAGATTTGACCTTTGGACCCCTTCTTCATGGTTGAACGAGGATATTGCATTTATAGTATTTCTTTAAATATTTTTAACCTACTTTTTACACTTAAACAATTACCTTGTTATTTTATTTCATAATACCATTTGCAGGGCACAACTTTTTTGTCCTTTTCTTCTGTCAGCTTCGGAATATCTTTCGAACATGCTGTTCAGTTACCATTTACTGTATTTCTGTACAGCCCTTTTCCTGATAATTATGCTTTCCTCTCATTATCACCATCACAAATCAAAAACATTCAGTCAGCTGACACAGTGCCCGTTCACGGGCACTCTCCTCTTGTTTTAAATTTCACTTCTAAACCACATCTTAATGGCTTAATTATTATTATTATTATTATGTATTTATAATCAGCGCAATATCTCCATATACTACAGGACTCAAAGTGCTATTTAACCCATCCGACTGTACAGGTACACCCCCGACTCACAAGTAACTGACATTCCCCTAACTGGGGGGTAGAAGCTCAAGGATGACCATTTATCATCGTCCTTGAGGTTCTTTAACCTGGCACTGCCATTTTAAGTGGTAATCCGAGCCACTATGTATCTGCCTGTACCTGGGATTGAACCCACGTCTTCTGAGTTCCTAGACAAGTGTGTTACCTGCTAGGCCACAGTGGCAGATGCTGGGTGCTACTGGTTTTTTTAAAATTTTTTTTATTTTACAGTTATCTGGATTCATCAAATAAATAAATAAATTGCATTTCTTCTCTTTTCTTTGAAGAAAGATATATTTTGTCTCTTCCAATAATAGACCAATTTCTTTGGTCAGTAGTCGTTTTGACTGTTTCGCCTGTGACACTATATGCAAAAGACGAGTTAAAAATTAGACATAAAGCACGGAAATCTCATGAGAATACCCGAATTCTCGTGTGAATTACTGTTAGCTGGATGTATCAAATAAAATAAACTCACTTTCATGTCTTTCTCCTTTTTCTATGAGGAAATATGTACGTCGTCGCTTCCGATAATAGACAAATTTCTTTGGTCAGTAGTTGTTTCGACTGTTTCACCTGTGACACTATAAGCAGATGACGAGTTTAAAAATCGACAAAAAGTACGGAAATCTTGCGAGAATACCCAAATTGTCACATGAATTACTGTTAGCTGGATATATAAAATAAAATAAACTGCTTTTCATGCTTTTCTCAAACATTTCTATGAGGAAATATGTACATCGTCGCTTCCGATAATAGACAAATTTCTTCAGTCAGTTTCGAGTGTTTCGCCTGGTAGCGACAGCACAGACGCGTTGGTGAGTTGGTTTTGTGACAACTCGCCCCAGAGTGTGTACAAACCCGTGAAATCGTGCTCGAGAGCGAACACTGTTTTATGTTTTTTTTTTGTATTCAAGGTGCACAATTGCTATAATTACTTGTGTTGTGAATTTGTACACGGCTGTTATGCCCAATTTGTTATAGTTTTAATGCTGAAAATTTTCAGGATTTTAAAAACAGTCTTGTAGAAATATTCTATGTGGTTATTTTCTTTTAGAAAATTCTAAGAGTAATTGTAAGAATAAGAATGCTAATTGGTGAAAATGGACCCAGCTCACCTGAACAAGTTTTATGTTCACTTTAAAGGTAGATCTAAAGCTGTCTTTCCATGCAGAAGATTCACTGCAGAGCTTCTGTAAGTGGCAAGAGAAAATCAACCCGGCTGAAAACTCACACGATGTCCTGCATAATGGTATAGCACACCATGACAATGCTATCTTGCTAACAAGGTTAGAAAATTCTCTTTATATTATTTAGCCGTTAAAAGCATGCATTGATGAAAGTGTTACAGTGACCGGAAACATTGATAACCCATTCCACTAATGCAGGTTTTCCTCCCACAGCCCCAGTAGTATTGTTTTAGAGCCAATACATAACTTTAAGGATGTGATGAGTACAAAAACTGGGTTTGATTCCTCATGGATGAAATTTTGGTGCGACATAGAGCCCTCATGATGTTGAGTGTACACATAGACAAGAAACAACATCCAATATGGTGGCTTTTGGAAACGCAAAAAAAAAAAAAATATATATATATATATATAAAAAGAAAAGCCTTGAATCGTTAGAATTAGTTGTTGTCACCATATAAATAGTGAAAATTTTGTTTAAAATGTGATTTAATGCAAGTAAGGTGTCTTATTAAAATGTAACCAGTTCAATATGGTATTTTATATACACACGAGCACGAGACCCATAAAACTGGGATTGACTTTTGATAAAATTTGCCTCGTTTTGCAAGACTCGGCTACTTGGTCACATCCCTCAACATAACTCTAATAAGCAATATCATGCTCAGAGTAGGGCTGCAACGATTCTTCGGTTACTCGGAAACGAAACGATTCAGTACAATACTCGAGGCAAGAAAAGTGAACCGGGTCTTCGAAAACAACTGAAGATAGACGTAAAATCTACTACAAAATTCTATATTTTCCTCTAAATATATGAATATATTTATATATTTTACTAATATAAGGCGTTTCCATTTCAGCATTTTATTTTCGAAGACGCCTCTAATCTCGCAATATAAAGATGGTTAAAGTTTCTTATATTTTGCATTATAAAGGCGTCTTTTTCCCAAAATTCAATAAACTATCAACATTCTTTCCTGTTGTGTGGTTTGTAACCATTTTTCAGGCGTGATATGTCAAAATATGAAGCAGTTTATTTCGTGGGCGATAATCAAGCGATTAACCGAGTCCGAGTCGATTCTTCTAATACGAGGAATCGAGGTGCATTTTCGGGCTCGCTTGCAGCCCTAGCTCAGAGTCTGTCTTTCAGACAGAGATTAAGTGCTATACACATTCAATTAAAATAATTTTTGTGCTATGGCATATATATATATATATATATATGTTGTTATGATTAGTGCTGTCGCGACACTCGCTACTTCCGATACTATCGTTTGCTAGGTCAATTATGAGCGATAATCGGATGCATTTTTAGGCGGGTTGCATGTAACCAACCCGCCTATTAGATTGATGTGTCCAACGTCCGTCTGTCCGTCTGTCTGTCTGTCCGTCTGTCCGTCCACATTTTTCGTTTCCGGACTCTAACTTTAAAACGGTTTGACCAATCAAATTCAAACTTCACAGGGAGATAGATCACCATCATAGCTAGGTTCCTTTCGAAATTGGTGAAATTCTGTGTGTTCGTTTGTCCGTTTTTCGTCCGTTTGTCTGTCCATCCATCTGTTTGTCCACATTTTCGTTTCCGGACTCTAACTTTAAAACGGTTTGACCAATCAAATTCAAACTTCACAGGGAGATAGATCACCATCATAGCTAGGTTCCTTTCGAAATTGGTGAAATTCCGTGTGTTCGTTTGTCCTTTTTTCGTCCGTTTGTCTGTCCATCCATCTGTTTGTCCACGTTTTCGTTTCCGGACTCTAACTTTAAAACGGTTTGACCAATCAAATTCAAACTTCACAGGGAGATAGATCACCATCATAGCTAGGTTCCTTTCGAAATTGGTGAAATTCCGTCTGGTTGTTTGTCCGTTTTTCCGTCCGTTTCTTCGTTTTTGTCCGTTTTTCTGTCCGTCCACATTTTTGTTTCCGGACTCTAACTCGAAAACGGTTACTCCAATCTAATTCAAACTTCACAGGGACATACATCACCATCATAGCTAGGTTCCTTTTGAAATTGGTGTAAATCCGTCCGTTCATTTGTCTTGTTTTTCTGTCCATTTGTTCGTTTTTAGGCGGGTTGCGTGTAACCAACCCGCCTATTAGATTTATGTGTCCGTCTGTCCGTCCACATTTTTTAAAGTTTTCACCCATGGTGTCTGGATGGGCGGGCGGGCGGCGGGAAAAAGTTTGTCCGGGCTGTATCTCAGAAACCGTAAGGTGTAGGAAGTTGATACTTGGTAGGGACATTGGTTAGGGGGTGTAGGTGTGCAACGTCATGGTCTGACCTTGATTTGACCTTGCCGTAGTGACCTTGAGTTTGAAAATCTTGTCCGGGCTATATCTCGGAAACCGTAAGGTGTAGGAAGTTGATACTTGGTAGGGACATTGGTTAGGGGGTGTAGTTGTGCAACGTCATGGTGTGACCTTGATTTGACCTTTCCGTAGTGACCTTGACCTATAAAATCTTGTCCGGGCTATATCTCGGAAACTGTAAGGTGTAGGAAGTTGATACTTGGTAGGGATATTGGTTAGGGGGTGTAGGTGTGCAACGTCATGGAGTGACCTTGATTTGACCTTGCCGTAGTGACCTTGACCTATAAAATCTTGTCCGGGCTATATCTCAGAAACCGTAAGGTGTAGGAAGTTGATACTTGGTAGGGACATTGGTTAGGGGGTGTAGTTGTGCAACATCATGGTCTGACCTTGATTTGACCTTTGACCTATAAAATCTTGTCCGGGCTATATCTCGGAAACTGTAAGGTGTAGGAAGTTGATACTTGGTAGGGATATTGGTTAGGGGGTGTAGTTGTGCAACGTCATGGTGTGACCTTGATTTGACCTTTGACCTTGCCGTAGTGACCTTGACCTATAAAATCTTGTCCGGGCTATATCTCAGAAACCGTAAGGTGTAGGAAGTTGATACTTGGTAGGGACATTGGTTAGGGGGTGTAGGTGTGCAACGTCATGATCTGACCTTGATTTGACCTTTGACCTGGCCGTAGTGACCTTGACCTATAAAATCTTGTCCGGGCTATATCTCGGAAACCGTAAGGTGTAGGAAGTTGATACTTGGTAGCGACATTGGTCAGGGGCCATAGGTGTGTATTATCATGGTGTGACCTTAATTTGACCTTTGACCTTGTCGTAGTGACCTTGACCTTTAAAATCTTGTTGCACCTTTGGGTCTGTCTTTTGATGCAGATTAAGCATCGTTAATTCATATTAGAATTTATTGAGAATTTTACTTTCATAACTTCCCATTGTAAGAGATAGAATTTCATCAAGTGAGCCACAGATTTTGCTCCAACACCACACATAAGCGTTCATTAAATGTATTACCACTTCTGTATGCATGGTAATATTCAAAACATGTAAACCATAATTCGGCCATGCAGATGTAGATAACGAATGTTGAATTTTACTTTACTGATTAATGCTGTCATCTTGTTATTGAATTGACTTGTTTTAATACTTCATCTTTACATGCATTATCTTTCTTTTAAACATTATTTTCTGCATTTAAACATTTTTTGGAACTTTATATAACTGACAGTGCTCTGAAAGTATCCTGAACTTTGTACTGGTACAGTGCTTCTGTATCTCATGGTGTTGAAAATATTTCCCTAGGCTGTGGGGTACGGGCATCTCTGATGCTATTTTTTTCCACAGATTTTTAGGCGGGTTGCATGTAACCAACCCGCATATTAGATTGATGTGTCCGACGTCCGTCTGCCCGTCAACATTTTTGTTTCCGGACTCTAACTCGAAAATGCTTTGTCCAATTGAATTCAAACTTGACAGCGAGATAGATCACCATCATAGCTAGTTCCTTTTGAAATTGGTGTAATTCTGTCCGTCCGTTTGTCCGTTTCCGGACTCTAACTCGAAAACGCTTTGTTCAATCGAATTCAAACTTAACAGGGAGATAGATCACCATCATAGGTTTCTTTCGAAATTGGTGTAATTCTGTCCGTTTAATTGTCCGTTTATAGTATAGATACAATTATGTAACCTAGATTACAAGTTTTACATTTCTTAGCACGTCTAGCACATTTACCTTAACTGGGTGACCTAACATTTTTTCCTTGTTTCTAAATTTATTTACAGCAGTCGCTAACCTTATTGCTGCCTGCGCAACCCGCCTTTTGGGGCATCTTTGACCCTCTTGTTTTCAAATCCGATTGCAAAGATATTAGCATATTTATATAATAAAGATAGAATATCTTTTAAAAGTGAAGGGTTATTCAGCATTTTAAAATATATTTTCGGCCTTTTGACAACACAGTCCGTACAAATCTAGTCACATGACCTATCTGGAAAGCATTAAACCATTGCTCGAATGTAGTTTCAGAATTGCATCTTTATTTTTTTCAC
The DNA here is from genome assembly GCA_964017235.1 of Sabellastarte sp. h YS-2021. Classification (NCBI taxonomy): domain Eukaryota; kingdom Metazoa; phylum Annelida; class Polychaeta; order Sabellida; family Sabellidae; genus Sabellastarte; species Sabellastarte sp. h YS-2021. The sequence goes on along the minus strand of OZ024929.1, from coordinate 180,286,029 downwards.
ACTTGCTAAGTCAATTTAATTGACATAAAGTTTTCAAATAATCTTTAAAAACACTGTAGTTCTATTTATTTGAGGCGTACATGATATTATAATGCCATTATGCAGCACTTTATAAAGTCGGAATTAGATAATTGTTTTAATATACTGACGGTTTTCAAAGTGTTCCTACATTTGACAATGCATAAACAACCGAAATAAAAGGACAAATATGACCCTAAAATGATGTATTCGGGTGAGAAACAATATATTATTTACATTTTAATTAAATAGTTTCGTTTTGAGGTGAGTTTATGAAGTCGACATATGTCGGTACTCAGTCGGCCAACGTGGGCGATATTCGATGTTAATTTGCACCAGCGATTGACAGCACTAGTTATGATTTATATTTGTGACTTTGCGACTTGTACATTGTTTTGTAAAATTGGAGCCGAGTGTTCTTGCCCAAATATAAGATTAACAGGGTCTCATGTGCCCCTTGGGTAGGGTGTCGGACTCATAATCCAAGGGTCATGGGTTTGATCCCCACTGATGCCAACTGTTTCATGCGGGATAACATCCTTGGGCAAGATGTGAACCTGGACTGTGCCTCCCTCCACCCAGGGGAAAATATGGGTACCCAGCTGTAAGGGATACTGGCTTCTGTGCCTTGCATGGCAGCAATAGATAAGGTTACTAAGGCTAGCTATCCTTGCTGGGGTAATACTGTGTAAAGCGAGGTTAATGCTCGAGAATTATGGGGACTTTGTGTTCAGAATATATTTTTTTGAATCCCAACAGATGGGCAAAGGTCATAAGGTTAATCTTTTTGGTTGTATGACTTACAATTTATGAATTGGCTAGCTTCTATGATAAATTGTGTAAACTGAACCGCATAAAGTATGTGAGTCTGAGACTCTTCTCAACTTAAGACTTATGTCTTAGACTCATGTCCTGATTTTGTTTTGGGATTCGCAAAAGGGTTAAACCCGTTTTTGGCTTAACTTTGAGCGTGACGCAGATTATCACACAATCCTACCGATTATGATTATTAACTTAATATTAAGGTTTGAAATTGCCATCATTTCAGGATGACTGAGGTATTACAAAAAAGATCATATGGCAGCTGATATTGTCAGATATTCATCCAAATTATTTCAATTTATAGTTTATAGTAAGGTTGAGTTTTATCATAAGAATTGTGATCATGAAAGCCTCTACCACCGTTGATAGATTTGAGCTGATCCATAAAGAACATTAAAACTGCTGTGTTATATCTTGTCTTGATGCACAATAACAATACAATGATATAAAAATAAGTTTTATATTGAAAAATACCCTAAGCTTTATTGGATTGATAGGTGTCAACATACACCATAGAACTCCAGGTAAAGATAACAAGAGCTTCCTCAGTTCTGGACAGATATGTTGTTGCAGTTTTGTTCGTTTTTAAAGACACTTTTATCTGAGCTATCTGAATGGTGATTCGAGGCTTTTGTGGGCCTTGAGAATGCTTTCATGGCATTAGACAAATGCTGATACCTGGTGGCCTTAAGACTTGTGACCGTTTGTCTGGAATAATGTAATGGAGTGGTCACACTTTAGAAATAATAATAGAAGCATATATATGTTGCCGATTTTAGGGCAATGATTTTTAAGTACAATGGTTAATGGATAGGATACTTATTGAAGTTATTATTTTAGCTCTTAAGAGACATTGGTTAAGAGGTGTAATTGTGCATCATGGTGTGACCTTTAGCTTTGGCTCTGGTAAAGTGTGTTCACCTGCCATATTTGAGACATGTTTCTCTTCTGACAAAGATACATGGATTGCTGCAACTGATTATTATATGTACTTTTACATAATTGTGCTATTTCCATTGACATCTATTCTCCAATTGATAAATTTTACAGGTTCATAATTTTTAGTTTACTGATTAATGCCGTCATCTTGCTATTGAATTGTCTTGTTTTCATACTTTATCTTTACATAAATTTTCTTTCTCTTAGAAATTATTTTCTCTACTTAAACATTATTTGGAGCTTTATATAACAGACACTGCTCTGAAAGTATCCTGATTTTTGTACTGTTTTACTACTTAAAATTTTAAGTACAATGGTTAATGGATAGGAGACTTATTATTTTAGCTCTTATGATTCAAAACATATGAAATACAGGATGTGTTGTAGAGGTTCAAAGTAAAAAAAAAAAACTTACAAAAGTTAGGTCTATAAAGGTGAGAACTGTTTTGATAAGGTATACATAATCCCCTACACTTTGAAATGGTTTCAGTAGTGAGCAGTAGAAAATATTGTAAATAGAATTAAGTTGCAAATGCAGTTGACAGTCGAATAATACTTCATGAGTTGAAGATTTAAAAATTTTGTCATGTCTGTTATCACATGCACTTAAGTGGTTCTCATTTTAAATTATTTTTTTGTCTTTGTGATGACACAACACCCAGTGATGAGGGAAATGTATAAGTGATGAAGGGAGTGTTGCAGTAAAGTCAGTTGCAGATATCATCCAGTGCAGTGTGGCTAAAACAGAAACAAGAGCACTTAGAGAGGACATACCTCCACCAAGACATGGCACCTACACTCTTGCAACAAAACAAACAAAAAAACAAACAAAAACCCATATCTGTTTCTTGTGCTATTTTCGACATTTTCCTGAAAATTTCATCATAATCTGTCTAAATCATTTGCTATTGTGCAAACAGACAAATAAAAGGACAGACAAATGCATCATAACTCTTCGGCAGGGGTAATTAGCGTATCCTCTCTCTTAAGTACCCATGTTTAATTTGACCATAAAGGGTGGGGATAGGCGATCACGTCAATGAAAACCAACTGGACATTTCAAAAAAAAAAAAAAAAAAAAATGACCCAAATTTAGGTACTTGTCTCTTAAAATACACCAACAGGAAGTAAAGTGTGGTTGATGTAAACAAATCTCTGTGTGATAAAATATGAAATAACTGCTAAGGTAAATTATATATACATATGCGATACAAAGCATGTGCGATACAAAGCATGGCACCAGTGAGTATGTGGCACAGTATATTTATTTTAAAGTCACATTTGACAGAGAAACAAGCAATTTAAATGCCCCCCAACGTCTCGACTTTTGGCTTTGAGTTTTCCAAGTGTCTGTATTCTGTAATCACCACATTATCCATTATATGGGTGCAAAAAGAATTGTACAAGAGGACCAAGCAGTTGGTTAACTTAGTGTATGTAAAAAAGAACGTATTTTACTCTGTACGAACTAAGCACAATCATTTTAAACCTCTTAACTATAATGATCCATATTAACTTCTGTGTAACTTTTTCATGTTTGAGCTTAGTGTACAAATAGAATACATGCTCATAAATATACCCAAGACCTGTGGTAAACGGCACCAAATGTATTTACCCAGCAATGTATTGATATACAGGGGGGGACAGCGATTCGCGGGGGACAGCGATTTTCACCAATTTCTATGTGTACCTCATTTAAAACTAATATCTATGTTGATACTGAAGGAGCCTTATAGCATAGAAAAGTGTGCAACATGTCTTGATACTTTTCTAAGATTTTAGAACTGATAGCATGCAGGATTATAAAGATGAGTAAAAAAGTGTATATGTCAGTGAGAAATATGCCTAACAAACTGCATCAGACTGATTCAAAGAGCTGTATGTTCTCTAAACTGTGTCTGGGGTCAATATAAATACTATTTATAACTTCATCATATGCTAGAATACAATAAGAAGAATCGATCTGTAGCTTTAACTATAATTTGCAAAGTGTTTAACAGTCTTTGTAACTTTTTTGGGAACAGTATAAAATAATTGGCGAAATGCTGTCCACTCTCCAACAGCCCTAATCTTATTGCCATGGGACAAGTTCTATGGATGTATTCGTACTTATCACAAAATATATTTTATGATGCTACTATTGTTGGACAGTTTGAGGAACCTCTTTTCATTCTGATAACTTTTGTATAACCACACTGCATATTTCTTCTCAAGAAACTGCATTTTGGTTTTTTTATGGGTGAATCGCTGTCCCACCCTGTACGTCATTTTGTCATTGACTTTTTCCTTTTGATGTGATAACAAGTTTAGAGTCCTCATTAATCTTCAATAGAATACATTCAAATTACCAGGCAAGTGCTGTTGTCTATGAAAAAAGGGGTGTTGTTTCACTGTGGTATAAATCAATTTGGAACAGTTGAACATCGTACCACTGTTCCACTCTCATGAATTACTGTCAAATCTTGATGATTTTTAAACTCAGTGCCTGCTGTAACTTAACCTGGATGATAAAGTACTGGAAACTGATAAATCATATGATAAGTCCGAAATTATAAGATTATTTTTGTAAACAAAAAGATCTTGTTAACAACCTCCTGATTGCTAGGACTCATAAAGATACTTTATATCAATATGTCCTAATGTGTCTTGTACAGTAATCAGGGGACTTTTACCATTCATGGTCTCTTGGGACAAGATCACTCGGCTCGGTATTACAAAGAGTTAACAAGAGTAGTCGTAGTACCATAAAGATAGTCAAAGTAGGGTTCTGACAGGGTCAGCGGGTAGTGGAAAACAGGCTTGTTGAAAAACCGAGTGCAAATATGTAGTGAACTCGGTAAAACTCGAAAATATTGTATACTTTCATAATGAATATGGGTGAAACTCTATATTCAACCAGATTTATGTACCAGGTATGAGGTTTTCCATGGAATTTTCCTTATTCTCAAAGATATTTACCATTTTATTTTTGATAAATTGGTTACGTCATGGCTTCAATGGTAGTTCCAGTTGGTTACAACTACAATGTGGGTGCCCAAATTCAGGATGGTTATAGAACAGTGGTTACCCAGACCCGAGTCTCAACTGCCTGATGACTGAAAAGATTGGTTGTGAGAACATGGGAAACACTCAGTCGCAAAGGTTTTGAAACATGTTAAAAATATGGGATGAGGATCTATGATTTGTGTAGTTACGCTACTGACCTTTAATAATCACTTAATGTAGTAAAAGGTATGAGTCCATCAAATATGTACATATTGTCATACAAAAAATAAATTAGAATCCAACCACGGCCATGTTTTGTGTATTGTTTATGCATTCACGTAAAAATCGGAAGTACCAATTTACCTCTTATATCGCCCACTTCCTGCCATAATAAGCAAAGTATATGTTGCAGGAAAACAGCAAATCTATTAAATTATACAGATTATAGACATATATTTTCATATTATTTCATATACCGGTATTTATTGTTTTTTATTGCTTTTTACAAGATGAAACTTAATTTTTGATTTTCGGTAGTTTTATAAATTTGACGGTTATTCGGTGTCGACACGAATAGTACTTACCGATTAGCCGACATGAAATATTTGGAGTCGTGACACCCGTAAGTCATATGACCAGTAAGATAACTGGACTACATTATTGAGGAAGTTGGGTGGCAAACTGCTGAGAGTGCAACATGAGTATTACTGGTAAAAAAAAATCGTAGAATCTGCGCCTGAAAAAAATCAAGTCACCTTTTGTGCAGCATAAATCTCTCCCAAACAACAAATGGAAAGAAGTATTTTAAGGATGAAATGGGAAGAGCTCGTTGGGAAGTCAGAGGGCAGGACATAAATCCACTCAACATTTTCTCAAGTGCAAGAATGCTTTTGATATTCTCACTTCAGTATCTGTGCATTGCACTGATAATCTCTGGGCTGTTTCTCAAGCCAACTTTTTCAATTGTTAATCATCTTGATGCCCAGGCCACACAGTGGAGAGAGCAGTACAGCGACTGGCTAGCATGTCACAAACGATGTTTATATAGTCTAGTGGTTGAGAACAGGCCATAAGGCCGATCCCTTGATTGGACAAATCCCTTAAGGACAAATCATATGATTTGTCAGCTTTCAGACCCTTTTTTTGAAAGGATCTGTCACAGCAGCACCCTCAGTTTGAAGTCAGCTAGGTTGATCATATAAGTGGAACAGGGTATTGCCTGACAAAACGTTTTTTGTATTATTATTAGTTTATTCCCCCTTTTAATAAGTTGGGTAAGACAGAGGAGAGGAAAGAGGTTACAACCTCCCAATGACTACCTTTACAACGTGCAGCACAATGAAGCCTATGGAGAGGTCTTTTTTAAAGATATACATTTAAACATACTTTTAGCAACGTCATCAAAAAAAAAAAAAAAAAAAAAAATTAAGACAAATAATATTTAGCTTTTATCTACAAGATTACATTTACATTTCACAATAAGAGAATAAACGTTTTATTTACAATGTATTTTAAGAGATTTATTAATGGAATCTCATCTGTGTCAATAAAGCCATGTAACAACTTATTTTGTATCAACGACTTATTTTGTATTACATGACTTATTTCGTATCAATTTTTGACTTATTTCGTATTACTGACTTATTTTGTAGTAAAATTGCCTTATTTTGTATTACTTGGCCAACTTATTTCGTACCAACAGTTGACTTAATATGTTACAAAACGGTGCGCAGAATTTTGACAAGATTTCAGGGTGATACAAAATAAGTCGATAATACAAAATAAGCTGCTCTATAGACAACTTGTTTTGTATCACTGACTTGTTTTGTATTATCAGGTTATAAAACTCCACAATGTATAAGAAATTTTGTTTTTAAAACTGTGGAACTCTTTGTTTATTCAGTATTTTTATTTTACATTATATGGAAGCTCTGGACTGCCAATTTTTTTTATTTTAATAACTTGAATATACCAGTTAGTTAGCTTGAATATTCGAGTTAATAACTGGAATATTTGAGTTAGTAACTTGAATATATAGCAGTTACCTAACTTGAATATACCAGTTCACTAACTTGAATATATGAATTAGCTAACTTGAATATACGAGTTAGCTAACTGGAATATTTGAGTTAGTTACTGGAATATACAAGTTACTAAATTGAATTTATGAGTTAGGAACTGGAATACACAAGTTACTAACTTTAATATATCAGTTAACTAACTTGAATATGCAAATTAGCTAACTTGAATATACAAATTAGTTAACTTGAATATATGAGTTACTAACTTCAAAATAAGTTAGGTAACTGGTATTTTCACTGACTGATTTTGTAGTAATTTCAATTCAACTTTTATAGTGCCTTGTCTCCATCAAAGGATGGACTCAAAGGAATTTAATCCTTACTGTATTCAATTTTGTAGTCCATTTACCATTTGCCTGATAGCAATTCTTATTTTCAGCACTGAATTTCACAGAGATATAATTGATTAGACTAGTCGGTAGTATACTGAAAATTATAACTGTATTGTAAATGAATTTGAGATGCTGTTAAATCTTGGACTGGAATATATTTGTGGAAGTATGAATGACCTTGTTGAATCAGATAAAGTTTACATATAGAGAGCTCAGATTTGGTTTATTGGTAGGAACACTAGCACAAAATCCTACAACCTTGGAAAAAATCAATGATCTCCATGAGATAAGATGTTAAAATGTACACTTTGTACACTCAAGAAACCTCTGGCTAAATATTACATTAATGTTCAACATTACAGAGTAAATGTTATAGGGAGCATTGATGTAAGACTATGAATTTGAACAATACACTGTTAGACTACATATTGCTAACCTACACTTCCTAACCAATATCCCTACCAAGTATCAACCTCCTACACCTTACAGTTTGAAGGATATGAGCCGGATGAGATCAAAGTCACTACAGCGAGGTCAAAGGTCAAATCAAGGTCATACTATGATGTTGCACACCTACACTCCCTAACCAGTTTCTCTCAATGTCTCTATCAAGGCTCAACATCCTAACCCTAATGGTTTATGAGATACAGCATAGAGAAGTTAATACTGAACCAGCCCTCCCGCGTGGCAGAGAGACTGCCCAACTGCCCAGCCTGACACCACGGGTGACAACAATACCTGTACAGCGTAAAAACTACATATATCCCAAATTCTATTATGCAAAATGTACAATTCTATAGACAACATGCAAATGTTAATCACATGTTAGCTCAGCATTATTCAATAGAATATAGAAAAGGTGGCAAATGTGTTTATCCATTGGTAGCATTAAGCATTTTTGTATGCATCAGAAAAAAACAAGAATGACTGTGCATCATTTTAATAGCCAAAGTCTTTGCAAGTACTAAAATTTCAGGGATGAATACAATTTTTCCAATTCTTATGTGCTAAGTAACATTGTAAGAAGTCCTTCTTTCACAAAATTATCATGAAAATTACATGAAAAGGGTAAAAAAAATCATGTGACGTTTTAAATTGTACACAAACAAATTCAACCATAAATTATCATAGAATAAAATGTCATTGGCCTTGATAATAAAACTCTGTGAGGTCAGATTGCCTTGAAAATTGCTGATTGACAAGTTCCTATTATACAGTTGTGTTACAATTGCTATACTTTTTTAAAAACAAAATATACATGCACCTTTCTGAATATTTAGTAATCTGTGCAAAAGTCTTAATGTTACAGAAGCTCTGGACTACCAAAGTTTTTTTTTATTTGCTAACTTGAATATACCATTTTATTGCGTTAATACATCCTATCCAATGGACAATTGCTAATCCGGTCGGCGCAGACCGGCCCGCCAAACGCCAGAAAAAGACGTCCTGTGTTGCCACCGGCTGGCCGGTCCGTAGTACTGTGCACTCCCCAGATGGCGCCTCGTACTTCCTTCCTGTCTAGACAACCTGACGTCATAGCATCTTTTTCGTTTGGCGCGTGTACTGTGCAGACGTGTTTTCAACATCTCCAGAATTTTAAAGGAAAAGTGTGCTTTATGACGGATTTTAAACCTTATATGTGGAGAGTTTCTTTGTAAAGTGTTACCAGCTGGTCAAGCACGGATATACATTTAGAAATCTGCTGGAAACGCTCTCTAGTTGGCTCAATTTATTATTGATGATAGGGCAGTAATCGACGAGATATATGAAGGCAGCCATTTTGCTAGTTTCCTCCCATTCAACCTTTGTGTTGTTAGGGGCAGATCAACAATATTGAGGAATTATGGATATACTTCTAACAGGTATTTTTATCCGTGTCTTTTGTTTGAATTTTTCATCTATAACCTTCCAGCTACAATCACCATAGAAACGTCTCTACATGAGATCTTCAGTCTACGTAGTTTTGAAATCTGTGAATGGAAGGAAATCCCCATCACAGATGCATTCTTCAGAGCGCACTGGTACCGACTTCTCTGCTGTAAAGCATCAGTCACACCAGCCCAGCTCGAGTATTTGGTGTTTTTTAATCAGAAGCATGAGATGAATTCTTCAGATTTCTTCAGAGCGCACTGGTACCGACTTCTCTGCTGTTAAGCATCAGTCACACCAGCCTAGCTCGAATATTTTTTCATCAGAAACAAGAGGTGAATTCTTCAGATTTCTTCAACCGACCTCTCAAGTTTTCTACATAGAAGGAACTTTTGTCACTCTCAGTCCCACCCTTATGGACCCGGCACTTGTGTCGGTAGTAAGGGCAGTGGATGGCCAGAAAACTGGTTTGAGTGTACAGCCGGCTGAGAAGAAGAACCGACTTCAGACCGGCCAGGAATTTCATCTACAGAGTGCACTGGTCCAAGCTTTTCTGCTTTTAAAGCATCAACCGACCGGCCAGCTAAAAGAACGCGACCTCTGACGTCATACCCAGTCAGCCAATCGCGTGTCTTCACGAAGCTGGTCACGTGTTTTCACCGACCAGTCACGAAGTTTATCACGTGATTCACCGAACAAGAAGGTCGGAAGTACATTCTTTGCACTCACGTCTACTGTGATTCCAGTTTTTTAGTTCCTGTAATCCACCTCCAACGTACTGGTACAGACTTCTCTGCTACAGACATCAGTCGACCAGTAAGCTTACGTTTACTGTGATATAAGGAAAGAACACCTCTAGTGAGGGCGTGTCCCCGAAGTTGGTCACGTGATTTTCCAACCAGTTCACGAAGCTGATCGTCATCTCCAACCAGCCAATCACGTTGTCCCTCCGACCAGCAAGCTGGTCACGTGACACACCGACCAACATTTGTTTCTAAATATAGCTCACAAGGGCTTCCCCAGCAACTGTCAAAATCTACAAATAAGACGTGCGTTCAAAGATAGTTGAAAAATTTTGTTTCAACAACTGGTTACAGAGTGTATCGACCAGTACCGGCTATACAGCCTTGTACACTTGTTTTCAACAACTGGTTAAGAGTGTACCGGCTATACAGCCTTGTACACTTGCTTCAACAACCGGTTACAGAGGAATTAATGGAGGAAACTGAATTCAACACAAGATAGTTGTAAACTTCATTCAGCAACTGGTTACAGGGTGTACCTACTGGCTACACAGCCTTGTACAGTTACTTCAATGACTGGTTACAGTATGTACCGACCGGCTACCGGCTTCACAGCCTTATACAGTAGCCTCAACTGGTTACAGTGTACCGGCTACACAGCCTTGTACACTGGCTTCAACAACTGGTTACAGAGTGTACCGGCTGGTACTGGCTACACAGCCTTGTACACTTCAGCAACTAGCTACAGAGTGTACCAACTGGTACTGGCTACACAGCCTTGTACACTTGCTTCATTCTATGGGTTACAAGTCTACTAACAGGGTGTTGGCTACACAGTCCTTACTGTAGTGCTTCAACCCAACTGTCGAAATTCGTTGGTGACTCCAACCTGCCAGTTTTTGCCGGTTACAAGACTTACTGGTTACAGTAAAGTACCGGGTATGGAGTCCGGGTACCGGACAGAGTTGCCTAAGGTTAATTGGGTTACAGAGAATTCTTAAACTGGTCAGTGATCTTGATGATAGGACAGTTTCCCAAGCTACTGCCAGGCAACCTTCCCTTATCACACCTCTCAACAACCTGTTATCGGTGCTGGACTTGACTGCAGAAATAATAATCAATTTTGTCATCAGGTCCGGCCAGGGGTACTGACATCTCACATATTACAATTGCTCTGTAAATGCTGCACCTTGCAGGCTGCTGGCCCGGGGCAAAGAGTTTATTAATGTGAAAATAAGACCACAATAAAAACAGAGAGACTGTTAACCTGGATCATTGTCACCAGACCGGACCAGTGTCCGGAGGGACAGGAAATATTGTCAGAATACCAAATGTCCCAAATGTGGCGCACAATCTGCCTATAAGGTCCAGACTAAGCCCTCTTTTTGGGAACTTAGGAATCCTTGGGGACTGGACTTTAGGTAGTGCAACTGTTGCAGGAGGGATACCTACGTCCATATACCTATACAAGAACAATCCAGGAAATGCCTGAGACTTCACATCCAAGGTCGGGCATACCAACTCAAGGCCCGGCCATTCGGGTTGTCCACAGCACCTTTTGAGTTCACCGTGATACCAAGCAGGTGAAATTGATGGCCATACACAAGGATTTAAGAGGCCACCAGTACCTAGACGGCTGGTTGGTGAGAGCCAGATCCCACCAGGCTTGTCTCCAAAATACACAGGAACTAGTAAATAATGTGTCAGCAACTGGGTTGGCGAATGAACTTAGAGAAATCAGAGCTGGAGTCCAATCAAGACTTTGATTTTGTAGGCTACCTTTTCGACTTCAGGTCTGATCGGTTCCGACCGACCCTGGACTGGGTACAGAACCCTCAAGAGACTGTTAAAACTGCTATCCCTACTGGCTTGCCCGGTCCGGGAATTCATGTCCTTGATAGGTTACTAACATCTACAGAAAAGCATGTTAATCTAGGCAGACTTCATGAGACCCATACAGGGCATCTCAAAAACAACTGGAGGGTACCAGAATCACTGGAAAAGGTGATCCAAGTCCGCAGGTCCCTGCACCCCCATTTACAATGGTGGCTGAAGGAAGACAATGCACTTACAGGCCAACCATTACACCCAATAAAACATGCTCTGCAAATATTTACAGACGCATCAATAGAAGGGTGGGGCACTCACTTAGATGAGCACTTGGCAGGAGCAACTTGGCCCCCTCCGGGAAGCAAGTTGTATATATAAAATATCTAGAACTTTAAGCAGTTTTTCTGACTTTAAAGAGTTCTAAGACCTTTGCTTAAACAAGATAGTACTTGTAGCAACTGACAACACCACAGTAGTGTCATACATAAAGGAAGGAGGAATGAGGTCGGGCCCACTTTGTGCCCTACTATGGAGAATCTTGACCTGGGTACCAGGAAACAAGTGACTCTAAGCACGACACATTCCAAGCCGGCCTAATGTGGTAGCAGACAAGCTGTCCAGGCTAGGCCAGACCATCCAAACAGTGGTTTCTCCTTCCAGAGGTCTTCCACTCTATGCAGTAGGTGGCACCGGCCCAAATAAACTTATTTGCCACGAGGTTCAACAACAAGTCGCCTCTGTTTTGTGTCACCGGTACCGGATCCCCTGGCCACAGCAGTGGATGTACTCAGTCGGCCATGGTAGGATCTAAAAGCATACACCTCACCATCAGCCATATTGGGCAAAGTGGTGAAGTTGCAAGACTCCCCATGTAAGAGAATCATTCTGATTGCTCCGGGGTGGCCCAACATGCCTTGGTTTTGGGATCTAGTGGCCATGTCCAGCCACATCCCGCTGAGCCTGCCCAATCTGTCCAGCCTGTTTACAGCCATTCGATCAGATCCCTCACAGAAATCTGACAAATCTTAATCTCCATGCAGGGCTCCTAGAGCCTCAGCAATCGAGGAGCAGGACTTGTCTGAGGCAGTGGCAGCAAGAATTGAGGCTCCTCAAAGGGGGGTCAATCAGATCAGTCTATGAGGCAAATGGGTCTTTTTTACCAAGTGATGTATCATTCATCAGGTGGACTTCGGGCACCACCTGTAAAGTCAGTTGTTTACTTCCTTAGGTACCTGTTTCAGGACAGGAAGTTGCAGCCCAGTACCATTGATGGTTACAGGTCAGCCATTGCTGATGGTCTAGAAATTTGCCCATCAATTTTAGTAAGGATGAAAATCTCACTCGTCTCCTGGATAGCTTCCACTGAGACAGACCCAAAGGCCGGAGGGTAACCCCTTCCTGGAACCTCTCCCTGGTTTTTGCACCAGCTGACAAGGTTCATTTTGAACCAATTAAAGGCCTCCTTGAAGCATTTGACCTTCAAGTCAGTTTTCCTCTTGGGCCTGGGTTCGGGCAAGCGTAGAAGTGAGCTACATGCTTGGCAAACAGCCCAACACCATTGATGGTTATAGGTCACTGTTTGTTGATAAACTGGAAATTCACCCTTTAACATCAGTAAGGACGAAAATCTCGCTCGTCTCCTGGATAGTTTCCTGAGAGACAGACCCAGAGGCAGGAGTGGCATACCCTCCTGGAACTTCTCACTGGCCGTGCACCAGCTGAGACTCCTTTTGATCCAATCAAGGAGGCCCCCTTGAAGCATTTGACCTTCAAGACGGTATTCCTCTTGGCCCTTGGGTCGGGCAAGTGCAAAGTGAGATTCATGCCTGGCAAAACTGATATATTGGACACCAATCCGATTGGTCAAAGGTGTCCCTGTATCCGTCACCCAGCTTTCTATCCTAGAATCAGCTGGCCATAGAGTGTCCAGTGTGGCCCCTGGGGTTATAACAGCCCTGGCCTCGACTCTGGATAGATCCCTCAAGTCTGACAGGTCCCTCTGTCCGGTCAGAGCATTATGCTACTATTTGGACAGGACCTCAGACATCGGGCAGAATAAGGAGGTGGCTTTTGTCTCCTTTAATAAAGGTTTCAACAAAGACATCTCACCTGCCACTATCTCCTCTTGGATCAAGCAGACTGTGATCCTATGTTATGAGCTCTCTGACCAGGAGGCCCACATTTAACATCAGGTTAAAGCCCATGATGTCAGGGCCTTTGCTGCTTCTAAGGCCTTCCAGTTGGGAGTCTCCTTAGATCCAATCTTGTCAGCCTGCCACTGAAGTCACAATACCTTCACACAGTTCTATATGAAGGGCGGGGCTTGGGCTGATTCAGAGCTTTACCAATTGGGCTCGGTAGTGGCTGCTCAGCAGATCCACAAGTGGCCCGTAGATTGAGGAGATTTGTATATATGTATAAACAGTTTCTTCATGTACATAAGAATTAAGTGTGGCGTGCTTCCTTTGGGAGGTTTATTTGCATTCTGGGACTGAACTCATCCCTCTCTTCCCCTACCTCAGAGCAGGTCTGCAAAAAAGGGGGGGGGGCGACGGCGGTATAGCCCCGGGTAACCGGCTGCTGGCAACCGACCATGGCCTTGCAGGGTTTCCTGACCTTAAAGTCAACCCAGGCCTGGACCTATAGGTCTCCTGACGAAGTCAGCCTAGACCGTAGGTTAAAATTTGCTATTACTTGTGAGTTCACATAAGTCCCTAGTAACTTACCCGCCGACCAAGCGGTAGTTATTCAGCAATTGTCCATTGGATAGGATGTATTAACGCAATAAAATTGCAAATTTAATAAGTAAATTAAATTTTTATAAGTTAATACCCTATCCAATGGACACACAAGACCCTCCCACCGACCCCGCTATCAGCTTACTAGGGGTCTAAGAGGTTTAGACAACGAAAAAGATGCTATGACATCAGGTTGTCTAGACAGGAAGGAAGTACGAGGCGCCATCTGGGGAGTGCACAGTACTACGGACCGGCCAGCCGGTGGCAACACAGGACATCTTTTTCTGGCGTTTGGCGGGCCGGTCTGCGCCGACCGGATTAGCAATTGTCCATTGGATAGGGTATTAACTTATAAAAATTTAATTTACTTATTAAATTTGCAAGTTATTTGACTTGAATATAGTAGTTAGAAACTGGAATATACGAGTTAATAACTGGAATAAACCAGTCACTAACTTGAATATACAAGTTAACAAACTGGGATATATACAAGTTAGCTAACTTGAAAAAACAAGTTTGGTAACTGGAATATGCCAGTTAGGTAACTTAAATATAACAGTTAGTAACTGGAATATACGAGTTAGTAACTTGAATGTTCAAGTTACTAACTGGAATATACGACTTAATAACTTGAATATTCCAGTAAACTAACAAGAATATACAAGTTAACTAACTTGAATATACAAGTTAGCTAACTTGAATATACGAGTTAACCAACTGGAATATACGAGTTAGCTTACTGGAATATACAAACTAATAACTGGAATATATGACTTACTATCTGGAATATACCAGATAGCTAACTTGAATATACAAGTTAGATAACTGGAATATACAAGTTAGCTAACCTGAACATACGAGTTAGCTAACTTGAACATACGAGTTACCTAACTGGAATATACAAGTTGCCTAACTGGAATATACAAGTTAGCTAACCTGAACATACGAGTTAGCTAACTTGAACATACGAGTTACCTAACTGGAATATACAAGTTGCCTAACTGGAATATACAAGTTAGCTATCTTGAATATACAAGTTACCTAACTGGAATATATGAGTTAGTAACTTGAATATAAGAGTTAGCTAACTTGAATATACAAGTTAGCTAACATGAATATACAAGTTACCTATCTGGAATATATAAGTTAGTAACTTGAATATACAAGTTAGCTAACGTGAATATACCAATTAGTAACTGGAATATACAAGTTAGAAACTGGAATATTCAAGTTTATATCTTGAATATGCAAGTAAGCTAACTGGAAAATACCAGTTACCTAACTTGAATATTCAAGTAAGCTAACTCGTATTTTGAAGTTAGTAACTCGTACATTCAAGTTAGCTAATTTGCATATTCAAGTTAATTAACTGGTATATTCAAATTAGTAACTTGTGTATTTCAGTTCCTAACTCATAAATTCAATTTAGTAACTTGTATATTCCAGTAACTAACTCATATATTCCAGTTAGCTAACTTGTATATTCAAGTTAGCTCATTCATATATTCAAGTTAGGTAACTGGTATATCCAAGTTAGCAACTAGTACATTCAAGTTACTAACTCGAATATTCCAGTTATTAACTCGAATATTCAAGCTAACTAACTGGTATATTCAAGTTGTTAAAATAAAAAAAAATTGGCAGTCCAGAACATAAAAAAATGAATAAACAAAGAGTTCCACAGTTTTAAAAACACAGCACCCTAGTGATCAGAAGAAAAACACCAAGAAAAACACCAAAAACTGGGTTTATAAATATATTCATCTACTTCATTTTTTATCTGGCACAATATACTATAAAATCTATCATTTTACTTTTTAAAATGTTTTACCTCCTACATATTGAGACCTGACGACCACTTAAATGAAAATGATGTAAAATTTTATAGGATTAGAAAAATTGACCTGCCAAGGTCAAAGGTCCGAGACACAACCCAATACAAAATAGTTCAAAACCAAAGCTCAACAGGGCAGGTCAAAGGTCACAGTGAACCACAAGTCCACTGTTAGTAGTCAAAATAAAGGTGAAAACTTACAAGTACCCCCATAATATTTAGGATATGAAGGGAATCAGGTCTCACTTGTTCAGTATGTTTATGAATATACATATATAGTTTAACTTTTCAAAAGAAACTGTACATGACCTTTGGATGACTAAGGTCATAGGTCAGACCCCACATAAGTGGATAATACAATTTTTGGCTATAATTTTTTCTTTAAAACTGTACAAGACGTTTAGATACTACTAGGTAAGAGGTTATATAAGCCTGAATGAATCAGTTAACTTGTAGATGATTTAAGCAAAGAATTAGTGTGTATGACCTAGAAAAAGCTACTAAAGGTCATAGGTGATGTACCATATATGTTAAATATAATAAATCTAAGCTTTAACATCAAAATGTGGTTGTTGCTGTGTAATAAAGACACCCAAGCAGCTAGGTATGTAAAGCAAGTTTGAATGCTCTGGAAACAGGGGATTCAAGAGTAGGGGAGGAGGACAAGTATCTCCAAATGGCGTCCGAATGCCATGTTTCATGATGTGTTCTAACGGCACCATTCTGGAATGCCCACGAGGCACCAGCACGGCGGACATCGTGGAGTGTAAGGGATTTTGGAAGACCTAAGTGAGAAGATATATCTTTGAGGTGTTTTCTTGCCACTTAATCAGTAAGAGGAACCAGAGTTTGAGCTCTGGGGACAACGAATAGAGGCTCATTGTAAGAAACCGGATATAACCGAACCATATGGTTGATAGACGCAATGGGACATAGGGGTGTATCCCCTAACAGGGGTGTGGGAATGGTTGCAATATCTTTTCTATTTTGGAGAGTTTTAGACCATTTTATAAGCAGAATAGCCTCCTGTGAGGTAGCTATGTAATCAGCCCTAGCCAACTGTCTTGTATGATCAAAAGTAGGTACAAAATGTGGTAAGATATTTGATAATCTTAAAAAAGAGAAGAAACAAAGTAAATACAAGGATCTGAATACAACTGGAAACTTGAAAGACTCACATGTCTGAATAATTTTTGTGAGAAGTTGTATGTCCACTATTGAATGCCTAGAAGGAGCTAGAGCAGCCTGTATTCTAAGTGATTTAAGATACAAAGATAGGCGTTCATCCTTGAAAGGAGTGGTAAAACATGGTAGGCTCTAATAGCAGCCAAATAATTAGCTATATTTCCATGGGACTGGGAATTTTGAAAAAGATACTGCATGAATGACAAAAGAATAAAGACGTCTACCTGTTGGTGGAACAACCCAGTGGCCACCCTGAAGGCTTGAAAATCGAGCCACATCCTTTGATATTGTCGCTTTGTGGCAGGCCTGAAGCCATCAAACAGCCTATTAGAAGCCAAGGTGACTAACTGGGCTGCCTGTGGTGAAAATTCTGCAAATATAAAGATCAAGTGAGAGTCATATTTCATAATTTAAAATTGTAAGGTCTAAATGAGTAGGAATCCAAACACAGTGAGGGACTAAGGTGTTTAATCTAGTGTTATCTACTGAGGAGTCAGTCCATCTGGACAAAAGATCAGCTGTAGCATTCTTTTTACCAGTTATGTGTTGTACTTTTATTTGAAAATTGCTGATATGAGCCATATATTTCGGGCACACACTGCAAGAGTGTTATCTCTGCATTTACCAGTAGTTAAAACTTCGACTATTTGGTGTATTCTTTTATGTGTGTGTTATGTAGTGCTGGGAGATCGCTTGGATTTTACCTGTCGATGTTCGTATCGGAAATTTGTAAACAAACTTCGAACATTTCCGATCATGGAGTCGAAAGTGTAAACCAGACAGAAAAATCAAATATTAAATTATAAACCAGCAAATACACACAAATTATCACAAATATAACCAAAATATAACCTAAAAGCCATTCACAGACGTCTCTCTCACTAACAGACCATGCTTGATGTATCTTGACTTTTGATTGGCTAATTTATGATTACCTTGACAACAGTGGGAAAACCCCAAGGTATTTCTATTTACGTTAGTTTTGTGATTTTAACTGATGAATATTTCAGATTTTACATAACATTACCCAGGTTAGTGTTTTATTGTAACCAAGAAGCTACAAAGAAATGAATTTAGCAAATATCGGTTGTACTTAAATTTTATCGATCATTGATTGGCAATGAGCCAGCGAGCGATAATACCGAAGTTTGCAAACATCGTCCCAGCACTAGTGTTATATGTTGTATTTATACTCAGCGCAATATCTCCATATATTACAGGACTCAAAGTGCTATTTACCAATCCGACTGCACAGGTACAGCCCCAACTCACAAGTAACTGACATTCCCCAAACTGGAAGATAGAGGCTCAAGGATGACCATTTATCAACGTCCTTGAGGTTCTTTAACCTGCCACTGGGGATAGGACCCAATGACAGAGGACCGCCATTTTAAGTGGTCATCCGAGCCACTATGTATCTGCCTGTACCTGGGATTGAACCCGCGTCTGAGTTCCTAGACAAGTGTGTTACCCGCTAGGCCACAGTGGCAGATAATGACTGGCCCAAACCTCTAGGCAAAGGAAGACTATAGACCATGTTCTGAAAAACTGCACCTAACCCTGTTAAAGAAGCATCTAAATGCATTTGTGAGTGACATTGGCTTTGATGGTAGTATGTAACTCTGTTATATTGTGATAAGAAGACTTGAAACCAGCGAAGATCTGAGAAAAATGACTGGTTTAAGAGAATTTTCTTGACCTCATAGTTGTCCCTGAGTAACTGTAGCATTCTGTTTAGAAAAAATCTGGCGGGCTTTACACATTTGGTTATATACAGTAGTAAACCAAGCAATGACTGTAGTTCATTTTTGCTACAGTAAGTTTTTGAAGCCCAACTACTACATGTATGTATGATTTCTTATAATTTCTGTTCAGGTATAGATATAGTTTTATTAACTGAATCTACTAATATTCCCAAGCAAACAACAGAAGTAGCAGGAGCAATTAGTTTTTTATAGCTAATGTCCAGTCCAAGTTCTTGCAATAAATTTAACAAAAACTGGTAAGAATTGTGGATTTCAGAGGGAAGACCAGTATATATGAGGTCATCTATGTAATTAAATAGCCCCTTGTAACCATGTGACGTCATGATATACCTAATTGCGTCAGAACATCTCTGAAAAAACAAAGAACCATGTCGAAACCCGAACGGGGTCGAAATGTCAATATATTGACGCCTATCAACCTGAAAGCCTAGTAGGTAAATGTCTCCTGGGTCTACTCTGACATGCCTGAAAGCTCGGCTGATATCTATCTTATAGAGTTGGGCAGCTGGTCCCAACTTGACCAGTGCCTCTGTAATATTATCTATGGAAGGATAATGCAAAGAATAGACAGTATCAAGATAAACATCTTTCTTAACACCAGCATTAACCGACTGTCCGGGTGGCCAACTTAAATCCATGATTGTACGTTTTTTTATCAGAATCCTGTTTGGCCCTAGTCATTAGTGGAGATAAGTGCAAGGTACAAGGTACTGTATCAAATGGGCCAATAATTGCTTCATGCTGAAGCTCTTCCTCTACATACTGCCTAACATGTTCAATATCTGCAAGTGCAGAGCTGTGATTAATATGAGTGGATATAAGTGGACTTTTACGATTAAAATCCAGAGGGAATCCATAGTGTAGAAGGTCTACTATTTGTTGGTCCCAATAGTCCCTGAGATGGTAGACCCATTTATCAATATTTAAATGTGAATTCACAGGTATTCTACAGTTAAGATAGTTATGTGTACCACTAGTTTGAACTAATGCATGTGCTTCAAGTATGGTAGGAATATCTTGCCAATACACAGGAGGACCCTGATACAGCTTAAATGACGTTCAGGTGCTATGCATTTTTGTTTTTCAACACACATTCCTAAGTTATTACAGTCCCCAATAATGTTTTCCACATTTTTGGGGCTGTTTTCTAGGGTAATTCTATTGTCTGGTTCACAGTTTCCGTTTATAAGCAGGTGGCAATTGGCCACATGACTATTTAGATCTATGACGTCATCTACTGGCTGCTGATTGTTAACATTTTGACTAACTGAATCTGTATTTACAGTTTCTTGTGAACTGTTACAATGAAGATTCTTTAAGCTCTCTAGCTTTCGCTCTGGATATTTTTTATATGTTGCTATAGAGGCCACTTTATTTTCTTTATGAACCTAATTAGCATGTTTATTTGTAACTTGAAAACTGTGGACCCCTTGATCGTGAAAAATTTCATGATCTGCTGTATCTTGCAATATTTGAAATCTATTCTTTAACTCAGTTTCAACCTGAGTCTGTGGTGCTTGGGGAATCCCAGTCACACTGCTTCCATGGTCTGAAAGTTTGACTTGATTTACTTGACGATGAACCAGTAACTTATTTTTGTTTTGCTAGCTACCTCTGTCTGACCTAGCAGTTACAGGAACTTGGTTTGAAATGATCTGTTTCATTCTTAAGTCTCCCCGTACTGGGTCCAATTTTTTACCTAGCAGAAGTGCCTGTGCATATGTTTTGCCCGGTTGAATTGTTTGAAACTTTATCCTATCTTGAAACCATTTCAAAGCCAAAGTCTTAGAAGCTTGACATTCCAATATAAACTTGGGTGAATTTTGACTATAATACATACTGTTTTTTCTACTCAGGGCATGCCTGATAACTGGCCTGTTCTGCTGAACCGACATGCCCCGACCTATTCGTTTTTTGAAGGATTTTTCTTGTTTTTGTTCCGACACTCATGCTCTGGGTGAGGATAAGTCTTCCCACCCAAGGCAAAGCAAGCTGCACAGATGTGTTTATATGTTATGCCTTTTGTGTCATGGGTTCTATTGAATGAACAAGTACCCTGATTATAATAGGTACATGGCATGGATTTACCAGTCTTTTGATTTTGCTTTTTAACCGTTTTGGAAGCAGGAGATGGAGCAAGGTGACATTGACATTTGTACGCCAAATTCTGTCAATTTTTTCTGTGTCTGGGTAATTTTTGACTTCACCCTGCTCCATTCTGCATAGCTCCATTCTGCATGAAAAGTCCTGTACATCTTCAAACAAAGAAATAAGATAATCTAGCATGGAATTTTTATTTTGTAAGTCATTTTCTTCCCTCATTATTCGGCAAAAACCAGCCACCCATTGTGGCATAGACAAGTGGTCACACTGAACCAGCTAACACATACTCTTGTGGCCATTTGATTCTGTTAGGAACAACCACTTTGACCGCCCCACCCCTTAAGGACTTGATTTTTGTACCTGACTTGCTATCTTCAACCAAATTCTTTAGTCGCTGCTCTACTTGTGCCTGAATATATACATCATTTCTGAGATATTGCAAATCTGGAAGAGGTTGAGCAGATACCTGGGTGGGAGGCAGTGTGACTGGAGTATGCGTCCCGACAGCTTTGGTACTTTTATTTTTTATTTTGGAAGTGTCGCTACTTTTCTTTGGTTTTTTATTTTCAATAACATGCAAACGCCTGATATCCCCTAACTAGGACAGTATTTGCAAATTAATCGCCTGTTGTGAAACAGTATCAGTGTTTTGATCTCGAAAGGCATTCAAACTACTTGGTACTTGTTTGTCAACACCAGTACTTTCGCTACCTTGAGTATCTTCATTGTCTGACTCAGCGTTTGACATATTACTGTTATTTTCACTACCCGAATCGGAATCTAACACCTGACCTGACTGTGAAGTACTTTGTTGAGACTGCAGAAATCTCGACATAAAATTCTCGTCTGACACTTCAAACTGTAAAGGTACTGTAACAGCCTCACTGCCACCAGAACGCAAGTTGTATGCTGTCTTCTCAGACATGTCAAATGACAAATGACATGAGTTGAAGAATGTAAATAAGCAATAAAAACTAAAAACCCTAAAAGTCTGTATTAAAAAACTGCATATGGTGATTTTCAGATGTTTCCTCGTGGGTAGTCAGCATGCTAATGGAAGAGGCATGGTCAGTTATTTCAATTGACCACTGGTCAACCAATCACAGGGTGCCACCCTACAGAATTAGGAAACTTCTAAAACATTTGAAATTTTCGTACTGCTGACCCCTCAGTGCTGACCTTGCCGACACCCACATGTCGACTCAAAAAATTTCTTACACAGTGTGGAGTTTTATAACCTGATAATACAAAATAAGTCAGTGATACAAAACAAGTTGTCTATAGAGCAGCTTATTTTGTATTATTGACTTATTTTGTATCACCCTGAAATCTTGTCAAAATTCTGCGCACCGTTTTGTAACATATTAAGTCAACTGTTGGTACGAAATAAGTTGGCCAAGTAATACGAAATAAGGCAATTTTACTACAAAATAAGTCAGTAATACGAAATAAGTCAAAAATTGATACAAAATAAGTCATGTAATACAAAATAAGTCGTTGATACAAAATAAGTTGTTACAAAGCCATAACCAAAAGAACTTAACATTTAGACTGTTAGTCCATGACCTGACAAAGTACAGTCAATAGTCTGCCAATGTAGACCATTTTATTTCCAAAAACCACAATACCAGGATTTGTCATTTTTACAGTTACTGAAAGGAAAGATCTGGAAGTCAAGTTCAAAGACTAATTGAATTATATTTGAAAGGATTTGGATTTAAATTCCTTCAAGTCTGTAGTGATGAGGTCAAAGGTAATTTAAAAATCTATAATTCCTCAGTTTATTGTATGTGATGAAAAGGTAAACATGCTGAGATATATGAAAGTATGCCAAAAGTGCAATTTAATTCGATATTTGCCACATGACATAAATACTTTCCCCATGGGAATTGACACCAACCTTATCTAATGTTATAAATAGTACTGTAACGAGTTGACCCTATGTGAGTCAAAACTCGGGTCTTTGGAGATGGCATGGATTTGCACAAGTTTTTAAGAAATAAATAATGATATACCAATCTTGTTAAAAGTAGTAGTTTATTTCTTTACTTAAGTAGTAGTTATAAATGAACACTTTTGAAATTTATCAAACCATTAGGACTTAAAAATCAATGAGTAATGGTCATTTTTCATTGACCTTACTTAGGTGGCTGTCCTATCAAGTACATATACGCACATGCACAATTTAACCAGCAACAAAATATGTTTCTTATAAACGGTACTAAATACAACTAATGATAATATTTGGACATTAGGTTGTTTTATTTATATTTTTCTTCATTTACTCGAGTTCAGCTCAAGTTCAACTCACTTCTAACAGGTGATCCTTGATCTTCAGAAATCATAGATCATAACAGCACTACATGTAGTTATTAAAAAGAATGACTGTAAAAAGCATGAATGCTGAGATAAATCTTAATATTAGTCCTAATAATAGCTTCTTGGAAGCTACTTAGAAATTTACTTTTATTATTGCTGAAACAGGATATATCTTTCCCAAGAACAATTCATAGTGTGCAGAATCTAAATATTCAGAATTTAAATCAGTAGTTTGTGCAGTAAATGCCCAGGACATTTTTTCACAAGGGAGGCAATTATTTATAAGTGGGATGTATTTGTGAAAGTTCAGTGTACCAGCCTTGAGTTACAGTTGAATGGTTTCAAAAGGAAATAATCAAAACTCACAATGTACTTTATAGTAAACCGTTGTACAGTATTGATTAGCCAATCTGCACTATTTTTGGATGAATAATTTGCTTCAGTATGAATAAAAAATCTAAAAACATATATATCAAATAAAGGTATGTATTCAGCTGAATATATGGTTATGTTACAATATGAATCAGCCACAAGTATCTTACAAACTATGAAGATCCCTAGAGGATCTAATAGAAGAAGAAGAAAGACAAATAGAGTTTAACGAGGCATCTTTGACGTAGGGTGCCTTGTTTTCAGAAGAACCTTGTGAGCTCTGCCTCATGCATCATTTGTTATGGCTGAAGTGATTAATAACCGGTTTGCTGCTTTGTCTATAAAGACATCAGGTGTCGAGCAATGTCTGGCCAGTCTGGCTAACTAGGTGGGAATGTATAGAGCAAATGTGTGTTTCGGTGAGGTATGCCCGAATACTGTACACTCAAACACCTGTATGTCCTAGATATAATCCCCAAAGTAACTGGCTAAAACCCTATGAGTTCTTTAATCATAAACATTCTTCTTATCTCAACTAGAAGGTTATGTTTTTGGGTGTGTTTGTCTGCTTGTGTGTCTGTTTGTGTTTTTGATAACTCCAAGGTTAATGAATAAATCTTTCTGAAATTTTTATATTGTGGGTAGGCCCTAACTAAAGGACGTGATTCAATTTCAGGAAAAAGTTGGCTTGTTATAAGTTCTAAAGGTTGCATTTTTTTATATATATTTTCATTGACTGTGACTTTCCTGTTGACATTACTCCAAAAGTGATGAGTGGATCTTCATGAGATTTATTATGTGGGTAGAGCCCGGCCAAAGAAAGCAGTGATCGTATTTTGGGAAAGATCCAGATCATATTCTTGATACAATAAAAAAAAAAAAAGAAATCCATAATTTTCTGAAACACTCCCTGGTAGAGGAATGCACTCTCTGAGTACTCACCAGTTTTAGAGTAATTTTCTAAGGTTAATTATTGGAATATGAAAAAAAATAAGAATAAGAATTTTGAAACTCGTGGGAAATTTTAAACCTCTGAAGTAATAATAATGACACATTGGGTGCAGTAGCTATGTGGAAAACAGCCAGCATTCCACAGAAAATTATTCTGAGAATAAAAATATAAGTGAATATAAAGCATGATTTCAGAGTAATGAATTTGATTTAGACAGTTTAGAATTTGGTGTTGTAGTGATTAAACACTGTGAAAGGTAAAATTAGATTAGGTAAATGTTAAGAGTATTACTGTTACAGACTTTGATTTCTGCCTCATTGATAAAGTATGCTTAACAGTCTTAGTTTTCATGCTGGTATTATTTCTGTTTGTCTGCAACATATGTTACAACATCTCAGCAAATACACAGGAAAGCTTCTTCAAATAAACACCTGGAACTGTGATAATTTGGCTTCCAGTGATACAAGTGTGGTTCTAGTAGTTACTAGTTGTACAGCATAACAATAACTCTAAACTTAGGTATTACTTCTGTAACTCTTAATTTTTTTTTTAGAATGGCCGGCTCATTTTCATTGTTGTAAATGCCCATCCCCAACTTTTGCCAATATTTGGGCACATTGCCTTTGGGCGCTTCAGACAGTGGATACAGTAGTACATGTATATAACAAGAGCACTCGGAGAGTGTAGACCTCCGCCACGGGAGCTCAATCAGGATCACTCCCAATATATTTTTGATGGATCCTGACAGTGATCCAGATCACTGCCAAAATCTAATCACTCGTTCCTTGTCACATTTAGGACATGTCCTGAAAATTTCATCAAAATCTGTCCATAACTTTTTAAGTTATCCGTCTTTAAAAATTACATTTCATCGATCCAGATCCGGATAGTGATCCGGATCACTCCCAAAATTTAATCATTTCTTCCTTTTACCTTTTCAGACATATCCTGAAAATTTCATCAAAATCCGTCCATAAGTTTTTGAGTTATCTTGTTCACAAACGCACAAACAAACAAACCCAGGCGAAAACATAACCTCTTTGGCGGAGGATATAACAATTCCTATTAATGATATATTATGATATTATTAGAATAAAGGAATAAATTCAGAATAATAATTACTTTAAAAGCATTTCTGACATCTTGGTTCCACCTCAACTGCTAACATATTACTAAACAGGTCATGGTTTTCTTTGGTTTCATAGGTATTCATACTTGATTTGGTGGAATTATTTTGAATCATTTGGATTTGAATAATTTAATGTCAAATTTATGTGAATATCCTGTGATGTGCTGATTTTCCATGAAGGGATAGTCCAACAGACCAAATTTCTGATCACGAGTTGCTTGGTGAAGTCGGTGAAATCAGGCTAGAAGACATTTTCACAAAGTTTTACAGTGATTTTAAAGTAATATATTGTAGAATATTGGGTTTTTAGAAGCTAGAAAGAAATATATTTGTCGTTTTATGTAATATTCGTTAGATTATAAAATGTATGCTGTAGTCGTTATTTGGTCAGCAGCTTGAGTGTGATGTCACCCCTTTCTGTGTACTATGGTGTGGTTCTGGTGTAGTCCAGTTCTCTCACATAGGATTGTGGGATACATTCAGATTGTATATTAAGTATGTCAGATCCAGAGAAGTGGAGATTGATGGAGCTGGTTTGGTTGCTTCACAACCGTGGCAATAGAACAAACAGCTGGTTTGATCTTTAAATTTTAATCTGGACAATTATGGGAAGAATTCACTGCCAGAGTAAGGTGATTATTTTACACTTATAATTAGAGGTTGATTTTTGGTAAATTATGGTGATTTTAAGTGGCCTTCACGTTATTTCTTTCCTTATTTGGTCATTTTATCATACTTTGTTCATGTGTGACAATTCTGGGAAATTTGGGATTAACTTTTATAAAGTTTATGGACAATTTTAATTATTTGAAATTAAGTATACGTTTTTAAGCGAAAACCATAACTTTAATTGATATTATGTGGTGAAAATGCAGAAATGTAGCATATTTTACACAAACGTTTCGTACAATACCTTGCTAATAACTGAGTAGTTAAAATGGACTCAAGTCCTAACAGAGACCGACTTGTCTATCGAGTAACCGTTCACAGCCCTAAAATTGATATACGAGTCCATTTGATACAGTGGCTGTTATTGAGCCTGATATTTTATTCTTGAACATGAGGCTGATATTGAAAACATAATTTGAACTGCCAAATAATTAAACACCAACCGTACTGAAGGTCACCACAACATACATAGAAAAGCAAGAAAGGCCCCTCCCTCTAGGTCCCCAACATATAAAAAAAAATTCTAAAAAAATTCAGTTACCAAGGGTCAGAGATTGAATGGTACTCAACTGTGAAATACCTAGTAAATGTTTTAGTTGTTCTGTCTGGATTTTATTTATCATACACACGTAGCAAAATCTCGGTCAAAAAACATTAACTGGATCCACTTAACAGTATGCAGTAAAGTAGCAATATTAATTATGTCAGCTATGTCTGTTAACTGTTACACCTACAGCAAGCAAGTCTAAAACATGAGAAAGTTAAACATTGTGAGGCGGTTGTTTAACATGTTGTTATAAGGAGCCTCCTCCCACTCACATTATAGAAATGCATGTCTTCAAGAGTGGTTATTGAAGAAATTACTAAATTTATAAGTATAACATATTTATTGTTTTGAGTCTTGAAGAATGTGCTAATTTTTGGCACTCAGCTGTTGTTTTTAAAATGTAGCATACTTTTGCTGTGATGGCTGAGTAACATAACTTAGGCCCTGGTCTCACTTCACATTATTGTATGGAAGTTATACCTAGGTCACACAGTTCTGTGCAAGCCTCAGTAGCTATATATGAGTGGAAAATATTTAACTGATTAGGGTTCACTTCTGGCTCAATGCATTTCGCCTTGGTAGTAGTCAGAAGGTTGGAGTAAGTCAGGATTTGTATTTGGGTAGGACGTGTGTTCAACACAACATGGGTAACATTTTCAGGATGTGACACAGCCATGAACTTTGATGTGCTAAGCTTTTAAATGTGCACTATCCACATCAGGTCCATTTATGGAACAAACAGGACAAGATAATGAAGCAAAATTTTAAAATGTGTGTTGATATGATTGCACAAAGCAGTGTGAATGAACCATAACACAGGTTGTGCACAGTTCACATGGCAGATGCAAAGTAGTATAAAATTGGTACATTAATAATTTTATTGCGTTAATACATCCTATCCAATGGACAGTTGCTAATCCGGTCGGCGCAGACCGGCCCGCCAAACGCCAGAAAAAGACGTCCTGTGTTTCCACCGGACAGGCTGGTCCAGTACTGTGCACTCGCCAGGTGGCATGTCGTACTTCCTTCCTGTCTAGACAGAGTGACGTCATAGCATCTTTTTTCGTTTGGCGCGAGATCTGTGCAAGCGATTATTTTCAGTGTTTGAAAATTTGAAGAATACTCTGTTATTTTAGGAGTTTATGTTTTTTGGTTATACCAAAGTGGAATATATATCTCATAGCTCAGAATGTCATCCCCGGGTCAACGAAGAGGGGCTTGTGGCCATGCTATGGCGATTTTTGATCAACAGTCTTCCTGCGCGCGTTGTCGCGAGAAGAACAAGGGCAAGGACCCTTGTGTGGAGAGCAAAGACACTACCTCTTGTAAGTTTTGTTCGGCTTTTACTCCAGAACAATTAGCCCAGATTTTTACTCCTTCTTACAAGTTAAAAAAGGAAGAGCGTTAGGCAAGGAAGTCTGTTTCTGCCACCCCCACCAAAGATTCTTCGGAACTTGTGGACCCTGCTAGTGTTTCAGTTATTGGGGTTGTTGGCCATCAAGATACTACTCAACAGACTGAACCTGTTAAGTCTCCGTCTACTTCTTCTATGCCTCCGGAGAAAAAGGCCAAGAAAGAAAAGGTCATTTCTAAAACCAAGAAGTCGTCTGAGTCTTCATCCACGGATTCTAAGATAGCTGATTTGGACAGTAAGTGGTCCGAACGTTTCAACAGGCTTGGGGCCCTTTTGCTATCTAAGACGTTTCAACCGACCTTTTCTTCAGAAGTTAACTCCGTCTCACTCTCCACCTACAAACGTTCCCAGGGATTCTGAGCCATTTTTTCAACCTACAGGGCGCACTGGCACAGCCTTCTCTGCAGATATGCATCAGGCAGCCAGCCAGCCGGAGTCGGACTCTCAATCTACCACTACAGAGCCCACTGGCAAGGGTTTCTCTGCTTCACAGCATCAACCAGCCAGCCAGCTTATCACCGACCGACCTACTTCGAGATTACCTCAGAGGCGCACTGGCATAGATTCGTCCAACAAGGGTTTCTCTGCTTCCCAGCATCAACCCACCAGCCAGCCAGCCACCGAACGGGACCGACCTTCTGGCCATGTTGCTACCGACCCTTCCCTCCGACAGGGCACTGCTGGTAGATCTCATAGCCATGCCGACCGACCATTGTCCACTGTTACCACCGACGCCGGCTCTCCCTCTCTCCACAGGCACAGGAAAGACAGTGCGTCTAGTGATAATCCTGGGACAGACAGTGATTATTCCGACCGACCACCGGTCGACCTCTATGCTGAGGAGGGGGAACTGTCGGGACGATCCTGAGTTGGCTGCAGAACCGGATCAAATACCCTCAGAGGAACAAACCTATCGGGAGACGATGAAGGGTATACGGGAGTACATGGGTTGGTCGGACATTCCGGACTTAGACAGTGCCAACACTGGGTCGGATGATAACCCATTCTCTGGTCCCAAAGCTGTGACACCGGGGAAAGTATCAGTCCAGATGCCAACTGAAGATTCGCTTTGTAAGAAGATAGGAAAATTGAACTTAACTCTGGTTGAGGGTTATCCCTCCTGTAATTCCGTGGCCGGTGGCCTGTTGATGGACCAGTTCCTAAGGACAGCGAAGTTGGAATCCAGGTGGTATGGGCTTGCAACCGACCACAAAGCTGACCCTGCTGCTGTCTCGGGCTGGAGTACCGAGTCTTCAAAGCCAAACAGTTGCTTTAGTAGGATATCTAGACAATCAGGCTTGACCTCCACACTGCCTGATTCTAGACGTATCTCCCAGGAATCGTTAAGAAGGTGGGAGAAGTCTGCCAGAGAAGCATCGGTCATTTGCAACCAGGCGGCCAGCTTTAACCGCTGTCTTTTCCGGGTGCAGCAGGATATGCAAAGCCAGCTTAAAAATCTGCGCGTAAAACACAAAGGAAAGGGTTCCTCAAAGAGTACTGCCACCATGGACGAACTAAAATATCTCATGGATTTTAACTCCAGCATTACCCAGGCGGCTGCCAAGACAATGGAGCACCTTAGTGAGTTTGTGTTTGTCTCCATGGGCAACCTGACTTTGGCTAGGCAAGATGCATATCTTACGCATGTGAAGTCAGGAATTAAGCCGGACACTGTTGCTGCCCTGAGAGCGGCTCCTCTGCATATCTCCACCCTCTTCCCTGATGCAGTTATTAAGAGGGCTGAAGAAGAAATCTCTCACCATGAGTCGAAAGGACACTGGCACTTCTCGTAAGCTGCTATGCCAATCCCCACAGGAACAGCTACCTGATGGAGGCATTGGATCAGCTTATAGACAAAAATGCTGTAGAATTGGTAAACAATCAGACCTCACTAAGGTTTTTCAACCGACTGTTTTTGGTACCCAAACCCAACAACAAGTGGAGACCCATACTAGACCTGAGCAATTTGAATGCCTTTCTCAAGGTAGAAAAATTCAAAATGGAGACACCGGAAACCATCAGGACATCCCTCCAGCAAGGGGAGTGGGTCACCTCGATAGACTTCAAGGACGCCTACTTCCATATCCCGATACAGGAACAATCCAGAAAATATCTAAGATTCTTCACCCAAGGCCGGACATACCAATTCAAAGCACTTCCTTTCGGTCTGTCCACAGCGCCTTTGGAATTCACTGTAATAGCAAAGGAGGTGAAACTGATGGCCATGCACAAGGGTATAAGAATCCACCAATACCTAGACGACTGGTTGGTGAGGGCCAAATCCCACCAGGTCTGTCTCGAACATACTCAGGACCTAGTAAGAATGTGCCAAGACTTAGGTTGGCTGGTGAATGTAGAGAAATCAGAGCTGGAGCCCAAACAAGTCTTCGACTTTGTAGGCTACCAGTTCGACCTCAGGTCCAGTCGGGTCCGACCGACACCGGACCGGTGGCAGAACCTTCAAGAGAAAATAAAAGCACTGCTGTTACTACCGACCTGCTCGGTCCGGCAGTTCATGTCACTGATAGGTTTACTAACAGCCACAGAGAAACAAGTTCACCTAGGTCGACTGCATATGAGACCCATACAGTGGCATCTCAAAGTCAACTGGAGGATACCGGAATCATTACAAAAGATGATTCCAATACCCAGGTCTCTGCACCCTCATTTACAATGGTGGCTGGAGGAAAGCAATGTGCTACAAGGTCAACCATTGCACCCCTTACAACACGCTCTGCAAATTTTCACAGATGCATCAAAGGAGGGGTGGGGCGCTCACTTAAACGAGCGCATTGCAAGAGGGTCCTGGTCAGTGCCAGAAAGCAAACTGCACATAAACTATCTGGAACTAAAAGCAGTCTTTCTAGCCTTAAAAGAGTTCCAAGACCTCTGTGTGGACAAGATAGTTCTAGTGGCCACAGACAATATGACAGTAGTGTCTTACATAAACAAGGAAGGAGGCATGAGGTCGGGCCCACTGTGTGCCCTATTGTGGAGAATCTTGACCTGGTGTACCCAGCGGCAAGTAACTCTGAGAGCCCGTCACATCCCAGGCCGACTAAATGTGGTAGCAGACAAGTTATCCCGGCTGGGCCAGACCATCCAGATGGAATGGTCCCTCCTTCCAGAGGTTTTTCAGGTGATATGCCACAAACGGCACCGATCTCGGATAGACCTCTTCGCCACGAGGTTCAACCACAAGTTACCTCAGTTTGTGTCGCCAGTACCGGACTCCCTGGCTGTAGCAGTGGATGCACTCACTCTGCCATGGGAGGATCTGGATGCATACGCCTTCCCACCGACCGCCATATTGGGCAAAGTGGTGGAGAAGTTACAGGACTCCCCGTGCAAGAGAATCATCCTGATTGCTCCGGGGTGGCCCAACATGCCTTGGTTTTGGGACCTGGTGACCATGCCCAGTCAAGTACCTATCAACCTGCCCATCCTGCCCAATCTGTTGACTCAACCCTTTAATCAGATCCCTCACAGAAATCTGACAAATCTGAATCTCCATGCATGGCTCCTAGAGCCACAGCGATCAAGGAGCAGGGGTTCTCTCAGGCAGTGGCGGCAAGAATTGAGGCTCCTCAGAGAAGATCAACCAGATCAGTCTATGAGGCAAAGTGGGCCATTTTTACAAAGTGGTGCATCACTAATCAGGTGGACTTCAGGGCACCCACTGTAAAGTCGGTTGCAGATTTCCTAATGT
Source organism: Sabellastarte sp. h YS-2021 (assembly GCA_964017235.1). Taxonomy (NCBI): domain Eukaryota; kingdom Metazoa; phylum Annelida; class Polychaeta; order Sabellida; family Sabellidae; genus Sabellastarte; species Sabellastarte sp. h YS-2021. The sequence goes on along the minus strand of OZ024929.1, from coordinate 180,253,673 downwards.
AGCTCTTTGAGGACAGGAAGTTATAACCAAGTACCATTGATGGCTACAGATCTCACTCGTCTCCTGGATAGTTTCCATAGAGACAGACCCAAGGTTCGGAGGGGAATTCCCTCTTGGAACCTGTCACTGGTGTTACACCAACTAACAAAGGCTCCTTTCGAGCCACTAAAAGGGGCGTCATTGAAGCATTTGACCTTCAAGACCGTTTTCCTGCTAGCCCTTGGGTCGGGCAAGAGAAGGAGTGAGATACATGCTTGGCAGAACAGAAATATCAGACACCAGTCCGATTGGTCCAAGGTGTCCCTGTTCCCATCACCCAGCTTTCTCTCAAAGAATCAGCTGGCAAAAGAGGGTCCAGACAGTGTGGCCTCAGTGGTTATACCAGCCCTGGCCCCGACTCTGGATAGATCCCGCAAGTCTGACAGGTCCCTTTGTACAGTCAGAGCCTTGCACTGCTACTTGGACAGGACCTCAGACTTTAGGCGGAACAAGGAGTTGGTTTTTGTCTCCTTTAAGAAGGGTTTCAACAAAGACATCTCACCCGCCACTATATCTCCTCTTGGATCAAACAGACTGTGATCCTATGCTATGAGCTCTCTGATCAGGAGGCCCACACATTACATCAGGTCAAAGCCCATGATGTCAGGGCCCTTGCTGCGTCTAAGGCCTTCCAGTCGGGAGTCTCCTTGGAGCAGATATTATCAGCCTGCCATTGGAAATCTCATAATACCTTCACACAGTTTTATCTGAAGGATGTGGCTTGGGCTGACTCAGAGCTTTACCACCTGGGCCCTGTAGTGGCTGCTCAGCAGATCCACCAGTAGCCCAGGGCATAGAAGAGACGTGTACATATGTAAATATTAGTGCTGGTATTGTTTATCGATATTGAAATATTTATCGATCCATGCTAAATATACTGATATCGATAATGTAGGGTACAATATCAATATCGGAACATACTATTAAATGGATGCAATTAAGCTGTTTTCCATGTAAATAAAATATAAAAGTTAAGAAATATATTGGTTTTCCTATCATTTTTTGTCAAATTTCACTTACCGCTAAACCGGAAGCGCCATATTTGTTTTCGTTTCGCGAAACTTCTAAAACTCGTGAAAGGGTTTGGAAGCTCTTTCTCGGAAAACACCCATGACCCGATATTTCAATATCGATAGATACAGAAGCAAAAATATGGTTTGATTTCGATATACATATTATTATTCGATACCAACACTAGTAAATATTTGTACATAAGTTAATAGTTGTATATACGTAAAAAAAAAAAAAAAAAAACTCTGACGTGCTTCCTTCGGGAGGGTTTATTTCTTTGGGACTGAACTCATCCCTCTCTTCCCCTACCTCAGAGCAGGTCTGATAAAAAAAGGGGGGGAGGCGAGTCGGTTTGGACCGGTTGGCTGGTTTCTGTAGACCGACTATAGCCTTAAGGGTCCCTGATCCAGGGTCGACCCAGGCTTGAGAAGATGTTGTTAGTTCTTTCTGAATTCGTTTAAGTCCCTAGTAACTTACCCGCCAACCAAGCGGTAGTTATTCAGCAATTGTCCATTGGATAGGATGTATTAACGCAATAAAATTGCAAATTTAATAAGTAAATTAAATTTTTATAAGTTAATACCCTATCCAGTGGACACACAAGACCCTCCCTCCGACCCCGCTATCAGTCTACTAGGGGTCTAATATGTTTAGACAACGAAAAAGATGCTATGACGTCACTCTGTCTAGACAGGAAGGAAGTACGACTTGCCACCTGGCGAGTGCACAGTACTGGACCGGCCTGTCCGGTGGAAACACAGGACGTCTTTTTCTGGTGTTTGGCGGTCTGCGCCGACCGGATTAGCAATTGTCCATTGGATAGGGTATTAACTTATAAAAATTTAATTTACTTATTAAATTTGCAATTTTGTTCCGTTGTACATTGTGACATCGCAGTGATTGATTGATGTTGGCTTAACAACGCATTTAAGTTCAACACATTGAATGTTCACATGTCAAATTGTAACATCATTTATGTGAAAGAATGGAGGAAAGCAGTGTATACTGGAAAATCTCAGACACGAGTAAGCCATTGTCAACTTTTCACTTCAAGTCGAGGTGGGGATTCAGCCCATGCCACATCACAATGAACACATCCTTGATGGACTGAAAACTGCTATGTCTTGTATTGGACTGTTACAGATTTGAGAAATTTAAACAAATCTTAGAAGCCTCCTTAACGTGTCACAATCCAGCTAGACTTAAGGACAGATGAACAATAATAGGTTTAAAATCTCACAAAAGGCTAAATACTCAAAAGCTTTAGTGTGGTATCTTCCGTTGACAAGTCTTTTGTTTTAAGTCTGTGCAATTTTTATGTCATATGTCTTAATTTAAAATATCTAAAACAGTAGTAACAAAACAGTAACAGAACAATTTCAAGATCATGTTTTATCTAAAAGGGGTTTAAAGTGTTCTGTCAGTACAAACAAACAGTACAAGCTGTTTCATGGATAAAGTAAGCTGACACAGTGCCCAGGGGGGCACTCTACTCTTGTTTTTACTTGGAATGTATTTTTTCTGCTTCAAAATGATTGTTTGGACTGAGCCTCTTCTTTGTGTTGGCTAGTGTAACCCATCAATAATGCTACATCCAGTAGTAACAGGATGGTTAGATATAGGTATGATTGTACTATAAATACAGAATCTTGTGAAGAAAATAAAGGTAAACAAAGATGTAAACCTAAGAACAACAGTAGTTGAGTAGGCAATCCCAGAAGGGAGAAACAGCTGCAAGTGTAGATCTTCTTAACACTAAGTTAACAGATACATGTACAACTAAAATTACTCTCAAACTCTCAAATGTAGAAAACCTTGTCAGGTAATGGCTTAAGAATGAGAATCCTTGGCTTCTTTGTCTTGTTTTATATGCTTTGAGGAAAACTAAGAAAATATTACCGTAATCTGTAGGACAGACAGATAAACGGAGATAACTACAATACCCTCATCCATCTTGAGGGTGAGGTAAAAACACATATCAAAGCTGTAACAATGCTATGAGTGTTGTGCTTTATAGAGGATTTTTAGCCTTGCGTAAGGCTCATATTTCTACCAATATGTTTTTCAGACATGAACACAAGTATTTGGTATTGATAAAGCATCGGTACATGTTAGGAGATAAAAATTCATCAGACAACTGTCTTGGTGGTATGCAGGAGTTTATTATATAAACTGAAACTTTATTATCTGAACTGAAAGGAACTAGAGCCTTTAACAAGGCTACGGATTTCACTGTCACATAGTTATATCTCGAAAACCGTGCTAGATAGAGCGATTTCGGCGAAATTTTTGACCCACAGGGTATCTCTGCAGAGTAGTTATCCCAATTTTGAAAAAATTTTTGTCTCGCCAAAAATGGCGGCCATTTTGAATTTTCGAATTTTTCGCAAAAACTGCAAACCACAAAAATGCTTTTATATCTCAAAAACCGTGCTAGATAGAGCGATTTTGACGAAATTTTTGACCCGCAGGATATCTCTGCGGAGTACTTTTCCCAATTTTCAAAAAATTTTTGTCTCGCCAAAAATGGCGGCCATTTTGAATTTTCGAAATTTTTGCAAAAATTGCAAAACACAAAAATGCTTATATCTCGAAAACCGTGCTAGATAGAGCGATTTTGACGAAATTTTTGACCCACAGGGTATCTCTGCAGAGTAGTTATCCCAATTTTAAAAAAATTTTTGTCTCGCCAAAAATGGCGGCCATTTTGAATTTTCGAATTTTTCGCAAAAATTGCAAAACATAAAAATGCTTATATCTCGAAAACCCTGCTAGATAGAGCGATTTCGACGAAATTTTTTACCCACAGGGTATCTATGCAGAGTATCCATGCCAATTTTCAAAAAAATTTTATCTTGCCAAAAATGGCGGCCATTTTGAATTTTTGAATTTTTGCGCAAAAATTGCAAAACACAAAAATGCTAATATTTCGAAAACCGTGCTACATAGAGCGATTTCGACGAAATTTTTTATCTTCAGGGTATCTCTGCAGAGCAGCTATCCCAAAGAGCTTTCAATTGGTGAAGTTTCAGACCCATAGCTAATTGCTCACCTACTCAAAAAGAGTAAATGCGAATTACCTCTAAAAGTATTGCAGATGGCCAATTTTTCTCAAATAACTCATTCACCTACTTTTGGAAGAGCTTTCACATGGTGAAGTTTCAGACCCATAGCCAATTACTCACCTACTCAAAATGAGTAAATGCGAATTATCTCTAAAAGTATTGCAGATAGCCAATTTTTCTCAAATAACTCATTCACCTACTTTTGGGAGAGCTTTCACATGGTGAAGTTTCAGACCCATAGCTAATTATTTACCTACTCAAAATGAGTAAATGCGAATTATCTGTAAAAGTATTGCGGATACCCAATTTTTATCAAATAACTCATTCATCTACTTGTGGGAGAGCTTTCACATGGTGAAGTTTCAGACCCATAGCTAATTACTCACCTACTCAAAATGAGTAAATGCGAATTATCTCTAAAAGTATTGCAGATAGCCAATTTTTCTCAAATAACTCATTCACCTACTTTTGGGAGAGCTTTCACTTGGTGAAGTTTCAGACCCATAGCTAATTACTCACCTACTCAAAATGAGTAAATGCGAATTATCTCTAAAAGTATTGCAGATAGCCAATTTTTCTCAAATAACTCATTCACCTACTTTTGGGAGAGCTTTCACTTGGTGAAGTTTCAGACCCATAGCTAATTACTCACCTACTCAAAATGAGTAAATGCGAATTATCTCTAAAAGTATTGCAGATAGCCAATTTTTCTCAAATTAATCATTCACCTACTTTTGGGAGAGCTTTCACTTGGTGAAGTTTCAGACCCATAGCTAATTACTCACCTACTCAAAATGAGTAAATGCGAATTATCTCTAAAAGTATTGCAGATAGCCAATTTTTCTCAAATAACTCATTCACCTACTTTTGGGAGAGCTTTCACTTGGTGAAGTTTCAGACCCATAGCTAATTACTCACCTACTCAAAATGAGTAAATGCGAATTATCTCTAAAAGTATTGCAGATAGCCAATTTTTCTCAAATTAATCATTCACCTACTTTTGGGAGAGCTTTCACTTGGTGAAGTTTCAGACCCATAGCTAATTACTCACCTACTCAAAATGAGTAAATGCGAATTATCTCTAAAAGTATTGCAGATAGCCAATTTTTCTCAAATAACTCATTCACCTACTTTTGGGAGAGCTTTCACTTGGTGAAGTTTCAGACCCATAGCTAATTACTCACCTACTCAAAATGAGTAAATGTGAATTATCTCTAAAAGTATTGCAGATAGCCAATTTTTCTCAAATTAATCATTCACCTACTTTGGGGAGAGCTTTCACTTGGTGAAGTTTTAGACCCATAGCTAATTACTCGTCTACTCAAAATGAGTAAATGCGAATTATCTCTAAAAGTATTGCAGATAGCCAATTTTTCTCAAATAACTCATTCACCTACTTTTGGGGAGAGCTTTCACTTGGTGAAGTTTCAGACCCATAGCTAATTACTCACCTACTCAAAATGAGTAAATGCGAATTATCTCTAAAAGTATTGCAGATAGCCAATTTTTCTCAAATAAATCATTCACCTACTTTTGGCAGAGCTTTCACTCGGTGAAGTTTCAGACCCATAGCTAATTATTCACCTACTCAAAATGAGTAAATGTGAATTATCTGTAAAAGTATTGCAGATAGCCAATTTTTCTCAAATAACTCATTCACCTACTTTTGGGAGAGCTTTCACTCTGTGAAGTTTCAGACCCATAGCTATTTATTCACCTACTCAAAATGAGTAAATGCTAATTATCTGTAAAAGTATTGCGGATACCCAATTTTTATCAAATACTCATTCATCTACTTGTGGGAGAGCTTTCACATGGTGAAGTTTCAGACCCATAGCTAATTACTCACCTACTCAAAATGAGTAAATGCGAATTATCTCTAAAAGTATTGCAGATAGCCAATTTTTCTCAAATAACTCATTCACCTACTTTTGGGAGAGCTTTCACTTGGTGAAGTTTCAGACCCATAGATAATTATTCACCTACTCAAAATGAGTAAATGTGAATTATCTCTTAATAGTATTGCAGATAGCCAATTTTTCTCAAATAACTCATTCACCTACTTTTGGAAGACCTTTCACACACGAAAATGAAAAATTGTGAATATCTCGGAAAAGCTATTTCTTCTGCTTTAATGCTCGGCGGGAGATACACACCACAGCAGTGGTCTTGACAAAAATTTTTGTCTCCCCAAAAATGGTGGCCATTTTGAATTTTCAAAGTTTTTGCAAAACACAAAAATGCTTATACTGTATAAGTGGTTTTTTTCGCGGGTACTTAAGTTCGCGAATGTACACTGTAGGCCTGGTTCGCGAGAATTTATTTTCGTGGTGAAATATATTCAGTTATTATTCAGTTATTATATTCAGTTATCGCCCAACAGCATGTTTAAATTAAAATATTACACGGACTTCTGCTGGTGTGATTGGAAATGCATAGTTAACGTCTTTTCTTTTATACACGTTGTCAGTGTGTGAACCTACTCTGGGAGATTATAAATTTACGAAACTCAATCGAACACACTTTCATTGATCGGCGCATTATCAAAGAAGTTGTGTAGCGGGGTCGTGTAATTGAATTAATCCCTCCCTATTGGTGATAAAGATCAAAGAAGTTAGGCGTTTCTGTGAATGGTACATTTGATGAAGCAATGGAATTTATTGTTTCCGTGGCAGTGTCAAATATTGTATCTTGCACGATCTTGTATTATCGCTCACGCTAGACTGGTTCTGATAAATATTGGCTAGAAGTTATTTTCGCGTTTTGTAGTCACTCACGAATATAGCGAAAATTAATTCCACACGAAAATAACCACTTATACAGTATCTCGAAAACCGTGCTATATGGAGCGAACTCAACAAAATTTTGGACCTGCTGGGTATCTCTGCAGAGTAGCCATGCCAATTTTCAAAATATTTTTGTCTCGCCAAATATAGCGGACATTTTTAATTTTTTTATTTTTTGCAAAACACAAAAATGCTTATATCTTGAAAACCGTGCTAGATAGAGCAGACTGCGCTGACTTTGGTTGCCACAACAGTATAAGGCTAGAAACGAAGCATTTTCTTAATACTTTAGCACTCACCTTTATATCCTTTTCGGGACGCTTTGTTTTTGCTATGCAAAAACATTATCTTTTTTTTTTTGCGAGCGATCCTCTAGTTTTAAATTTTTTTTTTTTGTATTTATTTAAAAATCTAGAATAAAAACTTTCCCCATTAAAAGATTACCACTTGCCATCATAACTTAAAGTATGCAATGAAAAGGAATATATTATAAATCTGGGGCTGGTGAAGTATAATTTGACTCATTTTATTGTAGGAAAAATGCTGTTTTGCAATGGGAAAACCTTGTAGCCACATAAGGACTACTTCAGGGAGGTTTCTAACTTTTTGTATACTTATACTATAATTTTAAAGTACCCCCTGTTTAAAAAGCCCACTCCAGGTAGACTTAACTTTAAGCGCAGAGTTAGCCTAAGTCTAAGACAAAAGTATTTCAGTTTAAGTCATTTTGTGAAAATGACTCCAGGCTTTTAACCCATTGAAAATCTGATCTGTTAATTATCAGAAAATAACATAGTGTGTTCAACAGTGCCATGTCTTGCAGTTAACATCCTTGTTTTGCTATCTACATGTATTTAGTCTGTTACGGTCACAGGGCAAGCACAGTAGCAGTTACCGGCTGCTTTTAAGTTGTAACAGGAAAAGACAAAAAGTTTAACATAACAAATTTATTTAACAATTAAAATAATGATTACAGTCAACTGGTATGCTCTCAATAGTACACACAATGATACAATAATGAAACCTCTCTGACCTGATCACTATAACCGAGAGTTAAGTTTATCCACTGTATCCGGCAATCTGTCCTGTGGTCTGTCCAGTGTCCACTAACACAGATATCTGTATCCTGTGATCTGTTCAATGTTCCATAACACAAAATGTCCTTATCTTGTGATCCTTTTGATATCCAATCACACAAAATGTCTGCGTAGAGATATTCAGAGAGTTTCCACAGCTGTACTCTCTGCTCCAAGATATGGACAATGTCCAAAATGCAGTAAATCCACTCTCTGTTATATGAATGCATAATATCCAAAGTACAGTATAGCTATCCAGACAATGTATCCAGTTCACTTCAGTAAAAGTTCACAACAACACAAGTAGTTAAAATCCACTTGATTTTTAGTTATAAGACACACGTAGCCTTCCTTATAGCCAGCGAATACTAAGTTCATGTGTGGTCAGATGTACAGCCCTTATATGATTATGGAAATTCTAGAATCCTATAGAACTAACTGTAACACAAGGCCACTGCCACAGCGGTTATCTCCCGCCTTAGAATCAGTAATAATGGAGAACTAAAGGAGACATAAGGCCTTTGTAGTAAGATAACCCCACTTGACATTGAAGAAGGGGTCAAAGGTAAAAGTCAGCAATCGGAAAATCGTCTCAGGCCGTGACTTCGTATAAGTCGTTTTCACTTTTGGAACCCCTAGTAGCAATGATAAGGGATATAAGGCCTTTTTAATAGGATGATCCCATTTAAAATGTGATATGACGGCCATTTTGTTTTTGAAACTAGGCTAACTTTTCTAGCCATATATATTTTGCACATATTTGATGAACCTAGCTGCAATATTTCAAGTTTTAGATCATCTTAATGATTTTTAAATAATTGGCTATGGTGGCCATTTTGTTTTTCAAAATAAGGCCAAAATTTTTCTCAGGCAAAACATTTGAAGGCCAGAACTTTTGATGGTCTGTCTTTATATTCTGAAGCCATAGCACCAATAATAAGGGAGAAATAAGGATGTTTTAGTGTGATGACCTCATTTGACCTTGAAGCAGGGGTCAAAGGTCAAATTCAACACTTGGAAAGATTCTGGCTCTTTCAATGATGCACCGGATTCGGTGCCTCCTGCTTTCAATGCCTTTATACCTGTCACTGAAGACGAGGTCTATAAGTGTATTAGTGAATCCCCCACTAAATCTTGCTCACTAGACCCTATACCAACATTCCTCCTTAAGGATTGTCTTGATATCCTCCTCTCTTCCATTACCAAGTTGGTAAATTATTCTCTCATTGAAGGATCCTTCCCAAATGCTTTCAAAAAGGCGGTTGTCACCCCCCTCATAAAAAAGGCTTCCCTTCCTAGAGACGACCTTAAGAATTATCGCCCAGTGTCTGGTCTTTGTTTCCTGTCAAAGTTGGTTGAGCGAGTCATTGCCAGGCAGCTGACGTCACACATTAATAACAACAAACTGGACAATCCTGATCAGTCAGCATATAAGCCAGGACATTCCACGGAAACTGCTTTATTGTCTATAAAAAACGAGGTTCATCTCTCTGGCACGTGGTGAACCCACAGCTCTAGTACTTCTTGACTTATCAGCTGTATTTGACACTATAGACCATAATATTCTCCTTGGTTACCTTAAATCCTGGTTTGGACTTGGTGGAACAGCTCTAAGGTGGTTTGCTTCCTACTTAAGAAATCGTTGCCAGGCCATTAAGATAGGCTCCACACTATCTGAATTAAGCAATCTCATCTATGGAGTCCCACAAGGTTGTGTTCTGGGTCCGTTACTGTTTTCACTCTATACAACACCACTTAGTAAAATTATTCGCCTCCACCCGCATATTAAATTCCATTTTTATGCGGATGACACTCAGTTATACATCCATCTCTCCCACAAGAATGCTTCTTCGGCTTTCGCCAAGCTAAATGCCTGCCTTCGGGATGTTCAAGAGTGGATGTCTCTCAGTAAATTGAAGCTCAACCCTGAAAAAACTGAGTTTATTGTCTTTGGTTCCAAGGCTCAACGTCAGAAGATTTCCTCTCACTTTCCTGTTAGCATTCTTGGTAGCCTTCTTCATCCGGTTGATTCTGTCAGAAATCTAGGTGTGTGGTTTGATGCAGATTTTTCATTCTCTGAGCATATCAAGAGGACTTGCAAAGTGTGCTTCCTTCAGATGCGTGACCTCCGTAGAATTAGAAAGTATCTCACTTCTGAAGTGGCAGTCCTTGCTGCAAATGCCTTGGTTAGTAGTCGTCTGGACTATTGTAACTCTCTGTTCAGAGGTTTGTCCGGTTTCAATCAGCACAAATTGCAAAGTATTCAGAACACCCTTGCTCGCATTGTTACAAATCATGGAAAGTATGCTCATGTTACACCCATTTTACAGAAACTCCACTGGTTGCCTGTTAAGTATCGTTGTATTTTCAAAACCGCAACACTTGTGTATAAATTTTTGCATAGTGGTTCTCCTTCTTACTTCAAACCGTTCTTGTCCTTTAGTAGTTGTCCCTATAGTACTAGGCATAGTCACCCAGGTCGTCAATACCTTACAGTTCCTCCTTTCCATTCATCAGTCTTTAAGTCAGCCAAACATTTTGGCCATAGTTTTGCCTTTGATGCTCCTAAGATCTGGAATGACCTCCCTCAAGATGTTCGCAGTGCAACATCAGTTGCCTCCTTCAGAAAGAAGCTTAAAACTTACCTGTTTGCAAAAGCCTACCCACCATAGCCTCTCCCGTCACATCTGTGTCTCCTTGGTACGACCTGGCTATGACCCTTGATTAATGCTAACTGCCTTGCTTATGTTTAGATGCGCCTTAGAGTCCATCAGTGATGGAGATTAAGCACTATAAAAGTCCACATTAGATTAGATTAGATTCCCAGGCCATGATTTCCTACAAGTTCGTTTCACATTCCGAACCTGTAGGAGCAATATTTGGGGAGATAGGATAACCCTGTTTGACATTAAACATGTGATATGGCGGCCATTTTGTCTTTTGAACTAGGCCAAAATTACTATCAGGCTAGCTTTTCTAGCCATATAGCTTTTGTGCAAATTTGATGAAGCTAGCTGGAATATTTTAAGATTTAGAGCACCTTTACGATTTTCAAACAATTAGCTATGGCGGCCATTTTGTTTTTCCAAATGAAGCTAAAATTTTGCAGAGACAGGTTTTCATAGCCATAAACATTCCCTGCAAATTTGGTGAAAATATCTTTATAAATGAATGAGATATTAAGGTTTATGCAAAAACGTGACGAACGGACGGATGTACGGTCGTACGGTTGTACGGACGGTGTTTTATAATCTCCCGACAACGGCCTTTGGCCGCAGGCGGGAGATAATAATACCAGTCACCAGATCAAGTGAGGAAATTCTAGAACCTACAGGTAGCTTATAGGGTTTCCCCAAATCTATTAATAGCATCACTGGGGTTAAAACAGAAAACAAATGCAGAAGTGATAGTAGTCACAGATAAAGTTCACTTTATACCAAATATATATGGAGTTGGGCCTTATACTGTTGCCTCATCAGAGGCTGGAAAATTAGTCTAACAATCCCCCTGAAGTACTTTTTCAGAAGTGCATAGGGTGCAGGGTATTAGTGTCAAAGTGCTTTTTTAGGAAATTATCAAAATTTATATCAATAGTGATAATAGGTGGGGGGGGGGGGTTCAAATGTTAAGTTATATCTTATTTCCAAAAATGTATGTTCACTTTCTGTTAGGGTTGCCAGTCTGTTGCTTCTGATTAGGGAGTGGGGTGCCCTAGTGTTATTTACACTTTTTACAGGTATCTAATCAGAATTGCTGACCCAGTTCACCTACTAGGTCCCCCTAGTAGTTTATAGGATTACTAATTACTTACAGTCACTTTATGTTTGGGAGTTGACTGTAGGTGATATATAAGTAACAACTAGTCATATATCTTATAACTTAACATTTGAAAAACCCACTGATGTCCCCCCCCCCCCTATTATCACTATTTATATAAATTTTGATAATTTCCTAAAAAAAGCACTTTGACACTAATACCCTGCACCCTATGCACTGCACCAGAGTGCACTGCACCGGTGCAATTTACAGGTGCAATTGCACTTCTGAAAAAGTACTTCAGGGGGATTGTTAGACTAATTCTCCAGCCTCTGATGAGATAGCACACTTTGACTATCGAAATACAGTTGTGTATAACATCACAACAGTATAAGGCCCAACTCTATAATTATATATTTGGTATAAAGTGAACTTTATCTGTGACTACTATCACTTCTGCATTTGTTTTCTGTTTTATTCTACTATGAGTGTGATCACAGAAAGTGAAAGCCACAGCACCTTGACTACTGCAGTTTCCATGATTGACATACAGTCAGACACCATGGATAATAAGGGAGCAAGCACTCCTTATCCTAAAGAGAAGATTTCAGATGAACATATACCTTATCACATGTAGAAAATGTGACAAATACTATGTTGGTGAAACTGGACGCCCGTTCAGGAAAAGAATCTATGAACATTGACTGTCTGTATCTAAACCTAAGGATTCCAGAATCACCCCAGTCTCTAAACACTTCACAGAACAGGGCCATTCTGTAAAGGATATGCAGTTCTCACTTCTGGAATGGTGTTCCTTTAAATACCACGAAGCCATTACTGATCACAGAAAGATGAGAGAGAAATGGTGGAGGTGGAATATTGGGGCAATACATCCAATTGGCATAAACTAATTTATTTAATTGAGGGTTCATTTTGGTTTCTATTCACACTCAGGACACTCACTCTTGTTTTTATTCGCATTCCTGGGGTTAGCCTAGAGGGATTCTCCCCCCCCCCCCCCCCCCCCAGTCTATAAATAGATCAATAAACATCAGTACCACATAATCAGTAACTCCCTTACTTTAAATGTTAATACATACATATAAAGCTTAGATAAAATAATGCACAGACACAGTGCCCATATATGTTACAGGAAGGTCAGGAGCATAATCATGGCAATTGTAAAAGATCATCAAAATGATTAAACATGTTTAAGAACCTTTGAATGAACATATTTCTCTCATGAGTACTTGTAGCAGATCTATACTTGGTTGTAAGGTAGTTTTAACCAATCTTTTAAGTGGTGAGACACTAATTTGAATGGCGTTCCGACTAAGTTTTTTGGCTGCTATGACCTACCTTGTACACTTTTCTGAAAAACACTTGAGGCAAGCGATCTTGTCCTGAAGCTTGGTTGTAGAGTTCCACTTATTACTGTGTGGTATTACAAGTGCTTATTATGAATTGTAAGTCAGTACATGTTCACAACGCCAATATTTCACTTGATATAGATGACATGGTTTGTTTTCCTGCCCTTTTCTTTTAACAGGATCAGTCATAGTAACACTGCAAGTTTAAAACTTTCTAGCTGTTGCAAGTATAATACCAGTAGTTGTAGGAATTTTATTAGCAGATAGAATTTCATCAAGTGAGTCACAGGTTTCAAATAAGTATGGGCAATATTCAAAACACAACAAAAATTCAACATGCCTATATAAAAGCTTTTCAAACACAAGTAGAATGAGAAGGTCATGCAATGGTGGTAGTAAAATGCAGCTTTCAAATACTCTCCAGAAATTAAATTCAATATAATTATGTTATCACCAGGAGTTTAAGGTCACCTTAAAATAGGCCACACCTTGAAGACCAGTGATAGCCACATACTAAATTTGATTTGAATCTGCGAAGCCATTTTTAAACTATTGCCTGCAAATCGCAAAAGTTAAATTCAATATAATTATGTTATTGGTGGGAGTTTAAGGTCATCTTAAAATAGGGCACATATCGAAGACTGGCAACATCCACATGCAAAAGTTGAATTTCATCCTACAAGAAATTTTTGACATATTCTCCAGAAACAAAGTGTGATGACAATGCTGGTCCAATATGTGATTCATCATGGCTGAGTGACACCAAACTGTTACAACCTTAAACTCATAAGTGTCTAAAATATCAGCAATTTATTGTAACCTTACAAGAAACCTTTTTCTTTTTGTCTAAATATATGTACATGCAGAATATCAATGAAAAAATTTCAATTAGCATATCAGATATCTTTGAAAGACCAAAACAATTGTCCCAACCTTAAACTCAATGGTAGTTTGCAATTGTGATAAAGTTTAAGGTAATCTTTTACTGAAGGTTCTGTTCAAGGTTTGTTACATCGTCAACTGAAACATGCCTAGAATTGCATAGTATTTGAAATACTGTTCAAAAATAGGCAAACTTAACGTGAATATAATTCTGTTATTACTGGGAATTTAAGGTCACCTTAATATATGACACTTGGCTATGGCCAGTTACATATACATGTAAAATATCAATGAAATCTGTCAAGTTATTTTTAGTATACTCTATGGAAAAATAAGAAACTTAAATTCAACATAAGTATTTTATACATGGGAGTTTAAGGTCACCTTAAAATAGGGCATATCTTGAAAACCAGTTACAAGGACATGCCAAATTTGAATTGAATCTGTAAAGCCATCAGGACAGTCTCCTGAAACGGAAAAAGTTGAACTCAATATAAGTATGTTACTACAGTGAGTTTAAGGTCATCTTACAATAGAGCACACTTTGATGACCAGTTACATCCACATAATAACTTTGAATTTAATCCATCACGTCATTTTTGATTCACTGTCTGGAAATCCTGTTTGATGACGACACAGACAATGTATGTCCTCCATCATAGCTGCTAGTGACACAAGACTGTTGCAACCTTAAACTCAAAATATCAGTAATTTACTATAACCTTACAGAAGAGACCCCTTTTAGGTCTAGCTATATGTACATGATGAATATCAATGAAAAAAAGATAAAATATCAGTAATCTACTATAACCTTACAGAAGAGACCCCTTTTAGGTCTAGCTGTATGTACATGATGAATATCAATGAAAACAAGATGTCAATTATCACATGAAATATCTTCCAAACATCAAAAAAATTGTTCCAACCTTAAACACAATGTTAGTTTGTAGTTGAGAGAAGTTTAAGGCAATCTTTTCCTGAAGGTTCTGTTCAAGGTTTGTTACATCCACAACTTAAACATGCACAGAATTGCACAGTATTTGAAATACTGTTCAAATATTGGCAAACTTAAAATGAATATATTTCTGTTATGACTAGGAGGTTAAGGTCACCTTAATGTATGACACTTAGCTATGGCCAGTTACATATACATGCAAAATTTGAAAAATGAAATCTGTTAAGTTATTTTCAGTATACTCAACATAAACTTAAACTCAACATAATTCTTTTGTACATGAAAGTTTAAGGTCACCTTAACATAGGGAACATCTTGAAAACTAGTTGCAACTACATGCCAAATTTGAATTGAATCAGTCAAGCCATTTTTGAGATACTGTCTGGAAACGGAAAAAGTGAAACTCAATATAAGTATTTTACTACTGTGAGTTTAAGGTCACCTTACAATAGAGCACACCTGGATGACCAGTTACATCCACATAATAACTATGAATTTAATCTATCAAGCTATTTTATATATTCTGTCTGGAAAGAAAGTGTGATGACACAGACCATATATGTCCTCCATCATAGCTCCTAGTGACAGCAAAACTGTTGCAACCTTAAAGTCATAAGTTTTAAATATCAGCAATTTACTAACCTTGCAGGATAGACCTTTTTTTGTCTAGCTATATGTACATGATGAATATAAATGAAAAAAAGATCTCAATTACCACATGAAATATTTTCCAAACACAAAAAAAATGTTGTCCCAACCTTAAACTCAATGTTAGTTTGCAGTTGTGCGGGAGTTTAAGTTAATCATTTCCTGAAGGTTCTGTTCAAGGTTTGTTATATCCACAACTTAAACATGCCTAGAATAGTACAATATTTAGAATACTATTCAAAAATTTGCAAACTTAAAGTGAATATAATCTCTTATTAGTGGGAGTTTAAGGTCACCTTATTGTATGGCACTTACCTATGGCCAGTTACATATATATGCACAAGTTGAATGCAATTTCTCAAGTTATTTTCAGCATACTCCACGGAGAAAGAAAAACGTAATCTCAACATAATTCCTTCATACATAGGAGTTTAAGGTCACCTTAAAGTAGGGCACACCTTCAAAACTAGTTACAACCACATGTCATATGGTCCAGAAAAGAAAAAAAAATTAAACTCAAGATAAGTATGTTACTAGTGGGAGTTTAAGGTCACCAAACTGTACAGCACACGCTGAGGACCAGTTACATCCATGCGCCAAATTTGAATTTAATCTGGCAAGTCATTTTTGAGATACTGTCAGGAATAGAAAGTGTGACGACGACAGACACCGCCACTGACAGATGACGACGCCGACGCCACAAAATGAGATGACGAAGCAATCCCTAAATGCTGGTGACACAAAAACTGTTGATGTGTATCCCATATTGTGTTTTATGATGCCAAGCAGCACAAAAATTTTTTATCATATTTACAATTCACAGTTGAGGATATAACTTCATGTTGAAATATTTCTGTGGTGTATTAATTGTTGATTATAAAGGCACTGATTGTTTTCTTCTTTTGTATTTCTTCTCTTAAGTAAGACAAGTTCTGCTTTTTCTATGCTCCATTATATGTAGAGATATAAAAATATTATAACTGTACTTTATGTACCATTTGTAAAATAAATAAAATAAATATTTGGGTATTGAAATCATTACTGTGTATTTGGCTCTTTAAAAAATTCCCTGGAGACGTATCTGTCAGAGCACTTATTTATTGGAGGATCTTAGGTGGTCCTATTTTAGAGTTAGCTGATATTGGCTTATCAGTATCACAGAGAAAAGAATTATCTAAAGATATTGAAGAATGAGCATTTCAAGACAATAGCGGTTACTTAATACCTAGAGAATTTTATACACCCTTATCTTTGATACCAAATATCTACTGATATCATATTAATGACTTGTTTCAAAACATGTTGAATACAATTAATGGTTCTATTTTTGCATTTAATATTTATGCTAGTACCACTGTCCACATGTGTCTAACTTACCGTAAAATAGGCGTATACCTGACCATTTTTAAACTCGGGGTACTGCTCCGACTGATCTGTCCAACAGGGCTGGAAAACTGCCATAATATGATGTCTTCAGGTGCTTTTCGATTGCTATGCTGCCATTCTTTAAGATTATTCATGACACAAAACCCTGACCATTCTTGTGCAGTAATCAGTGGTCTCCTGTCACTAATCTCTTTAGGTATCTCTTGGCTACTTTCTTGCAGCCACAAGTAAGCAGTTATACCCTGAAAATTTTTATAGTAGAATCCTAATTAGTAGTCATAACTGCCTTATGACTGACAAGAGGTTTTTAAACCTTAAATATTTCTAGCAGGAGTCTACAACCACAGTCATTACACTCTTGACCTTTACGAGTGAAAAACTATGTCTTATGACCAGTAAGCTAACACTTGGGATAACATATTTTGGTTATCGCTGAGAAAATTTGTGTCAATGGAACAGGGGTATTTCAAAAAAGCCTTAATAACAATAGATGCCAAAGTATGGCTAATGAAAGGCTTATATTAATTGTCAGTATTAGGTTTTATAAATTCCTCTCTGAGTTGTAATCACCCTTGACACGTCGCTCATACTTCTAACCTGGCCTACCGCAGCGTCCGCTGACTGCAATGTACAGGCTTGTTATGTAGTAATCCACTGCATTCCATCCATTTGTGCAAGATTAATCAGCAGGAGTTGACCTCTTATTGTTTAGTACAGAGATTTATAAAGACTTGGTATTTGATAGAGCAGAAAAAAAACAGGAAAATTACCAAAGTTGTGTATATGTTTAAATTTTAATATCTCTGCCGAGGGGTGCTATATTTTTTATGTCATTGTTTTGTTTGTCTGTCTGTCTGTTAAGCCTGAAAAAGTTATACCTATATTGACCGAATATTCGGTTACTAAGTCAAAGTACTCGGCACCATTATTGTTGAACTAGGTAACTATTTTTTATCTGTATCTGACCTCATGACATTTTATGCATTTGTTAGAATTCTTAATATATCATGTTGAGACCAAAAAGGTCGCCGCCGCCACCGCCAGAGATTTCCTTGGCTTTTGGACGTGATAACTTAAAAAAAAATATTTTAGTTAGACCTTTCAAATTTGGTATGCGGGTGTATATGGGCAATGCCACGAACGCTGTTGTTTTGTGACCTTGACCTTCAATTTCAAGGTCACTGGTGGCCTCTTAAAGATCAGATTTTGGCCATTTTTTTCACATTTTGGCCCAGTTCTTATATAGAGAAAGTTAGATCATCCAAGGGCTGGTATACATAATACATATATATATGTCCTCTATAAGCATGCAGAAACTTGATCTTGAAGCTCTTCATTGAAGGTCATCCACAGGTCATCTAAAGTACCTGACTGAGGCCATTTTTGGCCTTTTTGGAGATATTTTCACACTTATTGATGACTATAGTGCATGGAAACTATTGAAAATTGCTTTGGAGATTGAGTACATGATGGAGTACTAGTATCCAGACTAACTGGTTACAGAGGGTTGTTGGTTACGGAGAAAATTGGCTAGTTCCACAGTTATGGACAGGAAGAAGGCAGTTGTTTCATATAAGCCTACCCCTGCTGAGATGATTCGTCCAGTTCTGCCAGCTCCTATGAGTTTTCGCAGAACTGTGGAGCCAACAGGAACTGGTTACAGAGCATTGCTTTACCGATAGCCGGTTAGGCCCTGGTACTGGGCAGGTCCACAGGACTGGCTAACAGACCAGTAGTAGCCTTTTAAGGGTCCAAGTGGCCATCTCAGATCAAGAAATTCTTATACCAGTCATTGGTCTTGGTGAGATGACTTGTCTGAACCTACACCAGTCAGCCAGCCTACTGTCAGGACCTCCTAGTTGGTCGAAAGTGACTATAGATAAGAAGACTTTCACAACAAGATTTGTCCAACTACCTGTCAGCCTTATCTTATCAGACCCCACACCAGCCAGTTACTGTTCCCGGTGAGATGCCAAACTCAACCGGACTGGTCAGCCTACTGTTAGCAAGAAGTCTGCTGTATCAGTTACTGTGGAGGTTCATCAAGTTTTTCTTACGGGTTCCAGTGAGATACAGTGATCCACCCTCCAAACACAGCCTTCCCCTCAAGATTATAACCCATTTCCCGGTTTTCACAACTCAAGCAATGGTAAATTTATCTGTTAATCAGACCAGGGGTCACAGTTCTCATAAATGTCTATTTGTGTTTTCCACAGTTGGGGTGTGTGGGTTACTGACACCCATACAGAAGCAAGTCCACCTAGGTCGCCTCCACATGAGGCCGATACAGTGGCACTTAAAGAACAGCTGAAGGGTACCAGACTCACTAGAAAAGGTGATCCCAGTTCACTCCACCCCATCTAAAATGGTGGTTGTAGGATGACAATGTGCTTGAGGGTCAACCATTATACCTACTTAAATCTGCTTTGCAAATCCTTAGAGATGCATCAAGAAGGGTGAGTGCTCACTTAGGGGAACACACTGCAAGGGGAACCTGGTCCCTTCCAGAAGCAAGTTACACATAAAGTATCTGGAACCAAGGTGGTCTTTTGGCCCTAAAGGAGTTCCAAGACCTCTGCTTGAACCTTATTGCTACCATAGCTACGGACAACACCATGGTGGTTGCCTATTAAGGGGGGAGGGGAGTAAGTTGGGCCCTCTTTGTGCCCTACTGTGGAGAATCCTGACCTGGTGCTCCAGGAAAAAGGCTCAAGCCCGACACATTCACGCTTCAACCATGTCCCGTACGGGATTACACTGCGTCGAGACGCAATGTCTAGTTGCAAGATGGGGCCAATTTCAAATTCTTTGGCCAAAAAAAAATATAGACATCCCCATAGTTTCCCCTTGTTTGATCCAGATTCTGAAAAAAAATGCAGATACTCTGATCCAGGACAGGAAAAAATTGGGCTGAAAAGGAATTGCTTAGCTGAGGTATATGCTCTGTGAGTTCTTTTCTAGTTGAGTTGGAGTAACGACAAAAGAATAACATCCGAGTGTTTATGATGAGAATGTCATTATTTTGTCTGTTCTCATGATAAAGTTTAAAAATAAAATTCACAAGGGTTAGTTTCTTATCCACCACTTTGCTTTAAAATTAAATAAAATAAGTCAATAGTACTGTTATTTAAAGAATAAATAAATTAGCTATGAAACTTACTGGTAATCATAGTGAGGTGTACCTGTGAATAAAAAACTTCAACTTTCAACTCTAAATTTGTGTGATTTGTGCATACATTTTATGGCAAGAAAAATAAGTAGAGAAACACTGAAAATACAGTTTTTTATGATGTATAATTTGTATATGGATAGCAAATTAATAGGTTACCTAGTTCTAGAAATATTCACAAGAAGGTCACACTTGCTTACGGGAAACTGGAAAAAATGTCTAGAGTTTAAAGGTGTGCTCGCAAATAAAAATTTATTCAAGTACATTGCCTGATGGATAACAATCTTCTGAAATTTGTGTGTTGTTATTTTATATAAAATATATTGCACTCTATTTTACTTTTCACCCGACTGATTATAGTACCCAAGTTCCACTGGCATTAATTTGTCTCCATATAACCCTGATTATACAGTAAGGAGTCCTAGTCATATGGCCACTCTTCACCATCATCAAGGTTGTGGACATTAGTCATATGATTAAAGATGCTCATCCCATTTTTCAAACATGTTTGAAAACCTTGGCAAATGAGCATATATGTCCTGAGTCCCCATGCTTGATCGTGTCAGTTGTAAATCTTAATGGTGTTTTGGGTTTTATGAACGATCTTTATGGTTTTATGACATATTTTTATGGTTGTATGACCTATCTTTATGGTTGTATGGTCTGACTATGGTTGTATGACCTATTTTATGGTTGTATGACCATCTTTAAGGGTGTATGACCAATTTTTACAGTCATACAATCGATCTACCATACCAACCATACCTACCAATCTACTCCTGATACAAGTAATATAATTGGAAAAAATGGGATAGCGAAAAGTGGAGGGGAGCTAGCTAGTCTCACAATGAAGATAGGTCTTTGTGTTTCTCGATGAATCTTTCCAGTTTGCCCTAGAGTGATTGTAACCTGGTGTTAAGAGCTACATGTATATTCTTGAATCGTAATATAGCATAATATTGCTATCCACTGCGGGTTTTTGGTATATTTTTAGGCGGGTTGTGTGTAATCAACCCGCCTATTAGATTGATGTGTCCGACATCCGTCTGTCCGTCCACATTTTTGTTTCCGGACTCTAACTCAAAAACGCTTTGTCCAATCAAATTCAAACTTGACAGGGACATAGATCACCATCACAGCTCGAAATTGGTGTAATTCCGTCCGTTTTTTGTCCGTTTTTTTGTCCGTCCTTCAAAATTTACATTTCCGGACTGTAGCTCAAAAACGGTTTGTCCAATCGAATTCAAACTTGACAGGGAGATAGATCACCATCACAGCTAGGTTCCTTTCGAAATTGGTGTAATTCCGTCTGTTCGTTTGTCTGTTTTTGTCCGTCAAAATTTCCGTTTCCGGACTCTAACTCAAAAACGGTTTGCCAATCGAATTCAAACTTGACAGGGAGATAGATCACCATCACACCTAGGATCCTTTCGAAATTGGTGTAATTCCGTCCGTTCGTTTGTCCGTTCGTCTGTCTGTCACAATTTCCGTTTCCGGACTCTTAACTCGAAAATGGTTTGTCCAATCGAATTCAAACTTGACAGGGAGATAGATCACCATCATAGCTAGGTTCCTTTCAAAATTGGTGTAATTCCATCTGTTCGTTTGTCTGTTTTTTGTCCGTATGTCTGTCCATCAACATTTCTGTTTCTGGACTCTAACTAAAAAACGCTGTGTCCAATTGAATTCAAACTTGCCAGGGAGATAGATCTCCATCATAGCTAGGTTCCTGTCAAAATCCGTTCGTTTGTCCGTTTATAGCATAGATACAATTATGTAAACTAGATTACAAGTTTTATATTTCTTGGCACGTCCAACACATTCACCTTAACTGGGTGACCTAACATTTCTTTCCTTGTTTCTAAATGTAATTAAAGCAGTCGCTAACCTTATTGCTGCCTGCGCAACTCACCTTTTGGGGCATCTTTGACCCTCTTGGTTTGAGTAATTTCTCTTGTCCAGTGTCATACTTTCACTTGCTTAGTAGTAAAGGAAAAGCTTTAATGAAGAATTGCACTTGCAATTTGCAAAGTACTCTTATTATTTGTCTTTATGATTGTAAGTCCCAAAACACTATGTGATTCCGCTGTTGCTAGTCATTGTAAAACCTCTTAGATCTTAAACTCAGTTACGACTGATCCTGGTGAAAATGGACATGAAAACTGACAAACTATATAAGTTAATCTGAGGAAAAACAAAAAGTTGTATTACAGAAATTATTATGGTTCCCAACTAAAATGACTCATAATAATAAGCCCCAACTGCTCTAGTACATCAGTTGGGCAGTGGGGGGGGGGGGGGGGGGGGAGTCCTAGAGTAATCTCTCCAGACAAGGTTACTTGGCTTTATTTTTCCAGAACACACAGTTGCTGAAAAATAAGACATAACTCCATAAAGATAATTGTATAACCTAAAGGATTAATTGTGAATTCATCGCAGTCATAGAATCTAAAGGATCAATCATACCATTGTCTCAACTGAAAGATTGGGCGTGAGTACTGTGGAGAGAAATGCAGACTAACAAACGTGATGGTGGAGCAGGGGTATAACTCAGCTTAACCTAAATATAACTTTTCAGTCTCTTTAAGTTCTGGTTTTTAATAACTTAAACTGAAAAGATTACATAGTTTTTTTGTTGTCTGCACTTGTATGAAAGTCCTGGTAGATATCACATAGCCTGAACCAATATATCTTTCCCAAAGAGCTAGTTAATGAAGAAAACAACCATAGATAAAAACACCTACACATTTTTCTACTTTTTGTGTAATAGGGTAAAAAATCTAATTGATTTTGACTTAGAGATCCTTTGTTCTTATACCACTGTTCAACTGATGCAACTGATCATAAACCTAGGTGAGTTTAAAATGGGGTGTTGCTATTACTTATTCCTATCAAAAAGTGAGGAATGACCTCATATATTTGCTAGGGCTGCAACGATTCTTCGGTTACTCGGAAACGAAACGATTCAGTTAAATACTCGAGTTAAGAAAAGTGAACCGGGTCTTCGAAAACAACTAAAAATAGACGTAAAATCTACTACAAAATCACATTCTTTAAATATATTTATATATTTTTCTAATAAAAGGTGTTTCCGTTTTCAATTTTAATATTTTAAGCATTTGCAAACTTTAAATTTGTGTGTAAAAATGTTTTTATAAAACGGCATTTTAATATAACATATTTCGAAGACACCTCAAATCTTGCAATATAAAAATGGTTGATGATCAGAATAAAGATGGTATGCTGTTACTATTGGACTTCGAAAAAGCTTTTGATTCCATTGAATGGGATTATTTGAATGATGTTCTTAAATCTTTTGGCTTTGGGCAACAGTTCATACAGTGGTTTAATGTTCTGTATAAGAATGCATGCAGCTGTGTCTTAAATAATGGAAACTTTAGTGATTTTTTTCAATTAGGCCGATCATGTAGGCAAGGAGACCCGCTGAGTCCTTACCTATTTATTTTAGCAATTGAACCTCTAGCATCAGAAATAAAAAGAAACAACATTATAAGGGGTATTTTATGTGATAAGGAAATGAAAAAAATTGGATTATATGCAGATGATACTTTTTTAATGCTAGATGGCTCTGAATCATCGTTGCGGGAAAGTATACTGGTACTAAATCATTTTCATGTACATTCTGGGCTGAAAATTAATTTAGATAAAACTCAAGCAATCTGGCTTGGCAAACTAAAAAAAAGGACCTATGCTATCTGCAAAGATCTGAATTTAAGTTGGGACAGTCAATTCCAGTTATTGGGAATTAATTTCAGTGTAAACCTTGATGAAGTAAGTGATTTGAATTATAACATAAAAATTGCTGAGATAGAAAAACTCTTTAATATGTACAAACGATTTCACCTCTCAATTTTGGGAAAAATCACAGTTATTAAAACTATGGCTATCCCCAAATTAGTATACCTTTTCACAGTTTTGCCAACACCAGTAAAAAGTATCATGGATAGAATTGAAGAAATTATTTCAGACTTCTTATGGGAAGGTAAAGCAAGGGTAGCTAGGTCATATTTGGAAAGAGATATAAATGAAGGTGGTTTGAAGTTGACAAATGTGAAACTTTTTAATTGTGCGTTAAAATTAACTTGGGTGAAGAGGATACTTGAAAAAAATGGGAACTGGCAAAGTATCTTTCAGGCAAATTTTAATACAATGAATAAAAAATTTTACTTTGAACTGGATATTGAATCTTTGAAATCATTACAAGGGAAATGTTCAAATATATTTTGGAAAGATGTTATTGCGGCCTGGATGGAATACAAGATGGAATTTCATGAGAAAATTGATCCAAGGACCTTCCCAATTTGGGACACCTATTATATTACAAATACAAATTTGATAAAAAGATCTTGGGAGCTTCAAAATGTTGGTATCAAATATCTAAATGACTTAATAAGTCCAACCGGAGGTCTCCTAGGTTATGATGAATTTATTAGAACTTTCAATTTGCAAATGAATTTTGTTGATTTTTACAGTCTGATGCATAGTATTCCCAGAAAATGGAAAGGGGGTTTGAATGAAAGACTCCATAAGACTTGTATACACCAGGAAGTTTTAGAATCACTTTTGAAAATGAGAAAAGTTTGTAAAGAATCATATTCATACATGTTGAGTAAAAACTTTAAGCATAGGTCACATGAAACAAAATGGTGTCAGGTCTTGCAACCGTATACAGTGCTGTTCACTTGCCATAAATACTATTCTATGAATTTTCAATGTACTCTTGATAGTAAAATGAGGGCTTTCCAGTACAAAATTCTCTTAAGAATTATCCCAACCAACAAATATTTAAAATTGTGTAAGATAACTGACAATGACAACTGTTACTTTTGTGATAATGATATTGAAACCATAGAACATTTATTTTATTTTTGTCCTATAGTAAAGGCCTTTTGGGATAAATTAGCTGAGAAAATGAAACCCTATTTGGACATAACTTCTCATCTTGAACCTCATAAGGTTTTACTGGGCTGCCTTGACATTGAAAATAGAAGGTGTATAAACCACTTGTTTAATATTGTAAAAAAATATATTTATTCAACAAAATGCAATGAAAAACGATTGTGCTTAGAATACTTACTGAGAATTATAAAACAGTATTACATTATTGAAAATAACTTAGTACATATGTGTAATAAGAGTGTTGAAATATTCAAGAACAAATGGCAACCACTTGAACGTATGTTAGAGTAAAGGTATTTTATGTTGTTATATGCTTTATTGTATAAGGGTAGCTGGGAGTCCATCAGAAAAAAAAAAGTTGGTTTGTTCCCAAATTTTATAATGTGAATTTCAAAAAAAGTTTTTTCATTCAAGTTTAGATTCCAAAATAATATAATTTTTACAAAAGCATACATTACTAGTACACTAAGGCACACTGTGCTGTGCAGTGAATTGTAAAGGTGGGCATTGCGAGGTTGCAACCTCTTTCCTCTGCTCTGCTCTCCTTGAACGCATCTAAAAGGGGGAATAAACCTTAAAAAATAAAAAAAAAATATATAAAAATGGTTAAAGTTTCCTGTATTTTGCATTATAAATGCGTCTTTATTCTAAATTCCATGAATCATCAACATTCCTTCCTGTTGTACGCATTTTAATCATTTTATAAGGTGCAATATGTCAAAATATGATGAAGTTTATTTTGTGGGCGATAATCAAGCGATTAACTGAGTCCGAGTCAGTTCTTTTAAAACGATTAATTGAGGCAGATTTTTGGGCTCGCTTGCAGCCCTAATATTTGCAGTGGTGGGACTACTTTGATATGTACAGAACATGTGTATTTGCAGCAGTGGTGCAGCTTTGATATGTATATTAAGTACATGGAACTTGTCATTTGTATGTCAAAATGTTTGCTTCTGCATCACATTTGACAGAAGAATTTTGAATGCTCTCTGACCCCTGGATTTTGGGCTTCAAAGCTCTAACTAATCGTGTGCAGTAACTGGGGAATTCTTTCAACAAACTATCTCTTGGGGTAAGGTCACTCGGTTCCATTTCTACAAATAGGTCATTACAGGCAAAAGGTTAGTGATAATACCCCAAAGGTATTACTTATGACTAAAAGGATTGATTATTCAGGAGAGATTTTCTTGTTGCCAAGGATGATTAACATGCTTGATATTTTAGGACAAATATCTAGGAGGGCTGTGTTTACACCTCAGACCTGTCATTGTCTAACCAATCTTCAAAAAATTCTAATTAAAATTAGAGTGATTAGGCCTGGGACACATTTTGGTGCAGTTAGGAGGTAACCACGTGACAGTGGAACAGAGGTTTTAGTTGGGAAATTGGCAAAGATACCTCACTCACTCTAGGGTATGTGGAAATACATGGATCATACATCATCACTGTCTGATTTTTTAAGGGATGAAAACTAAGAAATTATGTTCATTTTTCATAGAGATTAATTTTCTTGTGTGGAGTATTAAATCACTCTCACTGGGGTGTGAAACGATGAAATAAATAGGTGAGATATGGTGTTTGGTTCCATCTATTTTCATCTCACACTTTCTATTAAAGAAAGTGGGAGGGGAGGAAGTGATGGCGTAGCCTTTCTTGTGCCTTAGATACTTGTTTGTTTTTTTGTTGAACAAATTTATCCATTCAGTTGAGTAAGTAGAAAAAACTATCGGGTCAGATTGATTTTATTTTTTTGTTTTGAATTGTAGACTTTTGAACTTAATAATATGACGATCAAATTCAGTTGTTTAACTTTCAAGCTCCATTAATCAACTTTAAAGCAAGGTAAAAGACTTTAAAAGACAGCCAAGACAGAGGAAGAGATATCCAACCATTAACAGAAACGCTTTGCCAACACTTCTCAAAAGAAACCTGCTCCCTGCCACCTCTACTCTCGGTCTGAAAAGCAGGCACCGGAATGTGACCGAAAGTCCGGTATACCGGCATGGAAACAGTTGAAGCACCGGGGGCAGAGCAAGAGAGGTCGATGCAAGGTTTACTAATAGCCACAGAGAAGCAAGTCCACCTAGGTTGTCTCCATATGGGCCCATACAGTGGTACTTGAAAAACAATTGAAGGCGACCAGAATCACTAGAAAAGGTGATCCCCATCCCCAGATCACACCATCCACATCTAAAGTGGTGGCTTCAAAAAGAAAAAGAACTTGAAGGTCAACCACTACACCCACTCAGTCATGCTCAGCAAATGTTTACAGATGCATCAAAAGAAGGGTGGGGCACTCACTTCACATACTGCAAGGGGAAACTGGTCCCTTCCAGAAAGCAAACTATACATAGACTATCTGGAGCTAAAGGCAGTCTTCCTCGCCCCAAAAGAGTTCCAGGACCTCTGCCAGGGTTCCAAACTTGGTTCGATCCACCAGTCTGCGACCAACACATATGATTCTTGGTCCAAAAAGGTTAAAACCCTCTCAGTCCATTTGTCCTGGAAGCTGTGTGCCTGTAAGGTATTTATACACATCGTGCATGGTTAAATTATGGTTTGGATGTTTTGAATATTGCCCAGACATACCAAAGTGACCTCGCAGAGAGTGTAAAGACACCGCCTATGACTTTAACAGTGCTTAATCTGCAAAAAAACAAAAAAAAAAAACAAAAAAAAAATAAATAAATAAACAACACCAGACCCAAAGGTGCACCAACCAAGGTTCAAGTAAATAGAATTAAGAGAGATGTAAGAATTATAAATTTTTTTGTAATTCTTATATTTATAAATTTATTTTCAGATAATGCAATAAACAATACAGTGATACAATAATACCGCATAAATAGAATAATAAAGTACAGTAGAATCTCTAATATTTGACCCTTTTGGGAGAGTAACAATTCAGTCGGATAATAGAAGGGTTGAGTAATAGAAGGGCTCAAATAACAGGTTCAAATGGAGTTGGGAGAGTGGGTCTAAGGTCGGAGAATTGGAAATTCTCCAAATAGAAGGTAGGATAATAGCTAGAGGTTCTACTGTACTTAAAATGCCAAAATCTTGCGATCTGTAGCATGGGACTCCAAAAAAAAATTACTGGGACTCTGGAGGGATGGATTTTCTGGAGGTCATGTAGTCCCATGGACATTTACTTTGGAGGTGTTTCGCAATCACTGTAACCTATATCTAGGGATCATATTCATTTTCTTTCTAGCGTTTCATTGTTTTAAAGCCTTGCATTACTACAAATAATCTTCCATGAAAGTTTGCATATTGTCCTCTGATGTTGTCACTAAATATATATTGTCATAGATGTTGCTTTAATTTAAACATCACTAACAGTGTGTGATAATTACTGTCATCATGTATAATATATTTATATAGCCATCTAGCAATTTTTCATTCTCAAATTTTTTGCATATCGGACTGATAAACTTTCTGATGGACCAGTAACTTCAGCAAGTTGTCAACCCTGTGGTCCGAAAACTATTTTGGCTTAATTTCATACCCTGACCTCTGCTTAAACAAAAAAGTGCCAATAGATACAGACAACACCACAGTGCTTGCCTATATAAAGAAGGGAAGGAGGAATAAAGTTGGGCCCTGTGTGTGCCCTTCTATGGAGAATCCAGACCTGGTGCTCCAGGAAACAGGTGACTCTCAAAGTCCGGCTCATTTCAGGCTGGCTGAATGTCATAGCAGACAAGCTATCTAGGCTAGGCCACACAATCCAGACAGAATGGTTCCTCCTTCCAGAGGTCTTCCAGTTGATATGCTCCCGGAGGCACCAGCCTCAAGTAGACTTGTTTGCTACCAGGTTCAACAACAAATTGTCTCAATTTGCATGACCGGTACCAGACCCCCTAGCATGTGCAGTGGATGCACTCAGCCTGCCCTGGGAGGATATGGAGTGACAATCTGGACCCTTATGCCTTCCCACCGGTAGCCATCTTGGCAAAAGTGGTGGAGAAGTTGCAAGACTATTTGTGCAGGAGAATCATTCTGATTGCCCCAGGGTAGCCCAACATGCCTTGGTTTTTGGTCTCAAGTGGCCGTCGAGCCAAATCCCATTATGCCTGGCCAACGTGTTGACTCAACCCTTCAATTAGATCATTCACAGGAATCTGTTAAACCTGAATCTTCATGCTTGGCTCCTAGAGCCTCAGCTATCAAGGAGCAGGGCTTCTTTGAGGCAGCGGCAGCATGAATTGAGGCTCCTCAACCAGATCAGTCTATGAAGCAAAGTGGACCATTTTTACAAAGTGGTGCCACAGTATTCAGGTGGACTTCAGGGCACCCCCTTTAAAGTCCATAGCTGACTTTCTGCCGTATCTGTTCCAAGGCAGGAAGTTGCAGCCAAGTAGCATGGATGGCTATAGGTCAGCCATTGCACACAAACTGGGAAATTCACCCATTAATGTCAGAAAAGATAAGAATCTCACTCATCTCTTGGATGACTTTCACAGAGACAGACCCAAGGGTAGGAGGGGTATCCCCTCCTGGAACTTTTCCCTGATGCTGCAGCAGCCCACAAAGGCTCCCTTTGAACCCCTTAAAGAGGCCTTGTTGAAGCATTTGACCGCAAGACTGTCTTTCTCTTAGTTTTTTTTATTCAGGCAAAAGTGAGACCCATGCTTGACTATGTAAGAACATCAGACACTAGTCAGACTGGTCCAAGGTGTCTATTTACTCCTCACCCAGCTTTCTTTCCAAGAAATACCTGAAGAGGGTCCAGACAAAGTGGCCCCAGTGGTCATTCCAGCGCTTGCCTCAACTCAACTCACTCAAGGCTGATAGGTTCCTATGTCCAGTCACAGACCTGGGCTACTATTTGGATAGGACCTACCTCAGACAAAACAAGGGGCTGGTCTTTGTCTCCTTCAAGAAGGGTTTTAACAAGGATATCTCCCCTGCCCCTGCCTCCTCATGGTTCAAGCAAACTGTAATCCTATGTTATGAGCTCTCTGATCAGGAGTCTCACCCTACATCCAGTCATAGGCCATGATGTGAGGGCCTTTTCTGCTTCTAAGGCCTTCCATTCAGGAGTTTCCTTAGAACAGCTGTTATCAGCCTGCCATTGGAAGTCACATAACACTTTCACACAGTTTCATTTGAAGGATGTGGCTTTTCCATTTGGGCCTGGTAGTGTCTGTTTGTTTATCTGAGGAGATTTGTATATGTCTATAATTGTATATAGTTGTATATAAGAACAAATTAACTCCCCAAAAAATTGTGACATGCTTCCTTCGGGAGCTTTATTTTCTAGGGACTGAACTCATACCTCTCTTTCCCTATGTCAGAGCAGGTGTGTTAAAAAGTGGGGGAGGGGGTAACGTCAGAAAACTACCGACGACCGGGATACTGATAACTGACCTATGTGGCCGACATTAGTCCTGTTTAAGGTCACCTCTGGCCTTGGTTTTTTTTGCTCAATTAAAGTCTCTAGTAACTGACCCGCCTACCAATTGGTAGTTTTTCAGCAACTGTCCATGGGGTAGTATGTATTAACAAAATAAAATTGCATGTTTAATAAGTAAATTAAATTTTTATAAGTTAATATCCTACCCAATGGACAGGCGAGGACTTCCCAACTGACCCCGCTATCAGCTTACTAGGGGTCTAAATAGATTTAGACAACAAAACAAATGCAAAGCCCTCACCCTGTCTAGACAGGAAGGAAGTATGATGTGCCACCTGGCGAATGCACAGTACTAGACCGGTCCTGCTGGTGGAAACACAGGATGGCTTGTTCTGTCGTTTGATGGGACCGGACACACCAACTGGTATAGCAGTTGTACATTTGGTAGGGTATTTAACTTATAGAATTTTAATTTACTTATTAAATTAGCAAATTAATTTGTTGAATTAATTCATATGTAAGATTACACATGTTTTAATTTTATGTATTTATGAGATTGTTGCATTGAACTGTAATGATGTTTTGATATATTACAGGTATGATATTTGTTCCCACAGAGACGAACCTTGTGGAACTTTGGGTGAGTTTTCAAAATAATTACTTTTATAGATGTGCTTGTAAAAAGTCACAAAAATATAGTGGTATGAACGATAAACTGGTATACCACATTTCATTTCATTTAGGTAGAAATGACGAAATCCGCAAAGAATATTTAAGAACCGGTTATTGAAAACGTCATTATATTAGGCTTTCTACTGGTTAATAATTCGTCAGAACAATAAAGAATGTATATATTTGAGGAAACAACTTACATTTTCACTTTATATTCATGGTAAATGAAGTTTATAAAGTTCAAAATATCTCGCGAATGCATATTTTCTCTTGAGAATACAGCTCATGTACGCTTGCGTAAAATTTTTTACCATATCTCTGCACACTTTCGAAATCCCGGATTTTGTTCGGTTTTAAAGTCCCGAAAACCGGTTTTTATTTTCAGAACCGGTCCGACCGCTACAATAATACTTAATTTGAAAATAGGTCCTTTTCAGACAATCGATCAAATGCTTGTATGATTGTAATATGTAACTCACTTGAATAATTCAGATGATATGTGTGACCTATTGTCCTTCATATCCTATTTCTTAATTAATTTTTTTGCCACAGAATTACCTACATTGATGTTTGTATTGGAAAAATGTGAACAAACATTGATCATTATCAATCATGGATTCAGTAGTGTAAACCAGATAAAAACAATCAAGTATTAAAACAAGGAAAATAGACACGAATCACCATAAATATAACCAAAACATAACGTAAAAACTTATCACAAAAATGTTTCTTTTTATTGCGTTAATACATCCTATCCAATGGACAATTGCTTTACCGGTCGGCGCGACCGGTCCCGCCAAACGCCAGAAAAAGACGTCCTGTATATAATACCAGCAGGACCGGTCAGTAGTGTGCATTCGCTAGGTGGCGCATCATACTTGCTTCCTGTCTAGACAGAGTGACGTCAGTTCATCTTTTTCGTTTGGCGCGTGTAGTGTGCAGACGCGTTTTGAAGTTATCTCCAAGTTTGAAGAAAACGCGGTTTATTCTACGAATTTAAAGCTTATTTTCATCTGAAAATATATATTTTGTGTCACTTACATATCATGGCCTCTCCAGGACTTAAACGAGGCAGTATCCAGCATTTTATGGCCAGTTTTGAAGATTTTCTTTGTGCTTGTCGTCGAGACGAAGCCGTGGGTGAGAGGTCGTGTGTTGTGCTTGCAGCATTCCTTCTTCTGTTCAGAAATGTATATTTACCACGATTCGCCCTCCATTAATTTCTACATTGTCGAGTAACACTGCGTGTATGTCCACGAGAAGAAGTTAGAAGGAAAGAAGAATGCATCGTCTGACGTCATCACTTCCAGCTTATGCTGGTCACGTGACACAGACCTGGTCACGTGATACGCATTCAACTATGGAGGTCACGTGATACGCATTTATCAATGGAGGACTCGTATTTTTTCAACAGAAGTTTTCATCAGAAGAAGACGACCATTTATTAATCAACACCCATTTTTAACTGGCAAGAAGAAATCCAGCAACTCGCCTGTTGGTGTGAAGATATTAGATGACATTTGGTCACTGCAATCTGCGTGTTTTTGAAGTGCCGGTCATGTGACTTCACAGATCTCCATACACGACCGGCAAGGCTAGCAGAAGAAATTGTGGCTCCACAGATCCCCAAGTGTGACCGGTTCAGCTAGCAAGAAGATGACCAGGTCTAGACCCCTTGTGCTGAATTTTACCGGTACCAGCTCTGCTCAGACTACCGGTGGGGTCTCCAGCTAGCCCTCTCCCCCCCTTTGACCCTACCTTGGTACGGGTACTGGGGCAGGTTGAGAGTAAGAAGATCTACCAACCGGTTACAGAGGATGGGCCTACCAGGAACTGGTTATAAAAGTTGCTCCAGCTAGCTGTCCAGGCCACTGATTTTATGCTGCCTACAATACCGGTTACAGAGCCTACCCACTGGGTGCCGGCTACACAGCCCTCATTGACCAGTGTGCTTCCCCTTAGCCGGTTACAGAGCCAACCAGACCGGTTTACAGGCAGAAATTACAGAGAGAATTTTCTGGTTACACAGAGTTCTGCTGCTCCCACCATCCCAGTGCTGACAGCAGGCTAACCAGTTACAGATTTTACCGGTTACAGAGAGAGTTTACCGGTTACAGACAGGTCTGCTGCTCCCACCATCCCAGTGCTGACAGCAGGCTCACCAGTTACAGATTTTCCCGGTTACAGAGAAAATTTTCTGATTACACAGATCTGCTGCTCCCACCATCCCAGTGCTGACAGCAGGCTACCCAGTTACAGAGAGATCTGCTGCTCTCACCATTCCAGTGCTGACAGCAGGCTCACTGGTTACAGAGTTTACCGGTTACAGAGAGAATTTACCGGTTAGAGAGATCTGCTGCTCCCACCATCCCAGTGCTGACAGCAGGCTCACTGGTTACAGAGTTTACCGGTTACAGAGAGAATTTACCGGTTAACAGAGGTTATTGGTTACAGAGAGATCTGCTGCCCCCACCATTCCAGTGGTGACAGCAGGCTCACCGGTTACAGAGAAATCAGTTGTTCCCATGGGCAGAAGGCAACTTAAGGCAACAAGTCCAGTGAGGACAACAGGGTCACCAGTTAGAGATTTGCCGGTGACAGTCAGATAGACAGGAAGTTCTTGACCAAATTGACCAACCGGTTACAGAACCTACCGACGGGTTCTGGCTTACACAACCTCCAGGGACCAGTAGCTTCATACCAAGCCAGTTACAGAGTCTACTGGTCTGGCTTATAGACAGAAATTCCGGTGAAGAAACCTGATTGAAACTGGAACACCAGTTTACCGGATTGCCAGATCCACCAAGTGATCAAATAATGATAGAGCTGTGGCTGTCTGAATGCTTGGTTACAGAGAAGCACCAGTTTACCGGTTCATTACCAGTTAAGTGGCTTGCCGGTTACTGAGAAGTGTTGGTTACAGAGAAAACCTTCTGATTCCAACATTACGGACAGGAAGAAGGCAGTTCTGTTAGATAAGCCTACCCCTGCTGAGACGTAGTCGCCCAGTTCTGCCAGCTCAAATGAGTTTTTTTTGCAGAACTATGGATCCACCAGGAACCGGTTACAGAGCATTGCTTAACCTATAACCGGTTAGGCCCTGGTACTGGGCAGGTCCACAGGACTGGCTAACAGACCAGCAAAGTCTTTTAAGGGTCTAAATGGCCATCTTAGACCAACCAGTTGCTGTCTGAGTAATCTGGTTACAGAGAAATTCTTAGACCAGTCACTCGTCCTGGTGAGCTGACTGTCTCAACCTGCCTGATCAGTCAGCCAGTTACTCTTGCCAGTGAGATGCGGAACTCAACCACATTGGTTAGAATACTGCCAACAAGAAGTCTGCTGTACCAGTTATTCTAGAGATGCCATTGATCCAGCCTCCGAAACTGGCCAACCCAGCTTGCCTTTTTACCCAGCTCGTGACCAGTGTCAGCTGACACCAGGGGCATGAGTTTGCAAACTCAAGCTTTCCCTCATGATTACAACCCTTTTCTGGTTTGTCACAACTGAAGCAATGGGAAATTTATCTGTTAATTGGACCAGGGGTCACAGTGTTCGTAAATGGCTATTAGTGTTTCCACAGTGGGGTTCTGTGGAAATGACCTTATGTCGCAGATCCCCTTTGGATGGTTTCCTACTGTGTGGATCAGTGAACCTGTCGCCAGTGTTGACACTGGTATTTTTTGCACCAACCTGCCGGTTCAAACTTGGGCCACCCTAGGGGCCAGCCTCAAGTTTATATGAACCTCCCAGGAGGGATACACCCTCCCCTGCCAGAAACGACCAGTTTGACCAGTTCTCCAGGCAGGATTTTGGTTCAGTATCCTAAATGATTCAGCTGGAATTTCAGGAACCACATGAACCTCTCTTCAGCCAGAGGAGTGGCTAACCTCAAGGTTGCATACTCCCTCACCCCTTTCAACCAACAAGGAAATGCCAGCCCCCACCAAACCAGTCTCCAACATACACAATCTCTAGTAGCTCTGTGTCAGGAGTAAGTTTGAATGGTATCATGAAAAATTAGAATTGGACCTCGAGCAAGTCTTTGTCTTGAGAGCCTACCAGTTCAGCCTGAAAGAGGGCAAGGTGAGACCCACCCTAGAGCATTTGCAGACGTTATCTGCAATCCAGGAACTTCTCTCCGGATCGACATGCCCGATCCAGCGGCTCATGCCCCTGATAGCATTACTGACAGCTATAGCAAAGCCCGTCCACATAGGTGGCCTTCCTCATCAGGCCGATACAGTCGCACTTGATAAATAGCTGGAGAGTACCTGAATCACCAAAAGGTGATCCCAGGTCACTCCACCCTCAGCTAAAATCGTGGCTGCAGGAAGACCATGTGCTTCAAGGTCAACCATTACACCTACCTTATATGCTCTGCAAATCCTTATAGATGCATTTAGAAGGGTGGGGTGCTCACTTAAGGGAACACACTGCAAGGGGAACCTGGCCCCTTCCGAAGCAAGTTACACTTTAATATCTGGAATTTAAGGTGGCCTTTTGGCCCTAAAGAGTTCCAAAACCTCTGCTTGAACAATATTGCTTTTGTAGCTACAGACAACCCCATGGTGGTTTTCTGTATAAAGGGGGGATGGAATCGGACCCCCTTTGGGCCCTCTTGTGGAGAATTCTGACCTGGTGTACCAGACACAGGTGACTCAGAACCCGACACATTCACAGCCGGCCGAATGTGATAGCAGACAAGCTATCCAGGCTAGGACAGACCAATCAACAAAATGGTCCCTCCATCCAGAGGTATTCAAGCAATATGCTCCCGGTGGCAGCATCCTCAAGTGGACCTGTTTGCCACCAGGTTCGACAACTACATCTCTGTCTCACCAGTTCCAGATCCCCAAGCCTGGGCAGTAGATGCCTTCAGTCTACCTTGGGAGGACCTGGACCCATATACCTTCCCACCAGCAGCTATCTTGGGCAAAGTGGTGGGAAAGTTGCAGGACCACCCGTGCAACAACTCATACTGATTGCACCAGGGTGGTCCAACATGCCTTGGTTCTGGGACCTGGTAACCATGTCCAGTCAGATCCCACTGTGTGCACTTTCTACCTGACTTTTGACTCAGTTACTCAACCAGACCCTTCACAGGAACCTGGTAAATCTGAATCTACATGCCTGGCCCCTAGAGCCCCAGCTACCAAGGAAGCAGGGCTTCCCTGAGGCAGTGGCAGCTCGAATTGTGGCTCCTCCAGAGGATCAACAGATCAGTCTATGAGGCAAGTGCACCATATGTTTTACACGTGGTACCTCAGTAATCAGATGGACTTCTGGGCACCACCTTTAAAAGCTATAGCTGACTTCCCTTTGTACCTTTTCAAGACAGGAAGTTACAGCCGGGCACCATTGATGACTATAGACCAGCCATTGTTAACAATTTGGGAATTTGCCCATTAATGTCAGCAATGATGAAAATCTCACTGATCTCCTGGATAGTTTCCACAGAGACAGATCCAAGGGAAGAGGGGCATCCCCTCTTGGAACCTTTCCCTGGTTCTACACCAGCTGACAAGGTTCCTTTTTGAACCCCTTAAGGAGGCCTCCCTGAAGCACTTCACTATCAAGACTGTCTTCCTGTTGGCCTTAGGTTCAGGCAAGCGGAGGGTGAGATCCATGCTTGGCTGCATAACAACCTCAGACACCAGATTGGTCCATGGTGTCTTTCTACCCCTCAGCCAGCCTTCCTTCCAAGAATCAGATAGCCAAAGAGAGTCCAGACAGTGTGGCCCCTGTGGTTAATGCAACCCTGGTCCCCACTCTGGATAGGTCACAGGCGCTGGTGTCCAGTCAGAGCCCTGTGTTACCATCTGGGTAGGACCTCAGATCTTAGGCATAACAAGGAGCTGGTCTTTGTCTCCTTCCAAGGAAGTTGTCGATAAGGACATCTCTCCTGCCACCATCTCATGGATCAAGCTACTGTGATCCTATGCTATGAGCTCTCTGACCAGTAAGCCCTCGTCTTGCATCAGGTCAAAGCCCATGATGTTAGGGCTTTTACTGCTTCTAAGGCATTCCAGTCAGGAGTCTCCTTAGAACAGTCCTCAGCCTTCCACTGTAAGTCATATATCACCTTCACACAGTTCTGAAGGATGTGGCTGGGGCTGATTTAGAGCCTCTTTACTTGGGCCTAGTAGTGGCTGCTCAGCAGATCCACAAATAGCCCTTATATTGAGATTTGTATACATGTACATAGTGTAAATAGCTCATGAATCTAATTGACATGCTTCCTTCGGGAGGTTTATTTGCCTTCTGGGACTGAACTCATCCCTCTCTTCCCCTACCTCAGAGCAGGTCTGTAAAGGGGGGGGGGGGGGGGGGGGGGGCAATGCTGGTATAGCCCCGGCAACCGGGCTCTGGTAACCACCATGGACCTATAGGTCTCCTGACTAAGTCAGCCTAGACCGTAGGGTAAAAATCTTGTTACCATTTATGAGTTCATTCTAAGTCCCTAGTAACTTACCCGCCGACCAAGCGGTAGTTATTCAGCAATTGTCCATTGGATAGGATGTATTAACGCAATAAAATTGCAAATTTAATAAGTAAATTAAATTTTTATAAGTTAATACCCTATCCAATGGACAGGCAAGGCCCTCCCAACCGACCCCGCTATCAGCTTACTAGGGGTCTAAATCTGTTTAGACAACGAAAAAGATGAACTGACGTCACTCTGTCTAGACAGGAAGCAAGTATGATGCGCCACCTAGCGAATGCACACTACTGACCGGTCCTGCTGGTATTATATACAGGACGTCTTTTTCTGGCGTTTGGCGGGACCGGTCGCGCCGACCGGTAAAGCAATTGTCCATTGGATAGGGTATTAACTTATAAAAATTTAATTTACTTATTAAATTTGCAATTTTTTCTTGTAGATAATGCATCCAGATGTACCAAAAGTGAAATTCAGTACAGTTTTATTCTCATGATAAAATAGGTTTTTCTGTTTTCCTGCATCTTCTGTCCATTGTGTACAGGTCTGGCTCCGGTGGCTGGTATGTGCGAGTCAGACAGAAGCTGTAGCATTGTGGAGGACATCGGGCTGGCCACTGCTTTTACAGTAGCCCATGAAATGGGACACAAGTGAGTAAAACTCAAAGCCTGGTGGACGTACAGTAGATGTGATATAAAGAGATCCGTAATATGGAAAATAGTGCAATAGAAGAAAGTTCAATTTAGTGAAATTTATCACTACTAGAGCGTGATTTAATGCACCTAGTTTCACTTTTAAAGTGAAATAAAAGGGTATTAAAAGAAACCTAAAATCCTTGTATGCAGTAAATTGTCAAAATCTTAAAAAACCAAATTGTGTTTGACATATAATTGCTCATTTAACAATAGCTTGTCAAAAGATAATTGACATATTGTCTCAACATCAAAGAAGTAAATTATCTAGTGGATTGATGTCTTAAAGATTAATTATGGTAAAAGCTGTATGAATGTTCAGAAGCTATGTTAAAAACTAAACATTCATGCATAAAAGTTCAATGTGTCACTGACATAAAGTTCCTTATGTGTTTTATTGAGAAGTGGCAGACTGTTTGGATTGTACAGTTATTAGACCAAGGTTTAAGATTACCTAGGTAAACAAGGCTCATTTTTCAATGTAATGGATAAACAGATATCACATAGGGTAATCAACCAAATGCCGCTGAAATTCATTAGTCTTGGATAATGTATTGTTCCGATGTTTACTCATTGATAAGGAAAAAAAGTACCATTTACATTCTCAGAGAATTATCTGTTTTTTTAAGAACAAAAAGGTTTGCTTTAATATATTGACTTCTCATGCTGGAATTTTGAGCAAATAAATGTCAAAAAACATGCTGTACTATAGCACGATAATTTGTCAAGCATAGCTTAAAGGCTATTACAGGTCATCATACTTGTTCTATTTCAAAAAAGGACCAGGGCCGATTT
Source organism: Sabellastarte sp. h YS-2021 (assembly GCA_964017235.1). Lineage (NCBI taxonomy): Eukaryota > Metazoa > Annelida > Polychaeta > Sabellida > Sabellidae > Sabellastarte > Sabellastarte sp. h YS-2021. Next base: position 180,214,650 of record OZ024929.1, on the reverse strand, counting down.
CACAGAGAGTCTCAGAGTTAGCCTGATTTTTGGCTAAGTCTCACACTTAAATCTTAGAAATTATTATAGCCATATTTAAGTCTTTGTTTGCAGAAGTTAAGGTAACTCCCAGGTGGACTTAACTTTAAGAATTCTAAGACTTAGTCAAAGCTTAGGCTTAACTGCTTTGTGAAATCAACTAATATTTCATTTGTTCGGAATAATTTTCTTTGGAAATTATTCTTCTTTATTTTAAAGAGTGATTTATTATAGCCATATTTAAGTCTTTGTTTGCAGAAGTTAAGGTAACTCCCAGGTGGACTTAACTTTAAGAATTCTAAGACTTAGTCAAAGCTTAGGCTTAACTGCTTTGTGAAATCAACTAATATTTCATTTGTTCGGAAAAATTTTCTTTGGAAATTATTCTTCTTTATTTTAAAGAGTGATTTTTATATCTTAGAAGAAAGCAGTTTACAAATAACATAAATTTTTTGTCACTATAACTATCACAAGTAGATGATTACCACAAGTAGGAGTTTCTAAGTTCCAATAAGTATCAGTGTGAAAATAGCATTGGGGTATTATATAATTATTGGAGTTTAAGCATACTCTCTTGACACATTATGCAGTGCTCTATGGATGTGTTCTTACTCGTGCTCTGACAGGGTAGCTGGGAACTCAAAAATAAGTGAACAGTGTTGAAAAATCAAGTAGAAACTTGCAAGCTGGGTAGTTGTAAAGCATTAAAATATTTTTCATATTCAGCAATGCTTTTAAATAGCGTGGATGAAACCTAACTTGAGTCGATTTGTCTGCCAAATATTTATGTGATTTTTTACACAACCTTCTTTATTTTAACTGGTATTTTAGGGTTTTATTTAGGGTTATATGTTTACTTTACTGGTAGTTTCAGTTGGTAAAAAAAAATGCAGGTACATTGTACAGAGATTTGGAACATTTTGCAGCATCCCCCTCGGAAGACTTTTGACTCAGACTAAGTGAGATGCAGCTGTATTGCAGAGCCATCAGTATTTTATTTACTAAGCGAAATGTTTTAAGGGGAGGTCTATTAAGTAGAATTTCCTTTTAAGTGGAAGTCTTTATCATACCCTGTGTATAGATTTTTCCTTTTGAATTTACACCTGGGATTCCACATCAAACAAAAGTATTCCTTTGCCTCCCTGACATTCAAACTAACAGGGTTTACCCCCTTACCTCCAATGGAGAAGTATTCAACTGTACCAAAGGTTTGTACCGAACAGTTTTATTGTGCAGTGCTAAATTGATCTTAATTGAGCAAACATTAGTTGTAAGAGTTTGACAGGTAATCTTCTCAGCTTTCCAAAAGTGACCAGTCTTTGCTGCTACAAGTGATCTTGTGGCACTTGGCAACAGGCCTTATGGCCTGTCTTTTGGGTCTTTCCCTTTGAGACAAATGACCTTTCTAGTTTTTCAGCCTTTTGATCAGTCATAACAACCCAAGAGTTTAAAATCTGCTAAGTCGATTGCAAAACTGGAACAGGTGTATATTATAAATATGGATTGTGCCTTTTTGAGTCGTTTGACAATTGCCTCAGCAGGGCACACATCTGTGTTGCTGTTCTGCTGTTCTTTGACCATTCTGTTTCTGTTACTTACATAGCTTTGGTATGCAGCACGATGGAGCAGGAAACAACTGTGGATTACCTGGAGGAGAGGCAGCCAAGCTGATGGCTTCTCAACTCACTAGCAAGACCAACCCTTTCCAGTGGTCTACCTGCAGCAAGGACTACATCACTGCATTTCTGGAGTAAGTGACAAAACCACAACAGTTAAACTGTATTGATTAGAATTTGCTTGAAATTAGAAATTATTAACAGGACAAAGATAGTATTTCCTTTTAACTTTAACTAGTTATCTGTAATATAATATCTTTGCATATATCTGCGGTGTTAACACCTGGACTTCCAGGGATTCCCCTTTCCCTCAGTTGGTTAAAGAGTCAGACTTGTGTTTGTTTATGTAAGTTATCCCAAGGAACTGTTGTTAGATTCCAGCAGGTGTAAGGGGATTTCCAATCTATAGTACTCCCTGGTGAAGAAGAGTTATGTAATTCTGGTCACTTGAGGTTCAACTGTATGTAGTTCAGGCAATAAACTAACAATAAGCTGAATCACACAATGAAATACAGCCTTTAAAGGCTGTGGGGGTATTGTTTCACCCATGGTGTCTGGATAGGTAGGTGGGTGGGTAGCGGCAAAGCTTGTCTAAGCTGTATCTCAGAAACCCTGAGGTGTAAGATGTTGATACTTAGTAGGAAGATTGGTCGAGGGTGTACATCATGGTGTGATCTTGATTTGACCTTTGATCTTGCCATAGTGACCTTGAGTTTGAAAATCTTGTCCAGGTTATATGTAAGAAACTATAAAGTGTAGGAAGTTAATACATGGTAGGGACATTGGTTAGGGGATGTAGGTATGCAGCGTCATGGTGTGACCTTGATTTGACCGTTGACCTTTTTGTAGTAATCTTAATCTTTAAACTCTTGTGTGGGCTATATCCCAGAGGCTGTAATCTGTAGGAAGTTGATATTTTATTGCGTTAATACAACTTACCTAGTTGACAGATGCATTTGTCCGGCGCTCTGCCGGTCACGCCAAACGTTAGAAAAAAACGTCCTGAGCTGGGCTCTGGCCGGGACCGGTAGTGTCCTGTTCACTCGCCAGGTGGCTGTACACCCTACCTGCCGGTATACTGCGCATGCGTGTGCATGCGCTCTTCCTCTTTTTGTTTGGCGCGTGAGGATTTGAAACGCTTGAAGTTTAAGAGAAACTATTTTAATTTTTTTATGTGTTTTACAAGTGAATTCTTGGTAAATTTGTAGTGAGTTATTGTGTTCATATATCATGGCATCCCCTGGAGATAAAAAAGGACAGAGGCGAGGCGTATGCGGTCATATTATGGCCTCCTTTGATTTGCACAAACGCTGTGCCAGATGCCGTGACAAGGGCATTGGGGATGATGACTGTGTTGCTAAGAAATCGTGTGTTATTTGTGATGGTTTCACGGATACCCAGAAGGATATGCTAGCCACCCCTACATATAAGATACGCAAGGACAAAAAGGCGGGGGTTTTAGTGTCTCCGGATCAGGTAACAGTTATTGCTTCTGTTGAAGATACAGAGCCTGTTTTTCAACCATCTCCTTCTGCCTCTCAGCCCCCTGCGCATGCGCAGCCGGAGTCTTCCAGTTCTGCTTTTGTTACCTCTGATCAACTCCAAAAGATGTCAGATCAATGGGCTGAACAATTCGCCCGTTTTGAGGCCTTACTCTCCAGGGGCAATGTTTTCTCTACCCCAAAATCTTCTGTTCAGCATGTGCCTTCCCATGCTGCCATTTCAGACACTCCTTTTATTCCCCCTTCTGCCCGGCTCACCGGTCCGGTGGAGTTCCCGGCAGAAGGTGAGGGTGACAAACAACAGGCTAGTAAGAGTGTAGAAAGGGATGTTAAAGAGCAAAAGAAGTCACGTAAATCCCGCAAGGACCATAAGGACGATAAACATTCAAAAAAGAGACAAGTGTCTCCCTCTCCTGATGTGGGCCCTCTTCAGGTCAAATCTGCACCGGTCCCGGCTAAGCCACCGGCTCAAGCTCAAGTCTCCTCCGGTCCGGAGGTTGTGCAGAAGTTGAAGTCTAAGCCTGCTCCACTTTCCTCTGTTGGTTCCGACCCGGAACAGTCAGGTCTCTTTCTTCCCGGTGCAACCGGTCAAGGTTTTGCTCAACCCGGTTCATCCGGTCAAGTTCCTCCAGTAGATCATACTGCGTCATCTCTCTTTGGGGATTCCTCTGTTTTAGATGCTTACCGGGCTCCACCGGAGCCGGATAATTTGGACATTGACCCTCCTCCTTCTGAAGCCAGTTTATACGACGACCAGATTTCTGATGAGGGTGAGATATCTTCTGATACCTTGGACCGGCCTGAACAAACGGAGGATATGAATTACAGAGAGACAGTTAGGTCCATCCGTTCCTTTATGGGATGGAATCATATCCCCACATTTGAAAGCGACCTCAGTGAGCCTGATAAGAGTAATAACCCCTGGAAGGGGAAACTGCCAAAGAGGCCTGCCCGCATCTCTGTAGCCATGCCACCGGACGACTGGCTTTGTCAGAAGTTAGAAAAGTTGAACACAGTGGTGGCGGAGGGGTACCCTTCACGTTCCCAGGACTCGGCTGGACTGAAAAAGGATCAGTTTGTCAAGGTACCGAAGTCGCAAAATAGATGGTACCAGATGCATATGATTAGACCAGAGGGGCCGCATAGGCCTGGAAAGACTTTGTTTAGCTGGCACAACTCAGAGGCGAAGGTGAACTCTCAATTCCCTTGCATTGTCAAAGCTTCTGCTTACCCTGCCACCGGACCCCCTTCGCGCCCCATTTCACAGGAATACTTGCGTCGGTGGGAGAAGTGCGCCCGGGAGAATTCTTACATTGTTAATCATGCGTTGCACCAGTGAGTTACAGGAACGCATGACCGGCCATGTCAACATGCTTCATGCTAGGATTAACAATGGAAAAGCCCCCAAGGAGGTATCCGCTGCTCTCTCAGACTTGAAGGACCTCTCTGCTTTTCACCAGAATGTTTCTGTGGCCATGGGCACTGCGCTCCAGCACCTAGCGGACAGTCTTTTTGTGCACATGTCCAACTTGATTTTGCTGCGTAGGGATTCCTACCTTGACCACGTCAAGAACGGCATTAAACCTGATACCTATAACCAGTTGAGAAATGCCCCGTTATTCGGACATGGACTTTTCCCTGATGCAGTTATCCGCACAGCGGAACAAGATATTGCCAGTCATCACTCCTCCGGTTCTGTTCCCAGGCCCGGTCCGGGTGCTGCCCAACAGACCGGATGGAGATCTTCTCATAGGTACCGTCCCTATGATAGCAGAGACAGTAGGAATACCGGTACCGGAGATCAGGACCGTCAGGCTTGGAGGCAGTTTAGCCGGAATAGAGGCCGGGGTCGTGGCAGAGGACGTGGTTCCAATCCCCGTTTCTCTAAATCGAGAGGTTACAAGCATTATAAATGACAATTACCTGTTAGCTCCAACCCTCTCAAGTTCAGTAGTTACGAGGTTGGACCAGAAAACATTAGCCAGGACTGTAACATCGAGAGTAGTGGACAGTTCAGTGTTAAGCAAAGTTCAGATGACACCAAATTTACATTCTCAAAGTGTGTCTTGTCTTGTTGTAGATCATGCTCATTCTGCTTGTTTCCAAGGGCAACCGCAAAAGAAAGGTATAAGTCCCTGTACTCAAAAGATAAAAATAAAAGATGTCAAAGGTGTTTTTTTTGTGCAAATCAATGTCTTTTTGCCCCACCTGTTCCAAATGTCCCCAATGTTGTCCCAAGTTTGGCTGTAGGGGGCAGACTGCAAAAGTTTTGGCAAGTTTGGCTCAGTCTGGGGGCGAATCCAAGGGTGGTCTCGATTTTACGAGAGGGATACATGCTACCCTTCAAAATCAGACCACCTCTGACCCGATCCCCGGTGATCAAGAGTGGTTATGCTCACCCCGGAAAAAGCAAGGCTTTGTGTCAAGCAGTAACAGACCTCATAAACAAGTTGGTAGTCGAAAAGGTGGTGATCAGATCCTCCCTGGCATTTTACAACCGCCTCTTTCTGGTACCAAAATCAAATCAGAGATGGAGACCTATCTTGGACCTCAGCCATCTAAATCTTTTCTTGAAACCAGGCACTTTCAAAATGGAAACTCCGGAAACAATAAGGTTGTCCCTCCAAAAGGGGGAGTGGGTAACTTCGCTGGATTTCAGCGACGCTTACTTTCACATCCCCATCAGTCAGAGATCATGAAAGTATCTCAGGTTCTTTCTGGGCAGCAAAGCTTATCAATTCACGGCTCTTTCTTTCGGGCTCGCCACAGCTCCACTGGAATTTACCAAAGTAGTCAAGGAAGTGAAACTGATGGCTCAAGCACGGTTAGTCAGAGCCCCGGACTAGGGTGGGTGGTAAACAGGGAGAAATCGGAACTTACGCCTCAACAGGTTTTCAATTTCGTAGGTTACCGGTTCGATCTACTGTCGGGTCGAGTGTTGCCCACTCAGGACAGATGGCTCGCTCTTCAGCAGAAGCTTCAGTTCATCAAAGGCAGGGACTGTTGTTCAGTCCGACAGTTCATGTCTCTAATCGGCCTGCTTACGGCCACAGAGAAGCAAGTGTGGGCCGGCCGTCTTCACATGAGGCCGATTCAGTGGCATCTAAAAAGACACTGGCATGTGCCGGAGAGCCTGGAGAAGATTATTCCGGTTCCCCTTTCTCTTCATCCACACCTGGATTGGTGGTTGGACGAGACCAATGTGCTAAAAGGGCAACCCTTGCACCCTCTTCAGCACGCCCTACAGATTTTTACAGACGCCTCAAACGAAGGCTGGGGCGCACACTTAGGGGGATCCATAGCAAGAGGCGTTTGGTCAGAACCCGAAAGTCGCCTCCATATCAACTTCTTGGAACTCAAGGCAGTTCTTCTGGCTCTCAAGAGTTTCGAGCAGCAGTGCAGGGGACAGATTGTTCTCATAGCAACCGACAACACGACTGTAGTGTCTTACATCAACAAAGAGGGCGGTATGAGATCAGGGTCTCTCTGTGCCCTACTTTGGCGACTCCTATCCTGGTGTCATCCCAGGAAGATAATTCTGCAGGCCAGACACATTCCGGGTCGCTTGAATGTCATAGCAGACAAGCTGTCCCGGCACAATCAGGTGATCCAGACCGAGTGGTGCCTGTCTCAACAGGTGTTCAATCGCTTGTGCTCCAACTGGGGCCAGCCGCAGATAGATCTTTTTGCCACCCGATTCAATCACAAGCTTCCCAAGTTTGTCTCTCCGGTTCCGGACTCGACAGCTTGGGCGGTGGATGCTCTCAGCCTACCATGGAACCACCTGGACGTGTACGCCTTTCCTCCAGTCTCCCTTCTCAGTCAGGTCACATCCAAACTGGTGAATCAGGGCTTTCACAGAATGATCTTAATCGCTCCGGGTTGGCCCAACATGCCTTGGTTTTGGGATCTGATCAGTCTATCAAGTCAGATTCCCGTCAGTCTTCTCTTGGAGAGGAACCTGTTGACTCAACCTTTCAACGGCCTTCTCCACAGGAACTTGAATCATCTGAATCTGCATGCTTGGCTCCTAGAGCCTCGTCCATCAGGCGACAAGGGTTTTCTGAGGAGGTGGCAGCAAGAATTGAAGCTCCTCAGAGAAGTTCAACCAGAGCGGTCTATAAGTCAAAGTGGGCCATTTTTGTTAAGTGGTGCGACTCCAACCAGGTGGACTTCAGGGCGCCCTCTCTGAAACAGGTGGCCGATTTTTTGTTGTATCTCTTTAAGGAGAGACAGTTACAACCCAGTACTATAGAAGGCTACAGAACAGCTATTGCCGATATGGTGGGTAACGACCCGGTTCATTTTGGCAAGGATGAAAGCCTGACTCGCTTGTTGGACAGTTTCCATAGAGACAAGCCGAAAGGCAGGCGGGGAGTCCCTGCGTGGAATCTTTCATTAGTGCTCCACCAGTTGACCAAAGCTCCTTTCGAACCCATGCGGAAGGCTTCTCTTAAACATTTGACCTTTAAGACGGTTTTCCTATTGGCTTTGGGTTCCGGCAAAAGGCGGAGCGAAATCCATGCATGGTTATACCGCAACATCAGGCATCAGGAGAACTGGAGTCAGGTCTCCCTATATCCCTCTCCCAGTTTTCTATCTAAGAATCAACTAGCGCGGGACGGACCGGCTGCTGTGGCACCGGTTGTCATTCCCGCGTTGGCTCCATCATTGGACAGGTCCCTCAAGGAGGACAAGTCACTTTGCCCGGTCAGGGCCTTGCGTTACTATTTAGACAGGACCAAGGACTTACGCTCGGGCAAAGATCTGGTGTTTGTGTCTTTCCAGAAGAGTTTTCAGAAGGACATTGTTCCGGCTACTGTTTCTTCCTGGATCAAGCAAACTGTGTTGTTGTGCTATCAGCTTTCCGATCATGAGGCTCAAACTATACATCAAGTTCGGGCTCATGATGTGCGGGCCTTTGCCGCATCCAAAGCCTTTCAGGGCGGGGTTTCCTTGGATCAGATTCTATCAGCTTGCCATTGGAAGGCCCACAACACTTTTACACAATTCTACCTGAAGGACCTAGCCTGGGCGGATTCAGAGTTGTACCACCTAGGTCCTGTGGTAGCTGCTCAGCAGATCCACGAACATCAGTAATAGTCTTATTACTGACTGTATATGGTGTACACATGTTTTTTTTTTTGGGGGGGGGGGGGGTTAGTGTATAAAAAAAAAACAAAAAAAAAAAACCCTCCACTATCCCTTGCTACAGGATTGCCATGATCCAAAGTGGATCCAGGAGCTTCTCAAGGATGGTGTTTCTTGCTCCTGTTCTTCTTCCTCATTCATGAATTTGTTAGTTCATGCCCTCATTAGTCTTCCTGCACCTTCGGCTCGAATTGGTGCACAGGCTGTTTCCTCTTAGGAAAAATCAGGGGGGGGGGGCGCAAGGGTGTTTTGGTCCTTAAAGGTTGGTTTATTTAACCAGTACCGGACACACCCGTTATACTATTGTCTATAAGGGTTCCCCTTGTTTGGCTACCCCCCATCCAATGGGTAGTCATTCTGCATCTGTCCACTAGGTAAGTTGTATTAACGCAATAAAATGGAAAATTTAATAGTAAATTAAATTTTTATAAGTTAATACCTTACCTAGTGGACAGGGGGAGTCCCACCCTACCTTCCCCGCTATCATAACCAACAAGGGGTCTTAAGGTAGACAACAAAAAGAGGAAGAGCGCATGCGCACGCATGCGCAGTATACCGGCAGGTAGGCTGTACAGCCACCTGGCGAGTGAACAGGACACTACCGGTCCTGGCCAGAGCCCAGCTCAGGACGTTTGGCGTGACCGGCAGAGCGCCGGACAAATGCATCTGTCCACTAGGTAAGGTATTAACTTATAAAAATTTAATTTACTATTAAATTTTCCATTTGGTAGGGACATTGGTTAGCAGGTATAGGTGTGCAACATCATGGTGTGACTATGATTTGACCTTTGACCTTGCTGTAGTGACTTTGATTTTTAAAATCTTGTCCAGGCTATATCTCGAAAACTGTAAGTTAAAGGAAGTTGATATTTGGTAGGGACATTGGTTGGGGGTGTAGGTGTGCAACATCATGTCACACTGGTTGCTGTGAAAGTCGCCTGATCTTTGTACTGTATCACTTCTTCTATATCTCATGATGTTGTATACTATTTCCCTGGGCTATGGGGTATGGGTATCTCTGATGGTATTTTAACTAATGTAATACTTATCACACTTCTCAGTTCAGGGAGGGGGCAGTGTCTGAACAACCCGCCACCTGACATGGAGTTTGACTATCTGGATGAAATGCCCGGTCAAAACCACAGCCCAGATACCCAGTGCAAGTGGCAGTATGGTCCGAAATCTGTCATGTGTAAACCACACGTAAGTGCTGTAAATTCACTCATTCTGTAAATTTATGGACATGTATTAGCAAATGAAAGAGGTAATAGATCTGACAGTGTGTGAGCTGGGAGAAAGTGCAAATAACCTCAGTGGTTTGAGTTTATTGTTAGCCAGCCAGCCACATCCAGGACTCTCTTTCTGAGCCTGTTTGGCCAAATGTTAATGTGATGTGAAATTTTGGAGGTCAAGCAGCATCAGTCAGTCAAGTGTAAGGTTAGTCTAAAGTGAATAGCCTGACATATACATGACAAAAGCCATGTTATTAATCTACATATGAGTACAATAAAATATTGCTGTGAATGTAAGAGTTTTTAGACAATGTCACCGATAGGGTTTGTTTATTCTTTTAGATAATCACCTACAAAATATTCAAGGATTTCTGTTCAGGAATGAAAATTTTCCCCTAAAACAAATGATTTATAGTTTGTCGTGTATATATTATTGGTGCCAATTGCACATTTTGACAAAACTTTATGGGTCTCCTAACCTTGATGGCCTGGGGCTCCTGACCAAGGTTATACTTAGTACTGCATAATCAGGATGGTTGGAAGATAAACAGTGGAAACAGGTGTGTATACACAGTAGGCGTGAGTCAGTAGTGGCGGTATACCGGTATCGAGACAATTTTACTGAAATACCGTGACCAGTTTATCAACAGGAATCTCAATGTCAGCTTATATAATTATTGGGAAATGTGAAATATTAAATGTCAAACCTGAATCTGAAGTAATTCTAAACTATTACCTCATATTTCAGTAGATTTTAATGCATTTACAGCGATATCTTTGAGAAAAACTGCCATGTTTTGGATTACTGAAAATCACTTCGTGTTTGTAGGTCTATTCATTTGGGGAAATGCTTAAACTCAAACTTTTTCGGTATCCCGGAATTGGGACGGTTTGGCATTGGCGGAATCCCAAACTAGAAAATCTAGTATGTCTCACCACTAATACACAGTGTGTTTTCAACTTTGTGACACCTTATTTAGTTTTCACCCACATAAGAGTTTTATGCCATTCCTCCTGTTTCAGCTGATGTGCAGAGAACTGTACTGCATCAACCCTACCGGAGACTGTATCACAAACAGCATCCCAGCAGCGGAGGGCACGCCCTGCAGTTCTAATGGTATTGAAGACGGGGTGGGTGCCACACAGGTTACACATTTTGTTATAATACAAAGCTTAAAGGTAATACATCAGTGTACTGTTCTAGTAACCTACAGCTATTGTCAAATGATAAAATCATGTAAACTTGTAGTCCTGCAGCACATAAATGCTTCAATTATGTAAGATAAAACTTTATTATGTGAAGTTAAAGTTATGTACTTATTATAGACTTGGTTTATGACAAATAAAATGTTGTTATATTTTGACTCACAAAAATAACTAAAATACGTTAAAGAATAAAATTACCAAGGCAAAGATAATGAGCTATATTAAAATTACGGTTGTATACTGGATATGCAAGTGTACGAGGCTCACTCAAATTATATAACACTTTTTCTTGAAGAAATATTTAAAATTGTTACATTCCTTTCAACCGCAAAGGTCATATGAATACAGGCCGAATGTGTACATTTTTTTCAGTGGTGTTCAGAGGGCCAGTGTCTGGAGAGAGGGTTCATAGCCACTGCAGTGGATGGGGAGTGGAGCGAGTGGTCTCCCTGGGCAGAGTGCAGCAGGACATGTGGGGGAGGGGTGGAGTCCAGTGAGCGGCAGTGTGATAATCCCAGGTATAACAAAAAACTCTGTCTGATAGCATGAATAATAGCAAGGCAGCCTGAGTGTGCTATAGAAGCAGTATGATAACACCAGGTATAAGTAGACACTGTGATAACACCAGGTAACAGATAAGAAAAGATTAAACTAGGGTGATTATCCAGTGTAAGAAAAGCCCCCAGGAATAATTTTGTGACCATTCTGGATGAGAAAATTTGATATTTTCAGGAAAGAATAATACAATAATCTTAGGTCAGAATATTGATAACCCTAAGTTAGAATAGTGTGATAATCAATGGTAAGAAGACTGTGAAAATCCTGACGAAGAATGGCGTCATAATACTCGATAAGAATAATATGTTAACTCTAAGTAAGAACAGTGTAACAGTAGTCCCTGGTGAGAACAGAGTTATTATCACAGGTAAGATATGTGATGATATCAGGTAAATAGGAAGAGATAAGGTCATAGACCTGGGGAAAATGTAATGTGATAAATTGATAACCCTAGGAAAGAATAGCATCACAATCCTAGATAAGAATATTGATAACCCTTGGTAAGAATAGTCTGATAATTCTAGATAAGAAAAGTGTGATAATCCCAGATAAATAAGGCAACAAGGGTCATAACATTCAGTAAGAATAGTGTGATAAGTTAAATAGAGAGAGATAGTGTAATAACGCAAGGTAACAGTGGTAAGATAATCCTAGGTAACAAAGACATGAAGAGGCTGGGTCAACAGGAGCAGTAATGTGAAATACTAGGCACTAATAATGTACTGATTCAGAGCTAGAAGAATTTAATTAAATTGCTTGCCTTGACTTCAATAAAATCAGGTAAAATAGAGAGATATTTTGAGAAGAGTAACAGTATATTGTGTGAGTGAATAGTGAGTCGGACTTTAAATCTATATGCTTTCTATTCAGAATTATTACTTTTGAATATTTCGATCTGCATATGACAGTTCTCATAACAAGCTGTAAGAAGTAGAGAAAATAGTGAAGATAAAGAAAGTGTGATTTCCTCGGGGAAATTGAGACATGTTAATAAGCGAAGACTATTTGATAATCTTAACAAAAGTAAAGAAAACATGGTATGCCCAGGTAAAAAAAATGGTGCGATAACCCCAGGTAAGTAGTAATTTGGCCATGTTAAATGAGGTGGAGACATACTAAGGAAAACTTTCCAACAGGCATATACAAAAAAAAAAAGAGATATATCAAGAGTGATGATGACAATATTATATGAGTGTGTACCATGAGTGTTATATTGTTAATCTTCATGAGTTATTGTTAATCTTCATGAGTGATATATTTGTCTTATTTGTCTCATGAGGGATGTTTTATTTTTAGGATCTGCCATTTTATTGTGTTAATATAACTTACCTACTGGACAATTATCTATATTGGTTAGCGCTGACTGGTCCTGCCAAACATCAGAAAAAGACGTCCTGTGTATGCACCAGCAGGGCCGGTCATGTGATGCATTCGCCAGGTGGTGTTACCTTCCTGTCTCAACAATGTGATGTCATGGAATCTTTTTCATTTGGTGTCTGCCCATTCAGACCCTTCTCAAGATTTAAAGGAATTTTTGTAAAATTTACTGCGAAGACATTTTATTTCTACTAGGGATGGGTCGGTACCCAAAGTGTGGGCATTCGTCAAGGCAAAACCATTCCAATTTTGGGACTTCGTGTTTTACTACTCCCCAACCAAACATGGACATTTCCTCTTAACGACATTGCAATAAAAATCCCCAAATGCACAAAAATCAGATAAACATGTAAGTTTTCTTCTGATTTCTGTTTTATTTCAAATTTTAAGTATTCCTTCCATTTTATGTGTTAACAAGCGAGATTGAGGATATATCGGTGTAAAGTTTGTAAATGCACAAATATATAGGAAAAAGGCCTATAATATCTTTAGATTTGGGGTATGTCTCTAATATTTTAACTCTTCCTTCCATTATATGTGTTGGCAAGCAAAGTGGCAGTTTTAAAATTTTGTCATGGTATTTCAGTAAAGTGCTCTCGAAACTGAGACACTGGGCCTACCGCGCAATCCTCAATTTCTGCAAATACACTTTATCAAGTGTTTCTACATACATCATGGCCTCATCAGGATAAAAGCACGGAAGTTGAGGGAATGTTGTGGCCAGGTGCAATCAGCACAGCAAGCAGTATGGGTAGTGATCCATACGTTCTCAAGACAGACTGCCAGTATTGTAACACACTGACTAGTGATCAAAAAGCCCTGCTAGCAACCCCCATATGCAAAGCTAGAAAGGAAAAGAAATTGCCAGCCCCTCTCCCTCCCTAGTGGATCCTGGCTCTGTCCAGATTCTAAGTCAGGTCAAAACTAGCAAAAGTTCAGAGAGTGCAACCACTAGCAAGAAGAAGACAACCAATACTCAAGATTCTACAAAGAAATTGTCATCAAAGTCATCCAATTCTGCCACCAATGATGATATTAAGGCACTGGAGTTTAAGTGGTCAGAGAGATTCTCCAGACTTGCCAGCAACCGACTGGTCAACCGGTGTTTCTACCAGTGAAGAAGCCACTAACCAGTGCTGTTGCTTCACCTTTTATCCAGCCCGTTACTGGTTTAAATGAGATGCCAGTATTGCAGTCTACCGGACTGGTTAGCCAGATTACTGCCAGTCAGAACCAACCTACTGGTACCGTGAAATGCCAGTGTTGCAGTCTACTGGACCAGTCAGCCAGCTTATTAGCCAGCCAGCTTACTGAACAAGAGACTGGCATACCAGAACAAGAACTGGATCAACAGCTTTCTGAAGAGCAGAATAACTGGGAAACTGTCAGGGGTGTCTGGTCTTTCTTGGGGTGGCACCAGGTACCGGAATTTGAGAGTTCAGCCTCTTTCCAAGATGATAACCGCTTTGCCAGGCCCAGGACCCAGCCAACCGTAAAATATCAGTGAAACTTCCATCAGATCACTGGCTCTGCTGGAAAATGAAAAAGCTGAACCTGAGTTTGATAGAAGGCTACCCTACATGTGGTACTGACACCAGTGGACTGTCCAGGGATCAGTTTATCAAGGTTCCTTGTACTCAGAAGTGGTATGATGGGTACGAGGAAAAGAAAGACTTATCCCAGTCGACAGTTTTCTACTGGCCTAATGAACTGGTGAAACTCAATATTCTTTCACCAGAATTGCTAGACAGTCTATTGGATCACTGGTTTCCCAGCTTAAAGCACAGGAATCACTTAGAAGATGGGAGAGGTTGGCCAGGGACTTATCCTTTATTTGCAACCAGGCAGCCAGCTTTAGTCGCTGCTTAACCAAGGTCCAGGACAGCATGGCCACCCAACTACTAGAATCATTCAAGGTGATAAAGCCAAGGGGAAGTTGGCCACCAAAACCCAGGAAGTAGCTGAGGCACTAGCCTGCCAGCCCACTCTGGCCCAATGTGATAGCTACCTGGGTTTAAAGGCAGGGGTTAAACATGATACACTGGTGGCTCTCGGGAACTCACCCCTTCATATGACCTCTCTCTCTTTCCGGACAATGTTATCACAAATACAGAGCAGGAGATATCTCACCATGATGATAAATGTCTCTGGTAGCTCTCATAAGAAATCCAGCAGGTACCACCCATATCCTCAGTCTGCCAAGTAAGCACTGGACACCAGCCAGAAATCGGGTCCACCAGCATGGAAACACTTAGTTATCTTGGTCAGAGCAAAAGAGGTTGGGGTATAGCCTGCAACTATTCACAGCAACCGGCCAGAGTCAAAGTTCTTATAAATAGTAATTGCTGCATAACCCAAAACGGTTTTGTGGAGATGGCCGGAAGGAGGGAGACACTTGTGGACAATTGTCAGACTTTGAATGCAAATTGATTTGTTGTTAATCACATACTTTTTGTCGCCAGACAGCCAGAAAAGAAAGGCACAAGACCCACTGTAAAACAAATAAAATATTGGAAAGGTGTTTCAAATGTGTGTGTAGATCAATTGCCTTCTGTCCAATTTGCCACCAATGTCCACACTGTTGCCCAAAATCAGCCTGTAAGGGCCACATTGAACCAGTTTTGGAAAACTTGGGCCACCCCATGGGCCAGCTCCAATGTCATAGGAATCCTCATGGAAGGACACACCCCGTTTTGGAACCAACCGACTTTGACCAGGTCTCCATTAATAGAAAGTGGTACATACCCTCAGGAACACCTATCTGATGGAGGCATTACATGCACTGATTGAAAAGACTACAGTAGAAAAGGTCCAAAATCAGACATCCCTGATTTCTTGGTTCAACAATCATAGATCTGAGCTCACTGGACAAATACCTGAAATCAGAGAAATTCAAACTGGAGACGCCAGAGAGCATAAGGACTTCCTAGCGGAATGGCGAATGGCAATGTCCATAGATTTTCAATTACACTTACTGTCATTTGCCAATCAGCCCAAGGTCCAGGAAATATCAGGTCCAGGGTCAATCCTATCAATTCAAAGCTCTACTGTTTCATCTCTCCACGACTTCACTAGAATTCACAGCCTTAGTCAAGAAAGTTAAACTGCTCAAAACAAGGGTATAAGAATCCACCAGTACCTTGACAATTGGTTGGCCAGAGCTACATCACAACAAATTTGCCCAACCCTAGTAGCTCTGTGTCAAGAATTAAGTTGGAGAGTAAATATGGAGAAGGCAGAACTGGAACATAAGTAGATCTTCAGATTTGTAGTTTTCCAGTACAAGGTCAGACCAAGGCTCCAAGGTCAGATCCTGACCTGGTGCTACAGGAAGCAGGTGACTCTCAAGTCCTGAGAACCAGGCTGGCAGAATGTGGTAGCAGACAAGCTGTCAGGCTGATATGCACCAGGTGGCACCGTCTTTAAATAGACCTGCTTGCAACAAGGTTCAACAACAAATTACCTCAATTTGTGACATCAGTTCCAAACTCCCTAGCCAGGGCAATAGATGGACTCGGTCTACCTTGGGAGAATCTGGACCCATATGCCTTTCCACCAGTAGTCATTCTGGGCAAAGTGGTGGCAGTGTAAAGGACTGCCCTTGCAGGAGAATCATTTTGATTACTCCAGGGTGGCCCAACATGCCCATGGTTCTGGGATCTGGTGGCCATGTCTAGCCAGATCCCTCTGTGCCTGCCCAACCTGCTGAATTTGGAATCTGTCGAACCTAAATCTTCATGCCTGGCATCTAGAGCCTCAGCGAGCAAGGAGCAAGGCTTCTCAAAGGCAATGGCAGCATGAATTGAGGCTGCTCAAAGAGTCTCAACCATATAAGTATATGGAGCAAAGTGGACCATTTTTACTAAATGGTGAAACAGTAGTCAGGTGCACTTCAAGCCAAGTACTATAGATGGCTATAGATCAGTCATAGTGGACAAAATGGGAAATTTGCGCATTAATGTCAGCATGAACAAAAATCTCACTTATCTCCTAGATAGTTTCCATAGAGACAGACCTTGCAGAGGTATTTCCTCTTAGAACCTTTCTTTGGTCTTACACCAACTGACAAAGGCTCCTTTTGAACCCCTCATTTGTATTTTATTTGAATAGGAGTTCTGTTATGTGCAGAGGTTTTATGTTGGTAAATTTTGGATTGTAGATTGTTAGTTACATGTATTAGTAAATAGTGATGGTTATTCAGGTCTGTGTTTGTAAAGGTGAAATCTATTATCTCTCCAGTCAAGTCCAGCACCAATAACAGGCTGTTGAGAGGTGTGATAAGGAAAGGTTGCCTGGCAGTAGCTTGGAACACTGTCATATCCCCAAGGCCACTGATTGGTCTAAGAATTTTCTGTAACCAAATCTACCTTAGGCAACTCTGTCTGGTACCAAGAAACCATAACCGGTAATTCACTTTAAACAGTAAGTCTCTGTAACCGGCACGAAAAACTGGCAGGCTGGGGTCACCAATGAATTTAGACAGCTACTGGTCTATATTTACTATATTGAGCCAGCTTTTTCTATGTAACCAGTTGGAGGTGAAGCACTGTACAGTAAGGACTGTGTAGCCAGCACCCTGTTAGTAGACTTTGTAACCGGTAGGTTGAAGCAAGTGTACAAGGCTGTGTAGCCAGCACCAGTTGGTACACTCTGTAACCAGTTGTTGAAGCAAGTGTACAAGGCTGTGTAGCCAGTACCAGTCGGTACACTCTGAAACCAGTTGTTGAAGCAAGTGTTACAGGGCTGTGTAGCCGGTACCGGTCGGTACACTCTGAAACCAGTTGTTGAAGCAAGTGTACAGGACTGTGTAGCCGGTACCAGTCGGTACACTCTGTAACCAGTTGCTAAAGCAATTTTACAACTATCTTTTGTGTTGAATTCAGCTTGCTGTATGTTTCCTCCATTAATTAAGCGTCCCGCAAGGGACGCTTGTTTGTGTATGGTAGAGCTTCCGGCTCCGCCGGCTCCGGCGGCTCCACATTTTGTTTTCCTTATAACTCTGTAACCGTTAGGCGGATTCTTTTCAAATTTGGCAGGTTTAGGCAGTAACCTTGGGGAATTTTTTTGAATATGCTGCAGTGACATTTCAACCAATCAGAGAGGTCACATGACCAAAAATGTCTTTTTTCGATGGGGAAGCTTGTCCGGATGATAACTTGAAAGGAATTTTATCAATTCACCTGAAACTTGGCAAATACATTCATTCTATTAAAATCTGGAAATCATTAGATTTTGGCATTGATTGGTCAAGAAATGGCCGAGTAATTAATGATTAATTAATCATTACGAATTTTCCAAATAAGGAAAACACAAAAATGCTTATATCTCGAAAACCGTGCTAGATAGAGCGATTTCGACAAAATTTTTGACCCACAGGGTATTTCTGCGGAGTAGTTTTCCCAGTTTTCAAAAAATTTTTGTCTCGCCCAAAATGGTGGCCATTTTGAATTTTCGAAATTTTCGCAAAAATTGCAAAACACAAAAATGCTTATATCTCGAAAACCGTGCTAGATAGAGCGATTTCGACGAAATTTTTGACCCACAGGATATCTCCGCAGAGTAGTTATCCCAAGTTTGAAAAAATTTTTGTCTCGCCAAAAATGGCGGCCATTTTGAATTTTCGAATTTTTCGCAAAAATTGCAAAACATAAAAATGCTTATATCTCGAAAACCCTGCTAGATAGAGCGATTTCGACGAAATTTTTGACCCACAGGGTATATCTGCAGAGTGGCCATGCCAATTTTCAAAAAAATTTTGTCTCGCCAAAAATGGCGGCCATTTTGAATTTTCGAATTTTTCGCAAAAATTGCAAAACATAAAAATGCTTATATCTCAAAAACCCTGCTAGATAGAGCGATTTCGACGAAATTTTTGACCCACAGGGTATCTCTGCAGAGTAGCCATGCCAATTTTCAAACAAAAAATTTCTCGCAAAAAATGGCGGCCATTTTGAATTTTCGAATTTTTGCGCAAAAATTGCAAAACACAAAAATGCTAATATTTCGAAAACCGTGCTACATAGAGCGATTTCGACGAAATTTTTTATCTTCAGGGTATCTCTGCAGAGCAGCTATCCCAAAGAGCTTTCACTTGGTGAAGTTTCAGACCCATAGCTAATTGCTCACCTACTCAAAAAGAGTAAATGCGAATTACCTCTAAAAGTATTGCAGATGGCCAATTTTTCTCAAATAACTCATTCACCTACTTTTGGAAGAGCTTTCACATGGTGAAGTTTCAGACCCATAGCCAATTACTCACCTACTCAAAATGAGTAAATGCGAATTACCTCTAAAAGTATTGCAGATGGCCAATTTTTCTCAAATAACTCATTCACCTACTTTTGGAAGAGCTTTCACATGGTGAAGTTTCAGACCCATAGCCAATTACTCACCTACTCAAAATGAGTAAATGCGAATTATCTCTAAAAGTATTGCAGATAGCCAATTTTTCTCAAATAACTCATTCACCTACTTTTGGGAGAGCTTTCACATGGTGAAGTTTCAGACCCATAGCTAATTATTTACCAACTCAAAATGAGTAAATGCTAATTATCTGTAAAAGTATTGCGGATACCCAATTTTTATCAAATAACTCATTCATCTACTTGTGGGAGAGCTTTCACATGGTGAAGTTTCAGACCCATAGCTAATTACTCACCTACTCAAAATGAGTAAATGCGAATTATCTCTAAAAGTATTGCAGATAGCCAATTTTTCTCAAATAACTCATTCACCTACTTTTGGGAGAGCTTTCACTTGGTGAAGTTTCAGACCCATAGCTAATTACTCACCTACTCAAAATGAGTAAATGCGAATTATCTCTAAAAGTATTGCAGATAGCCAATTTTTCTCAAATAACTCATTCACCTACTTTTGGGAGAGCTTTCACTTGGTGAAGTTTCAGACCCATAGCTATTTACTCACCTACTCAAAATGAGTAAATGCGAATTATCTCTAAAAGTATTGCAGATAGCCAATTTTTGTCAAATTAATCATTCACCTACTTTTGGGAGAGCTTTCACTTGGTGAAGTTTCAGACCCATAGCTAATTACTCACCTACTCAAAATGAGTAAATGCGAATTATCTCTAAAAGTATTGCAGATAGCCAATTTTTCTCAAATAACTCATTCACCTACTTTTGGGAGAGCTTTCACTCTGTGAAGTTTCAGACCCATAGCTAATTACTCACCTACTCAAAATGAGTAAATGCGAATTATCTCTAAAAGTATTGCAGATAGCCAATTTTTCTCAAATAACTCATTCACCTACTTTTGGGAGAGCTTTCACTTGGTGAAGTTTCAGACCCATAGCTAATTACTCACCTACTCAAAATGAGTAAATGCGAATTATCTCTAAAAGTATTGCAGATAGCCAATTTTTCTCAAATAACTCATTCACCTACTTTTGGGAGAGCTTTCACTCTGTGAAGTTTCAGACCCATAGCTAATTACTCACCTACTCAAAATGAGTAAATGCGAATTATCTCTAAAAGTATTGCAGATAGCCAATTTTCTCAAATAACTCATTCACCTACTTTTGGCAGAGCTTTCACTTGGTGAAGTTTCAGACCCATAGCTAATTACTCACCTACTCAAAATGAGTAAATGCGAATTATCTCTAAAAGTATTGCAGATAGCCAATTTTTCTCAAATTAATCATTCACCTACTTTTGGGAGAGCTTTCACTTGGTGAAGTTTCAGACCCATAGCTAATTACTCGTCTACTCAAAATGAGTAAATGCGAATTATCTCTAAAAGTATTGCAGATAGCCAAT
Source organism: Sabellastarte sp. h YS-2021 (assembly GCA_964017235.1). Taxonomy (NCBI): domain Eukaryota; kingdom Metazoa; phylum Annelida; class Polychaeta; order Sabellida; family Sabellidae; genus Sabellastarte; species Sabellastarte sp. h YS-2021. The sequence continues at coordinate 180,194,215 of OZ024929.1, read as the reverse complement.
TTTTCTCAAATAACTCATTCACCTACTTTTGGCAGAGCTTTCACTTGGTGAAGTTTCAGACCCATAGCTAATTACTCACCTACTCAAAATGAGTAAATGCGAATTATCTCTAAAAGTATTGCAGATAGCCAATTTTTCTCAAATAACTCATTCACCTACTTTTGGGAGAGCTTTCACTTGGTGAAGTTTCAGACCCATAGCTAATTACTCACCTACTCAAAATGAGTAAATGCGAATTATCTCTAAAAGTATTGCAGATAGCCAATTTTTCTCAAATTAATCATTCACCTACTTTTGGGAGAGCTTTCACTTGGTGAAGTTTCAGACCCATAGCTAATTACTCACCTACTCAAAATGAGTAAATGCGAATTATCTCTAAAAGTATTGCAGATAGCCAATTTTTCTCAAATAACTCATTCACCTACTTTTGGGAGAGCTTTCACTCTGTGAAGTTTCAGACCCATAGCTAATTACTCACCTACTCAAAATGAGTAAATGCGAATTATCTCTAAAAGTATTGCAGATAGCCAATTTTCTCAAATAACTCATTCACCTACTTTTGGGAGAGCTTTCACTTGGTGAAGTTTCAGACCCATAGCTAATTACTCACCTACTCAAAATGAGTAAATGCGAATTATCTCTAAAAGTATTGCAGATAGCCAATTTTTCTCAAATAACTCATTCACCTACTTTTGGGAGAGCTTTCACTCTGTGAAGTTTCAGACCCATAGCTATTTATTCACCTACTCAAAATGAGTAAATGCTAATTATCTGTAAAAGTATTGCGGATACCCAATTTTTATCAAATACTCATTCATCTACTTGTGGGAGAGCTTTCACATGGTGAAGTTTCAGACCCATAGCTAATTACTCACCTACTCAAAATGAGTAAATGCGAATTATCTCTAAAAGTATTGCAGATAGCCAATTTTTCTCAAATAACTCATTCACCTACTTTTGGGAGAGCTTTCACTTGGTGAAGTTTCAGACCCATAGCTAATTACTCACCTACTCAAAATGAGTAAATGCGAATTATCTCTAAAAGTATTGCAGATAGCCAATTTTTCTCAAATTAATCATTCACCTACTTTTGGGAGAGCTTTCACTTGGTGAAGTTTCAGACCCATAGCTAATTACTCACCTACTCAAAATGAGTAAATGCGAATTATCTCTAAAAGTATTGCAGATAGCCAATTTTTCTCAAATAACTCATTCACCTACTTTTGGGAGAGCTTTCACATGGTGAAGTTTCAGACCCATAGCTAATTATTTACCAACTCAAAATGAGTAAATGCTAATTATCTGTAAAAGTATTGCGGATACCCAATTTTTATCAAATAACTCATTCATCTACTTGTGGGAGAGCTTTCACATGGTGAAGTTTCAGACCCATAGCTAATTACTCACCTACTCAAAATGAGTAAATGCGAATTATCTCTAAAAGTATTGCAGATAGCCAATTTTTCTCAAATAACTCATTCACCTACTTTTGGGAGAGCTTTCACTTGGTGAAGTTTCAGACCCATAGCTAATTACTCACCTACTCAAAATGAGTAAATGCGAATTATCTCTAAAAGTATTGCAGATAGCCAATTTTTGTCAAATTAATCATTCACCTACTTTTGGGAGAGCTTTCACTTGGTGAAGTTTCAGACCCATAGCTAATTACTCACCTACTCAAAATGAGTAAATGCGAATTATCTCTAAAAGTATTGCAGATAGCCAATTTTTCTCAAATAACTCATTCACCTACTTTTGGGAGAGCTTTCACTCTGTGAAGTTTCAGACCCATAGCTAATTACTCACCTACTCAAAATGAGTAAATGCGAATTATCTCTAAAAGTATTGCAGATAGCCAATTTTTCTCAAATAACTCATTCACCTACTTTTGGGAGAGCTTTCACTTGGTGAAGTTTCAGACCCATAGCTAATTACTCACCTACTCAAAATGAGTAAATGCGAATTATCTCTAAAAGTATTGCAGATAGCCAATTTTTCTCAAATAACTCATTCACCTACTTTTGGGAGAGCTTTCACTCTGTGAAGTTTCAGACCCATAGCTAATTACTCACCTACTCAAAATGAGTAAATGCGAATTATCTCTAAAAGTATTGCAGATAGCCAATTTTCTCAAATAACTCATTCACCTACTTTTGGCAGAGCTTTCACTTGGTGAAGTTTCAGACCCATAGCTAATTACTCACCTACTCAAAATGAGTAAATGCGAATTATCTCTAAAAGTATTGCAGATAGCCAATTTTTCTCAAATTAATCATTCACCTACTTTTGGGAGAGCTTTCACTTGGTGAAGTTTCAGACCCATAGCTAATTACTCGTCTACTCAAAATGAGTAAATGCGAATTATCTCTAAAAGTATTGCAGATAGCCAATTTTTCTCAAATAACTCATTCACCTACTTTTGGCAGAGCTTTCACTTGGTGAAGTTTCAGACCCATAGCTAATTACTCACCTACTCAAAATGAGTAAATGCGAATTATCTCTAAAAGTATTGCAGATAGCCAATTTTTCTCAAATAACTCATTCACCTACTTTTGGGAGAGCTTTCACTTGGTGAAGTTTCAGACCCATAGCTAATTACTCACCTACTCAAAATGAGTAAATGCGAATTATCTCTAAAAGTATTGCAGATAGCCAATTTTTCTCAAATTAATCATTCACCTACTTTTGGGAGAGCTTTCACTTGGTGAAGTTTCAGACCCATAGCTAATTACTCACCTACTCAAAATGAGTAAATGCGAATTATCTCTAAAAGTATTGCAGATAGCCAATTTTTCTCAAATAACTCATTCACCTACTTTTGGGAGAGCTTTCACTCTGTGAAGTTTCAGACCCATAGCTAATTACTCACCTACTCAAAATGAGTAAATGCGAATTATCTCTAAAAGTATTGCAGATAGCCAATTTTCTCAAATAACTCATTCACCTACTTTTGGGAGAGCTTTCACTTGGTGAAGTTTCAGACCCATAGCTAATTACTCACCTACTCAAAATGAGTAAATGCGAATTATCTCTAAAAGTATTGCAGATAGCCAATTTTTCTCAAATAACTCATTCACCTACTTTTGGGAGAGCTTTCACTCTGTGAAGTTTCAGACCCATAGCTATTTATTCACCTACTCAAAATGAGTAAATGCTAATTATCTGTAAAAGTATTGCGGATACCCAATTTTTATCAAATACTCATTCATCTACTTGTGGGAGAGCTTTCACATGGTGAAGTTTCAGACCCATAGCTAATTACTCACCTACTCAAAATGAGTAAATGCGAATTATCTCTAAAAGTATTGCAGATAGCCAATTTTTCTGAAATAACTCATTCACCTACTTTTGGGAGAGCTTTCACTTGGTGAAGTTTCAGACCCATAGCTAATTACTCACCTACTCAAAATGAGTAAATGCGAATTATCTCTAAAAGTATTGCAGATAGCCAATTTTTCTCAAATTAATCATTCACCTACTTTTGGGAGAGCTTTCACTTGGTGAAGTTTCAGACCCATAGCTAATTACTCACCTACTCAAAATGAGTAAATGCGAATTATCTCTAAAAGTATTGCAGATAGCCAATTTTTCTCAAATAACTCATTCACCTACTTTTGGGAGAGCTTTCACTCTGTGAAGTTTCAGACCCATAGCTAATTACTCACCTACTCAAAATGAGTAAATGCGAATTATCTCTAAAAGTATTGCAGATAGCCAATTTTCTCAAATAACTCATTCACCTACTTTTGGGAGAGCTTTCACTCGGTGAAGTTTCAGACCCATAGCTAATTACTCACCTACTCAAAATGAGTAAATGCGAATTATCTCTAAAAGTATTGCAGATAGCCAATTTTTCTCAAATAACTCATTCACCTACTTTTGGGAGAGCTTTCACTCTGTGAAGTTTCAGACCCATAGCTATTTATTCACCTACTCAAAATGAGTAAATGCTAATTATCTGTAAAAGTATTGCGGATACCCAATTTTTATCAAATACTCATTCATCTACTTGTGGGAGAGCTTTCACATGGTGAAGTTTCAGACCCATAGCTAATTACTCACCTACTCAAAATGAGTAAATGCGAATTATCTCTAAAAGTATTGCAGATAGCCAATTTTTCTCAAATAACTCATTCACCTACTTTTGGGAGAGCTTTCGCTTGGTGAAGTTTCAGACCCATAGATAATTATTCACCTACTCAAAATGAGTAAATGTGAATTATCTCTTAATAGTATTGCAGATAGCCAATTTTTCTCAAATAACTCATTCACCTACTTTTGGAAGACCTTTCACACACGAAAATGAAAAATTGTGAATATCTCGGAAAAGCTATTTCTTCTGCTTTAATGCTCGGCGGGAGATACACACCACGGCAGTGGTCTTGACAAAAAATTTTGTCTCCCCAAAAATGGTGGCCATTTTGAATTTTCAAAGTTTTTGCAAAACACAAAAATGCTTATATCTCGAAAACCGTGCTATATGGAGTGAACTCAACAAAATTTTGGACCTGCTGGGTATCTCTGCAGAGTAGCCATGCCAATTTTCAAAATATTTTTGTCTCGCCAAATATAGCGGACATTTTTAATTTTTTTATTTTTTGCAAAACACAAAAATGCTTATATCTTGAAAACCGTGCTAGATAGAGCAGACTGCGCTGACTTTGGTTGCCACAACAGTATAAGGCTAGAAACGAAGCATTTTCTTAATACTTTAGCACTCACCTTTATATCCTTTTCGGGACGCTTTGTTTTTGCTATGCAAAAACATTATCTTTTTTTTTTGCGAGCGATCCTCTAGTTAAAGTTTTTATTGCGTTAATACATCCTATCCAATGGACAATTGCTTTACCAGTCGGCGCGACCGGTCCTGCCAAACGCCAAAAAAAGACGGCCTGTATATACTACCGGCAGGACCGGTCACAGAGTGTGCATTCGCCAGGTGGCGCATCGTACTTCATTTCCTGTTTACCTCTTGACATCATAGCATCTTTTTCGTTTGGCATGAAAGAGTGTGCAGAAGATTTTCTTCAGAGATACGTTTTTGAAGTTTTACAACGAACTCCTCCAAGTTTCGTGTTTTTTATTAGTACGGAGTATTTATACAACGTTACTGATCATTATGTCGTCTCCTGGACAGAAACGAGGTTCTTGCGGGCACGTTATGGCCCTTTTCGACAACCATCAGAAATGCGCGCGTTGTCGTGACAAGGGGGTGGGAGACGACCCCTGTGTTAAAAAGCTGGATTGTCAGATCTGTAAGTCTTTTACTCCTGCGCAGATCCACCAGTTAGCAACTCCGACCTACAAGGAAAGGAAGGAACGCTCTGAGCAGAAGAAGGCAAGCACGACCCCCACTCTAGTGGACCCTTCAGAAGTTACACTGTTGGGACGGGTTAGCTGTGACAAGTCTCCCTCTGTTGATTCTACTCCAAAGAAGAAGAAGCGTTCTGATGGTTCCCCAAGGTCGAGTAAACGGAAGCACAGCAGCAAACCTACTTCAGACGACCTCAAGTCCCTTGATGACAAGTGGAGTGAGAGGTTCTCACGTCTAGAAGCTATGCTGGTAAACCAATCCTTTGCTGTTCCGGTGAGACCGTTGACCTCTGCCTCTGTGGTGCCCAGGGAACACCCTTTTTTGATCCGGGTGCTTCTACAAGTGTTATGTCTTCTGAGGGCACTGGTGACATTGCTACGCAGTTGACGGCTACCCAACCTCCGCTGGGGGTTCCCGGTACTGAGGCTGGGAGAGATGGAGTTGAGAGTGCTACCCACCCTGTTCAGGGCCCCGGTACCTCTGAAGTGTTAGCCACCCAACCTTTACTGGTTCCCGGTGCAGGGACGGCCACCCAGCCTGCACAGGCTCCTGGTGCGGGTCCTGAGGTTCTGCCTGCCGGTGTTGAAACTACGCTGCATAACCAGTCGCCTCCCATTGGCCAGAACTCTGACATTGCTAGGGAATATGATAGTGAGGCTGAGTTGGATGGGGAACTGGCATCACCGGCTAGTATTCACTGCCAGGGTGATTTACCGGACACAGCTACAGATCAGGTCCTCTCTGAAGATGCCAATTACAGGGAAACTATTAGAGGGGTGAGAAGTTTCATGAACTGGCATCACATCCCGGATTATGACAACTCAGCTGCCTCTATGGATGCCGGTTCCAGAGTGAAGACTACCGGTAAAGTGTCAGTTAAATTGCCGGTTGATGAATGGCTCTGCAAAAAACTGGAGAAACTGAATATAACTATTGCTGAAGGTTATCCTTCTAGAAATTCTGAAACCAGTGGACTGCTACGTGACCAGTTTGTAAAGACTCCTCGCTTTTCAAAGTGGTATGATATGCAAGCAGTTAAGAAGGGAGACGCGTACAGACAACACAACAGTGGTTGCCTATATCAACAAAGAGGGGGGGATGAAATCGGGCTCCCTGTGTGCCCTACTGTGGAGAATACTGTCCTGGTGTACCAGGCAGCAAGTAACACTCAGGGCACGTCACATCCCCGGCCGGCTGAACGTGATAGCAGACAAGCTATCCAGGCTTGGCCAGACCATTCAAACAGAGTGGTCACTTCATCCAGAAGCGTTACAAGCTGTATGCTCAACGTGGCATCAGCCACAATTGGACCTGTTTGCCACCAGGTTCAACAACAAACTGCCACAGTTTGTATCACCGGTCCCAGACCCCCAGGCTTGGGCAGTGGATGCACTCAGCCTCTCCTGGGAGGACCTGGACCCATACGCCTTCCCACCAGCAGCCATCTTGGGCAAAGTGGTGGAGAAGCTCCAGGACTACCCCTGCAACAGAATAATTATATCCCCAGACGAAAGTCGGGGATATATTGGATTCAGGTCCGTCGCGCCGCCGCCGCCGCCGCCGCCGCCGTAGAAATTTCCTTGTGGACGCGATAACTCAAAAACAAATTAATATTTTTTTTTCAAACTTGGTACACATGTTAAGGGTGCCCAAAGGAAGATCCCTATTTTAAGGTGACCTTAAACTCCCAGTAAAAAAGAACTTATGGCCACCTTAAGGTCAGAAATTGGACTTTTGGCCACTTAGAGCCCTGTAGGTCACAAACTATGATGCTCAGCTGGCTGAAATTTTACCTGACAACACATTAATATGTTCTTAGTACATGTGCCGAAAATCACGACTTTAAGTTGAGGAGAAAATTGTGTTTGAGGCCCATAAATACCCCCACTTGGGGATTTTTTGCTATACTTTTCACATATTTTGCCCTATAATTTGGAAGTGGTAATTCTGATGAGTCTCAAACTGCGCTAGGTATAACTTTGATATGTAATCCTTGTCTGTAGAAAATTTTAGGGCTGTAGGTTTACCCAAAGGGGTCGACTTAAGGTCTCAAAAGTGCCCACAGAGACCCAATTTATGCACTTTTTGCCACTTTCAAGCACTGTAGCTTTCAAACTATGTCTCTCATCTAAGTTAAATATCATCTGGGAATATATCTATGTGTTTTCTTATATGTGCCCCAACATTTAGGCCTTTAATAGACAGTTAACCTGTGTATCAGGACCATAAACACCCACCCGAGTGACCCTTATAAGACATTTTTCACATCTTTTTCCCTGTAACTTGGAAATGGTAAGTCTGAGAAGTTTCAAACTGTATTAGATATATATTCTGTGTGTAATCTTAGTATGTAACAGATTTTAAGTCTGAAGCTTTAATTTTGAAGGTCAAATTGAGGTCTCTAAAAGGCTCCCAAAGACCCAATATTTGGACTTTTTGCTACTTTTAAGCCCTGTGACTGTCAAACTATGTGACTGATAGAGCTCAAATCCTATCTGGGAAGATATTAGTATGTTATTTATATATGTGCCAAAAATTAAGGCTTTAAGAAGACATTTAACCTGTGTATGAGGACCATAAATCCCCACCCGAGTGACCATTTTTAGACATTTTTCACATATTTTTCCCTGTAACTTGGAAATGGTAAGTCTAAGAAGTTTCAAACTGTATTAGATGCATATTCTATGTGTAATCTTAGTATGTGACAAATTTTAAGTCTGAGGCTTTAATTTGAAGGCCACATTTAGGTCTCTAGAAGGCCCCACAAAGACCCAGTATTTGGACTTTTTGCCAATTTTAAGGCCTGTGACTGTTAAACTATGTGACTGATAGAGCTGAAATCTCATCTGGGAATACATTATTATGTTCTTTTTACATGTGCCAAAAATCAAGGCTTCAAGTAGACATTTAACCTGTGTATGAGGACCTTAAACACCCACCTGAGTGACCCTTTTAAGACATTTTTCACATATTTTGCTCTGTAACTTGGAAATGGTAAGTCTGAGAAGTTTCAAACTTTATTAGATACATATTCTATGTGTAATCTTAGTATGTAACAAATTTTAAGTCTGAAGCTTTAATTTGAAAGCCACATCGAGATCTCTAAAAGGCCCACAGAGACCCAATATTTGGACTTTTTAACCACCTTTAAGCCCTGTGACTGTTAAACTATGTGATTGATGGAGCTGAAATCCCATCTGGGAATGCATTATTATGTCCTTTTTACATATGCCGAAAATCAAGGTTTTTAGTAGACATTTAACCTGTGTATGAGGGCCATAGACACTCGCCCAAGTGCCTTTTTGGACATTTTTTCCGTATTTTGCCCTGTTATTTGGAAATGCTTAGTGTGACAAGTCTTAAACTGTATTATATATAATTTTTGTTTGTTATGTATGTCCCCCAAAAAGTTTCAGATCTGTTGTTTAATTGCTAAGGTCTCTTTAACAATTGTAAAATGCCCACAGAAACCCAATTTATGGACATTATGCCACTTTAAAGCCCAGTAACTGTCAAACTATGTGGGTTATAGAGCTGAAATCTTTGAATTTTTAAAAGGAAATGCCTGTCTATTTAAATTTTGAATATTAATAATGTTATGGCTATCTTAGTCTTTTAAGAACTTATTTTTGTGTGTTATACCTCTGCTTGCTGAGTTTTTAACTTTTTAAAATGAAACTGGTTAAACATATTCAAGTAGACAAAATGGACACTTTAAGTGAGCTTTAAGTCCCAATATTAATGAAATTATATCCTTATGTAGTAAAAGTAGGGGATTTTTAACCCTCAACTAGCCCAGTTTTATTCAACTTGCCTCAGTTAATTTTGACACAGCTCCTACAGTTATGAACTCATTTCAGTTGATAATCACATACTTAAAATTCTCAATTCTTTTTGTATTTGAGTACCCCTTTTATATAGATTGTTTGTTTACCATTTATGCATCCCCCACCCGGATTCCCCCCACCCACCTCTGGGACCTCAAGCTATATTGAGTGACACTAAATAAACAAAGGTATTTAATGATATCAGATGAGAAACAAAGAACTCAATGGGGTTGCAGATCTTGTGTAATAGTGAGAGAGGTGTGGAGAAGGGGAGAGGGGTGGGGGTGGGAGGTGGTGGGCTTCATTACATATAACACAAAGGGGAGTCAGAACTGAGATTGTGTCACATATTTAGGTTGCATATATATGGACCACATATATAGGTATAGAGGAAATGAATAACTGAAAACAATTTGCAAATTCTAAAAATAATATAATAAAATAATAATATAAATAATTTTTTTTAAATAATATTTTATTTGTGAACAAATATAGAAACAGATATGCGCTTTTGGGATTATGAATTTTAGAATGGACATTGAATCATCAATCATTTAAATACTTTGAAGGAAGATTGAAAAGTATGATGAGTTGAGTTAAAAATAATATTTTATTTGTCAACAAATATAGAAACAGATATGCTCTTTTGGGATTATTATTTTAGAATGGACATTCAATCATCAATCATTTAAATACTTTGAAAATAGGTTTAGAGTTATCATTGCAGGAAGATTGAAAATATAATTTGAGTTATGTATTTGGCGTCTGGGGATACACCATCTTCCTTGGAAGATATAAACAGAGTAGATTGATGTGCTGAAGTTCATATAATAATGGGTAATTATGTTTTAAAAAATTCCCGATCAAAACCTGTGGCGTGAGTGATGACCTGTCTGGGGATATGTTGGCGCCGAGTTGGCCCAATCTAGTTCTGATTGCTCCAGGGTGGCCCAACATGCCTTGTTTTGGGACCTGGTAGCAATGTCAAGCCAGATCCCACTGTGTCTGCCCAGCATACCCAATCTAGTGTCTCAGCCATTCAACCAGGTCCTTCACAGGAACCTGTCGAATCTGAACCTACATGCCTGGCTCCTAGAGCCTCAGCAATCAAGGAGCAAGGCTTCTCTGAGGCAGTGGCAGCACGAATTGAGGCTCCACAAAGAAGATCAACCAGATCTGTCTATGAGGCAAAGTGGACCATTTTTACAAAGTGGTGCCTCAGTAATCAGGTGGACTTCAGGGCACCACCTCTGAAAGCCATTGCTGACTTCCTCCTGCACTTGTTTCAGGAGAAGAAGTTACAACCAGGCACTATTGATGGCTACAGATCCGCCATTGCTGACAAACTGGGCAATTCCACCATTAATGTCAGCAAAGATGAGAATCTCACTCGTCTCCTGGATAGTTTCCATAGAGACAGACCTAAGGGCAGGAGGGGCATCCCCTCCTGGAACCTTTCACTGGTTTTACATCAGCTCACAAAGGCTCCCTTTGAACCTCTGAAAGAGGCCTGCTTGAAACATTTAACTTTCAAGACTGTTTTCTTGCTGGCTTTGGGTTCAGGTAAACGCAGGAGTGAGATCCATGCTTGGTTACATAAGAACATTAGACACCAGTCAGACTGGTCTAAGGTGTCTTTGTACCCCTCACCCAGCTTCCTATCCAAGAACCAGCTGGCTAAGGAAGGGCCAGATAGTGTGGCTCCAGTGGTCATTCCAGCCCTGGCACCATCTCTGGATAGGTCACTCAAGGGTGACAGGTCCCTATGTCCAGTTAGAGCCCTGCGCTACTACTTGGACAGGACTGCAGACCTCAGGCAGAATAAAGAGTTAGTCTTTGTCTCCTTCAAGAAGGGGTTTGATAAAGACATCTCACTTGCCACCATCTCCTCATGGATCAAACAGACTGTGGTTCTGTGCTATGAGCTCTCTGACCAGGAGGCCCTCACCTTACATCAGGTTAAAGCCCATGATGTTAGGGCCTTTGCTGCTTCTAAGGCTTTCCAATCAGGGATTTCCTTAGGTCAGATCTCGTCAGCCTGCCACTGGAAATCTCACAACACCTTCACCCAATTCTATTTGAAGGATGTTGCCTGGGCTGACTCAGAGCTTTTCCACCTGGGACCTGTAGTGGCTGCCCAGCAGGTGCACCACCAGGCCCAGAATTGAGGGGATGTTGTATATATGTAAATATGTACATATGGTAAATATGTTAGATATGTACATAGTGTAAATATGTTGCATGTACATATTTTAAAAAAAAAACAAAAAAACTGTGACTTGCTTCCCTTGGGAAGTTTATTTCTTCTGGGACTGAACTCAGCCCCTCTCTTTCTCTATCTTTCCCTTCTCAAACCGACTCTGGAAGGGAAGGAAAAAGGGGGGGGGGGGGGCAACGTCGGTAGACTCCCGGTTAACCGGTGAGTTGGTGGCCGACCTTGACCTGTCAGGGTTCTCTGACCCTAGGTCAAATGGGCCTGTACTATTTTGTTTTGTTATGAGTTCACAGAAGTCCCTAGCTGCTTACCCGCCTGCCAAGCGGTAGTTATTCAGCAATTGTCCATTGGATAGGATGTATTAACGCAATAAAATTGCAAATTTAATAAGTAAATTAAATTTTTATAAGTTAATACCCTATCCAATGGACAGGCAAGGCCCACCCAACCGGCCCCGCTATCAGCTTACTAGGGGTCATACTAGGATTAGACACGAAAAAGATGCTATGATGTCAAGAGGTAAACAGGAAATGAAGTACGATGCGCCACCTGGCGAATGCACACTCTGTGACCGGTCCTGCCGGTAGTATTTATAGGACGTCTTTTTCTGGCGTTTGGCGGGATCGGTCGCGCCGACCGGTAAAGCAATTGTCCATTGGATAGGGTATTAACTTATAAAAATTTGATTTACTTATTAAATTTGCAAGTTTCTTTTAATCGCACATCTTATTTGTAGATTTGACAGTTGCTGGGAAAGCCCTTGTGAGCTATTTTTAGAAGCACTTGTTGTTCGGTGTGTCACGTGACCAGCTTGCTGGTCGGAAAGACACGCGATTGGCTGATTGGAGCTCGTCAGTTGTCGCGTTCTTTTGTGATATTTAAACATGCAAATGCGCATTATTCTGCTCATCCACAAACCCCACTACCGACAATGAAGGCCGGTCCATGAGAGAGGGACTGGTATCACAGTAGATGTAAGTTGTGAAGAACGCAGTTCCAACCTTCCTGGTCGATGAAAACATGTGACCAGCTTCGTGATTTGTTCGGAAAGACATGCGATTGGCTGACTGGAGATGACGTCATGGTCGTGTTCTTTGCGTGATACTTAACCAGCAACTTTACAGTCTACAAAAACCCCACTACCGACAACAAGGCCGGGTCTGCAAAGCAGGGACTGTAATCACTGTAAGATGCTATGACGTCATGTTGTCTAGACAGGAAGTAAATACCATGCGCCACCTGGCGAATACATAGTACTGGGACCGGCCAGCCGGTGGAAACACAGGACGTCTTTTTCTGGCGTTTGGCGGGCCGGTCTGCGCCGACCGGATTAGCAATTGTCCATTGGATAGGGTATTAACTTATAAAAATTGAATTTACTTATTAAATTTGCATTTTATTGCGTTAATACATCCTATCCAATGGACAATTGCTTTACCGGTCGGCGCGACCGGTCCCGCCAAACGACAGAAAAAGTCATTCTGTATAAAATACCGGCAGGACCGGTCACAGAGTGTACATTCGCCAGGTGTCGCCTCCTGCATACCTCCTGTCTAGACAGAATGACGTCACGGCGTCTTTTTCGTTTGGCGCTCAGTGTGTACGGACGTGTTTTATACTGTGTTGAAGAACTTTTGATTTTATAAGACTGACATTTTATTTCACAACTTTATTTCATTTCGTCAATTTTAACTCACTTCTGGAGCAATATGTCCTCCCCTGGTCAACGAAGAGGCTCTTGCGGCCACGTTATGGCTCTTTTTGATCTGCATACCAAGTGTGCATGTTGTCGTGAAAAGGGGATTGGAGGTGATGACTGCGTGTTAAAGAAACCCTGCTCCATTTGTGAGAAGCTTACAGAAGATCAGAAGGCACAGTTGGCCACCCCTAAGTATAAAGCACGTAAATAATCTGGCCAGAAGAAAAGTGACTCTCCCGCCCACGTTGCTGCATCTGATGTCACTGTACTGGGTAAGGTTGAGAGGAAGGGTGAAGGCTCCAGTGATAGAGGCGAAACTCTTCCAAAGAAAGTTAAAAAGACCTCTCACAAGTCTCCCCTTAAGAAGAAATCCAGCAAGCCTTCAGATCTACAATCAGATCTACAAACTTTAGACGATAAGTGGTCGGAAAGGTTCTCCAGATTAGAAGCCTTATTTTTATCAAAGAGGTTCACAGTACCAGTAGAACCGGTGAAGAACTCTGACGTTCCTGTCACAGATAGACCATTTATCCCTCCTACTGCAGCTTCTACTTCCAGTCAACAACAGAAGTCCACCGGTCAGAAGAAGGGTCAGAAAGCCACCCAGCCTGTTGAGGCTCCCGGTGCCCTGCCTGGCAGCCAGCTGATGGATCAAGTTGTGTCAGCTACCCAGCCTGTTGAGGCCCCCGGTACGGACACAGAGAGTCTCCCAGCTGACCAGCAACTCACTTTGCCCACTACCACCGGTGTGAGACCTCGGCTGCACTCCCCGGTGCCAGCTATGAAACCCAGTGTCACTTCTACCGGTCCCACAGTCACTGTTGAAGAACCGGAAGAAGAAGTTCCAAGTGACCGGTCATCTCATTCACCGGATGAAGGGGAGTTATCTGACTGGGAATCTGTTCAAGAACAGGAAGATTTCATTGAGGGTGACCAGGAACTTTCTGCTGAACAAAGTTACCGGGAAACTCTACGTGGAGTGAGATCATTCATGGCCTGGAATGACATTCCGGAATTTGATTCTGCCTCTTCATCACAAGATGACAACCCTTTTACCGGTAGCCAAGCATCTCAGACCGGTAAAGTGTCGGTGAAGGTCCCAGTTGATGAATGGCTCTGCCACAAGTTTGAAAAACTTAATCTCACTCTACAGGAAGGATATCCCACCCGTAACTCCGAAACCGCCGGACTTAGCAAAGATCAGTTCATCAAACCACCCAGAACTTTGAAATGGTATGGGATGCATAGTGAGAAGAAAGACTTTTCCCGGTCTAAAGTATACACATGGACAAGCAAACCAGCAAGATTAAACAGTAGTTTCCCTAGGATAGCTGGTCGTTCTCTCCCTTCTGCTCCAGCCTCTCGCCCGGTGTCACAGGACACCTTGAGGAAGTCGGAACGGGCTGCACGAGACCAAACGTATATGTGCAACCAGGCTGCAGCTTTCAGCCGTTGCCTTACCAAAGTGCAAGAGAATATGGCCGACCAGTTGAAGATTATTCAGGGTATTACTTCCAAGGGAAAGTCTTCACCCAAACTCACTCAAGCCTCTGATGAATTGGATTTTTTGGTCACCTTTAACAGATCTATCACCCAGGCTATGGCTCGCACCATGCAAGATCTATCAGATGGTGTTTTTGTGAATGTGGCAAACTTAACTCTAGCCCGGAGAGACAGTTACCTGGAGTTCATCCGGTCAGGAATTAAACAAGATACTCTCATGTCGCTTAGGTCTGCTCCACTTCACATGAGTGCTCTTTTCCTGGACCATATCATCACTAAAGCAGAAGAGGAGATACGGCATTTTGAGGATAAGCGTACTCCCGGTCCAACAAGGAAAGGGCAGCGTTTCCACCCTTATGCTCAGTCTTCAAAGCCACACTACCACCAGCAATCTGAGCAAACGTCCGGCTTGGAAACAGATTAGACGTCGTGGACACAGATCTACTAGGGGCAAGGCCTCCTCTTTTTCACAGTGACCTGCCAAGTCTCAGAAGCAGTTTAAATGACAGTTACTGTGCTCAGTCTGTGACCGGGATATCAGTTCCAGTTTCTTTAACCAGTCAGGGCAAGGCTTCTGTGTCAAGTGTAGTGAACGAACAAGAGTTAAAAGTGACCGGAAAGGAATGTTTTTCAAAGACAAGAACTCAGTTACCTGTATCTTATCATGTTGTTTCTCATGTACCTTTTGCAGGAGGGTTGCCGCAAAAGAAAGGCGTAATCCCCGACCATCAAAGATCAATAAAATCTGTGAAAGGTGTTTCCTGTGTAAATCAATTGAGTTCTGTACAAAATGTCACAAATGTCCCACTTGCTGTACCAATTCCTCCTGTAGGGTCAAGATTGCACAAGTTTTGGGAAAAATGGGCAGCCCTAGACGTCAACCCCAAGGTGGTTTCAGTCCTCAGAGAGGGTTACGTGCTACCCTTCCGGTCCAGACCTTATCTGACAAGAAACCCTACAATAACAAGCTGTTATGTAGATCCCCACAGGAACAGCTACCTGTTGGAGGCATTGCATCAGCTGTTAAACAAAAATGCTGTAGAACTGGTTCAAAATCCACAATCCCTGGGGTTTTACAACTGGTTGTTCCTTGTACCAAAGCCCAACAACCGGTGGCGCCCCATCTTGGATCTGAGCAAATTAAACAACTTTCTGAGAACACAAACTTTCAAAATGGAGACCCCAGAGATAATACGCACCTCTCTCCAGACGGGAGAGTGGGTGACCTCCATAGACTTCAAAGACGCGTACTTCCATGTCCCCATAAACAGTCAGTCAAGGAAGTACATGCGTTTTCACATCCAAGGCAAGACCTATCAATTCAAAGCACTTCCCTTTGGTCTGTCCACAGCTCCCATGGAGTTCACAGTGATAGCCAAAGAGGTCAAGTGGCTAGCCATGAGACAGGGTATAAGGATCCACCAGTACCTAGACGACTGGTTGGTCAGGGCCAGGTCCCTCCAGGCTTGTCGTCAACAGACACAGAGCCTAGTAACACTTTGCAAGGCCCTGGGATGGTTAGTGAACCAGGAAAAATCAGAGCTGGAACCAAAACAAATTTTCAATTTCGTAGGCTACCAGTTCGACTTGAAACAGGGCAGAGTCAGACCCACCCAAGAACGTTGGCAGGGTCTACAGGTCAAGATACGGGAGATATTAGCCTCTCCAGTGTGCCCGGTCCGGAACTTTATGTCACTGATTGGGTTACTCACTGCCACAGAAAAACAAGTTCATATGGGCAGATGAGGCCTACACATGAGGCCTATACAGTGGCACCTCAAGAACAATTGGAGGATGCCGGAAACGTTGGAGAAGACCATCCCCATTCCAAAATCACTTCACCCACATCTGAAATGGTGGCTGGAGGAAGGCAATGTTATCAAAGGTCAGACCTTACACCCTCTAGCACATGCTCTGCAAATTTTTACAGACGCATCAAAAGAAGGGTGGGGCGCTCACTTAAACGAGCTTATGGGAAGGGGACATTGGTCACTCCCAGAGAGCAAACTGCACATAAACTACCTAGAGTTAAAGGCAGTCCTTCTGGCCTTAAAAGAGTTTCAAGGTCTCTGTACAAACAAGGTAGTTCTCATAGCTACCGACAACACCACTGAGGTAGCAAACATAAACAAGGAAGGGGGAATGAAGTCGGGCCCCCTGTGTGCTCTATTATGGAGGATACTAACCTGGTGTACCAGAAATCAAGTAACTCTCAGAGCCCGGCATATCCCCGGTCGTCTAAATGTCATAGCCGACAAATTATCCAGATTAGGTCAGACCATTCAAACAGAATGGTCTCTCCATCCGGAAGTATTCAAAGCAATATGCCACCGGTGGCACAGACCCCAAGTGGACCTCTTCGCCACCAGGTACAACAACAAGCTTCCACAGTTCGTTTCTCCAGTCCCAGACCCCCAGCCTTGGCTGACCCCCAGCCATTGCTGACAAATTGGGTAATTTTCCAATTAATGTCAGTAAAGATGAAAATCACACCCGTCTCCTGGACAGTTTCCATAGAGACAGACCCAAGGGTAGGAGGGGTATACCTTCCTGGAACTTGTCACTGGTGCTACACCAGCTGACAAAAGCACCCTTTGAACCCCTAAGGGAGGCCTCCCTAAAACACTTGACTTTCAAGACTGTTTTTCTCCTGGCCCTACGTTCGAGTAAACGTAGGAGTGAGATCCATGCATGGCTCCATAAGAACATCAGGCACCAGTCAGACTGGTCTAAGGTGTCTTTGTACCCCTCACCCAGCTTCCTATCCAAGAACCAGCTGGCCAAGGAGGGTCCAGAAAGTGTGGCCCCGGTAGTTATTCCAGCCCTGGCCCCTACTCTGGATAAATCACTCAAGGGTGACAGATCATTATGTCCAGTTAGAGCCCTGCACTACTATTTGGACAAGACCTCAGATCTCAGGCAGAACAAAGACCTAGTCTTTGTCTCCTTCAAGAAAGGTTTTGACAAAGATATCTCTCCTGCCACCATCTCCTCATGGATCAAACAGACTGTGATCCTATGTTATGAGCTCTCTGACCAGCAAGCCCTCACTCTACATCAGGTTAAAGCCCATGATGTAAGGGCCTTTGCTGCCTCTAAAGCTTTCCAATCTGGAATTTCTTTAGACCAAATCTTGTCAGCTTGCCACTGGAAATCTCACAACACCTTCACACAATTCTATCTGAAGGATGTGGCCTGGGCTGACTCAGAGCTTTTCCATTTAGGGCCGGTTGTGGCTGCTCAGCAGATCCACTAACAAGGCCAATAATGAGGAGATATCCTTGTAAATATGTACATAATGTATATACTCATACTTAGATAAGTATAAATCAATCAAAAAAAAAAAAACAAAAAAAAACAAAAAAACTGTGACATGCTTCCTTTGGGAGGTTTATTTCTTGGGATTGAACTCATCCCTCTCTTCCCTCCATTCAGAGCAGTAATGCTTAAAAAAGAGGGGGGGGGAGCAGTGTTGGTTAATTCAGCCGGGTAACCGGCGTTCTGGATACCGACTTAGGCCCTGTTGGGTTACCTGAATCAGGACTACCCAGGCCTCAACTTTGTTAGCTTTTGAGTTCACTCAAGTTTCCTAGTAACTTACCCGCCGACCAAGCGGTAGTTATTCAGCAATTGTCCATTGGACAGGATGTATTAACGCAATAAAATTGCAAATTTAATAAGTAAATTAAATTTTTATAAGTTAATACCCTATCCAATGGACAGACAAGGCCCTCCCAACCGGCCCCGCTATCAGCTTACTAGGGGTCTAATAGGTTTAGACAACGAAAAAGACGCCGTGACGTCATTCTGTCTAGACAGGAAGTATGCACGAGGCGACACCTGGCGAATGTATACTCTGTGACCGGTCCTGCCGGTATTTTATACAGAATGACTTTTTCTGTCGTTTGGCGGGACCGGTCGGGCCGACCGGTAAAGCAATTGTCCATTGGATAGGGTATTAACTTATAAAAATTTAATTTACTTATTAAATTTGCAAAATTATTAGACAATGTATTGTTTATAGTTGTATTAGTAAATTATTTTATTGCGTTAATACATTTTACCTAGTGGACGGATTCATTTGTCCGGCGCCCTGCTGGTCACGCCAAACGTTAGAAAAAAAACGTCCTGAGCTGGGCTCTGGTCGGGACCGGTAGTGTCCTGTTTACTCGCCAGGTGGCTGTATAGCCCGCCTGCCGGTACACTGCGCATGCTCGCGCATGCGCTCTTCCTCTTTTTGTTTGGCGCGAAAGGAGACAGTCAATTTTTTGACAAAGTTTTGATTTTGGATATTGTTAATTATAACAGTTGTTTTTTGCTACAAATTTTGTGTCAAGTTATTATTAAAGTATCATGGCATCTCCAGGGAATCTTAAAGGACAGAGGCGTGGCACGTGTGGCCATGCAATGGCTGCCTTTGACTTGCATGAAAAGTGCGCGCGATGTCGTGACAAGAAGATTGGAGAGGACCCCTGTGTCAAAGGTCTGGATTGTTTAATTTGTGAAGGTTTTAATGACTCAACGTGAGACCTTGTCAACCCCTGCTTATAAGATCCGTAAAGACAGGAGGTCTGGAGCTTTGGTGTCCCCTAAGGACGTTACTGTAGTCAGTTCTGTTGAGATGGAAGGACATGCTTCTCCACCGTCTGCGCAAAGATATACGAGTGGGTAAGGAGTTGGTTTTCGTATCCTTCCGCCTGGGTTTTCAGAAGGATATCGTACTAGCTACAATTTCTTCTTGGATTAAGCAGACAGTTCTCTTGTGTTATCAGCTGTCAGATGAAGAGGCTCAAAACCTACATCAAGTGAGAGCTCATGATGTCAGGGCCTTTGCAGCTTCTAAGCCTTTTCAGGGAGGGGTCTCTTTGGACCAGATCCTTTCAGCCTGTCACTGGAAGACTCACAACACTTTCACACAATTCTATCTCAAGGACTTGGCTTGGGCTGATTCCGAACTGTACCATTTGGGTCCCATTGTGGCTGTACAGCAGGTCCACAATGATTAGTTTCGGGTTTTTCTTGATGTGTACATATGTATATATATAAAAAAAAAAAAAAAAAAACCAAAAAAAAAAACGAGTTCCTGGATGGCCATGATCCTAAGTGGTTCCAGGGGCTCTTAAGGTATTCCTTTGGTCCTGATCTTTTCCTCTACTTGGTATTGTAACCTTTCCCCTCTGTCGTCCTGTGCACTCCGGTGGAGTTTTTACACAGGTTTCATAAAAAAAAAAAGGGGGGGGGGGGGGGGGGGGGGGGGGGGGGGGGGTAGCAGAGGTGTTTCCTATGGTGGGTTTATTTGTTTATTTAACCATTACCAGGTCCACCTCAAGAGATACCAAGAATTTTTGGAGATTTCCCCTTGTGGCTACCCTCCATCCACTGGGTAGTTATTCTGCATCTGTCCACTAGGTAAGATGTATTAACACAATAAAATGGACAATTTAATAGTAAATTAAATTTTTATAAGTTAATACCTTACCTAGTGGACAGGGGGATTCCCACCCTACCTTCCCCGCTATTCTAAGCCAAAGGGGTTTTTTCTAAGGTAGATAACAAAAAGAGGAAGAGCGCATGCGCGAGCATGCGCAGTGCACCGGCAGCCGGGCTATACAGCCACCTGGCGAGTAAACAGGACACTACCGGTCCCGACCAGAGCCCAGCTCAGGACGTTTTTTTTCTAACGTTTGGTGTGACCGGCAGGGCGCCGGACAAATGCATCTGTCCACTAGGTAAGGTATTAACTTATAAAAATTTAATTTACTATTAAATTTTCTATTTAATGGACTGATAATAATAACTCTGTATATTTCTTATAGATAATGATAAAATGATAAATTTGATTTTAATGATAATTGTGTATAGCTATTGTTACTGTATGCTTGTTAGGGTTTTTCCTTAAGCTGAAATAAACTGTGGCTGGTGAAAACACTGCTTCCATTGAACCTTTTACCATGGTCACAAATGGCCTTTTGAACCCCTCAAAGAGGCCTCCTTGAAGCATCTGCCCTTCAAGACCTATTCCTCTTAGCTCTGGGTTTAGGCAACTTTAGCAGTGAGATCCATGCTTGGCTAAAGATAAACATCAGACACCAGACAGACTGGTCCAAGGTGTCTCTCCATCCAACTTTCACTTGAAGAACCAGCTGGCTAAAGAGTGTCCAGACAGTGTGAACTCAGTGGTTATTTTGGCCCTGGCCCCAACTCTGGATAAGTCACGCAAGCCTGATAGGTCCCTGTGTCTGGTCAGAACACTACGCTACAATCTGGACATTACCAAGACCCCAGGCAGAGTATATAACTGGTCTTTGTCTCTTTTAAGAAAGGCCACTCCTGCCACTGTCACATCATAGATCAAGCAGACTGTAGCCCTATGAGCTCTCTCTCAAGAGGCCCTTAAGTCCCTCAAGTTAAAACCCATGATGTTGGGTCTTCCATAGAACAGTCATTATTAGCCTGTCACAGGACAATATGTCCCAATCTGTAAGTCGCCCTATTGAGACCAAATACGGTGTTTGGTGGATAATTAAAGCTTATTATTAAGCGTCCCGCAAGGGACGCTTGTTTGTGTATGGGAGACCTTCAGGCTCTGGCGGCTCCGCATTTTGTTTTTCTTATAACTCTGTAACCGTTAGGCGGATTCTTTTCAGATTTGGCAGGTTTAGGCAGTAGCCTTGGGGAATTTTTTTGAATATGCTGCAGTGACATTTCAACCAATCAGAGAGGTCACATGATCAAAAATGTCTTTTCGATGGGGAAGCTTGTCCGGATGATAACTTGAAAGGAATTTTATCAATTCACCTGAAACTTGGCAAATACATTCATTCTATTGAAATCTGGAAATCATTAGATTTTGGCATTGATTGGTTAAGAAATGGCCGAGTAATTAATGATTAATTAATCATTATGAATTTTCCAAATAAGGAAAACACAAAAATGCTTATATCTCAAAAACTGTGCTAGATAGAGTGATGTTGACGAAATTTTTGACCCGCAGAGTATCTCTGCAGAATAGTTATCCCAATTTTGAAAAAATTTTTGTTTCACCAAAAATGGCGGCCATTTTGAATTTTCGAATTTTTCGCAAAAATTGCAAAACATAAAAATGCTTATATCTCGAAAACCGTACTAGATAGAGCGATTTCGATGAATTTTTGACCCACAGGGTATCTCTGCAGAGTAGCCATGCCTATTTTCAAAGAAATTTTGTCTCGCTAAAAATGGCGGTCATTTTGAATTTTCGAATTTTTCGCAAAAATTACAAAACATAAAAATGCTTATATCTTAAAAACCCTGCTAGATAGAGCGATTTCGACGAAATTTTTGACCCGCAGGGTATCTCTGCAGAGTAGCCATGCCTATTTTCAAAAAAATTTTGTCTCAGCCAAAATGGCGGCCATTTTGAATTTTCGAATTTTCGCAAAAATTGCAAAACATAAAAATGCTTATATCTCGAAAAGCCTGCTAGATAGAGCGATTTCCACGAAATTTTTGAGCCACAGGGTATCTCTGCAGAGTAGCCATGCCAATTTTCAAAAAAATTTTATCTTGCCAAAAATGGCGGCCATTTTGAATTTTCGAATTTTTGCACAAAAATTGCAAAACACAAAAATGCTAATATTTTGAAAACCGTGCTAGATAGAGCGATTTCGACGAAATTTTTGATCTTCAGGGTATCTCTGCAGAGCAGCTATCCCAAAGAGCTTTCACTTGGTGAAGTTTCAGACCCATAGCTAATTGCTCACCTACTCAAAATGAGTAAATGTGAAATACCTCTAAAAGTATTGCAGATAGCCAATTTTTCTCAAATAACTCATTCACCTACTTTTGGGAGAGCTTTCACTTAGTGAAGTTTCAGACCCGTAGCTAATTACTCACCTACTCAAAATGAGTAAATGCTAATTATCTCAAAAACTATTGCGGATACCCAATTTTTATCAAATAACTCATTCATGTACTTTTGGGAGAGCTTTCACATGGTGATGTTTCAGACCCGTAGATAATTACTCACCTACTCAAAATGAGTAAATGCGAATAATCTCTTAAAAGTATTGCAGATAGCCAATTTTTCTCAAATAACTCATTCACCTACTTTTGGAAGAGCTTTTACATGGTGAAGTTTCAGACCCATAGCTAATTACTCACCTACTCAAAATGAGTAAATGCGAATTATCTCTAAAAGTATTGCAGATGGCCAATTTTTCTCAAATAACTCATTCACCTACTTTTGGGACAGCTTTCACTCCGTGAAGTTTCATACCCATAGCTAATTATTTACCTACTCAAAATGAGTAAATGCTAATTATCTGTAAAAGTATTGCGGATACCCAATTTTTATCAAATAACTCATTCATGTACTTTTGGGAGAGCTTTCACATGGTGAAGTTTCAGACCCATAGCTAATTACTCACCTACTCAAAATGAGTAAATGCAAATTGTCTCTAAAAGTATTGCAGATAGCCAATTTTTCTCAAATAAATCATTCACCTACTTTTGGGAGAGCTTTCACTTGGTGAAGTTTCAGACTCATAGCTAATTACTCACCTACTCAAAATGAGTAAATGCTAATTATCTCTAAAAGTATTGCAGATAGCCAATTTTTCTCAAATAACTCATTCACCTACTTTTGGGAGAGCTTTCACTTGGTGAAGTTTCAGACCCATAGCTATTTATTCACCTACTCAAAATGAGTAAATGCGAATTATCTGTAAAAGTATTGCGGATACCCAATTTTTATCAAATACTCATTCATCTACTTGTGGGAGAGCTTTCACATGCTGAAGTTTCAGACCCGTAACTAATTACTCCCCTACTCAAAATGAGTAAATGCGAATTATCTCTAAAAGTATTGCAGATAGCCAATTTTTCTCAAATAACTCATTCACCTACTTTTGGAAGAGCTTTCACACACGAAAATGAAAAATTGTGAATATCTCGGAAAAGCTATTTTTTCTCCTTTAATGCTCGGCGGGAGATACACACCGCGGCAGTGATCTTGACAAAAATTTTTGTCTCCCCAAAAATGGTGGCCATTTTGAATTTTCAAAGTTTTTGCAAAACACAAAAATGCTTCTATCTCGAAAACCGTGCTATATGGAGCGAACTCAACAAAAGTTTTGACCTGCTGGGTATCTCTGCAGAGTAGCCATGCCAATTTTCAAAATATTTTTGTCTCGCCAAATATAGCGGACATTTTTAATTTTTTGATTTTTTGCAAAACACAAAAATGCTTATATCTTGAAAACCGTGCTAGATAGAGCAGACTTCGCTGACTTTGGTTGCCACAACAGTATAAGGCTAGAAACGAAGCATTTTCTTAATACTTTAGCACTCACCTTTATATCCTTTTCAGGACGCTTTGTTTTTGCTATGCAAAAACATTATCTTTTTTTTTTGCGAGCGATCCTCTAGTTTTCTCTGGTTTGTTGTGTTTATTTCACAAACATTATGAATAACATCTATAAATTATAAATGTGTTATCCTTTTTTTCAGACCAAAGCATGGAGGCAGATTTTGTATTGGTGAACGAAAACGCTACAGATCATGCAACATACAGGTACTGGTTGGAGCATACATCTTTTTCTAAATCGTTAAAAGGGAAAGTTTTCATTCCAGAACCAAAAATCATTTGAAATTTCGCTTTTGACATATTTATTAGTGTTGTCTGTAGGAATAGACAAACCTAACCGGCTACTGAGGTATTGTGAGGTACTATATACCACCCACTTGGCAGTGAAATTCTCTATAGACTCTAATATTCACAGCGGTGTGACAACTGATATGTTTATTACGTATGTGCAACTTACATTGCATGTGATTCATGCCAGAATAATATTTCACACAGAAATGACTGATTTTAAATGCTCTTTGACCATTTGACGTCGATTCAACATCTTTTTAAAACTTTGGATGTGAAAAGTCAATTCTCGTGTTAAGAATTGATTTTGTGAATCAAAAATAAAACATACAAGATACATTATTTTCCTTATATTTACAGATACTTAACATTTTATTTTTATAAGTATATCTTAGGCAAAACTAAAGACCAAGTGCTTTGTAGACTTTATTAGAGATGGAACAAACTGGCATCTCAAGAACTTCACCATCCATCTGACTACTGTGATAATTGTAAACACTTTTTGTAGGGTTTAAAACAATGTTCTTAAAGTTTATTATGTCCACCCCACTTTCTTCTATCTCCTTAACCGTGCGAGATAGAGCGATTTCGTCGAAATTTTCAACCCACAGGGTATCTAAGGAATGTACTCTTTGCAATTTTCAAAAAATTTTCCCCTCCCCAAAATTGGCAGCCATTTTGAATTTTCGAATTTTTGCCAAAAATGGCAAAACACGAATTTGCTTCTATCTCCTTAACCGTGCGAGATAGAGCGATTTCGTCGAAATTTTCAACCCACAGGGTATCTAAGGAATGCACTCTTTGCAATTTTCAAAAAATTTTCCCCTCCCCAAAAATGGCAGCCATTTTGAATTTTCGCCAAAAATGGCAAAACACAAATTTGCTTCTATCTCCTTAACCGTGCGAGATAGAGCGATTTCATCGAAATTTTCAACCCACAGGGTATCTCAGGAATGTACTCTTTGCAATTTTCAAAAAATTTTCCCCTCCCCAAAAATGGCGGCCATTTTGAATTTTCAAATTTTTGCCAAAAATGCAAAACACGAATTTACTCCATAACCGTGTGAGATAGAGCGATTTCGTCGAAATTTTCAACCCACAGGGTATCTAAGGAATGTACTCTTTGCAATTTTCAAAAAAAATTCCCCTCCCAAAAAATGGCGGCCATTTTGAATTTTAGAATTTTTGCCAAAAATGGCAAAACACAAAATTGCTTCTATCTCCTTAACCGTGCGAGATAGAGCGATTTCGTCGAAATTTTCGACCCACAGGGTATCTAAAAGATGTACTCTGCAATTTTCAAAAAATTTTCCCCTCCCCACATATGGCGGCCATTTTGAATTTTTGCCCAAAATGGAAAAACACAAATATGCCTTAACCGTGCAAAATAGAGTTATTTCGTTGAAATTTTCGACCCATAGGGTATCTAAGAAATGTACTCTTGGCAATTTTCAAAAAGTTTTCCTTTTCCCAAAAATGGCGGTTTTAAGCATCATTGATATATTTTACAAATGAAACAGGGTCTTGTAAGACTACTGTACAATTTTGGCAAAAGGTTCATGGGTGGACATTACACATGATAATGTGTGTTCTTCTATGCTATCCTGTTTCTATTCGCACCTACTATCAACAGGGCGTCCTATTTCTAGTTAATTTTTGTGGGAGGTTGAATGTAAATGTGGGTATGTTTTGGAACAGGGGTGAGCTCTTGTTGAAAATATGAAGGTCTTTTGATGAAAATGAAGATTGTGCAGATATAATTATTGGACAGGACACTTTGTGGGTTATCATTGGTCAAAGTCTCATTAGAAATTGTTAATAGTTCAGTTTTTGTGTCATAATTCCCTGAAAATGATAGCCTCTAGTGAGAGTTGAACTCACGACCCCTGGTTTACGAGACCAGTGCTCTAACCACTGAGCTATAGAGGCTAAGATAGTAACAGTAAGGCTATGTATCTGTGTATATGTTGCAGTATTGAAATCTCACCATAAGTTGTACATTTTCTAATATTAATCGCCAAAGTTGTTGATAATTGAGGGAAACTACATTTTGAAATATGATTATTGGTAGGGCTGGGACGGGTGCTGAAAAACGGCACGGAGTACTCGCCCTCTGACAACCGGCCCGAATTCGAGTAACCGCGAGATTTACTTTCTACCATTAGAAGTCTTCTGTAAACAAATAGTCGGTTCCTGAAATGAAACTTTTGAAGAAAAACATCTTCTTTTTGACCAGATATTATAGAATGTAGAATAAATTATACGTTTTTAAGTTAAAATAAAAACTTTATTTGACAGTATTTGACGATAATGCTGAAATGTAACATATTTTACAAAGCGTTTCATTATGTGGGCGATAATACAATACCTCGCAAGTAACCGAGTATTTAAAATGGACTCGAGTACTAGCAAAGATCGACTCGTCTATCGAGGCTCAAGTACCCATTCGCAGCCCTGATTATTGGTAATATTTTTTTCAATTTTAAAAGATTTATAGTTTGTTGGTAAATCATAAATAGCCCCTAATGAGATTTGAACTCATCACCCCTGGTTTACAAGACCAGTGCTCTAACCACTGAGCTATAGAGGCTTCACATTCACAAACTTTGCTAAGTTTTGAATTTGATTTAATCATCATAGATTAAAAAACCACAAATCAATGAAAGCTGGAGTGAAGTTATAGATTTTACAAAGTGTGTGTTTTGTGGAAGGCAAATGATATTTATTGTGATTTTGTGTTATTATTTGTAAGTGATTTGATAATGTTGTGACATAAATAACTATCATAAGGAATTGATTCAAAAAATGCACTCGTCAGCCTAAAAATGAAATTTAAACCCCGAGTTTGCAAAACAAGTACTCTAACCCCTGATCTGTAGAAGACACCTTACTGTAGGTCAGTTGAAAAGATTTTTGAGCAGGTGGAAAAAAACTGTAACAGTCCGAGCCTGGCTATTTTCTATATCATTGAAGACCCAAAAGGGAAATTGAATACTGTAAGAAATCAATTTCCAAATGTTTGCATTTGTGTGAACTATTTTTGTATCATTTTCAAAGAGAAAAGGTATCTTGATCACAAGTATCATGTAATTAGTAAGGGATGGAGTGATTGTTAACTCATTTCATACTTGAATGATTATGCCCTGGTAGACATTTTGTGCCTTGTCTTGTTTGGTTTATTTTAACCGTACATCATTGCTTGCAATCCTGATGGTTCAGGTCTTATGAACTGTTGCTGTTAGTGGTGGTCCGCGGATTTGACGGAAGATCGATTCGACATCTTTTTAAAACTTTGGATGTGAAAAGTCAATTCTCGTGTTAAGAATCAATTTTGTGAATCGAAAATAGAACATACAAAATACATTATTTCCCTTATATTTACAGATACTTAACATTTTATTTTTATAAGTGTATCTTAGGCAAAACTAAAGACCAAGTGCTTTGTAGACTTTATTAGAGATGGAACAAACTGGCATCTCAAGAACTTCACCATCCATCTGACTACTGTGATAATTGTAAACACTTTTTGTAGGGTTTAAAACAAGGTTTTTAAAGTTTATTAATTTTTGTGGGAGGTTGAATGTAAATGTGGGTATGTTTTGAAACCGGGGTGAGCTCTTGTTGAAAATATGAAGGTCTTTTGATGAAAATGAAAATTGTGCAGATATAATTATTGGACAAGACACTGTGGTTTATCATTGGTCAAAGTCTCATTAGAAATTGTTAATAGTTCAGTTTTTGTGTCATAATTCCCTGAAAGTGATAGCCTCTAGTGAGAGTTGAACTCAGGACCCCTGGATTACGAGACCAGTGCTCTAACCACTGAGCTATAGAGACTAAGATAGTAACAGTAAGGCTATGTATCTGTGTATATGTTGCAGTATTGAAATCTCACCATAAGTTGTACATTTTATTGCGTTAATACATCCTATCCAATGGACAATTGCTAATCCGGTCGGCGCAGACCGGCCCGCCAAACGACAGAAAAAGTCATCTTATATGAGCGCATAATGCCCTCACAAGCTGGCCGGTCCCAGTGTGCACTCGCCAGGTGGCGTGTAGTACTTCCTTGCTGCCTAGACAATGTGACGTCATAGCATCTTTTTCGTTTGGCGCGTGCACAGTTCAGACGGATTTTATTTGATATATATTTCTTCAAGTTTTAAAGTGGAGGTAACTTTTATTTCATTGTGTGTCACTTAAATATATTACATAGATCTCATAGAACTAGTTATGTCTTCCCCGGGACAAAAACATGGTGGTTGTGGCCATTTAATGGCCAGTTTCGATACACACAGTTTTTGTGCTAGATGCAGGGAGAAAAGTAAGGGACCTGATCCCTGCGTTTCTAAGAGTGAATGTCATGCTTGCGGATTATTAACAGAGGATCAACGTATTCAGTTATCCACCCCAAGCTATAGAATTAAGAAAGAAAAACGAGAATTGAAGAAAACAAGTGACACTCCACAAAAGAACTCTGACAGTTCCTCCCTCATCGACCCGTCCTCTGTGATGGTAGTGGGGGCTGTGGACGACCAGGGGAACTTGCAGTCCCCTGGTTCGAGTTCTGGATCTGACAAGAAGAAAAAGGACAAGAAAACCAAGCCTAAATCTTCAGATAAGCCCTCTTAAGTCGCTTGACAAGCCCTCCAGATCCTCTACTGATACAAGGATCGATGAGTTGGATAAAAAATGGGCTGATCGTTTTAATAGGCTCGAAGCTTTACTTCTCGCCAAGTCCATTGACCAGCCAGAGCCGACCTTTCAGGCTCCTAAAGTTGCACCTACCCACCCACCTCCAGTTGGTGCCGTTAAGTCTTCTGCCCCATTCATCCGACCTCCAACCGACCAACCGACCAATGCAGATTTGTCTGGTACCGGCCACTCAACCCCACAGGGACAGGCTACCAGCAGATCGCCTCAGGATATGAAGACTAAGCGTACTTCGGATACAGACTTGTCTTATGCTCAACATTCCTCCAAGAAACAGTTAGCTAGCAAGTCGTCTCAACACCAGCTTCCTACCGGCCGACCTTCAGATTTGTCTGGCACCGACCCCCCTGCTCTTCAGGTTATCAGCAAATCGACCTCAGCACCGGCCAGGGACCAGAGTCCCTCATCTATGGATACAGGATCAGACAGTGATTCCTCAGACCGACCACCGGTCGACCTCTTTGTTGAAGAAGGGGAGCTTTCTGATCCGGACCAGGACCCTAATAGTGACCCCGACCAAATTTTATCTGAGGAACAGAACTATAGAGAGACCTTAAGAGGCGTTCGTTCCTACATGGGGTGGAATCAAATTCCTGACATTATTCCTGACATTATTCCTGACTTTATTCAAAAGATTTTTGTTCTGTATCAATAACATATTTAAATGGTGATACTTTGTTTTGCTGGAACAAAGAATTGTTAAAATACTGAAAAATGAAACTAACTTAAAACAGTAACAATGAATAACATAATTGAATTTATGAGTTAAAAAACTACCATCTGAAGGAATGACCAACACAAAATTAAAATCTTTATTAAAAGATTATGTGGTTGCCACTTCACTGTTTAATGGTGTATTCTTTTCTTGTGGTGTTTGTATCAATACCTTGCTTAATAGGTGATAGCTTCCTTGTTCGAGCAAGCAACTGTTATAAATACAAAAAAGATGAGATGCAAATATGCATGAAAACGATGAATTTACAGTGAATACTCTGACCAACATAAAGGTAAACTCTTTATTAAATTTGTGTGGTTGATACTTCAATATTCTTTAGTGTAAAGAACCGTGTATAATGTCTTAATGTATTGAAAATAAAAATTCAATTTGATTTTCATAACCTATTTTGGAAGAATAATTTGAAAGGTTGAAATAGCAAAGCAAAATAACTATTGAATTCATACATGGCAATTAATAGTTTGCTTATGTTCATGTAAACAATGGACTTTTTATACCAAATCTATCACAAGCATCCTCAACTCCAGTGATCAATCACAAATGTGTCCATAACTTGCATACTTCACCATTATGTTCTCAAATAATTCATTATGAACTCTTCCAAAGTTCAAAATGTTTAGAGGTCATGTTAGTGAAAAATTTCCCAATTATCATTAATGTATATTCTGTAATATATATATGCTTAGTAACATTCAAATGCTAATGCAGCTTTAATTTCAAATTAAGTTTTTTGGATAACTCATGTACATAGTAGTTAGTTTTTCTCTTGTTTATTTTAAGTATACACTTTCCTCTTTCACCGGTCGTCTCTGTCTTAATTTTTGTTGCATGTTCAATGACTGTATTCATGTGCATTTATATTTACCTGCAATGCAAAATTTATTACAAAGTTTAATTGTTTGCAAGGATATAAATATATTAAAATATGGCTGACTCATCAAGAATTAAAGTGTTATCTGCAAATTGTCAGGGGCTTCGTAACATGGAAAAAAGGGTTGATGTTCTTTCCTATTTCAAAGAAACTGGAGCTTCAATTGTCTGTTTACAAGATACTCACCTGTTGATGAAAGATATAGCTTCAGTTAAAGATATTTGGCCAGATTGTTACTTACATGGCATAAAAACAAACTCTCGTGGAGTAGCAGTATTGTTAAACAACAATTTTGACTATACAGTTTCTAAATGCCACAAGGATAAAAATGGCAACTATTTGCAGCTTTTGCTAACTTGTAACTCGATGAAGATAAATCTAGTAACAATTTATGCGCCAAATCATGATGATCCAAGTTTTTTTGAAGAAATAAAAGAATTAGCAAATAGTGAAGAAGCTGATTATGTCATAATCTGTGGAGATTTTAACTTGGTAATAGATCCACAAAAAGACTGTCAAAATTATCTCCACTTAAATAATCCAAAGGCTAGGTCAGTTGTCTTAAACATTGTAAACGATTTAGACTTGATAGACATATATAGATCACTCAATCCAAACACCAAGCGTTATACTTGGAGAAGAAAAAATCCTTTAAAACAGGCAAGGTTGGATTTATTCTTGGTATCAAATTCAATGAGTGACTTGGTTTCAAAAAGTACAATCCGATCAAGTTATAGATCAGATCACTCTATCCTTGAATTGGACATATCACTTCACAAGTTTAAAGCTGGTAGAGGAATTTGGAAATTCAACAATAGTTTATTAAAGAACAAGGATTACTTAGATACAGTTAACAAGTGTATAGAAGAAGAAACAATTAAATATGCTGTCCCAATATATAACCTTGATTTTTTAAAAAATAACTTGGGTAATATCGAATTTACTATTGAAAAAGACATGTTTCTGGAAATGCTATTTATGCGTATACGAGGTGAAACAATCAAATTTGCCACATACCTCAAGAAAAAAAACAATAAGGAGGATAAAAGGCTATCCAATGATATAGAATTTTTAGAAAATGTACAAGATCAGACAGGAAAAAATTCAAAACTTTTGGAAGATAAAAGGCTAGAATTGCATAAATTGCGTGAAAACAAGGTCAAAGGTCAAATGGTAAGAGCACATTTGCAGTGGTTGGACCAGGGGGAAAAACCCACCAGTTTTTTTTGTAAATTGGAAACCAAAAACTATGTTGATAAAACCATCAAAAGAATACAAACCCCTGATGGCTCTATTATCACAGAACAAAGTAAAATATTACAAAAAGTGCAAGAATTTTACAGTAAACTTTTTGAAAACAAGGACAATTCTCTTAAATCAATGGCTACTTCAAAAATACCTGAATTGCAGTATTTTAAAAAAAATGACAGTTCAAACTTGGGTGGAGAAATTACAACGCATGAACTGGGGAAAGCATTAAAAAAGATGAAAAACAACAAATCACCTGGAATAGATGGTATTTCGGCTGATTTTTTAAAAGTTTTTTGGGTAAAACTTAAGTATCACATAAAAAATGCAATTAATTCCTCTTATATTAAAGGTACATTACCTATTTCTTGGCGCCAAAGCATAATAACATGCTTACCAAAAGGTAACAAACCCAGACAATTTTTGAAAAACTGGAGGCCAATATCTCTCCTTTGTGCAGTTTATAAATTAATATCTGGTGTTATAGCTGAAAGAATCAAGCCATGTCTCGACAAAATTATCTCAAAGAGCCAAACTGGATTCATTAAAGGAAGGTATATAGGGGAAAGCATACGCACCATTTATGATTTAATGCATCTTACAGAAAAGAAGAAAATTCCTGGGTTGGTTATGTTAATAGATTTCGAAAAGGCCTTTGATTCTGTGTCATGGAAGTTTTTATATTCTACTTTAGCCTTATTTGGATTTGATGAGGCCTTTATAAGTTGGATCAAATTATTTAATAATAACATCACTGCCTTTGTGTTACAATGTGGTGTCCTCTCGGACCCAATACATATTGGACGTGGCTGTAGGCAAGGTGACCCTATTTCACCTTACCTGTTCCTGTTAGTTGCAGAAGTTTTAAATATTTTAATTGAAAATAATGTTGACATAAAAGGAATTTGTGTGGGAGCCTATTCATTTAAAATGACACAATTTGCAGATGACACCACAATACTTCTTGATGGAAGCCACAAATCCTTGCAGACAGCATTAAATACATTGGAACTTTTTGGTTCATTATCAGGCCTTAAAATGAACACTGAAAAGACAAAAATAGTATGGATAGGCAGCAGAAAGCACTGTAGAGAAAAATTGAATATATCAGCAGATTTACAGTGGGGTGATGAAGAATTTTCATTTTTGGGAATTAACTTTTCAGTTAATTTGGATACTATACCTGAGCTAAATTTTGATATAGCAATGAACAAGGCTAAACAACTATTGAATTGTTGGAATAGTAGATATCTGACTCCTATTGGTAGGATAACTGTAATAAAAACAATGGTTTTGTCTAAATTTAATCACTTGTTTATGTCAATTGTGACACCCCCAAAAATTTTGGATGAGCTAAATAAATTGTTTTTCTTTTATTTATGGGGTGGAAAAACACACAAAGTCAAACAAAAGAGTGTTTGTGCAGACTATCTAAAAGGGGGGCTACGTATGGTAAATATCTATAACTTTGAAAAATCGTTAAAACTTGTCTGGATGAAAAACATCCTATCAAAATCCAAATCACCTTGGAATTTGTTACTGCAAGAGAGCTGTAAGAACCTAAAACAGATGATTTATATTGGACCTGAATGGTTTCAGAAACACAGAAAAGATGTTAATCCTTTTTAGTATGACGTTTTTGAAAATTGGATACTATTTTGTCGAAATCAAACGGTAAAAAGTGGTAAAGATTTGTTAAGTAGCAGCCTTTGGTGCAATAGACAAATATCTTCTGACAATATATTTTATGTGAATTGGTTTAAAAAGGGTATAACTGTTCTGGCAGACTTGCTAAATTCAAGTGGAAATTTTCTTGATCCAGGCGAACTAAAAATAAAGTACAATTTGAAATTTAATATTTTGAATTACTATACAGTAAAACATCTTGTCACACAATTTATGAAAAATAACAGGCTCCTCTTAAAAGAAAAGTTAGAAAGACCACATGTTCCTTTTCATATAAATGTTTTGTTGAATTTTGAAAAAGGAAGTAAAAATTTTTATTCAGGTCTATCTTATTATGGCTATGAGAATCCTAACAATGAAAATAAGTGGTCTCTTGTGCTAAATACCCAATTACATAATGATTTCTGGAAAATAGCTTACAAAATATGTTTTAAGACTATTCTTGACAATTCATATATCTGGTTTCAGTATAGAATTTTACATAGGATTCTGGGAACAAAATATTATTTATATAAACTAAAACTCAGTGAATCATTTTTATGTGGGATATGTGGTCAACAACAAGAAAGCATTTACCACTTATTTGCAGGATGTGAAAAAGTATTAGATCTCTGGAAAAATATCACAATTTGGTTCGAATTAAAACTCTCAATTAAAGTAAAGTTCAGTGATATAGAATTAATATTTGGTTATCAAAATTATGACCAAAACTTTTGGCCCTTGAACTTTATACTCCTGATTGCGAGACAGTATATTTTTCATTGCTCAAAATACAGTCATGACATTAACATATATAATTTGCAAAAGCTTGTTGAAGAGAAGTATGTGGAACAATATACCCTGTCCAAAATAAAAGATACAGTGCATATATTCAACAGAAATTGGTCTCATTGGAAACTGTTGTTTGAAAGCTGAAAATTTGAACAAACTTTGATTAATAACTTTGTAGTAGTTGTCTTTGTGTCTTTGTTATAACGTTTGTTATAAAGATAGTTAATGTGTAAAAACTTTGTAAGTTAAAAACTCTTTAAGGTGTTCGGTAGTATAAGATAACATAGCAGGTTATACGGAACATATACGTGTATATGTATACAATGGATGTAATTGTATTTATGTATTGCACACTTGTAATGTACAATCTTTTGTTTGTAAAAACTTGAAGAAAAATAAAAATAAATACAAAAAAAAATTCCTGACATAGAATCCACAGCTTCAACAGGGGAGGACAACCCCTTTGCTGGACCTCGCTCACAACCAGTTGGTAAAGTGTCCGTACGTTTACCCACAGATGACTGGCTATGTAACAAAATGGCCAAGCTCAATATCACACTAGTGGAGGGATATCCATCCCGCAGCTCTGAAGCTGGAGGTCTACTAAGGGACCAGTTTGTACGCCCATCCAAGTCCCAGTCAAAGTGGTATGGGTTATTCAGTGACCAAAAATCTCCTGCTGCCACCAGAGATTCGGTTACGTCGTGGAGTACAGACGCCTCCAAGCTAAACAGTTCATATAGCAGAATAGCCAGAGCTGCCGGCATTGCTGCAACTCCTCCTCCCTCCAGGCAGATTACACATGATAACTTGAGGAGATGGGAGAAATCAGCACGTGAGGCATCGACATTCTGTAACCAAGCTGCTGGGTTTAACAGATGCCTGTTGAAGGTGCAGGACAATATGCAAGGCCAATTAAAGTCTATCAGAGCTGAAATCAACAAAGGGAAGTGTTCGTCAAAATTCTCAAATGCTGTTGACGAATTACAATTTTCATTGCGTTAATACATCTTACCTACCAGACGATAGCTATAGCCCGGCGCCAGCCGGTCCCGCCAAACGAAAGAAAAAGACGTCCCGGGTTTCACCCCCGGCAGGACCGGCACACTACAATCCACTCGCCAGGTGGCCTAGTTCCTGCCTCACTCGCCAGAGGGACGTGACGTCATAGCATCTTTTTCGTTTGGCGCGATATTTAAAGTTGTGGATTTTTATCTGTGAACTCTTTAGTTTTTATATTTGTGTTATATCTGTTTAATTTGTGTCGGAAGTGTTGCCATTAGTTAACTGTTCTATCATGGCATCTCCAGGACAGAAAAAGGGTGCGTGTGGCCATATTATGGCTTCATTTGACAAACATAGTAGGTGTGCGCGTTGTCGCGAGAAAGGACAGGGTGATGACCCTTGTGTTCAAAATCTGCAGTGTGACTTTTGCAGTGTCCTTACCCCGGAGCAAGTGCTCAAGTTAAGTACTCCTACCTATAAACTCAGAAAGGAAAAGGCTAAAGCAAAGGAAGTGTTAGTCGATCCGTCTTCTGTGGTAGTACTTGATGCCCAGCCAGAACAAGAACCTGCTGTATCTGTTTCTTCTGCTCCGGATTTGTCCCTTCCTGTGCCTCAGTTTAAGAAAGATCTTCAGGAACTGGACGAAAAGTGGGCCACTCGTATGGCCAGGCTTGAGGCGCTTATCACTTTAGGACATCGCTCCTCACCTTCTGTACAAAATCCAACATTTTCTCCGGTCAAAGTACCGGTCTCTCATGCTGCTCCAGCAGGTGCTCTTTCCCAGACACCCTTTTTTGTCTCTACTTCGGCTTCTTCCGGCCCAGCCGGTCCGGCTGTTGGCCCGGATGAGCCTAGAGATCAGGATTTTTCATTTGCTGACGGACAATCTCCACTTCAAAACCTCTACCCGGAAGCAGAACCTATGTTTAAACACCCTGCTCCGGTGGCTACTGTGTCGTCAGCTGCTATGTCTGCTTCCTCTCAAGCTGCATTTCAACAACCTTCTTCCGGCTCCGGGCCGGTCACCTTCCGCGATGTCAATCCTCAGGAAACATTTGAAGAGGGTGAGTTATCTGACGCAGAGGAATCCCCAGACTTAGAAACCTCAGACCCGGACCGGGTCCTCAGTGAAGATCAAAATTACCGCGAGACTGTGAGAGGCGTCCGCGCGTTCATGGGATGGACACACATTCCTGACCTGGAGTTTTCTCCTCAATCCCGCACTGATAATCCTTGGGCAGGTCACCGTTCTCAACCTGTGGGCAAGATTTCTGTGGATCTTCCTCCGGAAGATTGGTTGTGCCGAAAACTAGAAACTCTAAACCTTGTACTGATAGAAGGATATCCTTCAAAATCTAGTGATCCAGGTGGCCTGCATGTGGACCAATTCCTCAGACCCCCCAAATCCCAGAGCAGATGGTATGGGATACACCCGGCGGAGCCTACAGATCCAACTAGGCCGGGTAAATCAGTGAATTCTTGGCCAAATGATGCGGCGAAGATCAATAGTTCATTCCCCAGGATTTCAACCATATCTTCTGCATCTCCTCAGCCTCCATCCCGCCCACTATCACAAGACACTATGCGTAAGTGGGAGAAAGCAGCAAAAGAGTCTTCATATATTTGCAACCAGTCAGCGGGGTTTAATCGCTGTATTACCAAAATACAGGATGCCTTCCAAGAACAATTGCATATTTTACAAAGTGAACTTAAGAAAGGCAAGTCTTCGGTCAAAGCTCAAGGTGCATTGGATGAACTTTTGTATTTATCTTCATTTAACCAGAATGTCAGTTTCGCCATGGGTAAATCTCTACAACATTTGGCAGACTTTACATTTGTGCAGATGGCAAATTTGACCCTACTCCGTAGGGATTCATACTTGGAAGCTGTGAAACCGGGGATTAAACCAGATACTTTCAATTCCTTGAGAAATTGCCCCCTGAATGGATATGGGTTATTTCCAGATGCTGCTATTAGAAAAGCTGAGGATGAAATAAACCAATTAGAGGCTTCCCGACGTACTTCCCAGCCCGGCCCGGGCCGCGGGGGGTTCGCCGGTAGAGGCAGAAAACAGAGATACCAACCCTACAGTACTGGTTGGAAACCTCAAGACACTGCTAAAACAACTTCTCAAGCCGGAAAGGAACTACCAGCTTGGAAAGCGTTTGGTTCCCGCAATAGAGGCCGGGGCAGAGGCCGGGGTGGTCAACCCGGACGTGGTACCAAGATGGCTCATGAGAAGACACAGTATAAATGACAATTACTGCAAGTCAAGTCCGGTGCCGGTGGCCCGGCCAGTCAGTTCTGTTCAGAGTGTCATAACAAGAAACTCTTTTGTATCTGTTCCAACAAATGTTTCTTATCATGTTGTATGTCGTGTACCTACTGTAACAAGGTGGCAGTCGCAAAAGAAAGACGTAAGGCCAAAATCAAAGATCAAAAGTCAAATAAAGTGTGTGAAAAGTGCTTCTTTTGTCGGTCACTTTGTTTCTGCTCCAAATGTTCCAAATGTCCCCAATATTGCAAGTGTCCAACCAGTGGGGGGACGTCTTCAGAGTTTTTGGGAAATATGGGCTCACAAGGGTGCAAACCCAAAAGTAGTGTCCATATTAAAGGAGGGTTATGTTCTTCCCTTCAAAGTAAGACCTCCCTTAGTAAGGGATCCCCTGATAGTAAGTGGCTATGCAAACCCCATCAGAGACTCCCACTTGCAAGCAGCTGTACAAGCTCTGATCGAGAAAAAGGCAGTAGAGAGGGTCAGGGTTCAAACCTCACTAGCCTTTTTCAACAGACTGTTCATTGTCCCAAAGCCGAACCACAAGTGGCGGCCAATCTTGGATCTCAGTACTCTAAATCAGTTTTTATGCGTAAAAACATTCAAAATGGAGACTCCAGAGACAATCCGGACCTCTCTACAACAAGAGGAGTGGGTGACATCGCTAGACTTCAGCGACGCCTACTTCCACATCCCAATTCACTACACATCCCGAAAATTCCTCAGGTTCCACTTTCAGAACCAGTCGTACCAGTTTCGGGCACTTCCCTTTGGCCTGTCAACAGCTCCCATGGAGTTCACTGGTGTGGTCAAAGAGGTCAAGTTAATGGCTCAGTCACAGGGTATAAGAATCCACCAGTACCTAGACGACTGGTTGATTCGAGCCCCTACCAAAGAATCTTGCCACCAGGGAACCCAGTCCCTCCTAGCCCTTTGCCAGGAGTTGGGCTGGATGGTAAACATGCAAAAATCAGAACTGGAACCCCAACAAGTCTTCGACTTCGTAGGCTACCAGTACGACCTACTCAACGGAGTAGTCAGGCCTACTCAAAATCGTTGGGAAGCCCTTCAACAGAAAATAACAGTGCTTTTACAGAACAGATCTTGCCGAGTGAGAACTTTCATGTCTCTTATAGGTCTTCTCACTGCGACAGAAAAACAGGTGACCCTAGGCAGACTGCACATGAGACCTATTCAGTGGCACCTCAAGAAACACTGGAGAGTCCCAGAATCTCTGGAAAAGGAGATCCCAATTCCGAGGTCTCTCCATCAGTACCTGCAGTGGTGGACCCAAGAGGAAAATGTCCTAAAGGGTCAGCCCTTACACCCCCTGCGACACGCAGTTCAAATCTTTACAGACGCCTCAAAAGAAGGCTGGGGTGCTCACTTAGGCGACTTCACAGCAAGCGGTACTTGGTCAGTGCCCGAAAGCAAGTTGCACATAAACTTCTTAGAACTAAAAGCCGTGTTGTTAGCACTAAAAAGATTCCAACATTTA
Source organism: Sabellastarte sp. h YS-2021 (assembly GCA_964017235.1). NCBI lineage: Eukaryota > Metazoa > Annelida > Polychaeta > Sabellida > Sabellidae > Sabellastarte > Sabellastarte sp. h YS-2021. The sequence continues at coordinate 180,155,220 of OZ024929.1, read as the reverse complement.
GTGCAAGGAAAGGTCGTCCTGATTGCCACAGACAACACCACGGTTGTGGCATACATCAACAAGGAAGGAGGTATGAGGTCAGGCTCACTCTGTGCCCTTCTTTGGCGGCTCCTATGTTGGTGCAGCCTCAATCAAATAGTACTGAAGGCCAGACACATTCCAGGCCGTCTGAATGTAATTGCAGACAAATTGTCTCGCCAAAGGCAGGTCATTCAGACGGAGTGGTCCCTCCATCAAGAGACCTTCGACCTCCTTTGTCAAACCTGGCATTATCCCCGAGTGGACATGTTTGCAACAAGGTACAACTGCAAGCTAGTTCAATTTGTGTCCCCAATTCCAGACCCAAAGGCCTGGTCAGTGGATGCTCTGACATTATCCTGGGAGGACCTGGACATGTACCTCTTCCCCCCAGTGTCTCTGATGGGGAAGGTGGTCAGCAAGCTGTCAGATCACTGGTATCGCAGAGCAATCCTGATTGCCCCGGGATGGCCCAACATGCCTTGGTTTTGGGACCTAGTGGAACTATCTGCGAGGGTTCCTCTTTGTCTTCCACACCACCCAGATCTAGTGACCCAACCTTTCAACAAGGCACGTCACAGGGATCTGACAAACCTAAATCTCCATGCCTGGCTCCTAGAGCCCAGACAATCAAGGAGCAGGGGTTCTCTAGCCCAGTGGCGTCAAGAATTGAGGCGCCTCAAAGACGTTCAACCAGAACAGTCTATGAAGCGAAGTGGGCCGTTTTTGTCAGATGGTGTGAAACAAGTCAGGTGGACTTCAGGAACCCATCTATAAAACAAATAGCAGATTTCCTCCTGCACCTTTTCCAGGAGAAGAATCTCCAGCCCAGCACTATTGATGGTTACAGGTCAGCCATTGCAGACAAACTGGGAAATACCTCGGTTAATGTCGGCAAGGATGAAAATTTGACTAGACTGTTAGACAGTTTTCACAGAGATAGACCCAAAGGGCGCCGGGGGGTTCCTGCTTGGAACCTCTCCCTGGTTTTACACCAGCTTACAAAAGCGCCTTTTGAACCACTCAGAAAGGCTTCTCTGAAGCACCTTACTTTCAAAACTGTTTTTCTCCTAGCCCTGGCTTCAGGAAAACGCAGGAGTGAGATTCACGCTTGGTTAAACAAAAATATCAGACACCAAGCTGACTGGTCCAAAGTTTCCCTCTACCCTTCACCAAGCTTCTTGGCGAAAAATCACTTGGCAAAAGAGGGACCAGAGTGCGTGGCCCCTGTGGTCATTCCAGCCTTAGCCCCCACTCTGGATAAGTCTTTAAAGGAAGACAGATCCCTTTGCCCCGTTCGGGCTCTTCGCTACTACCTGGACAAAACGCAGGACCTAAGAACGGGAAAGGAGTTAGTTTTTGTTTCATTCAAACAAGGTTTTAACAAGGACATCTCTCCTGCCACTATCTCGTCCTGGATCAAACAAACAGTAGTGTTGTGTTATGATCTCTCTGACCAAGATTCCTTGACCTTACATCAGGTTAAGGCCCATGATGTTAGGGCCTTTGCGGCCTCCAAAGCCTTTCAAGGTGGCATATCTCTGGACCAGATTCTAGCAGCATGCCACTGGAAGTCCCACAACACCTTTACACAGTTTTACCTTAAGGATGTTGCTTGGGCAGATAAGGAGCTTTTTCACTTGGGTCCTGTGGTGGCTGCCCAGCAAATCCACCACTAGTCCCCTAAGCTTCTTTGTATATAATTATATATAGTGTACATACTAGTTAGTTTTAGGTGTAGGCTCACTTTTAGCCTAGGCCTTGGCTTCTCAAAGTCTTTTACTTCAGAGTAATCCTCTGGGTATAGGACTTTCCCTACTCTTCCAGGTTAACCGTGGGAATCATTGACTTGAACTCTTACTCTCTTCCTCCCCTCAGAGCAGTCAAAAAGGGGGGGGGGGGGGGGGGGGGGGGGGGGGGGGGGGGGGGGGGCAGGTGGGTCTAGTTACCCTTGTGACTAACATGTCTCCTCAAAGGACTAGAACCTCACACCTAGGTATAATATAAGAGTTTCTCCAATCCTCAGAAGGCTGCCCTCCTTCCACTGGGTAGTTATTCTAGCTATCGTCTGGTAGGTAAGATGTATTAACGCAATGAAATTGCAAATTTTAATTAGTAAATTAAATTTTTATTAGTTAATACCTTACCTACCAGACGGGAAATTCCCACCCGGCCTTCCCCGCTTCCAGCCTTCATCATTCAATCTTAGGGACGAAAAAGATTCTATGACGTCACGTCCCTCTGGCGAGTGAGGCAGGAACTAGGCCACCTGGCGAGTGGATTGTAGTGTGCCGGTCCTGCCGGGGGTGTAACCCGGGACGTCTTTTTCTTTCGTTTGGCGGGACCGGCTGGCGCCGGGCTATAGCTATCGTCTGGTAGGTAAGGTATTAACTAATAAAAATTTAATTTACTAATTAAAATTTGCAATTCTGTCTGACTTTAATTCCAATATCTCACAAGCCATGGCAAAAACGATGGAGCACCTAAGCGATTTTGTCTTCATGACAGTTGCAAATTCTACCCTGGCCAGAAGAGATGCTTACCTGTCTCACTTGAAAGCGGGTATCAAGCCAGATACCCTAGCATCTCTCCGTACTGCTCCTCTACAGATGGCCACTCTCTTCCCCGACGAGGCACTGAAGCAGGCGGAACAAGATATTGCTAACTTTGAGACTAAGAATCAAGCACCATCTAGTTCCAAGAAAGGACGCTTCCACCCGTATGAGAGGTCGGACAAACATCCAGACAACAAGAAGCAAGACAGACCTGCTTGGAAGAATTTGGGATACCGTGGCCAGAGTAAGAGAGGCAGGGGCAAGGCCTCCCATTACTCCTCACGACCGGCCAAGGGGCAGCAGTCCTACAAATGACAATCAATTTGTAGTTTCACCAGTACAGGGACTGCTGCCCGGGAGCTTAGAGACAGTAAAATATGTTCAGGTTATACAGCCTCCCAAATGTACCAACAAGACAATGAACAGTTTAAGTGTAGACTCAAGTGTTTTAGAACATGTACTTTTTGTCAAAGGGCAATCGCAAAAGAAAGATGTAAGTCCCGTTACTGTAACACCTTGTCAAGAGAAATTAAAATCTGTGAAAAATGCTTCTTTTGTCACTCACTTGTCTTGTGTTCAACCTGTAAAAAATGTCAAAAATGTTGCAGCAAATCAAGCTGTAGGGGCCAGACTTCAAAGTTTCTGGCAAACTTGGCTGGATCTGGGTGCGGGTCCGAAGGTAGTTCAGATCCTAAAGGAGGGCTACACTCTTCCCTTTCGGATCCGACCAAAACTATCAAGGTACCCCACAGTCATAAGCCGTTATGTAGATCCTCACAGGAACAGCTACCTGTTAGAGGCATTGCATCAGCTTATCGACAAAAATGCAGTGGAACTAGTACAAAACCAGGCCTCCCTAGGGTTTTACAACCGACTATTTTTAGTCCCAAAACAAAACAACAAGTGGAGGCCCATCCTGGACTTCAGCAAATTAAACCTTTTTCTCAAGGTGGAGAAATTCAAGATGGAAACACCGGAAACCATCAGGACCTCCCTTCAGACAGGGGAGTGGGTCACCTCTATAGACTTCAAGGACGCCTACTTCCACATTCCTATACAGGAACAGTCCAGGAAATACCTAAGATTTCATGTCCAGGGCCAAACATACCAATTCAAGGCCCTGCCCTTTGGTCTGTCCACAGCACCTTTGGAATTCACAATAGTAGCAAAGGAGGTGAAACTGATGGCCCTATACAAGGGTATAAGGATCCACCAGTACCTAGACGACTGGTTGGTGAGAGCCACATCCCACCAGGTTTGTCTCCAGCATACCAAGTTATTAGTCCAGATCTGTCAGGACCTAGGTTGGCTGGTAAATTTAGAGAAATCAGAACTGGAACCCAAACAGGTCTTCGACTTTGTAGGTTATCAGTTCGACCTTCAGTCAGGTCGGGTCCGACCCACATCAGAACGCTGGCAGAACCTCCAGCAGAAAGTACTGGGGCTGTTATCCCTACCGACCTGTCCGGTCCGGGAGTTCATGTCCCTAATAGGGTTGCTAACAGCCACAGAAAAACAAGTTCATCTGGGACGTCTCCACATGAGGCCAATTCAGTGGCATTTGAAAAACAATTGGAGAGTACCAGAATCTCTGGAGAAAATTATTCCAGTTCCCAGGTCCCTGCACCCTCATCTACAATGGTGGTTGGAAGACGTAAATGTACTCACAGGCCAACCACTACACCCTCTGAAACATGCTCTGCAAATTTTTACAGACGCATCAAAAGAAGGGTGGGGCGCTCACTTAGACGAGCATACTGCAAGAGGAACCTGGTCCTGGCCAGAAAGCAAACTGCATATAAATTACCTAGAACTCAAGGCAGTTTTTCTAGCCTTAAAAGAGTTCCAAAAGCCTTGCTTCAGCAATATTGTTCTGATAGCTACAGACAACACCACAGTGGTGTCATACATAAACAAGGAAGGAGGCATGAGATCGGGCACACTTTGTGCCCTACTGTGGAGGATCTTGACCTGGTGTACCAAAAATCAAGTCACCCTCAAGGCCCGACACATCCCAGGCCGGCTGAATGTGGTAGCAGACAAGCTATCCAGGCTAGGCCAGATCATTCAGACGGAATAGTCCCTCCTTCCAGAGGTATTTCAAACAATTTGCTGCAGGTGGCACCGGCCTCAGATAGACCTGTTTGCCACAAGGTTCAACAACAAACTACCTCAGTTTGTGTCTCCAGTGCCAGACTCCATGGCCATTGCAGTGGATTCCCTCAGTTTGCCATGGGAGGATCTGGATGCCTATGCCTTCCCACCAATAGCTCTGTTGAGCAAAGTGGTGGAGAAGTTGCAGGACTCCCCATGCAAGAGCATCATCCTGATCGCTCCGGGGTGGCCCAACATGCCTTGGTTCTGGGATCTGGTGTCCATGTCCAGCCAGATACCCTTAAGTCTGCCATTTCTGCCCAAACTTCTGACTCAACCCTTCAATCAGATTCCACACAGAAACCTGTCACACCTCAATCTTCATGTTTGGCTCCTAGAGCCACGACAATCAAAGAACAGGGCTTCTCTGAGGCAGTGGCGACAAGAATTGAGGCTCCTCAAAGGCAGTCAACCAGATCAGTCTATGAAGCAAAGTGGACCATTTTTAAAAAATGGTGTATCACTAATCAGGTGGACTTCAGGGCACCCCCTGTGAAGTCGGTTGCTGACTTCCTTATGTACCTTTTCCAGGACAGGAAGTTACAGCCCGGTACCATTGATGGGTACAGGTCTGCCATCGCTGATAAGCTGGGAAATGCATCCACTAATATCAGCAAAGATGAAAACCTCACCCGTCTCCTGGATAGTTTCCACAGAGACAGGCCAAAGGGGCGGAGAGGTATCCCCTCTTGGAACCTCTCTTTGGTCTTACATCAGTTGACCAAGGCCCCTTTTGAACCCCTTAAAGAGTCCTCCTTGAAACATCTAACTTTCAAGACAGTGTTCCTATTAGCCCTGGGGTCAGGTAAACGCAGAAGTGAGATTCATGCTTGGCAGAACAAAAACATCAGACACCAGACTGACTGGTCAAAAGTGTCCCTGTACCCCTCACCCAGCTTTCTCTCAAAGAATCAGCTGGCCAAGGAGGGCCCAGAGAGTGTGGCCCCAGTGGTTATCCCAGCCCTGGCCCCAACTCTGGACAGGTCCCTCAAGTCTGACAGGTCCCTTTGTCCAGTCAAAGCCTTGCGCTACTACCTGGATAGGACCTCAGACCTCAGGCAGAACAAGGAGTTAGTCTTTATCTCCTTTAAGAAAGGTTTCGATAAGGACATATCCCCTGCCACCATCTCCTCATGGATCAAGCAGACAGTGATCCTATGTTATGAGCTCTCTGACCAGGAGTCACACACTCTCCATCAGGTCAAGGCTCATGATGTCAGAGCCTTTGCAGCTTCTAAGGCCTTCCAGTCGGGAGTCTCCTTGGAACAAATTTTATCAGCCTGTCACTGGAAATCACATAACACCTTCACACAATTCTACTTGAAGGATGTGGCTTGGGCTGATTCAGAGCTCTACCATCTAGGCCCGGTAGTGGCTGCTCAGCAGATCCACCAACAGGCCAGTACCTAGAGGAGATCTGTACATATGTAAATAGTTGTACATATTTGTATATGTGGTACATATAGTTAAGAAGTATAATAAAAAAGGCGTGTTTTCCTTCGGGAGGTTTATTCTATGGGACTGAACTCATCCCTCTCTTCCCCTACCTCAGAGCAGGTCTGTTCAAAAAGGGGGGGGAGCAAGGTCGATTCTGACGGTTCAACCCCGGATAACCGGATGATGATATTCGACCATAGTCTTAGGGTTATTGACCATGAGGTCTACCTAGGCTTGAAGGGAAATGTTATTATTTCTGAGCATGAGTTCAAATTTTTAGTCCCTAGTAACTTACCCGCCAACCAAGCGGTAGTTATTCAGCAATTGTCCATTGGATAGGATGTATTAACGCAATAAAATTGCAAATTTAATAAGTAAATTAAATTTTTATAAGTTAATACCCTATCCAATGGACACATAAGACCCTCCCACCGACCCCGCTATCAGCTTACTAGGGGTCTAATAGGTTTAGACAACGAAAAAGATGCTATGACGTCACGTTGTCTAGGCAGCAAGGAAGTACTACGCGCCACCTGGCGAGTGCACACTGGGACCGGCCAGCTTGTGAGGGCATTATGCGCTCATATAAGATGACTTTTTCTGTCGTTTGGCGGGCCGGTCTGCGCCGACCGGATTAGCAATTGTCCATTGGATAGGGTATTAACTTATAAAAATTAATTTACTTATTAAATTTGCAATTTTCTAATATTAATCGCCAAAGTTGTTGATAATTGAGGGAAACTACATTTTGAAATATGATTATTGGTAGGGCTGGGACGGGTGCTGAAAAACGGCACGGAGTACTCGCCCTCTGACAACCGGCCCGAATTCGAGTAACCGCGAGATTTAGTATCTACCATTAGAAGTCTTCTGTAAACAAATAGTCGGTTCCTGAAACGAAACTTTTGAAGAAAAACATCTTCTTTTTGACCAGATATTATAGAATATAGAATAAATTATACGTTTTTAAGTTAAAATAAAAACTTTATTTGATAGTATTTGACGATAATGCTGAAATATAACATATTTTACACAAGAGTTTCATTACGTGGGCGATAATACAATACCTCGCAAGTAACCGAGTATTTAAAATGGACTCGAGTACTAGCAAAGATCGACTCGTCTATGGAGGCTCAAGTACCCATTCGCAGCCCTAATTATTGGTAATATTTTTTCAATTTTGAAAGATTTATAGTTTGTTGGAAAATCGTAAATAGCCCCTAATGAGATTTGAACTCATGACCCCTGGTTTACAAGACCAGTGCTCTAACCACTGAGCTATAGAGGCTTCACACTCACCATCTTTGCTAAGTTTTGATTTAGATTTAATCATCATAGATTAAAAAAACACAAATCAATGAAAGCTGGAGTGAAGTTATAGAATTTACAAAGTGTGTGTTTTGTGGAAGGCAAATGATATTTATTGTGATTTTGTGTTATTATTTGTAAGTGATTTGATAATGTTGTGACATAAATAACTATCATAAGGAATTGATTCAAAAAATGCACTCATCAGCCTAAAAATGAAATTTAAACCCTGAGTTTACAAAACAAGTACTCTAACCCCTGATCTGTAGAAGACACCTTACTGTAGGTCAGTTGAAAAGATTTTTGAGCAGGTGGAAAAAAACTGCTAACAGTCCGAGCCTGGCTATTTTCTATATCATTGAAAACCCAAAAGGGAAATTGAATACCGTAAGAAATCAATTTCCAAATGTTTACATTTGTGTTAACTATTTTTGTATCATTTTCAAAAAGAAAAGGTATCTTGGTCACAAGTATCATGTAATTAGTAAGGGATGGAGTGATTGTTAACTCATTTCATACTTGAATGATTATGCCCTGGTAGACATTTTGTGCCTTGTCTTGTTTGGTTTATTTTAACCGTACATCATTGCTTGCAATCCTGATGGTTCAGGTCTTATGAACTGTTGCTGTTAGTGGTGGTCCGCGGATTTGACGGAAGATCGATTCGACATCTAAAACTTTGGATGTGAAAAGTCAATTCTCATGTTAAGAATCGATTTTGTGAATCAAAAATAAAACATACAAGATACATTATTTTCCTTATATTTACAGATACTTAACATTTTATTTTTATAAGTGTATCTTAGGCAAAACTAAAGACCAAGTGCTTTGTAGACTTTATTAGAGATGGAACAAACTGGCATCTCAAGAACTTCACCATCCATCTGACTACTGTGATAATTGTAAACACTTTTTGTAGGGTTTAAAACAATGTTCTTAAAGTTGATTAATTTTTGTGGGAGGTTGAATGTAAATGTGGGTATGTTTTGAAACAGGGGTGAGCTCTTGTTGAAAATATTGAAGTCTCACCATAAGTTGTACATTTTCTAATATTAATCGCCAAAGTTGTTGATAATTGAGGGAAACTACATTTTGAAATATGATTATTGGTAGGGCTGGGACGGGTGCTGAAAAACGGCACGGAGTACTCGCCCTCTGACAACCGGCCCGAATTCGAGTAACCGCGAGATTTAGTATCTACCATTAGAAGTCTTCTGTAAACAAATAGTCGGTTCCTGAAACGAAACTTTTGAAGAAAAACATCTTCTTTTTGACCAGATATTATAGAATATAGAATAAATTATACGTTTTTAAGTTAAAATAAAAACTTTATTTGATAGTATTTGACGATAATGCTGAAATATAACATATTTTACACAAGCGTTTCATTACGTGGGCGATAATACAATACCTCGCAAGTAACCGAGTATTTAAAATGGACTCGAGTACTAGCAAAGATCGACTCGTCTGTGGAGGCTCAAGTACCCATTCGCAGCCCTAATTATTGGTAATATTTTTTCAATTTTGAAAGATTTATAGTTTGTTGGAAAATCGTAAATAGCCCCTAATGAGATTTGAACTCATGACCCCTGGTTTACAAGACCAGTGCTCTAACCACTGAGCTATAGAGGCTTCACACTCACCATCTTTGCTAAGTTTTGATTTTGATTTAATCATCATAGATTAAAAAAACACAAATCAATGAAAGCTGGAGTGAAGTTATAGAATTTACAAAGTGTGTGTTTTGTGGACAAAGTTGGGGTTTTACGTCCCGTTCAACAGCCAGGGTCATATTGGGACAGGTCCTCAGAATTGCCACTTGTGCGACTCGAACCCACAGAGGTGACAGCCTATGATTAGATGCCAAACTTGCTAACCACTAGGCCACTGAGGACCTCATGTGTGTTTTGTGGAAGGCAAATGATATTTATTGTGATTTTGTGTTATTATTTGTAAGTGATTTGATAATGTTGTGACATAAATAACTATCATAAGGAATTGATTCAAAAAATGCACTCGTCAGCCTAAAAATGAAATTTAAACCCCGAGTTTGCAAAACAAGTACTCTAACCCCTGATCTGTAGAAGACACCTTACTGTAGGTCAGTTGAAAAGATTTTTGAGCAGGTGGAAAAAACTGCAACAGTCCGAGCCTGGCTATTTTCTATATCATTGAAGACCCAAAAGGGAAATTGAATACCGTAAGAAATCAATTTCCAAATGTTTACATTTGTGTTAACTATTTTTGTATCATTTTCAAAGAGAAAAGGTATCTTGATCACAAGTATCATGTAATTAGTAAGGGATGGAGTGATTGTTAACTCATTTCATACTTGAATGATTATGCCCTGGTAGACATTTTGTGCCTTGTCTTGTTTGGCTTATTTTAACCGTACATCATTGCTTGCAATCCTGATGGTTCAGGTCTTATGAACTGTTGCTGTTAGTGGTGGTCCGCGGATTTGACGGAAGATCGATTCGACATCTTTTTAAAACTTTGGATGTGGAAAGTCAATTCTCATTTTAAGAATCGATTTTGTGAATCAAAAATAAAACATACAAGATACATTATTTTCCTTTTATTTACAGATACTTAACACTTTATTTTTATAAGTATATCTTAGGCAAAACTAAAGACCAAGTGCTTTGTAGACTTTATTAGAGATGGAACAAACTGGCATCTCAAGAACTTCACCATCCATCTGACTACTGTGATAATTGTAAACACTTTTTGTAGGGTTTAAAACAAGGTTTTTAAAGTTTATTAATTTTTGTGGGAGGTTGAATGTAAATGTGGGTATGTTTTGAAACCGGGGTGAGCTCTTGTTGAAAATATGAAGGTCTTTTGATGAAAATGAAGATTGTGCAGATATAATTATTGGAGAGGACACTGCGGGTTATCATTGGTCAAAGTCTCATTAGAAATTGTTAATAGTTCAGTTTTTGTGTCATAATTCCCTGAAAATGATAGCCTCTAGTGAGAGTTGAACTCAGGACCCCTGGTTTACGAGACCAGTGCTCTAACCACTGAGCTATAGAGGCTAAGATAGTAACAGTAAGGCTATGTATCTGTGTATATGTTGCAGTATTGAAATCTCACCATAAGTTGTACATTTTCTAATATTAATCGCCAAAGTTGTTGATAATTGAGGGAAACTACATTTTGAAATATGATTATTGGTAGGGCTGGGACGGGTGCTGAAAAACAGCACGGAGTACTCGCCCTCTGACAACCGGCCCGAATTCGAGTAACCGCGAGATTTACTTTCTACCATTAGAAGTCTTCTGTAAACAAATAGTCGGTTCCTGAAATGAAACTTTTGAAGAAAAACATCTTCTTTTTGACCAGATATTATAGAATGTAGAATAAATTATACGTTTTTAAGTTAAAATAAAAACTTTATTTGACGATAATGCTGAAATGTAACATATTTTACACAAGCGTTTCATTATGTGGACGATAATACAATACCTCGCAAGTAACCGAATATTTAAAATGGACTCGAGTACTAGCAAAGATCGACTCGTCTATCGAGGCTCAAGTACCCATTCGCAGCCCTAATTATTGGTAATATTTTTTTCAATTTTAAAAGATTTATAGTTTGTTGGTAAATCATAAATAGCCCCTAATGAGATTTGAACTCATGACCCCTGGTTTACAAGACCAGTGCTCTAACCACTGAGCTATAGAGGCTTCACATTCACCAACTTTGCTAAGTTTTTAATTTGATTTAATCATCATAGATTAAAAAACCACAAATCAATGAAAGCTGGAGTGAAGTTATAGATTTTACAAAGTGTGTGTTTTGTGGAAGGCAAATAATATTTATTGTGATTTTGTGTTATTATTTGTAAGTGATTTGATAATGTTGTGACATAAATAACTATCATAAGGAATTGATTCGAAAAGTGCACTCATCAGCCTAAAAATGAAATTTAAACCCTGAGTTTACAAAACAAGTACTCTAACCCCTGATCTGTAGAAGACACCTTACTGTAGGTCAGTTGAAAAGATTTTTGAGCAGGTGGAAAAAAACTGCTAACAGTCCGAGCCTGGCTATTTTCTATATCATTGAAGACCCAAAAGGGAAATTGAATACCGTAAGAAATCAATTTCCAAATGTTTACATTTGTGTTAACTATTTTTGTATCATTTTCAAAAAGAAAAGGTATCTTGATCACAAGTATCATGTAATTAGTAAGGGATGGAGTGATTGTTAACTCATTTCATACTTGAATGATTATGCCCTGGTAGACATTTTGTGCCTTGTCTTGTTTGGTTTATTTTAAGCGTACATCATTGCTTGCAATCCTGATGGTTCAGGTCTTATGAACTGTTGCTGTTAGTGGTGGTCCGCGGATTTGACAGAAGATCGATTCGACATCTTTTTAAAACTTTGGATGTGAAAAGTCAATTCTCATGTTAAGAATCGATTTTGTGAATCAAAAATAAAACATACAAGATACATTATTTTCCTTATATTTACAGATACTTAACATTTTATTTTTATAAGTGTATCTTAGGCAAAACTAAAGACCAAGTGCTTTGTAGACTTTATTAGAGATGGAACAAACTGGCATCTCAAGAACTTCACCATCCATCTGACTACTGTGATAATTGTAAACACTTTTTGTAGGGTTTAAAACAATGTTCTTAAAGTTTATTAATTTTTGTGGGAGGTTGAATGTAAATGTGGGTATGTTTTGAAACAGGGGTGAGCTCTTGTTGAAAATATGAAGGTCTTTTGATGAAAATGAAGATTGTGCAGATATAATTATTGGACAGGACACTTTGAGGGTTATCATTGGTCGAAGTCTCATTAGAAATTGTTAATAGTTCAGTTTTTGTGTCATAATTCCCTGAAAATGATAGCCTCTAGTGACAGTTGAACTCAGGACCCCTGGATTACGAGACCAGTGCTCTAACCACTGAGCTATAGAGGCTAAGATAGTAACAGTATGGCTATGTATCTGTGTATATGTTGCAGTATTGAAGTCGCACCATAAGTTGTACATTTTCTAATATTAATCGCCAAAGTTGTTGATAATTGAGGGAAACTACATTTTGAAATATGATTATTGGTAGGGCTGGGACGGGTGCTGAAAAACGGCACGGAGTACTCGCCCTCTGACAACCGGCCCGAATTCGAGTAACCGCGAGATTTAGTATCTACCATTAGAAGTCTTCTGTAAACAAATAGTCGGTTCCTGAAACGAAACTTTTGAAGAAAAACATCTTCTTTTTGACCAGATATTATAGAATATAGAATAAATTATACGTTTTTAAGTTAAAATAAAAACTTTATTTGATAGTATTTGACGATAATGCTGAAATATAACATATTTTACACAAGCGTTTCATTACGTGGGCGATAATACAATACCTCGCAAGTAACCGAGTATTTAAAATGGACTCGAGTACTAGCAAAGATCGACTCGTCTATGGAGGCTCAAGTACCCATTCGCAGCCCTAATTATTGGTAATATTTTTTCAATTTTAAAAGATTTATAGTTTGTTGGAAAATCGTAAATAGCCCCTAATGAGATTTGAACTCATGACCCCTGGTTTACAAGACCAGTGCTCTAACCACTGAGCTATAGAGGCTTCACATTCACCAACTTTGCTAAGTTTTGAATTTGATTTAATCATCATAGATTAAAAAACCACAAATCAATGAAAGCTGGAGTGAAGTTATAGATTTTACAAAGTGTGTGTTTTGTGGAAGGCAAATGATATTTATTGTGATTTTGTGTTATTATTTGTAAGTGATTTGATAATGTTGTGACATAAATAACTATCATAAGGAATTGATTCGAAAATTGCACTCATCAGCCTAAAAATGAAATTTAAAGCCCGAGTTTACAAAACAAGTACTCTAACCCCTCTAAAACTTTGGATGGGAAAAGTCAATTCTCGTGTTAAGAATCGATTTTGTGAATCAAAAATAAAACATACAAGATACATTATTTTCCTTATATTTACAGATACTTAACACTTTATTTTTATAAGTATATCTTAGGCAAAACTAAAGACCAAGTGCTTTGTAGACTTTATTAGAGATGGAACTGGCATCTCAAGAACTTCACCATCCATCTGACTACTGTGATAATTGTAAACACTTTTTGTAGGGTTTAAAACAATGTTCTTAAAGTTTATTAATTTTTGTGGGAGGTTGAATGTAAATGTGGGTATGTTTTGGAACAGGGGTGAGCTCTTGTTGAAAATATGAAGGTCTTTTGATGAAAATGAAGATTGTGCAGATATAATTATTGGACAGGACACTTTGTGGGTTATCATTGGTCAAAGTCTCATTAGAAATTGTTAATAGTTCAGTTTTTGTGTCATAATTCCCAGAAAATGATAGCCTCTAGTGAGAGTTGAACTCACGACCCCTGGTTTACGAGACCAGTGCTCTAACCACTGAGCTATAGAGGCTAAGATAGTAACAGTAAGGCTATGTATCTGTGTATATGTTGCAGTATTGAAGTCTCACCAAAAGCTGAACATTTTCCAATATTAATCGCCAAAGTTGTTGATAATTGAGGGAATCTGTATGTTTTGAAATATGATTTATTGGTGATATTTTTTAATTTTAAAAGATTTATAGCTTGTGGATAAACAGTTAATAGCCCCTAATGAGATTTGAACTCATGACCCCTGGTTTACAAGACCAGTGCTCTAACCACTGAGCTATAGAGGCTTCACACTCACCATCTTTGCTAAGTTTTGATTTTGATTTAATCATCATAGATTAAAAAAACACAAATCAATGAAAGCTGGAGTGAAGTTATAGAATTTACAAAGTGTGTGTTTTGTGGAAGGCAAATGATATTTATTGTGATTTGGTGTTATTATTTGTAAGTGATTTGATAATGTTGTGACATAAATAACTATCATAAGGAATTGATTCAAAAAATGCACTCGTCAGCCTAAAAATGAAATTTAAACCCCGAGTTTGCAAAACAAGTACTCTAACCCCTGATCTGTAGAAGACACCTTACTGTAGGTCAGTTGAAAAGATTTTTGAGCAGGTGGAAAAAACTGTAACAGTCCGAGCCTGGCTATTTTCTATATCATTGAAGACCCAAAAGGGAAATTGAATACCGTAAGAAATTAATTTCCAAATGTTTACATTTGTGTTAACTATTTTTGTATCATTTTCAAAGAGAAAAGGTATCTTGATCACAAGTATCATGTAATTAGTAAGGGATGGAGTGATTGTTAACTCATTTCATACTTGAATGATTATGCCCTGGTAGACATTTTGTGCCTTGTCTTGTTTGGCTTATTTTAACCGTACATCATTGCTTGCAATCCTGATGGTTCAGGTCTTATGAACTGTTGCTGTTAGTGGTGGTCCGCGGATTTGACAGAAGATCGATTCGACATCTTTTTAAAACTTTGGATGTGAAAAGTCAATTCTCATTTTAAGAATCGATTTTGTGAATCAAAAATAAAACATACAAGATACATTATTTTCCTTATATTTACAGATACTTAACATTTTATTTTTATAAGTATATCTTAGGCAAAACTAAAGACCAAGTGCTTTGTAGACTTTATTAGAGATGGAACAAACTGGCATCCCAAGAACTTCACCATCCATCTGACTACTGTGATAATTGTAAACACTTTTTGTAGGGTTTAAAACAATGTTCTTAAAGTTTATTAATTTTTGTGGGAGGTTGAATGTAAATGTGGGTATGTTTTGGAACAGGGGTGAGCTCTTGTTGAAAATATGAAGGTCTTTTGATGAAAATGAAGATTGTGCAGATATAATTATTGGACAGGACACTTTGTGGGTTATCATTGGTCAAAGTCTCATTAGAAATTGTTAATAGTTCAGTTTTTGTGTCATAATTCCCAGAAAATGATAGCCTCTAGTGAGAGTTGAACTCACGACCCCTGGTTTACGAGACCAGTGCTCTAACCACTGAGCTATAGAGGCTAAGATAGTAACAGTAAGGCTATGTATCTGTGTATATGTTGCAGTATTGAAGTCTCACCAAAAGCTGAACATTTTCCAATATTAATCGCCAAAGTTGTTGATAATTGAGGGAATCTGTATGTTTTGAAATATGATTTATTGGTGATATTTTTTAATTTTAAAAGATTTATAGCTTGTGGATAAACAGTTAATAGCCCCTAATGAGATTTGAACTCATGACCCCTGGTTTACAAGACCAGTGCTCTAACCACTGAGCTATAGAGGCTTCACACTCACCATCTTTGCTAAGTTTTGATTTTGATTTAATCATCATAGATTAAAAAAACACAAATCAATGAAAGCTGGAGTGAAGTTATAGAATTTACAAAGTGTGTGTTTTGTGGACAAAGGTCAAAGTTGGGGTTTTACGTCCCGTTCAACAGCCAGGGTCATATTGGGACAGGTCCTCAGAATTGCCACTTGTGGGACTCGAACCCACAGAGGTGACAGCCTATGATTAGATGCCAAACTTGCTAACCACTAGGCCACTGAGGACCTTTTGTGTGTTTTGTGGAAGGCAAATGATATTTATTGTGATTTGGTGTTATTATTTGTAAGTGATTTGATAATGTTGTGACATAAATAACTATCATAAGGAATTGATTCAAAAAATGCACTCGTCAGCCTAAAAATGAAATTTAAACCCCGAGTTTGCAAAACAAGTACTCTAACCCCTGATCTGTAGAAGACACCTTACTGTAGGTCAGTTGAAAAGATTTTTGAGCAGGTGGAAAAAACTGTAACAGTCCGAGCCTGGCTATTTTCTATATCATTGAAGACCCAAAAGGGAAATTGAATACCGTAAGAAATTAATTTCCAAATGTTTACATTTGTGTTAACTATTTTTGTATCATTTTCAAAGAGAAAAGGTATCTTGATCACAAGTATCATGTAATTAGTAAGGGATGGAGTGATTGTTAACTCATTTCATACTTGAATGATTATGCCCTGGTAGACATTTTGTGCCTTGTCTTGTTTGGCTTATTTTAACCGTACATCATTGCTTGCAATCCTGATGGTTCAGGTCTTATGAACTGTTGCTGTTAGTGGTGGTCCGCGGATTTGACAGAAGATCGATTCGACATCTTTTTAAAACTTTGGATGTGAAAAGTCAATTCTCATTTTAAGAATCGATTTTGTGAATCAAAAATAAAACATACAAGATACATTATTTTCCTTATATTTACAGATACTTAACATTTTATTTTTATAAGTATATCTTAGGCAAAACTAAAGACCAAGTGCTTTGTAGACTTTATTAGAGATGGAACAAACTGGCATCTCAAGAACTTCACCATCCATCCGACTACTGTGATAATTGTAAACACTTTTTGTAGGGTTTAAAACAATGTTCTTAAAGTTTATTAATTTTTGTGGGAGGTTGAATGTAAATGTGGGTATGTTTTGGAACAGGGGTGAGCTCTTGTTGAAAATATGAAGGTCTTTTGATGAAAATGAAGATTGTGCAGATATAATTATTGGACAGGACACTTTGTGGGTTATCATTGGTCAAAGTCTCATTAGAAATTGTTAATAGTTCAGTTTTTGTGTCATAATTCCCAGAAAATGATAGCCTCTAGTGAGAGTTGAACTCACGACCCCTGGTTTACGAGACCAGTGCTCTAACCACTGAGCTATAGAGGCTAAGATAGTAACAGTAAGGCTATGTATCTGTGTATATGTTGCAGTATTGAAGTCTCACCAAAAGCTGAACATTTTCCAATATTAATCGCCAAAGTTGTTGATAATTGAGGGAATCTGTATGTTTTGAAATATGATTTATTGGTGATATTTTTTAATTTTAAAAGATTTATAGCTTGTGGATAAACAGTTAATAGCCCCTAATGAGATTTGAACTCATGACCCCTGGTTTACAAGACCAGTGCTCTAACCACTGAGCTATAGAGGCTTCACACTCACCATCTTTGCTAAGTTTTGATTTTGATTTAATCATCATAGATTAAAAAAACACAAATCAATGAAAGCTGGAGTGAAGTTATAGAATTTACAAAGTGTGTGTTTTGTGGAAGGCAAATGATATTTATTGTGATTTGGTGTTATTATTTGTAAGTGATTTGATAATGTTGTGACATAAATAACTATCATAAGGAATTGATTCAAAAAATGCACTCGTCAGCCTAAAAATGAAATTTAAACCCCGAGTTTGCAAAACAAGTACTCTAACCCCTGATCTGTAGAAGACACCTTACTGTAGGTCAGTTGAAAAGATTTTTGAGCAGGTGGAAAAAACTGTAACAGTCCGAGCCTGGCTATTTTCTATATCATTGAAGACCCAAAAGGGAAATTGAATACCGTAAGAAATTAATTTCCAAATGTTTACATTTGTGTTAACTATTTTTGTATCATTTTCAAAGAGAAAAGGTATCTTGATCACAAGTATCATGTAATTAGTAAGGGATGGAGTGATTGTTAACTCATTTCATACTTGAATGATTATGCCCTGGTAGACATTTTGTGCCTTGTCTTGTTTGGCTTATTTTAACCGTACATCATTGCTTGCAATCCTGATGGTTCAGGTCTTATGAACTGTTGCTGTTAGTGGTGGTCCGCGGATTTGACAGAAGATCGATTCGACATCTTTTTAAAACTTTGGATGTGAAAAGTCAATTCTCATTTTAAGAATCGATTTTGTGAATCAAAAATAAAACATACAAGATACATTATTTTCCTTATATTTACAGATACTTAACATTTTATTTTTATAAGTATATCTTAGGCAAAACTAAAGACCAAGTGCTTTGTAGACTTTATTAGAGATGGAACAAACTGGCATCCCAAGAACTTCACCATCCATCTGACTACTGTGATAATTGTAAACACTTTTTGTAGGGTTTAAAACAATGTTCTTAAAGTTTATTAATTTTTGTGGGAGGTTGAATGTAAATGTGGGTATGTTTTGGAACAGGGGTGAGCTCTTGTTGAAAATATGAAGGTCTTTTGATGAAAATGAAGATTGTGCAGA
Organism: Sabellastarte sp. h YS-2021; assembly: GCA_964017235.1. Lineage (NCBI taxonomy): Eukaryota > Metazoa > Annelida > Polychaeta > Sabellida > Sabellidae > Sabellastarte > Sabellastarte sp. h YS-2021. The sequence goes on along the minus strand of OZ024929.1, from coordinate 180,136,778 downwards.
TATAATTATTGGACAGGACACTTTGTGGGTTATCATTGGTCAAAGTCTCATTAGAAATTGTTAATAGTTCAGTTTTTGTGTCATAATTCCCAGAAAATGATAGCCTCTAGTGAGAGTTGAACTCACGACCCCTGGTTTACGAGACCAGTGCTCTAACCACTGAGCTATAGAGGCTAAGATAGTAACAGTAAGGCTATGTATCTGTGTATATGTTGCAGTATTGAAGTCTCACCAAAAGCTGAACATTTTCCAATATTAATCGCCAAAGTTGTTGATAATTGAGGGAATCTGTATGTTTTGAAATATGATTTATTGGTGATATTTTTTAATTTTAAAAGATTTATAGCTTGTGGATAAACAGTTAATAGCCCCTAATGAGATTTGAACTCATGACCCCTGGTTTACAAGACCAGTGCTCTAACCACTGAGCTATAGAGGCTTCACACTCACCATCTTTGCTAAGTTTTGATTTTGATTTAATCATCATAGATTAAAAAAACACAAATCAATGAAAGCTGGAGTGAAGTTATAGAATTTACAAAGTGTGTGTTTTGTGGACAAAGGTCAAAGTTGGGGTTTTACGTCCCGTTCAACAGCCAGGGTCATATTGGGACAGGTCCTCAGAATTGCCACTTGTGGGACTCGAACCCACAGAGGTGACAGCCTATGATTAGATGCCAAACTTGCTAACCACTAGGCCACTGAGGACCTTTTGTGTGTTTTGTGGAAGGCAAATGATATTTATTGTGATTTGGTGTTATTATTTGTAAGTGATTTGATAATGTTGTGACATAAATAACTATCATAAGGAATTGATTCAAAAAATGCACTCGTCAGCCTAAAAATGAAATTTAAACCCCGAGTTTGCAAAACAAGTACTCTAACCCCTGATCTGTAGAAGACACCTTACTGTAGGTCAGTTGAAAAGATTTTTGAGCAGGTGGAAAAAACTGTAACAGTCCGAGCCTGGCTATTTTCTATATCATTGAAGACCCAAAAGGGAAATTGAATACCGTAAGAAATTAATTTCCAAATGTTTACATTTGTGTTAACTATTTTTGTATCATTTTCAAAGAGAAAAGGTATCTTGATCACAAGTATCATGTAATTAGTAAGGGATGGAGTGATTGTTAACTCATTTCATACTTGAATGATTATGCCCTGGTAGACATTTTGTGCCTTGTCTTGTTTGGCTTATTTTAACCGTACATCATTGCTTGCAATCCTGATGGTTCAGGTCTTATGAACTGTTGCTGTTAGTGGTGGTCCGCGGATTTGACAGAAGATCGATTCGACATCTTTTTAAAACTTTGGATGTGAAAAGTCAATTCTCATTTTAAGAATCGATTTTGTGAATCAAAAATAAAACATACAAGATACATTATTTTCCTTATATTTACAGATACTTAACATTTTATTTTTATAAGTATATCTTAGGCAAAACTAAAGACCAAGTGCTTTGTAGACTTTATTAGAGATGGAACAAACTGGCATCTCAAGAACTTCACCATCCATCCGACTACTGTGATAATTGTAAACACTTTTTGTAGGGTTTAAAACAATGTTCTTAAAGTTTATTAATTTTTGTGGGAGGTTGAATGTAAATGTGGGTATGTTTTGGAACAGGGGTGAGCTCTTGTTGAAAATATGAAGGTCTTTTGATGAAAATGAAGATTGTGCAGATATAATTATTGGACAGGACACTTTGTGGGTTATCATTGGTCAAAGTCTCATTAGAAATTGTTAATAGTTCAGTTTTTGTGTCATAATTCCCAGAAAATGATAGCCTCTAGTGAGAGTTGAACTCACGACCCCTGGTTTACGAGACCAGTGCTCTAACCACTGAGCTATAGAGGCTAAGATAGTAACAGTAAGGCTATGTATCTGTGTATATGTTGCAGTATTGAAGTCTCACCAAAAGCTGAACATTTTCCAATATTAATCGCCAAAGTTGTTGATAATTGAGGGAATCTGTATGTTTTGAAATATGATTTATTGGTGATATTTTTTAATTTTAAAAGATTTATAGCTTGTGGATAAACAGTTAATAGCCCCTAATGAGATTTGAACTCATGACCCCTGGTTTACAAGACCAGTGCTCTAACCACTGAGCTATAGAGGCTTCACACTCACCATCTTTGCTAAGTTTTGATTTTGATTTAATCATCATAGATTAAAAAAACACAAATCAATGAAAGCTGGAGTGAAGTTATAGAATTTACAAAGTGTGTGTTTTGTGGAAGGCAAATGATATTTATTGTGATTTGGTGTTATTATTTGTAAGTGATTTGATAATGTTGTGACATAAATAACTATCATAAGGAATTGATTCAAAAAATGCACTCGTCAGCCTAAAAATGAAATTTAAACCCCGAGTTTGCAAAACAAGTACTCTAACCCCTGATCTGTAGAAGACACCTTACTGTAGGTCAGTTGAAAAGATTTTTGAGCAGGTGGAAAAAACTGTAACAGTCCGAGCCTGGCTATTTTCTATATCATTGAAGACCCAAAAGGGAAATTGAATACCGTAAGAAATTAATTTCCAAATGTTTACATTTGTGTTAACTATTTTTGTATCATTTTCAAAGAGAAAAGGTATCTTGATCACAAGTATCATGTAATTAGTAAGGGATGGAGTGATTGTTAACTCATTTCATACTTGAATGATTATGCCCTGGTAGACATTTTGTGCCTTGTCTTGTTTGGCTTATTTTAACCGTACATCATTGCTTGCAATCCTGATGGTTCAGGTCTTATGAACTGTTGCTGTTAGTGGTGGTCCGCGGATTTGACAGAAGATCGATTCGACATCTTTTTAAAACTTTGGATGTGAAAAGTCAATTCTCATTTTAAGAATCGATTTTGTGAATCAAAAATAAAACATACAAGATACATTATTTTCCTTATATTTACAGATACTTAACATTTTATTTTTATAAGTATATCTTAGGCAAAACTAAAGACCAAGTGCTTTGTAGACTTTATTAGAGATGGAACAAACTGGCATCCCAAGAACTTCACCATCCATCTGACTACTGTGATAATTGTAAACACTTTTTGTAGGGTTTAAAACAATGTTCTTAAAGTTTATTAATTTTTGTGGGAGGTTGAATGTAAATGTGGGTATGTTTTGGAACAGGGGTGAGCTCTTGTTGAAAATATGAAGGTCTTTTGATGAAAATGAAGATTGTGCAGATATAATTATTGGACAGGACACTTTGTGGGTTATCATTGGTCAAAGTCTCATTAGAAATTGTTAATAGTTCAGTTTTTGTGTCATAATTCCCAGAAAATGATAGCCTCTAGTGAGAGTTGAACTCACGACCCCTGGTTTACGAGACCAGTGCTCTAACCACTGAGCTATAGAGGCTAAGATAGTAACAGTAAGGCTATGTATCTGTGTATATGTTGCAGTATTGAAGTCTCACCAAAAGCTGAACATTTTCCAATATTAATCGCCAAAGTTGTTGATAATTGAGGGAATCTGTATGTTTTGAAATATGATTTATTGGTGATATTTTTTAATTTTAAAAGATTTATAGCTTGTGGATAAACAGTTAATAGCCCCTAATGAGATTTGAACTCATGACCCCTGGTTTACAAGACCAGTGCTCTAACCACTGAGCTATAGAGGCTTCACACTCACCATCTTTGCTAAGTTTTGATTTTGATTTAATCATCATAGATTAAAAAAACACAAATCAATGAAAGCTGGAGTGAAGTTATAGAATTTACAAAGTGTGTGTTTTGTGGAAGGCAAATGATATTTATTGTGATTTGGTGTTATTATTTGTAAGTGATTTGATAATGTTGTGACATAAATAACTATCATAAGGAATTGATTCAAAAAATGCACTCGTCAGCCTAAAAATGAAATTTAAACCCCGAGTTTGCAAAACAAGTACTCTAACCCCTGATCTGTAGAAGACACCTTACTGTAGGTCAGTTGAAAAGATTTTTGAGCAGGTGGAAAAAACTGTAACAGTCCGAGCCTGGCTATTTTCTATATCATTGAAGACCCAAAAGGGAAATTGAATACCGTAAGAAATCAATTTCCAAATGTTTACATTTGTGTTAACTATTTTTGTATCATTTTCAAAAAGAAAAGGTATCTTGATCACAAGTATCATGTAATTAGTAAGGGATGGAGTGATTGTTAACTCATTTCATACTTGAATGATTATGCCCTGGGTAGACATTTTGTGCCTTGTCTTGTTTGGTTTATTTTAACCGTACATCATTGCTTGCAATCCTGATGGTTCAGGTCTTATGAACTGTTGCTGTTAGTGACCTCACTGGTCCGCGGATTTGACGGAAGATCGATTCGACATCTTTTTAAAACTTTGGATGTGAAAAGTCAATTCTCATGTTAAGAATCGATTTTGTGAATCAAAAATAAAACATACAAGATACATTATTTTCCTTATATTTACAGATACTTAACATTTTATTTTTATAAGTGTATCTTAGGCAAAACTAAAGACCAAGTGCTTTGTAGACTTTATTAGAGATGGAACAAACTGGCATCTCAAGAACTTCACCATCCATCTGACTACTGTGATAATTGTAAACACTTTTTGTAGGGTTTAAAACAATGTTCTTAAAGTTTATTAATTTTTGTGGGAGGTTGAATGTAAATGTGGGTATGTTTTGAAACAGGGGTGAGCTCTTGTTGAAAATATGAAGGTTTTTTGATGAAAATGAAGATTGTGCAGATATAATTATTGGACAGGACACTTTGTGGGTTATCATTGGTCAAAGTCTCATTAGAAATTGTTAATAGTTCAGTTTTTGTGTCATAATTCCCTGAAAATGATAGCCTCTACTGAGAGTTGAACTCACGACCCCTGGTTTACGAGACCAGTGCTCTAACCACTGAGCTATAGAGGCTAAGATAGTAACAGTATGGCTATGTATCTGTGTATATGTTGCAGTATTGAAATCTCACCATAAGTTGTACATTTTCTAATATTAATCACCAAAGTTGTTGATAATTGAGGGAAACTACATTTTGAAATGTGATTATTGGTAGGGCTGGGACGGGTGCTGAAAAACGGCACGGAGTACTCGCCCTCTGACAACCGGCCCGAATTCGAGTAACCGCGAGATTTACTTTCTACCATTAGAAGTCTTCTGTAAACAAATAGTCGGTTCCTGAAACGAAACTATGGAAGAAAAACATCTTCTTTTTGACCAGATATTATAGAATATAGAATAAATTATATGTTTTTAAGTTAAAATAAAAACTTTATTTGATAGTATTTGACGATAATGCTGAAATATAACATATTTTACACAAGCGTTTCATTACGTGGGCGATAATACAATACCTCGCAAGTAACCGAGTATTTAAAATGGACTCGAGTACTAGCAAAGATCAACTCGTCTATGGAGGCTCAAGTACCCATTCGCAGCCCTAATTATTGGTAATATTTTTTCAATTTTAAAAGATTTATAGTTTGTTGGAAAATCGTAAATAGCCCCTAATGAGATTTGAACTCATGACCCCTGGTTTACAAGACCAGTGCTCTAACCACTGAGCTATAGAGGCTTCACATTCACCAACTTTGCTAAGTTTTTAATTTGATTTAATCATCATAGATTAAAAAACCACAAATCAATGAAAGCTGGAGTGAAGTTATAGATTTTACAAAGTGTGTGTTTTGTGGAAGGCAAATAATATTTATTGTGATTTTGTGTTATTATTTGTAAGTGATTTGATAATGTTGTGACATAAATAACTATCATAAGGAATTGATTCGAAAAGTGCACTCATCAGCCTAAAAATGAAATTTAAACCCTGAGTTTACAAAACAAGTACTCTAACCCCTGATCTGTAGAAGACACCTTACTGTAGGTCAGTTGAAAAGATTTTTGAGCAGGTGGAAAAAAACTGCTAACAGTCCGAGCCTGGCTATTTTCTATATCATTGAAGACCCAAAAGGGAAATTGAATACCGTAAGAAATCAATTTCCAAATGTTTACATTTGTGTTAACTATTTTTGTATCATTTTCAAAAAGAAAAGGTATCTTGATCACAAGTATCATGTAATTAGTAAGGGATGGAGTGATTGTTAACTCATTTCATACTTGAATGATTATGCCCTGGTAGACATTTTGTGCCTTGTCTTGTTTGGTTTATTTTAACCGTACATCATTGCTTGCAATCCTGATGGTTCAGGTCTTATGAACTGTTGCTGTTAGTGGTGGTCCTCGGATTTGACGGAAGATCGATTCGACATCTGTTTAAAACTTTGGATGTGAAAAGTCAATTCTCATGTTAAGAATCGATTTTGTGAATCAAAAATAAAACATACAAGATACATTATTTTCCTTATATTTACAGATACTTAACATTTTATTTTTATAAGTGTATCTTAGGCAAAACTAAAGACCAAGTGCTTTGTAGACTTTATTAGAGATGGAACAAACTGGCATCTCAAGAACTTCACCATCCATCTGACTACTGTGATAATTGTAAACACTTTTTGTAGGGTTTAAAACAATGTTCTTAAGGTTTATTAATTTTTGTGGGAGGTTGAATGTAAATGTGGGTATGTTTTGAAACAGGGGTGAGCTCTTGTTGAAAATATGAAGGTCTTTTGATGAAAATGAAGATTGTGCAGATATAATTATTGGACAGGACACTTTGTGGGTTATCATTGGTCGAAGTCTCATTAGAAATTGTTAATAGTTCAGTTTTTGTGTCATAATTCCCTGAAAATGATAGCCTCTAGTGAGAGTTGAACTCACGACCCCTGGTTTACGAGACCAGTGCTCTAACCACTGAGCTATAGAGGCTAAGATAGTAACAGTATGGCTATGTATCTGTGTATATGTTGCAGTATTGAAATCTCACCATAAGTTGTACATTTTCTAATATTAATCGCCAAAGTTGTTGATAATTGAGGGAAACTACATTTTGAAATATGATTATTGGTAGGGCTGGGACGGGTGCTGCAAAACGGCACGGAGTACTCGCCCTCTGACAACCGGCCCGAATTCGAGTAACCGCGAGATTTAGTATCTACCATTAGAAGTCTTCTGTAAACAAATAGTCGGTTCCTGAAACGAAACTTTTGAAGAAAAACATCTTCTTTTTGACCAGATATTATAGAATATAGAATAAATTATACGTTTTTAAGTTAAAATAAAAACTTTATTTGATAGTATTTGACGATAATGCTGAAATATAACATATTTTACACAAGCGTTTCATTACGTGGGCGATAATACAATACCTCGCAAGTAACCGAGTATTTAAAATGGACTCGAGTACTAGCAAAGATCGACTCGTCTATGGAGGCTCAAGTACCCATTCGCAGCCCTAATTATTGGTAATATTTTTTCAATTTTAAAAGATTTATAGTTTGTTGGAAAATCGTAAATAGCCCCTAATGAGATTTGAACTCATGACCCCTGGTTTACAAGACCAGTGCTCTAACCACTGAGCTATAGAGGCTTCACATTCACCAACTTTGCTAAGTTTTGAATTTGATTTAATCATCATAGATTAAAAAAACCACAAATCAATGAAAGCTGGAGTGAAGTTATAGATTTTACAAAGTGTGTGTTTTGTGGAAGGCAAATGATATTTATTGTGATTTTGTGTTATTATTTGTAAGTGATTTGATAATGTTGTGACATAAATAACTATCATAAGGAATTGATTCGAAAAGTGCACTCATCAGCCTAAAAATGAAATTTAAAGCCCGAGTTTACAAAACAAGTACTCTAACCCCTCTAAAACTTTGGATGGGAAAAGTCAATTCTCGTGTTAAGAATCGATTTTGTGAATCAAAAATAAAACATACAAGATACATTATTTTCCTTATATTTACAGATACTTAACACTTTATTTTTATAAGTATATCTTAGGCAAAACTAAAGACCAAGTGCTTTGTAGACTTTATTAGAGATGGAACTGGCATCTCAAGAACTTCACCATCCATCTGACTACTGTGATAATTGTAAACACTTTTTGTAGGGTTTAAAACAATGTTCTTAAAGTTTATTAATTTTTGTGGGAGGTTGAATGTAAATGTGGGTATGTTTTGGAACAGGGGTGAGCTCTTGTTGAAAATATGAAGGTCTTTTGATGAAAATGAAGATTGTGCAGATATAATTATTGGACAGGACACTTTGTGGGTTATCATTGGTCAAAGTCTCATTAGAAATTGTTAATAGTTCAGTTTTTGTGTCATAATTCCCTGAAAATGATAGCCTCTAGTGAGAGTTGAACTCACGACCCCTGGTTTACGAGACCAGTGCTCTAACCACTGAGCTATAGAGGCTAAGATAGTAACAGTATGGCTATGTATCTGTGTATATGTTGCAGTATTGAAATCTCACCATAAGTTGTACATTTTCTAATATTAATCGCCAAAGTTGTTGATAATTGAGGGAAACTACATTTTGAAATATGATTATTGGTAGGGCTGGGACGGGTGCTGAAAAACGGCACGGAGTACTCGCCCTCTGACAACCGGCCCGAATTCGAGTAACCGCGAGATTTACTTTCTACCATTAGAAGTCTTCTGTAAACAAATAGTCGGTTCCTGAAACGAAACTTTTGAAGAAAAACATCTTCTTTTTGACCAGATATTATAGAATATAGAATAAATTATATGTTTTTAAGTTAAAATAAAAACTTTATTTGATAGTATTTGACGATAATGCTGAAATATAACATATTTTACACAAGCGTTTCATTACGTGGGCGATAATACAATACCTCGCAAGTAACCGAGTATTTAAAATGGACTCGAGTACTAGCAAAGATCAACTCGTCTATGGAGGCTCAAGTACCCATTCGCAGCCCTAATTATTGGTAATATTTTTTCAATTTTAAAAGATTTATAGTTTTGTTGGAAAATCGTAAATAGCCCCTAATGAGATTTGAACTCATGACCCCTGGTTTACAAGACCAGTGCTCTAACCACTGAGCTATAGAGGCTTCACATTCACCAACTTTGCTAAGTTTTTAATTTGATTTAATCATCATAGATTAAAAAACCACAAATCAATGAAAGCTGGAGTGAAGTTATAGATTTTACAAAGTGTGTGTTTTGTGGAAGGCAAATAATATTTATTGTGATTTTGTGTTATTATTTGTAAGTGATTTGATAATGTTGTGACATAAATAACTATCATAAGGAATTGATTCGAAAAGTGCACTCATCAGCCTAAAAATGAAATTTAAACCCTGAGTTTACAAAACAAGTACTCTAACCCCTGATCTGTAGAAGACACCTTACTGTAGGTCAGTTGAAAAGATTTTTGAGCAGGTGGAAAAAAACTGCTAACAGTCCGAGCCTGGCTATTTTCTATATCATTGAAGACCCAAAAGGGAAATTGAATACCGTAAGAAATCAATTTCCAAATGTTTACATTTGTGTTAACTATTTTTGTATCATTTTCAAAAAGAAAAGGTATCTTGATCACAAGTATCATGTAATTAGTAAGGGATGGAGTGATTGTTAACTCATTTCATACTTGAATGATTATGCCCTGGTAGACATTTTGTGCCTTGTCTTGTTTGGTTTATTTTAACCGTACATCATTGCTTGCAATCCTGATGGTTCAGGTCTTATGAACTGTTGCTGTTAGTGGTGGTCCGCGGATTTGACGGAAGATCGATTCGACATCTTTTTAAAACTTTGGATGTGAAAAGTCAATTCTCATGTTAAGAATCGATTTTGTGAATCAAAAATAAAACATACAAGATACATTATTTTCCTTATATTTACAGATACTTAACATTTTATTTTTATAAGTGTATCTTAGGCAAAACTAAAGACCAAGTGCTTTGTAGACTTTATTAGAGATGGAACAAACTGGCATCTCAAGAACTTCACCATCCATCTGACTACTGTGATAATTGTAAACACTTTTTGTAGGGTTTAAAACAATGTTCTTAAAGTTTATTAATTTTTGTGGGAGGTTGAATGTAAATGTGGGTATGTTTTGAAACAGGGGTGAGCTCTTGTTGAAAATATGAAGGTCTTTTGATGAAAATGAAGATTGTGCAGATATAATTATTGGACAGGACACTTTATGGGTTATCATTGGTCGAAGTCTCATTAGAAATTGTTAATAGTTCAGTTTTTGTGTCATAATTCCCTGAAAATGATAGCCTCTAGTGAGAGTTGAACTCACGACCCCTGGTTTACGAGACCAGTGCTCTAACCACTGAGCTATAGAGGCTAAGATAGTAACAGTATGGCTATGTATCTGTGTATATGTTGCAGTATTGAAATCTCACCATAAGTTGTACTTTCATTGCGTTAATACATCTTACCTACCAGACGATAGCTATAGCCCGGCGCCAGCCGGTCCCGCCAAACGAAAGAAAAGACGTCCTGGGTTTCACCCCCGGCAGGACCGGTACACTACACTCCACTCGCCAGGTGGCCTAGTTCCTGCTTCACTCGCCAGAGGGACGTGACGTCATAGCATCTTTTTCGTTTGGCGCGATATTCAAAGTTTGAATTTTTGGAAACTCTTTTTATTTTGAGTATTTCTTAAGTTATACAGTGTGTTTTGTGTTACGATTTGTCAGTTAGTTGGATAAACTACCATGGCATCTCCAGGACAAAGGAAAGGAGCCTGCGGGCATATCATGGCTAATTTTGACCCTCATTCTCGTTGTGCCAGATGCAGAGATAAAGGGTTGGGCCAAGACCCGTGTGTTTTAAAGTTGCAGTGTGAGTTTTGTGACACTTTAACCCCTGAACAATTGCTCCAGCTTTCAACCCCTACGTACAAACTGCGGAAGGAGAAATCTAAAACCAAAGAAGCCCTTGTGGATCCGTCCACTGTCACTATCGTGTCGCAGGTGGAATCTCAGGAAGTTGCTTCAACTTCTCCACCCCATGTTGCTGAGCAAGATCTCTCTTTACCCCCACCTATGTTCCGCCAAGAGTTAAAAGACTTGGACGAAAAGTGGTCAGTACGTATGGCCCGTCTGGAAGCACTCATTACTTTGGGGCAGCGTCCTTCACCTCAACCTTCCTTCTCACCGGTCAAGGCACCGGTACCGCATCAAGCTCCCGCGGGAGCTCTTTCTCAGGCACCTTTTCTCTTATCATCTGTCCCTTCCGGCCAAGCCGCCCCGGCTTTTGGCCCGGATAGGATAAAACCTAGTGCCACTGTCACTACCAGCTCAATAACTAGGACGTCTCCTCTAGAAGGCCTTTACTCTGAACAGGACCCGGAACCGGTATTCTCTCAACAGAGTTCTTCCGGCCCGGTGGCCTCTGCTTTGCCTCAACCTCCTCCGCAATCCAGCTTGTTCAAGTCAGCTCCGGAGCACTTTGAGGAAGGTGAGGTATCTGACCAAGAAGACGTCACTGACCATCCTGATCAAGAATCTCCAGACTTGGATAAGACATTGAGCGAAGATCAAAATTACAGAGAGACTGTTAGGGGAGTACGTGCTTTCATGGGCTGGTCACATATCCCAGATCTTGAGTATACTCCAAGTTCCAAGTCAGACAATCCCTGGATTGGCCACCGGGCACAACCTGTAGGCAAGGTCTCTATCGACTTACCACCAGAGGACTGGCTTTGTAAGAAACTTGAAAATTTAAATCTCGTCCTCATAGAAGGTTACCCGTCCAAGTCTACGGAACCGGGTGGACTTCATGTTGATCAGTATCTCCGCCCCCCCAAGTCTCAGGCAAGGTGGTACGGGATTCATCCCGCTGAAAATAAAGACATCACTAGGCCGGGAAAATATGTAACTACTTGGCCCAATGACGCGGCGAAGTTGAACAGTTCCTTTGCCCGAATTGGTAAACCTGCTCTTGCTTCATCCCAACCCACCTCCCGCCCTATTGCTCAGGATACGCTCCGGAAGTGGGAGAAAGCAGCAAAAGAGACCAGTTATATTTGTAACCAGTCCACTGGTTTCAATAGGTGCATCACCAAGATACAGGACTCGTTTCAAGAACAGTTACAAATTCTTCAGACAGAGTTGGGAAAAGGAAAATCTTCCACAAAAGCTCAAGGTGCACTTGATGAATTACATTTCCTGTCTGCATTCAACCAAAATGTGAGTTTTGCGGTTGGCAAATCCCTCCAACACCTCTCAGATTTCACTTTTATACAAATGGCTAATTTAACTCTGGTCAGGAGGGATTCTTATCTTGAGCACCTAAAAGCTGGCGTCAAGCCAGATACCTTTTCCTCTCTCAGGAACTGTCCTCTACAAACCAGGGCTTTGTTTCCGGACGACATTATCCGGAGGGCGGAAGATGAAATAGCAGCATTTGAGTCACATAAGCGTACCAACCAGCCCGGTCCGGGCCGTGGTGGGTTCGCCGGCACTCAGAAAAAGCAACACCGTTACCAGCCATATTCAACATGGAAACAGGAGGATTCTGGAAACTCCGGGGCTCCCGGCAAAGAGATGCCTGCATGGAAAACATTTGGCAATCGCGGGAGAGCCCGTGGCAGAGGCAGGGGTGGTCAACCCGGTCGCGGTTCGCGCCCTGCCAGAGATGCTAAGGCGTATAAATGACAATCACTGCAAAGTTCCTCCGGAAGTAACATCCTGTCCGGAGTTTGGTGTTGTAAATGTAACAAAGACAAGTCTTCCTGTTCTTGTGAAAGACTCTGTAAATTGTCACAATGTTGTTCATCATGTACTTTCTGTAAAAAACATCAGGCAGCCGCAAAAGAAAGGCATAAGTCCAATCTTAAACTCACAAAATACAATAAAGTATGTGAAAAGTGCTTCTTTTGTAAATCACTGTGTCTTTGCCCCAAGTGTGTCAAATGTCCTCAGTGTTGCAAATGTCCAATCAGTAGGGGGACGCCTACAAAATTTTTGGAAAATATGGGCTCTCAAGGGTGCAAACCCGAAGGTAGTATCCATTTTGAAAAAGGGCTATGTGCTTCCCTTCAAGGTCAGACCTCCCTTAATAAGGGAACCCCTGATAGTAAGCGGCTATGCAAACCCCACCAGAGACTCCCACTTACAAGAAGCAGTGCAAGCTCTGATCAAGAAAAAGGCAGTAGAGAGGGTCAGGGTTCGAACCTCACTAGCCTTTTTCAACAGATTGTTCATTGTCCCAAAGCCGAACCAAAAGTGGCGGCCAATCTTGGATCTCAGTACTCTAAATCAGTTTTTATGCGTAAAAACATTCAAAATGGAGACTCCAGAGACAATCCGGACCTCTCTACAACAAGGCGAGTGGGTGTCATCAATAGATTTCAGCGACGCCTACTTCCACATTCCAATCCACTTCACATCCCGAAAATTCCTCAGGTTCCACTTCCAGAACCAGTCGTACCAGTTTCGGGCTCTTCCCTTTGGCCTCTCAACAGCTCCCATGGAGTTCACTGCTGTGGTCAAAGAGGTCAAGTTAATGGCTCAGTCACGGGGTATAAGAATCCACCAGTACCTAGACGACTGGTTGATTCGAGCCCCTACCAAAGAATCTTGCCACCAGGGAACCCAGTCCCTCCTAGCCCTTTGCCAGGAGTTGGGCTGGATGGTAAACATGCAAAAATCAGAACTGGAACCCCAACAAGTCTTCGACTTTGTAGGCTACCAGTACGACCTGCTCAACGGACTGGTCAGACCGACTCAAAACCGTTGGGAAGCCCTTCAACAAAAAATAACAGGGCTATTGCAGAGGAGATCTTGCCAAGTGAGAACTTTCATGTCTCTTATAGGCCTTCTCACTGCGACAGAAAAACAGGTGACCCTAGGCAGACTGCACATGAGACCTATTCAGTGGCACCTCAAGAAACACTGGAGAGTCCCGGAATCTCTGGAAAAAGAGATCCCAATTCCGAGGTCTCTCCATCAGCACCTGCAGTGGTGGACCCAGGAGTCAAAGGTCCTAAAGGGTCAACCCTTACACCCCCTACAACACGCAATACAAATCTTTACAGACGCCTCAAAAGAAGGCTGGGGTGCTCACTTAGGCGACTTCACAGCAAGCGGGACTTGGTCAGTGCCCGAAAGCAAATTACACATAAACTTCTTAGAGCTAAAAGCCGTGTTGTTAGCACTAAAAAGATTCCAACACTTAGTGCAAGGAAAGGTCGTCCTGATTGCCACAGACAACACCACAGTTGTGGCATACATCAACAAGGAGGGAGGTATGAGGTCAGGTTCACTTTGTGCCCTTCTTTGGCGGCTCCTATGTTGGTGCAATCTCAGACAAACAGTACTGAAGGCCAGACATATTCCGGGCCGTCTGAATGTAATTGCAGACAAGTTGTCTCGCCAGGGACAGGTCATTCAGACAGAGTGGTCCCTCCATCAGGAGATCTTCGACACCCTTTGTCGAACTTGGCATTATCCCCAAGTGGACATGTTTGCAACAAGGTACAACTGCAAACTAGTCCGGTTTGTGTCCCCAATTCCAGACCCGAAGGCCTGGTCAGTGGACGCTCTGACGCTGTCCTGGGAAAACCTGGACATGTACCTCTTTTCCCCAGTGTCTCTGATGGGGAAGGTGGTCAGCAAGCTGTCAGACCATTGGTATCACAGAGCAATCCTGATTGCTCCGGGATGGCCAAACATGCCTTGGTTTTGGGACCTAGTGGAGCTGTCGGCCATGGTTCCTCTTTGTCTTCCACACCATCCAGATCTAGTGACCCAACCTTTCAACAAGGCACGTCACAGGGATCTGACAAGCTTAAATCTCCATGCCTGGCTCCTAGAGCCCAGACCATCAAGGAGCAAGGGTTTTCTAGCCCAGTGGCGGCAAGAATTGAGGCGCCTCAAAGACGTTCAACCAGAGCAGTCTACGAGGCAAAGTGGGCCCTTTTTGTTAGATGGTGCGAAACAAGTCAGGTGGACTTCAGGAACCCATCTATAAAACAAATAGCAGATTTCCTCCTGCATCTTTTCCAGGAGAAGAATCTCCAGCCCAGCACTATTGATGGTTACAGGTCAGCCATTTCAGACAAACTGGGAAATGCCTCGGTTAATGTTGGCAAGGATGACAATTTGACTAGACTGTTAGACAGTTTTCACAGAGATAGACCCAAAGGGCGCCGGGGGGTTCCTGCTTGGAACCTCTCCCTGGTTTTACACCAGCTTACAAAGGCGCCTTTTGAACCACTCAGAAAGGCTTCTCTGAAACACCTTACTTTCAAAACGGTTTTTCTCCTAGCCCTGGCTTCAGGAAAACGTAGGAGTGAGATTCACGCTTGGTTAAACAAAAATATCAGACACCAAGCTGACTGGTCCAAAGTTTCCCTCTACCCTTCACCAAGCTTCTTGGCGAAAAATCACTTGACAAAAGAGGGACCAGAGTGCGTGGCCCCGGTGGTCATCCCGGCTTTAGCCCCCACTCTGGATAAGTCGTTACAAGAAGACAGATCCCTTTGCCCCGTTCGGGCTCTTCGCTATTACCTGGACAAAACCCAGGACCTAAGAACGGGAAAGGAGTTAGTTTTTGTTTCATTCAAACAAGGTTTTAACAAGGACATCTCTCCTGCCACTATCTCATCCTGGATCAAACAAACAGTAGTTTTGTGTTATGATCTTTCTGACCAAGATACCTTGACCCTACATCAGGTTAAGGCCCATGATGTTAGGGCATTTGCGGCCTCCAAGGCCTTTCAAGGTGGCATATCTCTGGACCAGATTCTAGCAGCATGCCACTGGAAATCCCACAACACCTTTACACAGTTTTACCTTAAGGATGTTGCCTGGGCAGATAAGGAGTTTTTTCACTTGGGTCCTGTGGTGGCTGCCCAGCAGATCCACCACTAGTCCCCTAAGCTTCTTTGTATATAATTTTATATAGTGTACATACTAGTTAGTTTTAGGTATAGGCTCACCTTTAGCCTCGACCTTGGCTTCTCAAAGTCGTTTACTTCAGAATAATCCTCTGGGTATAGGACTTTCCCCACTCTTCCAGGTTAACCGTGGAATTTCATTGCCTTGAACTCTTACTCTCTTCCTCCCCTCAGAGCAGTCAAAAAAGGGGGGGGGGGGGGGGGGGGGCAGGTGGGTCTAGTTACCCTCGAGACTAACATGTCTCCTCAAAAGGGCTAGAACCTCACACCTAAGCACAATATAAGAGTTCTCTCTAATCCTCAGAAGGCTGCCCTCCTTCCACTGGGTAGTTATTCTAGCTATCGTCTGGTAGGTAAGATGTATTAACGCAATGAAATTGCAAATTTTAATTAGTAAATTAAATTTTTATTAGTTAATACCTTACCTACCAGACGGGAAATTCCCACCCAACCTTCCCCGCTTTCAGCCTTACAATTCAACCTTAGGGACAAAAAAGATGCTATGACGTCACGTCCCTCTGGCGAGTGAAGCAGGAACTAGGCCACCTGGCGAGTGGAGTGTAGTGTACCGGTCCTGCCGGGGGTGAAACCCAGGACGTCTTTTCTTTCGTTTGGCGGGACCGGCTGGCGCCGGGCTATAGCTATCGTCTGGTAGGTAAGGTATTAACTAATAAAAATTTAATTTACTAATTAAAATTTGCAAATTTTCTAATATTAATCGCCAAAGTTGTTGATAATTGAGGGAAACTACATTTTGAAATATGATTATTGGTAGGGCTGGGACGGGTGCTGAAAAACGGCACGGAGTACTCGCCCTCTGACAACCGGCCCGAATTCGAGTAACCGCGAGATTTAGTATCTACCATTAGAAGTCTTCTGTAAACAAATAGTCGGTTCCTGAAACGAAACTTTTGAAGAAAAACATCTTCTTTTTGACCAGATATTATAGAATATAGAATAAATTATACGTTTTTAAGTTAAAATAAAAACTTTATTTGATAGTATTTGACGATAATGCTGAAATATAACATATTTTACACAAGCGTTTCATTACGTGGGCGATAATACAATACCTCGCAAGTAACCGAGTATTTAAAATGGACTCGAGTACTAGCAAAGATCGACTCGTCTATGGAGGCTCAAGTACCCATTCGCAGCCCTAATTATTGGTAATATTTTTTCAATTTTAAAAGATTTATAGTTTGTTGGAAAATCGTAAATAGCCCCTAATGAGATTTGAACTCATGACCCCTGGTTTACAAGACCAGTGCTCTAACCACTGAGCTATAGAGGCTTCACATTCACCAACTTTGCTAAGTTTTGAATTTGATTTAATCATCATAGATTAAAAAAACCACAAATCAATGATTTGTTTATTTGGGGTTTTACGTCGCTTTCAACACTGTACAGGTCATATCACGACGGGTAGTTGGAAGGGCAGAGGAAACCAGTACATATAGTTCGCTAGGGTTCTGTACTGTAAACTGCCGACCAACGGCAAGCAACTACCAGCTTTCCCACTTACAGCCATGACGGGGATCGAACCCCAGCCGCAGAGGTGGGAGGCGAGAGTGTTACCACTCTGCCACCGTGGCCCCACACAAATCAATGAAAGCTGGAGTGAAGTTATAGATTTTACAAAGTGTGTGTTTTGTGGAAGGCAAATGATATTTATTGTGATTTTGTGTTATTATTTGTAAGTGATTTGATAATGTTGTGACATAAATAACTATCATAAGGAATTGATTCGAAAAGTGCACTCATCAGCCTAAAAATGAAATTTAAAGCCCGAGTTTACAAAACAAGTACTCTAACCCCTCTAAAACGTTGGACGGGAAAAGTCAATTCTCGTGTTAAGAATCGATTTTGTGAATCAAAAATAAAACATACAAGATACATTATTTTCCTTATATTTACAGATACTTAACACTTTATTTTTATAAGTATATCTTAGGCAAAACTAAAGACCAAGTGCTTTGTAGACTTTATTAGAGATGGAACTGGCATCTCAAGAACTTCACCATCCATCTGACTACTGTGATAATTGTAAACACTTTTTGTAGGGTTTAAAACAATGTTCTTAAAGTTTATTAATTTTTGTGGGAGGTTGAATGTAAATGTGGGTATGTTTTGGAACAGGGGTGAGCTCTTGTTGAAAATATGAAGGTCTTTTGATGAAAATGAAGATTGTGCAGATATAATTATTGGACAGGACACTTTGTGGGTTATCATTGGTCAAAGTCTCATTAGAAATTGTTAATAGTTCAGTTTTTGTGTCATAATTCCCTGAAAATGATAGCCTCTAGTGAGAGTTGAACTCACGACCCCTGGTTTACGAGACCAGTGCTCTAACCACTGAGCTATAGAGGCTAAGATAGTAACAGTAAGGCTATGTATCTGTGTATATATTGCAGTATTGAAGTCTCACCAAAAGCTGAACATTTTCCAATATTAATCGCCAAAGTTGTTGATAATTGAGGGAATCTGTATGTTTTGAAATATGATTTATTGGTGATATTTTTTAATTTTAAAAGATTTATTGCTAATGTGGATAAATAGTTAATAGCCCCTAATGAGATTTGAACTCATGATCCCTGGTTTACAAGACCAGTGCTCTAACCACTGAGCTATAGAGGCTTCACACTCACCAACTTTGCTAAGTTTTGAATTTGATTTAATCATCATAGATTAAAAAAACACAAATCAATGAAAGCTGGAGTGAAGTTATAGAATTTACAAAGTGTGTGTTTTGTGGAAGGCAAATGATATTTATTGTGATTTTGTGTTATTATTTGTAAGTGATTTGATAATGTTGTGACATAAATAACTATCATAAGGAATTGACTCAAAAAATGCACTCGTCAGCCTAAAAATGAAATTTAAACCCCGAGTTTGCAAAACAAGTACTCTAACCCCTGATCTGTAGAAGACACCTTACTGTAGGTCAGTTGAAAAGATTTTTGAGCAGGTGGAAAAAACTGTAACAGTCCGAGCCTGGCTATTTTCTATATCATTGAAGACCCAAAAGGGAAATTGAATACCGTAAGAAATCAATTTCCAAATGTTTACATTTGTGTTAACTATTTTTGTATCATTTTCAAAGAGAAAAGGTATCTTGATCACAAGTATCATGTAATTAGTAAGGGATGGAGTGATTGTTAACTCATTTCATACTTGAATGATTATGCCCTGGTAGACATTTTGTGCCTTGTCTTGTTTGGCTTATTTTAACCGTACATCATTGCTTGCAATCCTGATGGTTCAGGTCTTATGAACTGTTGCTGTTAGTGGTGGTCCGCGGATTTGACGGAAGATCGATTCGACATCTTTTTAAAACTTTGGATGTGAAAAGTCAATTCTCATGTTAAGAATCGATTTTGTGAATCAAAAATAAAACATACAAGATACATTATTTTCCTTATATTTATAGATACTTAACACTTTATTTTTATAAGTATATCTTAGGCAAAACTAAAGACCAAGTGCTTTGTAGACTTTATTAGAGATGGAACAAACTGGCATCTCAAGAACTTCACCATCCATCTGACTACTGTGATAATTGTAAACACTTTTTGTAGGGTTTAAAACAATGTTCTTAAAGTTTATTAATTTTTGTGGGAGGTTGAATGTAAATGTGGGTATGTTTTGAAACAGGGGTGAGCTCTTGTTGAAAATATGAAGGTCTTTTGATGAAAATGAAGATTGTGCAGATATAATTATTGGACAGGACACTTTGTGGGTTATCATTGGTCAAAGTCTCATTAGAAATTGTTAATAGTTCAGTTTTTGTGTCATAATTCCCTGAAAATGATAACCTCTAGTGAGAGTTGAACTCACGACCCCTGGTTTACGAGACCAGTGCTCTAACCACTGAGCTATAGAGGCTAAGATAGTAACAGTAATGCCCCTGTTCCACCAAAGGATTAAGCCCCGATCCTGTCGGCGACCCTTAATCGTGCACAGTCGGTTGAAAAAAGACAAAAATGGGCGGGAATACTGGGTCGGTACTGAAGTCTGGGATTAAGAACAGATCGTCCCCAGGACGCCTCAGGACACCTCAGGACGCCTCAGGCGGCCGCAGACAGTCCCCGACTGGTCTGGGACTAAGAACCGACTAAGCCAGTTTTCGGGTCGGTTTGAACCACGATCCTGTCGGACAGAAACCGACTGGGTCCCAGGACGCCTCAGGCCTCCTGGGACTAACAGCCGACTAACACACGATTAACTACCGGCGTCCTCAGGCCTCCTCAGGCCTCCCCAGACCATGATCCCCGATTATTGTTTTTCAAAGTTGCTGGATTTTCTGGGTATATATATATAAAATTTGCGATCTAATCATCATTGCTTTTCTAGGAACACACCAGGATGCCACCTTTTAATGGAAGACAGATTCAACAACAACTTAGGGCTTTCTTGGTTTTTATTCAGTTACAAATAATCATGTATTTCCATTTTTTACGTCAAGCACAGCAACCACCACCACCACCACCAGCACCACCAGCACCCATACAGAGACCTAGAAGAAGGCACAACATGTGGGTCAGGCCATGGCTTCTGCAGAGAGAGGAGAGGGGGGCCTACCACAACATTATGGCTGATCTGTATGCCACAGACATTCCAGGATTCACCAACTACATGAGGATGACCCCAGAATTCTTTGAAATGATGAAGACCAGACTGGAACCACGTCTAGCCAGGCAGGCCACCAACTACAGAGCTCCTATCAGTGTTGGGGAGAAGTTAGCCCTCACCATCAGATATCTGGCCACTGGAGAGTCATACACATCATTATCCTGTCAGTTCAGGGTTGGCAGATCCACCATTTCCAAGTTTCTACCAGAGGTCTGCAGGGCCATCCAGGATGAGTTCACCAGAGAGTACCTCAAATGTCCTACTACTCCAGATGAGTGGAAAGAACTGGAAAGGGAATTCAGGATCAGGTGGAATGTTCCACATGCCCTGGGAGCCCTGGATGGAAAGCATGTGGCCCTGAAGAAACCCAAGAACTCTGGAGCCCTCTACCACAACTACAAGGGGTTCTTTTCCATAGTAATGTTGGCCTTGGTAGATGGGCAGTACAAATTCAGATGGGTGGATGTGGGTACAGAAGGGTCTTGCTCAGATGCCCAGATATTTAATGCCTCTCAGCTGAAGAGGAGGATTGAAGATGGCAGGATAGGCTTCCCTGACCCAGCTCCTATAACACAGGGTGGTAGAGATGTCCCCTACTTCATTTTGGCAGATGATGCCTTTGCCCTGAAGACCTGGCTCATGAAACCCTATGGCAGAAGGCTGTTAACAAGGGAGGAAAGGATTGCCAACTACAGAATATCAAGGGGCAGGAGAGTTGTGGAGAACGCTTTTGGCATCCTTGTGTCAAGATTTAGAGTCATGAGGACCACCATTGAACTACCCCCAGAGACAGTTAGAGAAGTGGTCATGACCTGTGTGGTTCTGCACAATATACTCAGAAGCCAGTATCAAGGTCAACCTGCTGGTCAGCAGCCTGGGGGGGGATGATGATGATGATGATGATGTGCCTGGTGATTGTGGATTGATTGGTGGTGCTGCTGGTGGTGGCCAAGACAGAAACCCTGCTAGAGAGGCCAAAAGACAGAGGGATTACCTGAAGGACTACTTCAATAATGAGGGAGCAGTGGCCTGGCAAGATGGCAGAATATAAGTCCTGTTGCAGTAAACAGTCCTTTTCAGGACTAACTATAACAGTCCTTTTCAGGACTACCAAATATTCCAAAAACAATTAATCAGCTATGTGGACAAACAGACAAACCCCATGCCAAACATAACTTGTTGAGACGGACAAACAGACAAACCCCATGCCAAACATAACCTGTCGAGACGTACAAACAGACAAACCCCATGCCAAACATAACTTGTTGAGACGTACAAACAGACAAACCCCATGCCAAACATAACTTGTTGAGACGGACAAACAGACAAACCCCATGCCAAACATAACTTGTTCAGACAGACAAACAGACAAACACAACTTACTCACCCAACAAACAGACAAACCCACTGTTAAACAAAAGCGAAACACAAAGTGACACATAATATCCTAAATTGAATAATTATTTTATATATTTTCAAATCCACATCATAATTTAAACATTTTTCTTTTTTCATGGCTGGGAAACTTATTTGTAGCAGAAATTTTTTTATGGAAATATTCAATTTTAAATAGTCATTTCTAATCACAAAAATTTGGAAAATATAACCATGGAACTAGTTTTGCTTTCAATAATGGGGGATTGTGTTTGCTAAATAGTTTGTCAGTTCGTTGGCATGGGTTCTATCTACTTTTTGGTTTGGGTGTTTGTTGGTTGGTGGTTACTGGGGTTGGGTTTTTTTGGGGTAGTTGGGTATTAGGTTTGGTACTGGGTTTGTTATTTGGGGGTTATGTTTGGTATTGGGTTTGTCTGTTTGTGGGTTGGTAAGTATGTAATTATGCCTTTTAACTCTAGGGAAGGTGCAAGTGTTGGACTTTTAAATTACAGATTTTAAACTATCCCATGGATTTTAATCTAAAAATGGGCTGATTAATGGCCATATTGGGAGTTACTTTTAATATTTTTTTTATGTGGCCTTTTTGGTTATGTGTAGTACCATGGGTTATTTGTTTCATGTTTGGGGTGGTGTAAGTGTTGGACTTTAATTTTTTTTTTCTTGTGATAAGTATTTGTACTGAACTTTTTTGTTTTGGGAGGGGAATTGGAAGAACACGTAGCTGAATAATTGTTTTTGGAAGAATTGGTGGCCCTGAAAAGGGCCTGGCAGGTCAAAGACCCGCCCTGACTGGATGGCTACTGAGGAGGCTGCTGCTGCTGTTGAGGCGGTGCTGAAGTGGTGATAGTAAAGAGCTGCTGCTGCGGTTGTTGCTGCTGCTGCTGAGGCTGCTCGACGATCTGTGTTGATGTCAGATCTGGTAGCTGGCTTAAGATTCCACTCAGATTGTGTCTGCTCCCTTCGTCCTGTACAGTTAGGACAGATGTAGGGTTGCTGAAGCCAATGGGGCTTGGTGTATAGTACACAAAACTGCTGCTAGCTGCTGCTTGAGTGGAACTTGACGCCTGTGGAGTGGTTGTTGGCAGTAGGCCGACCCTCTGGGACTCCGTGGTAACAGTGGCTGATCTTCTGGGCAATGGCTGACGTCTGCGGTTACTCTTAATATTTTCGATATCTCTGAATATCTTGCCCTTTAATTCTTCAAATTCTTCTTGAGTCATCTTTTCGGCCTCTGATGCCACGTAGTCAAAGAAGGGCTGCCTGTCTGACTTCTGATGCAGAAAACCTGAGATAAGTGTCCTCATCTGCTCAAAGTGTTCGAGAATCTTGGAGTCTGTAGTTGAAACGGGTGTTGATGTAATGATGGACTGACTCCTCTCCCTCAGGACACTGGACTCGAGGTGTTCTGTGTCAGTAGTTGACCCACGTGATTCGTCCTGCTTGCTGGTATTTGGACTGGCCTCAAAACCTGAACTTCTATTGGCCCCCTTTCTTCTGATGTGGGTTTTAAGAAAACCCATCTGTTGGTAGACCCAGGACTGTCTCTTGGTCATCTCCCTCGGGGCTTGGCCAGATTGGAGCTTAGACAGCTTTCCATAACGGGTTCGCTGGGACTCAAACCACCTTCTCACATCAAAGGGCTGGAGCTTAAGTTCTGCAGATATTTCTGCCCAGAGAGCCTCTCTTCTATTCCTGTCGTGGAAACGTGAATGTTCCTTGTCATACAGTTCAGGGTGCAGCTTGACGAATTCTACAATGGAAACTTCATCACTGTCTGTAAAAGTGGCACACACCCTGGCTCTCTTGGCTGAAGAATGGCACTCCGGATCTTCCTCACACCTCTCTTCTTTTTCTGCCACAGCTTCCCCAATAGCTGGATCTTCCTGAATCTCCTCCTCCTCTCTCCTCTCACTTCCTTCTTCTGTAATAACTTCACTCCTCTCCTCTACTTGACTTTCCTTCTCCCTCTCATCCATCTTTTTCCTTCCTCTCTTCCCTCCTTTCTCTTTTCTCATGATCCAGTCGACAAAATAATAAAAAAATAGTAAAATGTGTCTCCTAACTGTGAAATTTGCCTTAAGCTCAAGTATATAAAATGTAAAATAAAAATTGAAAACCCCTACAAATCAGTGACACACGTCTCTCAGTAGCCAAACAGTCAGTAACAATGACAAAGTGTGCGCGGTCGCTTATATAGTCCCAGACCTGCTCATTGCCTCGTTTTAATTTCCAACGCGCGGAAAACAGTCGGTTCTTAATCGGTTGTTAGTCCCAGGCCGCCTGGGGCGTCCTCAGGCCGCCGCAGACTGAAAATGCGTGGTCCCAGGCGTCCTGGGGAGGCCGGTTTGGATCGGTTAGGGTCGGTTACCCTTAGTCGGTTCTTAGTCCCAGACCTTGATTTTTGGGTCGCAGGACACCGCAGACGGTCTGAGGCTTCCGGGGACTAATGAAACCGACTCACTTTCAGACGCATGAAATTCATACGCATCATATTTGAGTCTGGGATTAAGAACCGGCCGCCTGGGACTAAGCTACGGAGGTCTGGGACTAAGGGTCGCAGGACGCCTGGGACAACAACCGACTCTGTAAATTTGGGTCTGAGGAGGCCTGAGGACGCCTGGGACTGGACATTTTGTTGACGGCGGGAAATAGGAATCGGTTGTAGTCGTGTGAAATATCAAACATGTTTGATTTTTCACACGGCCCCAACCGACCACAACCGACCCTTACAGAAGGTCTGGGACTAAGCAAATATTTCAAACCGACCCCCAAAAACCCTTAATCGGGAGCCTTAGTCGTGTGGTGGAACACCCACATACGGCTATGTATCTGTGTATATGTTGCAGTATTGAAGTCTCACCAAAAGCTGAACATTTTCCAATATTAATCGGCAAAGTTGTTGATAATTGAGGGAATCTGTATGTTTTGAAATATGATTTATTGGTGATATTTTTTAATTTTAAAAGATTTATTGCTAATGTGGATAAATAGTTAATAGCCCCTAATGAGATTTGAACTCATGACCCCTGGTTTACAAGACCAGTGCTCTAACCACTGAGCTATAGAGGCTTCACACTCACCAACTTTGCTAAGTTTTGAATTTGATTTAATCATCATAGATTAAAAAAAACACAAATCAATGAAAGCTGGAGTGAAGTTATAGAATTTACAAAGTGTGTGTTTTGTGGAAGGCAAATGATATTTATTGTGATTTTGTGTTATTATTTGCAGTCCCCCCCCATCCCAGGGAGAAAACAAACAAGTGCGGAGCATAAGTTTATTGATATATACAAAACAATTAATATAAAATAATGTATAATATATAAAAATAATACTATAAATTCGACTACTAAATTAATAACAGAAGCCAATAATATCATTATAGTGTCCAGTCCATGCACTAAGTGGCCCAAAGGCGACCACAAGTTAATAAGGCTTCATAGCAATCCAATATACACATGTTAATGCACTTTACATTCATATAGTTATTACATATACTTTACATATGGTAATTTACATAAAATATGTTAATACTGAGATGTTACTTTACATATAAGTTTTACACAAGTACGAGATAAGAGCAGGGCCATCTCACCTTAAGTTGACAAGTATAAAATAAGTAAGGGAGCCAACCCAATTTAAGATGACCTTAGAGAGAAAATATACAAACCTGAAACAAGTTTAAGGCTACCCTAACCCAATTTGAGGTGAGCTAAACTAAAGGGTGAGAGGATCCTGAAATTAGTCAATACTTAACTGTGAAAACCAGAACAAAATAATTACATATTTAATAAAAGACCCTCCAAGCCCAATGGTAGAAGCATTATCTATAGTAACTTAGCAAAAACCGATGCAATATTTTCACCAGCAGTATGATCCTTGTGAATATATGACCACACACAGTCACTGGTCCATGACCCATGATCCTTAATGTGTTGTACAGACACTTGAGATTTATAAGCTAAGGTGGCTCCTGACCGCCTAAATGCATGAAAAGTAAAATAATTTCTAGGGAAGCCTAGCTTTGTGTTAATTTTTGAAAGACATTTTCTGATCCTGGTGTCAGTAAGCACGACCCAGGTGGAACCAATCTTGTACTGAAAAAGGGGATCATTATGTCCAGGAGCATAAAGTCTCAGTGCTTGCCTACATGCTGTATAAGGACACAGTCTCGAACCCTTGGCTCTAGGGAGAGTAAGCAAATGGACCTTGTCCCTAGCCTGAATGGTTTTTGTCCATTTAATAACGACCTTGAGATAGTGCTTAGTGAAAATAAGGTCACCAGCACAGAGGTGACGAGAGGAATCAAAGGAGGTGAGGGAGTGAGGGGCGATGTTGGAAAGCCTCAAAAACCCCAAAAATGCTAGGAGAAACACAGCTTTAAAGACTTTTCCCAGATATATGTGGTCACACTGAGTCACGATATCATTTAAGACAGCCAAATCAATTATGTGCTTTTTTCTTACTACAATTGGCCTGTT
The DNA here is from genome assembly GCA_964017235.1 of Sabellastarte sp. h YS-2021. NCBI lineage: Eukaryota > Metazoa > Annelida > Polychaeta > Sabellida > Sabellidae > Sabellastarte > Sabellastarte sp. h YS-2021. The sequence goes on along the minus strand of OZ024929.1, from coordinate 180,110,502 downwards.
GATTTTTACAGATTTGAGAAGATAACGCACATTTGGGTGATCCCAAAGGTGAAACTGTAAACCATACATTGTAAACTTAGCCTTGCAAACAGAAATATGATTGGCCAACATATGTACAGAAACCCCATGTATAATCAGATATTCTAAATAAGACAACACATGCATTTGCTTTAATTGAAATACATTCAACTCAGCAGAAACACAGAAGGCCACAAAGGACCTAAACAGCATGTTGTAACATCTGTCAGTTCTTGGTCTTAGAGCAGATGACAGACGGTTCTTCACTCCCACAGCCAAGTCCTTCAGGATTGACTCTAAAAAACAAAGTGCAGCATCTGAAAATCTAAATTATATATCATTGTCTAGTTCTAAGATATTTTCAGGTACACTGATCCATAGTGGATCGGGAATGTGTGACTGGAGCTTTAGAACATTTTGTGGAGTGGGAACCCATCTCGACAATAGGTCCGCAATGATGTTGTGTTTGCCTCTAATGTGTACATATGTGACTTCTAAATCATACAGAGCTGCCAGAAGCCAGACATTCCGGGCACAAGTGGCTAAGAATGGATCCTTAGTCTTACTGTGTGTGAGGACTGCAACCACAGCCTGGTTGTCACACTTGACCAACACCTTCTTATTAGCCCAAAAGGGGCCAAAAATCTTGAGAGCTACTAGAATATTAATCATCTCAAGGTGGACTATTGTGAGACCAAGGTAATGTCTGGGAATTGGAATATGGTAAACATAATTCTTCCACACACCCCCTAAGCCGTCAAGACAGGCGTCAAGCTCAATGACGTGGTCAACTCGCCTATGATTGTACATTGACACCCCATTATATTTATCTACAAACTTGGTGAACCACCTCAGATCGCGTCGAAATGCCTGTGTGAGTTTGATGGTATTGGCGTCATAATTTTGACGCAACAAGTCAAGCATTCTGTTCAAGAATATTCTGGCCGGACGGACACACTTGTGTATGTAAAGAAGCTGTCCTAATAAGGACTGAAGTTGGCGTTTCGAACATGTGACTTTGTTTTGCCAATCAATGACGCTTTTCTTTATTTGACGCATCTTTTCATCAGGTATGGCGACAGTTCCTTTGACGGTGTCAATAAGGACTCCAAGACATACAGCAGATGTGGTGGGCGCCACCAACTTCTTCTCACTAATGGTGAGACCTAGACGTTCAATGATGTTACGCAAGTAGTCGTACGAGCGTCGCGCGACGTCAGGCGTGCCGTATCCGACAAAATCATCAATATAATTGGTGACGCGGTAGCCATGGCAATGTAACGCGTAACGCACGGCGTCGCTGACGCGCTGAAAATTTTGGCTCCCATGTCTACTCCCAAATGGGAGACATGTATCAAAGAACGCAGCGTCCCAACGTAGACCTAGCAAGTCATAATCCCCAGGGTCAATTTTCAAATGTCTGAAGGCCCTGCTAACGTCAGTCTTGTATATATGGCACCCAGGGCCAATATTTACAAGTTCCTTGGTAATATCATCTATTGTAGGGAACGTAAGTGAAAATTCTGAGCCCAAGTAAGAATTTTTGTCAACCCCCATGTTAACTGACGCATTTTTAGGCCATGAAAGGTCAATGATCACTCGACGATTGGGAGCATTTGGCTTTTCTCTGGTCATGAATGGGGAAACATGACAATTTGGAATGGGGTTTACGTCATATGGGCCCATGATTGCTCCATGTTTAATCTCCTCATTCAGATAAACCCGAATGTCTTCAGGAAATTCTATAGCAGAAGAGTGATTTTTTCCATCATGATAGAGGACTGAATTCCTGTTAAAATCCAGAGGAAAGCCAAATTCAACCATCTGAAGTAATTGTTGGTCCCAGTAATTTTTAAACACTTGTTTCCACTCAGAGACATTTAACTGTGACTCGACAGGAATTCTTTCAGCTAGAAAGTTGTAAGTACCAGAGGACCTGACCTTAAGATGCTGTTGAACAGGGTCAAGTACCTTGTCACCAATATGACCAATATCTCGAGGCATGACTAAGTTATTCAGTGGTACAAACCCAAAGGTGTAATCTGTTTGACTTTTCCACAAACTAAAATCACTACAACGCTTTTCCAAATATGGCACATGCCTTTTCCATCCATCCTTCAATAACATAACATTTGATAACTCAACATTATCATCACAAGTGTCAAGGTTGACATCATACAATAATACCTTGTCACCCATGTTGTCAGATGTAACCATACCTTGACGTGCCATGCAAATATTTAGTTCAGATGAACTGTTGTCACAAGTATTGTTCTTGACACTTCCATGCAAGGGATCAGAAATACCATTGTTTTCCAAATTGCTTGCCACAATATTAGATGCCAATAGACCATTGTTTTTGCAATTCATTAACACTGCATCTAAATTATATATCATTGTCTAGTTCTAAGATATTTTCAGGTACACTGATCCATAGTGGATCGGGAATGTGTGACTGGAGCTTTAGAACATTTTGTGGAGTGGGAACCCATCTCGACAATAGGTCCGCAATGATGTTGTGTTTGCCTCTAATGTGTACATATGTGACTTCTAAATCATACAGAGCTGCCAGAAGCCAGACATTCCGGGCACAAGTGGCTAAGAATGGATCCTTAGTCTTACTGTGTGTGAGGACTGCAACCACAGCCTGGTTGTCACACTTGACCAACACCTTCTTATTAGCCCAAAAGGGGCCAAAAATCTTGAGAGCTACTAGAATATTAATCATCTCAAGGTGGACTATTGTGAGACCAAGGTAATGTCTGGGAATTGGAATATGGTAAACATAATTCTTCCACACACCCCCTAAGCCGTCAAGACAGGCGTCAAGCTCAATGACGTGGTCAACTCGCCTATGATTGTACATTGACACCCCATTATATTTATCTACAAACTTGGTGAACCACCTCAGATCGCGTCGAAATGCCTGTGTGAGTTTGATGGTATTGGCGTCATAATTTTGACGCAACAAGTCAAGCATTCTGTTCAAGAATATTCTGGCCGGACGGACACACTTGTGTATGTAAAGAAGCTGTCCTAATAAGGACTGAAGTTGGCGTTTCGAACATGTGACTTTGTTTTGCCAATCAATGACGCTTTTCTTTATTTGACGCATCTTTTCATCAGGTATGGCGACAGTTCCTTTGACGGTGTCAATAAGGACTCCAAGACATACAGCAGATGTGGTGGGCGCCACCAACTTCTTCTCACTAATGGTGAGACCTAGACGTTCAATGATGTTACGCAAGTAGTCGTACGAGCGTCGCGCGACGTCAGGCGTGCCGTATCCGACAAAATCATCAATATAATTGGTGACGCGGTAGCCATGGCAATGTAACGCGTAACGCACGGCGTCGCTGACGCGCTGAAAATTTTGGCTCCCATGTCTACTCCCAAATGGGAGACATGTATCAAAGAACGCAGCGTCCCAACGTAGACCTAGCAAGTCATAATCCCCAGGGTCAATTTTCAAATGTCTGAAGGCCCTGCTAACGTCAGTCTTGTATATATGGCACCCAGGGCCAATATTTACAAGTTCCTTGGTAATATCATCTATTGTAGGGAACGTAAGTGAAAATTCTGAGCCCAAGTAAGAATTTTTGTCAACCCCCATGTTAACTGACGCATTTTTAGGCCATGAAAGGTCAATGATCACTCGACGATTGGGAGCATTTGGCTTTTCTCTGGTCATGAATGGGGAAACATGACAATTTGGAATGGGGTTTACGTCATATGGGCCCATGATTGCTCCATGTTTAATCTCCTCATTCAGATAAACCCGAATGTCTTCAGGAAATTCTATAGCAGAAGAGTGATTTTTTCCATCATGATAGAGGACTGAATTCCTGTTAAAATCCAGAGGAAAGCCAAATTCAACCATCTGAAGTAATTGTTGGTCCCAGTAATTTTTAAACACTTGTTTCCACTCAGAGACATTTAACTGTGACTCGACAGGAATTCTTTCAGCTAGAAAGTTGTAAGTACCAGAGGACCTGACCTTAAGATGCTGTTGAACAGGGTCAAGTACCTTGTCACCAATATGACCAATATCTCGAGGCATGACTAAGTTATTCAGTGGTACAAACCCAAAGGTGTAATCTGTTTGACTTTTCCACAAACTAAAATCACTACAACGCTTTTCCAAATATGGCACATGCCTTTTCCATCCATCCTTCAATAACATAACATTTGATAACTCAACATTATCATCACAAGTGTCAAGGTTGACATCATACAATAATACCTTGTCACCCATGTTGTCAGATGTAACCATACCTTGACGTGCCATGCAAATATTCAGTTCAGATGAACTGTTGTCACAAGTATTGTTCTTGACACTTCCATGCAAGGGATCAGAAATACCATTGTTTTCCAAATTGCTTGCCACAATATTAGATGCCAATAGACCATTGTTTTTGCAATTCATTAACACTGCATCTAAATTATATATCATTGTCTAGTTCTAAGATATTTTCAGGTACACTGATCCATAGTGGATCGGGAATGTGTGACTGGAGCTTTAGAACATTTTGTGGAGTGGGAACCCATCTCGACAATAGGTCCGCAATGATGTTGTGTTTGCCTCTAATGTGTACATATGTGACTTCTAAATCATACAGAGCTGCCAGAAGCCAGACATTCCGGGCACAAGTGGCTAAGAATGGATCCTTAGTCTTACTGTGTGTGAGGACTGCAACCACAGCCTGGTTGTCACACTTGACCAACACCTTCTTATTAGCCCAAAAGGGGCCAAAAATCTTGAGAGCTACTAGAATATTAATCATCTCAAGGTGGACTATTGTGAGACCAAGGTAATGTCTGGGAATTGGAATATGGTAAACATAATTCTTCCACACACCCCCTAAGCCGTCAAGACAGGCGTCAAGCTCAATGACGTGGTCAACTCGCCTATGATTGTACATTGACACCCCATTATATTTATCTACAAACTTGGTGAACCACCTCAGATCGCGTCGAAATGCCTGTGTGAGTTTGATGGTATTGGCGTCATAATTTTGACGCAACAAGTCAAGCATTCTGTTCAAGAATATTCTGGCCGGACGGACACACTTGTGTATGTAAAGAAGCTGTCCTAATAAGGACTGAAGTTGGCGTTTCGAACATGTGACTTTGTTTTGCCAATCAATGACGCTTTTCTTTATTTGACGCATCTTTTCATCAGGTATGGCGACAGTTCCTTTGACGGTGTCAATAAGGACTCCAAGACATACAGCAGATGTGGTGGGCGCCACCAACTTCTTCTCACTAATGGTGAGACCTAGACGTTCAATGATGTTACGCAAGTAGTCGTACGAGCGTCGCGCGACGTCAGGCGTGCCGTATCCGACAAAATCATCAATATAATTGGTGACGCGGTAGCCATGGCAATGTAACGCGTAACGCACGGCGTCACTGACGCGCTGAAAATTTTGGCTCCCATGTCTACTCCCAAATGGGAGACATGTATCAAAGAACGCAGCGTCCCAACGTAGACCTAGCAAGTCATAATCCCCAGGGTCAATTTTCAAATGTCTGAAGGCCCTGCTAACGTCAGTCTTGTATATATGGCACCCAGGGCCAATATTTACAAGTTCCTTGGTAATATCATCTATTGTAGGGAACGTAAGTGAAAATTCTGAGCCCAAGTAAGAATTTTTGTCAACCCCCATGTTAACTGACGCATTTTTAGGCCATGAAAGGTCAATGATCACTCGACGATTGGGAGCATTTGGCTTTTCTCTGGTCATGAATGGGGAAACATGACAATTTGGAATGGGGTTTACGTCATATGGGCCCATGATTGCTCCATGTTTAATCTCCTCATTCAGATAAACCCGAATGTCTTCAGGAAATTCTATAGCAGAAGAGTGATTTTTTTCCATCATGATAGAGGACTGAATTCCTGTTAAAATCCAGAGGAAAGCCAAATTCAACCATCTGAAGTAATTGTTGGTCCCAGTAATTTTTAAACACTTGTTTCCACTCAGAGACATTTAACTGTGACTCGACAGGAATTCTTTCAGCTAGAAAGTTGTAAGTACCAGAGGACCTGACCTTAAGATGCTGTTGAACAGGGTCAAGTACCTTGTCACCAATATGACCAATATCTCGAGGCATGACTAAGTTATTCAGTGGTACAAACCCAAAGGTGTAATCTGTTTGACTTTTCCACAAACTAAAATCACTACAACGCTTTTCCAAATATGGCACATGCCTTTTCCATCCATCCTTCAATAACATAACATTTGATAACTCAACATTATCATCACAAGTGTCAAGGTTGACATCATACAATAATACCTTGTCACCCATGTTGTCAGATGTAACCATACCTTGACGTGCCATGCAAATATTCAGTTCAGATGAACTGTTGTCACAAGTATTGTTCTTGACACTTCCATGCAAGGGATCAGAAATACCATTGTTTTCCAAATTGCTTGCCACAATATTAGATGCCAATAGACCATTGTTTTTGCAATTCATTAACACTGCAGAACCATTGTTTGAGTCATTGTGGGCGTCGTGTATATGACCATTGACACCATTGTTCAAAGCAGAGCAATCCTTGGCACCCCTTTTGTTGGGGCCAGAGGTGCGACTTTCTACTTCCCTGCTGCCAATGGGAGTGACTTTTTCATTGTCCTGACCAACAACAATAGAAGGGGGGAAATTTTTATGTAACAACTTTGCACGACCTAAAACCCCCGTCCCACTGGCCTGGGAGTCCGTACCAAGAACTCTGGTTGGACTGGTCTGATGTCTGACCCTAGTATTAGCAGATTTAGGTTTAAACCCAGCAACAAAAACTCTACTGTTGACCTTGACAGGTCTGGAAACATGTTTTGCAATTACACTGGCTTTTTTACCACGTGCTAACAAACCCTCAACACATTTTTTGTCTACAGCAGTACTATAAAAAATTCTAGTATTTGTACATCTAAGACTATCAGACATCACAGCCAAACTCTTTGACTCAACTACTTTACTACTGTCCCCAGAAGGACCAACATTGTGACTAAAACCATCCTGCCGACTGGCATCAGGATGTGTAAAAAACATTACATCATTGTTGTCGACAACCACTGTCTGACTGACATCGCTTCTGCTGCCCAGCCCCTCTAATGATTCTGAGCAGCCCCAGACCCGTTTTTTGAATTTTTAGCCTTTGAATTTTGACATTCCTTCTCAGGATGACCTGAAATACGACCTTGAGTCAGGCAAAAAGAACAGATGTGTTTGTGTACTTTTCCAGCATATTCGTGGTCCCTATGAAACTGACACTGACCAACCTGATACAGTTTGCAATACCATGGTTTTTTGCCATCCTGATCTTTTTTAACCCAATTTTGCTTGCCAAAGTTGTGCTTTTGAGCATGAGCCCTTCTGATTCGGTCGATGCGACTGGTATCTGACCAACACACTGTGCCTCTCCATTTCGCAGAGAAGCACAGCATGGGCAGCTTTGGCACTTGCCCACGAAAAATCTGTGGCATCTTCCATCAAATCATTCAGATACCACAGCATTTGCTCCCTAACTGAACCATCAGACTCATCCAAAATATTTCTTGTAAACCCCTGTATAAATTGTGTAAGAGACAACTGATCGTATGTCATTCTTTGCCTGGTAACACCCCCCAACACACTATCATGTGGCCAAGCCACCTTTTTTTGACACCAAAACATCAACCCCTCCCCCCCTTTGTGACTTTAACTTTGAACTTTCATTACCTTGGACTTTTGAGTGTGCTTCAATTTCTGAAATTCTAGTATCTACTTTTCTTTGAATTTCTTGGGACGATTTTAACACTGACAATGGTGAGAGAAGTTCCTCATCTGATGAGGTTTCAGAAGACTCATACTTTTTAAAATTTTTACAATCAACACCATTTTTTGACAAATATTTCGAGCTACTTAACTTGGAGGAGTCTTTTCGTTTTCTGCTGCGAATCCCAGGATCTTGAACTTTGGCCTCCACATCATCCAGTCTGTGATGAACCCGCTGGAGCTCCTTCAGGATGAGGGCCTGCAAACCACCAGATGGACGCTCATCTTCAGAAACCTCTGACCCATCCGACAGATCACTGGTCCTAGAGGGACCTGGGGTTAACACCCTCTTGACAGCGCAGTCCTTCTGCTTGGTGATCTTTTTCTTGGCGCCCATATTAACTTTACTGGCCCCCATCCCCAAGTCCCGATTATCGCTGTCACTCCCAGATGACGCCGTCACATGACTTCTGCTGGTGCTGGAATCCTCACTGGATTTGTCCATGGTTGATTGACATTTTTTACCCGTTGGTGGGTAGTGCTTGGTATGACATTTTGAACAATAGTTCTTATTTTTATTTTTTGGCTTGGTCATTTTCACTGTAAAATATAAGCTCACAAGGCTGGGTATCCACCCTCTTCTCGAACAATCTCCACTTGTGTCAGCAAGTGTAAATGGATGACAATCAGAGCAATAAATAGGTTAGACCATCCCTGTTACACGAGCTGAACAAGCCTGAGGTTGTCAGAGAAGACTAATAATCATCGGCAACAGTGTCACAACAGCTCCAGTTGTATATCACCAACAGTCAGCAGTGATTATCAAGATACAGATATAACATGGTAAGAAATCAATTTCCAAATGTTTACATTTGTGTTAACTATTTTTGTATCATTTTCAAAGAGAAAAGGTATCTTGATCACAAGTATCATGTAATTAGTAAGGGATGGAGTGATTGTTAACTCATTTCATACTTGAATGATTATGCCCTGGTAGACATTTTGTGCCTTGTCTTGTTTGGCTTATTTTAACCGTACATCATTGCTTGCAATCCTGATGGTTCAGGTCTTATGAACTGTTGCTGTTAGTGGTGGTCCGCGGATTTGACGGAAGATCGATTCAACATCTTTTTAAAACTTTGGATGTGAAAAGTCAATTCTCATGTTAAGAATCGATTTTGTGAATCAAAAATAAAACATACAAGATACATTATTTTCCTTATATTTACAGATACTTAACACTTTATTTTTATAAGTATATCTTAGGCAAAACTAAAGACCAAGTGCTTTGTAGACTTTATTAGAGATGGAACAAACTGGCATCTCAAGAACTTCACCATCCATCTGACTACTGTGATAATTGTAAACACTTTTTGTAGGGTTTAAAACAATGTTCTTAAAGTTTATTAATTTTTGTGGGAGGTTGAATGTAAATGTGGGTATGTTTTGAAACAGGGGTGAGCTCTTGTTGAAAATATGAAGGTCTTTTGATGAAAATGAAGATTGTGCAGATATAATTATTGGACAGGACACTTTGTGGGTTATCATTGGTCAAAGTCTCATTAGAAATTGTTAATAGTTCAGTTTTTGTGTCATAATTCCCTGAAAATGATAGCCTCTAGTGAGAGTTGAACTCAGGACCCCTGGTTTACGAGACCAGTGCTCTAACCACTGAGCTATAGAGGCTTCACACTCACCAACTTTGTTAAGTTTTGAATTTGATTTAATCATCATAGATTAAAAAAACACAAATCAATGAAAGCTGGAGTGAAGTTATAGAATTTACAAAGTGTGTGTTTTGTGGAAGGCAAATGATATTTATTGTGATTTTGTGTTATTATTTGCAGTCCCCCCCCCCCCCCCCATCCCAGGGAGAAAACAAACAAGTGCGGAGCATAAGTTTATTGATATATACAAAACAATTAATATAAAATAATGTATAATATATAAAAATAATACTATAAATTCGACTACTAAATTAATAACAGAAGCCAATAATATCATTATAGTGTCCAGTCCATGCACTAAGTGGCCCAAAGGCGACCACAAGTTAATAAGGCTTCATAGCAATCCAATATACACATGTTAATGCACTTTACATTCATATAGTTATTACATATACTTTACATATGGTAATTTACATAAAATATGTTAATACTGAGATGTTACTTTACATATAAGTTTTACACAAGTACGAGATAAGAGCAGGGCCATCTCACCTTAAGTTGACAAGTATAAAATAAGTAAGGGAGCCAACCCAATTTAAGATGACCTTAGAGAGAAAATATACAAACCTGAAACAAGTTTAAGGCTACCCTAACCCAATTTGAGGTGAGCTAAACTAAAGGGTGAGAGGATCCTGAAATTAGTCCATACTTAACTGTGAAAACCAGAACAAAATAATTACATATTTAATAAAAGACCCCTAAAAGAACTAGAACAAGCACTACTACTAATAATAAGACTTTAAAACATAGGTATTAAAACCAGTGGAAGTCCTAGGAAACCAAACCTATGGGCTGGGAGGGTGGGCAATTCAAAAACACATCTGTTCAGTTCAAATGCAATTTCAAAAGTGACACTGGTTACTTTCCACACAAGGGCATACAATGACAAGCCATAGGCCATTGGCTCCCCATCAGTTGCCAAGGATACAAAGGTCACTAGAACTAGGAAAGTTTGTGATACAGGTGTGACCAATACTTATGCTGCCAGCACACTGCCCCGAATATCCCTCCCTGGGATGGGGTGACTGACAGTCGTGATGCCCAAACACCACTCATGACAGTCCCCCCTATCCCAGGGAGAAAACAAACAAGTGCGGAGCATAAGTTTATTGATATATACAAAACAATTAATATAAAATAATGTATAATATATAAAAATAATACTATAAATTCGACTACTAAATTAATAACAGAAGCCAATAATATCATTATAGTGTCCAGTCCATGCACTAAGTGGCCCAAAGGCGACCACAAGTTAATAAGGCTTCATAGCAATCCAATATACACATGTTAATGCACTTTACATTCATATAGTTATTACATATACTTTACATATGGTAATTTACATAAAATATGTTAATACTGAGATGTTACTTTACATATAAGTTTTACACAAGTACGAGATAAGAGCAGGGCCATCTCACCTTAAGTTGACAAGTATAAAATAAGTAAGGGAGCCAACCCAATTTAAGATGACCTTAGAGAGAAAATATACAAACCTGAAACAAGTTTAAGGCTACCCTAACCCAATTTGAGGTGAGCTAAACTAAAGGGTGAGAGGATCCTGAAATTAGTCAATACTTAACTGTGAAAACCAGAACAAAATAATTACATATTTAATAAAAGACCCTCCAAGCCCAATGGTAGAAGCATTATCTATAGTAACTTAGCAAAAACCGATGCAATATTTTCACCAGCAGTATGATCCTTGTGAATATATGACCACACACAGTCACTGGTCCATGACCCATGATCCTTAATGTGTTGTACAGACACTTGAGATTTATAAGCTAAGGTGGCTCCTGACCGCCTAAATGCATGAAAAGTAAAATAATTTCTAGGGAAGCCTAGCTTTGTGTTAATTTTTGAAAGACATTTTCTGATCCTGGTGACAGTAAGCACGACCCAGGTGGAACCAATCTTGTACTGAAAAAGGGGATCATTATGTCCAGGAGCATAAAGTCTCAGTGCTTGCCTACATGCTGTATAAGGACACAGTCTCGAACCCTTGGCTCTAGGGAGAGTAAGCAAATGGACCTTGTCCCTAGCCTGAATGGTTTTTGTCCATTTAATAACGACCTTGAGATAGTGCTTAGTGAAAATAAGGTCACCAGCACAGAGGTGACGAGAGGAATCAAAGGAGGTGAGGGAGTGAGGGGCGATGTTGGAAAGCCTCAAAAACCCCAAAAATGCTAGGAGAAACACAGCTTTAAAGACTTTTCCCAGATATATGTGGTCACACTGAGTCACGATATCATTTAAGACAGCCAAATCAATTATGTGCTTTTTTCTTACTACAATTGGCCTGTTGATTTTTACAGATTTGAGAAGATAACGCACATTTGGGTGATCCCAAAGGTGAAACTGCAAACCATACATTGTAAACTTAGCCTTGCAAGCAGAAATATGATTGGCCAACATATGTACAGAAACCCCATGTATAATCAGATATTCTAAATAAGACAACACATGCATTTGCTTTAATTGAAATACATTCAACTCAGCAGAAACACAGAAGGCCACAAAGGACCTAAACAGCATGTTGTAACATCTGTCAGTTCTTGGTCTTAGAGCAGATGACAGACGGTTCTTCACTCCCACAGCCAAGTCCTTCAGGATTGACTCTAAAAAACAAAGTGCAGCATCTGAAAATCTAAATTATATATCATTGTCTAGTTCTAAGATATTTTCAGGTACACTGATCCATAGTAGATCGGGAATGTGTGACTGGAGCTTTAGAACATTTTGTGGAGTGGGAACCCATCTCGACAATAGGTCCGCAATGATGTTGTGTTTGCCTCTAATGTGTACATATGTGACTTCTAAATCATACAGAGCTGCCAGAAGCCAGACATTCCGGGCACAAGTGGCTAAGAATGGATCCTTAGTCTTACTGTGTGTGAGGACTGCAACCACAGCCTGGTTGTCACACTTGACCAACACCTTCTTATTAGCCCAAAAGGGGCCAAAAATCTTGAGAGCTACTAGAATATTAATCATCTCAAGGTGGACTATTGTGAGACCAAGGTAATGTCTGGGAATTGGAATATGGTAAACATAATTCTTCCACACACCCCCTAAGCCGTCAAGACAGGCGTCAAGCTCAATGACGTGGTCAACTCGCCTATGATTGTACATTGACACCCCATTATATTTATCTACAAACTTGGTGAACCACCTCAGATCGCGTCGAAATGCCTGTGTGAGTTTGATGGTATTGGCGTCATAATTTTGACGCAACAAGTCAAGCATTCTGTTCAAGAATATTCTGGCCGGACGGACACACTTGTGTATGTAAAGAAGCTGTCCTAATAAGGACTGAAGTTGGCGTTTCGAACATGTGACTTTGTTTTGCCAATCAATGACGCTTTTCTTTATTTGACGCATCTTTTCATCAGGTATGGCGACAGTTTGACGGTGTCAATAAGGACTCCCAAGACATACAGCAGACGTGGTGGGCGCCACCAACTTCTTCTCACTAATGGTGAGACCTAGACGTTCAATGACGTTACGCAAGCAGTCGTACGAGCGTCGCGCGACGTCAGGCATGCCGTATCCGACAAAATCATCAATATAATTGGTGACGCGGTAGCCATGGCAATGTAACGCGTAACGCACGGCGTCGCTGACGCGCTGAAAATTTTGGCTCCCATGTCTACTCCCAAATGGGAGACATGTATCAAAGAACGCAGCGTCCCAACGTAGACCTAGCAAGTCATAATCCCCAGGGTCAATTTTCAAATGTCTGAAGGCCCTGCTAACGTCAATCTTGTATATATGGCACCCAGGGCCAATATTTACAAGTTCCTTGGTAATATCATCTATTGTAGGGAACGTAAGTGAAAATTCTGAGCCCAAGTAAGAATTTTTGTCAACCCCCATGTTAACTGACGCATTTTTAGGCCATGAAAGGTCAATGATCACTCGACGATTGGGAGCATTTGGCTTTTCTCTGGTCATGAATGGGGAAACATGACAATTTGGAATGGGGTTTACGTCATATGGGCCCATGATTGCTCCATGTTTAATCTCCTCATTCAGATAAACCCGAATGTCTTCAGGAAATTCTATAGCAGAAGAGTGATTTTTTCCATCATGATAGAGGACTGAATTCCTGTTAAAATCCAGAGGAAAGCCAAATTCAACCATCTGAAGTAATTGTTGGTCCCAGTAATTTTTAAACACTTGTTTCCACTCAGAGACATTTAACTGTGACTCGACAGGAATTCTTTCAGCTAGAAAGTTGTAAGTACCAGAGGACCTGACCTTAAGATGCTGTTGAACAGGGTCAAGTACCTTGTCACCAATATGACCAATATCTCGAGGCATGACTAAGTTATTCAGTGGTACAAACCCAAAGGTGTAATCTGTTTGACTTTTCCACAAACTAAAATCACTACAACGCTTTTCCAAATATGGCACATGCCTTTTCCATCCATCCTTCAATAACATAACATTTGATAACTCAACATTATCATCACAAGTGTCAAGGTTGACATCATACAATAATACCTTGTCACCCATGTTGTCAGATGTAACCATACCTTGACGTGCCATGCAAATATTCAGTTCAGATGAACTGTTGTCACAAGTATTGTTCTTGACACTTCCATGCAAGGGATCAGAAATACCATTGTTTTCCAAATTGCTTGCCACAATATTAGATGCCAATAGACCATTGTTTTTGCAATTCATTAACACTGCAGAACCATTGTTTGAGTCATTGTGGGGGTCGTGTATATGACCATTGACACCATTGTTCAAAGCAGAGCAATCCTTGGCACCCCTTTTGTTGGGGCCAGAGGTGCGACTTTCTACTTCCCTGCTGCCAATGGGAGTGACTTTTTCATTGTCCTGACCAACAACAATAGAAGGGGGGAAATTTTTATGTAACAACTTTGCACGACCTAAAACCCCCGTCCCACTGGCCTGGGAGTACGTACCAAGAACTCTGGTTGGACTGGTCTGATGTCTGACCCTAGTATTAGCAGATTTAGGTTTAAACCCAGCAACAAAAACTCTACTGTTGACCTTGACAGGTCTGGAAACATGTTTTGCAATTACACTGGCTTTTTTACCACGTGCTAACAAACCCTCAACACATTTTTTGTCTACAGCAGTACTATAAAAAATTCTAGTATTTGTACATCTAAGACTATCAGACATCACAGCCAAACTCTTTGACTCAACTACTTTACTACTGTCCCCAGAAGGACCAACATTGTGACTAAAACCATCCTGCCGACTGGCATCAGGATGTGTAAAAAACATTACATCATTGTTGTCGACAACCACTGTCTGACTGACATCGCTTCTGCTGCCCAGCCCCTCTAATGATTCTGAGCAGCCCCAGACCCGTTTTTTGAATTTTTAGCCTTTGAATTTTGACATTCCTTCTCAGGATGACCTGAAATACGACCTTGAGTCAGGCAAAAAGAACAGATGTGTTTGTGTACTTTTCCAGCATATTCGTGGTCCCTATGAAACTGACACTGACCAACCTGATACAGTTTGCAATACCATGGTTTTTTGCCATCCTGATCTTTTTTAACCCAATTTTGCTTGCCAAAGTTGTGCTTTTGAGCATGAGCCCTTCTGATTCGGTCGATGCGACTGGTATCTGACCAACACACTGTGCCTCTCTCCATTTCGCAGAGAAGCACAGCATGGGCAGCTTTGGCACTTGCCCACGAAAAATCTGTGGCATCTTCCATCAAATCATTCAGACACCACAGCATTTGCTCCCTAACTGAACCATCAGACTCATCCAAAATATTTCTTGTAAACCCCTGTATAAATTGTGTAAGAGACAACTGATCGTATGTCATTCTTTGCCTGGTAACACCCCCCAACACACTATCATGTGGCCAAGCCACCTTTTTTTGACACCAAAACATCAACCCCTCCCCCCCTTTGTGACTTTAACTTTGAACTTTCATTACCTTGGACTTTTGAGTGTGCTTCAATTTCTGAAATTCTAGTATCTACTTTTCTTTGAATTTCTTGGGACGATTTTAACACTGACAATGGTGAGAGAAGTTCCTCATCTGATGAGGTTTCAGAAGACTCATACTTTTTAAAATTTTTACAATCAACACCATTTTTTGACAAATATTTCGAGCTACTTAACTTGGAGGAGTCTTTTCGTTTTCTGCTGCGAATCCCAGGATCTTGAACTTTGGCCTCCACATCATCCAGTCTGTGATGAACCCGCTGGAGCTCCTTCAGGATGAGGGCCTGCAAACCACCAGATGGACGCTCATCTTCAGAAACCTCTGACCCATCCGACAGATCACTGGTCCTAGAGGGACCTGGGGTTAACACCCTCTTGACAGCGCAGTCCTTCTGCTTGGTGATCTTTTTCTTGGCGCCCATATTAACTTTACTGGCCCCCATCCCCAAGTCCCGATTATCGCTGTCACTCCCAGATGACGCCGTCACATGACTTCTGCTGGTGCTGGAATCCTCACTGGATTTGTCCATGGTTGATTGACATTTTTTACCCGTTGGTGGGTAGTGCTTGGTATGACATTTTGAACAATAGTTCTTATTTTTATTTTTTGGCTTGGTCATTTTCACTGTAAAATATAAGCTCACAAGGCTGGGTATCCACCCTCTTCTCGAACAATCTCCACCTGTGTCAGCAAGTGTAAATGGATGACAATCAGAGCAATAAATAGGTTAGACCATCCCTGTTACACGAGCTGAACAAGCCTGAGGTTGTCAGAGAAGACTAATAATCATCGGCAACAGTGTCACAACAGCTCCAGTTGTATATCACCAACAGTCAGCAGTGATTATCAAGATACAGATATAACATGGTAAGAAATCAATTTCCAAATGTTTACATTTGTGTTAACTATTTTTGTATCATTTTCAAAGAGAAAAGGTATCTTGATCACAAGTATCATGTAATTAGTAAGGGATGGAGTGATTGTTAACTCATTTCATACTTGAATGATTATGCCCTGGTAGACATTTTGTGCCTTGTCTTGTTTGGCTTATTTTAACCGTACATCATTGCTTGCAATCCTGATGGTTCAGGTCTTATGAACTGTTGCTGTTAGTGGTGGTCCGCGGATTTGACGGAAGATCGATTCGACATCTTTTTAAAACTTTGGATGTGAAAAGTCAATTCTCATGTTAAGAATCGATTTTGTGAATCAAAAATAAAACATACAAGATACATTATTTTCCTTATATTTACAGATACTTAACACTTTATTTTTATAAGTATATCTTAGGCAAAACTAAAGACCAAGTGCTTTGTAGACTTTATTAGAGATGGAACAAACTGGCATCTCAAGAACTTCACCATCCATCTGACTACTGTGATAATTGTAAACACTTTTTGTAGGGTTTAAAACAATGTTCTTAAAGTTTATTAATTTTTGTGGGAGGTTGAATGTAAATGTGGGTATGTTTTGAAACAGGGGTGAGCTCTTGTTGAAAATATGAAGGTCTTTTGATGAAAATGAAGATTGTGCAGATATAATTATTGGACAGGACACTTTGTGGGTTATCATTGGTCAAAGTCTCATTAGAAATTGTTAATAGTTCAGTTTTTGTGTCATAATTCCCTGAAAATGATAGCCTCTAGTGAGAGTTGAACTCAGGACCCCTGGTTTACGAGACCAGTGCTCTAACCACTGAGCTATAGAGGCTAAGATAGTAACAGTAAGGCTATGTATCTGTGTATATGTTGCAGTATTGAAGTCTCACCAAAAGCTGAACATTTTCCAATATTAATCGGCAAAGTTGTTGATAATTGAGGGAATCTGTATGTTTTGAAATATGATTTATTGGTGATATTTTTTAATTTTAAAAGATTTATTGCTAATGTGGATAAATAGTTAATAGCCCCTAATGAGATTTGAACTCATGACCCCTGGTTTACAAGACCAGTGCTCTAACCACTGAGCTATAGAGGCTTCACACTCACCAACTTTGTTAAGTTTTGAATTTGATTTAATCATCATAGATTAAAAAAACACAAATCAATGAAAGCTGGAGTGAAGTTATAGAATTTACAAAGTGTGTGTTTTGTGGAAGGCAAATGATATTTATTGTGATTTTGTGTTATTATTTGCAGTCCCCCCCCATCCCAGGGAGAAAACAAACAAGTGCGGAGCATAAGTTTATTGATATATACAAAACAATTAATATAAAATAATGTATAATATATAAAAATAATACTATAAATTCGACTACTAAATTAATAACAGAAGCCAATAATATCATTATAGTGTCCAGTCCATGCACTAAGTGGCCCAAAGGCGACCACAAGTTAATAAGGCTTCATAGCAATCCAATATACACATGTTAATGCACTTTACATTCATATAGTTATTACATATACTTTACATATGGTAATTTACATAAAATATGTTAATACTGAGATGTTACTTTACATATAAGTTTTACACAAGTACGAGATAAGAGCAGGGCCATCTCACCTTAAGTTGACAAGTATAAAATAAGTAAGGGAGCCAACCCAATTTAAGATGACCTTAGAGAGAAAATATACAAACCTGAAACAAGTTTAAGGCTACCCTAACCCAATTTGAGGTGAGCTAAACTAAAGGGTGAGAGGATCCTGAAATTAGTCAATACTTAACTGTGAAAACCAGAACAAAATAATTACATATTTAATAAAAGACCCCTAAAAGAACTAGAACAAGCACTACTACTAATAATAAGACTTTAAAACATAGGTATTAAAACCAGTGGAAGTCCTAGGAAACCAAACCTATGGGCTGGGAGGGTGGGCAATTCAAAAACACATCTGTTCAGTTCAAATGCAATTTCAAAAGTGACACTGGTTACTTTCCACACAAGGGCATACAATGACAAGCCATAGGCCATTGGCTCCCCATCAGTTGCCAAGGATACAAAGGTCACTAGAACTAGGAAAGTTTGTGATACAGGTGTGACCAATACTTATGCTGCCAGCACACTGCCCCGAATATCCCTTCCTGGGATGGGGTGACTGACAGTCGTGATGCCCAAACACCACTCATGACAGTCCCCCCTATCCCAGGGAGAAAACAAACAAGTGCGGAGCATAAGTTTATTGATATATACAAAACAATTAATATAAAATAATGTATAATATATAAAAATAATACTATAAATTCGACTACTAAATTAATAACATAAGCCAATAATATCATTATAGTGTCCAGTCCATGCACTAAGTGGCCCAAAGGCGACCACAAGTTAATAAGGCTTCATAGCAATCCAATATACACATGTTAATGCACTTTACATTCATATAGTTATTACATATACTTTACATATGGTAATTTACATAAAATATGTTAATACTGAGATGTTACTTTACATATAAGTTTTACACAAGTACGAGATAAGAGCAGGGCCATCTCACCTTAAGTTGACAAGTATAAAATAAGTAAGGGAGCCAACCCAATTTAAGATGACCTTAGAGAGAAAATATACAAACCTGAAACAAGTTTAAGGCTACCCTAACCCAATTTGAGGTGAGCTAAACTAAAGGGTGAGAGGATCCTGAAATTAGTCAATACTTAACTGTGAAAACCAGAACAAAATAATTACATATTTAATAAAAGACCCTCCAAGCCCAATGGTAGAAGCATTATCTATAGTAACTTAGCAAAAACCGATGCAATATTTTCACCAGCAGTATGATCCTTGTGAATATATGACCACACACAGTCACTGGTCCATGACCCATGATCCTTAATGTGTTGTACAGACACTTGAGATTTATAAGCTAAGGTGGCTCCTGACCGCCTAAATGCATGAAAAGTAAAATAATTTCTAGGGAAGCCTAGCTTTGTGTTAATTTTTGAAAGACATTTTCTGATCCTGGTGTCAGTAAGCACGACCCAGGTGGAACCAATCTTGTACTGAAAAAGGGGATCATTATGTCCAGGAGCATAAAGTCTCAGTGCTTGCCTACATGCTGTATAAGGACACAGTCTCGAACCCTTGGCTCTAGGGAGAGTAAGCAAATGGACCTTGTCCCTAGCCTGAATGGTTTTTGTCCATTTAATAACGACCTTGAGATAGTGCTTAGTGAAAATAAGGTCACCAGCACAGAGGTGACGAGAGGAATCAAAGGAGGTGAGGGAGTGAGGGGCGATGTTGGAAAGCCTCAAAAACCCCAAAAATGCTAGGAGAAACACAGCTTTAAAGACTTTTCCCAGATATATGTGGTCACACTGAGTCACGATATCATTTAAGACAGCCAAATCAATTATGTGCTTTTTTCTTACTACAATTGGCCTGTTGATTTTTACAGATTTGAGAAGATAACGCACATTTGGGTGATCCCAAAGGTGAAACTGCAAACCATACATTGTAAACTTAGCCTTGCAAGCAGAAATATGATTGGCCAACATATGTACAGAAACCCCATGTATAATCAGATATTCTAAATAAGACAACACATGCATTTGCTTTAATTGAAATACATTCAACTCAGCAGAAACACAGAAGGCCACAAAGGACCTAAACAGCATGTTGTAACATCTGTCAGTTCTTGGTCTTAGAGCAGATGACAGACGGTTCTTCACTCCCACAGCCAAGTCCTTCAGGATTGACTCTAAAAAACAAAGTGCAGCATCTGAAAATCTAAATTATATATCATTGTCTAGTTCTAAGATATTTTCAGGTACACTGATCCATAGTGGATCGGGAATGTGTGACTGGAGCTTTAGAACATTTTGTGGAGTGGGAACCCATCTCGACAATAGGTCCGCAATGATGTTGTGTTTGCCTCTAATGTGTACATATGTGACTTCTAAATCATACAGAGCTGCCAGAAGCCAGACATTCCGGGCACAAGTGGCTAAGAATGGATCCTTAGTCTTACTGTGTGTGAGGACTGCAACCACAGCCTGGTTGTCACACTTGACCAACACCTTCTTATTAGCCCAAAAGGGGCCAAAAATCTTGAGAGCTACTAGAATATTAATCATCTCAAGGTGGACTATTGTGAGACCAAGGTAATGTCTGGGAATTGGAATATGGTAAACATAATTCTTCCACACACCCCCTAAGCCGTCAAGACAGGCATCAAGCTCAATGACGTGGTCAACTCGCCTATGATTGTACATTGACACCCCATTATATTTATCTACAAACTTGGTGAACCACCTCAGATCGCGTCGAAATGCCTGTGTGAGTTTGATGGTATTGGCGTCATAATTTTGACGCAACAAGTCAAGCATTCTGTTCAAGAATATTCTGGCCGGACGGACACACTTGTGTATGTAAAGAAGCTGTCCTAATAAGGACTGAAGTTGGCGTTTCGAACATGTGACTTTGTTTTGCCAATCAATGACGCTTTTCTTTATTTGACGCATCTTTTCATCAGGTATGGCGACAGTTCCTTTGACGGTGTCAATAAGGACTCCAAGACATACAGCAGACGTGGTGGGCGCCACCAACTTCTTCTCACTAATGGTGAGACCTAGACGTTCAATGACGTTACGCAAGCAGTCGTACGAGCGTCGCGCGACGTCAGGCGTGCCGTATCCGACAAAATCATCAATATAATTGGTGACGCGGTAGCCATGGCAATGTAACGCGTAACGCACGGCGTCGCTGACGCGCTGAAAATTTTGGCTCCCATGTCTACTCCCAAATGGGAGACATGTATCAAAGAACGCAGCGTCCCAACGTAGACCTAGCAAGTCATAATCCCCAGGGTCAATTTTCAAATGTCTGAAGGCCCTGCTAACGTCAATCTTGTATATATGGCACCCAGGGCCAATATTTACAAGTTCCTTGGTAATATCATCTATTGTAGGGAACGTAAGTGAAAATTCTGAGCCCAAGTAAGAATTTTTGTCAACCCCCATGTTAACTGACGCATTTTTAGGCCATGAAAGGTCAATGATCACTCGACGATTGGGAGCATTTGGCTTTTCTCTGGTCATGAATGGGGAAACATGACAATTTGGAATGGGGTTTACGTCATATGGGCCCATGATTGCTCCATGTTTAATCTCCTCATTCAGATAAACCCGAATGTCTTCAGGAAATTCTATAGCAGAAGAGTGATTTTTTCCATCATGATAGAGGACTGAATTCCTGTTAAAATCCAGAGGAAAGCCAAATTCAACCATCTGAAGTAATTGTTGGTCCCAGTAATTTTTAAACACTTGTTTCCACTCAGAGACATTTAACTGTGACTCGACAGGAATTCTTTCAGCTAGACAGTTGTAAGTACCAGAGGACCTGACCTTAAGATGCTGTTGAACAGGGTCAAGTACCTTGTCACCAATATGACCAATATCTCGAGGCATGACTAAGTTATTCAGTGGTACAAACCCAAAGGTGTAATCTGTTTGACTTTTCCACAAACTAAAATCACTACAACGCTTTTCCAAATATGGCACATGCCTTTTCCATCCATCCTTCAATAACATAACATTTGATAACTCAACATTATCATCACAAGTGTCAAGGTTGACATCATACAATAATACCTTGTCACCCATGTTGTCAGATGTAACCATACCTTGACGTGCCATGCAAATATTCAGTTCAGATGAACTGTTGTCACAAGTATTGTTCTTGACACTTCCATGCAAGGGATCAGAAATACCATTGTTTTCCAAATTGCTTGCCACAATATTAGATGCCAATAGACCATTGTTTTTGCAATTCATTAACACTGCAGAACCATTGTTTGAGTCATTGTGGGCGTCGTGTATATGACCATTGACACCATTGTTCAAAGCAGAGCAATCCTTGGCACCCCTTTTGTTGGGGCCAGAGGTGCGACTTTCTACTTCCCTGCTGCCAATGGGAGTGACTTTTTCATTGTCCTGACCAACAACAATAGAAGGGGGAAATTTTTATGTAACAACTTTGCACGACCTAAAACCCCCGTCCCACTGGCCTGGGAGTCCGTACCAAGAACTCTGGTTGGACTGGTCTGATGTCTGACCCTAGTATTAGCAGATTTAGGTTTAAACCCAGCAACAAAAACTCTACTGTTGACCTTGACAGGTCTGGAAACATGTTTTGCAATTACACTGGCTTTTTTACCACGTGCTAACAAACCCTCAACACATTTTTTGTCTACAGCAGTACTATAAAAAATTCTAGTATTTGTACATCTAAGACTATCAGACATCACAGCCAAACTCTTTGACTCAACTACTTTACTACTGTCCCCAGAAGGACCAACATTGTGACTAAAACCATCCTGCCGACTGGCATCAGGATGTGTAAAAAACATTACATCATTGTTGTCGACAACCACTGTCTGACTGACATCGCTTCTGCTGCCCAGCCCCTCTAATGATTCTGAGCAGCCCCAGACCCGTTTTTTGAATTTTTAGCCTTTGAATTTTGACATTCCTTCTCAGGATGACCTGAAATACGACCTTGAGTCAGGCAAAAAGAACAGATGTGTTTGTGTACTTTTCCAGCATATTCGTGGTCCCTATGAAACTGACACTGACCAACCTGATACAGTTTGCAATACCATGGTTTTTTGCCATCCTGATCTTTTTTAACCCAATTTTGCTTGCCAAAGTTGTGCTTTTGAGCATGAGCCCTTCTGATTCGGTCGATGCGACTGGTATCTGACCAACACACTGTGCCTCTCTCCATTTCGCAGAGAAGCACAGCATGGGCAGCTTTGGCACTTGCCCACGAAAAATCTGTGGCATCTTCCATCAAATCATTCAGATACCACAGCATTTGCTCCCTAACTGAACCATCAGACTCATCCAAAATATTTCTTGTAAACCCCTGTATAAATTGTGTAAGAGACAACTGATCGTATGTCATTCTTTGCCTGGTAACACCCCCCAACACACTATCATGTGGCCAAGCCACCTTTTTTTGACACCAAAACATCAACCCCTCCCCCCCTTTGTGACTTTAACTTTGAACTTTCATTACCTTGGACTTTTGAGTGTGCTTCAATTTCTGAAATTCTAGTATCTACTTTTCTTTGAATTTCTTGGGACGATTTTAACACTGACAATGGTGGGAGAAGTTCCTCATCTGATGAGGTTTCAGAAGACTCATACTTTTTAAAATTTTTACAATCAACACCATTTTTTGACAAATATTTCGAGCTACTTAACTTGGAGGAGTCTTTTCGTTTTCTGCTGCGAATCCCAGGATCTTGAACTTTGGCTTCCACATCATCCAGTCTGTGATGAACCCGCTGGAGCTCCTTCAGGATGAGGGCCTGCAAACCACCAGATGGACGCTCATCTTCAGAAACCTCTGACCCATCCGACAGATCACTGGTCCTAGAGGGACCTGGGGTTAACACCCTCTTGACAGCGCAGTCCTTCTGCTTGGTGATCTTTTTCTTGGCGCCCATATTAACTTTACTGGCCCCCATCCCCAAGTCCCGATTATCGCTGTCACTCCCAGATGACGCCGTCACATGACTTCTGCTGGTGCTGGAATCCTCACTGGATTTGTCCATGGTTGATTGACATTTTTTACCCGTTGGTGGGTAGTGCTTGGTATGACATTTTGAACAATAGTTCTTATTTTTATTTTTTGGCTTGGTCATTTTCACTGTAAAATATAAGCTCACAAGGCTGGGTATCCACCCTCTTCTCGAACAATCTCCACCTGTGTCAGCAAGTGTAAATGGATGACAATCAGAGCAATAAATAGGTTAGACCATCCCTGTTACACGAGCTGAACAAGCCTGAGGTTGTCAGAGAAGACTAATAATCATCGGCAACAGTGTCACAACAGCTCCAGTTGTATATCACCAACAGTCAGCAGTGATTATCAAGATACAGATATAACATATGGTAAGAAATCAATTTCCAAATGTTTACATTTGTGTTAACTATTTTTGTATCATTTTCAAAGAGAAAAGGTATCTTGATCACAAGTATCATGTAATTAGTAAGGGATGGAGTGATTGTTAACTCATTTCATACTTGAATGATTATGCCCTGGTAGACATTTTGTGCCTTGTCTTGTTTGGCTTATTTTAACCGTACATCACTGCTTGCAATCCTGATGGTTCAGGTCTTATGAACTGTTGCTGTTAGTGGTGGTCCGCGGATTTGACGGAAGATCGATTCGACATCTTTTTAAAACTTTGGATGTGAAAAGTCAATTCTCATGTTTGTGAATCAAAAATAAAACATACAAGATACATTATTTTCCTTATATTTACAGATACTTAACACTTTATTTTTATAAGTATATCTTAGGCAAAACTAAAGACCAAGTGCTTTGTAGACATTATTAGAGATGGAACAAACTGGCATCTCAAGAACTTCACCATCCATCTGACTACTGTGATAATTGTAAACACTTTTTGTAGGGTTTAAAACAATGTTCTTAAAGTTTATTAATTTTTGTGGGAGGTTGAATGTAAATGTGGGTATGTTTTGAAACAGGGGTGAGCTCTTGTTGAAAATATGAAGGTCTTTTGATGAAAATGAAGATTGTGCAGATATAATTATTGGACAGGACACTTTGTGGGTTATCATTGGTCAAAGTCTCATTAGAAATTGTTAATAGTTCAGTTTTTGTGTCATAATTCCCTGAAAATGATAGCCTCTAGTGAGAGTTGAACTCAGGACCCCTGGTTTACGAGACCAGTGCTCTAACCACTGATCTATAGAGGCTAAGATAGCAACAGTAAGGCTATGTATCTGTGTATATGTTGCAGTATTGAAGTCTCACCAAAAGCTGAACATTTTCCAATATTAATCGGCAAAGTTGTTGATAATTGAGGGAATCTGTATGTTTTGAAATATGATTTATTGGTGATATTTTTTAATTTTAAAAGATTTATTGCTAATGTGGATAAATAGTTAATAGCCCCTAATGAGATTTGAACTCATGACCCCTGGTTTACAAGACCAGTGCTCTAACCACTGAGCTATAGAGGCTTCACACTCACCAACTTTGCTAAGTTTTGAATTTGATTTAATCATCATAGATTAAAAAAACACAAATCAATGAAAGCTGGAATGAAGTTATAGAATTTACAAAGTGTGTGTTTTGTGGAAGGCAAATGATATTTATTGTGATTTTGTGTTATTATTTGTAAGTGATTTGATAATGTTGTGACATAAATAACTATCATAAGGAATTGACTCAAAAAATGCACTCGTCAGCCTAAAAATGAAATTTAAACCCCGAGTTTGCAAAACAAGTACTCTAACCCCTGATCTGTAGAAGACACCTTACTGTAGGTCAGTTGAAAAGATTTTTGAGCAGGTGGAAAAAACTGTAACAGTCCGAGCCTGGCTATTTTCTATATCATTAAAGACCCAAAAGGGAAATTGAATACCGTAAGAAATCAATTTCCAAATGTTTACATTTGTGTTAACTATTTTTGTATCATTTTCAAAGAGAAAAGGTATCTTGATCACAAGTATCATGTAATTAGTAAGGGATGGAGTGATTGTTAACTCATTTCATACTTGAATGATTATGCCCTGGTAGACATTTTGTGCCTTGTCTTGTTTGGCTTATTTTAACCGTACATCATTGCTTGCAATCCTGATGGTTCAGGTCTTATGAACTGTTGCTGTTAGTGGTGGTCCGCGGATTTGACGGAAGATCGATTCGACATCTTTTTAAAACTTTGGATGTGAAAAGTCAATTCTCATGTTAAGAATCGATTTTGTGAATCAAAAATAAAACATATAAGATACATTATTTTCCTTATATTTACAGATACTTAACACTTTATTTTTATAAGTATATCTTAGGCAAAACTAAAGACCAAGTGCTTTGTAGACTTTATTAGAGATGGAACAAACTGGCATCTCAAGAACTTCACCATCCATCTGACTACTGTGATAATTGTAAACACTTTTTGTAGGGTTTAAAACAATGTTCTTAAAGTTTATTAATTTTTGTGGGAGGTTGAATGTAAATGTGGGTATGTTTTGAAAAAGGGGTGAGCTCTTGTTGAAAATATGAAGGTCTTTTGATGAAAATGAAGATTGTGCAGATATAATTATTGGACAGGACACTTTGTGGGTTATCATTGGTCAAAGTCTCATTAGAAATTGTTAATAGTTCAGTTTTTGTGTCATAATTCCCTGAAAATAACCTCTAGTGAGAGTTGAACTCACGACCCCTGGTTTACGAGACCAGTGCTCTAACCACTGAGCTATAGAGGCTAAGATAGTAACAGTAAGGCTATGTATCTGTGTATATGTTGCAGTATTGAAGTCTCACCAAAAGCTGAACATTTTCCAATATTAATCGGCAAAGTTGTTGATAATTGAGGGAATCTGTATGTTTTGAAATATGATTTATTGGTGATATTTTTTAATTTTAAAAGATTTATTGCTAATGTGGATAAATAGTTAATAGCCCCTAATGAGATTTGAACTCATGACCCCTGGTTTACAAGACCAGTGCTCTAACCACTGAGCTATAGAGGCTTCACACTCACCAACTTTGCTAAGTTTTGAATTTGATTTAATCATCATAGATTAAAAAAACACAAATCAATGAAAGCTGGAGTGAAGTTATAGAATTTACAAAGTGTGTGTTTTGTGGAAGGCAAATGATATTTATTGTGATTTTGTGTTATTATTTGCAGTCCCCCCCCATCCCAGGGAGAAAACAAACTAGTGCGGAGCATAAGTTTATTGATATATACAAAACAATTAATATAAAATAATGTATAATATATAAAAATAATACTATAAATTCGACTACTAAATTAATAACAAAAGCCAATAATATCATTATAGTGTCCAGTCCATGCACTAAGTGGCCCAAAGGCGACCACAAGTTAATAAGGCTTCATAGCAATCCAATATACACATGTTAATGCACTTTACATTCATATAGTTATTGCATATACTTTACATATGGTAATTTACATAAAATATGTTAATACTGAGATGTTACTTTACATATAAGTTTTACACAAGTACGAGATAAGAGCAGGGCCATCTCACCTTAAGTTGACAAGTATAAAATAAGTAAGGGAGCCAACCCAATTTAAGATGACCTTAGAGAGAAAATATACAAACCTGAAACAAGTTTAAGGCTACCCTAACCCAATTTGAGGTGAGCTAAACTAAAGGGTGAGAGGATCCTGAAATTAGTCAATACTTAACTGTGAAAACCAGAACAAAATAATTACATATTTAATAAAAGACCCTCCAAGCCCAATGGTAGAAGCATTATCTATAGTAACTTAGCAAAAACCGATGCAATATTTTCACCAGCAGTATGATCCTTGTGAATATATGACCACACACAGTCACTGGTCCATGACCCATGATCTTTAATGTGTTGTACAGACACTTGAGATTTATAAGCTAAGGTGGCTCCTGACCGCCTAAATGCATGAAAAGTAAAATAATTTCTAGGGAAGCCTAGCTTTGTGTTAATTTTTGAAAGACATTTTCTGATCCTGGTGTCAGTAAGCACGACCCAGGTGGAACCAATCTTGTACTGAAAAAGGGGATCATTATGTCCAGGAGCATAAAGTCTCAGTGCTTGCCTACATGCTGTATAAGGACACAGTCTCGAACCCTTGGCTCTAGGGAGAGTAAGCAAATGGACCTTGTCCCTAGCCTGAATGGTTTTTGTCCATTTAATAACGACCTTGAGATAGTGCTTAGTGAAAATAAGGTCACCAGCACAGAGGTGACGAGAGGAATCAAAGGAGGTGAGGGAGTGAGGGGCGATGTTGGAAAGCCTCAAAAACCCCAAAAATGCTAGGAGAAACACAGCTTTAAAGACTTTTCCCAGATATATGTGGTCACACTGAGTCACGATATCATTTAAGACAGCCAAATCAATTATGTGCTTTTTTCTTACTACAATTGGCCTGTTGATTTTTACAGATTTGAGAAGATAACGCACATTTGGGTGATCCCAAAGGTGAAACTGCAAACCATACATTGTAAACTTAGCCTTGCAAGCAGAAATATGATTGGCCAACATATGTACAGAAACCCCATGTATAATCAGATATTCTAAATAAGACAACACATGCATTTGCTTTAATTGAAATACATTCAACTCAGCAGAAACACAGAAGGCCACAAAGGACCTAAACAGCATGTTGTAACATCTGTCAGTTCTTGGTCTTAGAGCAGATGACAGACGGTTCTTCACTCCCACAGCCAAGTCCTTCAGGATTGACTCTAAAAAACAAAGTGCAGCATCTGAAAATCTAAATTATATATCATTGTCTAGTTCTAAGATATTTTCAGGTACACTGATCCATAGTGGATCGGGAATGTGTGACTGGAGCTTTAGAACATTTTGTGGAGTGGGAACCCATCTCGACAATAGGTCCGCAATGATGTTGTGTTTGCCTCTAATGTGTACATATGTGACTTCTAAATCATACAGAGCTGCCAGAAGCCAGACATTCCGGGCACAAGTGGCTAAGAATGGATCCTTAGTCTTACTGTGTGTGAGGACTGCAACCACAGCCTGGTTGTCACACTTGACCAACACCTTATTAGCCCAAAAGGGGCCAAAAATCTTGAGAGCTACTAGAATATTAATCATCTCAAGGTGGACTATTGTGAGACCAAGGTAATGTCTGGGAATTGGAATATGGTAAACATAATTCTTCCACACACCCCCTAAGCCGTCAAGACAGGCGTCAAGCTCAATGACGTGGTCAACTCGCCTGTGATTGTACATTGACACCCCATTATATTTATCTACAAACTTGGTGAACCACCTCAGATCGCGTCGAAATGCCTGTGTGAGTTTGATGGTATTGGCGTCATAATTTTGACGCAACAAGTCAAGCATTCTGTTCAAGAATATTCTGGCCGGACGGACACACTTGTGTATGTAAAGAAGCTGTCCTAATAAGGACTGAAGTTGGCATTTCGAACATGTGACTTTGTTTTGCCAATCAATGACGCTTTTCTTTATTTGACGCATCTTTTCATCAGGTATGGCGACAGTTCCTTTGACGGTGTCAATAAGGACTCCAAGACATACAGCAGACGTGGTGGGCGCCACCAACTTCTTCTCACTAATGGTGAGACCTAGACGTTCAATGACGTTACGCAAGCAGTCGTACGAGCGTCGCGCGACGTCAGGCGTGCCGTATCCGACAAAATCATCAATATAATTGGTGACGCGGTAGCCATGGCAATGTAACACGTAACGCACGGCGTCGCTGACGCGCTGAAAATTTTGGCTCCCATGTCTACTCCCAAATGGGAGACATGTATCAAAGAACGCAGCGTCCCAACGTAGACCTAGCAAGTCATAATCCCCAGGGTCAATTTTCAAATGTCTGAAGGCCCTGCTAACGTCAGTCTTGTATATATGGCACCCAGGGCCAATATTTACAAGTTCCTTGGTAATATCATCTATTGTAGGGAACGTAAGTGAAAATTCTGAGCCCAAGTAAGAATTTTTGTCAACCCCCATGTTAACTGACGCATTTTTAGGCCATGAAAGGTCAATGATCACTCGACGATTGGGAGCATTTGGCTTTTCTCTGGTCATGAATGGGGAAACATGACAATTTGGAATGGGGTTTACGTCATATGGGCCCATGATTGCTCCATGTTTAATCTCCTCATTCAGATAAACCCGAATGTCTTCAGAAAATTCTATAGCAGAAGAGTGATTTTTTCCATCATGATAGAGGACTGAATTCCTGTTAAAATCCAGAGGAAAGCCAAATTCAACCATCTGAAGTAATTGTTGGTCCCAGTAATTTTTAAACACTTGTTTCCACTCAGAGACATTTAACTGTGACTCGACAGGAATTCTTTCAGCTAGAAAGTTGTAAGTACCAGAGGACCTGACCTTAAGATGCTGTTGAACAGGGTCAAGTACCTTGTCACCAATATGACCAATATCTCGAGGCATGACTAAGTTATTCAGTGGTACAAACCCAAAGGTGTAATCTGTTTGACTTTTCCACAAACTAAAATCACTACAACGCTTTTCCAAATATGGCACATGCCTTTTCCATCCATCCTTCAATAACATAACATTTGATAACTCAACATTATCATCACAAGTGTCAAGGTTGACATCATACAATAATACCTTGTCACCCATGTTGTCAGATGTAACCATACCTTGACGTGCCATGCAAATATTCAGTTCAGATGAACTGTTGTCACAAGTATTGTTCTTGACACTTCCATGCAAGGGATCAGAAATACCATTGTTTTCCAAATTGCTTGCCACAATATTAGATGCCAATAGACCATTGTTTTTGCAATTCATTAACACTGCAGAACCATTGTTTGAGTCATTGTGGGCGTCGTGTATATGACCATTGACACCATTGTTCAAAGCAGAGCAATCCTTGGCACCCCTTTTGTTGGGGCCAGAGGTGCGACTTTCTACTTCCCTGCTGCCAATGGGAGTGACTTTTTCATTGTCCTGACCAACAACAATAGAAGGGGGAAATTTTTATGTAACAACTTTGCACGACCTAAAACCCCCGTCCCACTGGCCTGGGAGTCCGTACCAAGAACTCTGGTTGGACTGGTCTGATGTCTGACCCTAGTATTAGCAGATTTAGGTTTAAACCCAGCAACAAAAACTCTACTGTTGACCTTGACAGGTCTGGAAACATGTTTTGCAATTACACTGGCTTTTTTACCACGTGCTAACAAACCCTCAACACATTTTTTGTCTACAGCAGTACTATAAAAAATTCTAGTATTTGTACATCTAAGACTATCAGACATCACAGCCAAACTCTTTGACTCAACTACTTTACTACTGTCCCCAGAAGGACCAACATTGTGACTAAAACCATCCTGCCGACTGGCATCAGGATGTGTAAAAAACATTACATCATTGTTGTCGACAACCACTGTCTGACTGACATCGCTTCTGCTGCCCAGCCCCTCTAATGATTCTGAGCAGCCCCAGACCCGTTTTTTGAATTTTTAGCCTTTGAATTTTGACATTCCTTCTCAGGATGACCTGAAATACGACCTTGAGTCAGGCAAAAAGAACAGATGTGTTTGTGTACTTTTCCAGCATATTCGTGGTCCCTATGAAACTGACACTGACCAACCTGATACAGTTTGCAATACCATGGTTTTTTGCCATCCTGATCTTTTTTAACCCAATTTTGCTTGCCAAAGTTGTGCTTTTGAGCATGAGCCCTTCTGATTCGGTCGATGCGACTGGTATCTGACCAACACACTGTGCCTCTCTCCATTTCGCAGAGAAGCACAGCATGGGCAGCTTTGGCACTTGCCCACGAAAAATCTGTGGCATCTTCCATCAAATCATTCAGATACCACAGCATTTGCTC